>CM077088.1:33318639-34703639 GCA_039513925.1 Platanthera zijinensis
CCACAACTGAACCGGAACAATGACAGCTCTAGTAATAGTGGAGTAGAGAATCATAGTGCACAACACTGTTTTCTCGAGCAGAAATAATTTTGAAATAGCTGCTGGACTGGAGGGATTGTTGGGCCACATTTGTTCGGTACATCCAGTAAAACCCAATATCATTAAAGACTAATAGAGCCCAGTCTTACTATTCCAAATAGAATTAACAAAAAATGTTCTAATTATGTTGAGGCGACCTAAGCCAACATCAAGTGCCAAGAGGTCCGCGACAGACCGGATTGAGCCTTGCTGAAATTTGGGCCACACCCCTAGGGGAGATCATGGCTTTTTCCACTCCTCAAATATTTATTCTTATATATAGGGAGCCGTGAACATCATTTCCGGCTTTGGGCACATCATGATCACAAATAAATATTGATGGGGTTGACTTCAATTTATAAAAAATGAGTTGCAAATAGCCGGGCTTTCCTCTTCCCCAACTAGCGTCATGAGAAGCTGCGCATGTAACCGCGGCAGGTGCGATCCGTGCACCGGATCTATGCGATAACTATCGCGCATGGGATCTTAACCGCCACGTGGGATCCTGTGCGCCAGGCCTTTCATCGCCAACCGGCGGCACCGACCAACCTCCTCCCTTGGCCTACCATGCATGGGCGGCCCAGGCCGCGATGGCCCCGCAAGGGCCACCCACCCCCTCTTTGGCCGCCCAGACGCGGCAGCCTAGGCCGCGACCGGCTCCGCAAGGGCCGACCGTCCCATTGGCCGCCCAGTCTTAGGCGGCCACGCCCGTGAGGGTCGGTCCCCCCTTAAGCCGACTGCCGCCTTCACCGTCAATCTCGAGCCGCCATCTTTCTTGGCTTGGCCCTCTTTTGGCCCAAGGATAGTATCGTCATTTTCCCAAAAGTAGCGATCCGCGTGCTCAAAATTGAGCTCTCTCATTGGCCGATCCGGCAGTTAATAGACAAGATTACTAGATCGTCCTTATAAAAATCTATAAATAGACAGGTTTTTACTTCATTTGAAACCTTTTTCACTTCTAGACAGCTTTCTTTCTCTCACACACTACTCTCTCTCTCTCTCTCTCTCTCTCTCTCTCTCTCTCTCTCTCTCCTCCCTCCCTCACTACAGGACTTCCGCCCAAAATCGCTCCCGCAGAATTCTGTCAAAACCCATTAAGTCAAGTGAAGTCTGCCTAGAAGCGAGACGAGGTTGGGAAGCACGCAAACTCGCTCTCGGCGCACGGAACTTCTCGCCGTTCGCAAGGCTAGGAAGCAAGCGACAAGGCCACACTGCCTCCGCGCCAGATCCGTCTAGAAGACTAAGTTCAGTCCGCTTCACAAGTAGCGGAGGAAGCAAGATTGCTAGGTGAGCACGAAGGCCTTCTACGCCCAGAGCTAGCTGTCTCATTCTCATCTCTCCAAGTGTAACAAGGAATGGTCTGTCACCCTCGCATTCTCCCAAGAAGCCTTGTAATAAACTCTGAAATAGTGAAAGTTAGGTCGGAACCATACCGATCGCATAGTTTTTCACTCCGATTGTGAGTTTTCCACATAATCAAGTCTCTGTCTCACTACCCAATGAATCTTTGACTGTTTGCACACTCGACTGCTCAGCGGGCTAAGACGGTTAAGAAGCCCCGGTCTACAAAGAGCCTCGAGCGATCCGCAACAAACATCATTTTTTTTTCACAACCCCACTCACCATAAACCTATGTGCACACCCAGCCCGCACTCTCGCCTCTATTCCTCACAATCTAATACTCCCGCTGTCGCTGTACGCCCTGACTGAGAGTTCCACGACTCTCCGCCTCCGGAAGCCACCTCCGTCGAACACAATCATCTCCTTGCTGTTGTTGCTCCTCTCCCTATTGGTCAGTGACGACGAGGACATGTCATGGCTACCTGAAAGTGAATCTTATCTGCTTTCTCACACAGGAGAAAGCAACTTATTTTAATTGTTATCAGCTTGCAAATTTATTGCAGCACTTTGAGAGAGAAGATGCACAATCTCTCTTCCCATCACATATGACTTTCAGTTTGTAAATGGAATAATTTCTCAACTCTCAAAGACCAAAAGTAACAAGCAAATCGCATGAAAAATAAAAATTGTGAGGTCGTATCTCATTTCATATCTTTAACACATAACCTAGAATCAATTAAAAGTATGAATTTTATAAAAAAAATTAACAGGTAGAGTGCTTCAAAGAAAAATCAGGAAGAAGCAGAGCTGAGTACTTGTTCATCTCTGCAGCTCTCCTCCTAGTGATGCGTATGTAGAAGACGACTGCCACATGATGGCGGCAGCGAAACCGTCGGCAATGAATCTTGCTGCAGCAAGCTCTGTAACACCCCTATCCGTCACATAGCATATAGCAGTAGGTCCGGCCGGGGCCCGACGCCATATACTACAGACAGACCGGTTGGTTACGCGTTGAAATCATACAACCAATCACCAACGTCCTACACAGAGTCATTCTAGCGGAAGCAAATTATTAAGTTGCACAAATTCAAAAACCCTGCCAAGCAGGAATGTCCACTACAGAAGTAACAATAGGAATGAAACTACAAAAGTACCGGCCTTAAGGCCTTACAAGGTTTGCTTAACAAAACATGTCTTACATACTTCGGCTCGCAGGCCGGCCATACATGAAATAAACGGAAAGCATAAAAAGGGTTAGGCCTTCGAGGGCCAGCACCGCAACATGGGCTTTAGCCCGCTATTTTTCCGCTCGGCTCCGCAGCACCTGCAAACACAAACCACCGCCCGGTGGCAAACAAAAGCAACGGTCAGCAATGCTGACCAAATTATAACGATCCCTCCCCCAAAATCGGGGCGGCGATGTTCTTTCCCTGCACTTTATTAGTATAGGCAATATATTAATGTGAATACACATCAACACAGGCGTAGGCTCGCACGGCCACACACCCCGTGCACTCAGGGCACATTCTCGGCGAACCGGCCAACGTCACGTCAATTCAAGCCATAGACGTTCCCAATCCACCACCGCCTTTTGGACGGTCATCCATATGAGCATTTTGCCTTCCTGGCCTTGGTCACGACAATTTAAGCCATAGACCGCCGAAGACCCTCATCCATGTCAACGATCCTACCGAACGACATAGACCGGGTACGGTTCCGCCTGACCCGTGCTCATATCGCAACGGCAATTTAAGCCATATGCGCAGGTCAAGACTCACCGAGTCCCGTTTCCGCCAAAACAATCACATAACCCGGTTATGTTCACGTTGGCTCCCCAGCCACCGTGTTGGCAAAACCCGCTTTTGCCCAGTTTTCCGGGTGCACCTTGGAGTTAATCTCCAAGGCTCCCTGATGCAATCTACCACGTAGAAAACCCGAAAAACGCTCAAACACCCGGAGTCTTCCCCGGTTCATATGCAATGCAACATCACCGATCCGGCTCTACTTGTCCGGATAGGCTTCACACGCAATGCCTATGTCCGTTTTCGCATACGGACTCTACACAAGGGGGACTTCACATATCTACCCCAAGGAACGCTCCAACTCTTCGCTCACTCGCGAGAGCGGACTTCCTATGCAAAGGAAAAGAGGGCTTCACATGCCCAAGGATGAGAAATCGTTACCCTTGCATTCTTCCGCGGCGCCATCGAAAACTATACGGTTGGAAAGCACCGCAACGGCGTCGCCTCCGCGGATCTGGACTCGGATCGCGATTCGGAGCTCTGAAGCTCTTCCGGCGGCCGGATCTTGGACTCATCCACCAAACTTGCTCTCCACTCTCTCTAAAACTTAGAGAGAGATTATCCAAGAGAAATAAGGGTTTCAAAACCCTATTCCCGGCTAAAACCACCCTGGAGCAGCCCCCCACCGTCGGATCCAAAGCCAAGGAAACGAACGGCCCGGATTAAATCCAAAAATCATAAAATCTGAGCCGAACACGGGTTGGCACACGGCCGTGTGTCTGGCCGTGTAGCTCATTCGCCGTCTCGACCCAAAATGAAAACCAGCACACGGCACGTGACACGGCATCCGACACGCCCGTGTCGCCTGCGACACGCCCGTGTCGGGACCCGTGTCACGCCCCCCGTGTGCAATAAATCAACACTTTGCTGTCAGATGGGTACACGGCTTGGTGACACGGCATCGGACACGCCCGTGTCAAGCTAGACACGCCCGTGTTCGTGCCCGTGTCACTGCCCGTGTACCCAACCGCACAGCACAGGTGTGACACGGCCTGGGACACGCCCGTGTCCTAGGCCGTGTTCCACCACAGGACCATCGTCGACCTGAACTGGTCGACGACACGGCCCGAGCTCGACACGCCCGACACGGCCTCCGACACGCCCGTGTCGGGGCCCGTGTCGGGGCCCGTGTCACCTGCACCAAAAACTTATCTTGGCCAAAATCGATCCCCGTCGCTCCTACGACATTTTGGGGTGTTACAATTCTACCCCCCTTAAAGAATTTCGTCCACGAAATTAATAAAGGAAAAACAGGGTTTAACGTAAAACAGTACCTGAGCGGAATAGTTCCGGGTACTCCTCGAGCATAGTCTGCTCCCGTTCCCAAGAGAGCTCCTCACGCCCGCAATTATCCCACCGGACCTTAACCATCCGGATCTCCTTGTTACGGAGTCTCTTTACCTCAACATCTTCGATACGAATGGGCTTGACCCTAGTCGTCAACCCTTCGTCCACCGGCACTTGGTCAACCGCGATCACCTGCGAAGGCTCTTGCACCGCCTTCCGCAACACAGAAATGTGGAACACATCGTGTAACCCACTCAACTCCACCGATAGCTTCAAACGGTATGCAGCTTCGCCGACTCGCTCCAGAACCTCAAAAGGTCCAAGGTATCTTGGGCTCAGCGTCTTCAAGCGTCTCACCCGCGAAACCCCCTTGAACGGTTTCACTTTCAGGTATACCCAATCGCCTACCGCGAATTCCACGTTCCGGTGCTTGGCATTGTAATACTTCGCCTGCCGGTCCTGAGCGATCAACAAGCGCTCCCGAATGATCCGCACTAACGAGGTAGCACTCTCCACCTCTTGCTTCTTGTACAACCTTGTCTCACCCGTTTCAAGCCACGATAACGGCGTGCGACACTTCCTACCATACAGGGCCTCGAAGGGCGTCATTTGTATACTCGTTTGGTAGCTGTTGTTGTACGCGAACTCCACCAAATAAAGGTGGTCTTCCCAAAGCTTACCGAAATCCAGAACGCACATGCGTAGCATGTCCTCCATCGTTTTATTGGCCCTCTCGGTCTGCCCATCCGTCTGCGGATGGAAAGCTGTGCTGAACTTTAACTTTGTTCCCAGCATCTGCTGCACCAACCTCCAATCATTTGACGTGAACCGCCCATCGCGATCACTCACAATGCTACGGGGCACCCCATGCAGCCTAACAATATTGTCAACATACAACTTTGCCAACTTCTCCACCGGATCATCCTTCCTATGCGGAATGAAATGCGACACCTTGGTTAGCCGATCTACGATCACCCAGATGGCGTCGTTCCCCTTCTGCGACCTTGGCAACCCGTGCACAAAGTCCATAGATATATCGTCGAATTTCCACTCCGGTATAGGCAAGGACTTCAGAAATCCTCCCGGCTTTTGGCACTCCGCCTTCACCAAGGCGCACGTTTGGCACTTAGCCACGTACAACGCCACATCTTTCTTGAGCCCTGGCCACCAAAACAACTTTTTGAGATCACGATACATCTTCGTGCTCCCTGGGTGGATTGAGTACTTGGTATGATGAGCCTCGTACATCAACTCCGCCCGGAGGTTACCCCCACTCGGGACGCACAACCGATGACCCTTCCTTAACAAACCATCTTCCACCGAGAACTGGGAATTTGACCCATCCAGAGCGGCCTCCAAAAGCTCCTTCATGGAGTCATCTAACTCCAATGCCTGCCGAACCCGGTCAGCCAGGTCATACTGCACTTCTGTCCAGTTTAACATTGCTTTGGCGCTCGTCTGCCTGTCAACGCAACAGATCTCAAGCTCCTCCAACTCCCGTACTAGCCGTTCATCATGCACCGACAACCAGTTGGCTTGGGCGGGATCCCTGCGGCTCAGCGCATCCGCAACTGCGTTGCCCTTCCCGGGTACATAATGTATTTTGAAGGTGTAGTCTCCTAGGAACTCCATCCACCTCCTCTGCCTCATATTAAGGTCCTTTTGATCCAACAAGTATTTTAGGCTCTTGTGATCGGTGTATATATCGACCCTTACGCCGTATAGGTAGTGCCTCCACAACTTGAGTGCAAATATCACGGCCGCCAACTCCAAGTCGTGCACCGGATAATTTCTTTCATGCACCTTCAACTGACGCGATCCATACGCTATCACGCTCCCATGCTGCAACAACACGCAGCCCAAGCCACTACCCAAAGCGTCGCTATACACCTCGAAGCCCTCGGTCCCACTCGGCGAACTAAGCACTGGCGTCGTGGTCAACCGTCTCTTCAGCTCCTCGAAAGCTTGCACGCACTCTTGCATCCACAAGAATTTTTAATCCTTCCTTGTCAACTTCATGAGAGGTAATGCTAACCGCGAGAAGTTCTCTACGAAGCGCCTGTAATATCCGGCAAGCCCGAGAAAACTACGGACTTCCGCGACAGAAGATAACGCAGGCCACTCCCGTATCGCAACAATCTTCGCCGGGTCCACCGCTATACCTTCCCCACTCACTATGTGACCAAGGAACCCTACCGAGGGTAGCCAGAACTCGCACTTGGAGAACTTTGCGTAAAGCTCATTCCTCCTCAAAGTCTCCAACACCAAATGCAAATGCTTGAAGTAGTCTTCTTCGCACTGCGAGTACACCAAAATATCGTCAATGAAGACGATCACAAAGCGATATAGGAAATCTCGGAACGTCCTGTTCATCAGATCCATAAACACCGATGGCGCATTCGTCAGTCCAAACGGCATGACCGTGAACTCGAAATGCCCATACCTCGTACTGAACGCCGTCTTCAGGATATCACACTCCCTGATCCTCAGCTGATAGTACCCCGACTTCAAGTCCAACTTGGAGTATACCGACGATCCGACCAACTGATCAAAGAGATCATCAATCCTCGGGATCGGGTACTTATTCTTCTCCGTTAGCTTGTTCAACTCTCTGTAGTCGATACACAGCCGCATACTACCATCCTTCTTCTTAACGAAGAGGACCGGTGCGCTCCAAGGCGACGAGCTTGGACGCACATACCCTTGCTCCATCAGCTCCTCTAGCTGAACTTTCAACTCTGCCATCTCCTTAGGCGCCAACCTATACGGAGCACGTGACACCGGTTTGGCCCCCGGTACGAGCTCGATGGTGAAATCAATCTCCCGCTGCGGTGGGGCTCCGGGAAGACTATCCGGGAACACATCGGGGTATTCGCAAACCACGGGGATGCTATCCAACGGAGACTTTGGCTCCACAGCCCCCACTATCGCGAAGAATAGCTCTGCACCAGCACGAACTGCCTTCACCACCTAAAGAGCAGACATCAGTGTCCTGCTCGACCCCTTTAACCCCTCGAATGTAGTTTTCCGCCCTACACCCAGCTTGACCTCCTTCCGGTCACAGTCAATCCAAGCTTTCTGCTCTGACAGCCAATCCATTCCAAAGATCACGTCGAACTCTACTAGCAGCAGCAATGACGCTAGCAAGTCGAACTCTTGGCTCCCAATGTGAACCTTTACGGCACACACCCTGTCCGCACGCATCGAGCACCCATTCGGTAGCAGCACATCCAACTTGTCCTTCGCCCTCGAAGAAGGGACTCTGATGCGCGATATGAAACTTTCGGACAAGAAGGAATGTGAAGCTCCCGTATCGAACAGTGCCCGTGCCGGACTATCACTAATCACAACAAAGCCTATACAAACAATATTAGGCTAACAGGCAATAGATAATGGTATTAAAGCTAACTTGCTATAAATTAACTCATACCTGTCACCACATCCGCTTGCTTGATGGCCTCCTGCTGGCCCAAGTTATAGACTCTAGGCTGAGTCGGAGCATAGTGGGACGCGGTCGACTCCACCGCTTTGCCCTTCTCCTCGTAGGTAGCTCCTTGTTTCCTTTCGGACTTTGAGCGTCCACTCCAGCAATCACGGGCAAAGTGCCCCGGCTTTCCGCACGTGAAACAAGCGCCCGGGGTTCGATTGGTAGTTGCCCCCGAGGCACCTGAAGCAGTTGGACCCGACGTCTTAGCTTTCTTATAGAATCTGCGGTAGCCCGACTTCGACGTAGTCGGTGCCTTGAACTCCGCTTTCTTGCTACCGGATTCTTTCTTTGCTTGGACATTCTTCATGTCCTTCTCCAAGGACCGGGCCGAACTGACCAGGGTCATGAAACCCTGCGCCTTGGGCCCCGACAGTAGCAATCTTAGATCATCTCTTAGCCCTTCATAGAAGCGGCTCATCTTGCGCTCCTCGTCTGCGAAGGTAGCGCCGGCATATCTCCCCAACCGAGTAAACTCGTGGAGGTACTCATCAACGGTGCAATCCCCTTGCACCAACTTCTGAAATTCGCTTTCTAGCGCAATTCTCTGCGCCGAGGGGAGGTATCGAGCCATGAATAGTCTTGCAAACTCCTCCATCGAAACTTCGGCCAACGGCCTTCCCCTCAACTGATGTAGCTCTAGGCCTTCCCACCACATTCTGGCGTCCCCATCCAAAAGGAACGTCGTTATAGTGGTCTTCTGCCACTCTTCCGTTTCCGTCGCAGTCATCACCCTGTTGACCCTTGAGAGCCAATCCTCTGCTTGGGTCGGGGTTTCTGTCCCCGTGAATACCGGTGGATGAAAGCCCATCACGTGCTTCAGTTATCTTTCCGTTGCTCTCCGAGGCAACTCTGGCTCCAAAACTACTTGCTCAACCCTCCTTTGCTCTGCCGTCTGAAGCCGTACTTGCTCCATAGCAGGAGCAGGCTGTTGCACCTGCCTTGCAGGCTGCGCATTGATCATTGCCATGACCGCTTCTGCCACCAACCTAATGGTCTCGGCAGACGGAGGTGTTGCAGGCGCATCGCTTGGCGCACTGCTCGCCTCAGAACCTGGCCGTTCCGACGGCCCAGCGCCACTTCTGGTCACCTATAATCATGCAAAACACCGATAAGCGACCCAAAAATTACTGCAAACAGCAATTATAGGAACACGCAGGTTCCTCAAACATGTATAATTTCATTCCTAAGTGGACATTCATGGGTTCTTTTCATGTTATAACGGTGACGCACACATGTGCTCACTACCCCTTAAAGTGAATTCGTCCACGAATTCATTTAAGCTTGACCGAAACCAGAAGTCTGATACCAATTTGTAACACCCCTATCCGTCACATAGCATATAACAGCAGGTTCGGCCGGGGCCCGACGCCATATACTATAGACAGACCGGTTGGTTACGCGTTGAAACCATACAACCAATCACCAACGTCCTACACAGAGTCATTCTAGCGGAAGCAAATTATTAAGTTGCACAAATTCAAGAACCCTGCCAAGCAGGAATGTCCACTACAGAAGTAACAATAGGAATGAAACTATAAAAGTACCGGCCTTAAGGCCTTACAAGGTTTGCTTAACAAAACATGTCTTACATACTTCGGCTCGCAGGCCAGCCATACATGAAATAAACGGAAAGCATAAAAAGGGTTAGGCCTTCGAGGGCCAGCACCGCAACATGGGCTTTAGCCCGTTATTTTCCGCTCAGCTCCGCAGCACCTGCAAGCACAAACCACCGCCCGGTGGCAAATAAAAGCAACGGTCAGCAATGCTGACCAAATTATGACGATCCCGCCCCCAAAATCGGGGCGGCGATGCTCTTTCCCTGCACTTTATTAGTATAGGCAATATATTAATGTGAATACACATCAACACAGGCATAGGCTCGCACGGCCACACACCCCGTGCACTCAGGGCACATTCTCGGCGAACCGGCCAACGTCACGTCAATTCAAGCCATAGACGTTCCCAATCCACCACCGCCTCTTGGACGGTCATCCATATGAGCATTTTGCCTTCCTGGCCTTAGTCACGGCAATTTAAGCCATAAACCGCCGAAGACCCTCATCCATGCCAACGGTCTTACCGAACGACATAGACCGGGTACGGTTCCGCCTGACCCGTGCTCATATTGCAATGGCAATTTAAGCCATATGCGCAGGTCAAGACTCACCGAGTCCCGTTTCCGCCAAAACAATCACATAACCCGGTTATGTTCACGTTGGCTCCCCGGCCACCGTGTTGGCAAAACCCGCTTTTGCCCAGTTTTCCGGGTGCACCTTGGAGTTAATCTCCAAGGCTCCCTAATGCAATCTACCACGTAGAAAACCCGAAAAACGCCCAAACACCCGGAGTCTTCCCCGGTTCATATGCAATGCAACATCACCGATCCGGCTCTACTTGTCCGGATAGGCTTCACACACAATGCCTATGTCCGTTTTCGCATACGGACTCTACACAAGGGGGACTTCACATATCTACCCCAAGGAACGCTCCAACTCTTCGCTCACTCGCGAGAGCGGGCTTCCTATGCAAAGGAAAAGAGGGCTTCACATGCCCAAGGATGAGAAATCGTTACCCTTGCATTCTTCCGCGGCGCCATCGAAAACTATACAGTTGGAAAGCACCGCAACGGCGTCGCCTCCGCGGATCTGGACTCGGATCGCGATTCGGAGCTCCGAAGCTCTTCCGGCGGCCGGATCTTGGACTCCTCCACCAAACTTGCTCTCCCCTCTCTCTAAAACTTAGAGAGAGATTATCCAAGAGAAATAAGGGTTTCAAAACCCTATTCCCGGCTAAAACCACCCAGGAGCAGCCCCCCACCGTCGGATCCAAAGCCAAGGAAACGAACGGCCCGGATTAAATCCAAAAATCATAAAATATGGGCCGAACACGGGTTGGCACACGGCCGTGTGCCTGGTCGTGTAGCTCATTCGCCGTCTCGACCCAAAATGAAAACCAGCACACGGCATGTGACACAGCCTCCGACACGCCCGTGTCGCCTGCGACACGCCCGTGTCGGGACCCGTGTCACGCCCCCCGTGTGCAATAAATCAACACTTTGCAGTCAGAGGGGTACACGGCTTGGTGACACGGCATCGGACACGCCCGTGTCAAGCTAGACACGCCCGTGTTCGTGCCCGTGTCACTGCCCGTGTACCCAACCGCACAGCACAGGTGTGACACGGCCTGGGACACGCCCGTGTCCTAGGCCGTGTTCCACCACAGGACCATCGTCGACCTGAACTGGTCGACGACACGGCCCGAGCTCGACACGCCCGACACGGCCTCCGACACGCCCGTGTCGGGGCCCGTGTCACCTGCACCAAAAACTTGTCTTGGCCAAAATCGATCCTCGTCGCTCCTACGACATTTTGGGGTGTTACAAGCTCCACCTTGGATCCGTGCCTACTTGGATGTTGAGCGGTCTCCGACGCCGAGCTGGGAGACAGCAAATCATGATGACGTAAGAAGTGTGGCGAGTTCACCGCTTCCGGTTCGACGCCCAGCTCGAGCTGATCAAACCTTGATGGAGAAGGAATCCGGCGGGACATGGCGAGACTTGATAGAATTCCCCGGAATGCCAAGATGGGCAGAAGAAGACGAGCCATGGCAATGGAGGTGAGAAAAAGAAGGCCGCTGCCCTGAGTTTTTTTCTCGTCGGAAAAAAGTTCTTCTCCATGAAGGCGGCGGCAGAAGGTAGCAGAGTCGTGCTGCCTCCTGGTCGCTTCGCGCGACACCTATTTCGCTTGAGGTGACAAACTTCAGTGTCAGGTGCGGAATGGAGGGGATCGCCTCGAAGAGCGCTTGGAGCGCCCGGCCAAAAATCGCGTTGTGCGCTGAGCTGGAGTCGACTACTATGAACTGGACATCTCGGGTTGCTTTCCTTGGGAACTCCCCTAGAGTGACGGGGAGATTGATCGTTCCCCACACGGACACGGGCGCGTTGTCAAAGGCATATATCTGTCCGGTCACTGACTCGAGGCGCTCCCAAGGGATCTGCTTGTTGAGCAGTGTATATTCGAACAAGATGTCCACCGAGCTCCCACTGTCAATTAGTATCCGCCTAACCTTGAAGCATGGATCGCCGATTCACGCGTTGATGGTGAGGGGATCTTGGTGCGGCGTGTGCACGCCCCTGAAATCTTCGTCACTGAAGCTGATGGCGATATCTGCATGTGGCTTCGGGTTTTCTAGGCCCTTCTCATACTGAGCAACAGAGAGAATTTGGAAGGGAGAGACGGCGATGTTTCCGACCTCTCCGATCACTTGCCTGCCCCCCTGCACATCCTGGCGCGGCGGGGGCTGATCCCGTCCAGGTTAGTGCGGTGGTGGGGGATGATTGGATACTTTACTTTGCAAGTATCTTCACAGTTGCCCCTGCCGGATGAGACGCTCTATCTCCTCCTTCAGTCACGTGCAATTATCCGTATCGTGCCTGTTCCAGGGGTTGAATTCGCAGTACTTTGTCTGGTCTCCTCGGTTTGGTGGTAATGGCTTCGGGCGTCGGAGCATGTCGGAGTCTTGGATGGCCATAAGTACCTGCGTCCGGGCGGTATTTAGCGGGGTGAATTCCTGGTCTCGACGGGGGCCTTGGTCCTGGCAAGGATTGTCGCGACGGCGGTCGTCGTTTCGACGCTGTGTTGGGGGAGCAGGTTCTGACTCCCTCTTTAGCTTGGAAGATCCTTCAAATTGTTGGCGGTGGACTTCAATGGCCTCGTCAGACGCAATTTGTGCTTCGACCCGGTGAACGAGGTCAGCGTAATTGGGGACTGTCTCCCTCATCAGAGCAGAGTAGAATCCGCTTGGGCGGAGTCCTTCGAGGAAGACACCGCGAAAAAGTTCCAGGTCGACCCCTAGGATCCGTCCTTCCTCAGAGGTGAAGCGACGGAAGAAATTCTTGAGTGACTCTTCCTCATTTTGGCGGATGCCGGAGAGGTGTGAGGGATCTCTGACGATCCGTCGGTTGGCTATAAACTAATCGATAAAGAGGCGGGCGAGCTCCCCAAAGTTGTTGATTTCCCCCTCTCGCAGGGAGTGGAATCACATGTGTGCTTGCCCCTTTAGGGTCGTGGGGAACACTTGGCACACCAGTTGATCTGGCCCGGTGAAGAGGCGCATGATGGTCTCGAAGTGATTTACATGTTCATGGGGGTCTTCTACCCTGTCGAAGGACTTAAAGTGCGGTAGCTTGAATCCATGTGGGACGGAGGCAGCCATGACTTGAGGGGCGAGCGAGGATCCATGGTGGAAAAAGTGTAGTGCGTTCACGACACAACACAGTTCCTCGGTGTATTACTCCTTGATCATGTCACTGATCTCTTGGTGCGTGAGTCTATGGTCGTCTTGCTGGGCATCCACTTTCATTGGTTGGGGGTCAGGCTGAGCGTCGGCCTGGGGCTCTGGCCTTCGGACGACATGCAAAGAGCTCGCCTCGTTTGAGAATTCTTCGGCGGGGGGATCCTCCGGGTGAGCCGCGTCCCGACGAGAGACGTTCTCTGGCGCAACTACCGGTCGTGCCTTGCGTGCGTTGTTTAGGCTGGGAGGGTTGGACAGTCCCATCCCTCATAGTAGGGTGAGCATTTCAACCTGGTTCTCCTCCATTACTCGGACGCACTCCTCTACTTCGTCGGTGGGAGCGATAGCGGCGATAGTTCCGTTGAGCAGTGGAACGTTGCCTGCGGGAGAGTTGTCCGTGTCCACTTCGGGGCGCTCTTCCGGGGTCGTGCCGTTGGCACCTGTGTGGCCTGATGTACGCACGCGGGTGCTTCCTCCTGATGTACGCGCGCGGGCGTACTCGATCCACGTCTTGCGGATTTGACTTAGAAATTTTAGAGGATGGGGCATCATGAAAAACTGTCAGCGTTGCTTAAATCTTTTACCTGCATCGACAAAAACAACATGAATTTATCAAATCCAAAGAACAATAAGGGTCCGTTCGTTTGCTCGGAATTGGAATTCGATATTGAAATTGAATATTGATGAATATTGTGGAATTAAATATTGGTGACGAATTCAAATTCCAATGTTCGCCTAATACAGAATATTGGTGAATATTGCGGAATTGGAATTCGATTTTTTTGCCCGGCCGCGATTTTTCGCTTGGAAACGATTTTTTTGTCCGGGCAAGATTTTTTTCACGTAACCGTGATTTATTATCACGGGTGGGATTTTTTCATGTGGCCGCGATTTTTTTCGCACGGGCGCAAATATGTCGCTCGGGCCCGTTTTTGTCGCCTGGGTGTGATTTTTTCAACTGGGGGCAAAAAAACGGGGCCGAGCAAAAAAATAGCGTCCGGGCGAAAAAAAACCCTGCCCGGGCGATAAAATCGCGCCCGGACGAAAAAATTGTGCCCCGGTGAAAAAATTGCGCCCGGGCGAAAAAATCGCGCCAGGGCGAAAAAAATCGCGCCCTGGCAAAAAAATCGCGTCCGGGCAAAAAAATCGCGCTCGGGCGCAAAAATCGCATCCGGGCGCAAAAATCGAGTCCGGGCGCAAAAATCGCGTACGGACGAAAAAAACGCGTCCGGGCGAAAAAAACGCGTCCGGGGGAAAAAATCGCGTCCGGGCGAAAAAATTCGCGCCCGGTCGAAAAAATTCGCGCCCGGGCGAAAAAAACGCGCCCAGGCGAAAAAATCACGCCGGGCGAAAAAAACGCGTCTAGGCGAAAAAATTGCGTCCGCGCAAAAAAATCGCGCCCTAGAGAAAAAAACCGCGCCCGGGCGAAAAAAACGCGTCCGGGCGAAAAAAAACGCGCCCGGGCGAAAAAATCTCGCCAGGGCAAAAAACACGCGCTCGGGCGAAAAAACGCGCTTGGGCGAAAAAAACGTGCCCGGGCGAAAAAAATCGCGTCCGGGCAAAAAAATTTGCGTCTGTGCTTAAAAATGTGTCTCTACCGAAATTGTCCAATTCTTATATAGATTGGAAGGAATTGTCTTTAGTTCAAAATGAATTCTACGGAATTCATTAAAATTTAAATTCCAACGTCAAGCGTGCAGACGAACGACGGAATTGGAATTAGACCTTCAATTCCAATTCCAAAAGCTCAATTCCGTGTAAACGAACGGACCCTAAATGAATGTCGGAAAGTTGATCGGGAGCTACAAATTTTATCATGAATAAAAAAAAACAAGATAGAAAATGTCGGATAGAAGTACTGACGGTGGAGAAAATATGCATACAATTTACATGAGAATCTTCTGATTCTGACATCTCTACTCCTTCCGCTAGGGTCACCGCTCTTTCTTAAGCAGCGGTCACTACTTGCCGCTCCCCGGGAGTGATGAAACAACGCAGGAGTCGGCACTAGAGGAGCGGAAGGCTCCGCTTGTGTTGGTGTCATTAGAAGTCCAACATGATAATTTAGGAGAAATTACGGTGGAGTTAGTGCGGCGTGACAATTAAATTTTTGAGAAATAATTTTTAAATTAAATTAAGAGAAATTGCAATGCAGATAGACAAATACGTGGTGCTTTTAAGTTTTAACAGCATCATATTTTTTGGAAATTGTTAAGGACACTGTATTTCTGACAAATAACACTGCTTTGTTAAAAACATCACATTTTCTCATCTTTTGTTAAAAGAATCTAAAATTATTAATTGCACCGCAATAATGTTAAAAGTACCTAGTGGTGTACAAAAAAAACGGTCCTAACCGGTCCGGTTGGGACCGGACCGGTTAGGACCGGCTAAAGACCGGTCCTGATCGGGACCGGTCCGGTTCCGGACCGATCCCAGAAGTCCCAAAAGTCTCTCATTTCACTTCAAAGACCGGTCCCGGACAGAGACCGGTAAAAGACCGGTCTTTTACCGGTTTTAGAGCCGTTTTTAACTGCTCTTTAAAGAGCCATTGGCAAAAATTGGTGGCTGGCTTGGCCGGCCGGCCATGCCAGCCACCAATTTTGTTTTTTTTATTTATTTATTATTTTTTAAAATTTAGTTATTTAAATAATTAATTTTATAAAATTTAAATTTTAAAAAATTTAAAAAATCAAATCCTATAAATACCCCCCCTTCTTAAAAATTCTTTTTCATCTCTCTCTCACTTACTCTCCCTCTCTCTCTCTCAACTCTCACTCACTCTCAAGTCTCGAATGACATCTTCCTCATCCATGTCGGCTTCTTCCTCTGCGTCCGTCGCGCACGAAGTAGTAGAACACCACCACAAGGCGGCGGTCTGGGAGAAATTCGACAAGTGCGGATCGACGGCGAATTGAAGGCGAAGTGCAAACTTTGCGGGAAGCTAATGGCCGTTGGCAGCAATACAACGCTCGTCCGACATGTGAAATCGTCAATTTCAAAACAAGCCCCGGAGTCTACTCAAGCTCAAATTTCGACGTCCGGGCACATTTGGACATACGATCAAGCTCGACAGCGAAAGCGATAAATTGAGAACGTCATCAAAAAAGGATTTCCATTCAGCCACTACGACGATGAAGAGATGACATCATACATACACGAGGTACTACAACCCAAATATCAGCAGGTAAGTCGTTCTACCACTAGACGCGATGCTTTAGCGGCTTATATGCAATCTAAAGAATATTTAAAAAATTATTTTGAAACATTTGACGATCGCGTTAGCTTAACGAGCGACGTCTGGACAAGTGGTATATCTGAGGGATACTTATATATTTGCATTACCGCTCACTGGATTGATCCCAATAGTTGGGAACTAAATAAAAGAATAATTTGTTTTGAAAGATTTGAATATCCGCATACTGGTAAAGCTATTTATCAGGTAATAATTAAGTGTATTAGAAAATTTAAAATAAAAGAAAAAATTATGAGTATTTCTTTTGATAACGCTTCCAATAATACGATCGCGATAAGATATTTGATTTCAGATTTACAACCAATGTTACAGGGAATTTTTTTTCGTACACGTTGCGTCTGTCACATTTTAAATTTAATTGTACAAGACAGTTTGGTTTATATGAACGAGTACGTAATTAAAATACGAACTATGTTACGAGTTATTTACAGTTCAAAAAAAAGAAAACAAGATTTTAAAAAATTTGTTATTTCACAAGGTAAAAATTTTTTATGTCTTTCTTATGATATGCCTATACGCTGGAACTCAACTTATAAAATGTTAAAGCGAGCTTTGACACAAAAAATTTTATTAATAGAATTTTATAATAGTGTAGAAGCACATGATTTAGGTGCGTCTGATTGGGAGGTCCTCGAAGATTACGTAAATTTATTAGAATATTTTTATCGATCAACAACGATTCTATCCGGAGTTTATTATCCTACTTCTTCTTTAGTTATTGAAAATATTTTATTAATTACTGAAACTTTTAAAACATACAAAACAAATGAAATGTGACGTCCGTTAATATTAGTAATGGAGGGAAATTTTTTAAAATATTACCAAGAAATTCCACCCATGTTTTCATGCGCCGCAGCTTTAAACCATTTAATGGGTGTGGACGGGGTAGAAAATTTTATAGAAGAAATTAATCGAATTTTAAATTTAAACGAAACGGCTATTGATTTTGTTAATTTAAGCGTTTCAAAATTTAATTCTGATTTTACTCGTTTCTATAATTATTATGATAATATGTATGGATCGCGGCCTCGTGAAAAATCCACCCAACCTAAAACAAAAGATATTTTAAAAAAACAAACTTTTAGAATTAGCCTCTAGAAAAAAAACAACGAATTTCGAGTACTTTAAATGAATTAGGTTTATATACAAAAACACAATTTCAAGATTATATGACCGCAAGCGAAATAGAAAATTTTGATATTTTAAAATGGTGGAAAACTAAAACAAATGTTTAACCTATTTTGGCCTTAATGGCCCGTGATTTACTAACAATGCAAGCTAGTACGGTAGCTTCGGAGTCTGCTTTTTGTTTGAGTGGCAGGATTTTGAACGAGCGAAGAAGCCGTTTGAACGAGAAATCTTTAGAGATTTGCATTTGCTACAAGGATCATTTGGATGCTATTAGGAGAAGGCAACACGTCTCGTCTATTGAAGATAGTGAGTCTGAAGTGGAAGACGAGATGAATAGCTTAAGTTTGGGAAGCGCGACCAAAGAATAATTAGGCAAATGTATTTTATTTTTCATTTTATTTCAATTTTGAATATTTAAATATAATTTTCATATTTTATTTTAACTTAAATGTAATTTTCATTTTCGTTCAATGTTATTTTATTTTTGTCATAATGTAAATTGTAAAATGTCAATTTGTAATTCAATTTTATTTTTAATAAAAATTAAATTTTATTTCACTTTAAAATTTTGAATTTTATTCCATTTTTAATATAAATATAGAATTTAAAATTTTAATAAAAAAATTTTTTTTAAAAAAAACCGGTCCGGGACCAATTAGGACCGGTTAGGACCGGTCCTCCGGTCCCGGCCGGTCCTCCTCTTGAGAAGGAAAACCGGTCCCGGACCGGGATTGGTTTGACTGAAACCGGTCCGGGACCGGCAAGGCAAAAGACCGGTCTTTAAAAAGACCGGTTCGGGACTGCTGGGCAGTCTTTTTGTGCAGGTTTGAAAGTACCCCAACTTAAATTTAAATAAAAAATCATGAAACTAATTCACAAATTTTAGCAAAAAAAAAAAGACAAATTGTTGTAAATAAATAACCATTAATTTTGCCATTTTTTATCTTCACTGTCTTCGTATTCTTATAAAAATAAAAAAAATTTAAAATCAAAGTCATGTAAAAATGGAAATAATACAAAATTATAAGGCGATTGTTATCTGCACTACAGCTTTGGCTATTCGTACATATTTTTTCCTAATTTTTCGCGTCTTTGGGAAATACACATTGTACATGCATTTTTAGGAAAAGTGTTCAACACCAAAGGTTTAGATCTTATCGAGATCTATAACTTTCGTGTTGAACACTTTTCCTAAAAATGCATGTACAAGGCGTATTTCTAAAAGGCGCGAAAAATTAGGAAAAAAACATGTGCGAAAAACCAAAACTGTAGTGCGGATAACAATCGCCAATAAAAATTGCCATTATAAAAAATAATGAATAAATTTAAACATAAAACACCAACCACATATTTTATAGCATTTCAAAACATCAAAAATGTTGCGGGTCGTCCGGTCTTTCCCCGTTCTGGAGAAATCAGACAGCCTTAACTTGGAGTCGAATCGGGGGCGCAAACAGTTAAAGAAAACACAACAAATGACTAAGAAGGCTTTTTGATATGGAAACCCCGGAAAAGGGTGAAAAACCATGTGGTTGGATCTGTGCCGAGCTAAATTCCACTAGATCCCATGTGTTTACAGAGATTGAAGTTTGATCTCAGAGGGCGGCAGACCGCTACTCCGTTAAGGGTGTAGAGAATGAAATGCGACGAGCAGGAAATGACTGAGTTCTCAGAGCCTCGATGGAAGCGCTCGGCCTTGAGATGACGTTGAACTAACGGAACCTTGGTGGAAGCGTTTCGGCTAGAAAATCTTCTAAATTCACAGAGCTTCTGGAG
Organism: Platanthera zijinensis; assembly: GCA_039513925.1. Taxonomy (NCBI): domain Eukaryota; kingdom Viridiplantae; phylum Streptophyta; class Magnoliopsida; order Asparagales; family Orchidaceae; genus Platanthera; species Platanthera zijinensis. The sequence goes on from CM077088.1 coordinate 33,338,090, forward strand.
GGTGCGCTCACGGTGATGCAGAGCCAAGATGAGAGCGTTCTCGCGGAGGCGGTAGACGTCATTTGATGAGTGAAAACTATAGCACAAGGACGAGAGTGGAGTAAATTCCTGAGCGAAGAATTAAGTCCACGATCTCGTCGGAAAACCTCAGAACTCTCACATGCCTCTTTAGTTGTTTCTCTTCAAATAAAGGTCTGATGACTTATTTATAGTATTATGGAAGGTTACGTTGACAATTGCGTCGGGAGTGATTTGTGCTGGAGAATGACGTCGCTCTGATCTGATGAATCATCATTTATGCCAAAATGATGAGAACGCCCACTTCCCCACGGGCAGTTTAGGCGGCCCGGGCAAGGTGCCCGGAGGCGTCCGACGGCGAAGCAGGCGGCTAGGACGGCGAGGGTCACTGGCGGCGGCAACGACGGCCGGCTCCCGCGCGGGCGGGGGCGGTGCGTGCGCTCGCGCTAGGCGCGGACGCACGGTGTGCGACCGTGGCCGCACGGGGAGCAGCCGCGTGGCACTGCGGCCATGCGAGGAGCAGCCGCGTAGCACTGCGACCGCACGGCCGCGCGACACTGCGGTCGCACGCAGGCCGCGCGGTATTGCGATCGTGCGTGCAGGTAGGCCGTGTGGGCCGCGATGCTGGCCGCGCATGCTTGCATGCAGGTCGGGCGCGCCTGCACGGCTCTGCCGTGCGCACGGGTTTGGCCTCACTCTTGGGCATTTTTGGGATTTCCGGCTTTGTGTGCAGCTGCCTTGGCCGGATTTGCTTGCCCAGTGTCCATGACCAAAAATCTTTCCAGTTTAACTTAGAAAATTCAGGGGAACACTATAAAAAAATGTATCCAAAAGCTGCTATTTGGAGAGGGACCAAATATGAAACATTCGCTTGATTGCAGTAATGTCATATATCAGTGGTGATGGCGGATATGCGGGAGGTCGGCTTCCGTCTAATTCACGTCCTAATGACATGCTATGAGGAGGTGCAACACAAGAATTATAAAGTAGTTGACGTCCTTTTCGAGCAGATCTCCATACGCGGAGGCGATACCTTGATGTGTCTCACGGCAACATTTTTGTCGTCCTCAAGCTCTATATGCACATATGCTCAGTCCCTTTCTTCGATGAAAGGTGGATACGATGAGCCTGAGATCGCCGCAATAAACTCTGTTTTCAAGCTAGTGCGGTGCGAGTTAATGCGGTGCCATTAATGTTTTTTGGGGAGTAATTTTAAAGTTTAATTATGAGAAGTTGTGGCACGACTAGTCGAAACTGCGGTGCTTTTAATAACTCCTGTTGGGTCCATTGATCCTAATGCCATGGATTTGAAGAATGCCTTGTAGACAATGATATACATATGATGTGATCTAACTAGTGTCACAAGTTCTTTTTATGCAGGACAGTTCTGCACATTGATTGGATAGATAGCCTAAGTGGCTAGGACAGGTGATGTCTAGGCAAGCTTGTGGAAAGATAGAAAATTTGTCAGTCTACAGGCGTTGAGTGAAGCAAGCTCACTTAACGCCATACAACAAAAAGCTGTGAGATGGGCTAAGGGAGTAATAGCCTAAGAAGAAACACGCAAAAATGTGGCTAAGTCTACAGACGTTTAGTAAAGTCTATTCACTCAACGCCATAACTTCATATTTTTTGAGTATTGCTTAGACAGTCTAAGCCACAGGAAATCTCTGTGGATATTTGACTAAGTCCATAGGCGTTGAGTGAAACCTATTCACTCAATGCCTTGTGATAAAAAGCGTAGAATTTTTTCTAAGGAAAATAACGTTGACTGAAGCTTACTCACTCAACGCCACGTCAATATAATTAACAGATACTGAAAGCGTTGAGTGAAGAAGCTACACTCAACGCTTTCCCGACAGGAGAATTGGCTAAGTCCAATAGCAATTAGTGATGATCATTCACTCAACGCTTTATGATAGAAAACTGTCTAAGTGCTTTGACGTTAGTGATTGTACAACCCCATATTCGCTGGGTGGGACCCGGAGACATCACTGAGGAATTGGGCTAGGCTCAGGTCAGCCTTGGGTTGGCCCCGAGACTTACTTATAGAGTTCCCGCCCTGAAGGGGCTCCCGCCCAAAGCAGATAGTCGAGCTCTCGGCAGGAGAGATCGTCGACCGACCAAGGCAGATAGTCGAGCTCTCGGCAGGAGAGATCGTCGACCGACCAAGGCAGATAGTCGAGCTCTCGGCAAGAGAGATCGTCGACCGACCAAGGCAGATAGTCGAGCTCTCGGCAGGAGAGATCGTCGACCGACCAAGGCAGATAGTCGGGCTCTCGGTGGGAGAGATCGTCGACCACGGAAGCTTCCGCCTTAGGGCAAGCTCCCGCCCAGGGGAGGCGAGAAGGCCCCAAGTAGGCCTTCAGCCGCGGTAGTTTCAAGACCGTGAAGGGCGCGAACCTCCCTGGCAAGGGGTCTCGCCAAGGTTGGCCCGGGTGGGGGTCCAGCGAGAGCCTTCTCAACCAGGGTTATCGCCGAGTGGGCCCACGTGGTGGGGCCCGGCGCTCATAAAGAGGATTATTTTACAATATATTATCCCGAGGTGAAATTACCCAAATGCCCTTTAAATGACAGCGGGATTTGGCTATCGGCAGACCCCTCAGGGGTATTTCAGTATTTTCAGGTCAAAGGAAGACTATAAAAAGACCCATAAGGGCTCTTTAGAAGGCAAGTTGATCATTTTTCCTCTAGCCCTAGTGCCTTCTGAAGAGCTCCCAGCCCAGCATTTGGCTTTGGAGGGGAAGCTCTCAGAGATCTTCCGGGTGTGTGGTGGGACCTCCCAGCTGAGGCTTTGGGTCAGTGTTAGGGCCTTAGCAACCTGTCAGGGGTCGAGGTTTGAGAGAAGTAGGCATTGACTGCGCTTTGGTTCGTGAACATTTGTTGAGGTCATTTTTGGCTTCAACAGTTCTGGTGCGGTGAGCGTGGAAGCAGTCGGTGCAAGAAAAGCTTGAGTTAAGTCCCATGGCAGGAGGCGAGGGTGAAGGATCAGGCGCGGGAGGATCCCCCACCCGGGTGGACGAGGCGACGAGGAAAATGTTTGAGGACTTCAGGCGAGAAGTCATGCAGACGATCAATTTGGCCTTCTCGGCAAGGAACGAGTGGGAGACGCCGCAGGTTCCGGTGGAGGTGGTTCCGCTGCTAGGCGAGAACGCTCCACGGCAGCGCCCCGGTAAGGAGGTCCCAGTGGAGGCAGGCGAGAGGGACGTAGCCGCGCGGGAGCTTTTCCCAGGCCAGCGTCTCGAGAAGGAGCTTCCGGCGGATCTGGGCGCGAAGGAGGCGACGGTGCGGGAACTCTTCCCTGGGCAAGGTCTCGCGGATCGGTCCAGCCAACCGAGATCGCGGGACGTGCCTTCTCGCCAGGCAGGGGGCGAGACCCCCTTTAGTGAGCTCATTGTCTCGGCTCCAGTGCCGGAGGGGTTCCGGGAGCCAGACATGACCTACTACACCGGGAAGGATGACCCGGTCCAGCACGTGCAATGGTTCGAGGACGTGGTGTCCATCAGGCAAATGTCGGATGCCTTCAAGTGTCGGCTTTTTGCCATCACTCTGAAAGAAAAGGCCAGGGACTGGTTCCACCAGTTGCCGGCAAGTTCCATCTACAGCTTTGAGGATCTGCGGAGGGGTTTTCTGTTGAGATTCTCAACTTCGAAGAAAAGGAAGAAGGAGGCTGAGTGCCTGTTTGCAGTGAGGCAGGGGCCGGAGGAGACATTGGGTCGCTATGTCGACCGGTTCCAAGAGGAGGTTCTCCTGGTCCAGGAGGTCCCGGGGTATGCGCTGATGCTAGCCTTCACCCTGGGGCTGAGGCCAGGGTTCTTTAGCATGGAGTTGAAGAGAGTGCCCCCTCTCTCTTTTGAGGAGCTCATGGAGAGGGCGGCGAAGGAGATAGACTTTGAGAGGGCAAACCCTGCGTTTGCAAGAAAGCTGGCCAGGCTGGCCGAGGACGACGTGAAGGAGCCGGTGGCGGGAAGGCAGAGAGAGCAGAGGGAGCCGAGGGAAGATCGGAGAAGAGAAGAGCCCCGAGGGCAGGGGCAACAGCATGGGGGGGCCAGGGAGCCAAACAACCGACTGGGTTGGAGGCCTCAGGAGGGTCGCCCCCAGGGCCAGGGAGGACTTCAGGGAAGAGATAACTTCCGGGAGCCCAGAAGGCTGGAGCAGGGAGGATGGCGACAAGGACCAAGGGGTCATTTCCCACCGCCGCAGGAGGCTATGGAGGTGGGAAGGGGAAGAGGAAGAAGATTTCGGGGAGCCGGAAGAAGGGGAGGAGGAGAAGGAAGAGGGGGCAGGGTGGCGTTGCCTTATTGTGACTTCCATCAGGAGGAAGGTCACGCAACGGCCACCTGCCCAGAGTTTCTGGAGATTAGAGGGGCCAGAGTGGCCGGAAGACAAGATCCGCCTGCAAGGATCGTCGAAGTACAGCGGGAAGAGGTGGAGGACAGATGTGAAGACAGGATTGACGTGGGGACCCGAGGAGGGATTGGAGTGATCCACGGGGGAGTGGGGATCGAGGCAACCCGCAAGGGGAGCCTTCAAACCATGTTCCGCCGAGGGGTCGCCTCGACCTCCCAGGCTCCACCCCCAGAGGAGAAGATCACTTTCTCATCCGCGGATATGCCAGACTACGAGGACCCGTTCTGCGACGCGCTTGTGATCCAGACAGCGGTAGAAAACTACACCGTCTCCCGGATACTGGTGGATAATGGGAGCTCGGTGAATGTGATCTTCAAGAAGGCCTTCGATGAGATGAGAGTGGAAGGAAAAAGGGTCCTGGCTTCTGATGGACCGCTTTTTGGCTTCTCCGGAGAAAGGAAAGAAGTGGAAGGGGGAGTGGGCCTGCATGTGAGGCTTGGGGGCGTCTCACGGAACTGTCGGTTCGTGATCGTGGACGCCCCGAGTAGTTACAATGCCATCTTCGGACGTCCCCTCATCAGCGCCTTTCGCTGTGTACCCTCCTCGTACCACCAATGCCTCAAGTTCAACAATGGAGGGGTGCAGGTTAGGATCAGGGGGGATCCGAAGATGGCAAGGCAGTGCTATGTGACGGCGGTTAACACCGTGTCATGGATGGAGGAGGCAGAGGAGTTGGAGAGGGAGATGGCTGAGCAGGAAGGAGTTGGGGAAGGGGGGATGAGCCTGGGAGAGGCGATGGAGGTTGCTGAGGAGATAGCGGAGGCGGAGGAGTCGGGGAAGATCAGCCCAGAAGAGGCGAGAGGAGTGGTGGATGAAGAAGAGCAGAGGCAGGAGGAGAGCCTGGAGGAGGCGATGGAAGTTGATGAGGTTGGGGGAGAAGAGCTCGAGTTTGAGCGGGAAGAGGCAAGGGTAAGTTGGGAGCGGTCGGGGCTGGAGCCGGCCGAAGAGGTGGTGGAGATGGAGGTGCTTACAAGAGCGGGGGAGGTGCAAAGGATTCGGATCAACGGAGGCTTGAGCCTTGAGGATCAGGAGCGGATGCGAGCCTGCATCCAGGGCAACGTCGACATCTTCGCTTGGAGCGCGGCAGACATGCCGGGCATCGACGCGGACGTGGCCTGTCACCGCTTGAACCTGTATTCCAGAGCCCGCCCCATACGCCAAAAGATGAGGGCCATCGCCACCAAGCTAGAAGCCCCCATCCGAGAGGAGGTCCAAAAGCTCCTGGACGCAGGCTTCATCTCAGAGATCCAGTATCCAGGCTGGATCTCCAACGTGGTAATGGTAAAGAAGGGGGGAGGAAAATGGCGCATGTGTATCGATTTTTCCTTATTAAATAAATCATGCCCCAAGGATTGTTACCCCTTGCCTCGAATCGACGCGCTGGTTGACTCAGCCGTCGGTTTTTCTCTTATGAGTTTTTTAGATGCATTTTCAGGTTACCACCAGATCCGGATGCACCCTCCTGATGTCAAGGATGTTTCCTTCATCACAAGAGAGGGATGCTTCAGCTATAAGATGATGCCCTTCGGATTAAAGAATGCAGGGGCAACATACCAACGCATGATGGATCGAATCTTTCGAGATCAAAGGGGAAGGAACCTGGAGGTCTATGTGGATGACCTCATGGTCAAGAGCAAGTGTGTTGATTCCCACTTGCGAGACTTGGAGGAGACGTTCGCCACCCTGCGGAAGTTCAAGATGAGGTTGAACCCCTTGAAGTGCGTCTTCGGGGCTAGTCGCGGCAAATTCCTCGGGCACCTCTTGACTCCCGCGGGGGTAGAACCCAACCCTGATAAGGTTAAGGCTATTCTAGACCTAGAATCGCCTCGCAACGCCAAGGAGATCCAGCGCTTGACCGGGAAGTTGGCCGGGTTAAGCAGGTTCCTCTCGCGGTCAGGGGATAGATGTTCCTCCTTCTTCAAAGTACTTCGTGGCAACCAAGCATTCGAATGGACGGCCGAATGCGAAGAGGCTTTTCAGGGGCTGAAGAGACAACTCTCCCAAGCTCCGTTACTTCAAAGCCCAAAGGAGGGGGAGGACCTGGCCTTGTATTTAGGAGTGGGAGGAGAGGCGGTGAGCTCCGTCTTGGTTAGAGAAGAGGGGAAGAAGCAATTACCCGTCTATTATGTCAGCCGAATCTTAAAAAAGGCAGAGCTCTGATACCCCATCCTGGAGAAGCTAGCATATGCTTTGGTCATCTCAGCTAGGAAGCTTCGCCCTTACTTTCAAGCACACTCGATTAGGGTGGTAACAGACCATCCCCTTCGCAAGGTCTTGGAGGGGGTGGAACATTCAGGAAGGTTGGCGAAGTGGTCCATCGAGCTAAGCGAGTTTGACATCTCTTTCGTCCCGAGGCTCTCTATCAAAGCCCAGGCCGTAGCGGATTTCCTGGCGGACTATGTTACCGAGGCGGAGGCCGAAGAACCACAGCCGCAAGAAGCGTGGAAGATGGTGGTCGACGGGGCCTCGGGAAGGCACTCCCTGGGGGGAGGTGTGGTGTTGGTAAGCCCTCAGGGAGTTACCATAGAGCAAGCAGTGACTCTCCACTTCCCTGTAACCAACAACCAAGCAGAGTATGAGGCTGTGATCGCCGGCCTTCGCTTGGCAAAGGAGTTGGAAATCCAGGACGTGGAAGCCTTCACCGACTCAATGGTGGTAGCATCGCAGATCCGAGGCGAGTTTGAGGCCCGGGAGCCGACCCTCGCGAGGTATCTATCTAAGGTAAGAGCCATCATCGGGGGTTTCCGTTCATTCTCTATTCGACATGTCCCCCGGGAGGAAAGCGCGGCAGCTGATCGACTGGCGAAGTTCGGGCCTCGGGGAGGAGGTACCCTAACCGAACTATTCCGACCAGCCATTGAAGAGGGGGAGTTGATGGAGGTGAATCGGCGGTCCTCATGGATGGATCCATTGGTGACTTTCTTAACCACAGGAGAACTGTCGGAAGAAGTCAAGGATGCAAAGAGCTTCAGGCACAAGGCGGCTCATTACCTGATGCTGGAAGGGAGCTTGCATCGGAAGATGTTGTCAGGGCTCCTCGCGAGATGCGTAACCGAAGAGGAAGTCCCGAGGATCCTGGAAGAGGTGCATTCTGGAGAGTGCGGCAGCCATTCAGGGGGAAGGACATTGGAAGCAAGGGTGATAAGGCAGGGATATTTCTGGCGGACCATAAGGAGGGATACAGCTGAATTCGCAAGGAGGTGTCGGAAGTGCCAAGTACATGCTCCTCTCCAGCTCTTGCCCGCCCAAAGACTTCGAAGCATCACGGCGCCATGGCCCTTCGCCATTTGGGGGATGGACCTGGTTGGACCCTTCCCTCCAGCTAGCGGGCAAAGGAGGTTCCTCCTAGTGATGATTGACTACTTCTCCAAATGGCTGGAGATCAAGCCGTTAGCCAAGGTAACCTCCCAGGTCATCAGAAACTTCGTTTGGGGGGAAATCATTTGCAGGCACGGATTGCCCCAAGCGATAGTGACAGACAACGGTCCTCAGTTTGCCAGCGAAGAATTCATCAGCTTCTGCACCCAATTGGGGATCGATCTCAGGTTCGCCTCTGTCCACCATCCTCGGAGCAATGGTCAGGTGGAGGCGGCAAACAAAGTCATCGTCAACTTGCTCAAAAAGAAGGTCGAGAACCTGAAGGGTAGCTGGGTGGAACAGCTCCCTTCCGTCCTGTGGGCCTTGCGAACAACTCCGAACACGGCCACTGGAGAGACCCCCTTCAAGCTCTCTCACGGGTGTGAGGCTGTCCTCCCGGTGGAGTTCGAGGTTCGGTCCCCGAGGATCGCGGCCGCAGCGGAGGGAAGCGAAGCTTGGAGGTTGGAGAATGAGGAAGGGTTGCGCCTCTCATTAGATATGGTGGAAGAGCTGCGGGATGTTGCCGCCATCAGGCAAGAAGAAATAAAACGGCGAATGGCCCGGTACTTCGATAAGCACATCAGAGTCAAGCAATTCGCCGAGGGGGACCTAGTACTGAAAAAGGTCGACGCTGCAGGAAGGTCGGCCGCTGTTGGTAAGCTCAACCCTAGCTGGGAGGGGCCTTATATAGTAGAGAAGGCTCTGGTTAGCGGAGGCTATTATCTCCAGGATGCAGAAGGAAGGACCTTGAGTCACACCTGGAATGGTGATGACCTGAAGCGCTTCTACCCGTAAGAGGGAAAAAAGGATAGCGATGCTGTAAACAACTATTACATTTTCAATAAAGTTGTTTCAGAATGTTGACTATCGCTGAGTGTGCTATCTTTACGTTTTGTTTTAACTGACTATGACTCCTCGTCTCAGTGATAGAATAGGCCTGGTTGAGGAAACCTTCAACGACACCCCGAGCTCGGCTCGGCCCCAGGTAGACCCGCTGCGCAGGCTCTCATCTAGCTGGCAGGTCCGAAGGCTCGCCTGTGGGGGATAGGTTGGCTCTTGTGATACTTTGTTCTTAGCCACTTCAACGACACCCCGAGCTCGGCTCGGCCCCAGGTAGACCCGCTGCGCAGGCTCTCATCTAGCTGGCAGGTCCGAAGGCTCGCCTGTGGGGGATAGGTTGGCTCTTGTGATACTTTGTTCTTAGCCACTTCAACGACACCCCGAGCTCGGCTCGGCCCCAGGTAGACCCGCTGCGCAGGCTCTCATCTAGCTGGCAGGTCCGAAGGCTCGCCTGTGGGGGATAGGTTGGCTCTTGTGATACTTTGTTCTTAGCCGCTTCAACGACACCCCGAGCTCGGCTCGGCCCCAGGTAGACCCGCTGCGCAGGCTCTCATCTAGCTGGCAGGTCCGAAGGCTCGCCTGTGGGGGATAGGTTGGCTCTTGTGATACTTTGTTCTTAGCCACTTCAACGACACCCCGAGCTCGGCTCGGCCCCGGGTAGACCCGCTGCGCAGGCTCTCATCTAGCTGGCAGGTCCGAAGGCTCGCCTGTGGGGGATAGGTTGGCTCTTGTGATACTTTGTTCTTAGCCACTTCAACGACACCCCGAGCTCGGCTCGGCCCCAGGTAGACCCGCTGCGCAGGCTCTCATCTAGCTGGCAGGTCCGAAGGCTCGCCTGTGGGGGATAGGTTGGCTCTTGTGATACTTTGTTCTTAGCCACTTCAACGACACCCCGAGCTCGGCTCGGCCCCAGGTAGACCCGCTGCGCAGGCTCTCATCTAGCTGGCAGGTCCGAAGGCTCGCCTGTGGGGGATAGGTTGGCTCTTGTGATACTTTGTTCTTAGCCACTTCAACGACACCCCGAGCTCGGCTCGGCCCCAGGTAGACCCGCTGCGCAGGCTCTCATCTAGCTGGCAGGTCCGAAGGCTCGCCTGTGGGGGATAGGTTGGCTCTTGTGATACTTTGTTCTTAGCCGCTTCAACGACACCCCGAGCTCGGCTCGGCCCCAGGTAGACCCGCTGCGCAGGCTCTCATCTAGCTGGCAGGTCCGAAGGCTCGCCTGTGGGGGATAGGTTGGCTCTTGTGATACTTTGTTCTTAGCCACTTCAACGACACCCCGAGCTCGGCTCGGCCCCGGGTAGACCCGCTGCGCAGGCTCTCATCTAGCTGGCAGGTCCGAAGGCTCGCCTGTGGGGGATAGGTTGGCTCTTGTGATACTTTGTTCTTAGCCACTTCAACGACACCCCGAGCTCGGCTCGGCCCCAGGTAGACCCGCTGCGCAGGCTCTCATCTAGCTGGCAGGTCCGAAGGCTCGCCTGTGGGGGATAGGTTGGCTCTTGTGATACTTTGTTCTTAGCCACTTCAACGACACCCCGAGCTCGGCTCGGCCCCAGGTAGACCCGCTGCGCAGGCTCTCATCTAGCTGGCAGGTCCGAAGGCTCGCCTGTGGGGGATAGGTTGGCTCTTGTGATACTTTGTTCTTAGCCACTTCAACGACACCCCGAGCTCGGCTCGGCCCCAGGTAGACCCGCTGCGCAGGCTCTCATCTAGCTGGCAGGTCCGAAGGCTCGCCTGTGGGGGATAGGTTGGCTCTTGTGATACTTTGTTCTTAGCCACTTCAACGACACCCCGAGCTCGGCTCGGCCCCAGGTAGACCCGCTGCGCAGGCTCTCATCTAGCTGGCAGGTCCGAAGGCTCGCCTGTGGGGGATAGGTTGGCTCTTGTGATACTTTGTTCTTAGCCACTTCAACGACACCCCGAGCTCGGCTCGGCCCCAGGTAGACCCGCTGCGCAGGCTCTCATCAAGCTGGCAGGTCCGAAGGCTCGCCTACGGGGGATAGGTGAAGTCCTTGACCTTTTGATCCTCGGTTCTTGATTGGTAGCTACTACGTTACAACGAGCTCGGCTCAAACCCCGGTAGACCCGCTGCGCGGGAACCCATGTGAGCTAGCAGGTCCAACGGCTCGCCGACGGGGTAGGGGTTTGATTGGTCGGAAAAATATGTGGGCAGGACCCTGACCTAGACCGGGGGCAAATCCCTGAAGGGTCTCGGTTCAGGGGTCTCGGCCAGTAAAGGTCTCGGCTCAGGGGTCTCGGCCAGTAAAAGTCTTGGCTTGGAGGTCTCAGCAGATCGCGGTCCGGAGGTTTCGGCCAGTGAGGATCCCGGCCCAGAGGTCTCGGCCAGCAAAGGTCTCGGTTAAAGGAGACTCTCGCAAAAAGAAAGCTCCCGGCGGGCCCAGGCAGGACGATTCAATCGACGATGCGAGGTTTCCGCCTAGCAGATCTCTAAGTAAGGTCACCCTAAAGAGACTAAGGGTCTCGGCGGAAGCTCGCGCGGAGGTCATTCGGCATAGTAATATACGCTTAAAAAACACAATGACAGTGAAGAAATAAAACATTACTTTATATAAGGTTAATTACAAAAGTGAGGAGCTTCTCGCTCATTACAAAAGGATATTCAAAATAAAAGACAACTTAAGGAGACGCGCTGTAGTCCCCACTGGTGCTCTCGCTTGAAGCATCGCCAGAGCCTTCCCCGGACGTCTCGTCAACAGCGGGAGAGGACCTCGGGACGTCCGAGAGAGGCGAGTCCGGCGCGCCCGGGGGTTTGGGAACTGGGTCGTAAAGCCAAGGGAGAAGCTGGCGAGCGTCGATGGTCGCGCCATCCTCCCGGAGCAGCTCGACGTCTCGCAGCGTCTCGAGCGTCAGCTTGACGGTCGCCTGAGCGTTGGCTTGAAGCAGTTTATCGACGTCGTACTCCGAGAGGTAGCGGCTCCGCAACCTCGCATCTAGCTCCGGGGGCGGGCCCTTCGTTAGCTCTGCGCGGAGCTGTTCCCTCAGAAGGACGCTCTCGCAGCGCGCGTTGGCCAGCTCTGCGCGAAGCTCCCGGACTTGGGCGGAATCCTGCAAAAGGGACAAAAGATCTTAGTCACGCATTACACAGTAGAAACTTCGAGGAAACGGGGGCAAGGGCTCAGGAAGGTCTCGCCTACCTCGGTCGCGGGGCGCAGAGACAGCGCCAATTTGGCATCCGCGAGCTCCTGTTGAGCTCTCGCGAGTTCTTCTTCCGCGGCATGCGCGCGAGCTATCGCGTCCTCCCTCGCCTTGCGCATATCTGTGAAGTTCTTGTCAATGGTGATGCTTCGACGCGCACACATATGTGTAAGCTCGAACCCGCGCATTACGGCCCGGGTGGCGTCGAAGGCTAGAAGGCGGGTAGGCGTCTGGTCGAACACGCTGGCATCTTCCCGGCTGTATAGACCATACCCAAGCGAGAAGGCCTCGCCGGTCACATTTTCCCCCTCCGCCCATCGGGGAAGGAGGGTCGAGACCCTGATTGAGTTTGTCTTGGGGTCCCATTCCATCTGGGGCTTCCCCTCCGGGTCGGCGTACCTGACGCCTAAACCAAAGTTCCGGTGCCCTCTCGGCACCTCCTGGGGCGGGACGTTGGCGGAGGTCTCGGCGGCAACCACTTCTCCCCCAGCCTCGCCTACGGTCGATGTGTTCCTGGCGGAAGCCTCGGCGCGGCTCTTGGCGGCGGCGGCGGCATCCATCTCACTGGCCCTCTGAAGGATCGCTTCAAAGGACCTGCCCTCAGGAGGAGGTTGGGCGGGCGAGACCGCCAACGATTTCCCCTTGTCGGCGGCAGAAGGCTTGGGCCTCTTCAGCGCGCGGAGAGGAGGAAGGGTGGCCTTCCGCTTCTTGGCCGGTAGCGGCATGGAAGGGGTTGGATCTTCTCGGCAGGCGCTGGCGCTAGCTTCCGCGAGCGCAAGGGGGCCTCTCGCTGCCAGACCCTCGACACCCCGGCCTGCGGCGAAGGGTTGGTGCAAGGGGACCTCCCGCTCTCCTGCAAAGTAAAAACGCTTTAGCCCTCCAGCGTAAGAAAATTTTGGATAAAAAAGAGAATCTGAGGCGAGACCGTACCTTCGCCCGATTGAACAAAAGGGAGGGAGTCGACGTCCCGCAGAAGATAGGGGACGTCGAACTCCTTGGTCCCGAAGAACTCCAGGATTGCGCTCTCGCGCGATCCCAGGGCGGGCGGCTTGTAGGCAGCGTCTTCATACTGGACGGGCTGAAGCGGGACGTTGCCGAAGTCCCCGCTGACGTATACGAACTTCTCGCCCCAATGGTGGTGCTTATTGGCGAGACCGGTAACCTCGAGCTGTTGCCCGGAGAAGAAAACTACCCCCCCCCCCTTGGCACGGAAGTTGAATAGCTTCCGGAAGATGGGCAGGCTAAACTCGATCCTCTCGGATCGCATATAGCATATGAATGCTATAAGGATCGCGACGGAGTTCGGGTTTAGCTGGGCGGGCACCACCCCATAATAACGGAGAGCTAACCGAACCTCCGGCCACAGGGGGAGGCGGAAGCCCACCTCGAAATGCTCGAGGGGGATGGCAAGCTCTCCCGCCCCGGGGGTATTCACCCTATCATGATTCCCCGGGTTCCGCGCCGAGAAGCCGGCGGGAACGTAGCGGTCGACGATCGCGTTGTATTCGTCGAGGGTGAGCTTGCAGGAAGGGAAGAGATGTTTCTGGAAGGCTTCCGCGCAATGGGCGCGACCCTTGCTCTCGCCAGGCATGGCTAGTTCGTGAGTAAGAGCGAGAGCTGTAGGGGAGTCGAAGCGGGAGCAGGAACGCGAGAGCACGGAGGGAGGCTGAGGTTCCGGATCGGAGAAATAAATGCGGTTGGTAGGCTTCTCTATTTATAGGGAATCGTAGTCATCATGAGTTCATTCGGCGGAGAGAGAAAGTGACAGCGGAGTACAGCTGTCAGAATCCGGGCTAACGACGCCTCGGTTCTCCCCCTCAGGATGACGGCGGTCAACGGTCGCTTCAGGTTTCGACGCGACTGCCTGGATCGACGCAAGCCTCCTAGACTGGCGCAAGCCTCCTGGGTTAACGCAAACCTCCTAAATCAGCGCGAGCATCCTAGATCGAGGTAAGCGCCTTGATTAAAAAGCCCCGCAGAGCGATAAAAAGGAAAGGGAAAAGAGACATGGGTAGAAGCGAGACTCTCGCTAGCGTAAGCTGGATAAAAACCTAATTAATAATAATGTTTATTACAGACATTGAAAAAGAGAAACAGGGGGAAGAGAAAAAGAAAAGAAAAAAGAGACACTAAGATTCAGAGCGCGAAGGCTAGTAGGGTTTCCAGCTCCATCGTCCCCGTTCTCGCCGCCTAGTCCTTGGGGGCGCCAACGGGTTGAAGTAAGACGATAGCGAGGTACACCCAAGGTTGATCCGCCTGGCGTAGTCCCGGATCTGCGAGATGCACCTCCCTGGGGAAGACTCGGCGGAAGGCCCGCGCGGGCAATCAGTCTCGCCCAAGAAGAAGTCCCGCTCCAGAGCCTCCAGTCTTTGCTCCACGGATTCGCGGAACGCTTTCGCCGCGGCAGCATGGGCACGATCCCGCCGGACAAGCTTGGCCAAGATGGCCGAGATCTTCCTCCGTCTCCCCTTCGCGCTCCCTGCACTGTTCAGGGTTTCCTCTATCTCGCCAGACGAAGGGAGGGGGGACTCTTCGTCCTCTTCTTCCTCGTCTTCTACTTCCTCTTCCTCTCCTTCCTCGTTGACTTCCGACCGCAAGCCAGGATCACCTGCGGAAGAAACACGCGAGAATTTTGGTCAAGACATGACGATCAACAGTCCGAAAAAGTTTTCGCATACCTGCGGCTGGGCGAGAACCGTCAGCCAAAGTTGGACGGGAAGGCCCGACCCCTCCGTTGGTTCCATAAAGGAGGTGAAGGGGCTTGCCCAGCCCCGGGCGGAAGGGCTCGCGCACGATGATCCCGGCCGGGCCGGAAGCATGAGGGAAGTGGTCTTCTCTCAAGGGGCGATCAGCATCCTTGAGAGTAGCGGGAGGTTCAGAAGCCGCCCCTCCCGCCTGCAGGAGAGGATTGGCCACCGCGGGGGGCTCTTCGACGGTTCTCGCTTCATCTTCCCGGGTGGATAGACCCGGGTCGGCGGGAGCTGGCACTGCGAGAAGACGGTTCAGAAAAGAAAGGGTCTGGTTAAAATATTGACAAGGGAAAATGTACCTGTCGTTCCGGCCCCGGCTGGAGGAATCCTTTCCGAGACCCGTATTTGGCCCTCGGGGGGATGAGCGGGTAGGTTCGAAGAGCTGGGCGGAATTTCGGCGTCATTATTGGGAGCGGACTCCCGCGAAAGCATACTTTAATCATCGAATCTAATGTCCAGACAGCTCGGTAGGCACGGGCAAAAGGCTTACCTTCTGTAGGGAAGAATCCCCGGCAGGATTGGGAGTGGGGGAAGGAGGATCCCTGTTCTCGCGAGAAAGGTCCCGTCGGACCGCCTTCGCCCTTTTCTTTCCCTTCTTCTTCGGCTCCGAAGGCCCGGCGGTTGAAGTCTTTTTCGCTAACCATGGAGCCACCGCCGCACAGTTAGCCAAGGCCCGCGCTTGGGCAGCGGTTAACCGGTCTTGGAGGTCCTGCGGAAGCGGTTTGGCAGCACGCTTGGGATGCATGGTGAGCTCGCGCGAGAATCCCGGAGGCGAGAGCTCAGTCAGAGAATCGTATTTTAAGGGCAGGGCGTATGGACGTCCACCAGCATATATTTATAGCCGCAGTGGGACCCACCAAAAGATTCTCTCGATAGGCGGGCACGTGTCCAGCGAATATTTTGGGGGTTGGACTTGTCTTGTCGAGCGCAGGGCTAGCTCGAAAAGAGCGGGGATTGTGTACAACCCCATATTCGCTGGGTGGGACCCGGAGACATCACTGAGGAATTGGGCTAGGCTCAGGTCAGCCTTGGGTTGGCCCCGAGACTTACTTATAGAGTTCCCGCCCTGAAGGGGCTCCCGCCCAAAGCAGATAGTCGAGCTCTCGGCAGGAGAGATCGTCGACCGACCAAGGCAGATAGTCGAGCTCTCGGCAGGAGAGATCGTCGACCGACCAAGGCAGATAGTCGAGCTCTCGGCAAGAGAGATCGTCGACCGACCAAGGCAGATAGTCGAGCTCTCGGCAGGAGAGATCGTCGACCGACCAAGGCAGATAGTCGGGCTCTCGGTGGGAGAGATCGTCGACCACGGAAGCTTCCGCCTTAGGGCAAGCTCCCGCCCAGGGGAGGCGAGAAGGCCCCAAGTAGGCCTTCAGCCGCGGTAGTTTCAAGACCGTGAAGGGCGCGAACCTCCCTGGCAAGGGGTCTCGCCAAGGTTGGCCCGGGTGGGGGTCCAGCGAGAGCCTTCTCAACCAGGGTTATCGCCGAGTGGGCCCACGTGGTGGGGCCCGGCGCTCATAAAGAGGATTATTTTACAATATATTATCCCGAGGTGAAATTACCCAAATGCCCTTTAAATGACAGCGGGATTTGGCTATCGGCAGACCCCTCAGGGGTATTTCAGTATTTTCAGGTCAAAGGAAGACTATAAAAAGACCCATAAGGGCTCTTTAGAAGGCAAGTTGATCATTTTTCCTCTAGCCCTAGTGCCTTCTGAAGAGCTCCCAGCCCAGCATTTGGCTTTGGAGGGGAAGCTCTCAGAGATCTTCCGGGTGTGTGGTGGGACCTCCCAGCTGAGGCTTTGGGTCAGTGTTAGGGCCTTAGCAACCTGTCAGGGGTCGAGGTTTGAGAGAAGTAGGCATTGACTGCGCTTTGGTTCGTGAACATTTGTTGAGGTCATTTTTGGCTTCAACAGTGATGGTCACTCACTCAACGTCTAATGACAGAAATCTTTTCCAAGTGTTTTGGCGTTGAGTAGAGCTTACTCACTCAACGCATAATGACAGAAAACTATCTAAATGTTTTGGGGTTGAGTGAAGCTTACTCACTCAACGCCTATACTAAAGACGTTTGATTTTGGTTAAGTCCACAGATGATGATGTCAGCAAAGTCAATAAGTCAACAGAATTTGAATTCGTTGCGGGAAAGCTACAGTACGCGACAAATGTCATCACTTGCCTTCTATACAGCTATTAATGCAAAAGCTATGTACCAGCCAACCATTTCCAAGTGGGGTCCACTGCTCAAAGAGTCGTTGATGGGCAAATAATAAAAGGCAAAGATCGATGAATGAAAAGTAGCTTTTTGAAAACACACAGTTGGACTTCATCTTCCTGCTCGCCATTATTGTAGAGCTTGGAGAAGCAGTTCAAACTGCTGATCTAAGAGCAAAAAACAAGTCAGTCTATGACTTACAAGACAGTTAGATGTTGAAGAAGCTATTAACTGAAGAATCAAGTCATCTTCAACAACAAAATCATGAAGTCCACTTTCTGACTTAAGTTGCAGCAAAGGGCCAACCCTAGCTGCAGTTACTTCACAGGTCCAACAGAGCATTTCTTGAAGATAAATTTTCAGATCTGTGAAGAAGAGAGGACTGAGTTTCTGGTTCAGGTCAAAAAGGTGCGGAGCAGCAGATCTGCAAAGTTGCTTCCAGCTCAAGATTCTTGTTGCTGTGAAGAAGTTATGGCTGATGACATCTCAGCTCAGGAAGAAGAAGGCTCAAGTTTCTGGTTCAGTCATTCTCTTTGAGTTGTAGGACACTTGTGTCTGAGTTGTAGGATAGTTGTGTCTGAGTTGTAGGATCCTTGCGCTCACTCGCTTGAAGGGTCTGAAATTGTCTCGAAAAGAGAACGATACCAAGCACGTATAAAATCGGCACACAAACGAGCTTGAACGCCAGTGCCGCGCGAAAACGAGCGCGCAAGAGCCGCATTTACCTCGCGTGCCCACATGCACTGAACACACGCGTAAGCAGCAACGGGCGCGGCGGTCCGCGCGTGAGCTCTGCACGTGTAGCAGCGCGTGACTCTCGCACATGCGGTGTGCACCCGCGCGCGACACCCCTCGGGGCGAGCACACGAGTGCCATGCATGCACCGGCGGACGCCACCGCCTCCGGATGTCGGCGCCGCCACCATCGCACACCCTGCCCAGACCGTCCAGGGGTACTTTCGTCATTTCGTTAAAATTAGTGATCAAGATGACCAAGACGGAGTGATGTCATTCGCCAGCATAAATTCTGCTCTGACGCAATTATCAGCATATCCTTCCAAAAAAATATAAATATGCACTTAGACCTTCATTTGATGACAAACAACTTCGGAGATGTGAGAGCTCTGATCTTTTTCGGGGAGGACGTGAGATTTGGATCGTTCCTTGGCTCGGAATTCGCTCCGCTCTCTTTCTAGCTCGAAGACATCTCAAGGCTTAAAGAACGTGACTTTCCTTCTCCACATTAGCGCTCTTATCAAGACTTCGGCTTAGCAGTAGCTCTTCCATCGAGCTTCGGCTTAGCAAGAGCTCATCCATTGAGCTTCCGAGAACTTAACGATTTTCACCACTGAATCGCTCCTACCTACGTTCCAAGGACTTAGTTTATTTTCTACTATTTTCATATTCTGAACTTATAACGTAGATGTGACATGTCACTCTCATAAGAAATCTGCCAACTCTTGTAAAATCAACGAAATAATGGATTTCGGCACAACATAGATCCAACCACACAGTTTTTTACCTTTTCCCGGTTTTCCATATCAAAAAATATCTTTTGTCATTTGCTGTTGTTTTTCATTGACTGATTAAGCATTTGATCTAATTCTGATCTAAAGCGAATCAAATCTCCGGACCGGAAAAAAACCAAGAGACTATATCGAAAAACTAGGGGTGCACAAAAAAACCGGTCCTGGTTAGGACCGGTCCGGTCCCGGACCGGTCCCAGGGGTCCAAAGGGGTCCCCTTTTTCATCAAAGACCGGTCCCGGACTGGGACTGGTAAAAGACCGGTCCCGGACCGGGACTGGTAAAAGACCGGTCCCGGACCGGGATTGTTAAGAGACCGGTCCCAGTCCGGGACTGTTAAAAAACCAGTTCCGGTCCGGGACTGGTAAAAAACCGGTCATTTTAGTAATTTTAGTAAGAAACCGATCATTTTTAGTCATTTTAGAAAAAGTCCGGATAAAAGATCTGTAAAAAAGACCGGTCCGGGACCGGTTAGGACCGGTCCTCCTCCAGAAGAGGAAAACCGGTCCGGGACTGGGACTGGTTTGAGCGGGACCGGTCCGGGACCGGTTGGCCAAAAGACCGGTCTTTTAAAAGACCGATCCCGGACCGGTCCGACAGTTTTTTTGTGCAGGACTGCGAAAAACTCACCAATTTACATTTTTTTAAAAAAAATGTGCCCGTTTACATCATACCACTATCCTCCTGAATCTATATAGCTGATTTGACTTTTTGGAAATTGGGTACTCTAGCTTTGGACTATTTGACCATATGCAAGGGCACTCAACGTTGAACTATTTGACCATTTGCAAGGGTCCAAATTGCAAAATAGTCAATCACTAATTCTAACATATATTGTTATAATATATGATCAAATAGTTGACAATATACTTAGGGGTGCACAAAAATTTTGGTTGGGACCAATCCGGTTGGGACCGGCTAGAAACTGGTTCCAGGGATCCCAAGAGATTTTTCTTTTTTCATGAAAGACCGGACTCAGACCGAGACCGGAATCGGGACCAGTCAAAAACTGGTTCGTCCGGTAACAACCATTCTTGTCACGGTTTAACAAATAAATATATACTTTTTTGCCAGTTAAATTTTTTTTAATACTTTAGACAACGATTTTTATAAATTTTTTATTTAAAATGATAAATTTTTTTTATACATTAAACAACAGTTTTTATAAAAAACAGTTATTTAAAATATTAATAAATTATTTTTACATTTTTATAATTTTATTGTTTTTTTGCCGTTGTAAATTTTTTTTATAATCATTTGGACAACAATTTATTATAAAAATCGCTTTCTAAACTCTTAAGTATTAATTTTTTTTTTTATAATATTTTAGACAACGGATATAAAATCGTTGTTTATATATATATATATATATAAAATACTTTAAACAACAGTTATTTTATAAAAACTTCTAAACTCTAAAGTATACTTTAAATTTTTTTTTTTAAAAAAAAAACCGGTTCAGGACCGGTCCTAACCGGTCCTCCGGTACCAGAAGATCCTCCTTAGGAGAAGAAAAATCAGTCCGAAACTGGAACTTATTTGAGCATCGGTCCGGGACCGGTAGGCAAAAGGATCCGTCTTTTAAAAGACCGGTGCGGACCGGCCGTCAGTCCTTATGTGCAATGCTGCAATATCCTCATATAATATATATGGACTCATTCCAATTTTTTTTTTAAATAAGAGTTTTTCGATATAAATAAATATTTTAAATTTATATAATGTCTTATATATCAACAATTAGTTTGGCTTAAAATCATAATTATAATTTTGTTTAAATGAACGGATCCTAAGTTTTATCGTCCTTTTGGTTTTATTGGAAAATATCAATTGAGCTTTATTATCCCGCTATAATAGTTGTTAATCAAAATGACTTAAATTCCGATTTATGATAGAGATGAAATATGAATCAAGTATACACTAGCAAAATTTATTCATCATCCGGTGAGCCAACATTAGCAATGTGGAACACTTGACTCTGCTCCAAGATCAATTAATGATATAAATTACTGGAATTATAATCTATTTAGGCTTTGTTTGGAGGGACTTATTTTCACTGATCAAGCGGTTACGACCGCATGAACCATACCTTAACTCAAGGGACTTATTTTCACCGGTCAAACGGTTACGACCGCATGAACCAGACCTTAAATCGCTTGACCGGTGAAAGTAAGTCCCCCATGAGCATAATAGCATATTCATGAAGGACAACGACCAAAAGATCATGGGTTTTGGGTAATTTATGTACTAGAATTATGATGTTAGCCACGAAACAAGATTCTAATATTGAAAATTTTATGGTGCGTATACTTAGCTATTAATAAGTACATATATAAATATCATTTTCATCTTGTGGCACACTTTCCTTTTCACTTTTCTTTTTCCGCGATTCCCCGCTCTCTATATTCGAAACGAAAGAGGAGAGCCGGGCCACGGGATGGAAAGCCCCAGTTGACCTATGTTATGTGATGCTCCACCGGACCGGTCCAGCTGGACCGGTCCGGTTGAGTTTGTTTTAATTTTATATATATCTATATATATATACTTGCACAGGTACAGAATGAGAGAGCCCGATTTTTCATTCCTAACCTAATCGGGAGAACAGAGCGCGGCGGAAGAAAGGGAGAGAACCCGGAGGATCGGGCGGCGGTTTTAGGAGAGGAGCGGCGGCATCTTGCCTCCTCCGGCGACTGCAGCAGGTAATCGGGATACCCGACCTAGGTGAGCAGGCGGCAAGCGGGCGGCAAGATCGGGAAGACCCGATCTAGGTCTCCTTCTCCTTCAGCGACGTGCAGCGACCTAGATCGGCAGGCGATTCTTCTCCGGCGACAGCGACCTTGGTTCTTCTTCTCCAGCGGCGGCAAATCGGGAACGACGCCATCTTGGCTCGTCTTCTCTGGTGGCAAGGAGGAAGACGGGGCGGCGCCATCTTGGGTTCTTCTCCGGGTTCTCCGGCGACAGCGGTAGATCGAGCGGCGGCAAGCGGAGGTTGATCCTGCAGGCGAGCAGTGATCGACGGAGGCGGCGGAAGATTGATCGGAGATCCGATCTAGTGCACGGCAGCGGCATCGGCTCCATCTCCGGTGTAGGAGAGGGGAGATCCACGGCAGCGGCGGGTGCGGGTTTCTTTCAGCGGCGGCTCCGGCGATCCAGCGGCGGCGGCGACTCCGACGGTGAAAGAAAGCATAAGGCTGCGGTTCCTTCGTCTTGAAGAGTGCAGCGGCTTTCTTGGCCGGACGGCGGCAGCGCGCTAGGGGAGTTCTTCTTTTCCTCTTGTTCTTGTTTTCCTATTTTAGGTTAGTGTCGATCCGTGGAGGATCGTTGAGTGCTTTGTGGTTGTAATCGAACCTTTATTCTGTTTTAGTGGATCCGGCGCGCTCTCCCCGTGGACGTAGGAGCTTAACTCCGAACCACGTATATCTCTTGTCGTCTGTGTTGATTTGTATTTTGGAATCTCGTACTAGTATCCTTCCGAGGATTGTTTGGTGCGCGCCATTATTTGCTCAAAAATTCGCTTCCGTTGCTATTGTCCGCGACGTGTTCCGTACTCGCGGGCCGGTGCCAATTACACAACAATTGGTATCAGAGGGAGGTTCGTCCTTCGGACCAGTGAGCAAATTCAATGGCGGCCAAATTCGAGGTTCCAAAATACGATGGGCGGATCGATTTCGGTCTTTGGCAAAAGCGCATAAAGGCCGTACTCGTTCAGCAGGGTCTTCACAAGGCACTCCTTGGAAAGGAGAAGGCTAAGGTGAATGACGACGACGAGTGGGATGAGCTGGACCTCAAGGCCATCAGCACCATACAGCTGTGTTTGGCAGACGAGGTCATGTACAACGTTATCGAGGCGGAAAATACGGTGGACTTGTGGAGGAAGCTCGAGGAGCTCTATATGTCTAGGTCGCTCACGAACAAGCTGTACGTGAAGAAGCAGTTGTACAGCTTGAGGATGTCCGATGGCGCGCAACTGTTGGATCATTTAAATGTGTTCAACAAGTTGGTATCCCAGTTGCGCAGCATGGATGTGAAGGTCGAGGAGGAAGACCAGGCTCTTCTCCTCTTGTCCTCACTCCCGAGGTCGTTCGATCATTTAGTCACCACCATATTGTATGGGAAGGATACACTTAAGATGGAGGAAGTGGTGACGATGCTTCTCTCTAATGAGAAGAGGAGCAGTTCCGGATCGAGTGCGAGCGAGGGTCTGCTCGTGAAGAGCAGAGACCCATCCCGAGGTAGATCGAGAGGGGGAGGCAAGGAGGATGGTCGACCTAGGTCCAGGGGTAGGTGTCATTACTGCAAGGAGGAGGGGCATTGGAAGGCCAACTGCCCAGTGAGGAAACTCAAGGGCAAAGAGTCTGTGCCTCAGCAGGCTGCAGTGGCATCGGAGTGCGTGAGCGATGATGACGTTTTACACGTTTCACAGAGTCACGATGTGGTAGTCGGGACCTCAGATTCCTGGATCATGGATACAGGATGTTCGTTCCACATGTGCCCGAACATTGAATGGTTCTCCAGTATTAGGCACTGTGGAGGTGGTCGTGTTCGGATGGGGAACCAGTCAGAGTGCGAGATATCGGGAGTCGGGAGCATCAGGATTAGGATGTTCGATGGAGTGGTTAGGACCCTTACCGACGTTCGGTATGTGCCTGAGTTGAGGAAGAGCTTGCTTTCTCTAGGCACTCTGGAGGCTGCCGGGTATTCCTATACCAGTAGCAGCGGGTATTTGGAGGTCAGGAGAGGCGCGCAGACAGTCTTGAGAGGAGAGCGTTTTGGATCGCTCTATAGACTTATTGGCACCACGATTGCCAAGGGAAATGTGAGGAGAGAGGTCGGACCGTCTCTCGAGCTACAGGATACGGTAGCGTATGCATTTCAGGCGATCTCCTCAGGTCGCGATTCCTTCGATAGGGCTTTAGAGAGCGGAGACCGTTCTCAGCGAAAGGCTAGGAAGGACCAGCGGAGGAGCAGGGCAGGATTCGTGGCAAGGGCGTGTGCGCGTAGAGAGGACCTTGGCGGAGGTAGAGTTTTCGCAGCCGTAGAGGAGACGGGTAGAGAGTCATCTCAGGAGCACCCAGACACCGTGAGAGGAGCCATCAGGCTCAGAGGTCTCACCAAGGAACTTAGAATCACTCAGGAGAAGGTGGAGTTGCACAGTGAGAGTTCGAGTGCGATTCGTCTTGCAGTAGACCCGGTCTATCGTGCAAGGACGAAGCACGTCGACGTGCGTCACCGGGAGTTGAGGGAGTTTGCTCGAGGTGGAGGCGTTTTGTTACGGGAGAGTCCTACGGAGGAATGCGTTGCGAGCATGCGAGAGAAATCAGTGAGGCGAGTCAAGTTTGACTTGACTCAGACTGATGCACGTTGATCGTGCCGGCCCCAGGGAGAGGGGGCTTGTAGTCGCCAGTAGAGGTCTGTGTGTTCTAGACAGTATGTGTGTTCGTGGAGCATCAAGGTGGAGATTGTTATGTGATGCTCCACCGGACCGGTCCAGCTGGACCGGTCCGGTTGAGTTTGTTTTAATTTTATATATATCTATATATATATACTTGCACAGGTACAGAATGAGAGAGCCCGATTTTTCATTCCTAACCTAATCGGGAGAACAGAGCGCGGCGGAAGAAAGGGAGAGAACCCGGAGGATCGGGCGGCGGTTTTAGGAGAGGAGCGGCGGCATCTTGCCTCCTCCGGCGACTGCAGCAGGTAATCGGGATACCCGACCTAGGTGAGCAGGCGGCAAGCGGGCGGCAAGATCGGGAAGACCCGATCTAGGTCTCCTTCTCCTTCAGCGACGTGCAGCGACCTAGATCGGCAGGCGATTCTTCTCCGGCGACAGCGACCTTGGTTCTTCTTCTCCAGCGGCGGCAAATCGGGAACGACGCCATCTTGGCTCGTCTTCTCTGGTGGCAAGGAGGAAGACGGGGCGGCGCCATCTTGGGTTCTTCTCCGGGTTCTCCGGCGACAGCGGTAGATCGAGCGGCGGCAAGCGGAGGTTGATCCTGCAGGCGAGCAGTGATCGACGGAGGCGGCGGAAGATTGATCGGAGATCCGATCTAGTGCACGGCAGCGGCATCGGCTCCATCTCCGGTGTAGGAGAGGGGAGATCCACGGCAGCGGCGGGTGCGGGTTTCTTTCAGCGGCGGCTCCGGCGATCCAGCGGCGGCGGCGACTCCGGCGGTGAAAGAAAGCATAAGGCTGCGGTTCCTTCGTCTTGAAGAGTGCAGCGGCTTTCTTGGCCGGACGACGGCAGCGCGCTAGGGGAGTTCTTCTTTTCCTCTTGTTCTTGTTTTCCTATTTTAGGTTAGTGTCGATCCGTGGAGGATCGTTGAGTGCTTTGTGGTTGTAATCGAACCTTTATTCTGTTTTAGTGGATCCGGCGCGCTCTCCCCGTGGACGTAGGAGCTTAACTCCGAACCACGTATATCTCTTGTCGTCTGTGTTGATTTGTATTTTGGAATCTCGTACTAGTATCCTTCCGAGGATTGTTTGGTGCGCGCCATTATTTGCTCAAAAATTCGCTTCCGTTGCTATTGTCCGCGACGTGTTCCGTACTCGCGGGCCGGTGCCAATTGCACAACAGACCTAAGCAGTATACCTCCCAACCTCCAAGCCGCCAAATATAGCTGATTCTACCACCGGCGAAAAAAGACACCACGTGCCAAAAAAGTGCATTTCCCGGCAGTGCATGCCGAATGCAAGGTCTACTCCACGCCGCCGGAAATGTCTTAGCTAGCTTTTGCGAACTTTAGTCACGGTAAGTTACTGTTGTATCCTTGCTTTCATTTCCTTGTTCTAGTGTAATCACCGACTACAACAACCTAGATCCTTCTTAATTTTCCAGAAAAGAACACTTAAAAGCTAGCTTACAAGAAGACTTACAACCTAATCTGATGGTGAGTGACATCTTGGAGAGCAAAAAAGGCTAACATTTTTATCCTCCTGTATATTGGTATGTCAAATAACAATCTATTATTTGGGAACTCAAATGAGGCGGAGGTGATTACTGGTCTAGCGAATGAGGAGATTTGATACTATATATAAGATACCGTCGTATTACATTCGTATAATTGAAAATACGATCATATTTAATATAATACGACCTCATTTCTAAATTATTCGCGTGTATCTTCAACGACATGTTTGCAGATGCACAAGGAGTGAGTAGTTTTTGCCACAGTTCATTCTGATGATGAGGCTTACAAAATGTACTTTGAATATGCTTGTAATTGCGAATTTAGCGTACGAAAACATCATGTATTTTACTGGGCACACACAAGGATCATCAAGGGACGAGTGTACAACTCGTATTCAACGAGGATGGATCCTATCACAACCAGCTCAGCGAGAGTCAAAGTCAACAAGTCAAGACAGAAGCCAGGATCAAGACACAAGCCAGCAGAAGACCTGGGCGAGTATATATGACGAGCTTTCCCCGCATACTCGTCAGGTTGGCGACTAAGCGAACTACTCGCCCAGCCCGTGCGAGCTCACCAGAAAGTCGCATAGTCGCCAGAGTGGGGGGGGGGGGGGCGTATAAGTATGACCCCCCTCCCTTTGGATTTCCCTATAAATAAGACTCCAGGGGTACGAGGGAAGTGGACGAAGAATCTAAGATAGATACTCACGAGCCCTTTGGATTCCTTTTCCTTGGAGACCAAGTCGCGACCTGCGACTTAGTTGCTGGCTCGTTTCCCTCGTACCTAGCTCGACCATTCTGGTTTTGGAGGGGCTGCTTCCTCCAAGCAGCCGAGTACGTGGTGGGAACTTCCTGCCGCAACAACCTGGGGTCTTGTTCCTAGCTCATTTCTGTTCTTGCTTCCGTGGGCCGTCTAACTTCATTACTTGACCAGTAGCCTTAGGCAGCCTAGTCCGATTCTGAGGCAGGGAATTTTTCCCGGCTTTAACAACGAGAGTTTTTGTGTTCGAAAGCGGGGTTTAAGATTGATAAGCTATGTACTGATGTGAAGAAGAAATTCCACCATCATGATATTAGAACATGTTGCTTGGCTTGCTTACACTTCACTGCCGACGAAAAGGGTAGGAACTAGAAGGTATTAAAATTCATTAAAGATCACAATCATCCTTTGACATTAAAGAAAGATGCACATTTGTTGAAATCACATCGTCATGTATCTAATGCACAAACAATGTTGATTAAGAATATGATAGGAGTGGAAATACGAACGGTTGACTCGTTCAACCTCATGGCGGAAAAAATAGGAGGTGCTCATAATGTAGGGTTCACGTACGAAAGCGGGTGCCTATAACTTTGTACATCGAGAAAGAAGAGCGTTCATCAAAATTAGAGATTCAACAAGATTATTGGAATTATTTAATGAGAGACAGTTGTTAGATAACCTGCTCTATTTTGATATACAAATAGATGAAATGAATCGACTGTACAATTTCTTTTTGATAGTCGGTCCTACAAAATTGGATTACGAATGCTTTGGAGAAGTCATCATTTTTGATACCACGTCTTATAGGTTAAACAAATATAATCTTGCTTGCGCTCCTTTTATAACAGTGAACCACCATTGACATAATGTTTTTGTTGGTTGTGCATTTGTAGCACAAGAGACGATAAACTTTTTCTGTTGGGTATTTGAGGTCTTCTTAAAGTTTGTTGGAGGTAAACAACCAACAACTAATTTTACAGATCAAGATCAGACAATGACAGTTATTATTGAGAGGGTTTTGACTACTATTTGACATCGCTTATGCCAATGACATTTAAAAAAAACTCCGTCTAAGGTACCAGCTTTCAACCAAGAAAAGCACATTTGATCTTTATTTTATGCTTGCATGACTAAATGTGACAATGAAATGAAGTTTGAGTAATATTGGTGAGAATTGATAAGCAAATGAGATTGACAGCCGATGGTTAAATGATCTTTACAACATTAAAAAGAAGAGATCCACTGCATTTAATAAGAAAGTATTGGATCTCGATATTTTATCTACCCAACATAGTGAATGACAAATAATAGTCTGCACGGGTGCTCAAAGGATACAAGTTCACTAGTCGAATGCTTCCTTGGGATTGAAAAATTGATTTACGGTTAGCGAATGAGTGAACGTGATGAAGACTTTAAATGCAAACAAGGGACTATCACTGTAAAATTCAAAAATTGCTTGATTTTTAGGCAAATGTTAATGACATATACTAGAAAAATATATTCAATATTTGAGCTAGCAAGCTTTTAAGGAGGGGGTAATAGGTTTGATAGTGGCTGAGGATTCGATATATGACCAAGATATGATTATAAACAATACACACATTGATTGGACCCCCTAATCAAACTTCCAAGATCCGTCCCTGATCATCCCAAACTCTTGTAAACTCCGACAATATAGTGAATTTTAGTCCGTCACAAATCCGATCACATGATTCTTCACCAATTTCGGATTTATCACTTCAAAAAAGTCATTTTTTTTCATTTGCGATTGTTTTTCTTTGACTGTTTGTGCACCCGGTCCAATTCCGAACTAAGGCGATCCGATTCTCTGCACCGGGAAAAAACCGGACGACCCGCAGCAAGAACCTTTCATACAATATGAAACAAACACAATCAACAAATTGGATCCATATATACTAACAAATTAACACGATGCATAATCAAAACAACAAATTCAAAAACGAAATAGTACAAACATGATAAGTTGCGCATACGGTGAACATCAAACAAATATAATTAAATCGGTGCAGCTGCAAACAAGTTGATCACAAAACACACATAACACGAGCACTGATTCTTCTCTGCAGTAATTAAGCAACGCAGATAACTAGTCCATCCTCTCCTTCTCTAGGTCTTCATAATTTCCCCGCTGAGAGCAGTAGACCACAGGTTAGTCGTAGCAAACAGCACAGCGTTGCCGTCGGGCTGAAGCACAAACTCAGAGCTGAGGGGGTTGCTAGTTGGTCCCGACCGCCATATGAATTTGGATGCGCCTTCAGAGTATATAACCAGCACGCCTCGTACCTCCAAATAAAGAAAGCATTTTGAGCCCAACCCGGAGGTGTGCGACTCCCAGGTTATGTTTTTCCCATGTCGCAGTTCCAGGTTGCAGTCCTCTTTCATGGTTAACGTGTAGTGGCCGGCTGAGAGGGATTTTCCGGCAAGGAGAGTCTCTCCGGGCATCATTTTACTTCGGGCGGCGGAGCAACTGTGTGCGGCGAGGAGGATCTGGACGGCTATGAAGAGGAGAATTGAGGACACTGCTGCCGAACGAATGGTGCTCGCCATGATTAATTAACGAAGAAGGGGGGATCGAGAAGGTGAAGATGATGAGTTCAATTAGTTGTATATAAATATGGATTGGGAATTGAGAATTGAGAGAGGCCGGCCGGCATGCTCAGTGGAGGACAGAGGCTTTTAATTGTCTGATTATATGCGTCGTGACGGCCGAAGATAAATATGCGTTCGTCGCCTAATGAAGCCAGCTTGAACTAGTTTTGAATATTGAAAATTCTTATTAATTTATGACAATTAAAACAATTTAAGGGGCATTACAAAAAAAATATATTGTTCAAAATATTTGGTCAATGATATTTATTTATTAAAATTATTAGCATATTTGTGTAAAAATTTATGAAAGGGAATCAGGTCATAGGAACACTCAACCAAAATCAAGTCAAATAAATCAGATGCAAATAGAAGAGCAAGTAAATCTTGTATTATCAAATTTCTTTATAATGCGAGCCAAACATGACGAGACATGATTCGTCGATGTACCCGATGGAAGCGAAAAATATACAAGACAAAAAGTCAAACCAAGCGGACTGAGCCAGTAACCGCCAACTCTGCCGAACTGAATTAAGGAGATCGCTGAAACCGTCAAATTTCCAGAAAATAACCTAACCGCGCGGACACCCCGTTATTTCAAGTTGAAGAGCTCTGTCCGCAATCTGCAAGCCGCCTAACCGCGAGGTCGCCTAGCCGCTAGAAAACCGCGAACAGCTGCAGCCGAACTGAACAGACAGATCATCAGAAGCGGACAGTCTTATTGAACTTGGAAAGATTACCGATGAGAAGATCTCCTGGTCGCAAGTCACGACCTGCTGTAAACAACCGATTGTAACCGCAGTGCCCGCACTGATCCCTGACGCAAGTCAGAACCAAGTCCCTGTTTTCTCAGCGCTAGCCGCACAATCTGCAACAACACAACCAGTTAACTTCTCAAACCGCGCGGATACAAAAACCTGTTCGCAGCAAACAACCCGAGCTCACTTATTATTCACTCGTTCGTAATTATGTTGTGACAGAGGGTCCTATTTATAGGCGCGGAGAGATGTGTGATCACCTCCCTAATCGATAGAAACATCACCCATCTCGCAACTAGCATAATTGTATCCGCACAGTGCGGACACAAAGCCAGTCCTCCAAGGTCGCACCAACAAGGCCGGACAGAAAGCATATCCGCCTTGAACACCAAGGCCAGAACCAAGACCTGTCTGCCACACCTGCAGACACTGTGGATACAACAACCAGCCCGCAGCACCCTGCAGACACTGCTCCAGTCCGCACACCGCAACTCGAGACTAAGGCACAATCCCACTTAGTCGAGCTGCCGAAAAGACAACCAGTCCGCACAATTCGAGTCCGTGACGTACACAAACCCGGCTGTCAAGCTACCGAGCTCGGCGGATAGAGAAGCAGTCCGCACTAACCAGCAAACTTTGCGGGCTGAGCACAACCAGACTTGGTACAAATCGTGACCAAGTCCACACCACCAAGAGTCCACAACGCGAACTCCATACCAACGGACTCAAACACTAGTCCGCACTAGCCGACGAACTCCGCGGTCTCCATCAAACCGCTCCTGTAAAAATTTATGATAGCGGAGAACGAGACACCAAACGTAGGAACACTTAACCACACTGAGCCAAAGCAAACTAAAAATAGAAGAGCAAGAATCTTGTACTAATCAAACAATCTTTACACAGCAAGACATACATTACGAGACATGATTGCCAATGTATCCGAAGGAAGCAGGAAAAATTACAAGCCGAAAACAAACCACGCGGACTCAAGGAGTAACCGCCGGCTCTGCTGCTAGCCGCTAAGGAGTCCGCTGAAGCCTCCTGGTCGCAAGATAGCAACAAGCCGCGTGTACTGCCCGTTATTCCAATGCCGAGGAAAGAACACTATCCGCTGAACTGCAAGCCGCCTAGCCGCCAGAAAACGCGGACTGCTGCCACCGAACTGAACAAGCCGTCCAGAGGCGGACAACTTATTAAACAGGGAAATAAGTTGCAGAAGAGAGAATGCCTGGTCGCAAGCCGCTACTAACCGCCAGTTGAAACCGCAGAATCCACACTGACCCTGACCGAAGTCAGAATCAAGTCCCTGGATCCTTAACGCAATTCGCACAACCTGTCCAAGCCAAACTGATCAAACTCTTCAAACCGCACGGATAGAAAACCCTAACGGTAGCAACATCCCCCGAGTTCACTTACTGTTCACTCTGGTGTCTTCTGATGTGACAGGGGGAGTACTATTTATAGGCGCGGAGAGGAGTGCGATCACTGCCCTAGACGATAGGATAACCTCTCTACCATGTGCGAGTACCAAGTGTATTCGAAAATGTTGCGGATACACAAAAGATCGCTGCGACTTAGCCAAGAGCGAGGCCGCCAAGGTTGAACCACCAAGGCTAGATATTAAGCCTCTGACAAGACGCCAAGCCCAATCAGACTAGATCACCAAATAGGCAGACTCAGCGAGTACCACCCATGTCCGCCCACTTGCGGACACAGCTCAGAACCGCAAAAAACTGAACTCGCAGTCAAGACGCACAAAGCAGACTGCTGCCGAGCTCGACAGACAACAACATCAGTCTGCGCAGACCGCGCGAATACCCAGACAACCAACCCTGGACATGATGCAGAACCAGGGCAAGTACGCAACACTGGCTAACCCGGCAACACTGCGGATAACATCCTATCCGCCTGAAAACAACCTGGGGAACAAGCTGCAGAACACTAGCTGACCTAGCTAGTCACCAGCTCTGTCCGCTTAGACCGTACGGTCTGACCACCGAGACCGTTGAAACAGTTCGCATAGACTGCCCGAACAGACCGCCCAGGCTGTCACTTTCACTTCAGCAATTTCAACACCCCCCTTGAAGTGAGAAGTGGAGACCAGCCCTAGCAATCCCCATAACTGAGTAAATCACCCCTTCAACGGCTGCTTCGTGAAGATGTCTGCGATGTTGTCCTCTCTCCGCACATGTCCAACCACAAGAGACCCCTCCAACACCTTATCCTGAATGAAATGGTGCATATTCTCAATGTGCTTGGTCCGCGCATGACAAACTGGATTATTAACCATTTTCAAGGCACTAACATTGTCACCGCGTAGTAGAGTAGGACCGCTCACTTCTTCATGGACGTCCCTTACCATACCCTTAAGCCAAATGACTTCTCGAGCTGCCAAGGCCGAAGCCTTGTACTTTGCTTCCGTAGTAGAGACGGTCACTGAATCCTGCTTCTTACTGCACCAAGAAATCCCTGCTGATCCACATGTGAAGACGTAACCGGATGTTGACTTCCAGTCGTCTGAATCACCCCCATAATCAGCATCTGTATAGCCATGCAGGTTGAAGCTCGTGTCTCTCCCATAAAGGAGACCCATATAAGAAGTGGACTTCACGTACTTCAGAATGCTCCTTGCCGCTATCAGATGAGACTTCCGAGGTTCTGCCATATACTGACTTACTCGGCCTACACTATATGCAATGTCTGGCCTTGTAATCGTTAAATAGATAAGGCTCCCCACTAGAGCATGGAACACTAGAGGATCTTAAAGAATCCTCCCCTCATCTCGCTGAAGCTTGATGTCAACATCAAGAATAGTAGAGCTACTCTTCCCTTCCTGCATGCCGAATCGTTGAACGATCCGATCCACATAGCCCTTCTGGGAAATGAGTATGCCACTCTCTTTCTTCTCCACGTCGATTCCAAATAAGTGGTGGATCTCACCCAAGTCCTTCATCTCGAACAGAATGGCTAGCTCTCCCCTGAGCCTAACCACCTCCTCCTCAGAGTTTCCCGTGACGAACATATCATCCACGTACAGCGACACCAAGACCTGAAGCTCTCCTTTCTTCTTGATGAACAGGCTCGAATCTGAGTCCGAGGCAAAATAACCGCAGAATTGGAGGTATTCTGCGATCTTCCCATACCATGCCATCATAGCCTGCTTCAAACCATAAAGGGCCTTTTGGAGTCTGCAAACGTATCCTGGATGATCTTCAAACACATATCCTGGTGGCTGAACCATGAAAATGTCTTTATCAATCTCCTCATAAAGAAAGACATTCTTTACGTCCAGCTGCCATATCTTCCAACTCCAGCAAGCCGCTAAGGCCATCACCACCCGAACTGAGGTCATCTTTTCCACAGGACTAAACTTCTCTTCATAATATTCTCCGTACTGCTGATAAAAATCTCGAGCTATAAGGAGATCCTTGTACCGCTCGGTGCATCTATCCGCCTTCTTCTTCATCTTATAGACCCACTTGCATGTCACAGGAGCAACGACATCGACCTTGGGTACAAAGTCCTACGTCTCATTCTTCCTGAGGATAGCCATCTCCTCATCCATGGCGTCTTCCCACTCCTTGACTCTAGTAGCATCATCAAAGCTAGAAGGATCCCGCTCTTCCAGATGGCCTGCGAAGAAATAAGAGACCAAGCTCACCACATTTCCTTTGCTATAACGGGCCGGTGGTTTAATGGTCCTCTTCAATCTCCAAAGAGCTTGACCCTTGCTAACCACCTCTACTGCTTATTTTGAATAAACTCCATTCCCGGGCAAACTTGGAGTATCGCTCCTCCTGCTTTCTAAACCAGAAGCCTCTGCTCTAGAGCTAGAAACACCTGGAGCTCCTAGAGACACAGACAGCTCCACCAGAAGATCCTTAGCAGCCACCTTCTGTTTATCATCTGACCTGCTCTCTTGTAGATCCATAGAGGAGCCACCTCCATATGACATTATCTCGTTGAAGATAACGCCTCTCAAAACCACGAACTTTTTCGTCACTGAATCCATACACTTCCATCCATTCTTCCGCTCATCATAGCCCGCAAAGACAAGCTTCCTTGCCTTTGCAACCATTTTAGTCCTGAGAGCATCTGGGATGTGTATGTAATAGGTTGATCTGAACACCCAAAGGTGTTCCACGCTGGCCTTCTCCTTGAACATCAGCTCATTAGGAGACCTCATGTTGTCAGACTCAGAGACATCCGATTGATGACATAGGTAGCGCAGACCATTCCCTCCGCCCAGAAGGACCTTGAAATGCCTTTAGCATGAAGCCAACACTTGCACGTTTCTATTAGATGAAGGATCTTCCGCTCTGCTACTCCATTTTGTTGTGGAGTATGAGCACAAGTGAGCTCCCTTTGAGTGTCATGCTTCCTGCAGAAGTTTGAGAACTCAATTGAAACAAACTCACCTCCGTTGTATGTTCTCAATTTCTTGATCCGCAGGCCAAGCCGGACCTCCACCAACTCTTTGAACTCCTTAAACAAATGGAAAGCATTTGAATTCTCTTTCATAAAGTACACCCAAGTGTACCTCGTGTAGTCATCAATCAAGACAAGCATATACCTGCTGCCTCAAAGACTGGCTGTGACGGTTGGTCCCATCAGATCACCATGGATACACTCCAATGGTTCTTTACACCTGGTCAGCAACTTGTCAAATGGAAGGCAATGAGCCTTTCCATATTGACATCCCACGCAGAAATGACTGCCGCCGAAAGACGATAACTTAGGCAAGCCTTTCACAAGGCTCTTCACTGTCATGGCTTTCAGCTTGTCCATCCCAACATGTCCCAGCCGCTCATGCTAGATAGTGGCACTATCGTTGGCCCTCATACGATCAAAATAGAAGCTTATTGATAACACAAACAAGTCCCTCACCCTTCTCCCTACATGAATAACATCAGTCTTAACTGCTGATACGTTGCGAAGAAACTTCACTTCTATTGGACCAAACAGAACATGATAGCCCGTATCCACCGCATTTGTCACAGAGAAGAGGCTCTTCTTCATGCCCGGTACGTGATAGACACTTCTTAACATGAGTGGACCCTTATTAATACTTAAAGATACCACACCTTACTTCTCTACTGCATGAACAGTATCATCAGCGGTTATGATAGCTTCGTTACCTGAGAATTTATGCAGAGAGGAGAACTTTGACTCATCCCTGGTGAGGTGGTGACCACATCCTGAGTCCATGATCCAGTTATCTTGGTAGTCGACGGTGGACAAGGCTTGGACTTATGTGCCCATCATAAATACTCATCCCATCCGACTTCCTCAACACTGGAATCAGATCCCTCCTTGTCTACAATATGCCCAGGCTGCAGCTTGACCTTGCAGTCCCTCTTGAAGTGTCATGGCTGGTTGCATCTATAACACTTAAGCCACCCCTTCTTCTTCCAATCTTGCTTAGGAGTAGCACTCCCCTCTTGTTGATAAGAAGTTGAAGGATCATCACCAACATCAGTCTTCTTATTCTCCCACCTCTTCTTCTTCCCTGAAAAGAGCGCATCACTGCCTCCTTTAGAGATAGTGACTCCAGCCATCTGCCTTGCCAAGCTCTCCTGCGAAGCCAACAGGTTCTTCAGCTCTAATAAATACGGCTGAGTGACCCAACCTTAAATAGAGGTGACAAAGGCCACATACTCCTTCCGCAAACCACGGATTATGTGCCTTTTTAGCTTCGCCTCTAAAATAGGCTCATCAAGTGTTGGAACCGAAAACTCGGTCTCAATGGAGTTCACCCTTGGGGAAGGGGTGATCACACACCTACTTCTCTCCTGCAAGAAAAATAACAAGGAAAAAGAACAAGGGGCTGGACCAAGGGTCCGGCGTGGAGGACCCACCACACGCCCGGAAGATCACTGAGCGCTTCCCCTCCTTAGCCAAATGCCAGGCAAAGGTACCTCAAAAAGCACTAGAAGACTGGGGGGCAGGTAAGCATGCCTTCTGAGGTACCCC
This sequence comes from Platanthera zijinensis, assembly GCA_039513925.1. Taxonomy (NCBI): domain Eukaryota; kingdom Viridiplantae; phylum Streptophyta; class Magnoliopsida; order Asparagales; family Orchidaceae; genus Platanthera; species Platanthera zijinensis. Next base: position 33,373,365 of record CM077088.1, read on the forward strand.
TTGGGTCCTATTTATTGATTTCTGAAAACGACCTACAAATAGCCAACCTTCGTTGTTCTGAACAGCTATGTGCAGCCCAACTGGGTCTACAAACAGCGCAACTCTGTTGTTTTGACTAGCTAGGGGCAGACCAGTGGGGGCAAAATTGTAAAAATACCTCACAGATCCCTGGGCGAGTAGCCCTCAACAAACCCTACTCGGCAAGGGCGGCGAGTACTCGATGAAGCAGACACTCACTGCCTATCTTCGATCTTGGGCGAGTACGAGCCCGACCTGCCCTACTGGCACGCTGCAGGCTTGTTGAACGGTTTGAATTCGGCGAGCGACTCAGAGCTCGATGAATAGCTCCGAGCTCAGCGAATAGCCCGAAGCTCGACGAACAGCGCAGAGCTCGACGAACTGGACTTGGCGAGCTGGGCTTGGCGAGTACATGCTTGCCTCCCCAAGGGATCTCACCCCTCCTGGGCGAGCCGGAGACTTCCCATCTCTCCCTCCTGCCGAGCTCGGCCAGAGACTCAGACTTCCTGATTTGGCCATTCTAGCTCCTGCTGACCCACTCGCCGGATACGGGGTTGTACACAATCCTCGCTCTTTGCGAGGTTGACACAAGATCGGAAAGAAACATCCAACCCCATGGGATTTGGCGAGTGTGGCAGGAGCCAGGGATCTTTTGGCAGGGTCCACCAACAACTATAAATATGCGCCTGCGTACCTGGGTGACCTTTGTCACTCCCCATCGCTCTGAATTTGCCGAGATGCCCTTTCCCAAGGAGATCCAAGAGAGGCTTGTGAAGGCTCGCGAGGTCTCCTCTGCCCGCGTCGCCAGCCTAACCTCCATTCCCCTTAACACCCCGCGGGGCTCCCCAGCCGAGTCCAATTCAGCCAAGAGGGCGAAGCCAGATGTAAAGGCATCCGAACGCGCCTTCCAAGATTTAAAAATTGCCCTAGAGCCTGAGACGGGCTCCTCTACCCAGCCTGTCCCTGGTAAGGAGGGGAATGTTATTGACCTCTGCGCCGACCAGGACTGCCGGGATATGGGGAGGCGAGGTAACCTCTCCGCGGGCCGATTCTCTTCCCACCGACCCGGGGTTCATGGCTTCTGGGACTCGTCAACGGGACCCGTCCCCGCCCTTCGGGACTCTGGGGTTGAGCTCGCAAAGACCGGACTTGCCGGCGCGCGTTCCCTCTTCTCAGCTCGCCGAGACTTCGAGGGATGGTGCCATAATTATCCCAGTGCCAGGCTTCAACCTTATTCCACCCCGAGTACAGCCTCTGGGTCGTGGTAAAAATCTGAAGATACCCCCACCTCGACTCTCCTTCGAGGCGCCAAGCTCTTCAGGCGAGTCATCCTTTATTGGTTCTCATCCGTAATTCCCCGGGTGTACTCGCCCTTCATATTTTTATTCAACTATTCTTGAAGCTTTCTACAGTTAGTCGGAGGCCGAGGAATCCTTGGAGCGAGCTCGCTACTCGCCCCTTCCTTCCCCGAAGACCCTGGAGTCCTTCCTGGATGCCGAGCTGGGGGGCCCAAGCTGACGAAGCGAGGAATCGAGGTCCTCAAAAAGATGGCACGCAAGCTCCACCGATTGAGGGAGGACAACAACGTGCTGCAGTGGGAGTGCGCGTGGCTAGTAGGCAAGGTGAGGGAGGACCCGGCGGGCGAGGCGACGTCCCTTACACCGCTGTTGGAGGAGCTGGACAAGAATCTCCTGGCTGCTCGGGGGTGCTTGAGGCGGATCCGCGAGCTCCACAATTCGCGCCGACCTGCAGGGGAGGAGACGTGAGGCCGGGGTAGGTAGAGAACGACCCCCTTGCTGGGCTTACCGAAACTCGCCCCCTTTCCCCCTCAGTTTGCGCGTGTGCCGAACTTGCTGCTTTATTTGCTTTCAATTTCTCTGGACAATATCCCTCTTGGGCCTACAATAACTTAGAAATATTTTCAGATTTTATTTCTTGTTGTTCGAATATAATATTCTTGCTTGGCACATGATGGGACAGGTCTTGGAAGTCGGTGAGCTGAGTTAGGCGAGCTGGGATAGGCGAGCAGGACCGATCGATCAGCTCGACCCTTGGTCCTTTTTCCAAATAAGGCCCCTCACCTACCCTGACTTACTGCTTTTATTGCTTCTGTAATTTCCTCCTTTGCTCGCCTCCTTCCTCCTGCACTCGCTCCCGACACCTTCCGCGAGCATGGGGAAGACCAACCCTGACTCTGATGGTCGCTCCAAGTGCGCTAAACACTTCACCAACTATTGTTTCTTTGAGGGGAACACGACGGAGGAGGAATTCGCCGTGTTCACTGTCGAGTTAAAGCCCCTGGTTTCGAGGCGCGTCGGCCTAGGGAGGGAAAGGAAATCAACACTTTCTACTCTGAGGAGCTCGCCTTACCCATCTCGCATTTCGAGGTGGGGCTGCGCCTTCTGCTCTGGCCGGAGATCCTCCAGATCCTCAAATACTTCGGCGCGGTGCCCGCACAGCTGAACCCAAACTCCATCGCCATAATGGTGGCGTTCACGAGTTTCCTCCGTTAGGAGCGAATCGAGTTCAACCTGACAGTGTTCACAAAACTCTCCACCTATAAGGCGACTCCCGACGGCATCGCCTTCTTTGGGGGTTCCTTTATCAAGGTTCGCGAGATCGCGAACAAACACCACAACTGGATGACCAAGATTGTCTTCCTCAAGGGCGATCTTGACAATGTCCCCTACTAGCCGCAGCAAAAAGGCGAGGAGGTATAACGGCCCCCACCGTCTCGGCAACGACGCCGTGCTCCATAAATTTTTCCTCCACAAGGACTTCGAGGTCGCCTTCCTCCGGAGGGGACTCAACTCGCTCCTCCCTGTCCTTCCCGGCGAAGGTATATCTTTCAACTCTCCTCCTTGCCAGATCTCGCCAAACCCATAGGAATTTTTACTAAGTCATTTCTGCAGGGGAGCGGCTGGTTCCCGAGAACCCGCCTTTTGCAGATCTGGGATTACTCGCCGACCCACTCCCCCGCGAGAAGGCGGCTGCAGCCGCCTGCTGAGATGAGTCGTCGCCGTCTAAGCCCTCTATCAAGACGCGGGCTGATCCTGCGGGGTCCAGGTTGCCTTGTCACCATCCACCGCAGAAGAAACTGAAGGTGGTGGTGATTTTTCGGGCGAAGCAGCGACAACAACCCAAGTATATGAGCTTGCCCGAGACTACCCCAGACGGATCGTCGGGGAGCCCGTTCAAGGAGATAACGGGCAAAGGGCTGGAGGGAGGCGAGCCCTCTGCTCCTGCAGTCAAGAAGGACCCTGCCCGCGAGTCGGGCCCGCTGAAGGGCCATCCCCTCTTCGGCCTTGGGGGGAGGTCGAAGGATTCGGCCGGCGAGCCCGTGGTTCAGTGGGATGAGTCCGCCCACCGGGTCTCCGTCTCCACCCTCCAATCCTCCTGGGCCGAATGTGAGCCCTCCTGAGGTCAAGCTTATGCGCTCGGCTTCAGCCTCTACGGGCGCGAGGACGCCGCGGCCTACAAGCGCATGAATCTGCGCCAACTCAGCCATGAGGGCCTGCAAGCCCATATGCGGGCACTGGAGCTCCACCACATGGTAGTTCGCCGCGGATTCAACCTCAGCCATCTCCTGCAGAAGGCGGAGCAAAGTGCTACCTGGCCTAGGACAAGGTCATGGAAATGGAGAGGAGGCTCGGCATTGCCGAGGACTTGCTCGCCAAGGGGGCCGGCGGACTGGTGAGCACTGGTTACCCCTTCCTCCCTTCACTTGGGATTTTTAGCTTCAGATTTTACTTACCTGTTCTTTCCTCAGGATGCCAAGGATGCTGGGGAGCTGCGGGCTCGTGCTGCTGGGCTGGAGTAAGAGAATAATCAGCTCCGTGCTCGCTCCACCGAGTAAGAAACTCGCGCCGTCGAGCTGGAGGCTCGCGCCGCCGAGCTGGAGGCTCGCTCCGCCGAGCTGGAAGGGAGGAACGTGAAGCTGAGCGAGGAAAATAAGGGGCTTCATGGAGAAATTACCCTTCAGGTGGATGCCTTCCTCCCCCAGGTGGTGGCGAGCCCCCTTCCCATATAAGAGCCCGATGATCTTTAGCGAGGCTGAGGCCGTTGAAAGGCTGCGGGTCAACTCAATCGAATCCACCGAATGCACCCAACAAATTATGAAGGATATGTAGGTGCTGGTGGAGGGCTGCGAGGAGGTCACGGTCCGAGACCTCATGCCGAGTCTGTTCCCGCCCACGCCGTCGAGTGAGAAGGAAGATAGCCTCGATATGTTCTTTGGCAAGGACTTCAAGGACAACCCTTCTGGCGGACCAGACGAAGATCGCCAATCCGGGGGAGGAGGTGAGAGCTTACCTTCACCCCGCTCTCTCCTCTTTTTTTGTAACTCTCTCTCCCCTCTTTTGTAACCTTGCCTAGGCGAGCTCTCCTTTTGTAATCATTTTATAATGAATGAAGAATGAATTTTTTCTATCTCCTATGCTTTGAATTTTCCTTCTTCGATGCACTCGACCGCGAGTCTTCCCCTTTGTTAGATCTCATTGGGGCAGAATTTGCCGTTAGAGCGCACGTTTAGGATCCGCACTCGCGAGTGAATTCCGAGAGCTCGCCCCTCCCCGGGTTAACAAGGAATGGGCCACTTGCCGAGCTGGGACAGCAACCACCCAGCTCGCGTGCGAGTTGTCCCTTCTCTTGCTGATGCTGAGTCAAAACTGTCCAAATATTTCACAAGTAAAACTGTGGGGGGGGGGGGGGGGGGTTGGAGTGCCTTGTTGGACCTCGCCTTCTCTCTGCCGAGCTGGGCCTGCGAGTTCAAGCTCGCCTATAAGGACCTTCTACCCCTGCACCCTTAGTAAAGCAATCTTCCTAGATAATTCCAGGAGAGGGTGGGACCCCCTCGAGTTACATCCAGCCTTGCCAGCTAGGTGAGAGCCTGACATCGGGATCTGCTCGGAGTTTGGGGCAGACTCCCTCGAGTAATATCCAGCCCTGCCAGCTAGGTGAGAGCCTGACATCGAGATCTGCCCGGGGTCTGGGGCAGACTCCCTCAAGTGACATCCAGCCCTACCAGCTAGGTGAGAGCCTGACAACGGGATCTGCTTGGGGTCTTGGTCAGACTCCCTCAAGTGGCATCCAGCCCTACCAGCTAGGTGAGAGCCTGACAGTGGGATCTGCTCGGGGTCTGTGCCATACTCCCTCGAGTGACATCACACCCTGCCAGCTTGGTGAGAGCTTGACTGCAGGATATGCCCGGGGTCTGGGGCAGAGTCCCTCGAGTGACATCCAACCCTGTCAGCTAGGTGAGAGTATGACAGCGGGATCATCTCGGGATCTGGGGTAGACTCCCTCGAGTGGCATCCAACCATGCCAGCTAGGTGAAGACGAAGCTCCTCCTCATTCTCAGCTCTCCATTCTTCCCTACCTCCCCTGCTTCGACCACCCGAGGTGTCCATACCTTGAACTCTACTGGGAGTACCACCTCACACCCATGGGAGAGTTTGAAGGGAGTCTCTCCTGTGGCTGTGTTGGGTGTGGTCCGAAGGGCCCATAGGACCGAAGGGAGTTGTTCCACCCAGCTGCCCCTCAAGTTATCCACCTTCCTCTTGAGGAGGTTGACGATGATCTTGTTTGCCGCCTCCACCTGTCCGTTGCTCCTGGGGTGATGAACCAACGCAAATCTGAGATCCATCCCGAGTTGACCAAAAAAGCTGATGAATTCGGCGCTAGAAAACTGGGGACCGTTGTCCGTGACAATGGCCTGGGGCAGCCCGTGCCGGCAGATGATTTCCCCCCACACAAAGTTCCTGATGACCTGGGAGGTCACTTTGGCCAATGTCTTGACTTTTAACCACTTGGAAAAATAGTCAATCATGACCAACAAGAATCTCCTCTGCCCGCTGGCCTAGGGGAAAGGCCCTACCAGATCCATTCCCCAGATTACAAAGGGTCAGGGCGCGGTGATACTTCTAAGGCGTTGAGCTGGCTGCAGCTGGAGTGGGGCGTACAAATGACACTTGCTACACTTCTTTGCAAACTCTGTGGCGTCATGGCTCCGGGTCGGCCAGAAGTACCCTTGCCTGATGATTCTTCCATCCAGGGTCCGACCCCTAGAATGGCTCCCACACTCTCCGGAGTGGACTTATTCTAAGATCCTCGGGACCTCCCTCTCAGCTACGCAACGTGCCAACATTCCTGAGAGGGTCTTCCGGTATAGCTGCACGTCTCGTATGAGGTAATATGCTGACTTGTACTTGAACTTCTTCTTGTCCATCCCCTCCGGATAATCCCCTGTGGAAAGGAAGGTCGTGAATGGGTCCATCCACGAGGGGCGTTGCTCCACTTCCATTAGCTCTCCCTCATCGATGGAGGGGCGGAATAGGTCGGTGATGGTACCCCCTACCCGGGGACCGTGCTTCGCCAGTTGATCTACTTTCTCATTCTCCTCCCTGGGCACGTGCCGTATGGAGAAAGTCTGGAACGTGCCGATGACCCCCTTCACCTTTTCTAAGTATAGTTGTAGAGTTGGATCCCTTACCTCAAATTCTCCGTTGATCTGGGAGGGCACCACCATGGAATCACTGAGGAACTCCACATCATGCACCCCTAACTCCCTTGCTAGGCAGAGTCCTGCGATTACCGCTTCGTACTCGGCCTGGTTATTGGTGATGGGAAAGTGCACCACCACCGTTTGATCGAACCTCGTCCCTTGAGGGTTCTCCAAGATTACTCCCACCCCTAGGGAATGCCTTCCCGAAGCGCCATAGACCATCACCTTCTAAGAAACGGGGCGAGTGAGTTCTTCCTCCGCCACCTCGATCACATAGTCAGCCATGAAGTCCTCCATGGCTTGGGCCTTGATTGTGAGGAAGGGGACGAAGGAGATATCGAACTCGCTCAGCTCCACCGACCACTTAGCCAATCTGCCTGAATGCTCCACCCCTCGAATATATTGCGGAGGGAGTGGTGAGTCACCACTCAGATCAAGTGTGCCTGGAAGTAAGGCCGGAGCATTCGAGCCGAGATGACTAGAGCAAAAACCAGCTTTTCCAAGATGGGATAACGAAGCTCGACCTTCCTCAATACCCGATTTACATAATATATGGGGAGCTTCTTCTTCCCCTCTTCTCAAATAGGGACGGAGCTCAGTGCCTCTGCTCTGACCCCTAGATACAGAGATAGGTCTTCCCCATCCTTTGGCCCCTTGAGCAGGGGGGACTGAGTCAACTGCTTCTTCAGGGCCTGGAATGCCTCCTCGCATTCCAAAGTCCACTCGAACATCTAGCCTCCCCTCAAAGTCTTAAAGAAGGGAGAGCACTTCTCTCCGACCCGGGAGAGGAACCTACTCAACCCTGCTAGCTTCCCTGTCAACCTCTGCACTTATTTAGTATTCCGAGGTGAACCCAGCTCCATGATTGCTCGGACCTTGTTTGGATTGGGCTCTACCCCTACGAGGGTGAGAAGGTGGCCTAGGAACTTGCCTCTGCTCCCCCCGAAGACACACTTCAGGGGGTTCAGCCTCATCTTATACTTGCGCAGGGTGGCGAAGATTTCCTCCAAATCCTGGAGGTGAGAGTCAACATCCCGACTCTTGATCATGAGGTCATCAACATACACTTCCAAGTTCCTCCCCCTTTGCTCTCGGAATACCCTATCCATCATCTTCTGATAGGTTGCACCTGCGTTCTTTATCCCAAAGGGCATCATCTTATAACAGTAACACCCATCCCCAGTGATGAAAGAGACATCTTTGACGTCAGGGGGGGGGGGTGCATCCTGATCAGGTGATAACCTGAAAGTGCATCTAAAAAACTCATTACAGGGAAACCGATGGTTGAATCAACTAGCGCGTTGATCCGAGGCAAGAAGTAATAATCCTTGGGGCATGATTTATTAAGAAGAAAAAAATCAACACACATGCGCCACCGACCGTCTCCTTTTTTAACCATTACTACATTGGAGACCCAGCCGGGGTATTGGATTTCGGATACAAAGCCAGCCTTGAAAAGCTTGTCTACCTCCTCCCTGATCGGCTCGTCCAACCTGTCTGCCGTGGATCTCTTCTTTTGCTGGACGGGGCGAGCTTCTGGGTCCAGGTTGAAGCGATGGCAGACCACGTCAACTTCGATCCCTGACATCTCTACGACGCTCCAAGTGAAGATGTCCATGTTCTTCTGGATGCATTACAGCATCCTGCCTTGGGCCTTTAGGGTCATCCCCCCGCTGATGCGAACCTTCTCCACCCTACCTCCCAGGGTAAGAACCTCCATCTCCACCACCTCCTTTGCTGCTTCCAACGGGAATTCTACCCCAATTCTTCAACGTCCCCCCTCCTAGGACAAGTACTTCCACTCCAGCCTCCTCCACATCCATTTCCTCGGCTAACTCCTGAACTTCTTCCGCCACCTCCACCTGGGTGCAGCTCTCCTCCATCTCCATCTCCTATCCGTCAGCCTCCCGCTCTGCCTCCTCCATCCTCCGTCCAATATCCTTAGCCCCATCCTTCCAAGAGATGGAGTTTACCTCCATGACGTAGCACTCCCTCGCTACTTTGGGATCTCCCCGGACTCGGATCTGGACCCCCTCGGCGTTGAACTTTAGGCACTGGTGGAAGGATGAGGGGACTCAGCGGAAGGTGCTGATGAGGGGCCTCCCGAAGATGGCGTTGTAGCTACTGGGGGCGTCCACGATGACGAACCTGCAGTTGCGGGAATGCCCCCCCAGAGATACATGGAGTCCCACTCGTCCTTCGACCTCCTTCCTCTCCCTTGAGAAGTTAAACAGGGGCCCGTTCGAGGACAGCACCCTCGTGGACTCCACCTTCATCGCATCAAACACCTTCTTGAAGATGATGTTGACCGAGCTCCCGTTGTCGATGAGGATACGGGAGACGGTGAAATTTTTGATGGCCGTCTGGATGACCAGCGCATCGCAGAAGGAATCCTCATGACCCAACATATCCTTGACTGAGAAGGTGATTCTCTCTTTTGGGGGTGGGGTCTGGGATGTGGAGGAAACGCTTCTTCGGTACATGGTGTGGAGACTTGCCTTTCGGGAATCCTCGACCCCCGCCTCCCATGGATCACTCTGATCCCTCCCCGGGTCCCCACATCCGCCCGGTCTTCACACCTGTCCTCCTCTGCCCGAGGCAGGACCTCCTCGATCCGCACTCTTTGGCGATCTTGCTGCTGTTGCTGCTCCCTGTTTCCTCTCATCTCGAGGAACTCTGGGCACGTGGCCGTGGGGTACCCTTCCTCCTGATGGAAGTCATAGTAGGGCAGCTCCACCCTAACCTCACTTCTTCTCCTCCTCTCCCCATGGATATTGCCATAGGCTGCTCCTGGTCGGGGAGACGTGGCCTCTTGCCTTGCCTCGCGAATAGAGGATAGAACTGGCCCTGGCCTCCCTAGCGGTTATCCCCACCGTGATGACCTCTCATCGGCCCTTGGTATTGCCACTACGGCCTCCAACCTAGCCGATGGTTCGGCTCCTGACTCCTCTACCTAGGCTGCTGGTTCTGCTGCTCACTCTGTAGGGGCTCAGCTCTCCTCTCCTCCCGACCTCTGCCCCCTCCGGGCCTTTCCTCCTCCGTAGCCCACCTGGCTAACTTCCGGGCAAACTCTGGGTTCGACGCCTCCCCGTCGACCTCTCTTGCCGCCCTCTCCATCAACTCCTCGTAGGAGATGGGCGGCACCCTCTTCAGCTCCATTCAAAAGAAACCCTGTTGCAACCCCAGGGTGAAGGCCATCATCAGGTTATGCCCCAACATCTCTTGGACTTGGGTGACCTCCTCCTGGAAGCGATCGACGTAGCTCCCAAGGGTCTTATTCACCCTCTACTTGATGTGGAACAGGGACTCCGACTCCTTCCTCCTCTTGGCAGTGGTGAACCTCAGCATGAACCCCCGACGCATGTCCTCGAAGCAGTAGATGGAATTGGCTGGCAACTGGTGGAACCACTCCCTCGCCTTCTCCTTGAGGGTGATGGCGAAGAGCCTGCACTTTAATCCATCCGACATTTGTCAGATCGAGACCACATACTCAAACCACTGGACATACTGAACTGGGTCTCCCTTCTCGGTGTAGTAGGACATCTCGGGTTCCTTGAACCCCTCTGGAACTGGAGCAGAAGAAACTAGCTCGCTGAAGGGGCTGTCCCCCTACCGGGCGAGCTGGGGGATCTCGCACCCCCATCTCGCCTAACCTGCCGCTGCTCGCCGAGCCGGGGAAGAGCACCCGCCCAGGGAACTCGCCGCCTCTCCCTTCCTCGGTGACTTCCTTCCCAGCTCGCCTGTCGGGTGCGTCCTCGCCAAGGGCTGGAGACGCGAGAACAGGGACCGCTGGAGTCGAGCACTCGGCATGCGCGCCGAGTGCGAATCTGACCACGCTAAGTACTTCTTGCCTGAAGTCCTCGAACATCCCCATGGTGGCGAAAGGGGGAGGGGGTGGCGAGTCAGTCCTGTCTGATCCTTGCCTTTCTCCTGCCATTGAGCTCGCTGAAGATTTTTTGTGCTGACCACGCTCCACGCTCACCGCACCAAAATGTTGGAACAAAAAACTCGGTCTTGATAGAGTTCACCCTTGGGGAAGGGGTGATCGCGCACCTACTTCTCTCATGCAAGAAAAACAACAAGGAAAAAGAACAAGGGACTGTGATGGATCAAGCGCATACCCAACTGCACCAAAAGCCCGGACTGTTGGAGAGGACGCTACTTAATTTCTTAAATAAGTAACAAAACGCCACGGGTCAAGTGAAGGAACGCCAGACCCAACAATACCCCCCGGTGTCCAGCACAACCTGTCGGCTCAGAGGTGGGGTTACCATATGGCCTACATGGCTCAGAGGTGGGGTTACCACATGTCCACGGTTTGCCTGACCCGCCGGACCCACACAGGTAGAAGGGAAAAATCAGGATTTAATAGCACCCCCCGGTATTGAACCTGTGACCTCCTTTGATACCAATTGAAGGATCAAGCGCATACCCAACTGCACCAAAAGCCCGGACGGTTAGAGAGGGCGCTACTTAATTTCTTAAATAAGTAGCAAAGCGCCACAGGTCAAGTGAAGGAACGCCGGACCCAACAAACTGGACCAAGGTCCCAGCGCGGAGGACCCGCCACACACCCGGAAGATAACTAAGAGCTTCCCCTCCTTAGACAAATGCCGGGCTAAGGTACCTCAAAAAGCACTAGAAGACTGGGGGGCAGGTAAGCATGCCTTCTGAGGTACCCCTTGGGTCCTATTTATAGATTTATGAAAACGGCCTACAAATAGCCAACCTTAGCTGTTCTGAACAGCTATGTGCAGCCCAACTGAGTCTGCCAATAGCGCAACTCCACTATTTTGACTGGCTAGGGGCAGGCCAGTGGGAGCAAAATGGTAAAAACACCTCACAGATCTCTGGGCGAGTGGCCCTCAACAAACCCTAATCGGCAAGGGCGGCGAGTACTCGATGAAGCAGGAACTCTCCGTCTATCTTTGATCTTAGGCGAGTACGAGCCCGACCTTCCCTACTCGCACTCCGCGGGCTTGTTGAACAGTTCGAATTCGGCGAGCGACTCAGAGCTCGACAAACAGCTCCGAGCTCAACAAACAACCCAGAGCTCGACGAACAGCGCAGAGCTCGACGAACTGGACTTGGCGTGCTTGGCTTGACGAGTACAAGCTTGCCTCCCCAAGGGATCTCACCCCTCTTGGGAGAGCTGGAGACTACCGAGCTCTCCCTCCTGCCGAGCTCGGCCAAAGACTCAGACTGCATGATTTGACCATTCTGGCTCCTACTGACCCACTTGCCGGATACGGGGTTGTACATCAGGGTCCATTGCTAAAATCTCAGCGCACAAGTTCTTTATTTTCAAGAAGAACGTTGGGATGGACAGATCACTTTGAGTGGTCGTTGCCAACTCATTCTCCAGAAACTATAGCTGTGCTATATTCTTCCTATTAAACAACCCATCAAGGGAAGTCCAAATCTCAGCAGCAGACCGACATCCGATGATGTGGTCAAAGAGATCTGATGAGATAGCCCGCTTGAGAACAAACTCTGCTTTCACGTTAGTCTTTATCCAAGCTCTCACCACTTCAGCACCAGCAGCAACAGTAACCTCTTGCCTTTCGTCTCCACAGAAGACCTCCCAAAGTTCCTCGCCCAAAAGATAGCTCTCCGTACACGACTTCCACTTATTGAAGTTAGTCACTGTAAGGAGCTCAATTCCAAGACCTCTTGAAAATCCACCTTCCATAGCAAACACCTTAGTAAGCTTAGACTCTCAGAAGCAAACAAGGCAAATTGACGGTTGATCACTGCTCAGCCTCTGATCCCTCTGATACCATGTAAAAATTTGTGATGGTAGAAAACGGGACACAAGACGCAGGAACATTCAACCAGACTGAGCCCAAGGAAACTAAATAGTAAACAGAAGAGCAAGAACCTTATACTTATCAAAAAATCTTTACACAGCGAGCAATACATGGCGAGACATGATTGCCAAAGTATCCTACGGAAGTAGGAAAATTACAAGCCGAAAACAAACCGTGCAGACTCAAGGAGTAACCGTCGGCTTTGCTGCCAACAACTAAGGAGTCAACTGAAGCCAATTGGTCGCAAGACCGCAACAAGCCACGTAGAATGCCCGTTATTCTAGTGCTGAATAAAGAACACTATCCGCTGAACTGCAAGCCGCCTGACCGCGAGATCGCCTAGCCGCCAAAACACATGGACTTCTGCCACCGAATTGAACAAGCCGCCCAGAGGCGGACAACTCATTGAATAGGGAAACAAGTTGTAGAAGAGAGACTGTCTGATCACAAGCCGCGACCTGCTACTAACCGCCGGTTGAAATCGCAGAATCTCCACTGAACTTGACCGAAGTCAAAACCAAGTCCCTGGCTCCTCAACGCAATTCGCACAACCTACACAACATAAACCGGTCAAACTCTTCAAACCGTGCGAATAGAAAACCCTAACCGCAACAATCTCCTGCGAGTTCACTTACTGTTCACTCAGTATCTTCTTATATGACAGGGGGCCTATTTATAGGCACGAAGAGAAGTGTGATCACCGCCCTAGACGATAGGATAACCGCCCTACCATGTGTGAGTACTGAGTGTATCCGCAAATGCTGCGGAACACAACAGACTGCTGCGACTTAGCCAAGAGCGAGTCCGCCAAGGTTGAACCATCAAGGCCAAATACCAAGCCTTTGACAAGCCACCAAGCCAAACCAGACTAGACCACCAAACAGGCAGACTCAGCGAGTACCACCCAAGTCCGCTCACTTGCGGACACAGCTCCAGGCCGCAAAAACCGAGCTCGCAGCCAAGACTCACAAAGCAGACAACTGCCGAGCTCGACAGACAACAACATCAGTCCGCGCAGACCGCGTGACTACCTGGACAACCAACCCTGGACATGATGTGGAACCAGGCCAAGTCCGCAACACTGGCCAACCCGGCAACACTGCAGATAGCATCCTATCCGCCTGGAAACAACCTGGGGAACAAGCTGCAGAACACTAGCCGACCTAGCTAGTCGCCAGCTTTGTCCGCTCAGACCACACGGTCTGACCTCCGAGACCGCCAAAATAGTCCGCATAGACCGCCCGAACATACCGCCAAGGCTGTCACTTTCAGTTCAACAATTTCAACAACTCCCAGAAAACAAGACCAAGACACAAGACTATGCCGATCTTGCGAGCTCCAAAAGAACCGAATTCCCCTCAATGCAAGTGATTGGTGTGAAAATGAATCCAAAACATCCTTAAATGTAAGAGTTGTTATTAGCAAACCATCCATCAAAAAAAAATTTAATGTCATATCTAAATTATTCGATCCTTTAATTATCTATAAATACAAGACATTAATGTGCCAAGTTAAGTCCAATGAATAGATATAACATTAAATAATATTGATGAGGTCGACCCCAATTTGTAGAAAAATTTGGTCTGTAAATAACTGGCTTCCCCTCTCACCCCACTAGTGTAGTTTACAGGTTGAAAGACTTACAGTGAAAACAACTCCTCAAAATTTCTCAAGAAACTTTTCTCTTCCTCTTACAAGAATGGTGAACTCCCCCTTGATGGCCTGTGGGTGCTCCCAAAACCTGTAAGTCTCTTAAACATAGTGAGACTGCAAAAACATAGTGAGACTGCAAAAACATGGGTCAAGAGAAGAGCTGACCCGACGAGATGCCTTTACGCCAATCAAAAATCAAGTTGATCACAGGTCCAGCCTTGCTAGTTGCCGCCCCGGAACCCCGCCATCATCAATCTTGGAGATTTCCAAGTGGTACATACCTCGATTTCTCTAAGCTCGTGTGGGCTAACCCGGTGTGAGACTAGAAGAACAAAAGTATTTACCAACTTCAACATATTAATACAAATTAATATTCAAGTGATAAATAAAATATAATTTTATTAAAAAAATATTTGCCACAAAAGACGATATTGTACATGTTGAAGTCGGGAAAATCTCTACTAAAAAATATTCGGCTGTATGAACTCTGGAGCTAGACTGCCCCATCTCCAAGCGCACCGGTCTCTGGGGCTGCTCCCCCGTGCTGGGCTCCACGATTCCCTAAAATGATGCGGTTCGAAAACCGTTAGTCATAAAGGCTAAGCTCTATCATCCCCTACCCCTTCCCCCATGACTCCTAGGTACTGAGCGGAGAGGAAGAAAAGGAAGGACTTGAAAGTGGAGATTAAATAAAAGAAACAGGTGGCAGCGTAACTAATCTAGCAATTCTATAATAAATAATGGCAATAAGATGAAATGTGGAAAGTAACTTTCACTTATGTGAGAACACATAAGCCAATGGGTCTTCTGCAAGATTCTCATCGTATAAAAAGTCACATACCAATTTATACGTTGGGGTGTCGGTTATCAAACATATATATATATACATATCAAAATTGACCTTAATTTATAAACTTGCCCACACAAGCTTATAGACCAAGGGGTCATTTTGCAAGTCCTAATGTATAAGCGTCCCATTCAACTTATACCTTAGGTGTCAAGGGTTAAATGCAATTATGATGTTAAGACATGCAAGTGGGTATGAAGTGATCATGCAAGCGCAACTCACCCACCCGACTCTTTGTACACAGACCTTTAGTTCCCCCTTTCTGGAGCCGTAACCTCCCAGGATACCTCCGTAGTGGCAGACGGAAGCGGTGGGTGTGGCCTCACCCACCTCTAAACCAGTAAAGCACTACCGGTCAGACCTATCGTACGCCTCAACGCTTGGTGCACGAAGCGGACTCCTGCGTACTCTTGCTGGCTGGCGCACCGGACTTCTGTTGGCGAAGTGCTAACCACACTTGCCGAGTCAGTGTATTGGCGTTGGTGCATTGACCCTCCAATACCGAAGACCCACCACCTTAATTTTCTTTCCTTTTATGCACATGCAATTTAACGTATTCAATAAAAAAAACCGAGCCGAAGCTCCCGGACTAAAATGTCCGTCTCAAATAATCGAGCCGAAACTCCCCGGAACTAAACGTCTGTCTCTTAACTATCTAAGCCGAAGCTCCCAACTATCTTCCTGTGCTATCTGTGTTTGTGAAATGTGCAACCCTAATTACTAAGTTACTCTTTTCAGCTTGTTAATACAGTTTACGTTAACCCAGGACTGCCCCCGGTATATCCCGTGAAGGGCTCTCAAATGGCACTAGGAACTATGATGGTAGCTGAATCCCATCATTCCCTTTCGGAAGGCACTTATTGTTATTGGTTGATTCCCTTTACCCATTCCCTTCTCATATTACGATAGACTAACCTAGTGTGATTTTTAACCTTCCTCTTTTCGGGAAAGACGATCTTTCGTCGAACCCGAGCACCTCTTAACTCTAGCCAACACCACTTCTCACTAACCTTCCCATCCTTATATGGTGAACACTTTCACATCCATCCAATTCAGCAGATTAACTAACTCCAACGCTGTGCCCCATCATATCTTATGACTGTTAACACAAATTGCTAATTGCAGACTATCCTATGCTATAGTCGAACCGGATAGGAAATGATCTAATACTCATCCAAATGCCCTAACTTATTTACTGGAGGTATATCATGATATAATTAGCCAATAATCAGAAAATATAATTTTTCCTAATTATCTGCCATTTAATTAATTTCCTCAAAAATTTCAAGGGCTACCGGTATGAACATGAACTGCCCTAAGTACTCATGCAAGATGTCCAATAAAATTATAATAAATATTATGTTATCTCAATATGATAAATTCAAAGTATTACAATTTTTCTATCATCAAAATGGCACTAAAACTATTTTAGCAATATTTTCTATCTTTCGTTATTTATGAATCAAGTACAAAGATTATCCATCCAAAAATTATAAATTAATTATACTATGCAGATACAACCTTAAAAATAGCATTGACCAAGTTTCATAATTGTTCAGCAAGTATTAATCTCTGAATAAATTAATTATCAAAAATCTCTATAAGGTGGACTTGTAAAGAAAGTGCCGTAACTAAAATTCTAAAAATCAGGAATAAATGTCTACAAGCATATAAAGGCCTGAAAATCTCAATTCTTAAGCCTCATAATTTTTGAACAATAATATCATCCATAATTAATTTTTAAACCATAAAATCCCTTTTTAAAATTTGTGAATAAAGTACTAGATTTACTCAACTAAAAATTATACAAAAATTCAAGATCAATTATCCTGACCTAAAAAATTTAATTCCAAGATTTCATGGGGTTTTAATGAACAGAAAGATCTAAATAATTAAAACGTTAATTAGAGCTATAACAAACTTTACAAATGAAGTGCTAGAGATAAACATCATAAAATTCCAGTAAAATTGCTATAGGTTCTACCCATTCCAAAATTTACTCTACCTGAGTTTCACAGCTTTTAGATAATGTTTAGTGACTGATTTTACTTATTTGATATTTTACACCTAAACTAAGGTTAGAGTTTTGAGGTATCTACCTATCTCCAAATCCTCCGAGAATCCATCCAGATGATTTATATTATGCTAACGTTGACTCTACTAAATTTCAAGGTAATATGAGAGCATTTTTCTCCATGTCCTTCACAACCCTCAAAACCCTCCCTTTAGGGTTTGAGTTTGGATCCTTGGGTAAATCAACCCTAAACCACACCATTTTTCTCCAAGTGGGTTATAATAACCCTTATAAGTCAGTGATAAAAATATCAGCCTCTATTGAGGTGATTTGACCGTTCCAACCTCTTAGTGCACTTTTTACTCAAAAATGCCTCATTAATGCCTAGTTCAGGATAGGTGATTTCCTACCCAAAACTCATCCAAATGTGTTGAAATTTTGTACAAAGCTAGGTATTATATCCAGGGACCACTCTCCAAAATTTGGGAGGGTTTGGAGGTCATTTGACCACTTAAATAAATTACTCTTACTTTAGTAAATTAAAACGAAAACCTTAGGCAGAGTATCTCCAAAAATTCCCATTTTTGGATAACCTCTAGGTATGGCTAAGGGTAACCCCCTACCCAAATTACAGGTCATTTGGACAATGGACGAAGAGTGGGCATTCATTTTAGTTTCTGCCCAACTCTAGGTACATCCCCCACTAAAACAGATTCTGCGGTCAAACCACTTACTCGAACGAGTTGAAATTAATTTTAAATTAATCTAGACTTGAATGAATACAACTTTCGTGACTGGCCATTTTTTATAAATCGGCCTCTAAGTGCTTCATTTTGCAGCATCAAAATGCGCCCATTTAATGTATCTTCTCCTTATATACTATATACATAATTTTTATATTATAAAAATGTTTTTACGATGGCTATCGGTCGGCGGTGGTTTGGGCGCCGGAGGTGGCGGTTTTCGGCGGACCCGAAAATATATTTTTTCATGATTTTTCCATGAAAACGCGAGATAGGTCCGGCTCCGTTGTGCACGAACTTCCTTTCTAAGATCCTAAGATCTACCCATTAAAGAAGAAGTATATGAGGACCTTGTTCGCGGTTTGGAGGCGAGATGAACGTCGGGTTGCCATGGCATGGTGGTGGCGTTGCCGAACTTCTCCTACAGCAAGAACAACAACTCTAATCCGTTTGGTCAAGAGTGTAAACTTCTCATCTTGCTCTAAGGGGGCTTTTATATATCACCAAGTGGGGAGGGAAAAGGGTAAAACATTTAAGGCCATGACATATCCCTTGTATTCAGCCATCTAGAGGCTGATGAAAACCCTTGTTCTCCTCTAAATAATGAGGGGAAGATTAATCAAGGCTTTGGAATCAATTGGAGAGGAACTCTTGCTCTCACATGTCCATTAATGGCTTTCTCTCTCCTCTTTCTCTCTCTTCCTCATAGGAGAAATTAAATTCAGCCACTTTTATGACTGGTTATGGTTATTAAACTCCTCAAAACTGATGAGGGAGAATATATTCAGCCCTTGGAATCAAATGGAGAGGCCCTTGGTCTCCCTTGGCCATGAATGGCCCCTTTAAACCATTTTCTCTCTCCTCCATTAAAGGGTAAAATGGAGTTTTCTCTCTCCTAGTCATCAAAGCCGAATTTGTTCATCTCCCTAGTCTATTGGCAGCCCACTAATTCATACTATTAATTAATTAGGAGGTGGTTAGCCCAAATGGAAAAGGGCTTGAGCTTGGGTTAGCCCATTTAGGCTTATTTGACCTATTTCAAGGATTGAGTTTACCTTGGTCAAATTGACCATTTGGGTTGACCCCAATGGATCCTTGGTGACCCATTGGTTTCCCCTAAGGTCTAGGTAGGGTTGAATTGGCACCTTGGAGGTCACTTGACCCTTAGTAAGGGCACTTTGACCACTTTGGGGCTAGAGTTGACTTGGGTCAACTTAGCCTATTGGATTGTCCCTAATGGGTCCTTGGTGACCCATTGACCTCACTTAAGGTCTAGGAAGACTTAGGTAGGGTTGGTTGAGCATATTAGGGGCACATTGCCCTTAGTTAGGGCACCTTGCCCAATTTAGGTTTATGGTGGTCTTAGGTCAATTTGACCACTTTGGGTTGATTTCAATGGACCCTTAGGGCTCTAATCAACCTTCCAATAGTTTAGGTATATTGTGATTAGGTCATGGAGTCATGGTGAAGCCCTATGGTAATCCTAAACTAGTGTTTAGAATTCTACTATTTACAGACCATGGTGATCTCCACCTTCATGTCTAAGCTCACTTGGTCTTCTTGGGCTTCTTAGGGTTTTGTCATGATCTAGTCATGACAAAAACACTCCTAGGGTTCTATCTGGAAATGGGATGTTACATGATAACACAAATAAGTCCCTCACCCTTCTCCCTACATGAGCAACGTCAACCTTAACCGATGACATGCATGTTGCGAAGAAACTTCACTTCTGTTGGACCAAACAGAATGTGATAGCCTACATCCACCGCATTTGTAACAAAGAAGAGGTTCTTCTCCATGCCCGATACGTAATAGACACTCCTCAATATGAGTGGACCCTTATCACTGTTCAAAGATACTACACCTTCCTTCTCTACTGCATGAACAGTATCATCAGCGGTTATGATAACTTCATTACCTGAGAATGTCCGCAGTGAGGAGAACTTTGACTCATACCTGGTGAGGTGGTGACCACACCTTTAGTCCACGATCTAGTCATCTTGGTAGTCGACGGTGGACAAGGCCCAAACTTATGTGCTTGTCATGAATGCCCCTCCCCATCCTTCTTCCTCAGCACTGGAATCAGCTCCCTCTTTGTCTGCAATATGCCTAGGCTGCAGCTTGACCTTGCAGTCCTTCTTGAAGTGTCCTGGGTGGTTGTGTAACACCCCTATCCGTCGCATAGCATATAGCAGTAGGTCCGGCCGGGGCCCGACGCCATATACTACGGACAGATCGGTTGGTTACGCGTTGAAACCATTCAACCAATCACAACGTCCTACACAACACCTAGCGGAAGCAATTTATTAGAGTTGCAAAGAATAAAGAACCCTGCCAAGCATGAATGTCCACTACTCAAACCCATAGGAATGTATAATACACAAAACGGAAGAAATAGCCTTAAGGCTTTACAAGAGTTGCTTAAATACAAGTGTCTTCCAAACCTCGGCACGCAGGCCGGCCACACATGAGTACAAAAGGTAAAACACTCAAAACAAGGCCTTCGAGGGCCAGCACAGCAACTTGGGCTTTAGCCCGCTAATTACCTCTCAGCTCCGTAGCACCTGCAAGCAACAACCCACCGCACGGTGGTAAACAAAGGCAACGGTCAGCAATGCTGACCAAATTATAACGATTCCGCCCCCAAACCGGGGCGGCAAAGCTTCTTCCCTGCACTTGTTAGCAAAACACGCAACACAGCCAAACAAGCATCTCAACATAGGTGCACGCTCTCACGGCCGTACACCCCGTGCTCTCAGGGCACTTACTCGGCGAAGCCAGTCCGAACCCCGTCCGGTCCTCGACTCCACCACCACCCCCAGGATGGCAATCTTTGTGAGCATTTAGTCTTCTCAGCCGCAGCCTAGACTCGATCTCCAAATGTCAGTAAGTCCCACGTAAACTTTAGGTCGCTTTAACTGAGCAGGTGGAGCGGGTAGAGGGCTACTAGTCCGTTGCTCACTCCGCCACTGCCATTCGGCCCTTTGGCGCAGACTAAGCTATCCCCAGTCCCAATTAACGATCAAATACGGTACATAGCCCCGCTAAGTACCCGGTTGGCTCCCAGGCCACCGTTATGACAGAACTACATTTCCGTCCAAGATTTCCGGGTGCACCTCGGGTTTCATCCCCAAGGCTCCCTGCTGCAATCCAATCATGATACATAGCCCCGCTATGTTCCCGTCTGGCACCCAGGCCATCGACATGGCAGAACTTCGTTTCCGCCCAGATTTCCGGGTGCACCTCGGGGTTAATCCCCAAGATTCCATGATGCATTCTACCGCATAGCAACCCGAAAACAACCACAACGCTCGGAGTCTTCTCCGGCTAAAATATGCATAGCAAAACATCACCGATCCAGAACACATGTCCGGGTAGGCTTCACACAACATGCCTATGTCCGTACTACGATTCCGGACTCTAACAAGGGGGACTTCACATATCTACCCCAAGGAATACCGCGATCTCGCCGCACACTCGCGGGAGAGGGGTTTTCCCATGCAAAGGAAGAAGAGCTTCACATGCTCAAGAAGAGAATCGTTACCCTTTCGCTTTTCCTCGGTGCCATGACGATCTAGCCGGATAGAAAGCACCGTATCGGCCTCGCCTTCGCGGATCCGGACTCGGATCGTGATTTGGAGCTCCGAAGCTCCGCCGGCCGCCGGATCTAGCTTCTTCTTCCTCCTCCAAGCTCTCTCCTCTCTCTAACTCTTAGAGAGAGAACCATCCAAAGGAAATGAGGGTTTCTAACCCTATTCCCGGATAAAACATCCCAGCAACAGCCCCCAGCCGTCGGATCTCAAGCCAAGGAAACGAACGGCCTTGATCGGGCCTGAAATAACAAAACCTGGGCCGAACACGGGTTGACACACGACCGTGTGCCTGGCCGTGTAGTTCATTCGCCGTCTCGACCAGATCTGAAAACCAGCACACGGCATGCGACACGGCCTCCGACACGCCCGTGTCGCCTGTGACACGCCCGTGTCGGGACCCGTGTCACGCCCCCCGTGTGCAATATATCAACACCTCGCAGTCAGAGAGGTACACGGCTTGGTGACACGGCATTAGACACGCCCGTGTCAATCTAGACACGCCCGTGTTCGTGCCCGTGTCATTACCCGTGTACCCAACCGCACAGCCTAGGTGTGACACGGCCTGGGACACTCCCGTGTCCGAGGCCGTGTTCCACCACACGACCATCGTCGACCTGCAGTGGTCGACGACACGGCCAGCTCGACGGCTCGAGCTCGACACGCCCGACACGGCCTCCGACACGCCCGTGTCGGGGCCCGTGTCAGCTGCACCAAAAGTCTGACTTGGCCAAATTCGATCCCCGTCGCTCCTACAACATTTTGGGGTGTTACAATTCTACCCCCCTTAAAGAATTTCGTCCACGGAATTAATATAGGAAAAACAGGACTTAACTCACAACAGTACCTGAGCGGAACAATTCCGGGTACTCCACGAGCATAGACTGCTCCCGTTCCCAAGAGAGCTCCTCACACCCGCAATTATTCCCACTGGACCTTAACCATCCGGCTCTCCTTGTTACGGAGTCTCTTGACCTCCACAACTTCGATACGAATGGGCTTGACCTTAGTCGTCAACCCCTCGTCTACCGGCACTTGGTCAACCGCGATCACCTGCGAAGACTCTTGCACCGCCTTCCGCACACAGAAATGTGGAACACATCATGTAATCCACCTAATTTCTCTGATAACCTCAAACGGTACGCAGCTTCGCCGACTCGCTCCAGAACCTCAAAAGGTCCAAGGTATCTTGGGCTCAGCTCCTTCAAGCGTCTCACCCGCGAAACCCCCCTTGAACGGCTTCACTTTAAGGCATACCCAATCGCCTACCGCGAACTCCACGTTCCGGTGCTTGGCATTGTGATACTTCGCCTGCCGGTCCTGAGCGATCAACAAGCGCCCCCGAATGATCCGCACTAACGAGGTAACACTCTCCACCTCCAGCTTCTTGTACAACCTTGCCTCACCCGTTTCAAGCCATGACGACGGCGTGCGACACTTCCTACCATACAGGGCCTCGAAGGGCGCCATTTGTATACTCGCTTGGTAGTTATTGTTGTACGCGAACTCCACCAAATACAGGTGGTCCTCCCAAAGCTTTCCAAAGTCTAGAACACATATGCGGAGCACGTCCTCCAACATCTTGTTGACTCACAGGGTCTGCTCATCCGTCCGCGGATGCAAGACTGGATTAAACTACAACATAGTCTCCAGCACTTTCTGCAGCCACCTCAATCATTGGACGTAGAGCGCCCACCTTAATTGCTCACGATGTTATTAAAAACATTTGCCAATTACTCCACCGAATTATCCTTCCTATGCGGAATGAAGTGCGACTCTAAGGTCAACGCAACTACGAACACCCAAATGGCGTCGTTACCCCACTGCGACTTCGGCATACCATGCACACAGTCCAGTCGAACTTCTATTCCGAACTAGGCAAGGATTCGAGAATTCCCCGGCACTTGGCACTCTGCCTTCACTAAGGCGCAAGGCTGGCATTCCGACACTGCCACGCCCTTCTAGAGTTCTTCCCACCAGAGCACTTCTCCAGATAACGACACAACTACGTGCCTCCTAAGCGAGTTGAGTACTTGGTAACGTATCACAACTCTACCCATAGATTACCCATGCTTGGGCCGCACAGACGATTGTCTTTCCTTGGTAGCCCACCTACAACCGTCGATTTGGGACTTTGACCCATCAAGCCGCATCCATGATTTCCTTCATGTAGCTACACGAACCATAACCTGCCAAATACGATCAGCCAGGTCATACTGGACTTCCGACCAGTTCAATAACGCTCTGGCGCTAGTCCGCTTGTCAACACAGCAGATCTCTAACGCTTCCAATTCCCAAACTAGCCTCTCATCATACACCGACAACCACTTAGCTTGGGCGGGAGCCCTGCGACTCAACGCATCCGCAACTGCATTGCTCTTGCTAGGTGCATGATGAATCTTGAACGTATAGTCCCCCAGGGACTCCATTCATCACCGCTGACTCAAGTTCAGCTCCGATTGATCCAATAGGTAATTCGGGCTCTTACGGTCGGTAAGAACATCGACCTCAACGCTGTACGGGTAGTGCCTCCACAGCTTAAGCGCAAACATCACGGCCGCCAACTCCAAATCGCGACCCGGATAATTCCTTTCATGCACTTTTAGCTGACGTGATCCACAAGCTATCACGCTCCCGTGCTGCACCAGAATGCAACCCAAAACACTACCCGAGGCGTCACCACAAACCTCGAAGCCCTCGGTCCCATACGGCGAACTAAGTACTGGCGTCGTGGTCAATCGACTTTTCAGCTCTTCCAAAGCTTGCGCACATACATGCGCCCACAGAAAACTCTGATCTTTCCTTGTCAAAGTCGTGAGAGGTATCGCTATCCGCGAGAAGTTCTCCACGAAGTGCCCGTAATAGCCGGCAAACCCCAGCAAACTCCGGACTTCCGCTACCGAAGACAACACAGGCCACTCTCGTATTGCAACAATCTACGCCGGATCCACCGCAAAACCTTCCCCACAACTTCGTGACCAAGGAACGCCACTGGAGATAAACAAAACTCGCCTTTGGGGAACTTTGCGTATAGTTCGTTCCTCCTTAGCGTCTCTAAAACCAAACGCAGGTTATTGAAGCGATCTTCTTCGCACTGCGAGCACACCAAAACGTCGTCAATAAAGACGACCATAACACGATCTAAGTACTCCCTGAACGTTCTGTTCATCAGCTTCATGAACACCGATGGCGCATTAGTCAGCCCGAACGGCTTGACTGAAAACTCGAAATGCCCATATCTTGTGTTGAACGCTGTCTTTGGGATATCACTTTCCCTGATTCTCAGCCGATAATAACCGGACTTAAGATCCAACTTTAAGTACCCCGATGACCCACCCAACTGATCAAACAGATCGTCAATCTTTGGGATCGGGTACTTGCTCTCCTTTATCAACTTGTTCAGTTCTCCAAAAATCATTTAGAGCCGCAAACTCCCGTCCTTCTTCTACACGAAAAGGACCGGTGTGCTCCAAGACGACAAACTTGGACACACATGACCTGGCTCCAGAAACTCTTCCAGTTGAACTTTCAATTCTTCCAACTCATTAGGCGTTAACCGATATGGAGAGCGTGACCCAGGTTTAGTACCTGGCGCCAGCTCACTCGTGAAATCGATCGCTCGCCACGGAGGGCTCCAGAGGCCCATCAGGGAAACACATCGGGATATTCGGATACCCTCGAGCTACTACTCAATGTAGGCTTAGGCTTCAAAGCCTCCCATGGTGGCAGCAACGACGCTCGCACGTCGAATCCCTGACCCATTAACTGTAACCTTGCTACACAGAATCTCTCTCCGCGCGCATGAACATCCATTACGCCACAACGCCTCCACTTTGTCCTTTGCCATCGAAGAAGGTACTTCAATGTACGACATAAATCTTTCGGACAAAAGGAGCGCGAAGCTTCCGCATCGGACAATGCTCTCGCTGGATTGCCAAAAATCCAAACAAAGCCTAGAACCTTCAGTCCTAAGTTAAAACGCAGAAAGGGTAACAGGTATAAGAAGCTAAATTGCTCAATTAAACCGTACCTGTCTTCCCGACGATCGGCCACATGGCCTCCTGCTGGCCAAGGCTGTCCATTCCCAGTTGGACCGGAGTAAATAGCGGTGCGGCGAACGCCACCGCCTTTCCCTTCTCCTCAGATATAGCCCCCGACTTCTTTTTGGACATTGAGCGTCCATTCCAACAATCCCGGGCATAGTGCCTCCTAGCCTTCTTGTACCACCTACGGTACCCGGATTTTGAGGTTGTCAACTTGACCACCGAATCCTTTGTCATAGCATCTTCGATTGCTCCTGCCAAAACTTTCCTTGTCTTCTGAGCACCCTCCCAACACTCTCTGGCGAGGTGCCCTTTCTTGCCACAAGAATAACAATTGAGGGTATTAGATGACCCAGCCTCTTCTCTCGGCGTCTTTCGATAGGCAGTCCGTATAGGGTCTGTAGGGTTTGGTACCCTATCCACTGGTACTTGGTGAGTTTTCCCCAACTCCACTTCCAAAGCTCTGGCCGATTCCACCAAAGCTCGGAATCCCAATAACTTTGGTCCTAGCAGTAGGATACGCAACTCGCTGCGCAGACCGTTATAAAATCTATCCACTATAGATTGCTCGCTTTCCCATTCAAAGCCTGGGTAGCGCCTTGACATAAGGAACGTCTGCAAATATGCGTCCACCGAATGCGCTCCCTGCGCCACAGTCAGGCTCCTCTGCTGCTCTACTTGACCTCCAAATGCCCTTTGCTCCAACATACCACCCGATGTTGGGGCCACCTCAGGGACAAATGGTTGCACATTACTCCCATGATGTGCGTTGGTCACAGCGAACACCGCTTCAACCACCCTTCTTATGGTTTCCAAAGACGTAGGGGTCTCCGGCACGTCGCTGGGTGCAGTACTTTTCCCAGAAAGTGTGCATTCAGACTGCCACGCGCCACACTCGGACACCTACAATCGTACAGAACACCAATAAGGGACCGAACAAAATTGCAAAAAGCAATTATAGGAACACGCAGGTTCCCCAAACATGTGTATTTTCATTCCTAAGTGGACATTCATGGGTTCTTTTCATATTATAACGATGACGCACATACATGTGCTCACCACCCCTTAAAGTGAATTCGTCCACGAATTCATTTAAGCTTGACCGAAACCAGTAGTCTGATACCAATTTGTAACACCCCTATCCGTCGCATAGCATATAGCAGTAGGTCCGGCCGGGGCCCGACGCCATATACTACGGACAGACCGGTTGGTTACGCGTTGAAACCATTCAACCAATCACAACGTCCTACACAACACCTAGCGGAAGCAATTTATTAGAGTTGCAAAGAATAAAGAACCCTGCCAAGCATGAATGTCCACTACTCAAACCCATAGGAATGTATAATACACAAAACGGAAGAAATAGCCTTAAGGCTTTACAAGAGTTGCTTAAATACAAGTGTCTTCCAAACCTCGGCACGCAGGCCGGCCACACATGAGTACAAGAGGTAAAACACTCAAAACAAGGCCTTCGAGGGCCAGCACAGCAACTTGGGCTTTAGCCCGCTAATTACCTCTCAGCTCCGTAGCACCTGCAAGCAACAACCCACCGCACGGTGGTAAACAAAGGCAACGGTCAGCAATGCTGACCAAATTATAACGATTCCGCCCCCAAACTGGGGCGGCAAAGCTTCTTCCCTGCACTTGTTAGCAAAACACGCAACACAGCCAAACAAGCATCTCAACATAGGTGCACGCTCTCACGGCCGTACATGATAACTTCCTAAATGAAGTTATCCATGTCCATTTTATTGATAAAAAATAGTGAAAAGATGTTCTATTGAGTATAAAAAGATGATAAAAATCATCTTTAACTTAAGTTTGAGTTATTTGATCATTTTCTAATGTTTTCTTGTCAGATTAGCCGAAAAACTCAATGCGGAGAAGGAATGCTGAAGCAGTTTGCTGTGCTGGGAAAGTTGTCATAACAACTTTTTTAGTTATTATAACAACTTTCGGAATTTAAAAGATCCGAATTTTTGAAATATTGCAGTAGTTACAAATTGAAAGGAGGCATCCTTTCAGATGGGGGCACGAAATTAAAGGACGAAAATGGCTGGAAAAAGGGATTATCATTCATACTTGGAGAAGAAAAAGAAGAGGAGATACTTGGAGAAGAAAAGGAAGAGGAGATTGCTTGGAGAAGAAGACCTAGGGCAACACCGGATCTTGGAGAAGGATTGCTTGTATGCGAATTGGAGATCATCTTCCGGCGTTATTTTACATTCTTTTTATCATGGGCTGTAAGATCTTTCCAATTTTTGTGATGTTCTCCCCTTCCACCATGAACTAATTCCATAAGTCTTGTGTGTTGTGAGTAGTTAGACTTTTTATGATGACTTAATTTAAATTTATCTTTCATAATTGGTTGATGTTCTATCTTTATTGAGATTATGTCTTTTATATGTGGAATTTTTGAGTAAGTGTTCTTCTTCTAGATAGTGCGGCGAGATTCGAGAGATGAGTCGTGCTACCCTAAGGTTGAATCCTCATTACGTGCGGCGAGATTCGAGAGAGGAGTCGCGCGATGCTTTAGTCAAAATTCCATCTTTCTACTGCGTTGCGAGACTCGAGAGAGCAGCGACGTAAGTGTGACATAAGTCCTGATATAACTCTGAGATAGAAAGAGATTTCATCTCAAGTTAGCAACTTTGATTTTAGCGCTTCATGTTATTCTAAATCCGCCTAAGTTAGAGATGACTAGGGGAAGTAGGGTAAGCGGATTTCGGAGATCGAGAGATAATGTTATCCATCTTAAAAAATCGTTGCAGGATAGTAATTTTCCAATTATGAGAGATGATTTAAAAACAATTGTCATATTAGTCTAAGGAAAACAACATGCAAGACTAATTCTCCAAAGTAAGAAAAAGTCATTCTTAGATAAGGACTAAGTAGTATTTATTATTTATAGTTTCGCTTAACTAAATCACATCAATTTTCTCACTTGAATTTAAGGAATAGGTTAAGCTAGTAGTTGCGAGCACCAAATCATTCACTTCCTCGAGGGACGATCACTTCTCACTCTATATTACTTGAACCAGCACGTACACTTGCGTTATTTTACATATACGTATCCGGCGTATCAAGTTTTTGGCGCCGTTGCCGGGGAAGTGTGACGGATTTAGTGTGTTATTTCTTGCAATATTAGCAAGATCTGAGTATTTAGAGATCAAGTATTTGTTGTTTGTTTGTTTGTTGTTTCAAATCATTAAAAGTTAGTTCTGTGCATGTCCAGATATAGGCAAATTGAGTTATTGCCTTTAAATTCTGAAATCGAGCGATCTTGTAGACAGAACCGAAGAGAAGCTAGAAACGCTAACATTAATCACCTTGCGATGGATAATCCTGCACATGATAACGCTAATAATAATGATGGTCACGTGGATCAAAATGGCCAACCTGCGGCCCCACGAATGACTTGTCATGATTATAACACACCTCTACGAGGAGGTTTACATTTCAGCATTGCTCGACCCGCAATTGCTGCAAATAATTTTAAAATGGATCCTCTTATTATGCAACAAGTGCAGAATAACAAGTTTGGAGGTTTTAGTCATGAGGACGCAAATTCTCATTTGAGAAATTTCTTAGCAATTTGCGATATGTTTAAATTCAATGGCGCATCTGAAGATGCAATAATGCTAAGATTATTTCCATTTTCTTTAGAAGGAAGGGCGAAAGATTGGTTGGAGTCGTTGCCTAATAATTCAATCACGACATGGGACCAATTGGTTGAAAAATTCTTAAATAAATATTTCCCACCATCTAAGACTGCAAAGCTGATTAGGGACATAACCACGTTTACACAGAATAACGGGGAAACTCTTTACGACGCTTGGGAACGTTTCAAGGAGTTGTTAAGGAAATGTCCACATCATGGGTTGGCTCAACATCAACAAGTATCTACCTTTTATAACGGGCTATAGACGGCAACTATGATTTTAGTTGACGGAGCTGCAGGGGGTTCTTTGATGAAGAAATATCCCGAGGATGCTTATTCTATATTAGAAGATCTAACCGCAAATAACTACCAAGCGTATGAGAGACAGGGGAATAGCAACCAAGTGGGCATCCATCAAGTGGACCAATTCACATCTTTGGCCGCCCAAATGGCCTCACAATTTAACCTTATTAACAAAAGATTAGATTCATTATCAACCACTACATCTAATGCCCCACTCACGGTTGAACAATTAAATCATGTTACTGAAGAAGCAAACTATGTGGGTGGGCCACAAAGGCAAATTCCACCAGGATTCGCAAATCATTACCATCCCGAGTGGCGAAATCATCCGAACTTCTCGTGGAAAACTAATCAAGGGATGAACCAACCGGGGGGATTTAGCCAAAACCCGAATCCACCGCCAAATAATGCTTCACATCAACAAGTAAATCCTAGGAGAATGACAGATGAATTCATCTTAGGAATGTTTCAAAAATACGATTCTAAAATGGTAGGAATAGAATCTTCCTTAAGGTCTTTAGAGACAACCTTAGGTCAACTTGCAAACTCAATAAACCAAAGACCGATGGGATCTCTACCTTCGGACACCACACCTAACCCTAGTTGAAATGACCAAAATGGTCATTGCAAGGCCATAGCTTTAAGGAGCGGAGTAGAGATAGCAAGCGGGGATGGGTTATTGGAGAAAGTGAGGGAGGAAGAGAAGAATGAGAGAAATAATATGGTAAGGGAATTAGAAAAAGAAGGGTCTAGAGAGAGTAAGGAACCAGAGTTAATTGAACTCGATAAACCAACTAATAAAAAGAAAGACATCGTTTACCCTCCACCACCTTTTCCATCTAGGCTTGCCAAGAATAAGCTTGACATGCAATTCCAAAAGTTCATGGATATGTTTAAAAAGTTAACTATAAATATCCCATTTGCTGAGGCACTTGAGCAAATGCCTAGCTATGCTAAATTTATGAAGGACATCTTGTCAAAGAAGAGAAGATTCGTTGATAAGGAAATAGTAGCACTAACCGAAGAGTGCAGCGCTATTTTACAAAATAAGATACCACAAAAACTGAAAGATCCCGGGAGTTTTACAATTCCATGTTCAATTGGAATGAAGTTCTCCGGAAGAGCGTTGTGCGACTTGGGGGCTAGCATCAACTTGATGCCGCTATCTATTTACACAAAATTAGGTATTGGGGAGATCACACCAACATCTCTCACCCTCCAATTAGCTGATAGGTCTTTAGCTTTTCCTAAGGGAATTGTTGAGGACGTGCTAGTCAAGGTGGAGAAATTCATATTTCCAGCGGATTTCATTGTGTTGGATATGGACGAAGATAAGGAAGTGCCCATTATCTTAGGACGACCATTTTTAGCCACCGGACGCACCCTTATAGATGTCCAAAAAGGTGAGTTAACAATGAGAGTAAACGATGAGGAAGTAACGTTTAATATCCTTAAAGCTATGAAATTCCCTGATGACAAGGAGGAATGTTTTTCAATAGAAGAAGTTGTTGTGCCTTCTAGGTTGGTACATGAGAGTGATGAACTAGAATCTAAATTGTTGAGTATTCTTACTATTGAGGAAGGAGAGGACGATTTAGAAGTCAAGGAGGTAGTCAAAACTTTAGATTCATGTGACAAGCAACCAATTGGTAGGAACTTCGAGGTTATAAGTAGGACCAGCGAGCCTACAACAATGAAACCATCCATTATTGAACCACCGAAATTAGATTTGAAGCCACTGCCCGAACATCTAAAATATGTTTTTCTTGGGGAGAATAACACTTTACCGGTTATCATTGATGCATCGTTAGAACGAGATAAGGAACTAGAATTACTTGAAGTCTTACGAGAGTTCAAGGGTGCCATTGGTTGGACTTTAGCCGATATCAAGGGAATTAGCCCGTCTGTTTGCATGCATAAAATATTATTAGAAGAGGGGGCAAAAGGATCTATAGAGCATCAACGTAGGCTTAGTCCTCCCATGAAAGAAGTTGTGATGAAAGAAATAATTAAGTGGCTCGATGCAGGCATCATTTACCCTATCTCAGATAGTAAGTGGGTGAGCCCAGTGCAATGTGTACCGAAAAAGGGTGGAATGACTATTATTAAAAATGATAATAATGAAATCATACCTACTAGGGCCGTCACAGGATGGAGAATATGTATGGACTATAGGCGACTGAACAAAATGACTAGAAAAGATCATTTTCCGCTTCCATTTCTTGACCAAGTCCTAGATAGGTTGGCGGGTAGTGAGTATTTTTGTTTCCTTGATGGATATTCGGGGTACAACCAGATCATGGTTGCACCTGAAGATCAAGAAAAGACGACATTTACATGCCCGTTTGGAACTTTTGCATTCCGGAGAATGCCTTTTGGGTTATGTAATGCACCCGCAACATTCCAACGCTGTATTATCGCTCTGCTTGCCGAGTTGATTGAGGAGGGGATTGAGATTTTCATGGATGACTTTTCAGTATTTGGAAGATCATTTGATGTTTGTTTAAGAATATTAAGTAAGGTTTTGAGAAGATGTGTTGAAACAAATTTAGTATTGAATTGGGAGAAGTGCCATTTCATGGTGCGCGAAGGAATTGTCTTAGGACACAAAGTGTCTAGTAAGGGGTTAGAGGTTGACCGTGCAAAGGTGGAAGTCATAGAAAAACTCGCTCCACCGACGAATGTCAAGGGCATTCGTAGTTTTCTGGGTCATGCGGGTTTTTATAGACGCTTTATAAAAGTCTTCTCTAAAATATCTAAGCCGCTATGCAACCTTCTTGAAAAAGACACTCCGTACATTTTTGATGATAATTGCCTGACGGCATTCCAAACATTAAAACAGCGTCTAATGACATCTCCTATAGTTACGGCACCAGACTGGTCATTGCCATTTGTGCTTATGTGTGATGCTAACAATTACGCGGTTGGAGCCGTGTTAGGGCAGCTTCATAACAAAATCTTTCACACTATCTATTATGCTAGCAAAACACTTATGGATGCCCAGCTGAACTATACCACCACGGAAAAGGAATTATTAGCTGTTGTATTTGCCTTTGACAAATTCCGTTCGTACTTGATAAACTCCAAAGTGATAGTTTACACAGATCATGCAGCAATAAGATATCTGGTAGATAAAAAGGACACAAAGCCTAGACTTATTAGATGGGTCCTCCTTTTACAAGAATTCGATTTAGAAATCAAGGATCGAAAGGGAACCGAGAATCCAGTAGCTGACCATCTATCACGATTAGATCACAAAAGCGAGAAAAATATGCATATTGAGATTGGAGAAAACTTTCCTGACGAACGATTACTAGCTATATCAAACACAAATAACACTCCATGGTATGCAGATTTTGTTAACTACATCGTTAGTAGAGTGCTTCCTACGGATTTTAATCACCAACAAAGGAAACGGTTTCTTCATCAGGTGAAATTCTACTTATGGGATGAACCATACTTATTCAAAATCTATGCAGATCAAATTATTCGTAGGTGTGTTCCTGAAGTTGAAGTCCAAAGTATTTTGGAAAAATGTCATGCTTCTCCATACGGAGGCCATTTTCAGGGAGACCGTACTGCTATGAAGGTTTTAGAATCAGGATTTTATTGGCCGACACTATTTAAGGATGCCCATACCTTTGTAAAACACTGTGATCGATGTCAAAGAGTGGGAAATATTCATCGTGGAGCAAGCATGCCTATGACTAATATTCTAGAAGTCGAAGTGTTCGACGTGTGGGGCATAGACTTCATGGGACCTTTTGTAAATTCAAACGGGAACTTGTATATTCTGCTAGCGGTAGATTATGTTTCAAAATGGGTAGAGGCAATAGCCACACACAAAAATGATGGCAAGGTTGTATTAAAATTTCTCAAGACTAACATCTTCACTAGATTTGGTACACCAAGGGCTATAGTTAGTGATGGAGGGGCACACTTCTATAATTTACAATTTAAATCACTTTTGAAGAAATATGGAGTAACTCATAAAGTCGCTCTCGCCTACCACCCGCAAACCAATGGTCTAGCTGAAGTTTCAAATAGAGAGATTAAATCAATATTAGAAAAAACGGTAAATGCCACTCGCAAGGATTGGTCCCTAAAACTAAATGATGCTTTATGGGCCTATAGAACTGCATTTAAAACTCCTATAGGATTGACCCCGTACAAAATGATTTATGGGAAGGCGTGTCATCTCCCGGTGGAGTTGGAACATAGAGCTTATTGGGCCATTAAAAAACTGAATTTTGATTTTCAAGAGGCAGGGATGAAAAGATTACTACAGATTAATGAATTAGATGAGATTCGATCGAACGCATATGAGAGCTCGAGGGTGTATAAGGAAAAGACAAAGAAATGACATGATTCAAGACTAATTGCAAAAGAGTACAAGACGGGACAATTAGTCTTGTTATTCAACTCGAGACTAAAATTCTTTCCAGGCAAACTTAAGTCTAGATGGTCAGGACCGTTTAGAGTAAAAGAGGTGCACCCGTTTGGAGTAGTAACAATTTGCAATGAGAAGGATGGCTCTGCGTTTAAGGTGAACGGCCAAAGATTGAAAGAGTATTATGTAGATAATGACCATCGTGAGGCGATGGTCATAAATTTACAATGACAAGTTGACGCAAAACGTCCGGCCGGGACGTTTTAAACGAGGCGCTTGGTGGGAGGCAACCCATCGATTAGATTTATATAAGTTTATATAATTAGTTAACGTAGTTAATTTGTTGTCTTTGATGTGAATTTCTTAATTGGAAGGAGGATGTCCATATCCCTTGCTTGATTTAGCTTGAAATTATCCAAGAGGAAGTTTGGCGATACAGGAGGAACAAAATTCGGATAGGTTTGTTGGGAGCACGGTAAAAAGAGCAGAATTTAAATTTCTTAAAAATTGTTGCAACAACCCCATTACATACGTAATGGGATTCTGCGTACTGCCTCTTCCTTCAACCACCAGGGCTGGCGGTTCAGCGCCGGTTCAATTGAACCGGCGTACAGGCAGTTCATTTCCTGCTGGTTGTTGTGACAAGTCGTTACATATGTAATGGGAATTAAATTACTGACTGCTCCTTCACTAAGCGTGGTTTAGGCAGTTCAATTGAACCGGCGCGCCGATTACTCCTAAGATGGCGGTTTAAAGGTTATTAAAGCTTTAAGCCGGTTTAATTTAAACCTAAGCCGGGTTTAGCTAAATAATTAAAATCCTTAAAGTTTATAAGGAAATTTCCCCCCCCCCCCATTTCGCAAAACTCGCTTCCCCCCGACTAGGGTTAGAGAGCCTGCGCGCGATCCGGCGGCGGCGTTCACGCGAGGTGTTGGCGGCGGTATTCACGCAAGGTGTCGGCGGCGCTTGTGCGATACGTGGGCCGCGACGGAGGCGATCTCGGCTACGACCGGCTTTTGCGCGAAGTGTGGGCGGCGAGAACGACGATCGGCGACGCCATCATCATTTTGCGGGAGCAATAGTGCTGCTCCGCACGCAATTCTCATATCTGACGGGCCATAGCAACCGGAGGCTTTTCCACGACGATTCCTAAGGTATAAACCTTTCCCCCCTCCTTCTGTGCTAACTAATGCAAACCCTAGTACACAAATTTATTTCTTTGTGGTTTGTGTGTTACGTATATGCTTAGCCTCCATTATGTCATCTAAGAGGGGAGATAAGATGAGGAAGGGAAAGGGAGTTGCTAGAAATCCTGAAAAATTTGTTGGAGAGGGTGCGCGGAAGCGATTTGAGCAGGTGACGTCCATTCAGTTTATAGAGGAGAGGGGATTCGCGATGGAAAAATGAGCGTGGAGTCTTGCATACGCTGAGCAGATTAAGGCGCTCAATTGGGAGTCATTTTGCCACCCACGTACTGAAATTGTTCCTGCATGGGTGTATGAATTTTATGCAAACGCCCGGGACGTTGAATATGAGATGGTGATAGTGCGGGGCAAGGATGTTACTTTTTCTGCGGCTCGAATTAGCGATATGTTTAACCTGGAAGATCAAGAGTATGAAGATTACACCGAGATTTTGAACAAAGTCAATCTTAGTGACATGTTGAAGGTTGTGTGCACCACAGACGAACCCAAATGGATGAGTCCGAAACAAACAATTCTGAAAACCTCAAGCTTGAATCGACAAGCTAAAGCGTGGCTCTTATTTGTTAACGCCGGCGTCCTACCGACCAAACACCCTAATAGTGTGGCATTGGATAAGTTGGGATTGATCTACGGAATAATCACAGGAATGCAATTTGACGTTGCCAAGATCATCACGTTATAGTTGCGGCAGAAGATTAGAGAGGTGAAACCTCGACAGTTATGGTTCCCGTCACTGATCACTGAGCTTTATAGGGCTGCGGGAGTGCCTATGGAGGCAAATGACATAGTTGCATCAGTCAAGCGACATATCACCAAAACAGTCATTGAAGTGAATATCAAGGTCGGAACAGGTAACGATAGAACAGGGCAAGGCGATGCTCAGAGTTCGCAGACACGAGCAAGGAACCCTTTACGTATCAATATTCCAGCAGTCGATCATGGGGCCGACCCCGATGCTCTGATGGAACATATTGAGTACATCAAAGCTTATCAGCGCTGTCAGCAGATGTATGCGAAAGAACAGTTTGAGGATCTTCGGGGGAACATACGGAAAGTCATGGAAAAGGCGAAGATCCCGATGTCGAAGCCGAAGTTTAGGATGTTAGGCCAATTTGACGATGCTGGCTATCTCCTGACTTCAGACCGAACTAGAGTTGATCCAGCCAAGGTTGCAGAAGAGGAGGAGGACGAAGACGACGACGACGATGAAGACAATGATGGGGACGAAGAAGCGTCTGGTGATGAGGAAGCAGAGTCTGATGATGAGGCAGAGGCCGACGACTCTCCTTAGTGGCCGGCTATTATCTCTAGCATTTTGTTAGTTATTCCTCTCTTTCGCACCGTTAGGAAGTTGATATATTATAGTTCATTTTGGCCTATGCTACTCACTGACTTTCAGCTTATTTTGCTATATAATTTTGGCTTGTTTCAAGTTTTATCATGCTGCAATTAATCTAAGCTCTCAAATGATGTTGATTCACCACTGATTATTTCAAGGCATGTTATGTATGCGTTGAAAGTTTTATTTATTTTGGAGCTAACTTGTTTCAGGAAACGAAGTCACCTTTATTTGTCCTCTATTGCTAATCCCTTTTGTAATTAAGCTTCCCTTTTATTTTGGGCTATGAATTTTCTAAACTTTGGAATATACTCAGTATGCAGAACAAGTTGATTAGTCAATTGCCTACGCTTAGTACTCATAAATTTGTAAGGAATGAAGATAGTTGCACAAATGTCTACATTTATGAATTCAGGGGAGTTATTTTAATTCATTTAGTTATATCCCTATATCTTTCATTACTAATCAACAATAGCCAACATAACTATTGCATATAGGCTTGCTAGGGGCTAGCAATGCTTTAGGTGTGGGGGTGGTTTACCCTTCATTATTTGGGTTTTAATATGTTGATTGAGCTTGAGGTCAATGACCCAAATTTTTACCCCAATTATGATTAGGCTAGACAATCTTAATAGTTCGGACTTCGAATTTGAAGTTAGCATGATATTTGACTAAAAGTGTTAAGTGTTTTTATGCACAATGCACAATTTTTTTCAAAATTTATTTATCCTTCCCTACAAAGTTTTGTTGATAATTGACTCCTAGAAATGAATAGGGAGGGATGAGTAAGAACTGAGTTAATGATGTAGACCAAGACAAGGGATTATGTAGTTAAACCATTGTGATCCTTCATGAGTATCTTTGAGCTTGCTCTTTATCCTTTGCTACACATTACCAAATGCTTCAATCCCTAAATTGTCGAATAGTCATATCTTAATTGACTAACCATTTATGGGTGTTCAATTCAACATATATGTAAAAAAAGAGTAAATGTCATAGTGATATGTGGCCTAAGTATGTAGGAGCCTACTTGGAATGATCCCAACTATGCCTAAAAAAAAAAAAAGAGAGGAGAAAAGTAGAAAAAATGATAAATTTTGTCATAGTGATATGCGGCCTAGGTAGGCGAATACATACTTGGAATGATCCCAACTATGAGCATAATATTTAGATATTTAATGTTAATGAATTGAACCTCATAATATGGTAATTGATTAGGACGATCGACTAGGATTTTTCTTTCACCCCACTATCAAGCATTCAACATTGCGAACCAAGCCAAAGCCTAACCTACTTCCATATAAACTAAAAGCTCTTGTCGCGGTTAAGATCAAAAAAAAACTTAGCATATTCTCATCATTTTCAATTCATATGGAGGCTAAAACAATTGTGTTGGGAGTAAATAAATTTTGAAGAAATCACACACAATACTAAATTTGTAATTGCACTTTTGCTTTTATCAAACTAATGAATTCATGAGAGTCGAATTTTTAATGATTGGCAAGCTTATCAGTTGTGTAGTCTTGATGATGTTAAGACTCAGTTGGGTTAAGGACAAGGATCATTGAATTCTCATCTCAATAGCTATCCATTCACTCAAATAAATTTTATGAAATGTCTTTGCTCGGGACTAGCAAGACTCAAGTGTGGGGGTGTGATAACTTCCTAAATGAAGTTATCCATGTCCATTTTATTGATAAAAAATAGTGAAAAGATGTTCTATTGAGTATAAAAAGATGATAAAAATCATCTTTAACTTAAGTTTGAGTTATTTGATCATTTTCTAATGTTTTCTTGTCAGATTAGCCGAAAAACTCAATGCGGAGAAGGAATGCTGAAGCAGTTTGCTGTGCTGGGAAAGTTGTCATAACAACTTTTTTAGTTGTTATAACAACTTTCGGAATTTAAAAGATCTGAATTTTTGAAATATTGCAGTAGTTACAAATTGAAAGGAGGCATCCTTTTAGATGGGGGCACGAAATTAAAGGACGAAAATGGCTGGAAAAAGGGATTATCATTCAAACTTGGAGAAGAAAAGGAAGAGGAGATACTTGGAGAAGAAAAGGAAGAGGAGATTGCTTGGAGAAGAAGACCTAGGGCAACACCGGATCTTGGAGAAGGATTGCTTGTATGCGAATTGGAGATCATCTTCCGGCGTTATTTTACATTCTTTTTATCATGGGCTGTAAGATCTTTCCAATTTTTGTGATGTTCTCCCCTTCCACCATGAACTAATTCCATAAGTCTTGTGTGTTGTGAGTAGTTAGACTTTTTATGATGACTTGATTTAAATTTATCTTTCATAATTGGTTGATGTTCTATCTTTATTGAGATTATGTCTTTTATATGTGGAATTTTTGAGTAAGTGTTCTTCTTCTAGATAGTGCGGCGAGATTCGAGAGATGAGTCGTGCTACCCTAAGGTTGAATCCTCATTGCGTGCGGCGAGATTCGAGAGAGGAGTCGCGCGATGCTTTAGTCAAAATTCCATCTTTCTACTGCGTTGCGAGACT
Source organism: Platanthera zijinensis (assembly GCA_039513925.1). Lineage (NCBI taxonomy): Eukaryota > Viridiplantae > Streptophyta > Magnoliopsida > Asparagales > Orchidaceae > Platanthera > Platanthera zijinensis. The sequence goes on from CM077088.1 coordinate 33,411,995, forward strand.
CGAGAGAGCAGCGACGTAAGTGTGACATAAGTCCTGATATAACTCTGAGATAGAAAGAGATTTCATCTCAAGTTAGCAACTTTGATTTTAGCGCTTCATGTTATTCTAAATCCGCCTAAGTTAGAGATGACTAGGGGAAGTAGGGTAAGCGGATTTCGGAGATCGAGAGATAATGTTATCCATCTTAAAAAATCGTTGCAGGATAGTAATTTTCCAATTATGAGAGATGATTTTAAAACAATTGTCATATTAGTCTAAGGAAAACAACATGCAAGACTAATTCTCCAAAGTAAGAAAAAGTCATTCTTAGATAAGGACTAAGTAGTATTTATTATCTATAGTTTCGCTTAACTAAATCACATCAATTTCCTCACTTGAATTTAAGGAAAAGGTTAAGCTAGTAGTTGCGAGCACCAAATCATTCACTTCCTCGAGGGACGATCACTTCTCACTCTATATTACTTGAACCGGCACGTACACTTGCATTATTTTACATATACGTATCCGGCGTATCAAGTTTTTGGCCTCGCCTTCGCGGATCCGGACTCGGATCGTGATTTGGAGCTCCGAAGCTCCGCCGGCCGCCGGATCTAGCTTCTTCTTCCTCCTCCAAGCTCTCTCCTCTCTCTAACTCTTAGAGAGAGAACCATACAAAGGAAATGAGGGTTTCTAACCCTATTCCCGGATAAAACATCCCAGCAACAGCCCCCAGCCGTCGGATCTCAAGCCAAGGAAACGAACGGCCTTGATCGGGCCTGAAATAACAAAACCTGGGCCGAACACGGGTTGACACACGGCCGTGTGCCTGGCCGTGTAGTTCATTCGCCGTCTCGACCAGATCTGAAAACCAGCACACGGCATGCGATACGGCCTCCGACACGCCCGTGTCGCCTGCGACACGCCCGTGTCGGGACCCGTGTCACGCCCCCCGTGTGCAATATATCAACACCTCGCAGTCAGAGAGGTACACGGCTTGGTGACACGGCATTAGACACGCCCGTGTCAATCTAGACACGCCCGTGTTCGTGCCCGTGTCATTACCCGTGTACCCAACCGCACAGCCTAGGTGTGACACGGCCTGGGACACGCTCGTGTCCGAGGCCGTGTTCCACCACACGACCATCGTCGACCTGTAGTGGTCGACGACACGGCCAGCTCGACGGCTCGAGCTCGACACGCCCGACACGGCCTCCGACACGCCCGTGTCGGGGCCCGTGTCAGCTGCACCAAAAGTCTGACTTGGCCAAATTCGATCCCCGTCGCTCCTACAACATTTTGGGGTGTTACAGGTTGCATCTGTAGCACTTTAGCCACTCCTTCATCTTCTTCCACTCTCGCTTAGGAGTAACACTCCCCTCTTGCTGATAAGAAGTTAAAGGACCTTAACCAGAATCAGTCTTCTTCTTCTCTCACCTCTTGTTCTTCCCTGAAAAGAGCGCTTAACCGCCTCCTTTAGAGATAGTGACACTACTAGAAAAATGACTTTTAGCCACGGTTTCTTTTGCCACGGGAGAAAAATCGTGGCTAATAGTGAGTATTAGCCACGGTTTTTATTCCGTGGTTAAAAGTCTAGTATTAGCCACGGTTGACTAATCCGTGGCTAATACTGGACTTTTAGCCACAGTTTGCCTGAACCGTGGCTAAAAGTCTAGTATTAGCCACAGTTTGCCTGAACCGTGGCAAAAGGTCGTGACTACATTTAGTCCCACACCGCCAAAACAAAATGAAATTTTGGGTTTATAAGGAATTTATTTCAATTAGTATTTGAAATAAATATGGCGGCGGCGGCCGGGTGGTGGCGGCGGTGCCGGGCGGCGGCGGGCGGCGGCGGGCCGGCCGGCGGCGGCCGGCCTAAATTTTTTATGTTATGAGTGGCCCTTTAACCACGGCAATTAAACCGTGGCTAAAAGTCCAGTATTAGCCACGACAATCAAACCGTGGCTAAAAGTCCAGTATTAGCCACGGTTTTGGACTTTTAGCCACGGTTTGGACTTTTAGCCACGCTCGCATTGCCCACGCCCATTTTCTGTGGGTAGACCGTGGCTAAAAGTGTTTAGCCACGGTTTTGGACTTTTAGCCACGGCAATCTGCCGTGGCTAAAAGTCAGTTTTCTAGTAGTGTGACTCCACCCATCTGTCATGCAAAGCTCTCTTGTGAAGCCAGCAGGTTCTCCAACTCTAATAAAGATGGCTGAGTGACCTAGACTTGAACAGAGGTGACAAAAACCACATACTTCTTCCGCAAACCGCAGATTATGTGTCTCTTCAGCTTCACCTCTGAAATAGGCTCATCAGGGTCCAACGCTGAAATCTCAGGGCACAAGTTCTTCATTTTCAAGAATAACGTAGAGATGGATAGGTCACCTTTAGTGGCCCTTGCCAACTTATTCTCCAGAAACTGCAACCATGCTACATTCTTTCTGTTGAACAACCCATCAAGGGAAGTCCAAATCTCAGCAACAGACCGACATCCGATGATGTGGTCAAAGAGTTCTGATGAGATAGCCCGCTTGAGAACAAACTCTGCTTTCAAGTTGGTCTTTTTCTAAGCTCTCATTGCTTCAGCACCAGCAACAGTTATAACCTCCTGCCTTTCGTCTCCACAGACAACCTCTCAAAGGTCCTCGCCCAAAAGATAACTCTTCATACACGACTTTCACTTCTTGAAGTTAGTTGCTGTAAGGAGCTCAATTCCAAGACCTCTTGCAAATCCACCTTCCATTGCATTGACCTTGGTAGCTTAGACTCTTAGAAGCAAACGTATGATTGATCACTACTCAGCCTCTGATCTCTCTGATACCATGAAAAAATTTGTAATAGAGAAAAACGGGACACCAGGCGCATGAACAATCAACTACACTGAGCCCAAACAAACCAAATAGCAAACAGAAGAGCAAGAACAGAAGAGCAAGAACCTTATACTTATCAAAAAATCTTTACTCAGCGAGCCATACATGGCGAGACATGATTGCCAAAGTATCCTACGGAAGTAGGAAAATTACAAGCTGAAAACAAACCGCGCAGACTCAAGGAGTAACCGTCGGTTCTGCTGCAAATGGCTTAGGAGTCCGCTGAAGTCGCCTGGTCGCAAGACCGCAACAAGCTGCGCGGATTGCTCGTTATTCCAGTGCTGAAGAAAGAAACCTGTCCGCTGAACTGCAAGCCGTCTGACCGCGAGGTCGCCTAGCCTCCAGAACACGCAGACTGTTGACACCGAACTGAACAAGCCACCCAAAGGCGGACAACTTATTGAACTGGGAAACAAGTTGCAGAAGAGAAACCGCCTAGTCACAAGCCGCGACCTGCTTTTACCCGCTGGTTGCTACTCGGAGAGTCTGCACTGCCCCTGACCGCAGTCAGAACCAGGTCTCTGGCTTTCCAGTGCTATCCGCATAACCTGCACTTCACAAACTGGTCAAACTCTTCAAATCGCGCGGACAGAAAACCCAAACCGCAGCAACTTTCCGCGAGTTTACTTACTGTTCACTCGGTACCATCTGATGTGACAGTGGGTCCTATTTATAGGCACAGAGAGGAGTGTGATCACCACCCTAAAAGATAAGATAACCTCCCTATCCAGTGTGAACACCAAGTGTATCCGCAAAGGTTGCGGATACACACCAGGCCGCTGCGACTAAGCCAAGAGCGAGTCCTCCAAGACCTGCAAGACTAGATCACCAAACAAGAAGACTCAGCAAGTACCACCCCAGTCCGTCCACTTGTGGACACAGCTCTAGACCGTAGAAAACGAACTCGCAGCCAAGTCGCACAAGACAAGACTGCTGCCGAGCTCGGCGGACAGAGAAAACAGTCCGTGCAAGCCGCGCGACCTCCTGGACTAAGCCGACTTGGACTTGGTCCAAATCCAAACCAAGTACACACCACCAGACATCCCTGGTGCAAGCACAATACCAGCGGATACAAAAAACAGTCCGCACAAAACCGGCGAACTCTAGAGCCAGCTACACAAACCGACAACTGAGCGGATAACCATCCTATCCGCCTGAAAACATCCTGAGGAACAAGCCGCGGAACACTGGCCGACCTAGCTAGTCGCCAGCTCTGTCCGGTCAGAACGCACGGTCTGGCCACCGAGACCGCCAAAACAGATCGCACAGCCCGCTCGAACAAACAGCTCAGGCTGCCACTTTCACCAACAATTTCAACAATCTATGTATATCCTCTTAATTGAGCCGGCTATAAATTGGCTCAGTTATGCAATACTTTTAAGAGTTGTAAAACCTTTGAAATAATAAGAAGAAATATGGCAGTGTATCTCTTGTTGTCCAATTTCCTTTTCCTCCTCAATTATTTATTTTCCCGCATAAAACCACAGTATGATTAGCTTTATACAAAGCCAAATGAAATAATTTTGGGGGATTATGTTGTAAAAATATATTCAACAATCAAAACCATAATCAAAAGATGCATACAATTATACCTCTCAGCATAGAACAGATTACAAGTAAGAAATGTAGACATAAGTTAAACATACTCCATGCATGTACTTAATTTGTTAAAGCAACCTAGAAAGATAAAGTAATTCCTCGCGGAAAATTCAGATTTGAAAGACAATAATGATCACTTTTTTTGAGTGTACACTACAATTGGGCTTCTGACATTATAAAAACCGTCACTCCAGATCAAAGATGCTGAAAGGATGGTCTTTTCGGCGTCTCCTTCAATCTTGATGATAAATGATTTTTTCTCGAAAAGTGTTTCGAAAGACAAGATATCCGGCTCAACACTTATCTTTATTGAAGCAGGTGCACTTATCGTAGCCTTGTAAATGGAATTTGAGTTTCCCACATTAGTAACTGTTCTTTGGAAGGAATTTGAGAATGATTTTCCATGTTTAACAAGCAAAGCAACGGAGGGATAGTTGAGACCTAACACAGTTGCATTTGTCGTGGAGGTGCAAGCGTTGGTATCTCCGGTGACGGCTTGGAGATTTGTGGTGTTGTATCCTTGAGCGCATAACATCTTTACATAATCTTTCTCACCCACATCATAGACCAGGCCAGGCTTCGTAGCTGCGAGTGGGTTTAATTGACCAGCTCCGTAGGCGAATTCGGCATCAACGTTCTTAGTGGGACTCATGACATGAGCTGTAGAACATCGAACATTTTGAGACTTCTAAAGTTGGATTAAAACATAAACTTGGGAGGGTATAATTAATTTTCAAATATTGCAAATTGTGAAGAGTATATAGTGCGAAGAATGTTACCAGTGGTAATTAGTGCAGATTTTATTGCAGCTGGAGACCAAGTTGGATTAAATGACTTTACATAAGCGGCTGCACCGCTCGCATGAGGGCAAGCCATGGATGTACCTGATAAAATCGTATAATCTACACCTGGACTTGGTTTCCATGCTGCTAAAATATTAACCCCTGGTGCTGCTAAGTCCGGCTAAATGTATGTCATAGGAATAATATCAATGCCAAATAAACAAAATTCATTGAAATATTTGATGCATGATAAATAAAATAAATTTATTAATCCTATAGCTGATTACCTTAAGTATATTGGAGGTTCGGGGATTTGGTCCACGAGATGAGAAGGATACCACATATGGCGCCTCCGGGTCCAACATTCCCCAACTTTTAGAAATGCTTGCCGTAGGATTTTTGCTGTAATACGATTTTAAAGATTTAGAATTCCAGCTGTTAATTTGTTTTATTTTTCTAAATGATTATAAGCTTCATTTAATTAATTATGCACGGTTACAAATAATAAAACCTAGATTTCTTCAAGTAATTGAGAATATGTGTGGTGTCGTTTGATCCCAGCACTACAACAGGAAGCGCGAACTTATCAGCAAAACCATTTGGACCATCTTCTTGCATGATTGCTCCAACAGCGCCGGCATGTTGTGGGCCTAAACCGCTTCTAACCTCACTACAAAGAACTACTTTTCCCTTCACCAATTCGCCGTCCAAAGTCCCCAAAGCGCAAGTGCTGCAAGCGTGCGTACCAAATTAAAGTAATCTTTCAAATTTTGGTCTTGAATTTTTACATGTATGGCTTCAATGCATCATAAAAGAATAGCAAATTAAGTGTGCTTCACCTTGAGTTGGATGGGGAAACACCTGCCGACGCATTAGGCGCATCTCCACCGTATATCAGAGGATACATCACACCATTCAAGCCAACGGTGTTGATTGCCAAACCCTATAATATCATTTACTTATAAAGATTTTTTAGTGTTTGTAATGCTTCTAAACCATGAGAAATCAAATCCATAAGAAATTGGTTTTTTTTACCTGATAGTCTTGCCCATCACCAAGTTGAGTTTGTGCAACAAAGTTACGGTCAATGGTGCTGGCTGCCACAGTCAGCAGCCACGGCGCATAATTCTCAATCGTGGAGCTGTTTGGACCCGAGTTCCCGCCCGAGCTCGAAGTGAGGATGTTTTTCTTCATCGCATGGAAAGATCCGATTGCAATGCTGTCCTCAAAGTAGTCTAAGGCATCATCACCGCCAATCGAAATTGAGATTATGTCGACACCGTCAGCAATGGCGTCATCGAAGGCGGAAAGTATGTCTGCGTCATAACATCCTTGCCAACAGACTTTGTAGACTGCGATTCGTGCTGACGGTGCCCCTCCGCGAGCGGTGCCCTCGGCAAGGCCTGAATTATTTGCATGGGGGACACCAATGCCCGCCGCAATGGAGGATGTGTGAGTTCCGTGGCCCGAACTGTCTCGCGGTGAGGGTATTTCTCCTTCGCCAACTGTTATATTGAAGTGGTAATATCGTGCTCCAATGATCTTACTGCACTTGGACATATATCATCTAATTTATTATTACATTTTACTACCAATGTTATAATATATCATAGTTTTGAAAGAAATTTATTTATTTTTAAATTTAAATATATTTTTTTAAAAGTAAATTACTTATTTAAATAGTATTTTTAATAAAAATACAAAATTATATATTTTTTTACAATGCCAACAAAGACGGGCTAGTAAGTAGGAACAAGTGTGTTTCACTAGCATTTTTTACAACTACCTCAAATGATTTTAATGAAAAATATACAATAAATTTATACACATATATATATATATATACTAGTAACAGTGCTCAAATACGGCTGGGAGAGTACCCTCTATCGATCGTGTGACTAGTAGGCAACGTGAGTGACAACACTACTATAAAACACTATGGAGTGGGGATATCTAGTGAAGTAGTAGCATTGTATTGATGAAAAAAAATTCCTACGTGTGTAAAGCTATTAGCCACTTTTTGATCATGTTTTTCAAGCAATTATTTCATGCCAAATGTGAAAAAGGAATGAGGTCAAAGGAAGCTTCTAGGAACGAGGTCAAAGGAAGCTTCATCTGTTGAATTTTCTCAGGTTGATCAGCAAGGTAGCCCAAACACCAAATTAATATTTTCGGCACTACCTAGATCACAACTTGAACCGCGGAAAGTAGGAAGCAAACTTAGATAACCAAGCACACACACAGAAACAAGCAGATCAAGCTTTTATTAATCTTCTTTACAAGGCGAGGCATACATGGCGAGACATGATTTCGCCAGTATGAAAAAGCAGAAAACAAACAAGTCCGGGCGGATTGCACACTGAGACCGCCGAGTCCGCCGAAACCGCCGAAACCGCCGAGCTCGACCAAACCGCCGCCAAACTGCTGATGAACAGAGGAACAAACCGCCTATCCGCCTAGACCGTGAGGTCGCGCGGACAGAGAAGCAACTTGAAGAAAGACTAATGCTAGTAACCGCCAATGCAGCCCGCTACTCCAGCGGTCAGAACCAAACTCCTGGTTTGACACTGCTAGCCGCGCCACCTGCACACAGAAACCGGTTAAGCAAACAGTCCGCGCGGATACAAGAAACAAGTCCGCAGCCTTCACTCAAGCCCAACTTACTGTTCACTCTGCTACCAAATGAGGTGCTGGGGGGGTCCTATTTATAGGCCGGGTGAAGGGTGTGGTCACCACCCTATGAGATAGAGACACCGCCCCCTGGTCGCAGCTAGCAAAAACAACTCGCCGAGTCCGCCCGCTAAAGGCCAAACAAACCGCCAAGTCCAGGCGAGCAGCGACCTGCCCATAGCAGACCGCCCAAACCGCAACCACCAGCCCATGACCATAGGCACAGCCAGGATACCGCGGACTCAGCGGACACACTCCACCTTGCACTTGTCCACGACCACAGGCACGAAGCCCGGTCACAGCGGACACTGCGGATACCAGGCCAGTCCGCCAGCACTTAGGCCAGACCGCCAAACGAGCCAGCTCACCGCAACTCCAGATCCACCACAGATCTGGCGGACTCAAACTTTCAATCCGCACAGACCGCGGAACCACCTCCAGAGCTCGGCCCACTGCCGGACACAACCAGTCCGCACAGAACGCTCCTGATCACTCCAAGCAGCAAGCAACGCCGAACAACAACCCGCCGGACTGAGCCCAGTCCGCGCGGTCAGTCCGCCCAGGTCGCCCGGACTGCCGATCACCCCCACTTTCACTTCACCAATTTCAACACTCCCCCTTGAAGTGAGAAGTGGTGATCAGCCCAAGCAAACCTCGAAGCCGCTGAAAAGGCCCCTTCGACAGCGACTTGGTGAAGATGTCAGCAAGATTATCTTCACTCCGAACATGACCAACCACAAGAGATCCTTCCAGCACCTTCTCCCTTATGAAGTGGTGATCGATCTCAATATGCTTAGTCCTGGCATGACAAACTGGATTGTTCACCAGCTTGAGAGCACTCTCGTTATCCCCTCGGAGCAAAGTAGGACCTTGCACTTCTTCATGGACATCATCTACAAGCCTCCTTAGCCAAATGGCTTCCCGAGCTGCCAAGGCAGACGCCTTGTACTCAGCTTCCGTAGTGGAGACAGATACCGAGTCCTGCTTCTTGCTACACCACGAAATGCCCGCTGATCCACAAGTGAACACATAACCGGAAGTTGACCTTCGGTCATCCGAATCACCACCATAGTCAGCATCCGTGTAACCTAGCAGAGAAAAACTCGCATCCCTTCTGTAGAGAAGTCCCATGTCAGAAGTTGCCTTGACATACTTCAGAATGTTCTTCGCCGCTACAAGATGAGACTTCCTTGGCTCTGCCATGAACCGACTTACTCGACCAACAGCGTAAGCTATATCAGGTCTAGTAATCGTCAGGTAGATCAAGCTTCCAATAAGGGCCCTGAACACCAAAGGGTCAGGAAGAACCCTTCCTTCATCTCGTCGAAGTTTCAGACCTTGATCCATAGGAGTAGAGCAAGTCTTTCCCTCAATCAAGCCAAACCGGTTCACTATGCGCTCAGCATATCCCTTCTGGCAGATAAGGATCCCGCTCTCCTTCCTCTCCACTTCGAGACCAAGAAAGTGATGAAGCTCTCCCAGGTCTTTCATCTCGAAGCGAATGGCTAGCTCAGCTCTGAGCCTAGCAACCTCCTCCTCAGAGTTCCCTGTGATGATCATATCATCAACATACAGCAGGACCAAGACAGAAAGCTCCCCCTTCTTCTTGATGAACAAGCTAGAGTCCGAGTTTGAAGCAAGGTATCCACAGAATTGCAGATACTCTGCTATCTTCCCATACCAAGCTCTAGGAGCTTGCTTCAACCCGTAGAGAGCCTTCCTGAGTTTGCAGACGTAATCAGGATGAACTTCAGAAACGAAACCAGGTGGCTGATCCATAAAGATGTCTTTGTCAATCTCTCCGTAAAGAAAAGCATTCTTTACATCAAGCTGCCACATCCTCCATCCTTGGCATGCAGCCAAAGCAATCACCATCCGAACTGAAGTCATCTTTGCAACAGGGCTGAACGTCTCCTCATAGTCTTCTCCATACTGTTGAGAGAACCCCCGAGCCACCAGGCGAGCCTTGAATCTCTCAATGCTTCCATCTGCCTTCTTCTTCAACTTAAACACCCACTTGCATGTCACCGGAGCAATGCCATCAACCTTGGGCACCAGATCCCAAGTTTCATTCTTCTTGAGAGCATCCATCTCCTCTCTCATGGCATCTTCCCACTCCTTGACACCAGTGGCCTCATTAAAGCTAGCAGGCTCTCGCTCATCCAGAGGACCTGCAAAGAAGCATGAGACATAGCTCACAGTGTTTCCTTCGCAGTAGCGAGCAGGAGGCTTGATAACCCTCTTTGACCTCCGAAGAGGCTGCTCCTTGCTAATCACCTCCGCTGCTTCTTCTGGTTCACCTCTGCTCTCCGGCAAGCTTGGAGCAATGCTCCCCCTGCTTCCTGACCCAGAAGCTTCTTCTCCAGAACTTGAAGCAACTGGAGCTGCTGGTGACACAGCCAGCTCCACTTGATCAGCTACCTCAGCCACTTCCTGACCTTCATCAACCTTGCTCTCAGGCAGCTCAACCGAGCTTCCTCCATATGATGTCAGTTCGTCAAAGACAACGTCTCTTGATACCACGAACTTCTTCGTCACTGGATCCATACATCTCCATCCCTTCTTCCGCTCATCATAGCCAACAAAGACAAGCTTCCTTGCCTTTGCATCAAGCTTAGTCCTTAGCGCATCAGGGATATGCACATAGCAAGTTGATCCAAACACCCGAAGGTGTTCCACACTAGGCTTCTCCTTCAGCAACATCTCGAAGGGAGACTTCATGTTGATCGGACTCAGAGGCATCCGATTGATGACATAGGCAGCACAAGACATTCCCTCCGCCCAGAAAGACCTTGGGATACTCTTGGCATGAAGCCAACATTTGCAAGTCTCTGTCAAATGACGGATCTTCCGCTCCGCTACTCCGTTTTGTTGTGGAGTATGAGCACAAGTGAGCTCCCTTTGGATTCCATGCTTCCTGCAAAAGTTAGAAAACTCGGAGGAGACAAACTCTCCCCCGTTATCAGTTCTAAGTTTTTTGATCTTCAGGTTAAGCCTTCCCTCCACCAGCTCCTTGAACTCCACAAACAATCGGAAGGCTTCAGACTTCTCCTTCAAGAAATACACCCAAGTGTATCTTGAGTAGTCATCAATCAAGACTAGCATATACCTGCTTCCACCAAGGCTAGCAGTCGCGGTTGGTCCCATCAGATCACCATGGATAACCTCCAATGGTGCATTGCTTCTTGTTTGTGACTTGTCAAATGGAAGACGATGAGACTTCCCATATTGACATCCAGCACAAACGTGACCCTCACCGAAGGATGATAACTTAGGCAAGCCTCTCACCAGACTCCTGCTTGACATAGCCTTCAGCTTATCCATCCCGACATGTCCCAGCCTCTCATGCCACATAGCAGCGCTATCGTTGGCCCTCATCCGATCAACATAGGAGCTTGTTGATAAGACAAACAAGTCCTTCACTCTCCTTCCTACATGAGCAACATCAGCCTTAACCGCTGATACGTTGCGAAGGAACTTCACTTCTGTTGGCCCAAACAGAACGTGGTAACCAGCATCAACCGCATTGGTCACAGAGAAGAGGTTTTTCTTCATACCCGGTACGTGATAAACACTCCTTAACGTGAGTGGCCCCTTATCACTTCCCACCGTTACCATACCCTCCTTCTCTACTGCATGAATAGTATTATCAGCAGTAATGATAGCTTCGTTACCTGAGTATGCCTGCAGTGAAGAGAACTTCGACAAATCTCCGGTGAGGTGATGACCACACCCGGAGTCGACGATCCAGTCGTCCTTCATGTCACTGGTGGACAAAGCACGGACACAAGTGCCCGTCATGAACGCTCCACCCCAGCCAGCTTCCTCCTTGCTTGAGGAGGCTTCCTCCTTGCCTGCAGCATGCCCAGGCTGCAGCTTGACCTTGCAGTCTCGCTTGAAGTGGCCTGGTTGATGACACCTGAAGCACTTCAGGTTCTTCTTCCAATCCTTCTTAGGAGCAAGGCTCCCCTCCTGCTGTTTAGAAGATGAAGATTCATCTCCAGCCGCAGTCTGCTTTTTCTTCCCTTCCCATCTCTTCTTCTTCTTCTCAGTGAAGAGAGCATCACTAGCTCCTTCAGAGACCGTCACCCCGGCCATCTGCCTTGCCAAGCTCTCCTGCGAGGCAAGCAGATTCTCCAGCTCCAGAAGAGAGGGCTGAGTAGCCCAGCCTTGAACAGAAGTAACGAAGGCCACATACTCCTTCCGCAAACCGCGGATTATGTGCCTCTTCAGCTTAGCCTCGGAGATCGGCTCATCAGGATCAAGAGCAGAGAGCTCAGCACACAAGCTCTTCATCTTTAAAAAGAATTTGGAGATAGAGAGATCTCCCTGAGTTGCCTTAGCCAACTCATTCTCTAAGAACTGTAGCCTTGCTACATTCTTCCTATTGAACAACCCATCAAGGGAAGTCCAAATCTCAGCAGCAGACTCACATCCTAAGATGTGATCAAAGAGTTCAGGTGACACTGCCCGCTTGAGAGCAAACTCAGCTTTGGCATTTGTCTTCCTCCACACTCTCACCTGCTCAGCTGTACCAAACTCAGCAGTTATTTCTACTTGGTCATCTCCACCGACAACCTCCCATAACTCCTCACCTAGAAGATAGCTCTTCATGCACGACTTCCACTTCTTAAAGTTAGTCGGCGTCAGAAGCTCAATACCAAGACCTCTTGCAAAACCACCGTCCATGGTGCTACCTTGGTTATCCTTCAGAAGCACACAGAGCAACAACAAGCCTGTTGATCAATGCTCAAGCAACTGAACCTTCCTCTGATACCATGTTGAATTTTCTCAGGTTGATCAGCAAGGTAGCCCAAACACCAAATTAATATTTTCGGCACTACCTAGATCACAACTTGAACCGCGGAAAGTAGGAAGCAAACTTAGATAACCAAGCACACACACAGAAACAAGCAGATCAAGCTTTTATTAATCTTCTTTACAAGGCGAGGCATACATGGCGAGACATGATTTCGCCAGTATGAAAAAGCAGAAAACAAACAAGTCCGGGCGGATTGCACACTGAGACCGCCGAGTCCGCCGAAACCGCCGAAACCGCCGAGCTCGACCAAACCGCCGCCAAACTGCTGATGAACAGAGGAACAAACCGCCTATCCGCCTAGACCGTGAGGTCGCGCGGACAGAGAAGCAACTTGAAGAAAGACTAATGCTAGTAACCGCCAATGCAGCCCGCTACTCCAGCGGTCAGAACCAAACTCCTGGTTTGACACTGCTAGCCGCGCCACCTGCACACAGAAACCGGTTAAGCAAACAGTCCGCGCGGATACAAGAAACAAGTCCGCAGCCTTCACTCAAGCCCAACTTACTGTTCACTCTGCTACCAAATGAGGTGCTGGGGGGGTCCTATTTATAGGCCGGGTGAAGGGTGTGGTCACCACCCTATGAGATAGAGACACCGCCCCCTGGTCGCAGCTAGCAAAAACAACTCGCCGAGTCCGCCCGCTAAAGGCCAAACAAACCGCCAAGTCCAGGCGAGCAGCGACCTGCCCATAGCAGACCGCCCAAACCGCAACCACCAGCCCATGACCATAGGCACAGCCAGGATACCGCGGACTCAGCGGACACACTCCACCTTGCACTTGTCCACGACCACAGGCACGAAGCCCGGTCACAGCGGACACTGCGGATACCAGGCCAGTCCGCCAGCACTTAGGCCAGACCGCCAAACGAGCCAGCTCACCGCAACTCCAGATCCACCACAGATCTGGCGGACTCAAACTTTCAATCCGCACAGACCGCGGAACCACCTCCAGAGCTCGGCCCACTGCCGGACACAACCAGTCCGCACAGAACGCTCCTGATCACTCCAAGCAGCAAGCAACGCCGAACAACAACCCGCCGGACTGAGCCCAGTCCGCGCGGTCAGTCCGCCCAGGTCGCCCGGACTGCCGATCACCCCCACTTTCACTTCACCAATTTCAACATCATCCATATCTACTTTATGTCATGAATCAAAACTACATTCATGAATTTGCCCCATAAATAGTCATGATTGAGGATAAGGAATGATTCACTTCTCTCCAAATACAATCATTCTAAGATTTCTCTTGGGAGGCCTTCGTGGTAATCTTCTTAGTTTGAGAGAGCTTTCAGAAGTCGTTCTGTGACGTTGACGAAGAATACATTGTCTATACAGATTGGGTCTGAAGCAGATTTGAGCATGGATTTGAAGAGGTATCTTGTAGAGGATTTGTGTAATCCGTCTCGTGACTCTTGTCCTTCATTTTCGGTAACCTGCAATTATTCTATTATTGTATAGTGCGAAGTTGGTGACGATCCTGTAAAGATCGAATGGGGAGGGGAGGAGCCTTGTAATTGCCTATTTGCTTTTCATACATCTTTAGTGACGACTTTTTGGGTTGAACTCCGATCGTCCTATGATTTTCACCCTATTTGATTTTCACGTTAAATTTGTATGTCGCTTTTATTGTTGTTATTATCGTGTTGTGTTTTGATTGTGTATTGACATATCGCTAATTAATCGTGCACGTACTCGCTCTACCTAATTTACAGGTTATTTGATTGACTTGCGTGCTCTCTTGCCCAACCTGTGTTGCCTCACGTTGCCAACAAAAAATGTGAACGATCAATAGTATTTATAATTTTAACATGTTTACCATTACACTTTTAAACTAATAATACTCATTGAATTTAAATTCAAACAAAATATAATAGTAGCACCCATCAGCGACGAAAGATACGTTTTTCACGTCCGATGGGTGCATACATATTTGACATATCCTCGAGTAAAGGGGTAGCAATCATTGGTGCAAGTTTGATTAAGAAGAAAAAAAATCAAAACACGAGTGCCACTTCTCATCTCCTTTTTTTTACCATTACAATATTGGAAACTCAACCTGGATATTGGAACTCCAACACAAAATCTGCCTCCAAGAGATTTTTTACCTCTTCAGGGACGGGCTCAGCCAAAGTTATGGCTATCACCCTCTTCTTCTATCATTTGGATATGCGAGCCGCCTATGTTATATTTCAAGCATTAGTGGTAGAACGAGGGAACACACTGATTGAAATGGGGCCTCCCGTAGATAACATTGTTATTGATGGGCGTGCCGACGATAACGAATCAACAATTTTTGGATGTCCCTCCCAGGATCATGAGGAACTCCACTCCTACCTCAGCCTCCTTCAATTCCTCTCCTTGAAGAAACCAAAGAGAGGTCCGTCGGTGGTGGTGACCTTTTCTTATACTGTCATGGCCGCAAACGGCTTCTTGAAAACGATGTTGACAAAGCTCATGTTATCCACACGGATTCTGGATACTGTGAAGTTTTCGACCGCCGCCTAGATCACTACCGCATCATGAAAGGGGTTCACATTCCCCAACATATTCTCTGCTGAGAAGATGATCTCTCCAATCAGGGGTGGAGTTTGGGAGGTGGATGCCACACTTCGGTGATACACCACGTGGAGACTCCCCTTCATGGTGGTCGATAACTTCTCAAGAAGAAGTTATCAAGGCCATTTTTCGATATTAATTTTGGTCATAAATAAAGAAAATGAGTATAAATAAAATAGAAATGCGAGTAAATTCATATTTATTTTATTCATGACTAATTCGATCTTTTTTCAATGTTTTATTGCTAGAAACGTCAAAAAAATAAACTTAGAAGAAGAAATCTACCCAAATTTCATGACCTAAAAAATTGCAACATCAGAAAAAAGATTGCAACATAGTCTGGGCGAATTTCAAGTTCTGAATTTCAAAATTGGCACTGTTTTCAAAAATGGAAGAATGCTTCTCTCTAGGGGGCGTTTTAAGAGAAGGAAATCTTTACAAAATTCATCATCTTTTAGAAGAGAAATTTCGAATTTCAAGGGGAGCCATCATCTAGGATTAGAAAAAATCTTCAAGAAGGAGGCGGCTAGAGCAAGGAGAAGAGAAGAACCTCGGCTAAACGAATGAGTGACGTTTGGAAGAGAATCCTGCAGCGTTAAAATGTTAAAACATCATGTCTTGTAAGATCTTTCTGAATGTTTGGTGTGTTTCTTCCCTCATTATGAACAAAATTTTTAACCTTGTATTGTGAGAGTACTTTTTCCTGTGTAATGATAATGTTCTAATTTTTTTGTGTGAATGTTTGGTGAATGATTTTTATTGAATTTATGATCTATATTTTGGAACTTTTGACCAAGATTTTATTTTTTTACTGCGCTCCATAATTTGAGAGATGTGTTGTGTAAGTGCGTCATAAATTCGATATAGCATTTGAAGGGTGAAAGAGATTTCATCTTGCTGTTAGCATCATAGATTTTTATTTTTTATGTGGTTCTTTATTTCACCTGAGTTAGAGATGACAAAGGGATAAGGGATTAGAGATTTTTGATATTGAGAGATACAAATTTCTATTCTAAAATCGTTGCACGACGTTTTATCATGCATTTTCACAAAGTGGCATTCATAGATTCATTGCACTTGATATAGGAAATCACGATACATGATTAGTTCTCATAACTGATAAAAAAATATTTTTCCAAAGAACCGTAGTTTATGTTAATTATGAGTTATCATTTGTAGTTTTTAATAATAAAAAACATAGTTATTGATTTACTTAGATTTAAAGAATGGAGTAAACTAGTATTTGCAAGTGCTGAATTAATCACTTCTTCGTGGGAACGATCTTAACTCATTTTATATTACTTGATTCGATACGTGCACTTGCGTTTAATATACACAACCATTATCAGACGTATCAAGTTTTTGGTGCCGTTGTCGGGGAGGTGCAATGAATTTATTGTTTATTTTTTGCAATATTAGTAAATCTTATGTATTTAGAGATCAAGTTTTATTTTTGTTGTGTTTCTATTGCTTTGTTCGTTTTTGTTATTTGTTGCTTTGCTAGTGCATGTCTCGATATCGATCACCCGAACAGCTGCCTTTAAACCTAAAAATCGAACGAACGTGTAGAAAAAATAGAAAAGTATTTCGGTTAGAACATAGTAACTCTTCAACCATTAATCAGAATCGTCAAAATGATAACAATGAAAATCATCAGGATGGTTTAGAACAAAATGGTATGGTAGATCAAAATGGTTGAATCCGTTGAAGTTAGGAGAACATGTTGAGATTATAACATGCTTTATAGGAGACGATTACACTATAACATCATTAAGCACGCTATCTAAGCAAATAATTTTTAAATTGATTCCATGGCTACGCAACTTGTCAACACAATAAATTCGGTGGGCTTAGTCATGAGGACCCCAATTCCCACTTACGGGCCTTCATAAATGTATGCGACACACTTAAAATTAATGGCGCATCGGATGAAGAAATTAGACTCTGCTTATTCTCATTCTCTCTGGAAGGAAGGGCAAATGAGTGGCTTGATTCCCAACATGACCTCACCACGGGCTACAAGTGGTAGAGAAATTCTTTGCCAAATATTTCCCACCTTCCAAAACTGCCAGATTAATGTGAGGTATAACGAACTTTACTCAAGGGAATGGGGAAATGCTTTATGATGCATGTGAACGATTTAAGGAACTCTAGCGGAAGTGTCCTCACCACGGGTTAGTGATTCATCAACAAGTGTGGACCTTCTACAATGGCCTCCAAACATCTACAATGATTCAAGTAAATAGAGTTGAACGAGGATCTCTCATGAATAAATATCCCGAGAATGCATATGCAATTCTTGAAGATTTATCTTCCAATAATTATCAATCTTTTGATCAACAAGGTCCTTCTCCTTTCAGGCTAGCATGTACCAAGCATGGGCGGATCTAAGGGGGGGCCGACGGGGGCCCGGGCCCCCCCAAATATTTTTCAAAATTATTAGTAGATTTGGATTGCTCTCGTCGAGCTAATGAATTTTTACTACTTACACGTCAAAAACGGTGACCAGATGAGGGAAAAATGACTCTGATAAGATGAAGACCTTCAAATTTATTTTTTACGAGCGGAGGACGATGTCTGCCCCCCCCCCATGTACGAAGTCGATGTCATTTTGACCTGTCCTGCCTCTTTGATTTCTCAAGCGTGTAACGACCCTACGCCAATAGATGAACACAACAACACTTGCATCATCTCCAGCCATGTACAGACTTACTCTAGCATGTGCCCGAGTATGAATTTTGGAAATGGAAAAGAGAGCCTGCGATTTCATCTTTCTTTCTCCAAAACAAAGTGCGTGCATGCCCTAACTCCTTTCCCTTTCCGGCTTCCTCCACTGCGATGAAGATAAGCCATTTCGAGTCTACAAGAGCCGTAGTTTGATTGTTTGACGTGTCCTAGCTTTCTCGATGAGAAGACAATGAGAGGGCACCAGACAGTGGAAATACAAGATGACGACTTTGTTGCGGCCAAACTCGGCGCTCCGGTCGATCCGGACTAACTTGGACCGCCTTAGCTCGCGGAGCGGTCGAGCGCGCACACAGTCAGTTGAAAAAAGGGAAATGTACAGTAGGAGTTTTAACGTGGAAAACTCTTCAACCGAGTGAAAAACCACGTGACCGGTTCTGTGCCAGTCAAAATCCATTAAGTTGTTAGAGGTTACAAAATGTTAGGAGAATCAAGGGCGACAGACCGCTCCTTGTTACAAAAGTGGAGGTGAGAGGGAGACTTGCTCTTCCCACGGGTAACAGGCTGCGCCGTGGAGAGGGCTTGAACGGTGGAATCCGCGTGAGTCTTCAGAGCTTGGAAGCTGGCGCGGCGTTCCACGCAAGGATGTCTTGTAAGCCTTCTTCTTTTTCAAGTTTGGGGACTTAGTCGTTTTCACCTCGGCGGAGCTTCGCGGTGGCTGGAGAATTCTCTACGACAGGAAACGGGCAGAGCTCTGGGGCATCTAAATAAGGGGCGATATAGCTGAGTCGCGGCGCAAGGAAGAAGAGGCTGCGGAGGGAAAAAAGGTGAGAAATGAAGAGCCCCTGGGGTCCTTTTATAGGCTCCAGGGGGAGATCATGGTGGGCCCCACCACTAACATAGTGGGTTAGTGGGTGGTTTCCCCTTGATCGGACGGCCATGGTAGCGCGCCATGATCGGATGGCGGAGGTTCGGGCGGCGAGCCACCGGCTGGCGGTGGTTAGCGGGAGGCGGCCGGCCGGTGGAGGTGGTCGGCGATGGCCGGTCGGTGGCCGGCTGGTAGCGGCCGGCGGCGGGTGGCCGGCGGCGGGTGACCGGCGACGGGTGGCCGGCGGCGGCGGGCGGTTGCGGCGGCGGTGCTCTCTCTCCACTCTTGCTCTCTCTCTCCCCTCTTTCCCCTTTTTGTGGATCTCTTTTTTGGTGGGAGAGAAAGAGGGGGGAATTGGATGGATGAGATAAGAGATGAGAGAAAGTGGGTCCTCCATTTCTCCCATCATGAAGGGAATCATGGGGTTGACTAGTCAACTCCATGATTTCATTTTGGGGATTGCTATGTGCATCTCTAAAGCTATAAAATGGAGCCAATCCCTATGAGTCTCGATTCGTCATTTCTAGTCCTTTCCATTTCCGTCGTCGGTGCCCTAGACTACATCGCCTTCCGAACTACTCTCCATCTCCATCAACACCTCCCCCCATTACAACTCCTCCCTGGCTCCGTCCTACACAGATAAATTACACTCCTCCTTGGTTTTAAGATTTAATTCATTTTGGTTTTGTTAATCTGCTGTTTTTTTATTATCATCCTGATACATGTTACGTCACAATACGTTCCCTACATTTATCGTCTTCAATGCCTCGGTACGAGGAAGAGCGACCTTTTCCGAGCCCTAGGACATCTGCCCACGGTACGATTGTTGTTTCTTGTCGAGCTGCCCGCTACATGTTCAATCGAGCCCAGCCCATTTGGGAAACCGTGTGAACATATCCGTTTTCCTGTGGTTTTCTTCCCCGGCCGCACCACCACCATGATCCCTCCACCGACCCTTGTTTTACTGGCCTTTTCGGTCATCTGTCCGCCACTTTTTCCTGGCCCCCCCTTGATGAAATTCCTGGATCCGCCCCTGACTACCAAGTAGACCAATTGTCCTCTTTTGCCGCACAAATTACTGCACAGTTCAATTATATGAAAAAGCGGTTAGATGCTTTGACTTTAAATCAAGCCCAAATGGTCCATAAGTTAATAATAGGTGATTGTTAACCACAACCCGTTATTGGCTAGTCGCACCTCAAAATCTCCTAATTTTTCGCGCCTTTTCGAAATACGCCTTGTACATGCAATTTCAGGAAAAGTGTTCAACACTAAAGTTGTAGATCTCGTCGAGATCTACAACTTTTGTGTTGAACACTTTTCCTGAAATTGCATGTACAAGGCGTATTTCTGAAAAGCGCGAAAAATTGAGCATATTTCCAAAGTACACCTTGTCTGCATTTTTAGGAAAAATGCTCAACACAAAAGTTTTAGATCTCGACGAGATCTACAACTTTTGTGTTGAGCACTTTTCCTAAAATTTCATGTACAAGACGTATTTCGAAAAGGCGCGAAAAGTTATGAGATTTTGGGGTGCCACTAGCAAATAGCGGGTTTGCGGTTAACAATCACCTAATAATATAGTTACCCCTTCGGTGACCATGAACCATTCACTCTTGATTGAACAACTTATCGGTCATAATGAGTAGGTGAACTACATAGGCGGGCAACCTAGACTATTACAATAATGCATTCTCAAATTATTACAATCCGGAATTGCACAATCATCCCAACTTCTCATGGAAGAATAATACCAAAATGGCACACCCACTCAGATTCAACTAAAATACACATCCACCTCAAAATAATAATTATAATCAATAAGGGTCATCTAGGAAATTATCTGATGAGATACTTAATGAATCCATGCAAAAAAAGTGGCGCTCGCATTACTAGCTTAGAGGGGTCATTACGTGCAATTGAATCTCAATTAGGACAAATTGTCAACGCATTGAGTCTCAAACCACAAGGGTATTCCCAATGGATACCACCCCAAATCCAAAGGGAGATAATCAACATTGCAAAGCAGTCACAATACGGAGTGGAAAAGAATTAGTGAGTAGGCCTCGAAATGAACAAGTTGGGATGAACAATGAAGAAAAGGAGTTAGAAGATGTTATTCCTTGTGACTCTAACAAGGAGTTTAAACAAAGATGTAATAAAGAAGAAGAGAAATTCGATGTATTAGGAGAGAAGAAGAGAGAATCCATCATTGAAATTGCAAAGAAGAAGGATAATGCAATTTTCTATCCACCACCTCTCTTCCCTCAAAGATTAAAGAAAAGTAAACTAGATCAATAATTTCAAAATTTTGTGAAAATCTTTAAGAAGTTACAAATAAATATTCTTTTGCTGATGTTTTAGAACAAATGTCTAGCTATATGAAAATCATGAAAGATATCCTATCTAAAAAGATAATTCAGATTGAATGAAATAGTAACACTTACTTAGAAGTGTAGTACCATACTTCAGAAGAGACTACCCCCCCCCCCCCCCCCCCCCCCCCCTCCCAAATTAAAAGATCCAGGAAGCTTTACTATATCGTGTTCTATAGGATATCAATTTGAGGGTAAAGCGTTGTGCGATTTAGGAGCAAGTACTAACCTAATGCCTCTATCAATATATTGAAAGTGAGCTTTGGGGGAGATTTCTAAGACGTCCATAACCTTGTAATTGGTCGATAGGACCCTTGTATTTCTAAATGAGATAGTTGAATATGTTTTAGTCAAGATGGATAAATTTATTTTTTCGGCAAACTTTGTTATTCTGGATATGGAGAAGGATAGAGAGGTCCCTATTATTGTAAGAAGACCATTCCTAGCTAAAGATAGGACGCTGATTGATATTTAGAAAGAAGAGTTAATTATGAGAGTAAACGACGAACAAACAACATTTAATGTACTCATGACACTGAAATTTCCCCATAGAGAGGAAGACAACATGGAAGTTATCAATCATATATTTATATGTGATTATAAGACAAGTATCATATCTGAAGAGCAAGATGTTTTCTTAACATGTTTATTGACTCGCGAGGACCTATTTAAGGATGAAGATGAAATTCAGGAATGTTTATAGGTATTTTAGAAGCAAACTGCTTGGTTTCGTAAACCGGAACCTTTAGAAATGCCTAAGAAATTCTTGGCGGTAAAACCTTCCATTGTTGATTCCCCAACACTATTGTTAAAACATCTCCCTGATCATCTTACGTATGTTTACCTAGGAGAGAATAACACATTACCGGTTAATATTAACACGAAACTACAACCTGAACAACTACAAAAGTTAATTGAGTTATTAAAATAATTTAAGTTGATATTAGGCTAGACCATAATGAATATCCTAGGGATAAGCCCATCATTATGCATGCAAAAGATTCTCTTGGAAAAATCTTTTAAGGGATCTATAAAGCCCCAACGTCGTCTAAGTCCACCAATGAAGAAAGTGGTTAGAAAGATATTATAAAATGGTTAGACACAGAGATCATTTACCCTATCTCGGATAGCTCGTGGGATTCACTAGTGCAGTGTGTCCTGAAGAAAGGAGAGATGATGGTAATAAGGAATGAGAAGGATGAGATGGTATCCACTAGAACGAATACTAGGTGGCGTATTTGTATGGACTATGGGAAGATAAAAAATCCATAAGAAATGATCATTTTCCTTTACCCTTTATTGATCAAATTTTAGATAAATTGGCAGGGAATGATTTTTTTATTTTCTAGATGGATATTCAAGTTATAATCAAATTACTATAAACCCCGAGGATCAGGAAAAGACTGCATTCACTTGTCCTTATGGGACCTTTGCATTTAGGAGAATGCCCTTCGCTACTTTTTAGTGTCGTATGATTGTTATTTTCTCTGACATTATGGATCATGGCATTGAGATTTTCATAGAGGACTTCTCCATTTTCGGCAAATCATTCGAAGCTTGTTTTGATTGTTTGGACAAGGTGCTTGCTCATTGTGTAAAAACTAATTTTGTTTTGAATTTGGAGAAATGTCACTTCATAGTATGTGAAGGGATAATACTAGGACATCGTGTTTCTAAAAATGGGTTACGAGTGGATAAAGCTAAGTTAGATGTGATCAAAAAAGCACCACCACCCCAAAATATGAAAAAGTTATGTAGCATCTTAGGAGACGCTGGGTTTTATTGAAGATTTATCAAAGACTTCGCGAAAATTGCAAAACCGTTGAGTGGACTATTGGGAAAATACGAGAAGATTCATTTTAACAACGATTGTTTAAAAGCTTTTGACGAACTAAAAAATCGTTTGACCACTGCACATATTTTTGTGACTCTTAAATGGGAAGAACCATTTGTTTTAATGTGTGATGCAAGTGATTATGTTGCGGGAGTTGCCTTTGTGCAAGTGTTGGGAAAGATTTTCCACATGATAGCTTATGTTAGTAAAACCCTAATTGATGCCCAAGTCAACCACGCTGCTACCAAAAAAGAATTATTAGCGGTACTCTTCGCATTTGAGAAGTTTAGGTCGTATTTTTTGTGCACAAAGTTTATAGTGTATACTGATCAAGCTATGATTCATTGTCTTATGGAGAAGAGAGATGGAAAACCATTTCTGATCCGATGCGTACTCCTCTTGCAAGAGTTTGATGTAGAAATTAAGGATAAAAAAGGTATGGAAAACCCCATAGCGGATCACTTATCTAGGATTGAGGGCGCACATCGGTCACTATATTTTGAAGTTGATGAGAGATTTTCTAACGAATGGTTATTGGCTATTTTTGAGAGTATAACACCTTAGTATGCGGATTTTGTAAACTATCTAGTTAGCAATATTATGCCATCTGATATATCTTATCAACACAGGAAGAAATTTTTACACTAGGTACATTCGTATCTGTGGGATGGACCTTATTTGTTCAAGATTGGAGCTGATGGAGTTGTGAGATGATGCGTCCTACAGGGGGAAATGAAATTGATACTAAAGAAGTGTCATAGTTCTCCATACGGAGGTCATTTCAGAGGAACTAGGACAGCAATGAAAGTGTTAGAGGCTGGGTTCTTTTGGTCTAATCTATTTCGAGATTCTAACGTATTTGTGAAATAGTGCGATAGATGCCAACGAGATGGGAACTTATGGAAAAATGATGTAATGTCCATGAACATAATGCTAGAAGTTGAATTATTTGATATATGTGGCATAGATTTTGTGGGCTCATTCACGAACTCAAATGAGAATTTATATATTTTATTGGTCATTGACTATGTATCTAAGTGGGTAGAAGCGATTACAATAATTAAAAGCGATGCTAAAGTAGTTCTTAATTTTCTAAAAAAATACATATTTAATCGATTTGGGATACCGAGAACAATTATTAGCGATAAAGGGGGTCATTTCTGCAATACCGAATTCGCTTCACTACTAAGAAAATATAGGGTGACACATAAGGTCGCACTAGCTTATCATCCCTAAACAAATGGGCTAGCAGAGTTATCAAATAGAGAAATTAAAAAAAATCTTAGAAAAGATAGTTAGCATTAATCTTAGAGATTGGTATCAAAAACTTAACGATGCACTATGAGTCTATCGCACTGCTTTTAAAACACCACTTGGTTTAACACCGTATAGGCTGGTCTATGCGAAATCATGTCACCTATCTCTAGAGCTAGAAGACTGTGCGTACTGGGAGATAAAAAAAATAATGATTTCCAATACACTGCCAAAAAGAGATTTATGTTGTTAAATGAATCAGAGAAGATTAAGAGGGAGCCATATTTCAAATATCTATAAGGAGCGAACAAAAAAGTGGCGCGACCGACGTCTGAAGGAAAAACAGTTTGAGTCGGGTCAGTTAGTTCTGTTATTCAATTCTTGCTTAAAATTGTTTCTCGAAAAGCTCAAATCTTGTTGGTCAGCTCCATTTAAGGTTAAGATGGTATATCCTTACGGTGATGTGACTATTTTGAATGAAAATGATGGAACTGAGTTCATGGATGCTGGAGCTTGAGGAGACCGGGCGGACTTATGTCTAACCGTAGCGGTCTATCTATCTCACCGACCTAGCGGTTTGGTACAGCAGACTGGTGGTGTACCTCAGCTTGCGGTTAGGTGGACAACAGCAGTGGTGGTATGAGGAATAGCCGCAACCACAGTATGGAGGTTAGCCACAGTGGTCTGAAGGAAGCAGCAGCGTTCTAGCAGAAAGCCGCAACAGCGGTCTGTCGGTTAGCCGCAGCGATCTGAATGAAGCCGCAGTGGTATGGAAGAGAGTCGCATTAGCGGTCTGTTGGTGAGCCGCTAGGATCTGCATGAAGCCGCAGCGGTCTGGTTGAAGCCGCAGCAGCGAACAAATGGTTAACCGCAACTGTGATCTGGTGGTAACCCGTAGTTGCGGTCTGGCGGCCTGTACCAGCGGTCATCTCTGGCAGTTAGGCGGCTTTCCTAGTTGTCGCTTGGTGTTCTGTTATTTGTTGTATAGTGAGTAGTTTGACCATGTCAAACCACATAGACCGCCCGACTTGTATTTAGTCTCACATCGGTTGTTGTATTCTCTCATCTACCCAGATTTCTATAAATAAGGGGGCATACCTATGTAATAATTATCTTTTTGGAACTATAAAATTTGTCTTTATTTAGCGCTTTTTCATATGGTATCAAAGCTAGTCTGTCCTTTGCTCCAATTTACATGGCTTCTTTTCTGTCCGCGCGGTTTCCCTCCCTGCCCTCCCTTTCTTCTCTTTCTGTCCGCGTGATTTCTCTCTAAGTCCTGTTCTGTTTTAGCTTGTGTCATTCTTG
Source organism: Platanthera zijinensis (assembly GCA_039513925.1). Taxonomy (NCBI): domain Eukaryota; kingdom Viridiplantae; phylum Streptophyta; class Magnoliopsida; order Asparagales; family Orchidaceae; genus Platanthera; species Platanthera zijinensis. The sequence continues at coordinate 33,437,593 of CM077088.1, forward strand.
GTCGCGCGGTTTCTCTAACCGATGCAGGCTCCGCATCCTGGTTGCGGCTTCTTTCTTGCCGCTTGTGTGTTGTCACCTTGACCGTGCAGTCTTTTCGCTTCTCGCTGTTTGTCTGTCCGAGTGGTTTCTCTTCTCTATTGCGGGCTCCACATTTTGGTCGTGGTATCTTTCCTGCCACTGGTGTGTTGCCACCGAGACCGTGCAGTCTCTCCTCTTGTTCGTGCGGTTTGTTTGCGCTGTTTGTTCGTGCGGTTTGTTTTGTGAAACCGTGCGGTTTCTATCCATTTTCTATGGGCACTCCTACTCTTTCTGTCCCTCCTTCTCTTTCTACTTCTTCCTTCTCTGCTTCTAGTAATTTGGGGACAACTTCGAAGCTTACAGGTCCAAATTACCCTGACTGGAGTGTATCTGTTGGTACCCTAGTTTGATTTGAGTTTAGTCCTCTCCTTTGTGCTCCTTGACCCAAGAAATATCTATGGTCAATGGTTAGGAGTCTAGCTGTAGAGTCCTCGCTTTTCCAAATTGAGAATTTGGTTAAGTAGTTTTTTCGTTCGACCATAGTCGAACGCCGTTCGACTATCGTCTATCGGCTGATCGACGATCGTCTATCAGTTGGTCGACGCCTTGGTCTGCGCTGATAGTTCGACTATCTGTTGATAGGTCGACTATCTGTTCTGCGCTGATAGTTCGACTATCTGTTGATAGGTCGACTATCTGTTCTGCGCTGATAGTTCGACTATCTGCTTGATAGGTCGACTATCTGTTCTGCGCTGATAGTTCGACTATCTGCTTGATAGGTCGACTATCTGTTCTGCGCTGATAGGTCGACTATCTGTTGATAGGTCGACTATCTGCTCTGCGCTGATAAGTCGACTATCTGTTGATAGGTCGACTATCTGTTTTCTGAGGTAGGTCGACTATCTGCTTGATAGGTCGACTATCTCTGTGCGCTTGATAGTTCGACTATCTGTCCTGATAGATCGACTATCTGGTAGTTCGACTATCTGCTCTGATAGATCGACTATCTCCCGGGGTAGTTCGACTATCTTCTTCGATAGATCGACTATCTGGATCGTTCGACTATCTGCCCGATAGATCGACGATCTCCGTGCGTCGGTCGACGATCTCCGAAGGTCGTTCGACGCTTTCTGCCTGCTTGTGTATTTTGTATTTATTTATTATATTTAATTATTTAATACATTTTCTGGCACATTATTTCAAGCTGTATGATAAAGTTTCCAGGCATTATTTACTTCATTCTATTTGCCTGAGTTCAAATCTTTTAAGATAAAGTTGTTTGTCTTATTAGCTGTCATTTAAATTACTTTATCTGCTGTCAACCCCTTTATAGCCGTTGGACTGAAAAGTCTTCTTCTTTGCTATAAAGAGTTTATTTCTGATGTGACTTTATTTAGTCCTCTGTTTATTTGATTTAAACCTGCAGCTTCTTAGAAAGAGATTTATTCCTTTTTATGGAATGTATTGCTGCAGAGATATTTCTGTCTTCTTGATATTTACAGCCCAGGTCTCAAGGCTCACAAGAAGACAAAGAATTCAAATGGAAGAGAGCCGTTGCTTGCTGCTAATATTTAAAGAACCCTTTGCAGAAGGATTCAAGCTAGTTTTTAGTTAACAGAAGTGCTACACACATATTCAAAAGCACTCAAGCCTTCATCAAGCTCAAGCTTTCTGCTCTCAGCAAAAACTCCATCTATCTGAGAAGTGTTAAGACCTTCATCTCTTCTTCACCTGAGTTCTCCTGCTTTCAGGAAGTTTAACTCAGAGTTTCTTTGAAGAAGAAGAAGAAGAAGATTGCTGCTTGAAGACTGTTTCTTTTTATTGTTTACTTTCTTCTTGTAGTTCTTTCCTTCAGTATTTTCTGAAGAGTTTCTGCACTGAAGCAAGACTTCACCTGGACATCTTTGAGCCAGGGGGAGCCTTGATTCTTTAGAGCATTCTAGCTCAGTGCAAGCTTTTTGTGCTTCTCTAATCTATTGAAAAATAGAGAAGACATCTTAACCTTCTTCCCCCTCCTGTACAGGGTTATTACTCCCTTCAAAAGTATCCCTTGGTGGCAGGGCACCTGATCAAAAACCTGTGCTTGGTTTTTAGACACCTGATCAAAAGTCTAAAGGGTTTCTGAATCTACCTGAATCAGATTCTGTTGGTGGCAGGGCACCTGATCAAAAACCTGAGTGGATTCCTACCGTGTGGGTAGAAGAGTGGACGTACCCAAGTTGTTTGGGGAACCACTATAAATCTCCTTGTGTCATCTGGATTCAACTGTTTAATTCATGTACTGTGGCTGTGAATAGATATAACTAGGCTGCTAGTTGCTGTTTAGGTTTTTCCAAGCTTAACTGTAATTACAGTTAGTTTGTGTTTGTACACAACACTTGTATTAGGCTTTAAGGTTAAATCAAAATCTATAATCTCTTCATTCCGCACTTCACTCCAAGGGAGTTGGGTAGACAGTTAAGTTTTGTATTGTGCAAAATTTGATTACTCTATTCACCCCCCCTCTAGAGTAGTATCTATCCCTTCACTTTCAATTGGTATCAGAGGGAGGTTGACTGACTGTATAGGCTAACACCTAAGTCACAAGATCCTGATAGATACCAAGAGTTTATAGATATTCACTATCATGGCCCAGTCTAAGGATTATTCAAGCACCAGACCTCCAACATGCAACTTAGCAAAGTTTGGCATCTGGAAGGCAAGGATTAAATTATATATGAACTCTATTGATGAGAGTATTTTTGCTTCTATTTTGTCAGGTCCCCCAAGAGCACCTGCTGCTGCCACTGCCTCATCATCTGATATGAGTGCAGTGCCTCCTCCAGACTATAATGATGAATACAAGAAGGCAAAAATTGCTGATGCCAAAGCAATGAACATACTGGCTCAGACTATGTCTGATGAGGTGTTCCAGAAGGTGGCTGACTGCTCCTCAGCTAAAGCCATGTGGGACACACTGAACCAGATTGTAGCTGGTTCAGCTGATGAAAGGAAGGACAGGAGGTCCAACCTTATCTCACAGTATGAGAATTTCAAGAAGACTGATGCTGAATCAGTTGAAGCAATGTACACCAGGCTCAGCTCAATCATCAATGAGCTGAGGACCCTTGACAAGGATATCTCATTGACAGAGGTCAATGACAAGATTCTTATGTGCTTCCCTAGCACATGGGATTTGAGGATCTGGCCAATCAAGGAAGCCAGAAGCACCAATGAGATATCAACTGAAGCCCTTCTCGGCAAGCTCAAATCTTTTGAGCAAGTGCTGAAGACAAGGGAAGCTGAAGCAGAAGCCAAGACCCCCACTCCAACAAGAAAAGAGCAATCTCTAGCTCTTAAAGCTGCTGAAGCCTCAGAAGGCAGCCAATCAAATGAGGAGCTCATGGCATTGTTTGCCAAGAGATTTCTCAAAATGGGGAGAAAAGAGTTCAGAAGAAAATCTTCAAAGTATGAAGAAAAGCCAAGGTATGATCGTACTCCAACTAAAGAAATTATTTGTTATGGGTGCAGGAAGCCTGGACACATCTTGCCAGAGTGTCCAGAGGAGAAAAACAAAGAAAAGAGAACAGAAAAGGAGCAGCACAGGAAGCACTCCAAACCATCCTCCTACAAGAACAAGAAGAAGGAGAGAGGTTTCATTGCTGAAACCTGGAGTGATTCTGATGAAGAATCCTCATCCTCAAGCTCTAGTGAGGATGAAGAAGAAAAGAAGGCAAAAGAAGTTTGCCTCATGGCAATAGATGCCTGCAGCAACCACTCTGCTGCAGAGAGTTCTGACTCAGATGAAGAAATGCCTACTGAAGATGAGGTACTTTCATCTTATGATTTTACTTCAGAAGAGTTTAAGTTAGATTTTAAATCTCTATGTTTAGATTTAATTAGTTCAGAAAAGGAGATAAAAGAACTTAGAAATAGGCTAGCTGACTCTGAATTAATAGCCTCTGAAAACATTAGGTTAAAGGAAGATCTCACTACTTGTAGTGAAGAAATTAAATTTCTTAAAATAGAATTAGCTAAGTCTAAGAGACTAGAAGAATCCCTTAATGGTAGAAGCCTTAAGCTGTTAGAAATTACCAGCATGGCTAACACTAGGTCAGGTAATGATAAACTAGGCTTAGGAGCTTCTCCCAGTGAACCCCCAGTCTTGCTTAAAAATAACCTTTCAACTCCAGTGAACTTCATTTCAGCTAGTGGAAAGAAGAACACTGAGCAAGTAAACCTTGTAAATAAAACATTAAATAAGGCTAAGAGAGAAAAGAGAAAGAAATTTTTCAAAGAAATGCAAAGAGCGTCGAACGAAGCTCGACGATCGGAAGCTCCATGGTCGAACGAAGGTCGACGATCGGAGCGCCCATCGTCGAACGTCGATCGACGATTTCAACATGATTTTCAAAATCATAATCCCTATCATAGAAACCTAAATGAAAATAGAAACCCTAGGTTTGTTGACCCATCATCTGCATGGAGAATCCCACCTAGGAGATCTCACCCACTAGGCTATCACCCTCAGCCTGCATTTTCTTATATTTCCAGTTTTTCTTATGTGAAAAACAAGGGACCCAAGGTTACCTGGGTCCACTCTGTCTAAATAATTGATATGCAGGTGAAGGCCTATCCAATCACTCAAAACAAGTGGTATTTGGATAGTGGATGCTCTAAGCATATGACAGGAAACAAAGAGCTTCTGTCAAAGTACAAAGCTAAGCTCGGCCCAAAGGTTATCTTTGGAGACTCCAGCTGTGGTCAAACAGAAGGATATGGCAAGATCACGATTGGAGCTGTTACATTCAAGAGAGTTGCTTATGTCAATGGACTGAAGCATAATCTGATCTCAGTTAGCCAGCTATGTGATGCTGGCTACCAGGTTTCTTTTTCTAACTCCTCTTGCAGTATTACTTTAAATAATGATGTTGTTTTAATAGGTAATAGAATAGGCAATATTTATTTAGTAGATTTTAATTCACCTCATTCTGAAATCTGCTTGTTTAATGAATTAACCCTTAATAATAATTCATTATGGCATAAAAGGCTTAGTCATGTAAACCTGAAAAATATATCTAGGTTATCTAAGCACAACCTTGTTAGAGGCTTACCTTCTTGCCCCTACAAGAAGGAGAGTCTATGCAAGGCTTGTCAGCTAGGCAAGCAAACCAAGAACTCATTTAAATCTGTAAATAAAAGTGATTCTCCTAGAATCCTGTATTTATTACATTTGGACCTTTTTGGCCCAATAAATGTACAGAGTTTAGGAGGGAAGTATTACACCTTAGTAATTGTAGATGACTTCTCTAGGTTCAATTGGGTTTTCTTTTTGAGAACTAAGTCTGATAACTTCAAAGCCCTTACAGACTTTCTACTTTGTGTGCAGACTGAGTACTCTACTCATGTGGCCTTGATCAGAAGTGATCATGGTACTGAGTTTGACTCTCTTCTCATGCAAGAATTCTGTGAGAGAGAAGGTATCAAACATAGCTTCTCAGCTCCTAGAACTCCCCAACAAAATGGGGTAGTTGAAAGGAAGAATAGAACACTAATTGAAGCTGCTAGCACATTGTTGGCAGATGCTAACATGCCTCTATCCTATTGGGCAGAAGCTGTTAGTACAGCCAATTATGTCTTGAATAGAAGTTTGATACACAAACTTAAGTGTAAAACTCCTTATGAGTTGCTTAAAGGAAAGAAACCAAAAATTAATTACTTTAGAATTTTTGGCTGTACTGTTTATATTCATAATAATAATAAAGAATATATTAGAAAGTTTGAAGCAAAAGCTTCAATGGGAATCATGCTTGGATATTCCCAAGTAAGCAAAGCTTATAGGGTTTATAACAAATCAACCTGTAAGATAGAAGAATCTGTGCATGTATCATTTGATGAGCATCAGATGTTTTACAAGGAGAAAGAAAATTCTCCTTCCTCCAGTTCTTTGCAGGTACATGATGCCCCTCAAGAAATCCTTCAACTTTCAACTCTTCAGATCACTGAATCAGACAGTGATGAAGACATTGCTGAAGCTGTTGAAGCTGTTGTTGTTCCACCAACAGTAGATCAAATTCCTCCTGAGGAATTAATCCCAACTGTTGCTGAAGATCACATCCCACCTGCTGATATTGTCACACTTAGAGATCATCCCACATCTCAAGTGATTGGAGACTTATCAGCTGGTGTGCAAACAAGACATCAATTAAGACAGGATGTGATGCATGCTTGTTTCCTCTCACAGGTTGAGCCCCTCACCTTTAAAGATGCAGAGCTAGATCCCCACTGGATCATTGCAATGCAAGAGGAACTCAATCAGTTTGAGAGATGTAAAGTTTGGACTTTGGTTCCAAGACCTAAAGGCCAACTGATCATAGGCACCAAGTGGGTGTATAGAAACAAGTTAGATGCAAATGGAATAATTGTAAGGAATAAAGCTAGGCTTGTAGCTCAGGGCTACAGACAGGAGGAAGGTATAGACTATGACCAAACCTTTGCTCCTGTTGCAAGGCTAGAAGCAATAAGGATCTTCTTGGCCTATGCAGCCTTCATGAAGTTTAAGGTGTTCCAAATGGATGTCAAAAGTGCATTCCTGAATGGTGAGCTTAAGGAAGAAGTGTTTGTTGAACAACCACCAGGGTTTGTTTCATCAACACAGCCCTCTCATGTTTTCAAGTTGCAAAAAGCTCTTTATGGACTAAAGCAAGCTCCTAGGGCCTGGTATGAGACCTTAGCTAGTTTCCTGTTAGAGCACAACTTCACTAGGGGAGTAGTTGATAGAACCCTTTTCGTTAAGCATCACAAGGACACAATCCTGTTAGTTCAGGTGTATGTAGATGATATTATCTTTGGCTCCACTGATCCCAAACTGTGCAAAAAGTTTTCTAACTTAATGCATTCCAAGTTTGAGATGAGTAGCATGGGTGTGCTGTCTTACTTTCTTGGTCTCCAAGTTAAGCAAGATGCTGATGGTATCTTCATCTCCCAATCCAAATATGCCAAGGAATTGGTAAAGAAATTTGGGATGGCTGATGCTTCAGCAATGCCTACACCCATGGCTACTAATGTAGTTATTGATTCTGATGATCACGGCAAGCCAGTTGATCAAAAGAATTATAGGGCCATTGTTGGTTCCCTATTATATCTAACTGCAAGTAGGCCAGATATAATGTTTGCTACATGCCTTTGTGCTAGATTCCAGGTCAACCCCAAGGAATCTCATCTGATTCTTCTAAAGAGAATCCTGAGATACCTGAAAGGATGTCCAGATCTAGGACTTTGGTACCCAGCTGAGTCAGAGTTTGAATTAATTGGATATTCTGATTCTGATTATGCTGGTTGCAGAGTTGACAGGAAGAGCACCTCAGAAACTTGCCAGTTCCTGGGAGAGAGATTGGTCTCTTGGTTCTGTAAGAAGCAGGCTTCTGTCTCAACTTCAACTGCAGAGGCTGAATATATAGCAGCTGCTAGTTGTTGTTCACAGATCCTGTGGATTCAAAACCAGCTTGTGGATTATGGTTACTCACACAAGAACACCAAGATCATGTGTGATAGTACCAGTGCTATCTCTATTGCACAAAATCCAGTGCACCACTCTAGAACGAAGCACATTGAGATTAGGCACCATTTCCTGAGAGATTGTGTGGAAAAGAACAAGATCTGTCTTGAGTTCATATCCACTGAGTTTCAGAGAGGTGATATATTCACCAAGCCTTTAGATGAACAGAAGCATCTGTTCTTTTTAGTCCAACTAGGCATGATCAATGGACGAGACTAAGTGTGACGATATCTGCCTATGTTGAGGTCTGTTTGAAGATAGTCGAACGACGTTCGAAGATAGTCGAACGGCTTAAGCCTATCGTCGACCTCTGGTTAATGATGGCTTATCTGTTTGAAGATCGTCGATCAACGTTCGACCATCGTCGAACGGCTTGGGCTCATCGTCGATCTCTGGACGACGACAGCCTGTTGTTTGAGAAGCCAGAAATAGTCGAACGATTGTCCGACTACTCTGCTTCTGAGCCGATCGTCGAACGACCGTTCGACCATCGGGTCAAGATCTTTTTAATAGACCGACTATATCCGGTTCAATATAAAGCCGATAGTCGACCTAGGTTAAAAGATCTGTTGCTTTATCGTCGACGGAGCGTGCCCTTTCGCATTCTGATTTCCCGCTTGCGATTTTCTGCTGCTCCATCCTCTTCGTCTTCCTCCTCCTTCTCGCGTTTCTCCAGCAGATCAATGGCGATTTCTCCAGCTGTTTTAGCCGTAGTAAAGTTCGATGCCGGATTCAGTGTAGATTTCGAAGCTTTCAGCGTTTGCGATGCCAGCATAGTGGAAGTTCTCCAGCTTTGTAAAGATCAAGGTTTAGAGAAGCTGATGTCTGAGAGGATCAAGATCAACATTCCTGAAATAAAAGAATGGGCTTTCACGTCGTCTTCCACAGACGAAGCGATGATCGGCACCATCGGCGGAGTAGAAGTTGCCCTGACTCCGGCCGTTCTTTCTGATGTTTTCGGTCTAGTTATTGGTGATGAAGATTATGAGCAAGATGCTCAGGAGTTCGGAAGGATGCTCGTTGAGCTGGGACATGCTGAAGGCATTCCCACCAAGCTGCTCAAGGTAAATTTTCCCTTCAAGATAAAGTTTCTCGCTGAAGTAGTCGGAAAAGTGCTCCTTGGAAAGCACTCTGCCTATGACAACATAACAAGGCAACAATTTGCACTTATGTGTGCAATTGTCAATCGAAAGAGGATCGATTGGGCAGCTGTTCTGTTTGATTTGATCAGGAAGAAGACAGGAAAGAAGGAAGTTACCCTGGGAAGGGTTATTGGAATTTTCCTGAAGGAGAAATTTCCCCAGCTGCTGAGTTCTGCCGCAACTACTATCAACGCCAGCAAGAAGATGGATCCCCACTTATTCTCTAAGTGGAAGAGGACTTTTGTGAAATCTGCTCCAGCCACATCAGAGGACACAAGGGCTGCCTCAGTCGCTCCTCAACCTAGTGAAGCTGGCTCAGCTATCCCCTCCTCATCCTCTGTTTTGCCGTCTGCCTCAGTTGAAGTACCATCAACTTCAGCTGAGGTACGACCCTCTTCTTCTGCTGCACCTGAAACAGCTATGGTTGTTTCTCCTTCCTCTCCAGTCTCTCCCATTCCTTCTAATCAAACTGGGTTATCTATTCCTAGTTTTGATTTGTTAGGTTCTGAGAGATTTCCCTCTCCTCCTCCGTCCCCCAGTCATGTTAATTCCCCAATTAACTCACCTCCTCAGAGATCTCCTGCTCGATCCCCTGCTTTCACCACTCCTCATCCCAGCACATCTACCATATTTGCTGCAGCTCCATCCACCTCAAATTCATCATCTTTTGAAATTACCCCTGAATTCCTCTCCCGCATTGTGAAGTTGATTACCCCATCAATCAAAATCATGATTGACGAGGCAATCGCTCCCCTTGCTGCCTCCATTGATCGTCTAACTGCCTCCATCCAATCCATTTCCAAATCAGCTGAGCCATCTTCCTCTTTGGGCCTGGTTTCAGTACCCACTGAAATCAGGCAGGGGGAGATGTCCAATGAAGATGTCTCAGGCCTCCCTGCCTCTCCTCAAGTTGTAAAAGATTCAGTTTTGTCTGCTCTTCCAGAATCTGCTCAAGTTGAGCCAGAAGAAGTTTCAGATGTGGTTATGTCTGCTGAGGAAGAGAATGCCCCTGCTGAGCAAGAGGTTGCTCCAGTTTTGACTGAGAAGGATATAGCAGATGCAATCTTGCAATCAGAATTTGCTGTAAAGGTATGCCTAGAAGATATTTCAACTCCTGAGATTGCAAAATTTATAGACGAAATTATAACAAAGTTTCTATCTGAGATTGAAGTCCAAATATGCCTAGATGATCTCACCACCCCAGTGATTGCAAGATATCTAGAAGGAATCGTAACCTCATATCTGGACAAGTCATGGGAAATGGTTAAATATGAAGGTAACGCTTTCATTCGCTTTGTTGATGAATCTATTAATTTGATAGTCTGTGAATACCTTGAAGGTATGATTCAAGTTTATTTAGCAGATCTGTATTCGTAATTTTACAGATATTATTAAAGAAGATGTAACTACCCAGAAAATAGCAGTTGTTTCTGTGGTTGCTCCAAGTGATTCTGATACTCAATTAGATCCAGAATTGGATGTGTTTTTAGATGATAAAGAGGATGAAAATCAAGAGGAAATCAAAGTTGATTCTCCTGTTTTAAGTTTGGAAGAAATTCAAGCAAGGGCTGCTTGGGACTTAAGAGTAAAATCTTTACAAGAAAAAGAGAAAGATTTGCAATTTGAGAAGTCATCCATCTGGGATGATTCTCCTGGTTTAGATTTAGACTCTCTTATGGCTATGGATGTCATTGAAGAAGAAAAAGAGAAGTCGGCATTAAAGCTTAAAGAAAAGGCTGTCTCAGAAGCCTATGATCCCTATGAGAATCCTCCATCATCCAATTCTGATGATGATGTTGATTCAGATGTGTCTGAAAATTCAAAGAAAAAGAAATCTGCTGTTAAGAAGAGAAAAGCTCCTCCTCCACCTCCAAATAAGGACAATGACACTCCCTACTACATTTTGAAGGGCATTGACCCCAAATCTAAAGATTTTAAGCATTGGATGCTGTTTTCGAAAAACCAGCAAAAAGAAAGGAAGAGAACTAAAAGGTATGACAGTCCAGTCTCCAGATGGACTCCCAAAGGTCCTCCTCCACCTCCTGGTGCAGGAGCCTCTGGGAATCTACCTGCTAGTCGATCTGCCGCCCATGGAAAATCTGAATCTGCTCAGCACCAACCAAGGCAAAGTCATCAAAGTTTTCAAGGAAAATCTTTCTCTGGATCTCAAAGACAGATGAAGGAGGTTGTGGCCCAAAGACCAACTTTTTCCCCACCTCCTTCTCCAGTTCAATCTGAGAAGAGTGTTTCGAAAGGTAAATAGTTTACAGTGTTTTAAAACCTTCTAGCAAGCCCCTTTTGCTAAGTTTATTCTAATGTTTTTATCTAGATATAATAGCTGCTGCTTCTCCAGAGCCTGTATATGAAAATCCCGAGCTCGATCCTAATTTTAGGATGGCTCGCTTTCAAGAGCTTGTAGGGGCAGCCCAAATAAGAAAAGCAAGAGCTGAAGGTAAAGATACATCTGGTTTTACTACAATGTCAGCATATAGAAAGAAAGAATTTGAGAAATTCCAAGTCAATCCTGAGATATTTGATCCAGCAAAGTACATGGAAAAACATCCTGAAGCTGTTGTTCCCAGAGCTACAGAGCTAAAGATTCTTGGGGCTCAGGATCTGAAGATATCAAAGAAGGAATCAGATGACCCTCTTCGAAAAATTTCTTTTGTCTCTAGTTCTTCTGATCCATTACCTGACCCTAAAGATTCTTGATAGTTTGATTTAAACTGCTGTGTTATATTTATTTATCTTATTGATAATCTGCCAGATTTATTGTTATCTATCTGTTGAAATTATTTTTATTATTCTATTGCTAGCTGTTTTAGTTTTTGAGAGACTTAACTCAAATAGGGGGAGATTGTTGGTACCCTAGTTTGATTTGAGTTTAGTCCTCTCCTTTGTGCTCCTTGACCCAAGAAATATCTATGGTCAATGGTTAGGAGTCTAGCTGTAGAGTCCTCGCTTTTCCAAATTGAGAATTTGGTTAAGTAGTTTTTTCGTTCGACCATAGTCGAACGCCGTTCGACTATCGTCTATCGGCTGATCGACGATCGTCTATCAGTTGGTCGACGCCTTGGTCTGCGCTGATAGTTCGACTATCTGTTGATAGGTCGACTATCTGTTCTGCGCTGATAGTTCGACTATCTGTTGATAGGTCGACTATCTGTTCTGCGCTGATAGTTCGACTATCTGCTTGATAGGTCGACTATCTGTTCTGCGCTGATAGTTCGACTATCTGCTTGATAGGTCGACTATCTGTTCTGCGCTGATAGGTCGACTATCTGTTGATAGGTCGACTATCTGCTCTGCGCTGATAAGTCGACTATCTGTTGATAGGTCGACTATCTGTTTTCTGAGGTAGGTCGACTATCTGCTTGATAGGTCGACTATCTCTGTGCGCTTGATAGTTCGACTATCTGTCCTGATAGATCGACTATCTGGTAGTTCGACTATCTGCTCTGATAGATCGACTATCTCCCGGGGTAGTTCGACTATCTTCTTCGATAGATCGACTATCTGGATCGTTCGACTATCTGCCCGATAGATCGACGATCTCCGTGCGTCGGTCGACGATCTCCGAAGGTCGTTCGACGCTTTCTGCCTGCTTGTGTATTTTGTATTTATTTATTATATTTAATTATTTAATACATTTTCTGGCACATTATTTCAAGCTGTATGATAAAGTTTCCAGGCATTATTTACTTCATTCTATTTGCCTGAGTTCAAATCTTTTAAGATAAAGTTGTTTGTCTTATTAGCTGTCATTTAAATTACTTTATCTGCTGTCAACCCCTTTATAGCCGTTGGACTGAAAAGTCTTCTTCTTTGCTATAAAGAGTTTATTTCTGATGTGACTTTATTTAGTCCTCTGTTTATTTGATTTAAACCTGCAGCTTCTTAGAAAGAGATTTATTCCTTTTTATGGAATGTATTGCTGCAGAGATATTTCTGTCTTCTTGATATTTACAGCCCAGGTCTCAAGGCTCACAAGAAGACAAAGAATTCAAATGGAAGAGAGCCGTTGCTTGCTGCTAATATTTAAAGAACCCTTTGCAGAAGGATTCAAGCTAGTTTTTAGTTAACAGAAGTGCTACACACATATTCAAAAGCACTCAAGCCTTCATCAAGCTCAAGCTTTCTGCTCTCAGCAAAAACTCCATCTATCTGAGAAGTGTTAAGACCTTCATCTCTTCTTCACCTGAGTTCTCCTGCTTTCAGGAAGTTTAACTCAGAGTTTCTTTGAAGAAGAAGAAGAAGAAGATTGCTGCTTGAAGACTGTTTCTTTTTATTGTTTACTTTCTTCTTGTAGTTCTTTCCTTCAGTATTTTCTGAAGAGTTTCTGCACTGAAGCAAGACTTCACCTGGACATCTTTGAGCCAGGGGGAGCCTTGATTCTTTAGAGCATTCTAGCTCAGTGCAAGCTTTTTGTGCTTCTCTAATCTATTGAAAAATAGAGAAGACATCTTAACCTTCTTCCCCCTCCTGTACAGGGTTATTACTCCCTTCAAAAGTATCCCTTGGTGGCAGGGCACCTGATCAAAAACCTGTGCTTGGTTTTTAGACACCTGATCAAAAGTCTAAAGGGTTTCTGAATCTACCTGAATCAGATTCTGTTGGTGGCAGGGCACCTGATCAAAAACCTGAGTGGATTCCTACCGTGTGGGTAGAAGAGTGGACGTACCCAAGTTGTTTGGGGAACCACTATAAATCTCCTTGTGTCATCTGGATTCAACTGTTTAATTCATGTACTGTGGCTGTGAATAGATATAACTAGGCTGCTAGTTGCTGTTTAGGTTTTTCCAAGCTTAACTGTAATTACAGTTAGTTTGTGTTTGTACACAACACTTGTATTAGGCTTTAAGGTTAAATCAAAATCTATAATCTCTTCATTCCGCACTTCACTCCAAGGGAGTTGGGTAGACAGTTAAGTTTTGTATTGTGCAAAATTTGATTACTCTATTCACCCCCCCTCTAGAGTAGTATCTATCCCTTCACTTTCAGTATCCTTTATTTTTCTCTTGCGTTCTCAGCGTAAACATCATCATTTGACTGATGACCCTCCTCCTTCTGGATCTATTTTTTTATGATTGAGATGCTTCTGATGCGTTGATGCGGACTTGGTTGGCCAACAGTTTATCTGACGAGTGCCTTCCTGTCATCCGGCATGATCCTATGGTCAAGGTTTCTTTGAATCATCTTGTCGCCTTATATTCCAAGGGAGCCCAAACTTCGCGCATTTATACTCTGTATGCCGATCTTTTCACTCGACCTGTCATGACTCCTGCTTCAGCCTATCAGGAGGTTCAGACTCTTGGTGCTGAACTTCTTCAGCATTGCCCTTTTTCTACGTATCTGGCTAAGTAATACCAGTATTTTCAGGAGCTTCTGGTTGTTTTCTATCTGCTTTGCCTGCCGGATTCCTATGATATGATCCTCCAACAAATTCTTGGAGAGGCGGATACTTCGACTCTGGATGATACTGCTGCTAGGATATCTGATGTAACTACTCTTCTTCAGTGTCCTTTGCTTTCCTCTCCATCTCTGTCTCCTGATCTTATGGCTCATCCAGCTCGTCATGACATCTTTGGTAGCCGTGGTGGCCGTACTGGTGGCCATGATGGTAGACGTGGTTACTCAAAGCACCATTATTCTCATTGTGGCCTACTTGGTCAATTTGTTGATCGGTGTTGGACCAAGTATCATCATCTTTGTCCAACATCAGTTGATTCCTCCAAGCCGCCCACGTCTTCTCTTGCTACTTCTAAACTGCTCAGTTGGCTACTACGGGTATGTGGCTTATTGATTCTGGTGCTACAAATCATATGACCGGCAATTCTTGCCTTTTCTCTTCTCTTGACAAGAGCAACCGGTTACCTCTGGTTCTTATTACGGATGGTTCTCCTTCTCTAATTTGTGGGTCTGGCACTGTGCATATTACTCACTCTCTTTAGCTGCAGGACACCCTTTATGTTCCGAATTTTCCGTGCAATCTTCTTTCTGTTACTGCCCTTTATAAACAATTGCATTGTGAAGCTATTTTTACTGCCTCTACTTGTGCTTTTCAGATTCCTCATTACAAGGAGGTGATTGCTACTGGGACTGAGAGCATCGGCTTATTCTACCTTGATACTGCTTTTGATTTTTCTGCCTTTTCTTTTCTGCTTCAGTGGCATCTTCGCCTTGGACATCCTCCTCCTCAGATTCTTTATCAGCTTATTACAGATTTATCTCATGGCGATTCTACTCTAGATTGTGAAGTTTGTCAGTTTGGCAAGTATCACTGATCTTCTTTTCCTGCTAAGCATGGTTGCAGTTCTTCTCATTCTTTTGATTTGGTTCATTTCGATGTTTGGGGTCCTGCTCCCCTTCAAACTATTGGTAGGGGTTGTTTGTATTTTATTATATTTATCGATGATTTTTCCAGTTGTACGTAGTTATATTTGTTACACAAACGCCCTAAGATTTTCTCGATTTTTTCTGCTTTTTATAATGAAATTCCAACACAATTTGATATCCATATTAAAACTCTTCGTAATGATAATACTAAGGAATACCTTAGTCATCAGTTTACTTCATTTTGTTTGGATCATATCATGATCCATCAAACTACTTGCCCTTATACTTCCCAACAGAATGGCATTGTTGAACGTAAGAATCGCCATCTTTTTGGATACGACTCGTAGTCTTCTTACTCATATGCATGTTCCCCGGTCTTATTGGTGTCATGCAGCTCTTCTTTCATGTTTTCTCATTAGTCGAGTTCCGTCTTCGATTCTCAATGGAAAAACTTCCTTTTCTATTCTCTATCCTGATGGAACACCCTTTCCGTTACCTCTTTATGTCTTTGGTTTCACATCGTTTGTTCACTCTCCTGCTTCTGGACGTGACAAACTCTCTCCTCATTCTATAAAGTGCATCTTTTTGGGCTATTGTCCGAAACAGAAAGGGTATCATTGTTTTGATCCTATTCTTTTGAGACAGTATGTGTCGGCAGATGTTACTTTCTTTGAGAATGCTTCATTCTTTTCTTATCCCTCTCTTCCTTCTTCTTCTCCTGATGTACCGGGGCCTCTTCCGGAGCCTGCCCTGCTTTCTTCTACTCCTATTTTTGATTCTTCTTCGTCTAACTCCTCTACTTTCCCTACTTCTTCTCTTGAGCCGTTGCAACTAGCTCCCAGGCTAGTAGTCTCTTCTTTGGATGGGGCTGATATATAGACAGGTCAGATCTGGATATTTTGATTGCTCTTCGGAAGGGTGTTTGCTCCTGTACCCAGCATCCTCTTCAAGTCGTGGTCTCTTATGCTCAGCTCTCTCCTTCTTCTATGAGCTTTGCTCTGGCCTTCTCGGCTAATATTGTTCCCGCCTCATATCAAGATGCTCTTGTTATCCCTCATTGGAAGGATTCTATGGATGAAGAGATGCGCACTTTTACTAAACGGGGTACTTGGGATTTTGTTCCTACATCTCCAGGTGCTGATGTAGTTGGTTGTCGCTGGGTCTTTGTCATTAAGTTTCTACCAGATGGCTCTATTGATCATTACAAGGCCCGGCTTGTTGCCAAAGGTTTTACGCAGACTTATGGTGTGGATTTATTTGATACATTCTCTCCAGTGGTAAGGATTACTAAAATCTGGGTGCTCTTTTCAGTGGTCATCAACAGAGACTAGGAAATGTCTCAGCTAGATGTGAAGAATGCATTTCTTTATGGTGATTTACAAGAAATTGTTTATATGGAGCAACCTCCTAGGAATGTTGCTCAGGGGGAGTCTCAGGTCTGTAAACTACAAAAGGTAATCTATGGTCTTAAGCAAAGTCCCAGGGTCTGGTTTTACAAGTTCAATGAGGTCATTTCTTTGGTTAGGTTTGCTCGAAGTGTTGCGGATCACTCGTTATTCATTCGCAAGACATTGGACGTTTTTGTTGTCCTTATTGTTTATGTGGATGATATTCTTTTCACATGGGAGGATAGAGAAGGTGTGGATATGACAAAAAAAACATCTTCTTCAGCATTTTATTACTAAAGAGATGAGATCTCTGGAATATTTCTTGGGCATCAAAATATCTAGGAACCAAGGTATATTGTCCTTTCATAGAAAAAGTATGCTTTGGACCTCTTAAAAGAGACAGGCCTCCTTGGGGCTAAATCTCCTCGTTCTCCAATGTTGGTTGGAGATGACAAGTGTTGGAGTGAGGACTCACCTCTTCTTGAGGATGTCACCAGGTACAGACGGCTTATGGGAAAACTCATTTATCTGATAGTCACAAGACCAGATATTTGCTATGTATTAGGAAGTGTGAGTCAGTTTATGCAAGATCCTAAGGAGTGTCATCTGCAGTCGGCAATGAAGATTTTAGAGTATGTGAAAGGTGCTCCAAGGAAAGGACTTCTATTTCAGAAAAAGGGATATTTGAAGGTTGAGGAATATTCTGATGCAAGCTATGAAGATGATAAGGAAGATAGGAAGTACACATCTGGGTTCTGTACCTTTGTTGGCATAAATTTGGTCAGCTGGAAGAGCAAGAAACAAGTTGTTGTCTCCGGGTCAAGCACAAAATCTGAGTATAGGAGTATGGCTCTAACTACTTGCGAGCTGAAATGGTTACAGACACTTATGCTTGATTTTGGAGAGCTTTAAGATCATCCTCTGCCAATATTCTGTGACAACAAGGCAGTCATATATATTTCGAGGAATCCTGTCTTTCATGAGAGCACAAAACATATCGAGGTTGATTGCCACTTCATTAGAGAGGAGATTTTGAAGAATCAGATTTGTACTCTATTTGTTACCTCCGAGAGAGAACTAAATGATTTCTTCACCAAGCCAGTTACTCCTTCCGAGGAGGTTTGTAGCAAGCTGTGCATGGTAGATATATATGCTCCAGCTTGAGGGGAGTGTTAGAGCTTGAGGAGACCGGACGAACTTATGTCTAACCGCAGCGGTCTATCTATCTCAACGACCTAGCGGTTTGGTCCAACAGTCTGGTGGTGTACCTCAGCTTGCAGCAGCGGTCTGGAGGTTAGCCATAGAGGTCTGAAGAAAGCCGCAACATTCTGGAAGAAAGCCACAACAGTGGTCTGCCGGTTAGCCGCAGTGATCTGAATGAAGCTACGGCGGTCTGGTAGAGAGTCGTAGTAGTGGTCTGTTGGTGAGCTGCAGCGATCTGCATGAAGCCGTGGCAGACTGGTTGAAGTCACAATAGTGGATAGATGGTTAACCGAAACTGTGGTATGGTATCAACCCGCAGTTGTGGTATGGCGGCCTGTACCAGCGGTCTTCCCTGGCAGTTAGGCGACTTTCCTAGTTTCTGCTTGATGTTATGCTATTTGTTGTATATTGGGCGATTTGACCATGTCAAACCGCGTAGACCTCCCGACTTGTATTTAGTCCCACATCGGTTGTTGTATTATCTCATCTCTCCCGATTTCTATAAATAAGGGGGCATATCTATATAATAAATTTTTTTGGAGCAATAAAATTTGTCTTTATTTAGCTCTTTTTCACAAAGGTAAATGAAGAAAGACTGAAGTTGTATTTGAGAGGCGACGACGACCGAGTGGTATCGTGCGTAACGTTTGTGTAGTAAAGTACAGTCCTGCCAGAATGGTAAATTAGGCGCTTGGTTGGAGGCAACTCATCATCTAATATATTTATTTAGATAAATAATAATATTAAAATAAATAAATAAACTTAAGTAATTTTCTTATTTGGAGGTTTGTATTAGTATTTTACTAGAGAAAACTGCATGATGATGGGTATTAGTGAATGAAAGCGGGATGTTGCAACACAAAAAGTGTGTTGAAACCTTTTTATTTTTGTTCGTTCCTATAGAAAAGCATAGCTTAACAACCTTGTGCCGGTTTAAGTGAATCGGCGTGTGTTTTTACCCCACCACTGGCCCAACGAAACATTTGCACGGGGAGGGCGGTGTCTGGAGATTTTAATTTTGAGGGAGAAGTGCGGGCTTTAGCGATATGCTCCGGCGGAAGAAGGCGAGACCACCTACATGCAGGGACGTGAGAGCTTCTGAAGGTAATATTCCTGAACCCTAAGTCTAAAAAGGAAGAACCACTCGTCTTGTTTTGTTCTGTTCATTGTTGGTGTTAGTTATGTTAGATTATGTCGTCGAATAGGAAATAAAAAGGGAAGAAGAAGGAGGTAGCACAGAAGAATGACAAATTTATGAGTGAGGAAGCATGTCAATATTTTGAATTTCTAAAGGTCGTCCTCTTCATCTATGAACTGGGGTTCAAAATGGAGAGAAGGGCATGGAGTGCTAGTTATGCCAACCAAATCACAGCCCTGAAGTGGGAATCATTTTGTCATCCGTGATTGGAGGTCATCCTCCTCTAGGTATAAGAATTTTACACGTACATTAGAAGCAGAGATGGGGAGAAAGTGCAAGTGAGAGGCAAGTTTGTAGATTTTTCCTTTGATGCAATAATTAGTTTATTTGAGTTGGTTATTGATTTTGATGACAACTGCATCAAGATTCAATCGAACGTGCCTCCGAATGAATTAGCAATTGTGGTCTGTAGCATGCCCGAGTCTGAATGGCCACAAAAGTTTAAGAAAGCTCTGAAGTCAATTTCCCTATCGAGGGAATCAAAAGTGTGGCTCCTCTTCATCAATACTACCATCATGAATACGCGACACTTGAATAATGTATCTCTTGACAGGATCACTCTTATCTACAACATCATAAAAGGAATTAGATTCAATATGGGAAAAATAATTGTCGAGCACATTTAGCAGAAAGTCCAGGAAGAGGGAGTGCGACATCTTTGGTTCCCTACCCTAATCATCGAACTATGTTGCATAATTGGAGTGGTGCAAGAAGATGGTGACATGGTGACCCAAGTGGGTCGCCGCATCAATGAGATAGTTTTAGAGGTGAACATTAAGGTAACTGCAGAATCACTTGAAAAGTTTAAAAGGTTTAAGTTGAAGGGGGCTAGGAAGTCTACTGAGCCATCATCGGCCGACCATGAATGTGTTGGTCTTCCATGGCTGGATACTAATAATGCCACCAAGATTATGATGCAGAATATCGAGTACTTGAATACCTTCCAGAGGTGCAAACATCAATATTTCAATGCACAGCTAAAGGATCTTCGCACCAATGTAACTTTGTTGATGGACAAAGCTAAGATCCCTATTCCAGAGCCGAGTTTCGATATGGCGGGCCAATTTGACCGCAAGGGCTTTATGCTGACTGTTGATCGGAATAGGCTTGACACTACTGTGGAAATGAAAAGAGAGGAGGAAGATGAGACAGAAGATGAGGACAAGATGGAGGATGAAGATGAGATAGAGGAGGAGGCTGTAGAGAGTGATGACGACTAGTGCCATTTTTTGTTTCCAATTTATTTTGTCCTAGTTATGTGTTATGGTTAGACTATTTGGTGGGTGTTTGTTCTGAACTGCTTTGATGTGTTCTTTTGTGGTGTTATGTATTTTGTGCTCTGCTTTTGTGCATGTGAGCCTCTTTCTTACTATATTGTTTTTTTATGTTTATGTTGCACTATTTGGATCCTGCTTAGTAACTAAGTTGCAAATGATTTTCATATGATGTTAACTGTGTTATGGTATTACTTTGAATGATGTTTTGTACTGTTGTGGTTGATCCTAGGACACATATAGTAAATTGAATTTAATGTTTTGAAATGAAAATAGAATTAATACATGGCAATGTTCATATGGTAATCTGAGCCTGTATTATTTTTTTGGCTGCTTTTGATGATACACATGAAATCGGACAAAACTACATCTTGGGCTTTTATCTATGTACATATTAAGGATATAAATCATGCAGGTTACAATTAGTGGCTAGATTGATGAAGGTCATCTCATAAAGGAGTAAATTGGGTACATGAAGTAATGGACAACCATGATGGCACTCTAAATTCAGAGGAATATTTCAATTTCAAATTTCTTTTTGACCTTTTTTTTGTTGATTAGTAAAAATATTCTAAAGAATTTTCATGGATAAAGAGATCTCTTTTCTAGGGACTAGCAAATGGCAAAAGTGTGAAAATATGGGTATTTTAACCCCTACCAATTGGGTAAGGAGTGAGTGTTTATAACAATAGTGGTTTATCTTAATTCTCCATATAATTAATGAATTAGTTATTCAAAACTATTTGATTATTATTGTTTGGTAGGAGGGTAAATTTTAAGAGTTCATACCTTTGATTTGAAGTTAGTAAGATGTGTAAAAATTCTTTTAAGTATTTTTGTTATTCATAATATTCTTTAAAAGAATTTTCTTCCTAAAAATAGATTTTTATTGACTTCTAAAAATAGCGGTGGAAGGACGAGCAAAAACCGAGTTGGAGATGTAAGCCAAAGCGTTGAGATGGCTAGTTAATTTGTAAGAATGATTATGTCTTTTCTTTGATCATTTTGTGTATCACTGCCTAAATTTGATTTGATTTGATCACCCGTTTTGCTTTGAACTTGAACCTTGAATTTTCATGCATAATTTCTCTATAATTCTAATAGTTATTTCTTGGTAAGCTTTTCAACTATGAGTGATTGTTAGAAAGAAAAATATGTGTCATAGTGATATACAACCTAAGTATGTGTACACCTACTTTGAATGATCCCAATTATGATCGTATACAAAAAGAAGAAAAAATGTGGCATAGTGATATGTGACCTAGGTATGCATATTCATACTTGAAATAATCTCAACTATGATTATAAAAAGGAAAAAAATGAAAAAAATATCATATTGATATGTGACTTAAGTGTGTGTGTACTTACTTGAAATGATCTCTACTATAGTCTAAAAGTTTGATAATTAAGAAATGAACCTCATAGTTTTGATGGTATTAAGAATATTAACTGGGGAAATACCTTCCACTATCTAAATTTATTCCTAGTCAAGCCAAAGTCATTTTCACCACAACTTCTCATGAGTTCTTTTCAAATTACTTGTGAAGGTTAAGTCAAAGACTCAGCCTATTCTATTTCTTTTTTAGTTATTAAGGAAGTTTGATGAGAAAAGTTGATGAGAGTAAATGATTTTAAAGGATAACACACATCACACTAGAAAATATATTTGAGCTTTATCTTTTATCAAGATAATGAATTTTGGAATATTTTGAATTTTTATTGATTGACAAACTCTCAGTTGGTTAAATCGAAACTCCTAAGTAGACTTTCTTTTATTATTTTTGAGAAGATGGATCATGGGAATTTTATGTTTTGATAATTATCATCTCACTCAATTCAATAATTGAAATTATCTTTGTTATGGACTATCAAAGGTTTAAGTGTGAATGTGTTATAACTTATCAAAAAAAGTTATCTAGGCCATTTTTTAGTCTTAATAATCATCATAAATGAATAAAATGAGTTTAAATAAAATAAAAATACGAGTAAATTCATATATATTTTATTCATGGCTAATTCGGTCTTTTTCCAATATTTTATTGCTAGAAACATCAAAAAAATCAACTTGGAGGAAGGAATTTGCCCAAATTTCATGACTTGAAAAAATGCAACATCAGAAAAAAAAGGTTGCAACATAGTCAGGACGAATTTCAAATTCTTAATTTCAAAATTAGCATCATTTTCAAAAATGGAAGGATGCTTCTCTCCAAAGGGGTGCGTTTTAAGAGGAGAAAATCTCGATAGAATCCATCATCTTTTAGAGGAGAAATTTTAAATTTCATGGGGAGCCATCATCTAGGGTTTGAAAAAATCCTCAAGAAGGAGAAGAGAAGAACCTCAGGCTAAATGAACGAGCGGCGTCGAGAAGTGATTCTTGCAACGATAAAACGTTAAATCACCATGTCTTGTAAGATCTTTCCAAATGTTTGGTGTATTTTTTCTCTCACTATGAACTAAATTTCTTTAATCTTGTATTGCGAGAGTATTTTGTTTTGTGTAATGATGATATTCTAAATTTTTCTTCGTGATTGTTTGGTGAATGATCTTTATCGAATTTATGATCTATATTTTGGAACTTTTGGTCAAGTTTCATTTTTTTACTATGCTCCATAATTCAAGAGATGAGTTCCGTAAGTGCGTCATAGATTTGACATAGCATTTAAAGGGAGAAAGATGTTTTCTCTTGGTGTTAGCAACATAAATTTTATTCTTTATGCAGTTCTTTATTTCACCTAAGTTAGAGATGATAAGGGAGATAAGTGATTAGGGAGTTTCGATATCGAGAGATACGGATTTCTATTCTAAAATCATTGCAAGACACTTCACCATGCATTTTCACAAAATTGCATTCATAGATTCATTGCACTTGACTTAGGAAATCATAATATAAGATTAATTCTCATAACTGATAAAAAGGTACTCTTCCAAGGAACCATAGTTTATGTTAATTGTTGTTGGGTTTTGCTGTACGTCACAACACGTGTGCGCAGCGGAAATAGAACAAGAAAATCCAAAATAGTTCGGATCTAGCGATGAACATTAATCAAGAAGTAAAGTGTGGTAAATAAAATTTTACCTTTGAGGGATTGAGTCAATACTCAACCAAGGTGCTCTGATTGATTCCAACGAACGGCAAAGGCTTGAGTTCCGAGCGTAGAATGGTGTCCACACTGTTGAAACCGGAAAACCGGTCTCTTGTGGAGTTCGACCCTTGGGGAAGGGGTGGCCGCGCACCTACTTCGCTCCTGCAAGAAAATGACAAGAAGAAAGAAGAACTAAGGACTAGACCAAGGGCCCGGCGTGGAGGTCCCACCACACACCCGGAAGATCTTAGAGCGCTTCCCCTCCTTAGCCAAATGCCGGGCTAGGGTACCTCAGAAAGCGCTAATAGGCCGGAGAATTAGTAAGCGTGCCTTCTGAGGTACCCCTTGGGTCCTATTTATAGGAAAAGATGGCCTGCCAATATACAACCTTCACTGTTTTCGAGAACTACATGCAAACCAAAAGGGGCCACATAGTAAAGGTATGCCATGGCCGGGGTGCGAGCTGGACCTGAGAGGGCACTCGCTTGGCAGGAGGCCTGACTCGCCTCGCCTTGGGCCTAGGCGGGCAGGTATTCGGCAGACTTGTGCTCGACTACCGCTGAGCTCGGCTTGACTATTGCCGAGCTCGGGCTCGGCACGACGATCGCCGAGCTCCATCAAAAGCCGAACTCGGCACGGGCATCGTCGAGCTTGGCTCGACTATCGTCGAGCCCTGTTCCTGCCCCCGAGCTCGGTCTCGGCATGCCGGGCTTCGTTCGGCCATCGCCGAGCTCAGCTCGACTATTGCCGAGCTCGGGCTCGGCATACTGGGTCCAAGTTGGTCTGAGCCGGCCAGTTCAACCCCTGTCGACCACTCGCGGGATACGGGGTTGTACACACACCTCTACAGGTGATCCACAAGAATGGGAGAACCCTTAGACTCTTGTCGCACAAGATCTTGGTCGGAAGATAATATTCTACGTCTTCACAGACTGCTAGGTCTGCTACAGAAGAGGCGGCGGGGATGAGTACGAATGTGCTGGAAACACTTTCTGGCAAAGTACAAGGACGGCTGACAGTCAGTGGCAAGATCAGCATAATCGGCCTTGGCGGAACAGTTCTGTCTGGAGGGAAGAAGAGCTGACTCGCGATTAGGTCAAAACTGTATCATCTTTCGTAACTTTGTAACTTTCTTGCTCGGTTTACTATACATAACATTTATATACTGAATACCGTGTGTACAACCCCATATTCGCTGGGTGGGACCCGGAGACACCACTGAGGAATTGGGCTAGGCTCAGGTTAGCCCTGGGTCAGCCCTAAGACATACTTATAGAGTTCTCGCCCTGAAGGGGCTCTCGCCCAGGGCAGATGGTCGACCTCTCGGCAGGAGAGATCGTCGACCGACCAGGGCAGATAGTCGACCTCTCGGCAGGAGAGATCGTCGACCGACCGAAGCAGAGGGCCTGGCTACGGAAGCTCCCGCCTAAGGGAAAGCTCCCGCCCAGAGTAGGCGAGAAGGCTCTAAGTAAGCCTTCAGTCGCGGTAGTTTCAAGACCGTGAGGGGCGCAAACCTCCCTGGCAAGGGGTCTCGCCAAGGTTGGCCCAGTGGGGGGTCCAGCGAGAGCCTTCACGGCCAGGGTTCTCGCCAAGTGGGCCCACGTGGTGGGGCCCGGCGCTCATAAAGAGGATTATTTTACAATATATTCCCGAGGTGAAATTACCCAAATGCCCCTTTAAGTGACAGCGGAATTTGGCTATTGGCAGACCCCTCAGGGGTATTTCAGTATTTTTAGGTCAAAGGAAAACTATAAAAAGACCCATAAGGGCTCTTTGGAAGGCAGGCTGATCATTTTTCCTCTAGCCCTAGTGCCTTCTGAAGAGCTCCCAGCCCAGCATTTGGCTTTGGAGGGGAAGCTCTCAGAGATCTTCCGGGTGTGTGGTGGGACCTCCCAGCTGAGGCTTTGGGTCTGTGTTAGGGCCTTAGCAACCTGTCAGGGGTCGAGGTTCGAGAGAAGTAGGCATTGACTGCACTTTGGTTCGTGAACATTTGTTGAGGTCAATTTTGGCTTCAACAGTTCTGGTGCGGTGAGCGTGGAAGCAGTCGGTGCAAGAAAATCTTGAGTTAAGTCCCATGGCAGGAGGCGAGGGTGAAGGATCAGGCGCGGGAGGATCCCCCACCCGGGTGGACGAGGCGACGAGAAAAATGTTTGAGGACTTCAGGCGAGAAGTCATGCAGACGATCAACTTGGCCTT
This sequence comes from Platanthera zijinensis, assembly GCA_039513925.1. NCBI lineage: Eukaryota > Viridiplantae > Streptophyta > Magnoliopsida > Asparagales > Orchidaceae > Platanthera > Platanthera zijinensis. Next base: position 33,462,968 of record CM077088.1, read on the forward strand.
CTCGGCACGGAACGAGTGGGAGACGCCGCAGGTTCCGGTGGAGGTGGTTCCGCTGCTAGGCGAGAACGCTCCAGGGCAGCGCCCCGGGAAGGAGGTCCCGGTGGAGGCAGGCGAGAGGGACGTGGCCGCGCGGGAGCTTTTCCCAGGCCAGCGTCTCGAGAAGGGGCTTCCGGCGGATCTGGGCGAGAAGGAGGCGACGGTGCGGGAGCTCTTCCCTGGGCAGGGTCTCGCGGATCGGTCCAGCCAACCGAGGTCGCGAGACGTGCCTTCTCGCCAGGCAGGGGGCGAGACCCCCTTTAGTGAGCTCATTGTCTCGGCTCCAGTGCCGGAGGGGTTCCGGGAGCCAGACATGACCTACTACACCGGGAAGGATGACCCGGTCCAGCACGTGCAATGGTTCGAGGACGTGGTGTCCATCAGGCAAATGTCGGATGCCTTCAAGTGTAGGCTCTTTGCCATCACTCTAAAAGAAAAGGCCAGGGACTGGTTCCACCAGTTGCCGGCGAGTTCCATCTACAGCTTTGAGGATCTGCGGAGGGGTTTTCTGTTGAGATTCTCAACTTCGAAGAAAAGGAAGAAGGAGGCTGAGTGCCTGTTTGCAGTAAGGCAGGGGCCGGAGGAGACATTGGGTCGCTATGTCGACCGGTTCCAAGAGGAGGTTCTCCTGGTCCAGGAGGTCCCGGGGTATGCGCTGATGCTAGCCTTCACCCTGGGGCTGAGGCCAGGGTTCTTTAGCATGGAGTTGAAGAGAGTGCCCCCTCTCTCTTTTGAGGAGCTCATGGAGAGGGCGGCGAAGGAGATAGACTTTGAGAGGGCAAACCCTGCGTTTGCAAGAAAGCTGGCCAGGTTGGCCGAGGATGACGTGAAGGAGCCGGTGGCGGGAAGGCAGAGAGAGCAGAGAGAGAAGAGGGAGCAGAGGGAGCCGAGGGAAGATCGGAGAAGAGAAGAGCCCCGAGGGCAGGGGCAACAGCATGGGGGGGCCAGGGAGCCAAACAACCGACTGGGTTGGAGGCCTCAGGAGGGTCGCCCCCAGGGCCAGGGAGGACTTCAGGGAAGAGATAACTTCCGGGAGCCCAGAAGGCTGGAGCAGGGAGGATGGCGACAAGGACCAAGGGGTCATTTCCCACCGCCGCAGGAGGCTATGGAGGTGGGAAGGGGAAGAGGAAGAAGATTTCGGGGAGCCGGAAGAAGGGGAGGAGGAGAAGGAAGAGGGGGCAGGGTGGCGTTGCCTTATTGTGACTTCCATCAGGAGGAAGGTCACGCAACGGCCACCTGCCCAGAGTTTCTGGAGATTAGAGGGGCCAGAGTGGCCGGAAGACAAGATCCGCCTGCAAGGATCGTCGAAGTACAGCGGGAAGAGGTGGAGGACAGATGTGAAGACAGGATTGACGTGGGAACCCGAGGAGGGATTGGAGTGATCCACGGGGGAGTGGGGATCGAGGCAACCCGCAAGGGGAGCCTTCAAACCATGTTCCGCCGAGGGGTCGCCTCGACCTCCCAGGCTCCACCCCCAGAGGAGAAGATCACTTTCTCATCCGCGGATATGCCAGACTACGAGGACCCGTTCTGCGACGCGCTTGTGATCCAGACAGCGGTAGAAAACTACACCGTCTCCCGGATACTGGTGGATAATGGGAGCTCGGTGAATGTGATCTTCAAGAAGGCCTTCGATGAGATGAGAGTGGAAGGAAAAAGGGTCCTGGCTTCCGATGGACCGCTTTTTGGCTTCTCCGGAGAAAGGAAAGAAGTGGAAGGGGGAGTGGGCCTGCATGTGAGGCTTGGGGGCGTCTCACGGAACTGTCGGTTCGTGATCGTGGACGCCCCGAGTAGTTACAATGCCATCTTCGGGCGTCCCCTCATCAGCGCCTTTCGCTGTGTACCCTCCTCGTACCACCAATGCCTCAAGTTCAACAATGGAGGGGTACAGGTTAGGATCAGGGGGGATCCGAAGATGGCAAGGCAGTGCTATGTGACGGCGGTTAACACCGTGTCATGGATGGAGGAGGCAGAGGAGTTGGAAAGGGAGATGGCCGAGCAGGAAGGAGTTGGGGAAGGGGGGATGAGCCTGGGAGAGGCGATGGAGGTTGCTGAGGAGATAGCGGAGGCGGAGGAGTCGGGGAAGATCAGCCCAGAAGAGGCGAGAGGAGTGGTGGATGAAGAAGAGCAGAGGCAGGAGGAGAGCCTGGAGGAGGCGATGGAAGTTGATGAGGTTGGGGGAGAAGAGCTCGAGTTTGAGCGGGAAGAGGCAAGGGTAAGTTGGGAGCGGTCGGGGCTGGAGCCGGCCGAAGAGGTGGTGGAGATGGAGGTGCTTACAAGAGCGGGGGAGGTGCAAAGGATTCGGATCAACGGAGGCTTGAGCCTTGAGGATCAGGAGCGGATGCGAGCCTGCATCCAGGGCAACGTTGACATCTTCGCTTGGAGCGCGGCAGACATGCCGGGCATCGACGCGGACGTGGCCTGTCACCGCTTGAACCTGGATTCCAGAGCCCGCCCCATACGCCAAAAGATGAGGGCCATCGCCACCAAGCTAGAAGCCCCCATCCGAGAGGAGGTCCAAAAGCTCCTGGACGCAGGCTTCATCTCAGAGATCCAGTATCCAGGCTGGATCTCCAACGTGGTAATGGTAAAGAAGGGAGGAGGAAAATGGCGCATGTGTATCGATTTTTCCTTATTAAATAAATCATGCCCCAAGGATTGTTACCCCTTGCCTCGAATCGACGCGCTGGTTGACTCAGCCGTCGGTTTTTCTCTTATGAGTTTTTTAGATGCATTTTCAGGTTACCACCAGATCCGGATGCACCCTCCTGATGTCAAGGATGTTTCCTTCATCACAAGAGAGGGATGCTTCAGCTATAAGATGATGCCCTTCGGATTAAAGAATGCAGGGGCAACATACCAACGCATGATGGATCGAGTCTTTCGAGATCAAAGGGGAAGGAACCTGGAGGTCTATGTGGATGACCTCATGGTCAAGAGCAAGTGTGTTGATTCCCACTTGCGAGACTTGGAGGAGACGTTCGCCACCCTGCGGAAGTTCAAGATGAGGTTGAACCCCTTGAAGTGCGTCTTCGGGGCTGGTCGCGGCAAATTCCTCGGGCACCTCTTGACTCCCGCGGGGGTAGAACCCAACCCTGATAAGGTTAAGGCTATTCTAGACCTAGAATCGCCTCGCAACGCCAAGGAGATCCAGCGCTTGACCGGGAAGTTGGCCGGGTTAAGCAGGTTCCTCTCGCGGTCAGGGGATAGATGTTCCTCCTTCTTCAAAGTACTTCGTGGCAACCAAGCATTCGAATGGACGGCCGAGTGCGAAGAGGCTTTTCAGGGGCTGAAGAGGCAACTCTCCCAAGCTCCGTTACTTCAAAGCCCAAAGGAGGGGGAGGACCTAGCCTTGTATTTAGGAGTGGGAGGAGAGGCGGTGAGCTCCGTCTTGGTTAGGGAAGAGGGGAAGAAGCAATTACCCGTCTATTATGTCAGCCGAATCTTAAAAAAGGCAGAGCTCCGATACCCCATCCTGGAGAAGCTAGCATATGCTTTGGTCATCTCAGCTAGGAAGCTTCGCCCTTACTTTCAAGCACACTCGATTAGGGTGGTAACAGACCATCCCCTTCGCAAGGTCTTGGAGGGGGTGGAGCATTCAGGAAGGTTGGCAAAGTGGTCCATCGAGCTAAGCGAGTTTGACATCTCTTTCGTCCCGAGGCTCTCTATCAAAGCCCAGGCCGTAGCGGATTTCCTGGCGGACTATGTTACCGAGGCCGAGGCTGAAGAGCCGAAGCCGCAAGAAGCGTGGAAGATGGTGGTCGACGGGGCCTCAGGAAGGCACTCCCTGGGAGGAGGTGTGGTGTTGGTAAGTCCTCAGGGAGTTACCATAGAGCAAGCAGTGACCTTCCACTTCCCTGTAACCAATAACCAAGCGGAGTATGAGGCTGTGATAGCTGGCCTTCGCTTGGCAAAGGAGCTGGAAATCCAGAATGTGGAGGCCTTCACCGACTCAATGGTGGTAGCATCGCAGATCCGAGGCGAGTTCGAGGCCCGAGAGCCTACCCTCGCAAGATATCTATCAAAGGTAAGAACTATTATTGGAGGTTTCCGTTCTTTTTCTATTCAACATGTTCCCAGGGAGGAAAGCATGGCAGCTGATCGACTGGCGAAGTTCGGGCCTCAGGGAGGAGGTACCCTAACCGAACTATTCCGACCAGCCATTGAAGAGGGGGAGCTGATGGAGGTGAATCGGCGGTCCTCATGGATGGATCCATTGGTGACTTTCTTAACCACAGGAGAACTGTCGGAAGAAGTCAAGGATGCAAAAAGCTTCAGGCACAAGGCGGCTCATTACCTGATGCTGGAAGGGAGCTTGCATCGGAAGATGTTGTCGGGGCTCCTCGCGAGATGCGTAACCGAAGAGGAAGTCCCGAGGATCCTGGAAGAGGTGCATTCTGGAGAATGCGGCAGCCATTCAGGGGGGAGGACATTGGAAGCAAGGGTGATAAGGCAGGGATATTTCTGGCGGACCATAAGGAGGGATACCGCTGAATTCGCAAGGAGGTGTCGGAAGTGCCAAGTACATGCTCCTCTCCAGCTCCTGCCCGCCCAAAGACTTCGAAGTATCACGGCGCCATGGCCCTTCGCCATTTGGGGGATGGACCTGGTTGGACCCTTCCCTCCAGCTAGCGGGCAAAGGAGGTTCCTCCTAGTGATGATTGACTACTTCTCCAAATGGCTGGAGATCAAGCCGTTAGCCAAGGTAACCTCCCAGGTCATCAGAAACTTCGTTTGGGGGGAAATCATTTGCAGGCACGGATTGCCCCAAGCGATAGTGACAGACAATGGACCTCAGTTTGCCAGTGAAGAATTCATCGGTTTCTGCACCCAATTGGGGATTGACCTCAGGTTCGCCTCTGTCCATCATCCTCGGAGCAATGGTCAGGTGGAGGCGGCAAACAAAGTCATTGTCAACTTGCTCAAAAAGAAGGTGGAAAACCTGAAGGGTAGTTGGGTGGAACAGCTCCCTTCCGTCCTGTGGGCCTTGCGAACAACTCCGAACACGGCCACAGGAGAGACCCCCTTCAAGCTCTCTCATGGGTGTGAGGCTGTCCTCCCTGTCGAGTTCGAGGTTCGGTCCCCAAGGGTTACGGCCGCAGCAGAGGGAAACGAAGCTTGGAGGTTGGAGAACGAGGAAGGGTTGCGCCTCTCATTAGATATGGTGGAAGAGCTGCGGGATGTTGCCGCCATCAGGCAAGAAGAAATAAAACGGCGAATGGCTCGGTACTTCGATAAGCACATCAGAGTCAAGCAATTCGCCGAGGGGGATCTAGTACTGAAAAAGGTCGACGCAGCGGGAAGGTCGGCCGCGGTTGGTAAACTCAACCCTAGCTGGGAAGGGCCTTACATAGTAGAGAAGGCTCTGGTTAACGGAGGCTACTATCTCCAGGACGCGGAGGGAAGGACCTTGAGTCACACCTGGAATGGTGATGACCTGAAGCGCTTCTACCCGTAGGAGAGAAAGAAGGATTGTAGTGTTGTAAACAACTGTTGCATTTTCAATAAGTTTATTTCAAAATGTTGACTGTCGCTGAATAGGCAATCTTTATGTTTTAGTTTTAACTGGCTAGGATCCCTCATCTCAGTGATAGAATAGGCCTGGTTGAAGGGATCTTCATCGACACCCCGAGCTCGGCTCGGCCCCAGGTAGACCCGCTGCGCAGGCTCTCATCTAGCTGGCAGGTCCGAAGGCTCGCCTGTGGGGGAGAGGTTTGGTTATCTTCATCAACACCCCGAGCTCGGCTCGGCCCCAGGTAGACCCGCTGCGCAGGCTCTCATCTAGCTGGCAGGTCCGAAGGCTCGCCTGTGGGGGAGAGGTTTGGTTATCTTCATCAACACCCCGAGCTCGGCTCGGCCCCAGGTAGACCCGCTGCGCAGGCTCTCATCTAGCTGGCAGGTCCGAAGGCTCGCCTGTGGGGGAGAGGTTTGGTTATCTTCATCAACACCCCGAGCTCGGCTCGGCCCCAGGTAGACCCGCTGCGCAGACTCTCATCTAGCTGGCAGGTCCGAAGGCTCGCCTGTGGGGGAGAGGTTTGGTTATCTTCATCAACACCCCGAGCTCGGCTCGGCCCCAGGTAGACCCGCTGCGCAGGCTCTCATCAAGCTGGCAGGTCCGAAGGCTCGCCTGTGGGGGATAGGTTGGCTCTTGTGATACTTTGTTCTTAGCCACTTCAACGACACCCCGAGCTCGGCTCGGCCCCAGGTAGACCCGCTGCGCAGGCTCTCATCAAGCTGGCAGGTCCGAAGGCTCGCCTGTGGGGGATAGGTTGGCTCTTGTGATACTTTGTTCTTAGCCACTTCAACGACACCCCGAGCTCGGCTCGGCCCCAGGTAGACCCGCTGCGCAGGCTCTCATCAAGCTGGCAGGTCCGAAGGCTCGCTTGTGGGGGATAGGTTGGCTCTTGTGATACTTTGTTCTTAGCCACTTCAACGACACCCCGAGCTCGGCTCGGCCCCAGGTAGACCCGCTGCGCAGGCTCTCATCAAGCTGGCAGGTCCGAAGGCTCGCCTGTGGGGGATAGGTTGGCTCTTGTGATACTTTGTTCTTAGCCACTTCAACGACACCCCGAGCTCGGCTCGGCCCCAGGTAGACCCGCTGCGCAGGCTCTCATCAAGCTGGCAGGTCCGAAGGCTCGCCTGTGGGGGATAGGTTGGCTCTTGTGATACTTTGTTCATAGCCACTTCAACGACACCCCGAGCTCGGCTCGGCCCCAGGTAGACCCGCTGCGCAGGCTCTCATCAAGCTGGCAGGTCCGAAGGCTCGCCTGTGGGGGATAGGTTGGCTCTTGTGATACTTTGTTCTTAGCCACTTCAACGACACCCCGAGCTCGGCTCGGCCCCAGGTAGACCCGCTGCGCAGGCTCTCATCAAGCTGGCAGGTCCGAAGGCTCGCCTGTGGGGGATAGGTTAGCTCTTGCGATACTTTGCTCTTAGCCACTCCGACACCCCGAGCTCGGCTCGGCCCCAGGTAGACCCGCTGCGCAGGCTCTCATCAAGCTGGCAGGCCCGAAGGCTCGCCTGCGGGGGATAGGTGAAGTCCTTGACCTTTTGATCCTTGGTTCCTGATTGGTAACTACTACGTTACAACGAGCTCGGCTCAAACCCCGGTAGACCCGCCGCGCGGGCACCCATGTGAGCTAGCAGGTCCAACGGCTCGCCGACGGGGTAGGGGTTTGATTGGTTGGAAAAATAAGTGGGCAGGACCCTGACCTAGACCGGGGGCAAATCCCTGAAGGGTCTCGGTTCAGGGGTCTCGGCCAGTAAAGGTCTCGGCTCAGGGGTCTCGGCCAGTAAAAGTCTTGGCTTGGAGGTCTCAGCAGATCGCGGCCCGGAGGTTTCGGCCAGTGAGGATCACGGCCCAGAGGTCTCGGCCAGCAAAGGTCTCGGTTAAAGGAGGCTCTCGCAAAAAGAAAGCTCCCGGCGGGCCCAGACAGGACGATTCAATCGACGATGCGAGGTTTCCGCCTAGCTGATCTCTAAGTAGGGTCACCCTAAAGAGACTAAGGGTCTCGGCGGAAGCTCGCGCGGAGGTCTTTCGGCATAGTAATATACGCTTAAAAAACACAATGACAGTGAAGAAATGAAACATTACTTTATATAAGGTTAATTACAAAGTGAGGAGCTTCTCGCTCATTACAAAAGGATATTCAAAGTAAAAGACAACTCAAGGAGACGCGCTGTAGTCCCCACTGGTGCTCTCGCTTGAAGCATCGCCAGAGCCTTCCCCGGACGTCTCGTCAACAGCGGGAGAGGACCTCGGGACGTCTGAGAGCGGCGAGTCCGGCGCGCCCGGGGGTTTGGGAACCGGGTCGTAAAGCCAAGGGAGAAGCTGGCGAGCGTCGATGGTTGCGCCATCCTCCCGGAGCAGCTCGACGTCTCGCAGCGTCTCGAGCGTCAGCCTGACGGTCGCTTGAGCGTTGGCTTGAAGCAGCTTATCGACGTCATACTCCGAGAGGTAGCGGCTCCGCAACCGCGCATCTAGCTCCGGGGGCGGGCCCTTCGCTAGCTCTGCGCGGAGCTGTTCCCTCAGAAGGACGCTCTCGCAGCGCGCGTTGGCCAGATCTGCGCGAAGCTCCCTGACTTGGGCGGAATCCTGCAAAAGGGACAAAAGATCTTAGTCACGCATTACACAGTAGAAACTTCGAGGAAACAGGGGCAAGGGCACAGGAAGGTCTCGCCTACCTCGGTCGCGGGGCGCAGAGATAGCGCCAATTTGGCATCCGCGAGCTCCTGTTGAGCTCTCGCGAGTTCTTCTTCCGCGACATGCGCGCGAGCTATCGCGTCCTCCCTCGCCTTGCGCATGTCGGTGAAATTCTTGTCAAGGGTGATGCTTCGGCGCGCACACATATGCGTGAGCTCGAACGCGCGCATCAGGGCCCGGGTGGCGTCGAAGGCTAGGAGGCGGGTGGACATCTGGTCAAAAACGCCAGCATCCTCCCGGCTGTAGAGACCATACCCAAGCGAGAAGGCCTCGCCGGTCACATTCTCCCCCTCCGCCCATCTGGGAAGGAGGGTTGAAACCCTGATCGAGTTTGACTCAGGGTCCCATTCCATCTGAGGCTTCCCCTCCGAGTCGGCGTATCTAACGCCGAAGCCAAAGTTTCGGTGCCCTCTCGGCACCTCCGGGGGCGGGACGCTGGCGGAGGTTTCGGCGGCGACCACTTCTCCACCAGCCTCGCTTGCGGCCGATATATTCTTGGCGGAAGCCTCGGCACGGCTCTTGGCGGCGGCATCCATCTCGCTGGCCATCTGAAGGATCGCTTCAAAGGACCTGCCCTCGGGAGGAGGTTGGACAGGCGGGACGGCCGGGGCTTTTCCCTTCTCAAGGGCAGAGGGTTTCGGCCTCTTCAGTGTGCGGAGAGGAGGAAGGGTGGCCTTCCGCTTCTTGGCCGGTGGCGGCATGGAAGGGGTTGGATCTTCTCGGCAGGCGCTGGCGCTGGCTTCCGCGAGCGCAAGGGGGCCTCTCGCTGCCAGACCCCCGACACCCCGTCCTGCGGCGAAGGGTTGGCGCAGAGGAACCTCCCGCTCTCCTGCAAAGTAAAAACGCTTTAGCACTTCAGCGCAAGAAAATCTTTGATAGAAAAAGGGAATCTGAGGCGAGACCGTACCTTCGCCCGATTGAACAAGTGGGAGGGAGTCGACGTCCCGCAGAAGATAGGGGACGTCGAACTCCTTGTTCCCGAAGAATTCCAGGATTGCGCTCTCGCGCGATCCCAGAGCGGGCGGCTTGTAGGCAGCGTCTTCATACTGGACGGGCTGAAGCGGGACGTTGCCGAAGTCCCCGCTGACGTATACGAACTTCTCGCCCCAATGGTGGTGCTTATTGGCGAGACCGGTAACCTCGAGCTGTTGACCGGAGAAGAAAACTACCCCCCCCCCCCCTTGGCACGGAAGTTGAATAGCTTCCGGAAGATGGGCAGGCTAAACTCGATCCTCTCGGATCGCATATAGCATATGAATGCTATAAGGATCGCGACGGAGTTCGGGTTTAGCTGGGCGGGCACCACCCCATAATAACGGAGAGCTAACCGAACCTCCGGCCACAGGGGGAGGCGGAAGCCCACCTCGAAATGCTCGAGGGGGATGGCAAGCTCTCCCGCCCCGGGGGTATTCACCCTATCATGATTCCCCGGGTTCCGCGCCGAGAAGCCGGCGGGAACGTAGCGGTCGACGATCGCGTTGTATTCGTCGAGGGTGAGCTTGCAGGAAGGGAAGAGATGTTTCTGGAAGGCTTCCGCGCAATGGGCGCGACCCTTGCTCTCGCCAGGCATGGCTAGTTCGTGAGTAAGAGCGAGAGCTGTAGGGGAGTCGAAGCGGGAGCAGGAACGGGAAAGCAAGGAGGGCAGGCTGAGGTTCCGGATCGGAGAAGTAAATGCGGTTGGTAGACTTCTCTATTTATAGGGAATCGTAGTCATCATGAGTTCATCCGGCGGAGAGAGAAAGTGACAGCGGAGTACAGCTGTCAGAACCCGGGCTAACGGCGCCTCGGTTCTCCCCCTCAGGATGACGGCGGTCAACGGTCGCTACGGGTTTCGACGCGACTGCCTGGATCGGCGCAAACCTCCTAGACTGGCGCAAGCCTCCTGGGTTAACGCAAACCTCCTAGATCAGCGCAAGCATCCTAGATCGGGGTAAGCGCCTTGATTAAAAAGCCCCGCAGAACGATAAAAAGGAAAGGGAAAAGAGAGACATGGGTAGAAGCGAGACTCTCGCTAGCGCAAGCCGGATAAAACTTAATTAATAATAATGTTTATTACAGACATTGAAAAAGAGAAACAAGGGGAGAAGAAAAAAGAGATACATTAAGTTTCAGAGCGTGAAGGCTAGTAGGGTTTCCAGCTCCATCGTCCCCGTTCTCGCCGCCTAGTCCTTGGGGGCGCCAACGGGTTGAAGTAAGACGATAGCGTGGTACACCCAAGGTTGATCCGCCTGGCGTAGTCCCGGATCTGCGAGATGCACCTCCCTGGCGAAGACTCGGCGGAAGGCCCGCGCGGGCAATCAGTCTCGCCCAAGAAGAAGTCCCGCTCCAGAGCCTCCAGTCTTTGCTCCACGGATTCGCGGAACGCTTTCGCCGCGGCAGCATGGGCACGGTCTCGCCGGACAAGCTTGGCCAGGATGGCCGAGATCTTCCTCCGTCTCCCCTTCGCGCTCCCTGCACTGTTCAGGGTTTCCTCTATCTCGCCAGACGAAGGGAGGGGGGACTCTTCATCCTCTTCTTCCTCGTCTTCTTCTTCCTCTTCCTCTCCTTCCTCGTTGACTTCCAAGCCAGGATCACCTGCGGAAGAAACACGCGAGAATTTTGGTTAAGACATGACGATCGACAGTCCGACAAAGTTTTCGCATACCTGCGGCTGGGCGAGAACCGTCAGCCAAAGTTGGACGAGAAGGCCCGGCCCCTCCGTTGGTTCCGTAAAGGAGGTGAAGAGGCTTGCCCAGCCCCGGGCGGAAGGGCTCGCGCACGATGATCCCGGCCTGGCCGGAAGCATGAGGGGAGTGGTCCTCTCTCAAGGGGCGATCAGCATCCTTGAGAGTAGCGGAAGGTTTGGAAGCCGCCCCCCCAGCCTGCAGGAGAGGACTGGCCACCGCGGGAGGCACTTCGGCGGTTCTCGTTTCATCTTCCCGGGTGGATAGACCCGGGTCGGCGGGAGCTGGCACTGCGAGAAGACGGTTCAGAAAAGAAAGGGTCTGGTTGAAATATTGACAAGGGAAAATGTACCTATTGTTCCGGTCTCGGCGGGAGGAATCCTTTCCGAGACCCGTGTTTGGCCCTCGGGGGGATGAGCGGGTAGGTTCGAAGAGCTGGGCGGAATTTCGGCGTCATTATCGGGAGCGGACTCCTGCGAAAGCATACTTTAAATCATCGAATCTAATGTACAGTTAGCTCGGTAGGCACGTGCGAAAGGCTTACCTTCTGTAGGGAAGAATCTCCGGCAGGATTGGGAGTGGGGGAAGGAGGATCCCTGTTCTCGCGAGAAAGGTCCCGCCGGACCGCCTTCGCCCTTTTCTTTCCCTTCTTCTTCGGCTCCGATGGCCCGGCGGTTGAAGTCTTTTTCGCTAACCATGGAGCCACCGCCGCACAGTTAGCCAAGGCCCGCGCTTGGGCAGCGGCTAACCGGTCTTGGAGGCCTTGCGGAAGCGGTTTGGCAGCACGTTTGGGATGCATGGTGTGCTCGCGCGAAAATCCCGGAGGCGAGAGCTCAGTCGGAAAGCCGTATTTTAAGGGCAGGGCGTAGGGACGTCCATCAGTGCATATTTATAGCCGCAGTGGGACCCACCAAAAGATTCCCTCGATAGGCGGGCACGTGTCCAGCGAATATTTTGGGGGTTGGACTTGTCTTGTCGAGCGCAGGGCTAGCTCGAAAAGAGCGGGGATTGTGTACAACCCCATATTCGCTGGGTGGGACCCGGAGACACCACTGAGGAATTGGGCTAGGCTCAGGTTAGCCCTGGGTCAGCCCTAAGACATACTTATAGAGTTCTCGCCCTGAAGGGGCTCTCGCCCAGGGCAGATGGTCGACCTCTCGGCAGGAGAGATCGTCGACCGACCAGGGCAGATAGTCGACCTCTCGGCAGGAGAGATCGTCGACCGACCGAAGCAGAGGGCCTGGCTACGGAAGCTCCCGCCTAAGGGAAAGCTCCCGCCCAGAGTAGGCGAGAAGGCTCTAAGTAAGCCTTCAGTCGCGGTAGTTTCAAGACCGTGAGGGGCGCAAACCTCCCTGGCAAGGGGTCTCGCCAAGGTTGGCCCAGTGGGGGGTCCAGCGAGAGCCTTCACGGCCAGGGTTCTCGCCAAGTGGGCCCACGTGGTGGGGCCCGGCGCTCATAAAGAGGATTATTTTACAATATATTCCCGAGGTGAAATTACCCAAATGCCCCTTTAAGTGACAGCGGAATTTGGCTATTGGCAGACCCCTCAGGGGTATTTCAGTATTTTTAGGTCAAAGGAAAACTATAAAAAGACCCATAAGGGCTCTTTGGAAGGCAGGCTGATCATTTTTCCTCTAGCCCTAGTGCCTTCTGAAGAGCTCCCAGCCCAGCATTTGGCTTTGGAGGGGAAGCTCTCAGAGATCTTCCGGGTGTGTGGTGGGACCTCCCAGCTGAGGCTTTGGGTCTGTGTTAGGGCCTTAGCAACCTGTCAGGGGTCGAGGTTCGAGAGAAGTAGGCATTGACTGCACTTTGGTTCGTGAACATTTGTTGAGGTCAATTTTGGCTTCAACACCGTGCCAAACGATACCAGTAGACCGTGCCGAACCAGACTTAGTGGAATTAAACCTGACAAAACAGAATTCGTCGAGTATTCACGTCGATATTCGACGAATCAACACTTGACTTGACGAATCGTTGAGTATACACGTCGATATTTGACGAATCAACACTTGATCAGACAAATCGTTGAGTGCGCTTAACGCACTCAACGACTCAACGTCAAACTCGTCGAATCAACACTTGACTCAACGAATTGTTTAATGAACTTAACGCACTCAATGCCATCATTCGACGAGTCAACATTTAACTCGACGTAGGCGTCAAATGACCTCGGCGCTCTCAGCGCCTAATTCGACAAGTCAACGTTTGACTCGACGAAGGCGTTGAGTGGTCTCGACACACTCAATGCCTGGCTAAGTAGACTTTATACACTCAATGCCATCATTCGACAAATCAACGATTGACTCGACGAATCGTCAAGTGGTATCAACACTCTCAACGCTAACTCAACGAATCAACACTTGACTCGACAAAAGCTTTGAGTGATCTAGATGCACTCAACGCATGGCAGAGTCCAGTCCTTCACTCATCACATGCCGGTGCTTGGTCCTTCACTCATCACATGAGCAAGACCAACATAATCCAATCTTCCAAATTCTCCAAACGCTCTCATGTGCGACCATATAGGCTCATATTGCGTTGGCAGTGAGACTATATACTTGATCACTTCTAGATCACTTCCAGATCACAATGGTAACACCAATAATTATGAGATGTCATTTGTAGTTTTTAATAATTAAAATCAACGTTATTGATTTACTTGGAATTAAAGAAAGGGCTAAACTAGTATTTGCAAGCTCTGAATTAATCACTTCTTCATGAGAATGATCTTAACTCACTTTATATTACTTGATATGACACGTTCACTTGTGTTTAAAATACACAACCATTTTTGAGCATATCAGGTTTTTGGAGACGTTGCATTTATATTACATAGCCTTGATTCCCCCATGAACTCCTAAGTCAAGTTGGTCCTCGCACCCTCTCGGGCTCGACCCCAACTCCACCATTCCTCCTTCCTCTTCTACTCTTTTCTCATGCTACCCTCATCGGGCTCTTCCTTTTGCTTTTCCCCTAAGCACCAAGAATTCTGGACAACTTGATGTTGCATGACCTGCCACCTGGCGGAAGTATCAATAGGATACTACCCTACTTTGCTCTGCTCTTCTTGATTGTTGGGCTCTCCCTCCACTATCTCACCCAGGTAAATCATGTTTGCCTCCCTTAGTGGAAATTAATTCTGCCTCCACATCCCCGACCTCCTCTTAGGTGAGTCAAAACGAGTTCGATGCTCGGGAGAAAATATCCTTCCCGGACCTGTATGATGTAGCTATCTTGTTAGCCTCCATGTACATATGCATATTGGCCGGACCCTGGAATCTCGTCTCGTGTACTTATTGTTGTCGACCTCCAAAATGGCTCCCCTCCTCATGCCTCCTTGGTTTCTTCTTCATGAACTCTGCCTTTTTGTTATCAACCACCGTCTTCTCATCCCCACCTGCAAGTTATGTCACCTTCTCTATGAATCTATCTCCATCTTGAAGAGTTCCACCTGCAACCCAATCGTGAGAGCGAGTTGCATAGTATGGCCTGACACCTCTTAGATGGTGAGGACTTCTTCTTGGAAACGATCGATGTATGCCTCGAGCGACTCCTATGGGCCCTGCTTGATGAGGAATAAAGTTTTTGATCCTCGCTTCCTCTTCTTCAAGGTGTCAAAGCGGGTAAGAAACCCCTCCAAAGATTTTTTAATTTATAGATCTAACTCAATGCCAACTGATGGAACTAGTCTCTCACTTTTCCCCTGAAGGAAATGACGAAAAAACATGCACTTGAATGCATCAGTCATCTATTGGATTGACGAGATGTTTTCAAACCACTACAAGTGCGGGACAAGATCATCTTTTCCTGAATAGTGCTCATGGTCGATTCTATGAATCCCTATGGCACCGGTGTTGATCGGATCAGCTCACAGAAAGAACTAGTTGGGGCGACATAGCGAGTAAGGCATGAAAGTCATGCCTATGGGTAGAAAGTCACCTAGGGGGGTGAATAGGCGACCTATAAAAATTCTTTGTAGTTCTTTTAACTTTAGCAATGTGTCCTAATGCAATTCAGAATATAAGCTATACCCAGCATAAACAATAGAACAACAAGAACTGATCACAGCATACACAGCAAAGAACACAGCACACAGCACAAGGGACACAACAAGTTTATAGTGGTTCCCCTTTCTAGGGTACATCCACTTTACCCCTTCTTTCTCACTAGCAATGTTCTAGATAAGGTTATAGCTCCTCCTTCACAACTCAGATTCTCAAATCCTACAAGGCTTAGTTTCTCTTCAAGAAACCTACACTCAGACCCACTAGTCCTACCTCAGAGATATCTTAATCTCTACCTCAGAGATCTCCTCAATCTCCTATCTCAGCCTTTATAGATTAGGCCTACAATCTTAGTGATTTACCCCAAATCACCTATCTCAGATTCACCCAGAATCCAACCTCAGCCTTTATATATTAGGCTTACATTCTCAGTGATTTACCCCAAATCACCTACCTTAGATTCACCCAGAATCCTAACTCATCTTTTATAGATTAGGCTTACAAAACTCAGAGAATAAGATCTCCTACTCACTCAGATCTCTAGGAGATCTTACAATGAAATTTGATAAAACAAATTACAGAAAAAACAGAAAATCTGTTATCTGTTGGATCTGTGTGTACAGATCTTTTCACTCAGCTGCAGTTTGATTTCTTCTTGATTGATCAGCAGGCTGAATTGAATTTCTTCTGAATCAGCAACTTCTTGATGAAAATAAGATCGAATAGTTTGAAAATGTTGATGAACAGATACTTAATCCCCAGATCAACCTAAGAAAAGGGATCTGAAGACTTTCTTGAAGATCAACTTCTTCTTCTCTTTCTACTTCTTGATTTGTCTTTTAGAATAGAGAGAGACTGATGAATAGAATAGAATCGGTATGTCTTTTAAAGGCATCACCTCCTATTTATAGAAATCTCAGACGGCTTGGACTAGTATTGATGACATCAGCAACTGCCAACAAATCCTTCCTAGAACTGTCTTGATAGAAGTGAAGCCTTCCTGTGTCGACCAAAATGATTTGACCAGTCTTGACCTGATTGAAGTTGACTCAGCACATTCTGTCATATAAACGTTGAAGTAGACAAGTTGTCTCAAAATTTGTGTTGAGACATCTTTGACAGACCCAAAACTTCCATACTTAGAATAGTTTTTATCTCAGAACAGAAAGTGTTGAGATAGTGTAGTGGTGTCGACACATATGTTATTTGTGTCCACAAATCTGTTATCTGTGTCGACACATCTTAGTTCTGCCTTGTGTAGAGACAGTTAGGTAGTCTCGACACACTCTGTCTTCTATGTCGACTCATCTTAGTTCTGCTTTGTGTCGAGACAGTTAGGTAGTCTCGACACACTTTGTCTTCTGTGTCGACTCATCTTAGTTCTGCCTTGTGTTGAGACAGTTAGGTAGTCTCGACACACTATGTCTTCTGTATCGACTCATCTTAGTTCTGCCTTGTATCGAGACAAAAGTATTGTCTCGACACATGCCGTCTCAACACTTTGACTTAAAATAATTTCTTCAACTTTGAACCTGCACATGTAAACTTAGCATACATCAAATACACCTTTGGGTATATCATTGAGTTGTCAAGGGGACTTCTCCAGATCAGGTACACTGTTCCCAATATACCCAACAGGGCAAGCTCGCTCAAACTCGCTCTCCAACTAGCAATTTGATGGCTTGCCCGCGAAGAGAACTCAAGTGTACAGAGGGTGATCATCTTCCTCCTGGATGACTTTCTTGTCGAGTCGTCTGCTTTGACTTGCCTCTCCTAGTGAGACGACAACTGGTTCTGAGGGCTCCACTACCACGCCGAAAGGAAGGGTTCCCTTCATAGATTTCTTAAACTCCACGAAGTCGCTACGTGTGATGAACTAGCATGATAGGATCGATATTTTCCTATTCATCTCTAAACTCTCCATGTCCAGGCAAGATGTCGTCAAGTGAGGTTTTCCTCACAATCTACCGGTTCGTACTCACCGCACCAAAAAATTGAAACTCAAATACCAGTTCAACAGAGTTCAGAATGAGATGGGGTAGCTTGTGTTACTAAACTCGTCGTCGGACTCCTAAGGCTTGGATATTTTGAGCTTAGATTGGTCCCTTACCAAAAAAGACCGAATTGCCCACACATATACCCCGAGAGCTGTAGCGAGGAGGTTCCGTCACACACCAGAAGCTCTCAACTTTCCCTCCTAAAGCCAAAAATTCAGCTCGACACCTAGGACGGCATGGAGAGGGAACTCAAAAAGGGTGAGTTGTAGGAGGTTGGGTCTGCCTTCTCTGAGTTGCTTTGGATCGTATTTATAGAAAAATTATCTCGAGAATAAAAGGGTCCTAAAAGGCCTGCTGGTAGCTACCTCCGACTTTACAAAAATACTATGTGCAAAATAACCTGGTGAGTACGAGGGTTGGAAGGGCATGTACTCGCATCGCCTTCCTGCTAGTGAGCTTCATACTGGCTGGGGGTGGAATGCTTGGGCTTGCTCCTCCTAATTGTTGGCGAGTACGCCTTGCTGTCTGGTGTCACCCTTTAGACCACAGGTTGAGCCCGCCTTGGTCCTGTTGCGAGCCAAATCCTCCCTCTGAACTCGCCCAATACCTAATTTGATTGTACCCACTCATCTGGGTCCACTAGAAGGTATCTTATAGCTGCTCGCTTAATACATGTTGTACATTACGTGTTTCCTTGGAAAGAAGGGTAGTTCTTATGAATTCCACTATCAACCGATCATTTGAGAACAACTAAAGGGACAGAATTTTCGCCCTCTCTTAGCTCTTTTCTTCCAAACTCACTAGAAACATGAGATATGGACAAATTTTGTAGAGGGGAAGCTCCAAGTTGTGTGGGCAAGCTCCAAGTTGTGGTGGGATCCCGGATGATTGTCGATCTCCTTCGTTGTTCTCACCCATAAAGTGTCAATAGGGCCAACCCCACCTGCGGACATTTCAGGGCTCCACAAGTACTTTCTGTTGTCAAAACAGTGTACAATGAGAATACGAGTGAAGTTGTAGTATTGTGGTAGCCTTACACTGCCTGCAAAGGGCACATGCACTCAACGATATTGACAAAACCTCATTGGAGAATTAATCCACAAGCATGCAATGCCACTCATATATAATAATAATAATAACAGTAATTTTTTCTTCTTAAAAAATATCAAAAATCAAGGCTGCTTACTTATTGCAGGTAAAATTATGGTTGGAATCACAAACTCCTTTCCACTTGCTTGGCGGCGGCCCAAAGTCAGTGTCATCAAAACTTTTAGATTCTGGCCATATTCCAGTGTCAATCATACCAATTATGACATCAGACTCAAAAGCAGCACGATGCGCGCTTGACGGAAAACCCAAGAAGTTCCAAGATCTTGTGGTGTGGAGTCGTCTCTGCTTGCTAGGAAACACGGACACCACTTCACCCATACCTGAGAAAATTTATATATTAAGCACCAAAAATTAATTTAATTTTTTTTCTTCTACACTGTTAATATTAAATGTATTTAATATTATTTTTTATTGCATTAGGTTTAATCCCACACCGCCTGTGGTATTTTCCTCTTCTCCTCTTCTTCTATATGTAGACCCTAAGGGTTCTTATTTTACTAATGAATTCAAGTTTCTTGTTACTTCTAACATGGCATCAGAGTCAGGTTCCTCATAATTTTTCCGCGCTCGCGCCTTTGTTCAGCCCGCTCTGCTCGCGCTTCTGTGCCGGACTCTAGCCCCAGCTCGCCCCGCTCTTTAGCTCGTCTGACTGTAGCCCGCAGACCGCCAGTCCGCCAGTTCATCCTCAGACCGCCAGTCCGTTGTAGCACCTCAACCTTCCCTGCTCTTCAGCTCTCCAGACCGCCAGTTTCACCCTCTGTCCGCCCGCAGGCCGTCGGTACGCCAGCCCGCCATCCCACCCGTTCGCAACCCGCAACCCTCCAATCCTCCAGGCCGCCTTCCCTCCAGGTTTAACCCGCCAGTCCATCAGATCGCAAGCCCGCAGCCGCCAGCCCCTTGTCGCTGCACCTTGCCGCAGCTCGCCAGCCCGCTACCGCTGCGCCTTGCAGCCCCTTGCCGCTGCGATTGGTTCCGCAGGTCGTCAGCCCACCCAGCTTCTGCCCAGTCCGCAGCTCGCCCAGCTCCTACCCAGGCCGCTGCGAATTGATCTGCAGGCTGGTGTGAATTGCTTCGCAGTATTTTTGTCGCTTTCTCCGCTATGCTCGGCTCCGGTTCACCATTCCGGCGTCATGACCACCCTGTTGATCTCGCCTCCTCTGAAGGCCACTTCCTTCCAACTGACCACGGCCAGCGACTGGTAGACTGGGCTCTTACTATATAAGCCACTCTCTCCACCCGTGATCTCTGGGATCACATCATCGGTGCTCCCCCCCACCTCTGCAAGCTCTACTACTATCAGCTCTGGCAGCACCACCGATGCCGCCACCACTCCTAATGACGCTAGTCTTTGGCGACGTCGTGACCAGGCCATTCGGGCTTACATCCTGGAGTCTGTTGCTCGTTCGCTCCTCACCTCCATTGGTCGCCTCTCCTCAGCCCGTGCTCTGTGGTAATATCTTCGGGATCGGTTTTTTCCTCACAGTGGAGCACGACGTCATCGTCTCATCTGTGATTCTCAGTCTGCACGACAGGAAGGCCGATCCATTCAGGATTTCTTCACCAGGATGAGCACCTTCTGGCATGAATTGGACTCTATGAACCCTTTACCCTGCGGTTGTGCTCGCTCCTTGGAGTTTCAGCGCCATCTTTCTGAGGGTCATCTCCATCAGTTCCTCGCTGCACTGCGACCCGAGTTAGCTCTTCTAGCAGCCCAACTCCTTCATCGGGTTCCTCTCCCTACTTTGGATGAAGCCCTAATTGCCCTCCTTGATGGAGAAACTCGTCTTTGTCCTCCTTTGGATCTTCCGCCTCCTCATGGGGTTGACACAGTTCTTGAAGTTAGACCGCGGGACGACACTATTACCTGCAACTTGTAAAAAGGTGGGTCACATGAAATTCGAATGCCCCACTCGTCCCCCACGTCCTGATGTCAACCGCCGTAATATTCATGGTCGGGGGCGTGGTTGTGGCCCAAGTTCAAATCCCACCACTGCAGCTGCTATAGATCGACTACAACATTTCGAGGAGTTACTTCTTTTGTCACCACTGCTTCAACGCGCCACCTCTGCAGCTCATAGCATGTCCGTCGCTCTTGGTACTACTGTTGTTCTGGTTCCACCAACTGCGCCTTGATATTTTGACTTTGGGGCCTCCTGCTACCTCACCAACGATTCCAAAACTCTCATCAACTGTACCTCCAACCCCACTCACCTTCAAGTCACCACTACTGACGGGGGTTCTGTCCCCATTAAGCAGTCTGGCTCGATCATCCAAAATCTGCTCCCTCTGGACACCTTACCCTCTCCAACATCCATCATCGCCCTCGCCTCCACATGAACCTTATTTCTGTTAGCTCTCTTTGTGATCTTGGCCTAACTTTTTTTTTTCCTCCTCTAATTGTGTTGTGCAGGATTCACAGATGGCTCAGAGGATTGGACGAGGTCGTAGGACTGGTGGCCTGTATCAACTGGAGTTTCTTCACGTTCCACCATCGTTATCTTCATCACCTTTTGTTTTTTCTGTTACCTCAGATGCCAACTTGTGGAACATTCGTTTAGGTTATTTGTCCAGTGACCGACTCCGAAGTGTTATCAGCTCCGGAGCTTTGGGTCGAGTCTCTCCCTCCCGCCTCTCTGTCTGTATGGGCTGTCGTTTGGCAAAGCACCTTGCTTTACCATTTTCCAGCAGTGCTTCTCAAAACACAGTCCCCTTTGATCTAGTGCATTCTGACATTTGGGGCCCGACCCTCATTGCCTCTCATTCTGAATATCTTTATTATATCAGCTTTATTGATGACTTCTCTCGCTGCATTTGAGTTTATCTTTTACGACATCGCTCTGAAATTGTCCACTGTGTATCACACATTCACCGCAATGATTCATACTCAGTTCGGGCGTCGCATTAAAATTTTTCATTCCGACTGCGCTCAGGAGTTTCTCTCCTCCACCATGTGCGACCTCATCCAATCTCATAACACCTTCCATCAGGAGTCTTGCCCGCACACCCACAAACAAAATGGGGTTGCCGAACGGAAACATTGGCACATGACCGAAACTTCTCGTGCACTTCTCATCTCCGCCTCTGCTCCTCATTCCCTCTAGGCCGAAGCTGTTCTCACCGTGGTTCACCTTATCAACATCACTCCCTCCTCGGCCATCTCAGAGGTCACTCCTTATGAGCGACTGTACTCTCGCCTACCAAACTACTCACCTCTTTATACGTTTGGGTGCACTTGCTTTGTTCTCCTTCCTGGCCCTGAGCGCACCAAACTCTCTTTTCGCCTGGCTTGCTGCGTCCACTTGGGCCTCAGTCCCCACCACAAAGGATATCATTGATATGACTCAATGACTCGTCGCATCTGCATCTCTCGTCATGTTTCTTTCCTTGAACATGAAATGTTCTTCTCTTCCTCTACGTCACACCCAACAACACTTCCCACTCCAACCGCTGCTGCTCCAACACTCACCCTTCCTCTGTTTCCTCTTATACCCACCCGTCCCAAGACTCACATTATTTTCCCCTTCTCCTCTTCTCCTATATGTAGACCCCAAGGGTCCTTATTTTACTAATGAATACAAGTTAATTGTTACGTCTAACACATCCACTCATCTAGTGACATAACTCCTAATGAGGATTCACACTATTTGAAATCAAATAAAATGTTTTATTTCATGACCCATATAATTAAGCAATCCTTTATTTTCATATATATACGAAAAATTTACATTCTTAGAAAACTTAGCATTTAATTTTGACTATGAAATAAATCTCTTCATTTTAGTCCTAGATGAAGGCTCCGTTTGACGGAACTTATTTTCAACGGTCAAGCGATTACGACCGTATGAATCAGATCTTAATTCTTGACCGGTGAAAATAAGTCCCCCAAACGGAATTGAAGAGGATCTCTTCATTTTAGTAATGGATCTCTTCATTTAATTTTGACTATGTAATGGATCTCTTCATTTTAGTTCTAATGAATCTCTACGTACAAAATAGCTATTTTTCCCAATGGGGAATTCGGAATATTGGAAAGGAAATCATCTGGTTGGTGGATAAGCACTCACATTCTTAGGGAGGGGAATATGATTTCAGATGCGATGGCTAAGGGTCAGTTTGTTTTGATGACTGCGGTGGTAAAAGGAGTTGTGAGAATGAAGTTTTAAGATTTGAGCTGTGAAAATGGAACTGTTCAGAATTGAGAAACAGTTTGGTAAAACAGCGATGACAGGACTGTTCAGAATGAAGAAACAGTTTGATAAAATAACGGTGGCGCTTCTGTTACATTTTATTTTTAAAATAAATTACAAATATATTAATTAAAATATATTATAATAAATATTTATTATAAGTATAATTTAATAATAATAGTAATAGTGAAAATAATAATATAGTATTTTGCTTTATTACCTATGGCTGCGGGTAGAGATTGGATTTAATAGACATAATAATGCTCGTCTATGAGAGATCAGCTAGTCCATGGGAAAATCGTCGGGGTGGGGGGCTCCTCGTCTTCCATCTGGTGAATAACAGACAACGCCAACGAAGCTTTGAAAAGGAGCTCTCAGCAGCTTTGAAAAAGCAGCATTCCGGCGAGAGTTTTAATCCTCCATTCCCAACGAAGCTTTGAAAAGGAGCTCTCAGCAGCTTTGGAAAAGCAGCGTTCCGGCGAGAGTTTTAATCCTCCATTCCCAACGTAACGCCGAAACAAACTGACCCAAAAAAAAATTCTCGTTGTGATCTGACAGCAATGGAGCAGTGACGTTGAAACAAACTGACCCTAAAATTTGCTTTGGTTCATGACGTTAGTTGCGGTTTCTCCAAGGCCTTCACCCTCTCATCCATTCGAAGGATGATTAGTGGAGGCAAACTCTGGCCGCATCTCTCAAATTAGAGTTCGACTCTTTTTTTGTATTGCTTAGATTTTTGGTAATGTAGTGTCTTGTTTGTGTCGGATCCTTTTATTTACAACTTTGGGGTTGGGCCATAAGGCCATTCGCCTTGATCCCCCATTGGTTTCTTCCCAAAAAAAACGCATTTATACTCATTTAGCTGCTTTGAGAATGATGAATTCTTACTGGATAAGATTTTGGCTTCTTCATGAGTGAGCAACGAAGCAAATCCATTGAAGCTCTTCGTGTAACGTCGCATCAAGCGCTTGGATCCCTCCTCTTCACTGCAATGTCACAATTGTTATAATTATTATTATTAATTATTGCTATGACTTGACAACAACAAAATACCCCAATTTAAAATTGGTGAAGTTGTATTTTGCAGGTGCGCGCGTAGCTTCCCAACCTTAATCCGATTGCTCTCTGGAGCAGGCTCGCATGAGTTGTTTCCAAGCTGGTAATGTGTTCTGGCTTTTCTCCCAGATACACGATGTAAACCTGGCATAATTAAGTTTTAATTGTCAATATTGGAGATTGTAATGATTAGTAGTAATAGGTGAAAAATAATTAATAAAATATGTACATGTTGCTGCATGAGCTCTGTGGTTTCCGCAAGACACGTGACAGCATTCATGGCTAGAATCCCACACAGAAGGAGAAGGCATGATGAGAAAATGAAAGGTAGAAAATTGCGATTCAAACTCATAATCTTTCTGAATTAATTTGTATAGATTTGAAGAGTTCTGCTATTAATTATAAGAGAACGATATATTTATACAGGCTTGAGATCAGTTAATTTGACCCCGCTGCTACAAATAGTAACATAAAACAAATATCGTTTCTTATCCTTTATAAATATAATTGTTTATTTTGATCATGATTCCAGCCCCCGAATAAAGAAAGAAATAAATATTTATTCATTGTTGAAATTATTCATTGTGACTAGGGCTCTATTTGTTTTGGCGTTTCGCTGTTCCGTTTTGGGCAAACGCCGTCGGAAGGAGGTTAAATAAATGAATATCTGGCGGCGTTTGCTCCGTTTCCACCCGCTCGCCTTGAGAAATCCCCCAAAAAACTCCATTTGGAGCAGCCACCTCCCCCCTCCGATTCGAACACTCCGTTTCCACCCGCCGGATCGACCCGCCACCGCTAAACCAAATGAAGCCTAGATTGCTAAGTCCACACGGACTGAGATGGTTGTATGCTCGGTTATTCGGACCGGTGGATCTTACTGCTTGATTGGTTAGGTTGTTGTCGCACACGGTCTGACTCTGGTATTCTCACCTTTGTGCGGAGAGGTTGTGTTAGCTGCATGATGACGAACGGTTTTCTTATCGTTATGGGCGATGACCATACTCCCCCTATCGCATATAAATAGGGGTCCCCAGCTCGTCATATAACAACGAGAACAGTGAGAATTTTACTTGCGTTTTGAACTTGCGGTTAGATTTTTCTAACCAGATGGCTAATTGAAATTGACTTGTGTTGTGCAGACTGTGTGGCAAACATCGAGCGACTAGTGGGAAGTTCAGTGTAGAATAGTTTGTGGTTTACATTTTGTGATATACAGCAAGTCGCGGTTTACGCGGCTAGAAGTTTTCCTCCTCGGGTTCGTGGATAGTTCAAATAAGCAGTTCGCCAAATCTCAATGGGTAGGTTGTTTCTTCGTTCAGTAGTTTTGTTTGCGGCAAGTTTGCGGTCAGGAGACCTCGCGGTCAGACGATCAGAAGTGGCGGATAGAGTTGTTTTCTCGACTGTTCAATAACAGGCAGTCCGCACGGCTTGGTTGCGATTTGGCGACTTGGCGGATTCAGCGGACAGCTTGGCGGTTAGTGGTTTGTGCGGTTTATATTATCAGACCGTGTGGTTTCTCTTGCATGTAGTTGTTGCTTCCAACGGGTACATTTTGAATCATGTCTCGCAATGTATATCTCACTTTGTAAAGAAGTTGTTGATAATTCCAGAATTGAGACTTTTGTGCTTCTATTGTTACTGATTTCTATTTAACTTGATTGTAATTAAGTGTTTATGCGAGCTCTCAACATCCTAGAAATTTTCACATCCGTCCGGCCATCTTCTCTCATTTAGGCTCCGTTTGGAAGATTTATTTTCACCGATCAAGCGGTTACGACCGCACGTACCGAGTCTTAATTAAATCGAAAATGCTAGTACAAATGGCAAGAGTTTTTAGAAGTAGTTGAGCTCAACACTCTTGGTTTCACGGAAAATATTTTTATTTCCTATATATTCTGTTTTTAATTTCGTTGTATTTTTTATAAATTCTATTATATATAATTTATTTCTGTTTTATATATATGGAAATAATAAAATCTCAAACTGTGACCGGGTCATGCCATTTGCGGACCACGTCAAGCATTTGCGGACAATGTCAAGCATTTGCAGACAATGTCAAGCATTTGCAGACCAAGGCAAGCATTTGCTGACTGCCGGCCCTCCGGAATAACCAAAATCTTTTTTTTTTAGTGCCCAGAGGCTCACATCTCTGTGTCATTGACTATTTTATTTACTAGATGAGATTCCCCTTAACTGGACCGATGGAACGTGGGGCCGAACAGTTCACCCCTTTTGGTGGAGAAGGTGGGATTGATCAGTCAACCCAACTAGCGGCATAACTACCGCGTTAATCGTCAAGGTAACTACCACCGCTTTCTCGGCTTCATGGCTCGGCCGGCCCCTCGCCGGCCGGTGTGCCCGCTTCCAACGCAGGGCCCTAGGGCTGCGGGGCTTCAGCCGTCCCCCCGGAAGAGGCAGCCAATTCTACGCCAAGGGCGGGCGGCGGCATGGCTGCCCGCCCCTTGTTGGCTCCAACGCCAAGAGGAAGGCTGCCTAGGCTGGGCGTGCGCCACCCACCCTGGGCGGCCATTTCTCAGTCAAGGGCGGGCAGCATCATGGCCGCCCGGTCCTTGCCGGTTCCCGCGCCAAGGGAAAGGCCCCCCAGGACGGGCAACTCTCTGGCCGCCGACCTGGGCGGCTAGTTTCCCCGCCAGGGGCAGGCGGCAACACCACCGCCTATCCCTTGTCGGACCCCATATCGAGGGGAAGGTTGCCCATGTTGGGCCGTCCTCCAGCTGCCCGACCTGGGCAGCCAAATTTCCGCCAAGGCCGGGCGGCAATGTGGCCGCTCGGGGCAGGGTCGTCCGGCTCTAGCCAAGGCTGCCTCGCCCCAGCCGTCGACGTCCTTCTTCCGCCGGTGCCGCCGGACCGCCCCTCCCCTCGCTGGAGGGGGGTTATTGTCTCCTTTGGCAGTTATTTTTCCGTTCAGGGGCAGTTTAGTCATTTTCTTAAAAGAAGTAATCGGTGTGCCTCATTCAGACAAGTCTATTCATCCAGCCGGTAATTATGAGGGGAAATTACCGGAGCGCCCCTCTCAGAATCTATAAATTAGTCTTCATCCTTCTTCATTTCAACCTTTTCTCCGCCCAGAATTGCTCCAATGAGTTTTCTCTCTCCTCTCCCACTCCTATGTATTTTCTCTCTCCTCACCTATTTCTCCTATTATTTCTCATTCTCTCCTCCTCCAACGTGTGCATGTCCTTCCATGTGCACGCTCCTCCTTGCGCGCACTCCTCCATACGCGCGTCTCTCCTCCTAAGTGTGCAAGTCCCTTCGTATGTACGTTCCCCCTTACGCGCGCTCCCCCTTGTGTGTGTTTCTCATCATAAGTGTGCACGTCCCTCCGTACGCACGTTCCCCCTTACGCACGTCCCCCTTGCACGTATCTTTCCTCATAAGTGCGCGTGTCCCTCTGTGCGCACATTCCCCCTTGTGATGCTCCCCCTTGCGCTTGTCTGTCCTGCAAAGTGGGCACCACACCATATTCCACAGACAGTCACATGGGATATAACAGAAGGTCCAGTCGGAGCTCCACACCATATTCCACGGACAGTCAGTGAAGTTACATATTAAAACCAAATTACTATAATGAGATTTCGAATCCTAACATAGAGCATTCTAGCGGAAGCTTTTAAATACGTTGAATGAACTCATCAATAAACATGAATGTCCACTATAGTCTAAGACATGAATAAAAGTAAAAATACACAAAGAGTCTCGATATTATGGCCTTACAACTGTTTACTTAAACAATAAGTTTTTTACAGACTTCGGCATGCAGACCGGCCACACATGAAAATAGTAAAAGAAAACACTTTGCTTTGCCTTTAAGGGCCAGCACTACAACAAAGGCTTCAGCCCACTACTTGTCACTTGCCTCACCTATTCCTGCATACGAACAATCCACCGGACAGTGGAAAAACAAGGTAGCGGTCAGCTAAAGCTGACCAACTAAAGCTGACCAAATTATAATGACCCCACCCCTTTCTCGGGGCGACGGTGCTCCTTCCCTACAATATATTAGCAAAACCAAACATAGTAATGAAAGTGCAATTTAAGCACACTTCACCACAAGCGTAGTCACGAATGACCACACTCCCCGTGCTCTCAGGGCACATTCTAGGTGTCCGGACAAGCCAGAGACTCACCACCGTTCACAAGACGGCAACATACATGAGCATTTTGGTAGTCTTTACGGCCTGCGCAAGGCCTAAGACCCGTAACTATGACAACGACATGTAGCATTACCCACGGACGCTCGACATAGCTACTGGGTAGGTTCAACCCTTTCCCATTGCTCACACAATCGGGCGCAAAAAGCCACAACGCGGGTCGGAATCCCCCTTCCCATTTCTCCAGACATTTCATAACCACGTTATGATAAACGGATGGATCTCAGGCCACCAAGCTGGTCTCTCAAAGCTCTCAGCCCCACATCACTGGCCCCAGGTCTCCACGACACAGGCCTCAAACACTGGCCCTGGGTCTCTACGACATAGGCCTCAAACAAAGCTCTCAAGGAGCTACCGTCGGCGGTAGCACTACCGCCGCGCTGTACCTGGAAGAAATGCGATTCTACCTGTACAACCCCGTATCCGGCGAGTTGGGGCAGCCGAGCCTAGCAAAAACCCTGAGTGAACTGGGTCCTTGGCGTCGAGTCCACTCGATGCCCCCAGTCCGAGCGGCAAGTTCACTCGGCGACTTCAACCAGGCATCGAGTGAGTCGAGTATACTCGACGCCCCTACCCCTGCGTCGTGAGCCCAGCTCGCCTCGACACCCAGTCCAGCTCGCCTAAGCGACTAGGGAGCCTCAACTCGTAGAAGGGTTTGTCGAGCCAAGTTCAACGAACTCTTGGACGTTCGTCGAAGCTACGACAAGCGAGTAGAGCAGGTCGGGACCGAGCTTGCCAAGGTGCTGAGTTGAGGCGGCAAGTGCCAGCTCCATCAGGCACTCATCGTCCTTGCCGAGCAGAGGTAGTGGGGGGCTATTCGCCCTATGTTGTGCGGGGTATTTTTAACCATTTTGCCCCTGCGGGCCTGCCCATAGTCAGTTAGAACAGCGGAGTCTCGCTGTTGGCAGACGACCCACGTGGCCTGCATATAACTGTTCCAAACAGCGGAGGTTGGTTATTTGCATACCATTTTTAGAAATTTATAAATAGGACCTAAGGGGTATCTAAGAGGGGCATGCTCACTTTTGCCTGGTCTTCTAGAGCTCTTTGGGATACCTTAGCTTCAGCACCTGGCTAAGGAGGGGAAGCACTCTAAGAACTTCTGGGTGTGTGGGGGGACCTCCGTGCTGGAGCTTTAAGTATGTCCCTAATTCTTCTTCCTTGGTTTTTCAGGCTCATGGGAGAGAAGTACGTGTGCGATCACCCCTTCTCCAAGGGTGAACTCCCCGAGATCGAATTCTCGGTTTCAACATTTTTGGTGCGGTGAGCGTGGAGCGTGATCAACAAAGAAAATCTCTTGCAAGTTCGATGTCTAGAGATGAAGGACGAGGTTCAGGCGGGGGCAACTCGCCACCCCCTCCCCCTCCCGCAGTGGCGGGAATGTCAGCAGAGCTCAGAGAGGAAGTACTCGGGCTCATCAGAGTCGCACTCCGCATGCGGGCCAAGAGCGCGACACTAGCAGTTCCTATAGTCGCCATCCCGGCCTTGGGCGATGACGCGCCTATCCGACAAGCTGGGAAGGAGGTCGCTGGAGGGGGAAAGCGCGAGCTATGGGGGCGAGTCTTATTCCCCGGCTCGGCAGGCGAGTACCACTTCGGCGAGATGGTAGGGGAAGAGTTCCCAGCTCGCCTGGCTATGGGTGGAAGTCCTTTCAGCGAGCTTGTTTCTTCTGCCCCAGCTCCAGAAGGGTTCCGGGAGCCGGAGATGACCTACCACACTGGGAAGGGAGATCCGGTCCAGCACGTCCAATGGATCGAGGATGTGGTATCGATCCGACAAATGTCGGATGGGTTTAAATGCCAACTCTTCGCCATCACCCTCAAGGAGAAGGCAAGAGAGTGATTCCACCGGCTCCCGACCAGCTCCATTTACTATTTAGAGGACCTGTGTCGGGGGTTCATGTTGAGGTTCACCACGGCAAAGAAGAGGAAGTAGGAGGCTGAGTCGTTGTTCTGCATTAAGCAGGGGGCAGACGAGACCCTGGGTAGTTATATGAATAGGTTCCAGGAGGAACTGTCCCAGGTGCAGGAGATGTCAGGGCACACCAAGATGGTAGCCTTTACCCTGGGCCTCTAGCCTGGATTCTTCGCCATGGAGCTGAAGAGAACGCCTCCAGTATCTTTGAGGCGCTCATGGAGAGCACGGCCGGGGAGGCTAATATGGATGCGGCACACCCGGAGTTTGCCCGGAAGTTGGCTCGTTGGGCAACGGAGGAGAAGAGGCCAAGGGGTGGACGAGTTCAGGAGGAGAGGAGGGATAAGCCTCGACAGAGAGAGCAGCCGCAGCAACAGCTTCCCAGGTGGGGGCGTCAGGGGCCGACTAATCGGCTAGGGTGGAGGTCGGAGTTGCAGGACTGTTGAAGTAGCGAACAAACGACTAAAAACAAGACGAAATTTTGAATAATTGAAAGTTTTATTATCCAAAAAGATATCATTTACAAAGGTATGACCCCCCTTTTATAGAATGGAGGAGAGAGGAGAGAGTACAAACTAACAATGTGGGACTAAAGCTATACAAAATCTGAGCGGCTAGAACAACAGATTGGAACAGGCCGCGCGGTTAGACCATGTGCTAACCGCTCGGCAATATCAGAAGTAAGAGAGAGATGCGGTAGGAGACCGCTAGACCACCCAGTTTCCAATCCACCCGAGATAAACCGCCAGACCGCCAGACTACAAACATCAATAGCCTGGATATCAAACCGCTGGAGATTAACCGCCAGACCGCGCGGTCTACAACCCGCCAGGCTCAAACTGCAAGACCGCTCGGTCTCATACTTCAACACTCTCCCTCAAGCTGGAGCATAGATATCAATCATGCCCAGGTTGTCATAAATGTGGAAGAAGGAAGTAAAAGCCGGCTTGGTGAAGATATCTGCCAACTCTTTGTCGGAGGTGACGAACAGAGTGCAAATCTGTCTCTTCAAGACCTCTTCTCGGATGAAATGGCAGTCGACTTCTATATGTTTCATTCTCTCATGGAAGACCAGATTTTTGGATATGTATATAGCGGCCTTGTTGTCACAGAATATAGGCAGAGGATAGTCGTAGACCTCTCCTAGGTCAAGCATGAGAGACCGCAACCATTTTAACTCACACGTAGTTGACGTCATACTCCGGTATTCGGCTTCTGCACTGGACCTTGAGACAATAGACTGCTTCTTGCTCTTCCAGCTCACAAGATTACCTCCAATAAATGTGCAAAAACCTGATGTAGATTTACGGTCACCTTTATCATCCGCATAGCTTGAGTCTGAGTAGGCTTCAACTCTCAGATGACCATTCTTCTGAAAGAATAACCCTTTTCCCGGTGCTGCTTTGACATACTCTAGTATCTTCAAGGCAGATTGAAGATGACATTCCCTGGGAGCTTGCATGAACTGACTGACCTTGCCTACAGCATAGGCGATGTCAGGTCTGGTCACCATGAGATAAATGAGTTTGCATACCAGACGTCTATACCTCGTGGCATCGGATATATGAGGTGAGTCATCTGTCCATGTTTTGTCCTCTCTAGTAGCCATGGGATATCGGGCCGGTTTGGCACCGATCAATCCTGCCTCTTGTAGAAGATCAAGAGCATACTTCTGTTGGGAGAGAACCAACGAGTCAGGCTTCCGAGCGATTTCTATCCCCAAGAAATATTTCGGGGAGCCCATATCCTTCGTGACTAGGTGTTGACGGAGGTGTTTCTTTGTCAAGTCCACCCCAGCCTGGTCATCGCCGGTAAGAAGAATATCATCAACATACACCGCCAAAACCACAAGGCCTGATGCGGTTTTGCGAATAAACAATGAGTGATCGGCCAAACTTCTTGTAAAGCCAATGGCAGCCACAATGCCACTAAACTTGTCGAACCATGCCCGAGGGCTCTGTTTTAGGCCGTAGATGGCCTTCTTCAACTGACATACTCGTGTCTCCCCCTGAGCAACATACCTAGGAGGTTTCTCCATGTAGACGTCCTCCTGAAGATCCCCATAGAGAAAGGTATTCTTGACATCAAGTTGGGAAATAGTCCACTCCATGTTGACGGCCACAGAGAGAAGAACCCGGATGGTGCTGAGGCGAGCAACTGGGGAGAAAGTATCAAAATAGTCAACTCCATAAGTCTGAGTAAAGCCTTTGGCCACCAGCCGGGCTTTGTAACGATCCACAGTGCCGTCTGGGCGAAACTTCACAACGAACACCCAGCGACAGCCAACCACATCAGTACCTACCGGTGGAGGAACAAGGGTCCAGGTACCCCTTTCAGTAAGAGTGGTGATTTCCTCATCCATGGAAGATTTTCAATGAGGAATAACAAGAGCCTCCTGGTAAGTGCGGGGAGTGGTAGTAGCCGAGATAGCCAAATCAAAGCACCTGCGAGAAGGAGTAAGCCGATCATAGGAAACAACAGCCGCAAGCGGGTGTTGGGTACACACTCGCACCCCTTTGCGAAGAGTAATGGGAATATCCAGGTCATCTCGTGGCTCAAGGACCGGAGCGTCCGTGGCGGAGAAAGCTAGCCCGGGACTAGAGAGAGACGGTTGCGGAGAAGAGGGAGGGGGTATAATGGAGAGAGGAGGAGACGGAGGAGGAGATGATATAGGAGGGGAGACGTCGATATGCGTGGAAGGAACACAGAGAGATGGTGGAGAGTCAGAGACAGCAGGAGGAAACGGGGATTGAGAAGAGAAGTAGGATGCATTTTCGAAGAAGGTGACGTCCGCGGAAACAAACTGTTTGCGCAGAACGGGGTCAAAGCAACAATAAACTTTTTGAGTGGTCGAGTACCCCCAAAAAGACACATTTTGTGGAACGGGGGGAAAGCTTGTCACGAGTAGCATACGGAGCATGCACAAAAGCCGTACACCCAAAGATACAGAGAGGAAGAGGAAGGGGTTCCTTTCCCGGGTAGAGAATGGAGAAGGGGGTTTTGCCATGGAGAACCGAAGAGGGAATGCGATTGATGAGATAGCGGGCGAGGAGAACAGCATAGCCCCAGTAGGAGCGAGGCACCTGCATCTGCGTCATGAGAGTGCGAGCGATATCGAGGAGATGACGGTTTTTACGCTCCGCCACCCCATTTTGCTGGGAGGTATAAACACAGCTGGTCTGATGAATAAGACCATGTTGCATACAAAAAATGAAAACTCATGACTGAGATATTCTTTAGTATTGTCAGAGCGTAGTACTTTAATAGAAATACAAACTGAGTTTTAATCATATTATAAAAGGATTGCCATACAGATAAGAGTTCAGAGCGATCTTTTAATAGATACACCCAGGTACATCTAGAGAAATCATCAATAAAAGTTACAAAGTAAGAACTACCCCGACCAACGGTGAGAGTAGGAGCAGGACCCCAGACATCAGAATGAATGAGATCAAAAGGGCGGGAGGAACCACGGCCTTGTTTCGGCGGGAAGGAGGAGTGTTGATGTTTGCCAAGATGACACGCATCACAGTTGAGCGGAGGACTGGTCTGAGGTAAGTGGGGAAGAAGCTGACGAAGAATCCGAGGAGGAGGATGTCCAAGACGAAGATGTCATTGAAGTAGATCGGTAGACAAGGAAGAGAAGGCGGACAGAGTGTAAACATTGTCGAGGAAGTAGAGGCCGCTGCTCTCAGTCCCAGTAGCAATCGTCTGTTGGGTCCTCGGGTCCTGAAAACAATAAGAAGTAGGGGTAAATAAGACAGAGCACTGAAGTTGCTTGCATAAAGTAGTAACGGATAACAAATTGCAAGGGAACTTTGGGACATAGAGAGTGTCCGCTAAGCGAAGCAACGGGGTGACTTGAACCATGCCCGTCCCATGAACCGGGGAAGGTGAACCATCCGCAATAAGAACTAGGGGTAACCGATCATGCGTTTCTAGGAGAGAGAAGCATTGAGGGTTTCCGGTCATGTGATTTGTAGCACCAGAGTCAATCAGCCATTTACCTTGGGTAACGACTGTACAACCCCGTGTTCGCCGAAGGGACTCAGGCAACCAGGCGGGCCCCCCTGACTCGCGCATTGCAAGGTTTCCCAAGCAAGCCAGCCCTGCCCGCGCCGCCTTTGGCGGGCCAGCTCCTCCCGCCTCTCCTAGGCGGGTCGGCCCGCCCTCTTCCGCTGCCTCAGCCCTGCCCGCGCCGCCTTTGGCGGGCCAGCTCCTCCCGCCTCTCCTAGGCGGGTCGGCCCGCCCTCTTCCGGCGACTCAGCCCTACCCGCACCGCCTTTGGCTGGCTAGCTCCTCCCGCCTATCCTAGGCTGGTCGGCCCGCCCTCCCGGCGAGCCAGCCCTGCCCACATCTCACGCTGAGTGGAAGCATGGAAGGGCTACTCGTTCGACCCCCGGGGGGAGGATTTTTAACTATTTTTCCCCATTGGCCTGCCCCTAGCCAGTCAAAACAGCGGGGTCTCGCTGTTGGCAGACCCAGGTGGGCTGCATATAGCTGTTCAGAATAGCGGAGTTCAGCTGTTGGCAGGCCAGCCCGAGGAGCTTTTGGTAATCTTAAGGCAGCAGAGGGTCGCTATTTACAGACCATCCACAAAATCCTATAAATAGGACCGAAGGGGTACCTCAGAAGGCAAGCTTACTTATTCCCCGTCTACTAGCGCTTTCTGAGGTACCTTAGCCCGGCATTTGGCTAAGGAGGGGAAGCTGTAGTACCCCCCAACCTTTTGCCCGGGTCGGGCCGAAGGGGGGGTACTACTGGCCCAAGACGCTCACCCAGTGCTCATAGGGTAAACGATCCACCCTGTCCAAGCACTAGATGGCCGCCTTAGTTGGCTCGAATCATAACATTCACAACCCATCAGAATATAGCGGAAGCATTAACAGGAAACCATTGCAGATTTATATATCACCTATCAAAATTACAGTGGTTCTAGGGCCGAAGCCTAAGTACTTATATAAGCCCGTGGGCTATACATGTGCTACATATAATCCTCATATACTCTCTCTCTACGTTGCTCGGCGGAACTCACGTCTCTAAACTCTGGGGACGGCGGGGGTGCATCTGCTCGAGTAGACCTAGCTGTTGGCGTAATCTCCTGCGGCAGCGGGTCACTACGGTGCTCCACCTCCTGTGAATGGTTAATCAAATAACCCTTAGTCATAGAGCTAAGAGGAAACAAATCTCCTCCCCGGATCCACATCCTGGGCACGAGCACGCACCCACCCACCCAACAGAAGTAAATAGCCGAAGCATGAGAGGGTTAGCACAATATTCCATATATGAACAGCTAGGAGCAAATATAAAAGAGTGCAGTATAACCGGAAAAAGCAGCAATAATATAAAACGGTTATAACAATGCTCTACTAGCTCATCAACACAATATGTTTTCATATCTTGAATTCTATCGCAGGCATCTACAGCCGTGCACATACCGCAGGCATTCACAGTCACACACATACCGCAGGCATTCACAGCCGCGCACAGAAACCCTATGTCGACATAGTTTGGACCGCTTCTGTTCCAGCAGGGTAGCGAGCCCCGCGGGCCTCACCGATGTGGCCATCGGTGACAGTGGCCAGTCCTGCCACTTCTGAGGGTGATCGTACCGCACAACCCCAGGCCTTAACGTACAACCTGGTGTTCTTTTGGATGTGAGCGACATCCAGCGAATCATTTTGGTCGACCAGCGGAGGAAAACCCGACGGGGAATAAAACGGCCGGTCACCCGTGGTACCGATCTCCCCGTCGCCTTGAGTCGTCAACCTTCCCGCACCGGTACGAATGGTCTGCGGAAGGGACTGACCCGCCACTATTCCACCGCAAGCAATTTACAAACAATCAATCAACGACAAACATAATACACACCGGGTCTACGTCGGCCTGCCCTACTAGGCTTAAACTTCGGGCGGCGACGCTTAGCTCTACTTTCGTCAAGGAGCGTGGTAGTGCATTATTTGGGGCTAGACCTGGAGGAATACCTCAACTCCGGTTATCCCCAACTAAGGCTCAACCTTAATAACGACTGCTCGTCAGAGCAGGACCCAGGATTATAATAGTAAATTGCAATGAGGACAAATGCAGTGTTTATGCTGCTTATTTAAAGTGCTGGAAAGAAACGTGACCAGTACGAAACTGGAGTAGCACTGAATTAAAAGTACTTGACCCGTACGATACTGGAGTAGAACTGAATTAAAAGTACTTGACCAGTACGAGACTGGAGTAGAACTGAATTAAAAGTACTTGACCAGTACGAGACTGGAGTAGAACTGAATTAAAAGTACTTGACCAGTACGAGACTTGAGTAGAACTGAATTAAAAGTACTTGACCAGTACGAGACTGGAGTAGAACTGAATTAAAAGTACTTGACCAGTACGAGACTGGAGTAGAACTGAATTAAAAGTACTTGACCAGTACAAGACTGGAGTAGAACTGAATTAAAAGTAATTGACCAGTACGAGACTGGAGTAAAGTTGAATTGAAAGTACTTGAATTGAAAAGAATAAAGGAACAGGACCAGTGCAAGACTGAAATAATCATAAAGAAAATGGTTAGTAGTCCAATCACTCCATCCAGGAGGCTTCAGTCTTATCTCCATTCTCAGGAGGCACATTCAGTTATCTTTAAGTTTTTAATAAGGCTTCATTGGGTTACACCCATTATTAAGATCCGATTAGGATTTGATTGCGCCTTATTAATTACGACTTAATCGGATCAGGGGCTTATCAGAAGTTACACCCTCATTATTTATCAAGAATAATTCGCAACTCACTGCTCGTACTCTCACTTTCAGAGCGTGTCCAGATCACCCAAGAGTCGAGGCGCTCGACAGTTTCACAAAGCCTCGGAACACACGGAGCTTGATCACTTGCCTCAGCCACTCTCGTCGATACAATAACTTTGAATTTATTAATTAAATTAGAGAGGACGGTGGCGCGCTCCAATTTTGTTTTCGAAGAAAATGAGCGTAATAATTTCCGAACGCGACCCTAGAATTCCAGATTTTAGGAAAAATATCAAAACTTATTCTCATGACTCCAAATTTTGATACAATTTTTAAGAGAGCCTAAAATGAGCCTAGTAATTTTTTTGTAATTTTCCAATGTGTTTTGAGTCTTTAATTTGTCAAAACAAATTTTATTTGGGATTTTAAAAATACTAAATCAACTCTAAAAATTCTCAAAATTTTTGTGGAGATTTCCCTCATCAAGGGAAACAATTTTCATGTTCAAAACTTTTTTATGAGGGCTTTATTTTAACCTATGAAAAATCAAACCCCTTATTATAATATTATAATATTATAATCATATAAATTATCAAATGAAAACACTGTTCATCGTCACTTTTCTCCCGCTGTAACAAAAACCCGCGCCCTTACGGGCCTTCCCCGCCGCCGGCCGGCCACCGGCCGGCCGTGGCTCCACCACCGGCCAACCCGTCGGTGGTGGGCGCTCCCTCCGACGGTTGTCCGCCGGCCTGTCGCCGCCGGAGCCATTTTTTTTCTAAAATGGAAGGGGAGGGGGGTGACAGCGGCGGCGCTCCGGCCGCCGGAGATCGCATGCGCTACGCCAGAAATGGGGAGGGGGAGGGAGAGAAGGTTCCACCTGGGTTTGGCGGGCTTGGGAGGGGCCGGCTTGGTCGGACATGGCTCAATGTGGTGGTGGAGGGGGAGGAGCTCCTTGACTTGTTTTTTTCCGGCCACCAGAGCTCCAGCAGAGGGGGGGGGGGGGGGAGAAGGGGGAGTTGCTCACTGAGCTATGAGGATAGTTAGGGGAGGGGAGCCTTTATATAAGCTTAGGGGAGTTGCTCACTGAGCCCATGTCATGCCCGTAACACGACCCGTGACACCAGCTCCAAGTCCCAGACTTGGCTTAAAACGTCGCCCGTCCCTCTTTTGAGTTTCGGGGTGTTACAACTCTCCCCCTCTTAAAAGAATTTCGTCCACGAAATTAACAAAGGAGATAAAACAGAATCTCTCAGCGGTACCCAGGCGGAATAACTCCGGGTACACTTCCAGCATAGAGTGCTCTCACTCCTAAGAGCTCCTTGCTAACACAAAAGTCCCACCGGACCACGACTATCCTGATCTCCTTGAGACAAAGTCGTTCGACTTCACGGTCTCCAAAACGAATGGGTTTGACCCTAGTCGCCAACCTTTCGTCCACCAAAACTTGATCACTCACGATCAAGTTCGAAGGCTCTTGCGCCGCCTCACCAAACCGCTCTAGAATTCTCTAGTGGTCCAAGGTATACCGGGCTCAGCTTCCCCAAGCGTCGCTCTCGTGAAACACTCTTGAACGACTATAACTTCCAACACGCCATCCGATAACTCATCATTCCGTTACGTGGCGTTAAAGCACTTAGTCTGTCTCTCCTGAGCGATTAGCAAAAGTTCTTATATGGTTCACACTAAAAAGGGTAGTGTTTACCACTTCTTACTTTAAATACAACTTCGTGTCATCCGTTTCTAGCCTCGACAACGGCATGCGACGACTTCTACCAAAAAGGGCCTCGAAGGGCGCCATTTGTATGCTCGCTTGGTAGCTAAAGTTGTACGCAAATTTTACCAAAACAGATGGCCTTCCCACTGCTTCCCGAAGTCCAGAACGCACATACGAATCACATCCTCCAACGTCCTGTTGACCCACTCGGTTTGCTCATCCGTCCGCGGATGGAAGACTGGACTAAACTACAACTTAGTCTCCAGCACTTTCTGTAACTAACTCCAATCATTGGACGTAGAACACCCACCTCGGTTTATCACGACGTTGCGGGGCACACCGTGCCGCCTAACGATGTTATCCATAAACACTTTACCAGATACTCCACCGAAGTATCCTTCCTATGCGGAATGAAGTGCGACACTAGTGTCAACACAACTACGATCACCCAAACGGCGTCGTTACCTCACCGTGACTTTGGCAAACCATGCACACAGTCCAGTCAGACTT
This sequence comes from Platanthera zijinensis, assembly GCA_039513925.1. Lineage (NCBI taxonomy): Eukaryota > Viridiplantae > Streptophyta > Magnoliopsida > Asparagales > Orchidaceae > Platanthera > Platanthera zijinensis. Next base: position 33,501,265 of record CM077088.1, read on the forward strand.
CTATTCCGAACTAGGCAAGGATTCAAGAATCCCCCGGCACCTGGCACTCTGCCTTCGCTAAGGCGCAAGGCTGGCACTTTGCCACATATAGTGTCACGACCTTCTAGAGTTCTGGCCACCAGAGCACTTCTTCAGATATCGGCACAACTTCGTGCCTCCTAAGCGAGTTGAGTACTTGATATAACGTATCACAACTCCACTCATAGATTACCCATGCTTGGGCTGCACAAACAATTGTCTTTCCTTAGTAGCCCACCTACAACCGTCGATTTGGGATTTTGACCCATCGAGCCGCACCCACGATTTCCTTCATACAGCTACACAACCATAGACTGCCAAATACGATCAGCCAGGTCATACTGGACTTCCGACCAGTTCAACAACGCTTCGGCGCTAGTTCTCTTGTCAACACAACAGATCTCTAACGCTTCCAATTCCCGAACTAGCCTCTCATCATGCACGGACAACCATTTGGCTTGGGCGGGAGCCCTGCGACTCAATGCATCCGCAACTGCATTGCCCTTGCCGGGTGCATGATGAATCTTGAACGTATAGTCCCCCAGGAACTCCATTCATCTCCGCTGCCTCAAGTTCAGATCCTATTGATCCAACAGGTATTTCGGGCTCTTATGGTCGGTATGAATATCGACCTTAACGCCGTACGAGTAGTGCCTCCACAGCTTAAGCGCAAATATCACGGCCGCCAACTCCAAGTCGCGGACCGGATAATTCCTTTCATACACTTTTTGCTGACGCGATCCATCAGCTATCACGCTCCCAAGCTGCACCAGCACGCAGCCCAAACCACTACCCGAGGCGTCACAATAAACCTCGAAGCCCTCGGTCCCACTCGGCAAACTAAGCACAGGCGCCGTGGTCAACCGAGTCTTCAGCTCTTCAAAAGCTTGCGCACACTCATGCGCCCACACAAAACTTTGATCTTTCCTTGTCAAAGTTGTGAGAGGTAGCGCTATCCGCGAGAAGTTCTCCACGAAGTGCCTGTAAAAGCCGGCAAGCCCCAGCAAACTCCGGACTTCCGCTACCGAAGACAACACAGGCCACACAGGAAGTGTGCATTCAGACTGCTACGCGCCACTCTCGGACACCTACCATCGTACAGAACACCAATAAGGGACCGAACAAAATTGCAAAAAGCAATTATAGGAACACTCAGGTTCCCCAAACATGTGTATTTTCATTCCTAAGTGGGCATTCATGGATTCTTTTCATGTTATAACGATGACGCACATACATGTGCTCACCACCCCTTAAAGTGAATTCGCCCACGAATTCATGTAAGCTTGACTGAAACCAGTAGTCTGATACCAATTTGTAACACCCCTATCCGTCACATAGTATATAACAGTAGGTCCGGCCGGGACCCGACGCCATATACTACGGACAGACCGGTTGGTTACGTATTGAAACCTTTCAACCAATCACAACGTCCTACACAACACCTAGCGGAAGCAATTTATTAAAGTTGCAAAATAATAAAGAACTCTGCCAAGCATGAATGTCCACTACTCAAACCAAGAAGGAATGTTTAATACACAAAACAGAAATAGCCTTATGGCTTTACAAAAGTCTGCTTAATAAAAGTGTCTTCCAAACCTCGGCACGCAGGCCGACCACACATGAGTACAAAAAGGAAAACACTCAAAAATTTGGCCTTCGAGGGCCAGTACAGCAACTTGGGCTTTAGCCCGCTATTTACCTCTCGGCTCCGCAGCACCTGCAAGCAACAATCCACCGCACGGTGGTAAACAAAGGCAACGGTCAGCTATGCTGACCAAATTATAACGATTCCGCCCCCAAATCGGGGCGGCACAGCTTCTTCCCTGCACTTGTTAGCAAAACAAGCAACACATCAAAATAAGCATCACATCATAGGTGCGCGCTCACACGGCCGTACACCCCGTGCTCTCAGGGCACTTACTCGGCGGGCCAGTCCGAACCCCGTCCGGTCCTTGACTCCGCCACCACCCCCAGGATGGCAACCTCATGAGTATTTAGTCCTTTCAGTCGTAGCCTATGTAACATCCCATGTTACTTCTAGGCCCCTTAACTTAGATTGAGTTAGGCATAAGGTGGGTGTTAGGGAAATTAGCTAGGTTTGACTCTAGGTAGTGGGTTGTAGCCATGTGGGGCCCACTATAGGACCAAAGTCAAACTAGGTCAAACTAGCCTAAATAGGGACCCTAGCCACACCATGACCCCACCACATTGCCCTAACCCTAAAAACAATCTAAGTGGACCCTAGGGCATGTCACTAGGTCAACCATTGACTCAAGTTGACCCAAGTCAACCATAACCCTAATTTGGTCAAATCCGCACAAATAAGCCCGATTAGATCAAGTGGGGCATCACCATGGCCCAAACCATGTTGGGTGATGACTTAGGCCTCATGATCACTAAGTGGGGCCAGCCCACTCACCCATTTGACCAAGTCAACCCTAAGGTCAAACTCGGTCAACCTTAAGCCTAAATAAGGATAATTGAAGACCAAGCCCATTCCTAATGGGCTAAGACCTTCACCATGGCCCAACCCATGTTGGGTGATGACATGAGGTCCATGACCATCAAGTGGGGTCAGCCCACTCATCAAGTTGACCAAGTCAACCTAAAAAGTCAACAAGTCAACAAATGGCCTAAAAGAAGAAAAGTGAAGGCCAAGCCCATTTCCAATGGGCAAAGCCCATGAGCCAAGGACCATGACCAGGCCAAATGACCATTGGCAGCCACTACCCCTCTGAATTTGGAGAGCGATTACATGCATGGGGGTAGTTTTGGAATTTTGGTGAAAAGGAAGAGAGAGAAAGGAGGAAATGAAGGGATGGAGGCCATGTGGCCCTCCTCCTCTCTTCCCAAACCCTCCTCTAAGCTCCAGCAGCATTTATCATCCATTTCCAGCAAGCTTCATGCCACATGGCATCTAGGAGGAGCATCCAATGTAGAGGCCGAAATCCACTTAATGGCAACTCACTATACAGGCAATATCAGCTCATTTTAACCCTCCCATTAGCTTTAGAAGGTACAAAGGAGTGGAATTCGATACCTAGATCAAAGCTTTTGGTGGAGAATCGGGTTCGGGAGCAAGCTCGCCGGAGAGGAGAAATTCCATGGCCAACCACCGCCACCACCGCCGTCGGGCTCCGATCAAGGTCCGTTTCGCCGCCCCTCTCTCTGTACTAGCTTCTTAGATCCATTAGGTGGGATATCGGGCTCAATTGAGGCCGATTCCATGGGAGCAAAGCTTGGAATTTCGGATTTTTAATGAGGTTCAAGTTCGCCGGAAACCGCTGCCTCTGGCGGCCAAGTCACCGCCAAACGTTAGCCCTCACCTCAACGGAGGTGGTGGTGGTGGTGGCCGGCCAGGGAGGTGGCCGAGTGGCCGGGAAATGATCTTGGAAGGAGCTCCAGGTCGGGCAAATCTCGGCCTTTGGCTGTTTGGAGAAGATGAACAGATGCCCTTTATTTTGCTTTGAGATTAGTGCTGTTATGATGTATAGTGTTCTGTCCCTATTTATACAGTCACTTGCATGTTAAATATAGGGCCATTAGGATCATTTTCAGGACTGGTAATTAATATGAAAAATGTAGCCCTATGTCTTACCTTTAAAATTCCACCCTAAACATGGATTTTGACCCAGTGGTCTGGCCTGTAGGGTAATTCTCCTAGGACTGGTCCTAGGCTAGGGCAGATCTTAATTTGAGTGCCCATGCTGAACCAGTGATCCACATGGCCTGAAATTTTGGGCATGTGCATGTCTAGGGCATATCTAGCCCATGCCAAAAATTAGGAATTTTTGGAATACTTTTTCCTATAGTTTTGTTCAAAATGTCAAAAATTAAATAATTGGAATAATTGGAGTGTTAAGCCTCCAAATGGCCCCAAATTTTGGTGGCAAGTCCTCTGGGACATGTTTAGGTTCTGAAAAAAAATTTCAGCCCATTTGAACAACTGCATGTTGGGTTAAACCACTTGCATGTGTAGGCTAGATTTAGCCTTGGTGTGCATTTAGCAAATTTTGCTATGATGTGTATTTATCCATTTTGGGACCTCTAAAAACCTTGAAATTAATTACAGAGGATCCTTAGGACAAATTCAACCCCTTAAATTTATTATGGGATTTTTGGGAACAAAAAAATCCCATTATTTGGATTTTTGAAAATTATAGCCATATTGGAAAATAAAGTTGGAAAATAGATTTAATCAAGAAAAAATCCTCAGATTTGGTCCTGTTCAATTTTTGGTCATATTTGACTTGGGGTAATTTTATTTTCTCTGTTTGAGATGTTTTGGAGTAAAATATCATGTAAAGACCATTTTACCCTTATTGCTTCCATTCATGAATTAATGAATAAATAAGTCAGAAAAATTTGGAAATATTCCTAGTGGTGTATATAGGTATTATTTAGCTGGCATATTTATTTCAGAATTTTTGGATGTGCATACAATTTTTAAATCATCATAATGGCATTTTAGTAAATATCCAAGAAATTGAATTGCAAGGCCATTACACTGTTAAGGTTGATGAAACTTTTTCCAGTAATCTTATTTTGATGATTTAGATTCCCTGTAATTTTCTTAGAATTTTTGTGAATAAATATCTCATACTTCCTTTGAAAAGTGTAATTATGATGGTTTTAGATTAATCAACAAATAAATACAAATATTTTAATGAAAATTATAAACTTTGGGAGATAGTAATATTTCATCATGTTAAAGGTTAGGATAATTGTTTTGCATCATTAGGGCCATGCAAAGATATATTTCACATGTTAAATGACTTTGGAAAATATTTGGAGAAATTAAATTAATTATATAAATAATTGGAAAAATTATGAAAATTACCATACTCATTTTATTAGTTTATACCACCCTAGGATAAATATTTGGGGGTTGGTGGCCCAAGGATTTGAAAGTTCGATTTCAGGGTGGTACTAGGCCATGTGGTGCGCTTAGTAAAGGTAGGCTATACTATAGGCCACCAGGGAACGAATCAACAACTGAGTTAGAGTCTAAGATCGGAAGTATAACCCTGGGTGGCAGATGTATTCTAGAGACGAGAGTAATAGTGCAACCTTAAACTTATTTAGGAGGAGCCGACGGAAGACCGTCATTCCCCGACCCATAGCTTAAGTCACTAAGTCACTCTATGTAACAGAGAGAGAAAAAGGGGTTCTGGGTAGACATCAACTGAAGTGAAGATCCTTGAGAAAGGGAGCTTTGGGATTCAGCCCATCGTAGCTCCTAGTGCCCCTGAGAGCCCTTCACCGGGAATACCTTGGGCAGTCCTGGGATTAACCTTAAGTCACTAGGTATAACAACCGGTAGACAAGAGTAGTCTAATAGGTTAAGTGTAATGGACATGTGCTCTCTCGTGCCGGGTTGGAGGGACTTGGAGTCTATTGACTACTTGCTCACCCGCGCAGAGTTGAAGGAAAGAGATTGACATATATATACTCACCCGGGCAGGGTTGGAGGTTTTATAGTACATACTCACCCGTGACGGGTTGGAGAGATTTGGGACAGGATAGCCCTTCGAGCTGGAGGCTCAATATATTATACTTGCATGTGCATATACTAGTTGCGGGCCATGCGGTACTGGCCAGTCGTCACACCGACGGCAGTATGGTGGACCAGGCGGGTGCGAGGGTTAGAGGGACCAGTAGGTTGTTTATACTGAGGTTTGGAGGACTTTTCCCGATAACGCGCACCCGGCCCAACAAGACTGACAGGTAGTCAGCAAAGTGGTACGCAGAGACTCTAGAGTACACTTGTTTCATGTACAGAGGTGCATAAGAGAGGTCTAGGCCTGGTAGTGTGTATACCCGCCTAGAAAGCGGAGAAGCCCGATCCGCTGCTGCCGGAGCCACGACGGCGGTACCTGAGAGTGATGCTAGCTCTCGAAAAGTGGGAACTAAAGGTCTGTGATCACGGAGTCGTGTGTGTGAGTTACACTGCATGTTCATATCATACCCACCATATAGATGCCTATCATTAACTTTCATAACAACCTATGACACCTAATGTATAAGTGGTATGGGACGCTTATACATTAGGACCTGCTAAACGACCCCTTAGTCTATAAGCTTGAGTGGGCAAGTTTATAGGTTGAGGTTACTTTCCTTTTTATACATATACTGTTTATGATACCTGACACCCCATCGTATAAAATGGTATGGGACATTTTATACGATGGGAGCCTTGTAGAAGACCCCTTGCTTATGCGTACTCGCGTAAGTGAAGGTTACTTTTCATTACTTACTTGGTTACATATTCTGTTTAGTTTCCTGTCACCTGCTCCGCCTTTGTCACCCCTTGTTGTCCTCCGCTTAGTCCTCCCGCACGGTGCCTAGGAGTTGCGGGGCGAGGTGTGGAGGAAACGACTTAGTCTTTTGACTAATGGTCGGTGACCATACTATTTTCAGGAGCTCGAGGAGATGGACCAGCACGACGAGGAGGCAGGACTTGAGGAGCAGATACCGGCACCTCCTCCTACTACTACTGGAGCACGTACTCAGGTGTGATGAGCGAGATTATCGATTTCCGCTGCTGTTAGAGAGAGAGAGAGATTTGATTATGATGTACTGGGCATAAGCCCGTTTTACTCTCATTATATTGTACTCATTGTGGACTGTACCTTGTACTTTTCATTTGTTATATATATATGTTTAGTACTGTGGCTGTGGACTTCTACATTTTTGCTCTGCTTTGTACTCTTTTATTCTCATATTGGCCGACAGGTTATGATCGTACTAGCCGGCAGAATCGGCTTCTTGCGGTGTCGACTAACCCGTGCGTTAGTGTCACCGTAAGGCGGCGGTTCTGGGCATAAGATCCGGGTTAGCCTTGGAATGGGGAGACGGGATCTTACAGCCTAGACTCGATCTCCAAACCTCGGTAAGTCCCACGTAAAACTTTAGGTCACTTCAACCGAGCAGGTGGAGCGGGTAGGGGTCCACCAGTCCGTTGCTCACCCCGCCGTTGCCATTTGGCCTTTGACGCGGACTAAGCTTCCCCAGTCCCAAATACCGTTCAAACATGGACATAGCCCCGCTTTGTACCCGGCTGGCTCCCAGGCCACCGATATGACAGAACTGCGTTTCCGTCCAAATTTCCGGGTGCACCTCGGGGTTCATCCCCAAGGATCTCTGATGCATTCAAACATGGTACATAGCCCCGCTATGTTCCCGGCTAGCTCCCAGGCCACCAAAATGACAGAACCTTGCTTCCGCCCAAATTTCCGGGTGCACCTCGGGGTTAATCCCCAAGATTCCCTGATGCATTCTACCGCATAGCAACCCGAAAACAATCAAAATGCTGGGAGTCTTCTCCGGCTAAAAATGCACATCAAATCATCACCGATTCGGAAAACACGTCTGGGTAGGCTTCACACAGCATGCCTATGTCCGTACTACGATTCCGGACTTTAACAAGGGGGACTTCACATATCTACCCCAAGGAATACCACGATCATGCCGCACACTTGCGGGAGAGGGGTTTTCCAATGCAAAGGATGAAGAGCTTCACATGCTCAAGAAGAGAATCGTTACCCTTTCACTTTTCCTCGGCACCATGACGATCTAGCCGGATGGAAAGCACCGTATCGGCCTCGCCTTCGCGGATCCGGACTCGGATCGTGATTTGGAGCTCCGAAGCTCCGCCGGTGACCGGATCTTGGTCTTCTTCCTCCTCCTTGCTCTCCCTTCTCTCTAGGATTTAGAGAGAGATGAACCCAAGGAAATGATAGGATTTGTAACCCTATTCTCGGATATAACATCCCAGCAACAGCCCTGAGCCGTCGGATCCCAAATCAAGAAATCGAACGGCTGCGATTAAGCCCAAAATTACAAAATCTGGGTCGAACACGGGTTGCAACACGGCCATGTGCATGGCCGTGTCACCCATTTGCCATCTCGACCGACGCGATAACCAGCACACGACATTCGACACGGCCTCCGACACGCCCGTGTCGCATGCGACATGGCCGTGTCGCGACCCGTGTCACGCCCCCGTGTGCAATCGACCAACATTCCCAACCCGAGAAGGACACGGCCTGTAACACGGTACCCGACATGCCCGTGTCACATGTGACACGCCCGTGTCAGAGCCCGTGTCATGGCCCGTGTACATGACTCAGAAAACTCCCCAGTGTGACACGCCCTGGGACACGCTCGTGTCCCAGGCCGTGTGCCTCAACTCGACGATCGCCGATCGTCAAAACGTCGACCACAAGACCCGAGGCCAAACACGCCCGTGACACGCCCGTGTCACGCCCGTGTCATGCCCGTGTCACGCCCGTGTCATGCCCGTGACACGACCCGTGACACCAGCTCCAAGTCCCAGACTTGGCTTAAAACGTTGCCCGTCCCTCTTTTGAGTTTCGGGGTGTTACAGAATGGAAGTAGAAATTATCTTTCCTCGTCATTTTATTCAATCGCCTATAGTCCATACATATTCTCCATCCCGTGACGGCCCTAGTGGGTATGATTTTTTTATTCTCATTTTGAACAATAGTCATTTCACCCTTCTTCGATACACACTGCACTGGGCTCACCCACTTGCTATCTGAGATGGGGTAGATTATACCCGCGTCAAGCCACTTTATTATTTCTTTCATTACCACTTCTTTCATTGGAGGACTAAGCCTACGTTGATGTTCTATGGATCCTTTTACCCCCTCTTCTAATAATATTTTATGCATGCAAATGGACGGGCTGATTCCATTGATATCGGCTAGAGTCCAACCAATGACACCCTTAAAATCTCTCAAGACTTCCAATAGTTTTAGTTTGTTCTCCCTTTCCAATGATGCATCAATGATAACTGGTAAGGTGTTATCTTCCCCAAGGAAAACATATTTCAAATGTACGGGTAGGGGCCTTGATAGTTTATCTTTCAAGACAGCCTAAACACCTAGAGGGGGGGGGGGGTGAATAGGTTCTGCTTATTTATAAAAACTTCTAGGCATAATTCAATTTAATGGCTAACACAATAATCACAGCAATCACAGAAAATAAAACATCACAGATTGCACAATGTTTTATAGTGGTTCCCCAAGGTCTGGGTACATCCACTTTCCCCCTTCACCTATCTAGCAGTATGCTAGATTTGGCCAAACTTCCACTAATCTCAGATCAACAGATCCTACAACTCAGAACCCAACTGGTTCCTACAACTCAGGCACAACAGCCCTACCTCAGCCTTGCCCCAAGGCCTACAACTCAGAGAAGACCCTTCTCCTACACTCAGGCAAACAGCCCTACCACTCAGAGTTCAACACTCCTACACTCAGCCTTTATAACACAGGCTTACAACTCAGATCTGTGTAAACAGATCCTACAGAAATATAGAAAAGATTATTTAACTGTTTTGCCTAAATTGAGAGAGAAAAGGCCAAGACAATTCTTGATCAGCTGATGAAATCAACTGTATCTGAGCTTTCTTCAAAGCTTCTTGAATATGAACTTAGCTGAGTTGATTTCCAAACAGCTTCTTGAGAATCCACTGGTGGTTTCTTTCTCCTTCTTCAAATTCTGGCTTGATCTCTCTCTATCCAGCACTTTGAATGATTCTTCTGAATTCTGATTAGAACTCTTCTTTGATCTATCCTTAGATAGTCTTCTTAGATCTTCCGGAGAAGATCTTCTTAAGTGCCTAGCACTTTCTTGAAATGAATTGGATTGTAATCCTTCTCAACTTTTTGATTCTCAACAATGGTTTTTTTAAAAGTTGCTTTCTCCTTCTGAATCTGTCTATTTATAGACTTTTTTTCATGGTAACCGGCTGATCCGGTTTCTAACCGTTTTCTGACAAGTCTGACAGCTTCAGTTAACCGGTGGCAACCCACAGCTGTCATGTCTTCAAACAAGTCCTGTGCCTTAGTCTTGAACCACAAGTTGTCGAGACAGTCTGTCAGAAAGTGTCGAGACCATCTGTCTATCTGTGTCGACACAATTGACTTTGGTGTCGACACAGTCTTCAGTGATGTCGACTAAGTTGCCTTTGAGTCGACACAGCTTCTTCTGAAAATAACTTGGTCTTGACTCTTCAGTGTGTCGACACAAGTCCTGTGTGTCGACACAGTTGTTGTAGAATCATAACTTAGTAAGTGTCGACTTAGCCTTCAGGTGTCGACACAGTCTTCTTTTAACCCTGCTATAATGTGTCGACTCAATCACAATGTGTCGACACATTCTGCTGGTGTAGACAAACTTGAGGTCGACTATATTCTTCTGTGTCGACACATCCTGCTGGTGTCGACAAACTTGAGGTCGACTATATTCTTCTGTGTCGACACATTTTCCCAATGCTGAGGTCGACGCTTTTCTTCTGTGTCGACACAAATTCCCAGTGTTGTGTCGACTTACTTCTTCTGTGTCGACACACTTTCCCAGTATTGTTGTAGACTAACTGCTATGTGTCGACACTGCTTCCCAGTGTTGTGTCGACTTATTTCTTCTATGTGTCGACACATCCTTCTCTATGTCGACACTTGGACTTAGAATTTTTTTGCATACTTTATTAATTCTTCAACTGCGCATGTCAACTCAAAACAACATCAAATACACCTTGATGTATATCATTGAGCTAAGTTGGGCTTCTTCAAATCAGGTACACATTTTCCAATGTACCCAACAATCTCCCCCTATTTGGAGAAGTCATAACCCTATAGCCAATGATATACACCATTTATACAAAGTATAAACTGATGATAAATGACATAACAGGAATACTTAATATAAACAAAACATAAAAACAATCCATCACAGAATGAACATTATATGATGTCAAACAACATTTTGTTTATAACCTGATAATGTTTGAATACAGAGAATTACATTTAATGATTTAATCAAAACATTACAAAATACTTTGAAAGAACTAAAAAACTAAGACTGATCAAGCTCTTTAATGACAATCCCTTTGCCAGATAGAACTTGAGCCTTCACAGGAGCTTCAGAATCTTCAGCTGGCTTCTTGCCTTTTAGATCAGCCTTCTTCTTTGCTTCTTCCTTGAGCCTTTGCCTTTCAAAATAATGAAAGGGCTTTGGAAAATATTTGCTTGGCTCCTGAGCATCTGTAGGCAGCCTACCCAGCTTGGCTTTTCTTCTAAACTGTACAATGGCCTCTTGCCTGGCTTCATACTTCTGCCATTCCCTCTCATTGTACCACTTGCCTCTTTCCTGCACTTGGTCTTTGACAGCCTTCCATGCAGTGAGTATTATATTTCTGGAAGTAGGACTCCACTGCTCAAAGTCTGGCTTAAGTTCAGCCTGCTCTCTAAACCTTTTCTTAGATAGAAGAGCATCTTGCTGGTCTTTCAAAGTAGCCTCAGGCTTATCAACCTTCCCAATAACAATATTAGTAACCTTCTTTGGAGGACTATACATCCCTTGAACCTGTTGATCAATCATATCAAAATCTGGAGGGGGGTAAATGACTTGGGCAACCTCAGGTTGATTGCCTTCAAGTAGACTTGTTTGTATTCCTGACTCAGCCACCATAGCATCATCACACAATGGGGGATATCCTAATGTGGCTCGAATACTATTGGTCACCCATTTGGAGTGCTCTGAGCCTGCATGAACTAGCATCCTCTCCCCCTTTATGGCTTCTCTAGAAACATGATCTCTAAGATCTTCCTTTTGAAATCTGATTTGGCCATCCAGATAATTGACTCCCCCTTTAAAAAATGGTTTTAACTTTTGAAGCTTCTCAGATATTTCTTTTTGAGAGGTAGTGATTGCAGTCTTAACAGAAGCAATAGCAGCTTGAAAGTTCTTATCAAATTCTTCCATTTCTTTTGTTTTATTTGCAGGCAGGCTTGGAACAATCTTTTGCAATTCCTCTATTATCTTATGATGAGATTCAGTTAAATTATCATTCATTCTTAACTGATTTTCCAAGACATAGCTTTGCTTTAAAGCAATGTCATCCACTTTAGGGATGATAGTCTGTTGTTGTTTTGCCAGATATACCACAGCATTACCACCCTTATGGAAGCAATCTGTCATTTCTTTCTTATGCATGTTGACTTGAAACTGGATGGACTTTATATCCTGAGCTAAGTCAAACTGAAGTGACTTGCTATTTTCATCAACATACTTTTCCAGAGCCATTCTGTGTTCATCCAATTTCACCTGTAGATCTACCATAAACTTGTTCTGATCAAAGGCAGGAGATACTTGTTGAGGTGTTGTCTGTAAAGCTTATTTATAATTCTTGCTTCTTCTCTTAAATACAACAAGTTTTCTTTTCTTGGCCATCCTGACTTCTTCAGTTTCTGTATCAGACGAAGTATCTAGGTGAACTCTTTCTTGAGGAGGATGAAGTGTTTCTGCCCCAGTGACCTGTTGCTCAGTCTCAACATCCACTGGCTCCCCCTCAACCTGTGGCTCAACTTCAGCTTCCTAATCAATTTCCATACCTATGGACTGCTCAATTTCTTATCCTCCTCCTACTTTATCAGTAGTAGTATCAGCATCAGGGAATAACTCCTCCAGAGTAAATTCCAGTTGAGCTGTAACTTCTGCAGCAGTTAAATCTTGAGATAAGTCTAACTGTGCTTCCTCTTACACTTGTACTGACAACAACTTTTCCTGTACTCGTTCAGTAATTATAGTATCTAGAGTAGGAGTGGACACTAGCTCCACCTGAACCTGTGCAGTAATAAGAATATGAGTAATGTCTTTTATAGTAAAATACATTAGCTTCCCCTACACTAGTACCTTATCAGGAGTAGATACATTTTGAGCAGGAGAGTGAACTGGCTCCCCCTGCATCTGTGCAGGTGTTGACACTTGCTGGACTATAGTTGAGTCAGGCTGTTCTTCAACCTGTGTCCTGAGTGGGTCTTCTTGTTGTTGTTCAGTTTCTTGAGTTTGAGAAGGGGATTTCACAGGGGTGTCTGGCCTGCTCTCTTCAGGCACATCCTTGGACAGCACCCTATCCCACCTAGAGAACAGTCTCATATCCATCCTTCTCATATGATTAATCTTAGTCCCTGGCAGTTGCTGCATCACTTCAGGAATCACTCCAGTGAGATATAAGCTCATGATTCTAGCCATGTTGGGCTTCTTGATTCCTTCTTTGATCTTGTCAAAGAGTACTCCTGACCAATCAGTAGGAATTGTAAAAACAATCCTGGTCATAAGGCTGAACATATAGGCAGAAATCCTATCATGTCCACCTGTCTTACAGAGGATCACTTTCCCAACAATTTCAGACAAGAACTTCCCTTGCTGACTCATACCCTTCCTGTTGAATGCAGCTCCAATCTTCATGCTCGAGTCCAGTCCACACCATTGAAGGGCTTCCCTTGTCTTAGAACTAGGAACTTCCTCTTCATTCTCAACTACTTGTAATTGAAAGATCTTTCTTAAACTTTTTGGAGTAACCTTCACCTTAGTCCCTTGAACATTTGACTTAATCATGAGGCCATTTGAGTGGACTGATGCAGATATAAAGAACTCGTGCACCTCCTTCCTCCAGATTTTAGTCGGTTCTGAGATTAGAAATTCTAACCCTGCCTCAGAGAGGAGGGTGATAACCCCTTGAACATCTGGCGGCGCATCTGCAAAGGCCTGGCGCACCAACTCATACCCTTCATTGACGTTGTCTTCAATCCTTGGCGCCATCGATTCGTCGAGAAAGCTTGAGAGAAGAGAGAAAGATAGACTGTCGACACAGGGTTTTAGTCTCGAAAACCTTGGAAGCGTGTCGACAGATAGAGTTTTTGACCTATTTATACCTTCTGTTGAAAGAAGTTCAAAAGGCGCCAAAAACAGACTAAATGTGTCGACACAGACGGAATGTGTCGACACAAACTTCTATTGTCTCGACATTACTTCAGCCTACGATGTGTTGACACTAATTTGTGGTTATGTCGACACCTTGGATACATAGTAGATAGACAGAAATTCTGTGTCGACTCTAAGGATTAGTGTCGACACATATTCTGTAAGTGTCGACACCATTATCCTGGTTGAGTCGACATTACTTTTCTGGTTAAGTCGACAATATAACTCTTAAGTGTCGACACATATTCTCTGTGTCGACACAATATTTCTGACCTGTCGACATTATTTCTCTGAGTCGACACATTATTACTGAATGTGTCTACACATTCTTACTTAGCCAATTTCTGTTGGTTCAACACCACTTTTAAGTGTTACTTCAATGTGTCCTCTCTTTTTTTAACACTTAATTATGTTGTTATTACTTTAACTTACTAACATACCACTTCAATTTCATTGTTAATGATTTTGTTAATACATTAATCAATGGTTAACATACCTAATTCAATTTTGAATTTATTGAATTTGGTTTCATCTAAAGGCTTAGTAAATACATCTGCTATTTGATAATCTGTTTTTACAAATTCCAATGAGATGTCTCCTTTTTCTACATGTTCTCTAAGAAAATGGTATTTGATTTCTATATGCTTAGTTCTACTATGAGAAACTGGATTATTAGCAATAGAAATAGCACTCTTAGAATCACATAAAAGGGGTGTTCTACTTACCTGAATACCATAATCCTTAAGCTGATGCTGCATCCACAATAGCTGTGCACAGCAGCTTCCAGCAGCAACATACTCTGACTCAGCTGTGGAAATTGCCACACTGGTCTGCTTCTTACTACTCCATGATATTAGTCTTCCTCCCAGGAATTGACAAGTACCTGTAGTACTTTTCCTGTCCTCTCTACATCCTGCAAAATCTGCATCTGAATAGCCTGTTAGTAGAAAATCTCTATTCCTAGGGTACCAAAGGCCTAGATTAGGAGTGCCCTTTAGATATCTCAGAATCCTTTTGACTGCAGTATAATGAGATTCTTTAGGGCAGGCTTGGTACCTAGCACAGACACATGTTGCATACATAATGTCTGGTCTACTAGCAGTAAGATATAGTAGAGACCCAACTATTCCTCTATACAATGACTCATCAACAGGTTTACCTGCCTCATCTTTGCATATAGGCATACTTGTTCCCATAGGAGTTCTCATGGTGGAGGATGACTCCATACCATATTTCTTAATTAATTCTTTGGTGAACTTAGACTGGGATATGGACAATCCATCATCAGTCTGTCTTACTTGGAGTCCCAAGAAGAACTTAAGTTCTCCCATACTGCTCATCTCAAACTTCTCTTGCATAAGTTTGGCAAACTTTTTACAAAGGTTGTTTTCAGTAGATCCAAAGATTATGTCATCAACATAGATCTGAACTAAGATGATCTTACCTTTGGATTCCCTAAGGAATAAAGTTTTGTCTATCTTTCCTCTTGAGAATTTATTCTCAATGAGGAAGGTAGACAGGGTTTCATACCAAGCCCTTGGAGCTTGTTTTAACCCATACAAAGCTTTCCTAAGCTTATACACAGAATCAGGTTTAAGAGGATCTACAAAACCTGATGGCTGCTCTACATATACTTCTTCTTTAAGATCACCATTCAGAAATGCTGACTTCACATCCATCTGGTATACTTTGAAGTCTTGGTAGGCTGCATAAGCAATGAACATTCTGATTGCCTCCAGCCTTGCTACTGGAGCAAAGGTTTGATCAAAGTCGATCCCTTCTTCCTGCCTGTATCCTTTTGCAACTAACCTTGCTTTATTCTTCACTATTATCCCACTTTCATCTAGCTTGTTCCTATAGATCCACTTAGTGCCAATTATGTTGTGGCCTCTTGGTTTAGGAACAAGCTCCCAGACTTTGCACCTTCTGAATTGATTCAGCTCCTCTTGCATAGCATCAACCCAATGCTGGTCTTGGATAGCTTCTTCAAACTTCTTAGGTTCCATTTGAGACAAGAAACTTGAATGCAAAACTGTGCTTTGATTTCTGCTTCTAGTTTGCACTCCTTGTCTTGGATCACCAATTATCTGATCAGCAGGATAATCTCTTAGATATCTTATAGCTGGAGGAAGATTCCCTTCAGGTTGAGCATCTCCAGCTTCTTCATTCTGCTGAACCTCTTGGTTTTCATCAGCTTCCATTATCTCTTGTACTCCCCCTGGACAGCAGCCTTCATTTTCCAATGCTCCATCTTCCTTTGAAGCTTCAGCAATGGAGAGCTTGTCCATCCTCTTGCTTATACCTGTTGAGTCATTTGATCTACAAGACAACTCACAATTGATTAATCTTGTTTCATCAAATACAACATGCACAGATTCTTCAACAACTTGAGTAGTTAAGTTGAAGACTCTATAGGCCTTACTATTTGTGCTGTACCCAACAAATATCCCATCCTGGGATTTGGCAGCAAACTTAGTCAAATATGACTTGCCATTGTTAAGTATATAGCACTTGCAACCAAAAATCCTAAAATATGATAGATTTGGTTTTCTGCCTTTCACAATCTCATAGGGAGTCTTTCTGTGGCTTTTGGTGATAGAAGCCCTATTGATGACATGACAAGCAGTGTTAACTGCCTCAGCCCAAAAATATTCTGGGAGAGAGGTGTCACTCAATAGAGTTCTACCAGCTTCAATTAATGTTCTATTCTTTCTTTCAGCAATTCCATTTTGCTGAGGTGTTCTAGGTGAGGAGAACTCTTGGAAAATCCCAAAGTCTTTACACAAGTTTGTTATGCTTTCAGATTGAAACTCAGTACCATGGTCACTTCTGATTTTGACCACTGTACTATTCAGTTCATTCTGAATTTGCTTTACAAAATTAAGTAATACACTTGGGGTTTCAGATTTTTGTCTCAGAAAGAACACTCATGTAAATCTAGAATAGTCATCTACAACCACAAAAGTGTAGACCTTCCTACCTAGACTATGAACTGGCATAGGACCAAAAAGATCCATATGCAAGAGGTATAAGCACCTCACAGAATCCTTGTTTTCAAGGCTTTGAAAGGAGGATTTTGTCTGCTTTCCCTTTTGACAAGCTGAGCATATCCCTTCCTTTATACACTTAATTTGAGGTCCATTCCTCACTAGCTCTTTGCTAAAGAGTTGTCCAATTGTCTTGTAGTTTAGATGAGCCAATCTCTTGTGCCACTTAACACAATGAGAAGCATTGTCATCAGCTACAAGACAGATGGGAGAAGCCTTATTCTCACATTCAAAATTAAGACAATATACATTTCTCTTCCTATACCCAGTCAATATGATCTTTTGATCACTTGACCTCTTGATATGACATCCATCTTTAACAAATGAAATGTCATATCCTAAATCACTTAGCTGGCTTATGCTTATTAGATTATGTTTCAAACCCTTTACATAAGCCACTTGAGTGATAGTAATTAGGTTAGAAGAAATGTTACCAAACCCTTTGATGACTCCTTTTTCAGATCCACCAAAGATCACTTTAGGTCCATCTTTGACAGATGAATACTCCTTCAGCAGCCCCTTTGTTCCAGTCATGTGCCTGGAACAACCACTATCCAAGTACCATATAGGGGCATGGTTACTTGGATTCACCTGCAATACAGAATTACTTACCCTTAGAACCCAAGTAAGTCTTGGGTCCTTGATTCAGGTTAGCATTAATAAAGCTATCATAACCTCTTCTAACAGGTAGACTCTTATTCTTTATAACACTTGTGTTATACCAGCAGTCTAATGCAAAATGGCCTCTCTTGCCACAGCACCAACATTCAAACTTATTGTATCTAGATCTAGATACATCCTTGTCAGAAGAATTTCTGTTCATTGCTGGTGCTGTTGCAACTTCACCTACTGATTTCTTAAAACCATTGGGTTTATGACCATAGGTAGGCCTGCTTGCATTTACACCCTTGTTCTTCAGAACATTAGTCTTAATATGACCTTGAATGTCTTCATGATCATATTTATTAGAAGGCACTTTCACCTTACTAAATTTTATGGGGACTGAAAGGTTTAGTGGCTGAACAGGAGCTTTGCCTTTCCTCTTGAATCTGCCAGCCCTGGAGTTACCTTTAAATCCTAATCCAGCCTTACCCTTTTGAGTGACAAATTCATCTATCAAGGGTAAGACAGATTTTGGCTTAGAGTAACTAGCCACTAAATCCCTTTCAATTCTAAGTCTGGCCTCCAGACTCTTCACTTGATCATTAGTATAATTAATTGTGCCCATCTGAATAATAGTTATATTCTTCAGCTTGGCAATTTCATTTAATTTTTGATCAATGACTTTTTCTAACTCAGTTGTAGCAAACCTTAGTTCAGCAATTTCCTGAGCCTGAGATTTAACCAGGTTCTTGCTTTTCTTAAGGGCCTGCAACAGGTCCCCATACTTGTCTATCAATTGATAGACATCTCCTTCAGATTCAGATGCATCTACATCTGTTGATGCAGATGTAGCTGATTCTTCACTTGTACAATAAACAGATGTAATAGAAGGACATTGTACCTTATTATGACCAGACTGATTCTGGCATATGTCCTCTTCTGATCCTGCCATCAGCCCCATACAATGTTGATCCTTTTGTTCATTGATGGAGTCTAGCAACTGCAGAAACTCCTCTTCTTCAGATACAGCATATAGTCCAATATATGCTTCAGCTTCAGATTCTGACTCTGAAGTTGACTGATCTGATAGACTCTTATCTTTCTTTGCTACAAAGGATTTCTCCTTCTTGCCTTTCTGATAAGTCTTCTTCTTTTCTGAAGATTCCTTTCTCTTGTCAGGACAATCAGCCACTACATGTCCAGGCCTATTACAACAATAACAGACAATCTTTGAAGTAGTGGCTTTGCTGGGCTTTGATCTGCTCTTCTCTTTCCTTGATGACCTTTTCTTCTTATAATAGTCATCAACTTGCTGTGATGGGGAAGGCCTAGACTTCCACTGCTTCTTCTTCAAGAACCTCTGGAATTGTCTTGTGAATGCAGCAAAATCTGCATCTGAATCACAGCTTTCAGAATCCTTGTTTGAATTTTCAGAACTATCTTCTATAACTTCCTTAGGAGGAGATGATGATATCCTCCTATTCTTTCTAGTGGCTTCTGCATTGAATGCCACAGTCTTTTCTCTATGCTCTCCTTTTGAGTTTCTTTCCTCCTCCTTCCTCACCATAAGTTGCATTTCATAGGATAGCAACTTTCCAAACAGGGTTGGAGGAGATATCTCTGCCAATTTAGCCACTTCTCTTATGGCACAGATCTTTGTATCCCAATCCTTTGATAAGGATCTTAAGAATTTGTCATTCAGTTCATAGGTACTGAAGAGTCTTCCATAGGATATTAGCTCATTCACAATTCTATAGAATTTCTTATAGCACTCAGTTATGCTATCAGATTTTCCTTGTCTAAAGCTTTCATACTCCTGATTTAGCATAGACTTCCTGTCCAGCCTTACTTCTTCAGATCCCTCTATGTAGACAATCAATGTGTCCTACATCTCCATGGAGGTCTTGCAGTGAATCAGATTCTGAAATGTTGAATCATCTATGGCACTAACAATGATGTTCTGTGCCCTTTTGTCCATGGTTGCCAAGATGATTTCATCCTTGGTCATTTCTGAATAAGTCTTTGGTATTTGGATATTTGCATCCACAGCTGAAATCTTCTTTAGGATAAAGGGCCCTTCCTGAACTGTGATATAAATCCTTGGGTCAGATGCCTCCATAAACAATCTGACTCTTTCTTTCCAGATCCCAAAGATTTCCTTCCTGCATATGGGTAATTTCATAGACCCTAGCTCCTTATGATTCTCTCCAGAACCCATCTTCTTGAATCTTGAATCTGCCTTTCAGATCTACCTCAGACTGTTAAGTCCTTTTTGAGGAACCTGCCTCTGATACCACTTGATAGTTTATCTTTCAAGACAGCCTAAACACATAGAGGGGGGGGGGTGAATAGGTTCTGCTTATTTATAAAAACTTCTAGGCAGAATTCAATTTAATGGCTAACACAATAATCACAGCAATCACAGAAAATAAAACATCACAGATTGCACAATGTTTTATAGTGGTTCCCCAAGGTCTGGGTACATCCACTTTCCCCCTTCACCTATCTAGCAGTATGCTAGATTCGGCCAAACTTCCACTAATCTCAGATCAACAGATCCTACAACTCAGAACCCAACTGGTTCCTACAACTCAGGCACAATAGCCCTACCTCAGCCTTGCCCCAAGGCCTACAACTCAGAGAAGACCCTTCTCCTACACTCAGGCAAACAGCCCTACCACTCAGAGTTCAACACTCCTACACTCAGCCTTTATAACACAGGCTTACAACTCAGATCTGTGTAAACAGATCCTACAGAAATATAGAAAAGATTATTTAACTGTCTTGCCTAAATTGAGAGAGAAAAGGCCAAGACAATTCTTGATCAGCTGATGAAATCAACTGTATCTGAGCTTTCTTCAAAGCTTCTTGAATATGAACTTAGCTGAGTTGATTTCCAAACAGCTTCTTGAGAATCCACTAGTGGTTTCTTTCTCCTTCTTCAAATTCTGGCTTGATCTCTCTCTATCCAGCACTTTGAATGATTCTTCTGAATTCTGATTAGAACTCTTCTTTGATCTATCCTTAGATAGTCTTCTTAGATCTTCCGGAGAAGATCTTCTTAAGTGCCTAGCACTTTCTTGAAATGAATTGGATTGTAATCCTTCTCAACTTTTTGATTCTCAACAATGGTTTTTTTAAAAGTTGCTTTCTCCTTCTGAATCTGTCTATTTATAGACTTTTTTTCATGGTAACCGGCTGATCCGGTTTCTAACCATTTTCTGACAAGTCTGACAGCTTCAGTTAACCGGTGGCAACCCACAGCTGTCAAGTCTTCAAACAAGTCCTGTGCCTTAGTCTTGAACCACAAGTTGTCGAGACAGTCTGTCAGAAAGTGTCGAGACCATCTGTCTATCTGTGTCGACACAATTGACTTTGGTGTCGACACAGTCTTCAGTGATGTCGACTAAGTTGCCTTTGAGTCGACACAGCTTCTTCTGAAAATAACTTGGTCTTGACTCTTCAGTGTGTCGACACAAGTCCTGTGTGTCGACACAGTTGTTGTAGAATCATAACTTAGTAAGTGTCGACTTAGCCTTCAGGTGTCGACACAGTCTTCTTTTAACCCTGCTATAATGTGTCGACTCAATCACAATGTGTCGACACATTCTGCTGGTGTAGACAAACTTGAGGTCGACTATATTCTTCTGTGTCGACACATCCTGCTGGTGTCGACAAACTTGAGGTCGACTATATTCTTCTGTGTCGACACATTTTCCCAATGCTGAGGTCGACGCTTTTCTTCTGTGTCGACACAAATTCCCAGTGTTGTGTCGACTTACTTCTTCTGTGTCGACACACTTTCCCAGTATTGTTGTAGACTAACTGCTATGTGTCGACACTGCTTCCCAGTGTTGTGTCGACTTATTTCTTCTATGTGTCGACACATCCTTCTCTGTGTCGACACTTGGACTTAGAATTTTTCTGCATACTTTATTAATTCTTCACCTGCACATGTCAACTCAAAACAACATCAAATACACCTTGATGTATATCATTGAGCTAAGTTGGGCTTCTTCAAATCAGGTACACATTTTCCAATGTACCCAACAGGCCTTAACTCTAATGTTGGTGGTTCAAGAATGGATGGTTTCATTACTGTAGGCTCGCTGGTTCTACTTATAACTTCAAAGTTCCTGTCAATTGGTAACTTGCCATATGAGTCTAATGTTTTGACCACCTCTTCCATTTCTAAGTTGTCCTCTCTTTATTCATTAGTCAGAATACTCAGCAACTCATATTCTAGATCATCGCCCTCATGTATCAACCTTGGGGGCACAACAACTTCTTCCATCGAATAACACTCCTCTTTATCATCAGGAAATTTCATAGCCTTAAGGACATTAAACGTTACTTCCTCGTCATTGACTCTCATTGTTAATTCACCTTTTTGGACATCTATGAGGGTGCGTCCTGTGGCTAAGAAGGGTCATCCTAAAATAATCGGCACCTTCTTATCTTCGTCCATATCTAACATAACAAAGTCAGCTAGGAATATAAATTTTTTTACCTTAACCGGTATGTCCTCAACCACTCCCTTAGAAAATGCTAAAGATCTATCAGCCAATTGGAGCGTAAGAGATATTGGTGTGATCTCCCCAATGCCTAATTTTGTGTAAATAGATAACGACATCAAGTTGATGCTGGCCCCCAAGTCGCACAAAGCTCTTCCAAAAAATTTCATTCCTATTGAACATGGAATTGTAAAACTTCCAGGGTCCTTCAGTTTTTGAGGTAACTTATTTTGTAGAATTGCGCTGCACTCTTCGGTTAGTGTCACCATCTCCTTATCGACAAATCTTCTTTTCTTTAGACAAGATTTCCTTCATGAACTTGACATAGCTAGGCATTTGCTCAAGTGCCTCAACAAATGGGATATTTGTAGTTAACTTCTTAAACATGTTCATAAATTTTTGGAATTGCATATCAAGCTTATTCTTAATGAGCCTAGATGGAAACGGTGGTGGAGGGTAGATGATTTCTTTCTTTTTGTTAATTGGATTTTTGGTTTGATTTACTTCTGGTTCCTTACTCTCACTAGGAATTTCCTTCTCTAATTCTCTTGGCTTATTATTCCTCTCATTCTTCTCTTCCTCTCTTGCTTTCTCCAATAACCCATCCCCGCTTGCTATCTCTACTCCACTCCTTAAAGCCATAGCCTTGCAATGGCCATTATGGTCATCTCTAATAGGGTTAGGTGTGGTGTTAGAAGGTAGAGATTCCATTGGTCTTTGGTTTATTGAGTTTGCCAGTTGGCCTAAAGTTGTCTCTAAAGACCTTAAGGAAGATTCGATTCCTACCATTTTAGAATCGTGTTTTTGAAACATTCCTAAGATGAATTCATCTGTCATTCTCCTACGATTTACTTGTTGATGCGAAGCATTATTTTGAGGTGGGTTCGGGTTTTGGTTAAATCCCCTCGGTTGGTTCATCCCTTGATTAGTCTTCCACGAGAAGTTCAGATGATTTCGCCACTCGGGATGGTAATGATTTGCGAATCCTGGTGGAATTTGCCTTTGTGGCCCGCCCACATAATTTGTTTCTTCAGTAATTTGATTTAATTGTTCAACCGTAAGTGGGGGATTAGATGTAGTGGTTGATAGTGAATCTAATCTTTTGTTAATCAGGTTAAATTGTGAGGAGATTTGGGCGGCCAAAGATGTGAATTGGTCCACTTGATGAATTTCCACTGGATTGATATTCCCTTATCTCTCATATGCTTGGTAGTTATTTGAGGTTAGATCTTCTAATATAGAATATGCATCCTCGGGATATTTCTTCATCAAAGAACCCCCTGCAGCTCCGTCAACCAAAATCATAGTTGTCGTCTATAGCCTATTATAAAAAGTAGATACTTGTTGATGTTGGGCTAACCCATGATGTGGACATTTCCTTAGTAACTCCTTAAAATGCTCTCAAGCGTCGTAAAGAGTTTCCCCGTTATTTTGTGTAAACGTGGTTATGTCCCTAATCAGTTTTGCAGTCTTAGATGGGGGGAAATATTTATTTAAGAATTTTTCAACCAATTGGTCTCATATCGTGATTGAATCATTAGACAACGAGTCTAACCAATCCTTCGCCCTTCCTTCTAAATAAAATGGAAATAATCTTAACATTATTACATCTTCAGATGCTCCATTGAATTTAAATATATCGCAAATTGCTAGGAAATTTCTCAAATGAGAATTTGCATCTTCATGACTAAAACCTCTAAACTTATTATTCTGCACTTGTTGCATAATTAGAGGATCCATTTTAAAATTATTAGCAGCAATTGCTGGTCGAGCAATGCTGAAATACAAACCTCCTCGTAACGGTGTGTTATAATCATGACAAGTCATTCGTGGGGCTGCAGGTTGGCCATTTTGATCCACTTGACCATCATTATTATTAGCATTATCTCGTACAGGATTATCCATCACAGGATGAATAATATTAACGTTTCTAGCTTCTCTTCGGTTCTGTCTACAAGATCGCTCGATTTCAGTATTTAAAGACAATAACTCAACTTGCCTATATCTGGACATACACAGAACTAACTTTTAATGATTTAAAAACAAACAAACAAACACTCATCTCTAAATATTCAGATCTTGCTAATATTGCAAGAAATAACACACTAAATCTGTTACACTTCCCCGACAACGACGCCAAAAACTTGGTACGCCGGTAATGTATATATAAAATAACGCAAGTGTACGTGTCGGTTCAAGTAATATAAAGTGAGAAGTGATCATTCCCTTAAGGAAGTGAATGATTTAGTGCTCGCAACTACTAGCTTAACATTTTCCTTAAATTCAAGTGAGATAATTGGTGTGATTTAGTTAAGCGAAACTAGAGATAATAATAACTACTTAGTTCTTATTTAGAATGTTTTTTCTTAAATTAGAGAATTAGTCTTGCATGTTGTTTCCCTTAGACTATTATGACGTATATTTATAAGTAATCTCTCATGATTGGATAATTACTATCCTACAACGATTTTTAAGATGGATAACATTATCTCCCGATCTCCGAAATCTGCTTACCCTACTTCCCCTAGTCATCTCTAACTTAGGCGGATTTAGAATAACATGAAGTGCTAAAATCGATGTTGCTAACTTGAGATGAAATCTCTTTCTTTCTCAGAGTTATATCAGGACTTATGTTACACTTACGCCGCTACTTTCTCGAGTCTCGCAGCGCAGTAGAAAGATGGAATTTTGACTAAAGAATCACGCGACTCCTCTCTCGAATCTCGCCGCGCACAATGGGGATTCAACCTTAGAATAGCATGACTCCTCTCTCGAATCTCACCACACTATCTAGGAGAAGAACACGTACTCAAAAATTCCACAAATAAAATACATAATCCCAATAAAGATAGTTCATCAACCATCATGAAAGATAAATTGAAATCAAATCATCATAATGAGTCTAAGTACTTACAACACACAAGATTTTTGAAATTAGTTCATAATGGAAGGGAAGAACACCACAAAAATAAGAAAGATTTTACATCATATGATGATAAGAATGCAAAATAGTGCAGGAAAATGCTCTCCAATTCGCGTACAAGCAACCCTTCTCCAAGATCTGGTTTTGCCCTAGTTCTTCTTCAAGCAATCTCCCTCCCTTTTCACCTTTTTAAGAATGAATAAAATCTCCTTATTTTCAGCCCAAATTCGTGCTTTAATTTCGTGTCCCCATCTGAAATGATGTCTCTTTTCACTTTTCAAACCGCTGTAGATTTTGAAAATTCGAATTTTGAAATTTCGAAAGTTGTTATAACAACTAGAAAAGTTGTTATAATAACTTTTCCAGCACAGAAAAATGCTTCAGTATTGTTTCTCGGGATTGGGTTTTTCGACAATTCTGACAAAAAAACATTGAAAAATTGTCAAATTACTCAAACATCAGTTAAATATTAATTTTGTCATCTTTTTATACTCAATAAAACATTTTTTTTCACTATTTTTGTCAAATAAAATGGACATAGATAACTTCATTTAAGAAGTTATCAGTGTACATTTGGATTCAACCCTATCGACAAGTGAGCTTGCGGGAGCAGAATCATCAGAAGTTATCACCCAAATTCTTTGGGCCCTTCCAGGTAGTGGATCAGGTAGGCAAGGTGGCCTATCGGCTGGAACTCCCTCCCACTGCGAAGATCCATGCGACCTTTCATATATCCTAGTTGAAGGAGCATGTTGGGCCTCCACCGCGCCAGGCCGGAACCCTACCAGTGACGGTAACATCGGAGGGGAAAGTGTTGGGGGAACCACTGAAGAGCTGGGGGCGAAGAATCATCAATCGGGGGGGGGGGGGGGCGTGCAGTCTCTTAATTCCTCATTCAGTGGACGGGAGGATCACGAGCCGACGCGACCTGGGAAAATCTTTGGATGCTGCAGCTGAAATTTCCGGAGTTCGTTCCTTGGGGTCAAGAAACTTCTGATGGGGAAGGCAGTTTATACGACCCGATTATGGCGGGTCGGGTTTTGAGTTAAGGGGCATTTTGGGTACTTTTGTAACTCCCGGTGGGAATATATATAGTTATGTGGGTTAGGGTTTTGGGTATGCTTTTTCTAATATTGAACTAATTGTGGGCTGTGTGAAGACGGTGTTCCCTCTTCTCCGGTTGATCTACTTCTTCCTTAGGCGGATCATTGTATCGTTCTGTCCTGTGCTGTAATCTTGCTACCGGTTATATAAGTTTGTTGTCTTGGTGATTGTGTGATTCCTGTGCTCTTTGTGGTTGGGAAACGGATTTGATCTCATCACGATCTGTGAAATGTTTAGTGTTTTTTTTAATTTAATCTTTTCAATTGAATTTATCTTGGTAACTGTGGGCTTCATGGGGGGTTTTTGTGGATCTTAACTGCATACCTTTACTGATTTGCAAACACTCTTGTTATGCTCGAGGGACTCTTGCGGTTCATAATTTAGAGGTCTCATGTTGCTGCATGAACAAGGTCATGATGTTGAGGTGTTGGAGTAATGTTGACGCACCATCTTAATTTTACTTAATTTTTGTTTAAGTCAAATATTTAGGATCTGTTTGGGAGGACTTATTTTCGCCAGTCAAGCGGTTGAGACCGTATGAATTTGACCTTAATTAAGTCCCGGTTCATGCGGTCGCAACCGCTTGACCGGTGAAAATAAGTCCCCCCAAACGGAGCCTTAATCTTTGTATGGTTATATGGCTTGAAATGTAGTTCTTGAGAAGAAAACAAGCTAGTTGCATGTGAATTGGGTGAAGACAAGGAAATGACATGCTTTTAATATTCATCATCAATTAGAGGTAAGTTTGTCTTTGAATATTTGGAGTAGGTAATGTATGAACTTGATATGCATGAATGAAAAATCCCTGTTTTTATCACAATCCATCTTCTTCTTCTTCTTCTTCCTGCTGCGATTGCTAACATTTGGTACCAGAGCTTGGGTGATCAATTCCAAGTTTCTAGACAAAGGGGAGGCGAGATAGCAAGACTTGGAAATGGGAAACCCTTGAAGATATATTACACTTGATGAAACTTTTAAATCTGAGGTATATCTTGGAAATGGGAAACCCTTGAAGATAGAAGGAAAAGAAAAAGGAAGCGTGTCCATTTTAACCAAGCAATGTCAAACTAGAATTATCCCAGATGTTCTCTGGGTACCGAGTTTAATTCAAAATTTGTTAATTGTGGGTCAGTTACAACAAAAAGAATATTCAGTGCACTTCTCACATGCACATTGTCATATTATTTAAGATATAGTTAAGGTGCAAATAGCCACAGTGCCTATGCCATCTAATAGAGTATTTTATTTAGATACTCAGACAGTTACTCAAACTGCCATCATGAAAGATCATAGTGTAAAGGATGATACAATGTTGTGGCACAGATGACTTGGCCACATAGAGCTGTGTGCGGAACCAGTTGGTGTCTGAACTGCCAAAGTTTAAAACACAACTTGCATTTTGTGAGAGCTGTGTGCGGAGGAAAGCTCTCAAGTTTCTATTTCCACAAAAAACATCATACAGAAGTTCAAGGCCACTGAAGCTAGTGCATGGTGATTTATGAGGGCCATCTCTGGTGGAATTCTTTGGATGCAAAAGATACTTTCTATTATTGGTTGATGACTGTTCCCAGTATATGTGGATTGTGCATCTTACAACTAAAACTAAACATTTAAAGCATTTAAAAATTTCAAGGTACTGATTGAAAATCAGTTGAATTTTCATATTAAGTGTTTGAGACCTGACAGGGGTGGAGAATTCATTTCCCACCAATTTAATTCCTACTGCCAAGAAGCTGGCATAAGAAGAGACCTTGCAACACCCAGATGTCCCCAGCAAAATGGAGTTGTTGAATGGCGGAATCGGACAATATTGGAAATGAGTAGAGCAGTGATGTTACAAATGAATTTACTAAAAGAATATTGGTGGGAGATGACAAATACTGATGTATACATACTGAATCGAGTGCCGAGCAAGGCTCATCCTTTATCTGCTCCTTTTGAGTTGTTGCACGAAAGAAAGCCCTCTGCACTGCATTTTTAAGTGGATGCACTGCATGTGTGTTGAAGGAAAAGGAGGGGAAACTTAAAGAAAGAATAGAAAAGCATCTGTTTATTGGTTATGATTATGCATCAATGGCATATCAGCTCATAAATCTTCAAACCAATCGACTAGTTATATCTAGAGATATAATATTTAATGAGTCTGAGCCGTGGTCATGGGGATCAGATGGAGAGCAAATCACATTCTCACAATTGACTGTGGTTTATCAGGCGGCTGAACCAAGCTCAATCCATCCAACTAGTCATTATCGAGCAGCATTCAACAAGTGATGAAAACAACTCTAAAAGCTCTGAATCCCCACCTCCCCGCTAAGAACGAAGTCTTGAAGAAATTTATCAGTATTGTAAAATTGTTCTGTTTTTTGATGCGCCTACTACTTACAATTAAGCAGTTTCAAAAGAATATTGGAGAATTGCAATGAGGGAAGAATTTAATACAATTGAAAAAAAATGCAACTTGGTTACTAGTTTCAAAGCCCTTTGATAAACAAGTGATAGGGATGAAATGGATTTATAAGACAAAAGCAGATGAAAATGGAATTTTGGTGAAGTACAATACTCGCTTAGCAGGCAAGGGTTAAGCTCAACAACCCGGTAAAGATTTTATAGAAACCTTTGCACCAATTACCTGTTTTGAAAACTCTTCATTTTATACTTATGTATGCCGCAACATATGATTCATCTTTATACCAAATGGATGTAAATGCAGTATTTTTGAATGGAAACATTGTAGAAGATATATATGTTGAACAAGGAAGAAGTTTTAAATACTTGGCAAGGAGAATAAAGTGTAGAAGTTACATAAAACTCTTTATGGGCTGCGCCAGGCCTCTCGAGCCTGGAAGCAAACTTAGACCAATATTTACTTGAAATCGGTTTTCAAAGATTTCCATTCGAAGTCTCACTATATACCAAGGTCGATAATGTGCATATTCTGATAGTATGTGTGTATGTACTGGAAGTTCAATTGCCCAAATCAATCAATTCAAATACTTGATTAGTTAAAGGTATGATATGACAGGGTTTGGACTGCTTCATTTTTTCTTGGGTATGCAGGTGAAACAAAGAAGGGGTGCCTTGGTGCACCGACCGAGGTGTTGCCGGGTGATCTTGAGGTTACGGGTTTGAGTCCTGGAAGCAGCCTCTTGCAAAAATGCATGGTAAGATTTGCCTACTTTTCACCCTTATGGTGGGACCCTTCCCCGGACCCTTGCTAAGCTGGGATGCCTTTGTGCACCGGGCTACTCTTTTAGTGAAACAAAAGAAGGAAACTATAAGTATTTCACAAGAAAAATATATCTCAGAGTTGTTGAAAAAACATCAGCTAGAGAATTGTAACCCTGCACTTACACCAATGAGAACATATGAAAATTTGCATAAGAGAAAAGAAGATGAAGTGGGGGGGGGGGCAGAGAAGTATTGATCACTAATTGGGTCCCTGTTATATGTAACACATATAACAACAGGATACTCCGAGCATGCGGTAAAATAGTCTCAAGATATGTGTCTAATCCGAGCATCCATCATTATGCAGTTGCAAACAGGATACTCCGATACTTACAAGTAACAAAGCATTATGGATAAATCTTTACAAAAAAATAAATGGGCTCAATACATGGATATTCTGATGCAGATTGGGCAGGAGATCAAGTAGATAGAAATAGCATGGGTTGATTTATATTCTTCGTGGGAATCAACATTATCTATTGGAGTGCTCCTAAGCAACAAACATATGCTCTGTCCTCTACGGAGGCAGAATATATGGCAATGAACAGTGCATCGTGTGAGGGGTTGTGGCTATGTCATCTAAAATATTGGTTAGAAAGAAGAGATAAAGAGAATGTAGAGGGAAAGAATGAAGGACCCGAGATAATTCTGTGATGTGATAACATATTCGCTATTGCCTTGGCGAAGAATCCTATTTTCCATAACAGGAGTTACATAAAGAGTTTTGACATCATTTCATCAGAGATCTGGTCTAGCTAGAAAATATCAGTGTAATATGCTGCCAAGCTGATGAGCAAATCACGGACATCATGACAAAGGTGCTCCCCAGAGAACATTTTCAGCGTTTGAGAGCAGAAATCGGTACCGGGCTATCTCCAGATTAAGGGGAGGAATGAAGAGAGCGACCCTTAGTTATTAAAGGCGCAAGGCGCATCATGCCGCAAAGGGGCCTTGGAGCCTATGCGCAAGACTCAAGGCTCAGCAGCACGCCTGACGAAGACAAGACACAATCATATCCATTAAAAATAATCAACATCAAACATCATTTCATCTTCTCGGTCAAATTCTTTATCTATTCTACTAATTAATCATTCATTACTATTGTTTATATATCTTAAAAAATAGAATCAGCGTGGTTACTTGCATCATATCTAAGTACCGACGAATAATTATCTTTCAGAAACACTAAATCAATCAAAAATTATTAAGTTCTTACATTATTTTTTTCTTTGATTTTGAAAAAAAAATTACAATAAAAACCGCCTAGTGAGTTTTGAGCCTTAGGCGTGCCTTTAACAACATAGGAGTGACCCAATCTGAACTCTGAAGAAGTCCCGATTCCTTGAAGAAGTCCCGATTCCTTGAAGGGGGCATTAGCCTATATATTATATAAAAACTAAAAGCAAAGGTCTACAAGTGGGAGGCATCATGCCTTAAGATGGAAGAAAAAGCATTGGTAAGAGGCAACCCTCTTTCCCAAGTGAAATGAGAATGACACCCAATTTTTGCCACATGATCGGCCGCCGAATTTGCCTTGCGGTCGACCTGGGTAACCACCACTCTGGGAAGATCCTTCATGAGACGCGCCATTGTGCTTTCAATATTTCCGGAATAGTAGCCGGAGAGAATTCCATTAATCTTTGATATAGCCGAGGAAGAGTCGCCTTCAAGGATAAAGCCCATGATTCCAGCCCTGTGGTGAACAGCAAGTTGGAGCCCAGCATTGGCCGCTAGAAATTCAGTCATACATACCGATCGGCTTCGGTGCGGAGAGCCTCTTGCCGCGATCAAAATCCCCTCATGATTCCGGATAACAAAACCCAATCCCACAATGTTATTGTCCAAGACCGAGCCATCGAAATTTATTGTCCAAGACCGAGCGATCAAAATCCCGATTCCGCTGCACGCTAAAGACAGGGAAATGAAAAAGGGCATGGAATAGTCTCAGTCAAAATTAGTTAAATCTGAGACCTGTACCTGCCATGCACAAACTGTAATAAGATATCCTTTTGTACGGGTATTCTTGTAAATGTTGGTATTTTCTAGATAAACTCTAGATAGAATGTAAAACTGCTGTAATGAATTGCACGGATATGCTGTTTTTGGATGAACAGTTTGTTGAATTTTCTCAAGTTGATCAACAAGATAGTCCAAACACCAAATTAATATCTTCGGCACTACCCAGATCACAACTTGAACCGCGGAAAGTAGGAAGCAACTTAGATAACCACACACACAGACAGAAACAAGCAGATCAAACTTTTATTAATCTTCTTTACAAGGTGAGGCATACATGGCGAGACATGATTTCGCCAGTATGAAAAAGCAGAAAAAACAAGCCGGACGGATAGAACACTGAGACCGCCGAGTCGGCCGAGACCGCCGAGCTCGCCCAGTCCGCACACTGCCAAACTGCTGAAGCCGAACAACAATAAGGAGTCCGCGAAGACCGCGAGGTCGCGCGGACAACCCGTTATTCGCCTAACTGCTGCTGAACAGAGGAACAAGCCGCCTATCCGCCGAGACCGCGAGGTCGCGCGGACAGAGAAGAAACTTAAGATAAAGCTGATGCTGGTAACCGCCAATGCAGCCCGCTAACTCCAGCGGTCAGAACCAAACTCCTGGTTTGACACTGCTAACCGCGCCACCTGCACACAGAAACCAGTTAAGCAAACAGCCCGCGCGGATACAGAAAATCGAGTCCGCAGCCAACACTCAAGCCCAACTTACTGTTCACTCTGCTACAAAATGAGGTGCCGGGGGGGTCCTATTTATAGGCCGGGTGAGGAGTGCGGTCACCACCCTATGAGATAGAGACACCGTCCCTTGGTCGCAGCTAGCAAAGCCAACCCGCCGAGTCCGCCCGCCAAGAGGCAACCAACCCGCCAAGTCCTGGCGAGAAGCGACCTGCCCATGGCAGTCCGCCCGGTCACAGCGGGTACGGCGGATACAACTCCAACTCGCACTGTCCACGACCACAGGCACAAAGCCCGGTCACAGCGGACACTGCGGGTACCAGGTCAGTCCGCCAGCACATAGGCCAGACCGCCAAAAAGAAGCAGCTCACCGCAACTTCAGAACAACCACAGATCGAGCGGACCCCAAACCTCAGTCCGCACAGACCGCGGATACCACCTCCAGAGCTACAAGCAAAGCCGAACAGCAACCCGCCGGACTAAGCCCAGTCCGCGCGGTCAGTCCGCCCAGGTCGCCCGAACTGCCGATCACCCCCACTTTCACTTCACCAATTTCAACACTCCCCCTTGAAGTGAGAAGTGGTGATCAAGCCAAGCAGACCTCGTAGCCGCTGAAAAGGCCCCTTCGACAACGGCTTGGTGAAGATGTCAGCAAGGTTATCTTCACTCCGAACATGACCAACCATAAGAGATCCTTCCAACACCTTCTCCCTTATGAAGTGGTGATCGATCTCAATATGCTTAGTCCTGGCATGACAAACTGGATTGTTCACCAGCTTGAGAGCACTCTCATTATCCCCTCGGAGCAAAGTAGGACCTTGCACTTCCTCATGGACGTCCTCTACTAGCCTCCTTAGCCAAATAGCTTCCCGAGCTGCCAAGGCAGACGCCTTGTACTCAGCTTCCGTAGTAGAGACGGATACCGAATCCTGCTTCTTGCTACACCACGAAATGCCTGCTGATCCACAAGTGAACACATAACCAGAAGTTGACTTTCGGTCATCCGAATCACCACCATAATCAGCATCCGTGTAACCTAGCAGAGAGAAACTCGCATCCCTTCTGTAAAGAAGACCCATGTCAGAAGTAGCCTTGACATACTTCAGAACGTTCTTAGCCGCTACAAGATGAGATTTCCTTGGCTCTGCCATAAACCGACTTACTCGACCAACAGCGTAAGCTATATCGGGTCTAGTAATCGTCAGGTAGATCAAGCTTCCAATAAGGGCCCTGAACACCAAAGGATCAGGAAGAACCCTTCCTTCATCTCGTCGAAGTTTCAGACCTTGATCCATAGGAGTAGAGCAAGTCTTTCCTTCAATCAAGCCAAACCGGTTCACTATGCGCTCAGCATATCCCTTCTGGCAGATAAGGATCCCGCTCTCCTTCCTCTCCACTTCGAGACCAAGAAAGTGATGAAGCTCTCCCAGATCTTTCATCTCGAAGCGAATGGCTAGCTCAGCTCTGAGCCTAACAACCTCCTCTTCAGAATTCCCAGTGATGATCATATCATCAACATACAGCAGGACCAAGACAGAAAGCTCCCCCTTCTTCTTGATGAACAAGCTAGAGTCCGAGTTTGAAGCAAGGTATCCATAGAATTACAGATACTCTGCTATCTTCTCATACCAAGCTCTAGGAGCTTGCTTCAACCCGTAGAGAGCCTTCCTGAGCTTGCAGACGTAATCAGGATGAACTTCAGAAACGAAACCAAGAGGCTGATCCATAAAGATGTCTTTGTCAATCTCTCCGTAAAGAAAAACATTCTTTACATCAAGCTGCCACATCCTCCATCCTTGGCATGCAGCCAATGCAATCACCATCCGAACTGAAGTCATCTTTGCAACAGGGCTGAACGTCTCCTCATAGTCTTCTCCATGCTGTTGAGAGAACACTCGAGCCACCAGGCGAGCCTTGAATCTCTCAAT
Organism: Platanthera zijinensis; assembly: GCA_039513925.1. NCBI lineage: Eukaryota > Viridiplantae > Streptophyta > Magnoliopsida > Asparagales > Orchidaceae > Platanthera > Platanthera zijinensis. The sequence goes on from CM077088.1 coordinate 33,535,120, forward strand.
GCTCCCATCTGCCTTCTTCTTCAACTTAAACACCCACTTGCATGTCACCGGAGTAATGCCATCAACTTTGGGCACAAGATCCCAAGTTTCATTCTTCTTGAGAGCATCCATATCCTCTCTCATGGCATCTTCCCACTCCTTGACACCAGTGGCCTCATTAAAGCTAGCAGGCTCTCGCTCATCCAGAGGACCTGCAAAGAAACATGAGACATAGCTCACAGTGTTTCCTTCGCAGTAACGAGCTGGAGGCTTGATAACCCTCTTTGACCTTCGAAGAGACTGCTCCTTGCTAATCACCTCCGCTGCTTCTTCTGGTTCACCTCTGCTCTCTGGCAAGCTTGGAGCAATGCTCCCCCTACTTCCTGACCCAGAAGCTTCTTCTCCAGAACTTGAAGCAACTGGAGCTGCTGGTGACACAGCCAGCTCCACTTGATCAGCTATCTCAGCCACCTCCTGACCTTCATCAACCTTGCTCTCTGGCAGCTCCACCGAGCTTCCTCCATATGACGTCAGTTCGTCAAAGACAACGTCTCTTGACACCACGAACTTCTTCGTCACCGGATCCATGCATCTCCAACCCTTCTTCCGCTCATCATAGCCAACAAAGACAAGCTTCCTTGCCTTTGCATCAAGCTTAGTCCTTAGCGCATCAGGGATATGCACATAGCAAGTTGATCCAAACACCCGAAGGTGTTCCACACTAGGCTTCTCCTTCAGCAACATCTCGAAGGGAGACTTCATGTTGATCGGACTCAGAGGCATCCGATTGATGACATAGGTAGCATAAGACATTCCCTCCGCCCAGAAGGACCTTGGGATACTCTTGGCATGAAGCCAACATTTGCAAGTCTCCGTCAGATAACGGATCTTTCGCTCTACTACTCCATTTTGTTGTGGAGTATGAGCACAAGTGAGCTCCCTCTGGATTCCATGCTTCCTGCAAAAGTTAGAAAACTCGGAGGAGACAAACTCTCCGCCGCTATCAGTTCTAAGCTTTTTGATCTTCAGGTTAAGCCTTCCCTCCACCAGCTCCTTGAACTCCACAAACAATCGGAAGGCTTCAGACTTCTCCTTCAAGAAATACACCCAAGTGTATCTTGAGTAGTCATCAATCAAGACTAGCATATATCTGCTTCCACCAAGGCTAGCAGTCGCGGTTGGTCCCATCAGATCACCATGGATAACCTCCAATGGTGCTTTGCTTCTTGTTTGTGAATTATCAAATGGAAGACGATGAGACTTCCCATATTGACATCCAGCACAAACGTGACCCTCACCGAAAGATGACAGCTTAGGCAAGCCTCTCACCAGGCTCCTACTTGACATAGCCTTCAGCTTATCCATCCCGACATGCCCCAGCCTCTCATGCCACATAGCAGCGCTATCGTTGGCCCTCATCCGATCAACATAGGAGCTTGTTGATAAGACAAACAAGTCCTTCACTCTCCTTCCTACATGAGCAACATCAGCCTTAACCGCTGATACGTTGCGAAGGAACTTCACTTCTGTTGGCCCAAACAGAACGTGATAACCAGCATCAACCGCATTGGTCACAGAGAAGAGGTTTTTCTTCATACCCGGTACATGATAAACACTCCTTAACGTGAGTGGCCCCTTATCACTGCCCACCGTTACCATACCCTCCTTCTCTACTGCATGAATAGTATTATCAGCAGTAATGATAGCTTCGTTACCTGAGTATACCTGCAGCGAAGAGAACTTTGACAAATCTCCGGTGAGGTGATGACCACACCCGGATTCAACGATCCAGTCGTCCTTCATGTCACTGGTGGACAAAGCACGGACACAAGTGCCCGTCATGAACGCTCCACCCCAGCCAGCTTCCTCCTTGCTTGAGGAGGCTTCCTCCTTGCCTGCAACATGCCCAGGCTGCAGCTTGACCTTGCAGTCTCGCTTGAAGTGGCCTGGTTGATGACACCTGAAGCACTTCAGGTTCTTCTTCCAATCCTTCTTAGGAGCAAGGCTCCCCTCCTGCTGTTTAGAAGATGAAGATTCATCTCCAGTCGCAGTCTGCTTCTTCTTCCCTTCCCATCTCTTCTTCTTCTTCTCAGTGAAGAGAGCATCACTAGCTCCTTCAGAGACCGTCACCCCGGCCATCTGCCTTGCCAAGCTCTCCTGCGAGGCAAGCAGATTCTCCAGCTCCAAAAGAGAGGGCTGAGTAGCCCAACCTTGAACGGAAGTAACGAAGGCCACATACTCCTTCCGCAAACCGCGGATTATGTGCCTCTTCAGCTTAGCCTCGGAGATCAGCTCATCAGGATCAAGAGCAGAGAGCTCAGCACACAAGCTCTTCATCTTCAAGAAGAATTTGGAGATAGAGAGATCTCCCTGAGTTGCCTTAGCCAACTCATTCTCTAAGAACTGTAGCCTTGCTACATTCTTCCTATTGAACAACCCATCAAGGGAAGTCCAAATCTCAGCAGCAGACTCACATCCTAAGATGTGATCAAAGAGTTCAGGTGACACCGCCCGCTTGAGAGCGAACTCAGCTTTGGCATTTGTCTTCCTCCACACTCTCACCTGCTCAGCTGTTCCAAACTCAGCAGTTATTTCTACTTGATCATCTCCACCGACGACCTCCCATAACTCCTCACCCAGAAGATAGCTCTTCATGCACGACTTCCACTTCTTGAAGTTAGTCGGCGTCAGAAGCTCAATACCAAGACCTCTTGCAAAACCACCGTCCATGGTGCTAACTTGGTTATCCTTCAGAAGCACACAGAGCAATAACAAGCCTGTTGATCACCGCTCAAGCAACTGAACCTACCTCTGATACCATGTTGAATTTTCTCAAGTTGATCAACAAGGTAGCTCAAACACCAAATTAATATCTTCGGCACTACCCAGATCACAACTTGAACCGCGGAAAGTAGGAAGCAACTTAGATAACCACACACACAGACAGAAACAAGCAGATCAAACTTTTATTAATCTTCTTTACAAGGTGAGGCATACATGGCGAGACATGATTTCGCCAGTATGAAAAAGCAGAAAAAACAAGCCGGGCGGATAGAACACTGAGACCGCCGAGTCGGCCGAGACCGCCGAGCTCGCCCAGTCCGCACACTGCCAAACTGCTGAAGCCGAACAACAATAAGGAGTCCGCGAAGACCGCGAGGTCGCGCGGACAACCCGTTATTCGCCTAACTGCTGCTGAACAGAGGAACAAGCCGCCTATCCGCCGAGACCACGAGGTCGCGCGGACAGCGAAGAAACTTGAGATAAAGCTGATGCTGATAACCGCCAATGCAGCCCGCTAACTCTAGCGGTCAGAACCAAACTCCTGGTTTGACACTGCTAGCCGCGCCACCTGCACACAGAAACCGGTTAAGCAAACAGCCCGCGCGGATACAGAAAATCGAGTCCGCAGCCAACACTCAAGCCCAACTTACTGTTCACTCTGCTACAAAATGAGGTGCCGGGGGGGGGGTCCTATTTATAGGCCGGGTGAGGAGTGCGGTCACCACCCTATGAGATAGAGACACCGCCCCTTGGTCGCAGCTAGCAAAGCCAACCCGCCGAGTCCGCCCGCCAAGAGGCAACCAACCCGCCAAGTCCTGGCGAGAAGCGACCTGCCCATGGCAGTCCGCCCGGTCACAGCGGGTACGGCGGATACAACTCCAACTCGCACTGTCCACGACCACAGGCACAAAGCCCGGTCACAGCGGACACTGCGGGTACCAGGCCAGTCCGCCAGCACATAGGCCAGACCGCCAAAAAGAAGCAGCTCACCGCAACTCCAGAACAACCACAGATCGAGCGGACCCCAAACCTCAGTCCGCACAGACCGCGGATACCACCTCCAGAGCTACAAGCAAAGCCGAACAGCAACCCGCCGGACTAAGCCCAGTCCGCGCGGTCAGTCCGCCCAGGTCGCCCGAACTGCCGATCACCCCCACTTTCACTTCACCAATTTCAACAGTTTACTTTTTCAAATTGTTTCCCTGCTTTGCCATCTAAGGCTAAACATTACTTTTCATGGTACTGCAATGGGAAGCATGCGGGCCACAAGTCAAATGATGATTATGATTTTAATTCATTGTCTTGCAAGAAGTTCAAGTAATCATGAGTGTTATTTATCATTTCGTTACATAATGAATGCCTGTTTTGCTATAGAAGTTCAAGTGAGAAGTTCTATAATTATGCTGTATTTGAGTTCAAACCGGATGAAGGGAAGGGGGATGACAAGTTGTTTGTTACGGACACCGACGAGATGGAGGAGGGCGAAGGGCGACCGCTAGTGTGGCGAGTCTATCGACGTTGTGAGTGTCGCGCTAGTAATGTGTCGGCTTAGCTGAACGTGTCGGGTTACGTTACTTGTATCTCTTTTATGCACTTTGAGCACGGCAACTATATAAGCCGCTAACTATTGTAATTTTAAGCAACTTGGATGTGAAATTAAATCTTGAGCTTCTCTCTTTTAATTTACCTAATCCCCCCCTCTATTTTCCCCTCAAGTAACAATTTGGTCCGACCTAGCCTCCTTTCGGGTGCGGTTCCCAGCGCCAAAAGCAAACCAGCACCACACCCAGTTACGCCCCGAAGTTTTTTCTCTCCGTCTTCCATCTCATCGACCTAGCGGATACCCGACGCAAAGCCTCCTTCGACGCATCCTTCGTTCGACGTAGGAACGTAGACCTCCCTCGCTCGATGCAACAACGCACCCTTCGACACCTCCTTCAATTGACAAAGTAGCGCTGCTTCTGGCGCAACCACCTGTCCAGCGCATCCCTCTTTGTTCCTTACCGAGTGAATGCCCCCTCGACTATGCTCGATGTCCCATTCCAGCACAACGACGCTTTTTCCTTTAACGGATCCGACCATCCTCCGTCTCCTTGATGGTCACGACGACACCATCACGCCCCTACATGCCCTCATATTGCGCATGGATGCGCTGCTCGATACCATCATGGCCGCCCACCCCAGCACGCCCGCGACTTCCAACACGGACTCTCTGTCTCTCCTTGGAGCTCCCTGGATCCCTACCAGAACCCGGCCCTTACGGTCACGGTTTTCTCTCTGGGACTTCGTTCTTTCGATGTTCCCACTTTTAACATCACCGATACCATGTGATGGATTGTCTGGGCCAAACAGTTCTTTGATATCCACCAAATCTCAGAGTCATAGTAGGTCAGTACGACCCTAATCGACATGTATGGCTCCGCTCTCCACTAGGTGCGTTGGCTATGTCAATCCAAATCGACTATGTCTTGGTCCTCCAATAGGAGCTCATTCGCCATTACTGCACTCGTTACTCTTGCTTCACGATAGAGCGTCTCTGCGGCCTACGCTATACGGGATCCCTTGACGATTACATTGATGAGTTCATTTCCCTCGCTACGCAATTGCGGACTTTTCGCCGGACTACTACCTCAGTTTCTTCATGCATGAGCTTCTCCCACGCATCCGTGCACATATCCACACCCACCACCCGTCGTCGATTGCTAAGGCCATGGATCTCGCTTGCTTCGTCGAAGTAGATTTTCAGGATAGACCCATGGACAAAACAAGGCCGCCCACAGTGCTTCCGTTGCGCCCGACCAACCGCCTTGCCATGGCCTGCCGTACCCCATAGTTGGAGACACCCCCGGCCGTGCCGCGCCACCGCCACTTCTTCCCAGACTGATGACACAATCAGGAATACCATGATCTGCGTACCAAGGGCATGTGTTTTCGCTGCAAACATCCTTACTCTCCGACCTATGATTGCCCATTGAAGGACCTCTAAATCCTCATTGGCGAGGAGAAACCCGAGCGCTAATCCTTTCTCGAGCCCTATCCTCCTGGTCCACAAGAAGGATAACAACAGTTGGTGCTTTTGTGTGGACTACCAAGAACTCAATTAGGTCACGATATCAGACAAGTATCATATTTCAGTCATTCAGGAGTTATCAGACGAGTTACGAGGGGTGGCCTATTTCTCCAAATTGGACATTCACGCGGGATACCATCAGATTCGGGTCAGGGAGGAGCTTTGTTGTCAAGGCGCCGGGCGTAGCCCGCCGCGCCTCAGCACTACTGCGGCGGGTGATGTGCCCCAGGCGCGCGCCTTACAGGCTCCCAGGAGCCCCAAAGGCGCGTCTGGGCCTTTCATGGTGTATTTTTCAAAAAAAATTTTTGAGATGGGCAAAAACATGATCTCAGACGCACACGAGGCACCCAATATCTGTGAATTGGGCGCCCAATTTGCCTAATATCCGCGAATTGGGCGCCCAATTTGCCCAATATCCGCGAATTGGGCGGCCAATTTGCCCAATATCCGCGAATTGGGCGCCCAATTTGCCCAATATCCGCAAATTGGGCACCCAATTTGCCCAATATCCGCGAATTGGGCGCCCAATATCCGCGAATTGGGCGCCCAATATCCGCGAATTGGGCGCCCAATATCCGCGAATTGGGCGGCGCCGCGAATTATCCGCGAAATGGGCGACCAAGTTCCGCGAATTGGGCGCCCAAGATCCGCGAATTGGGCGACCAAGTTCCGCGAATTGGGCGCCCAAGTTCCGCGAATTGGGCGCCCAAGTTCCGCGAATTGGGCGCCCAAGTTCCGCGAATTGGGCGCCCAAGTTCCGCGAATTGGGCGCCCAAGTTCCGCGAATTGGGCGCCCAAGTTCCGCGAATTGGGCGCCCAAGTTCCGCGAATTGGGCGCCCAAGTTCCGCGAATTGGGCGCCCAAGTTCCGCGAATTGGGCGCCCAAGTTCCGCGAATTGGGCGCCCAAGTTCCGCGAATTGGGCGCCCAAGTTCCGCGAATTGGGCGCCCAAGTTCCGCGAATTGGGCGCCCAAGTTCCGCGAATTGGGCGCCCAAGTTCCGCGAATTGGGCGCCCAAGTTCCGCGAATTGGGCGCCCAAGTTCCGCGAATTGGGCGCCCAAGTTCCGCGAATTGGGCGCCCAAGTTCCGCGAATTGGGCGCCCAAGTTCCGCGAATTGGGCGCCCAAGTTCCGCGAATTGGGCGCCCAAGTTCCGCGAATTGGGGGCCCAAGTTCCGCGAATTGGGGGCCCAAGTTCCGCGAATTGGGGGCCCAAGTTCCGCGAATTGGGGGCCCAAGTTCCGCGAATTGGGGGCCCAAGTTCCGCGAATTGGGGGCCCAAGTTCCGCGAATTGGGGGCCCAAGTTCCGCGAATTGGGGGCCCAAGTTCCGCGAATTGGGGGCCCAAGTTCCGCGAATTGGGGGCCCAAGTTCCGCGAATTGGGGGCCCAAGTTCCGCGAATTGGGGGCCCAAGGCGCCCAAGTTCCGCGAATTGGGCGCCCAAGTTCCGCGAATTGGGCGCCCAAGTTCCGCGAATTGGGCGCCCAAGTTCCCCGAAATGGGCGCCCAAGTTCCGCGAATTGGGCGCCCAAGTTCCGCGAATTGGGCGCCCAAGTTCCGCGAATTGGGCGCCCAAGTTCCGCGAATTGGGCGCCCAAGTTCCGCGAATTGGGCGCCCAAGTTCCGCGAATTGGGCGCCCAAGTTCCGCGAATTGGGCGCCCAAGTTCCGGCCCAAGTTCCGCGAATTGGGCGCCCAAGTCGCGGCCCAAGTTCCGCGAATTGGGCGCCCAAGTTCCGCGAATTGGGCGCCCAAGTTCCGCGAATTGGGCGCCCAAGTTCCGCGAATTGGGCGCCCAAGTTCCGCGAATTGGGCGCCCAAGTTCCGCGAATTGGGCGCCCAAGTTCCGCGAATTGGGCGCCCAAGTTCCGCGAATTGGGCGCCCAAGTTCCGCGAATTGGGCGCCCAAGTTCCGCGAATTGGGCGCCCAAGTTCCGCGAATTGGGCGCCCAAGTTCCGCGAATTGGGCGCCCAAGTTCCGCGAATTGGGCGCCCAAGTTCCGCGAATTGGGCGCCCAAGTTCCGCGAATTGGGCGCCCAAGTTCCGCGAATTGGGCGCCCAAGTTCCGCGAATTGGGCGCCCAATTCGCTCAATTTTCTTTTCCCCTCATTTTTGCGCCTCACGTGCCTCAGGCGCGTGCCTGTGCCTTGCGTCTTGAGCCTAGGCTCCAGGGGCCCTTTGCGCCTCGGTGCGCCTTGCGCCTTTGATAATATAGGGGAGGAGGCTATTCCCAAGACGGTTTTTCGCACGCACGACGACCTCTATGAGTTCCTTGTCATGCCCTTTAGCTTGACGGATGCTCCCCCCCCCCACTTTTCATGCCACCATGAATGTTCTATCCCGACCGGCCCTGTGCAGGTATATCTTGGTTTTCTTCGATGACATTCTTGTTTACAGTTCATCTGGGTAGGATCATCTTGATCTTATCCGGACGACTCTCGCTACTCTCCCGGAGTACTACTTTCAAGTGAACCCCAAGAAGTTTGTTTTCGATCAGACCGAAATTAGCTACTTGGCGCACACCATTTCGGTCAGATCTGAACAAGGTTTGGGTCGTCCTTTTTGTGGAGACCAGCCCAGATCAGGTCATCGCAAAAGTGTCTGACGCCGTACTCGTCCAGACCTCTATCGTCTGGACCATGTCTTACACAACACAACTGGGCCTATTCTTGACAAATATAGGTTGTACATCGTGTGTCCTGGGTGAGGCCACCAGGTGAGTGAAGTTTCTTCCCCTAAGGTAAATGCTCATTGTGTGGAAGAGAGTGGAAGACCCCTCTCTAAATTAGTATTGATGGGTTCCACCATCATTTATAGGAAGCAAGGAGCCCCCCCATGATCTCCACTCAAGGAAAGTCATGGGTGGGCCCCACCCCTCATGATCTCTCATGGAGGTGATGGGGGCGGGCCCCACTCCCTCCCCTCATGGGGAGAACCGCCGCCGGCAAGGGGCCGAGCTACCGCCGGCGGCCGGCACTCCCTCGGCAAACCCCGGCCATGGCCGGCCGCGGCCACGACCGGCCGCGACCATGGCCGCCCCGGCCATGGCCGCCGCGACCATGGCCGCCGCGACCATGGCCGGCCGCAACCATGGCCACCCCGGCCATGACCGCCCCGGCCATGGACGGTCGCGACCATGGCCACCCCGGCCATGGCCTCCACGGCCATGGCCGGCCACAACCATGGCCTCCCCGACCATGGTCGCCGCGGCCATGGCCGGCCGCAACCATGGTCGCCCCGGCCACGGCCGGCCCCGACCTTGCCCGCCCCGGCCATGGCCGCCCTGGTCATGGCCGACCGTGGTCTTGGCCGCCCCGACCGTGGCCGGCCTCCCTCGCCGTACCCGGCCGGCGGAAGGTTGCCGCCGGGAGGCGCTCGGCCGGCCCCCGTCGCTGGCCGCCCGGTCGCCGCCGCCGTCGTGGCGGCCCGTCGTCGCGGGAGGCCTCCCAGCCGTCCGATCAAGGGGGAGGCCCTCCCGGCCGTCCGATCAAAGGTGTAACCACCCACTACCCCACCACTTTAGTGGTGGGGCCCGCCATGACCCACCTCTGGATGCTATAAAAGGACCCCCAGGGGACTCTTATTTATCATCTTTTTCCCTCCTACGATTTCTTCTTCTTCTTCCTCAGGTGAGAGCTCTCCCGCCGCCTCCTCCGAGTCGTTCTCCACTCGCCACCGGACACCAGCGACCACCAGCGACCTCCAGCGCCTGCCATTGGCTATAGGCACCCCATCAGAGCGCAGTCCGCAAGGAGATGCCCAAGATCGGAGAAAGTCAAGCGAAAAAGGCAGTCGAGGCCAGCAAGCGCGTGCCGCCGTGGGCGCAAGCGCCAGAAGCATCCCGCGCATTCCACCATTTAAGTCGCTTCAGCGGAGCAGCTTGTTGCCCGCTGGTGCTTATAGTCATCCTCTCTCCCCACAAGTTGTAATGGGAGCGGCCTGTCGCCCCAGTTCACTCAGTGTATTGTAATCATCTAGAGTTAGTGGATTTTGACTGGCATAGAACAGGTCACGTGGTTTTTCACCCGGTTGAAGGGTTTTCCACGTTAAAACTTCTGGTGTACATTTCCCTTTTTCAACTGACTGTGTGCGCACTCGACCGCTCCGCGAGCTAAGGCGGTCCAAGTTAGTCCGGATCGACCGGAGCGCCGAGTTTGGCCGCAACAGTTTGGCGCCGTCTGTGGAAAACATTCCCAACATCCTTCGCAGAACAAGTTCATTATCCCTACCACCGCGATGGCAAAGAGAAGTACCCGCACTACCGAAGGATCCGCACTTGGCAGACACACTGAACCAGAACGATCTCACTCTCTAGTAGACGTGCTACTGATCGCTGAAGCAGCTTTCGCCCCCGTCACTGCCTTGGAAGGGCGCGTCCTCCAAATGGAAGAGCAGCAGACCGAGATGCTCGCACTACTTCGGAACCTGGGAGCACCTCCAGCTCCACCAAGGTCACCTCCGCCAACTAACAATCCTCCACCACTCAATCCAGCAAGGAACCAGGAAGCCCCTGCGGGGAAAGAAGAACTTGAAGACTACTCTTATACCGCCAGTTCGACTCATCCCCCTCCAAGGGGAGCAAGGGCGGATCACCCCCGCCACAATGTAGTTAACGATGCTCGCATCCACCCTCTCCTCACTCGCGAAGAAATCAGGGAGGTCGTTGCTGAAGAATACCGCCAAGCCGCGAGGAGAGATTTTCACCCTCATCGGCCACTTTGCCAAGGCTCCCCCTTGGCCCCACAAATCCTCGACCATCCGATCCCGCAAGGATTCAAACTCCCAAGCATCGAAACATTCGATGGAACTGATGATCCGCTCGAACATGTCAATCATTTTACCACTATCATGAGGATTTTCAACGCCTCTGATCCGCTGCTATGTCAAGTATTCCCAACCACCCTCAAAGGGCAAGCTCGAACGTGGTTTCACTCTTTAAGAGCAGGCACAGTTACCAGCTTCGCCGAACTGACCAGACAGTTCTCCGACCAATTCATCGCCAATCGAAGGATCGTTCGTGATCCATCACATCTCTCTGGAATCCGCCAAAACGAAGGGGAGACCCTCAAAGAATTCTTTCGACGATTCACTGCCGAAGCCCGCCAAATCCCAGGAGTCGACCCCGAGCTCCTACGGGGAGTGTTCCTGGGAGGTCTCCGTCCTAGCGGCTTCTACTCAGCACTTATGAGAGAAACCGTCCCCAGCTATCCAGATCTTGTACACAGAGTCGAAGCACAGATAACCGCGGACGAAGCCATTGAAGCTCATCGACGACAGTTCGATGAAGTACAGAAAAGAAAGAGGGACCAAGAGCCGTCCCCTCAAGGCCAGGAAGGAAGATTTCCCGAAGAACGTCTGAACGGACAGCGCCGACGTGACCGCCAGAGAAGAGATTACACCCCTCTCAACACTTCTCGCACCAATGTGTTATATGCCATCCAGAATGAGTCGGCGCTGCAACGACCAAGGCAACCACCTCACAATCCTAAGAACGATCAGTCCAAGTATTGCGAATACCATCGGACGACTGGGCACACCACTGAAGATTGTGCTCACCTGAAAGAGGAGATCGAGCGTCTGGTTCGTCTAGGGCTGCTCGAAAGATTTTTGCAGGGAAGGGTGCAGGAACAGCAGGATCCGCCTAGGCATCCTAAAGACCAGCAGAATGCCCCATCTGTAGGAGGAGGAAGGCAAGTGGTAGGAAACATCGAGACCATTGCCGGATCACCTGTTCTGACAACACAGATACTATCAGTGCACGCGGGAAAGGAAACCCATGAAGATAAGAGGAGCAAGCAAGATACCACCATATCATTTGGAGATGAAGATCTCATCGGCATCCGAACGCCACATCAAGATCCACTAGTAATCAGTGCTGGCATCAGAGACCCCTGTTACAGCGTCAAACGAATCCTCGTCGACAATGACAGTTCGGTCGACGTCCTTTTTTCCACCACCCTCCAAAGTATGAACATATCCCGGCAGCAGCTGACTGCAGCAACTGACCCAGTATACGGTTTTGACAACCATCCAGTCCAAGTCATCGGAACAGTCACCCTACCAGTCACATTAGGAGAATTTCCAAAGCAGATCACGCATGAAGTCCAGTTCGTGGTAGTGGAATCAAGCTCATCATACAATGCTATCTTTGGAAGGCCTGTTCAGGCCATCTTCAAAGCTATCCCATCTATTCCCCATCTAGCTATGAAGTTGATGCAGTGGCCCAGAGCCGCCCCGCTCTGTCGGAGTCACACCGAGCCAGAGGAACACGAATGGCACCCACTGCCGGGCTGCAGCCCAAGCACCCCACCCATGACCGCACCTATTCTCAGCGCGGCGGGATGTTGAGGCGAGGTCTCGAACCCAACCCCCTTGATAAAGAGCTTTCCTAACAGCTCTCATCACCAACTGAGCTGCAGCTCAGTTGGTGATGAGAGATGTTAGGAAAGCTCTTTATCAAGGGGGCTGGGTTCGAGACCTCGCCAGCTCAGTTGGTGATGAGAGCTGTTAGGAAAGCTCTTTATCAAGGGGGCTGGGTTCGAGACCTCGCCTCAACATCCCGCCGCGCTGAGAATAGGTGCGGTCATGGGTGGGGTGCTTGGGCTGCAGCCCGGCAGTGGGTGCCATTCGTATTCCTCTGGCTCGGTGTGACTCCGACAGAGCGGGGCGGCTCTGGGCCACTGCATCAGAAGTTCCCCACTCCCGGAGGAATTGGAGTAGTACGCGGAAATCAGGAAGCCGCTAAGAACTGCTATTCTAAATAAGCACAGCCCACCAAGCCTACCACACTGAATATTGATGACTTCGACCTCAGAGACGAAGCGGTTCTACAGCGGGGGGCACCCATCGAAGGCCTGATTGAGGTCCCCCTCTCTCCGACAAAACCAGATCGCACCGTTTAGCTCGGGTCCCTCTTACCACGACAAGAGAGGGAGGAGTTAGCAGCCTACCTTCGGGAAAATAAGGATATCTTCGCCTGGTCCCCGGAAGATATGCCTGGAATCGACCCTCAGGTCATCCAGCACTCCCTTAGCATCAATCCCGCATGCAAGCCCGTCATCCAAAAGAAGAGGAATTTCGCCCCCGAGAGACTCCAAGCAATAGAAGAAGAAGTTGAGAAGCTCCTCCGCGCCCATTTCATTCGAGAGGTTGGCTACCCCACTTGGGTGGCTAATGTTGTCCTGGTAAAGAAATCCTCCGGGAAGTGGAGGATGTGTGTGGACTACACCAACCTTAACCAGACTTGCCCTAAAGACAGTTTTCCACTTCCCAGGATAGATCAGCTAGTTGATTCAAATGCCGGACATCAACTTCTCAGCTTCATGGATGCCTATTCAGGGTACAATCAGATTCAGATGGACCCGGCCGACGAGGAACACACAGCTTTTCGAACCGACAAGGGGATCTATTGCTATAAAGTGATGCCATTCGGACTTAAGAATGCAGGAGCTACCTATCAACGGCTCATGAACAAAGTCTTTAAGGAGCTCATCGGCAGATCCATGAAAGTGTACGTAGATGATATGCTGGTCAAGAGCATTCGTCGCGAGGACCATCTGGGAGACTTAGAGAAATGTTTCAAAATCCTTAGACAGTACGGAATGAGGCTCAACCCTAACAAGTGCGCCTTCGGAGTCACTTCGGGGAAGTTCCTGGGGTTCATGGTTACCCAGCGTGAGATAGAGGCCAATCCAGAAAAGATTAAGGCGCTCGAAGAAATGTCTCCGCCCCTACTTCCAAGCACACACCATTAAAGTCTTGACCGAGTTACCACTCCGAGCCATTCTCCAGAAACCTGAAGCATCCGGCCAACTGGTCAAGTGGGCTGTCGAGCTAGGCGAGTTCGACATCCACTTCCTCCCGCGCCCCGTCATCAAGTCTCAAGTCTTGGCAGACTTTATCGTAGAAAACACTCTACCAACGGAAGTAGAGGTCGCACTAGCGGAGGCCGGACAAGCATGGACACTATATGTGGATGGGGCCTCAGGAGTTGAAGGTGCTAGAGCAGGCCTGCTCCTTATTAGTCCAGAGCTCATTACCCTGGAATATGGACTCCGGCTGAAGTTCCCTGCTACAAACAATGCTGCAGAATACGAAGCCCTCATCACAGGACTCAAGCTCGCCGTCAGCTGCCAGGTCAAGCGACTGACCGTTTACTCTGACTCACAACTTGTTGTCTCGCAGGTAGAAGGAGAATTCGAAGCAAAGAACGAGCAGCTAGACCAGTACCTGCAACTCGTCAAGTCCCTTCGCATCCAAATCCCACAATTTCAAATTCTACATATCCCCCAAGAGCAGAACAACAAGGCAGATGCCCTGTCAAAGCTAGCCACATCTTCAACACGATACCAGACAAGAAGGCGCCAAATAGAAGAAATAGCCTTCCCCAGCATTCATGGCCCATGGGAAGTGACAAAAATCAACAAAGCAGAGGAGTCCTGTACCGCCCCGCTAATCGCCTACTTAAAGAACCAGCAACTACCCGAGGATCACAAGGAAGCTCGCCGCCTAAGAATGAGAGCGGCCGCGTTCACCTTGATAAACGGAGAATTGTACAAGCGGTTCTTCGCAGGACCTTACCTGAAGTGCCTATCAGAAGAAGACGCCGAATATGCGCTCCGCGAAGTTCACAAAGGAGTATGCGGCGAGCACCTTGGAGGGAAATCCTTAGCCAGAAAAATCCTACAACAAGGGTTTTATTGGCCAACTATGAAGAAGAAGGCAGCGGAGTTCGTCCAAAAATGTAGAAGCTGTCAAGTGCACGCCAACGTTCCCCGGCAGCCACCAGTGACCCTCACAACACTACAAGGAGCTTGGCCATTTGCACAGTGGGGAATAGATCTCCTCGGGCCTCTGCCACTAGCCTCGGGACAGAGGAAATTCATTATTATGGCGATCGATTACTTCACCAAGTGGGTTGAAGCAGAACCACTGACCAAGATAACCGAAGAGAATGCCAAACAATTCGTCTGGAAGAACATCGTGTGTCGCTTCGGCATACCGACAATCATCATCACCGACAACGGCACCCAATTCACCGGGAAGTCCTTTACCAAGTTGTGCGAGGAATTAAAGATAGAGTTGCGGCACACAACAGTATCACACCCGCAAACTAATAGGCAAATTGAGGTGACTAACCGTACTATTCTGAAGGGACTGAAGACACGATTAGAAGATGCTGGGGGGCAATGGGTCGACGCTCTCCCCAATGTGTTATGGGCGTATCGTACAACAGAAAAGACGCCTACAGGAGAAACACCATACAATCTCTGCTATGGAACAGAGGCCATTATCCCGGCCGACATCGGCGTCCCTAGTTCCCGGGCATCCAACTTTGATCTCCGAACAAACGACGAAGCGCTCCGTGACAACCTCGACTTGGTCTTCGAAGTGCGCGAAGAAGCCGCTCTCTGCGCCGCCGCCTACCAACAACGCATAGCCCTCTACTACAATCGCCGGATGAAGCCCCGCTCAATCAGCGTAGGAGACTTGGTCCTTCGCACCTTGGAAGCCGCCGGAAAAGGAGCACAAGGCGACAAGCTATCTCCAACATGGGAAGGCCCATTCGTTGTCACAGCTATGGTAAAACCAGGCACGTACAAGTTGCGGAACGCCGAAGGAAAAACTCTCCCCCGTACATGGAATGCACAGAACCTGCGCCGCTTTTATCAGTGATGCGTTATGATTTTCTTTATGCAGTAATTTTTTAAAACTATGTGATTCATATAAGTCGCGAGCCTGATCTCGTGCAAACTATTAGTTATTCAAAGTATCACATTTTGCTTTCTACAAATATTGTGTATTCGAACAAGATCTATGGTCTCCCTAACTTACGTAACCTGGGAAGGGCCTGCTCCCTTTTCTAGCAAAGCCGTGGACCAGCTCCACGCAACCAAGCCGCGAGCCTGCCTCGCGCACAAAGCCGTGGACCAGCTCCACGCAATCAAGCCGCGAGCCAGCCTCGCGCACAAAGCCGTGGACCAGCTCCACGCAACCAAGCCGCGAGCCAGCCTCACGCACGAAGCCGTGGACCAACTCCACGCAACTAAGCCACGAGCCTGACTTGTACACCCTCGCGAGGGTCTACTCCCTCTCTATTTTTGCAGCTAGGCCATAAAATCAAAGACGGTTCGGACAAGCTCCCAAAGATTTGGGGAGGACACTACAAACGCCCTCCTGTACTGTCACCTTGTGGCAAAATAAATCTGTGCGAAGCATATGACAATGACATAAAAATGAAACTATCATATAAAGAAGATAAAAGACAACAAATCTCAGCCCTAAGGGCGACAATCTCAAAAGCTACAACAAAAGCAAAAAGCAACAAATGTTTGACAAAACATACAACAGCAGATAAACATTACAGCTACTCTCCATCGACGTCTAAGTCAGAGGGCTCGTCCCCGGAAACGTCCGCAAAGCTGAAACTGGAGGTGTCACACCCAAGGCGCTTGCCTACAAAGCGAAAGGCCTTCGAGACGCCGCGACGGAGCGCTAGCTCGCGTATATCATCCATATGGGGCTCCACTTCCTTGGACCAAATATCATCACGAACCTCTTCCGCAATCAAGTTGCGATCTCGAAGATAGTCCAGCGACTCCAAGTACTCCGCAAGTCCTGCTGCCTTCAGCTCTGATGCATGGTCGTCGGAGGACAGCATCTCCACCTGCGCCTTCGCCGCCCGAAGCTGAGTCTCAAGGCCTGAAACCTCCTCTCGCGCCGCATGCAGCTTGGTCCCCAAGCCAGATGTCTCCTCCTTTGCATGCTTCAGCATCTGAGTGGTCCTCTCCACCGAAGCCTTCTCCACGTCCAAGGCCGCACGCGTATCTTCTAGCTCGGACTTCAGCTCTGAGCCAATTCGACGGAGCCGCACAATATCCCGGTCATGTTCCTCCTTCAAGGAGGCAAGCGAGCTCATCGACAACCGAAGCTTCTCCTGTAAAGCGAGATACCCGTCCTTCAGGCTCACGTAATGATCGTTCCAGGTCACTGCGATCTGCGCCTGAGTCCTTATCTGCAAAAGAAAGACACACAATCTGCGAGGTCTAAGTTGGTAGCCTAAATCACCTAGAGGGGGGTGAATAGGTGAAATGCGTGTCAAAAGCGGAATTAAAATTTAACGCAGCGCACATCAAGCAATCACAGAAGACAAGAGATTTATAGTGGTTCCCCAACCTTGGGTACATCCACTCTCCTCACCGATCTAGCAAATCACTAGACTCGGCTACTCCACTATCTCGGATTGAAAACAATCCTACACCTCGGAACCACGTTCCTACAAATCTCGATCCAACTGGATCTACAAAACTCGGAAGAAAGATCTTCCTACAAATCTCGGAGAAAAACTCCTACAATGAAATTTAGGTTTGAGAATAAAAATCAACACAACAAATTTCAGATCTGGATCTTTGACAGTCTTCTTCTTTAGGAGCTTTGACTTGATCAGAAAAGGTTGAAGATGACTTGAGAGAAAGATCCACAAATCTGAAAACTAGAACCACCTCGATCGAGAAGATAGATCTGAAATCCTTGAGGCTCGGCGAGATCGAGAGATTCACTCTTGTCTGGATCGCTGGAGAAATAGTTCCTTGAAGACGGAGATCGACGATCCAGGATTTCTTCCGTGAACAACGATGGCGGTGGCGGCGGCGTGAGAATTAGGGTTCACGGAATTTCCTTTTTCTTCAAAAGAATATCTCTGTAATCTTGTTAATTAGTCAATTCTGAAATGACTTATTTATAGGTGGACTCCAACGGTCATAATCTTAATTAAGGATGACACGTGGACCAATCAGAAATGACGGATAAAAAAAATACTTAGCGAATTCGAACTTAGAAGAATTCTGGAATAGGGAACTGCTATACTCGAGTAAGAGAAGATATACTCGAGTATGGGAGTTTAGATACTCGAGTGACAAAGAGACATATACTCGAGTATGAGAATAGAAATTTACTTGATAGAGAAATGAACTACTCGAGTATTAGAAGAGATATACTCGAGTATCAGAAAAGATATACTCGAGTATCAGCAAAGATATACTCGAGTATCAGCATATGAATCCAGGAAACATTCACCTACTCGAGTATTAAAATCAACTACTCGAGTATAGAATAATTTACTCGAGTATCAAAATCAATTACTCGAGTATCAATACTTGAACTTGCAGAAAAGAGAAGAAAAGGATCTACTCGAGTATGATATATGATTTACTCGAGTGATTAACTTACTTACTCGAGTATAGAAGTATATACACGAGTATTCAGAGCCTACTCGAGTAAGTCTAACTGATTACTCGAGTAAGTCTAATTAACTACTCGAGTATGGAAATATATACACGAGTATTAAGTCTGATACTCGAGTATAACAAAGGGGTTACTTGAGTATATGGGACTTAGAAATATTTTTGAGGAAATTAGTTCCAATGCTTCTGTCCATCAATCCAAGTGCATATAGGAAGTGTATCCCAATTGAGAGGCTATACATGGGCCAACACTTTGGATCACACAATGAGGGATTACATTGTATGGTCCTGTGTTTGGTGACCCATTATAGACTGACATTGGTCTACACTTGGCAATTAGAACCTGCACACATCCAATCTAAACACAGCATCAAATACACCTTAATTCATCTTAGTTCAAGGTCTGACCTCCTACAAATCTGAGGTATTGTGGAGACAAATCCCAACAATCTCCCCCTATTTGTAGATGTCAGCATCCTCTATACTAAGGTGAATTATACAGAGTAAAAAGAACAATGCACATATACTTGAAAAACAAAACATAAGTTAAAGCAGGTTAGTTAATGAAATAGCCATAACCAGAATTAAATATATATATATAGAAATGTTTTAAGCACAGAAACAAAAGTCCAATTCCACATTCTTAGTTCAACTCAAGATGGGGCATCCTTGTTCATCCTTTCTCTTTTCAAGTCTTGCCTTTCTAGGTAGCTGAAAGGTTTTGGAAAGTAAGTCCTGGGCCTGGGAGGAGCAGCTGGGTTGTTATGCCCCCAATTTCTGTCATGCAGCCTGATCTTTATCTGAGAAGCTTCGTAGGCTTTCCACTCTGAATAACTGTAGTAATTATCTCTGTTCTCCCCAAGATCAGTCACTAACCTCAGAGTATCAAGAATTAGGGACTTAGAGGTAGGACTCCACACTTCAGCATGAACAACAGGTGGTCTACCTTCAGAAGCTGGCTCTTTCCTTGGTGCAGAACGGCTGGCAGAAGCGCCGTCACCATATTTTCTTTTCTTCTTGGAAGGGCCTTGAGAACTGGAAGGGAAATCATCTTGCCATGCTTCAGTATAGGATAGGGGAGGCTCAGTCACATCACCCTCAGCTCTAGGTGAG
The DNA here is from genome assembly GCA_039513925.1 of Platanthera zijinensis. Lineage (NCBI taxonomy): Eukaryota > Viridiplantae > Streptophyta > Magnoliopsida > Asparagales > Orchidaceae > Platanthera > Platanthera zijinensis. The sequence goes on from CM077088.1 coordinate 33,554,309, forward strand.
AAAACTGGCACACCTCCTTGAAGGGTTGCTTGAGCTGAGACATCTGCTGGAGGCTGTTCTGCAAGAGGATTTAGATGCTGAGGAATAATGGTAGGGTCCAGTTGAAACTCAGGAAAGTTTTGATTATGCAGCCAGACAGCAGTGTCATAGGTATAGAATTTGACTGACTGGAGCTGGGAAAGAATGGATTCTTTCAATCCTTTTACTAGATCACTTATAGCCTCTTGAGATTGGGTAGACTGTTGTTTGACCTGGGCTTTAGCTTGTTCAGAAAGTTTTTCAACTTGTTCTTTTACAATCTTCTCCCCCTTGCTGATATCTATGGATAGCTTGGCAATAGCTTCATCCCTGAAGGTGCTTACTTCATCACATACTTTCACAACATTGGTTTCAGCTCTCTCATCTAGCTTGAGCTGATTGTGAGCTACTGTCTCTGCTTGGTTTCTTAGCTCACCTATGCTCGTGATGGTGTGATCTATGGCCTTGCCTCCAATCTGGAACAATTTTTTCAGTTCATCAGTATTTGCCTGGATTTCAGCAAAGCCTCTGCTCATCTCCTTTTCAAGAGCAGAGACCTTGGAGTTGACTGACTGCAGAGAGGCATCAAAGTAATCTCTCTGTTCTTTGAGCATGAGCTCAATCTTGCTGACTAGATCTGAAGAGGAGGAGGAAGAGGGAGCTGAGGTTAATCCAGGGACTGGTAGAGCAGTAGCAGTCCAAGGGGCGATCTCTTCCACAACCACTGAGCTTACAGCTCTCTTGGTTTGGATTAACTCAATGGAGTCACAGGGATCAGAGAAAGAGGGGAGAGAGAAATCAAGTGTCTTCAGAGGAGGGTCAACAGGGTCTGGGGAATCCTCCTCGTCATCGGACAGAATGATATCATCATGAAGATCTGTGGCACCCAAAGGGGAGAGAGCTGGAGACTAAGCAGGAGACTGGGCAGGAGACTTGGCAGCTGAATCATTTTGAAAAGGAGGAGCATCTGAGCTTAGCTCATCAATGAATCTGTCTATATCTTCAGCTGTAGACAGTAGGTGAGCTGTATCTGGAATCTCAGAGTCAGGAATTTCTGATTGAAGATGAGCTGGAGTAGGGGAAACTGGAGGAGTAGCAACTCTGACTTCTTCTTGTGCTGGAAACACTGATTCAGAAGTAACTTGAAGCTGAGAAAGAGAAGTGGCAGGCTCCCCCTCAACTAAAGCACCAGAGGTAGCAATAGTTTGATGTAGAGGAGGAGATGGGATCCTGACTTCAGGTAAACTGCTGTCTTGCTGTTGTGCTGAGATGGCATCAGCCTTGGAGGCTTGGGCAGGGTTCATGATCTTGAGGTCATACCTCTGAATGGAAGATATTGAGACTTTCTTCATGTGGTGAAGAGGAGTCCCTTTAGAGAAGTCAAACACTATAGGATTGATCTCATGGAGGAGGAGGGAGATAATCCTGGCAAAACTGGGATGTTTGACGCTTTCTCTGATCTTATCCAGTATCATCATTCCAAACTGGAATTTCTTCCTGCAGACAATAGCTTGCATAACGTCAAATAGATTTTGGGAAACATCTCTAATGGAGTAAGTCTTGCACCAGAGGATTTTGGCAATGATGTCAACGAGAAATTTTCCTTCTGAATTGAACAAAGAACGATTCAGGGTTTCACCTCCACCTTCTGGATCTCGACCACAGAATAAGGAGGTGCGGTCGGCATCTGCCTTGTCTAAGTCATCTTCTTCGTCGACCACTGGCATCCGAAGCAGAGTGGCGATAGAGGTTTTATCTAACCGAATTTCAACTCCCCTGACCTTTGATTTCAGAACTGTACCATTGTGCCTAACCTTCAAATTTTTGTAGAACTCTTCAACATCAGGAAGTAAGAGGCGGCAGGGTTCTTGAAGAACGAAGGTCAATCCGGCCGTGTCCAGGAGAATCAGTAGGTTCTTGAAATCATCCGAGATATCTTCAATGCCATCTGTCACTAATTCAGAGCCGATTCCAAACTTGGAGGAGGGAGGAGCCATCAGCGATTCAGAAATCTTGCGGTGAAGGAAGACGAAGAACAGTAGTCGGGAATACGAGAAGTCGGCGGCTACTCGAGTGAATGAGAAGTGGAAAGGACTTTTTCGTTTTGAATATATATATAAATAATCCTAATTAGGTTTAAAGAGAATTAAGTATAATGGCATACCTGAACAAGGCGGCAATTTACTGGGTGCGAGTAGAGATTTTGAAAATCCAAAATACTTCCGAATACTCGAGTAGTAGATGACAGCATACACGTGTGTTAGGTTTAGTATACTCGAGTAGGTACATCATACACGAGTAATCAATCATACATACTCGAGTATGTAATCAGCATACACGAGTATTAAGTTCTTAACGAATTTTCATACTCGAGTATGAGGAGTTCATACGCGAGTATCTTTTGGATTACTCGAGTATATGAACCTTTTTACTCGAGTATTAGCCGTTTACTCGTGTAAGTGTAGCGATGCTCGAGTCTCTAATACTTAAAGGAGTTGCCCTGGTAGATGTCTATTTCCACTGAGAAACTATACCTCTGAGCAGCCAACATTACTGATATCTTCTTAATTTGAGAGTCCATCACTGGTCTTCTTTGTTGAGCAGTCCAAGCTCAGTTTTGAAGAACGAGAACTTGGACTCGTCCAGCGGCTTTGTAAAAATATCTGCAACTTGCCTGTCTGTGGAGACATACTGTAGATCTATATCTCCATTTTCCACATGCTCCCGGATGAAATGATAGCGAAGCTCTATATGCTTGGTCCGGCTGTGGGAGACTGGATTGTTGGCTATTGCTATAGCGCTGGAAGAGTCACAGAACAGGGGAATGTTCTGGAACTGTATGTTGTAGTCTTCAAATTGATTCTTGATCCATAAGAGCTGTGCACAACAGCTGCCTGCAGAGATGTACTCTGATTCAGCCGTTGATATGGCTACACAGTTTTGTTTCTTACTGCTCCAGGAAATGAGTCTCCTTCCGAGAAATTGGCAAGTCCCGGAGGTACTTTTCCTGTCATCTTTGCTACCTGCAAAATCTGCATCTGAAAATCCAATTAGTTCACTATCATTACTTCTTGGGTACCATAAGCCAAGATTTGGTGTACCTTTGAGGTATCTCAAGATTCGCTTTGCAGCGATGTAGTGAGATTCCTTAGAGTTCACCTGAAATCTAGCACATACACATGTTGAGAACATTATATCTGGTCTACTTGCAGTGAGATAGAGCAAGGACCCAATTATGCTTCTGTACTTGGTTTCATCAAAAGGTTTCCCTTTCTCATCCTTGTCCAGAGACATAGCTGAGGCCATTGGAGTCCTCATAGAGGTTGCATTCTCCATTCCGAATTTCTTAAGTAGCTCTTTGGTGAACTTGGTCTGTGAGATGAAAATCCCATCTTCAAATTGTTTCACCTGAAGCCCTAAGAAATACTTTAGCTCTCCCATACTGCTCATTTCAAACTTCCCTTGCATAAGTTTAGAAAACTTCTTGCAGAGGTTGTTATCCGTAGAGCCGAAAATAATATCGTCGACATAGATCTGCACTAGCAAAATCTTGCCTTTTATTTCCCAAAGAAATAATGTTTTGTCTATCTTTCCTCTTGTGAACTTGTTCTCAAGAAGAAAGGTAGACAGCGTCTCATACCAAGCTCGAGGAGCTTGTTTAAGACCATATAGTGCTTTTTGCAATAAGTACACATAATTAGGATGGGTTGAATCAACAAAACCTGGAGGTTGCTCTACGTACACCTCTTCCTTTATGTCACCATTTAGGAAGGCGGACTTAACGTCCATTTGATAGACGGTAAAGCCCTTGAGTGCAGCGTAGGCAATAAATAACCTGATCGCTTCCAGTCTCGCTACTGGAGCATAAGTCTGGTCGAAGTCGATTCCTTCTTCTTGACGATATCCCTTGGCGACAAGTCTGGCTTTATTCTTTACGATTATCCCGTCTTCATCCATCTTGTTCCGGTAGACCCATTTAGTCCCAATGACATTCTTACCTTTGGGTCTAGGAACAAGTGTCCAAACCTTGCATCGTTTGAACTGATTCAATTCTTCTTCCATAGCTAGAATCCAGGATGCGTCGGAGTTGGCTTCCTCAAATTTCTTTGGTTCAACCTGTGAGAGAAAGCTTAAGTGTAAATTCTCGTTAGTTGTACCTCGACGAGTTCTGACGCCATCCCGAGGATCTCCTATTATTTGGTCAACAGGATGATCCTGCAAGTATCTGAACTCTAGAGTCCTTGCATCTGGGATCTCTTCCGCCACTGGAGTTGCCTCTTCAGCTGGGATGTCTTCTTCATCTTGATCATCCACCTCTCCAATGGTGGTTGGAGAGGGGATCTTGATGAATGTCTCATCTTTATCTTCACTAGGTTCATCCAAGCTAAGTTCTTTCAACTTTGTACCTGCATCTACAATAGGCACACTCGACGAGTTGCTTTGCAACAGACTCGTCTCATCAAATACAAGATGTATCGACTCTTCCACCACCAGAGTTTTTCTATTGAATACTCTATAAGCCTTACTATGGCTACTATATCCTACGAAAATACCTTCAAAGCTTTTCTCGCTAAACTTGGTAGAGTGATACTTGCCATTGTTAAGTACGAAGCACTTACAGCCAAAGATTCTAAAGTATGAAATGGTTGGTTGCCTGCCTTTTAGAAGTTCGTAAGGAGTCTTATCATGGTTCTTGTTGATGAGTGCTCGATTTTGTACGTGACAAGCGGTGTTGACTGCTTCAGCCCAGAAATACTCCGGAAGTGAGGCATCACTCAACATAGTCCGACAAGCCTCTATGAGTGTTCTGTTCCTTCTCTCAGCTACTCCATTTTGCTGTGGAGTGCGAGGAGAGGAAAACTCATGAAAGATACCTTGACTTTCACAAAATTCTGTCATGGCTCCAGACTTGAATTCCGTTCCATTGTCACTTCTGATTTTGACTACGGAACAGTTGTATTCATTCTGGATCTGCCTCACAAAATTAGTGAAAATACCGAAGGTATCTGACTTGTGTTTCAGAAAGAACACCCACGCAAAGCGCGAGTAATCATCCACAATAACCAACGTATATTCCTTACCTCCCAAACTTCTAACCTGCAGTGGACCAAACAAGTCCATATGGAGAAGCTGCAAACTTCTATTGGAGTCCTTGCCTATTATGCTTTTAAACGAACTTCTTGTTTGCTTGCCTTTGATACAAGCGTGACAAGGACTGTCCGTAACGCACTTGACATTAGGTGCATCACGCACTAAGTTTTGAGAGAATAATCTATTAATAGTTTTGAAATTAATATGTGCTAGTCTCTTGTGCCATTGGTCAGCAAGAGATGCACTACTTTTTGCCAAAAGACACACTGGTGTCGAAGAGTCTATACAAATAAAATTCAGAAAGAAAATATTTCTTCTTCGAGTGCCTGATAAAATAGTTTCCATATTGTTAACCGATTTTATCAAACACTTGTCAGCATGAAATTCAACTACGTATCCTTTGTCGCATAGTTGGCTTATGCTAATGAGATTGTGTTCCAATCCTTCAACATAGGCTACATCCGAAAAGGATACACTACCGTTAGAGATCATACCATAGCCTTTAGTTATTCCTCGATCTGAACCTCCGAAGATGAGCTTTGGTCCGTTGCAGATTGAGGTGTAATTCTGTAGTAGGCTCCTTGTCCCGGTCATATGCCGAGAACATCCACTGTCCAAGTACCAGATTGGCATTTTGGTGGCCTTTGGACATACCTGCAATTACAATCATTTAGCCTTAGGAACCCAAACAAGTTTGGGTCCTTGGTCTCGAGTTAGAATACTCCCCCTACGAGTATTAGCCTCATGAGTGGTCACTCTCACGTTGCTAACCTTAGGGGTTGCAGCATTTTCAGGATTGAACCAACAATCACTGACAAAATGACCAATTCTGCCACAGCACCAACAGTTGAACCTGTTGTATCTTTGCCTTGTGTAGTCCTGCTTGACTTTCTGGAATGAAGGTCTGGCAGGAGCTTTACTCTTGGAGGAGGAGGCTTCATGATGATGGCAGTTACATGAGGTCTTCTCCTTCATAGGCTTTTCTACAATGGGTTTTACTTTTGGTGTCTTTTTGAAATTATGACCATGAGCATAAGGTCCATAGCTTTGAAGCTGAATCTCCTCATAAGGTGCCTTGAAGACACTCTCGCCAAAGTTACGAGGACGAGTCCAACCTTGGTATCTTGACTTAGGCTTCTCAGGGATCGGCCTAGAAAAGTGTCCGTAGGTGGACTCATAATCGAGTTCGTTCGTGGGAAAGATAACTTTCTTGAACACAACAGGTTCCAAGGGAGCTTTCCCTTTTTCTTCAGCTAGAGCCTTCCGGGCAGCCTTATTCTTTCTCTTGGCCTTGTTTCTCCTAGAGGATTTACTAGAAGAGACAATGTGGCCTAAACCAGCACCCTTGGCCTTAGCAGAGAATTCAGCAACGATTGGAAGAACTGTCTTAGGCTTAGAAAAACTCTCAACAAGCTTCTTTTCAGCCTCGAGTTGTCGTTCCAATTCTTTGATGATTTCCTCTTTAAGGTCGATGTGCTTGAGAGCTTTATTGTATCCCTCCATAGCTGCATTGAGGTTCTCTTGAAGAGAGTTAGTCTTATCGACTTCTTCTCTCAAGCTGCTCTCAGTAGCTCGTAGAGAATTTATCTCTTTGGCTTGAGTTTTCATTAATCTACGACATTTTTCGTAAGCGGTGAGTAACTCCTTGTACTGACCCATGAGCTCAGATTCATCTTTAGAGGAATATCCCTCTTGCTCATTGTCATCATCAGAATCAGAGAGAGGAGTGTGAGATTTTACCTCCCTAGTAAACTGGGGGACTTGTTCATCATCCGAATGAGCCATGAGCCCAAAGTAAGCTTCCTCTTCTTCACTCGACTCAGATGAGTCAGATTCGCTGAGAGTTTTGCTCTTCTTGGCTACTAAGCTTTTCTCTGTCCTCTTCTTGTGGTGTGAGGATTTCTTTTCCTCTCTTCTTCCACCCTCTTTCTTTTTGTGAGGGCAATCGGCGATGACGTGACCTGGCTTATTGCAACAGTAACAAATGATGTCAGTAGAAATCTGTTTGTTCGGTTTAGAATTATACCTATCATGGCTACTTGAGCCTTTCTTCCGATGATCACTGTCATGTCGTGATTTTCTATATGAGGCATCCTTGCCTCTCCATTGCTTCTTCTTGTTCAAAAATTTCTTGAACTGCCTTGAGAGTAGGGAGAACTCTCCATCAGATAGTTCTGAGCCAGATGAGCTGGGCTCAGATGATTCTTCTTCATCAGCCTCAGGAACTGGGGCAGGAGAGCTAGCCTTTATCTTCCTTGAGCTATCTGCCTTTAGAGTGACAGATTTCTCCTTGGATGCAGACCTGCTTGTCTCTTCTTCAGCTTTTCTTGAGTTGATTTGTAGCTCGTAAGACATAAGCTTTCCGAACAGATTTTGCGGGTCCGTCTCAGCTAACCTTCCAAACTCCCGAATGGCACATACCTTATTGTCCCATTCCTTGGTTAGGGATCTTAAGAATTTGTCATTGAGTTCCCCGTTGGTGAAGACTCGGCCATACACTCTTAGGCCGTTCACTATCTTGAAGAAGTTCTCGAATGTGTCAGCTATGGCTTCCTTGTGACCTTGCCGGAAGGCTTCATACTTTTGATTCAGAAGGGATCTCCGATCATCCCTCACCTCTTCAGTGCCTTCCATCAGAGTCACCAGGGATTGCCACATCTCCTTGGCAGACTGGCAATGAATTAGATTCTGCAGCATTGAGTCATCGACTGCACTTGCTATAATATTTTTAGCCTTCTTGTCCAGAGAGACAAATGCAATCTCATCCTTGTCTAGATCCATCAACTTCTTGGGAACTTGCTTGTTAGGATCTATGGTGGAAGTAGTCATAGGAATGTGGGGACCTTCTTCAACAATCATGAAGATCCGGGGATCTACTGCTTCCATGAAGAACTTTACTCTTTCCTTCCACATAGGAAAGTTGTTCTTGGTGCAGATAGGGAGTTTAGCAAAATCCTTGGTCTTACTCATGCTTGATACTTTTCAGAAAACAACTTAGAAGGATAAGATCAAGGTGTTAACCTTTTAACGATCAACCTCCCTCTGATACCAATTGCGAGGTCTAAGTTGGTAGCCTAAATCACCTAGAGGGGGGTGAATAGGTGAAATGCGTGTCAAAAGCGGAATTAAAATTTAACGCAGCGCACATCAAGCAATCACAGAAGACAAGAGATTTATAGTGGTTCCCCAACCTTGGGTACATCCACTCTCCTCACCGATCTAGCAAATCACTAGACTCGGCTACTCCACTATCTCGGATTGAAAACAATCCTACACCTCGGAACCACGTTCCTACAAATCTCGATCCAACTGGATCTACAAAACTCGGAAGAAAGATCTTCCTACAAATCTCGGAGAAAAACTCCTACAATGAAATTTAGGTTTGAGAATAAAAATCAACACAACAAATTTCAGATCTGGATCTTTGACAGTCTTCTTCTTTAGGAGCTTTGACTTGATCAGAAAAGGTTGAAGATGACTTGAGAGAAAGATCCACAAATCTGAAAACTAGAACCACCTCGATCGAGAAGATAGATCTGAAATCCTTGAGGCTCGACGAGATCGAGAGATTCACTCTTGTCTAGATCGCTGGAGAAATAGTTCCTTGAAGACGGAGATCGACGATCCAGGATTTCTTCCGTGAACAACGATGGCGGTGGCGGCGGCGTGAGAATTAGGGTTCACGGAATTTCCTTTTTCTTCAAAAGAATATCTCTGTAATCTTGTTAATTAGTCAATTCTGAAATGACTTATTTATAGGTGGACTCCAACGGTCATAATCTTAATTAAGGATGACACGTGGACCAATCAGAAATGACGGATAAAAAAAAATACTTAGCGAATTCGAACTTAGAAGAATTCTGGAATAGGGAACTGCTATACTCGAGTAAGAGAAGATATACTCGAGTATGGGAGTTTAGATACTCGAGTGACAAAGAGACATATACTCGAGTATGAGAATAGAAATTTACTTGATAGAGAAATGAACTACTCGAGTATTAGAAGAGATATACTCGAGTATCAGAAAAGATATACTCGAGTATCAGCAAAGATATACTCGAGTATCAGCATATGAATCCAGGAAACATTCACCTACTCGAGTATTAAAATCAACTACTCGAGTATAGAATAATTTACTCGAGTATCAAAATCAATTACTCGAGTATCAATACTTGAACTTGCAGAAAAGAGAAGAAAAGGATCTACTCGAGTATGATATATGATTTACTCGAGTGATTAACTTACTTACTCGAGTATAGAAGTATATACACGAGTATTCAGAGCCTACTCGAGTAAGTCTAACTGATTACTCGAGTAAGTCTAATTAACTACTCGAGTATGGAAATATATACACGAGTATTAAGTCTGATACTCGAGTATAACAAAGGGGTTACTTGAGTATATGGGACTTAGAAATATTTTTGAGGAAATTAGTTCCAATGCTTCTGTCCATCAATCCAAGTGCATATAGGAAGTGTATCCCAATTGAGAGGCTATACATGGGCCAACACTTTGGATCACACAATGAGGGATTACATTATATGGTCCTGTGTTTGGTGACCCATTATAGACTGACATTGGTCTACACTTGGCAATTAGAACCTGCACACATCCAATCTAAACACAGCATCAAATACACCTTAATTCATCTTAGTTCAAGGTCTGACCTCCTACAAATCTGAGGTATTGTGGAGACAAATCCCAACACAATCAACCACTTTCAAACAGAAAAGGAAAGAAAAGAGATAGTCACCCCCTTACCGCATCACTCATCGCCCTCAAGGAAGAAGACATCCGTGGAGCCGCTGTACTGGCAGGCGCCTGAGGAACCGGGGAAGCAGGTAATTGCACCTCTGGAACTGAATCGTCAGAAGCTACCACCACAACATCAAGGTTATCAATAGGAGCCATCACCGCTTTCCTCTTTCGGCCCCCTCCCTGAGAAGTCGCCGCCACCTGAACCGTGCCCATCGAGATACCACATCCCAGCAGTCGCTTTTCCTCCACGTAAACATATATGTTGAAGAGACGATTGGCCAGCTCACGAGTCTCAGAGAATCCCAGCACCGAGGAAAAGTCCCGCTCCCTCCCTTTCACACGGCGACAACGGTCGGGAAGCGCATTCCACACCTCGGGAAGACCCCAGGAGTTCTTCACATATCCAAACAGAGTATTACCATGACGACGATCTTTACGGGCCTCAAACTCCAACCAAGCCTTGTTACTACGCAACTCAACCCGCTCGCCACAATCAAAGCGCACATCGCACCAATCTCGAAACTGGTCCAAAGAGAGCAGACTCCCATGCTCGCGGAAGAAGGCGATCAAGCCCATGATTCGGGCAACCCCAGTCGGAGCAAACTGGGAGACAGACACTCCACAGAACTTCAAAATCTCTATCACCTCATCGCAAGGCGGAAACCGAAAGCCGGATCTAAGGGATACTTCACAAATCGTCAGCCAGCCACGGGGAGGATTCTGAACCCGCTCCTCGGGCCGCAGGATCCTCACTTCTAAGTCAGCAGGAAGCCCGTACATCGCCCTCCAAATGTCCACACCATCTTCAGTCAAGGAAGAGCGCAAACGCATCGGACTGGAAGAGCACTTCGTTACCTGCACACGACGAAGAATAAAAAATTAGCCCGCAGCTGCAAGACCGCACAGTGCAAACCGCACAACCCTCGCTTGAGCGCGTGCACGACCCGCGCACGTGCGTAGGCTACGCAAATGCGGCCGACGCACGCGGAATGCGCACAAGGCCTGCGCACAAGACCCGCACGCGCAGACTGCGCACAAGGCCTGCGCACGCGGCCCGCGCGTGCGCGCGCCCGGCCCGCGCGACGGCCCGCGCATGTGGCCTGCGCGCGCTCAGCCGACGCGCGCGGCCTGCGCGCGCGGCCTGCGCGCGTGCGGCCTGCGCGCGTGCAGCCAGCGCGCGCGGCCAGCGCCCGCACCCGCGGCCCTTCCTCGCACGCGTCGTTTGAGCGCATGTGTGCCTCGCCGGCCTCTGTCCGCATGCATCCGGCACGCGTTCGCCAAGCCTCCGCACGACATTATACCTTAGAACCACGATCCATCGCTGCCACCTCGGATTTCTCGCCGGCGCTCACCATGACAGCAAGGAATTATAGAAATATCTCTTCACGCTCGCTTCGTTCCCGGCTAGTAGAGATTTGGGGGGCATTTGATGGGTTCCACCATCATTTATAGGAAGCAAGGACCCCCCCATGATCTCCACTCAAGGAAAGTCATGGGTGGGCCCCACCCCCCATTATCTCTCATGGAGGTGATGAGGGCGGGCCCCACTCCCTCCCATCATGGCAAGAACCGCCGCCGGGAGAACCGCCACCGGCAAGGGGCCGAGCCACCGGCGGCGGCCGACACTCCCTCGGCCAACCCCGGCCATGGCCGGCCGCGACGCCACCCCGGCCAAGGCCGCCCCGGCCGCGGCCATGACTGGCCGCGACCATGGCCACCCCGGCCATGGCTGCCGCGGCCATGGACGGCCGCAACCATGGCCACCCCGGCCATGGCCGCCGCGGCCATGGCCGGCCGTAACCATGGCCGCCCCGGCCAGGGCCGCCCCGGCCACGACCTGCCCTGGCCCCGGCCGGCCCCGGCCCCGGCCGCCCCGGCCACGGCCGGCCCCGGTCCCGGCCCCGGCCGGCCCCGGCCCCGGCCGCCCCGGCCACGGCCGGCCCCGGTCCCGGCCCCGGCCGCCCCGGCCACGGCCGGCCCCGGCCCCGGCCGCCCCGGCCCCGGCCGGCCCCGGCCCCGGCCCCGGCCGCCCCGGCCCCGGCCGGCCCCGGCCCCGGCCCCGGCCGGCCCCGGTCCCGGCCGCCCCGGCCCCGGCCCCGGCCGCCCCGGCCACGGCCGACCCCGGCCTTGGTCGCCCCGGCCATGGCCGCCCCGGCCTTGGCCTACCGTGGCCTTGGCCGCCCCGGCCGTGGCAGGCCTCCCTCGCCGCACCCGGCCGGCGGAAGGTCGCCGCCGAGAGGCGCTCGGCCGGCCCCCGTCGCCGGCCGCCGCCGCCATCGTGGCGGCCCGCCGTCGCGGGAGGCCTCCCAGCCATCCGATCAAGGGGGAGGCCCTCCCGGCCATCCGATCAAAGGGGTAACCACCCACTACCCCACCACTTTAGTGGTGGGGCCCGCCATGACCCACCCCTGGAGGCTATAAAAGGACCCCTAGGGGACTCTTATTTATCATCTTTTTCCCTCCTACGATTTTTTTTTTCTTCCTCAAGTGAGAGCTCTTCCGCCGCCTCCTCCGAGTCGTTCTTCACTCGCCACCGGCCACCAGCGACCACCAACGACCACCAGCGACATCCAGCGGCCGCCACCGGCCACCAGCGCCTGCCATTGGCTATATGCACCCCATCAGAGCGCAGTCCGCAAGGAGATGCCCAAGATCGGAGAAAGTCAAGCGAAGAAGGCAGTCGAGGCCAGCAAGCGCGCGCCGCCCTGGGCGCAAGCGCCAGAAGCATCCCGCGCATTCCACCATTTAAGTCGCTTCAGCGGAGCAGCCTGTTGCCCGCTGGTGCTTATAGTCATCCTCTCTCCCCACAAGTTGTAACGGGAGCGACCTGTCGCCCCGGTTCACTCAGTGTATTGTAATCATCCAGTGTTAGTGGATTTTGACTGGCACAGAACCGGTCACGTGGTTTTTTACCCGGTTGAAGGGTTTTCCACGTTAAAACTTCTGGTGTACATTTTCCTTTTTCAACTGACTGTGTGCGCACTCGACCGCTCCGCGAGCTAAGACGGTCCAAATTAGTCCGGATCGACTGGAGCGCCGAGTTTGGCCGCAACAAGTATCACGGGGTGCTTTTGCTTGTCCCCTTTCTGTGTTTGTTGACCCTTTTGTTTGAGGAGCTTTTTCTTGTTCCCTTTCTGGGATTTTAGATCAGATATTTGTGTACCATGTGTTTACCCGTTTGATGTACATGTTAGATAATTCAATGTAAGGAACTCGATTAAGTGGGGTTTGATATTTTGATATTTGTGGACTTATTGAGAATTGGATGCAGATGATAGCGTATGTTATATAGTACGCTACTAGGATTAGATGTGTGTGGATATAAGACATAACCATGCTTACTTGTGATTGAATAATAAGCCCTCTTTATTTACTGCTCAATATAGTGTGTAAGATGCTTGTGATACATAACTCTGTTGCTTGTTACTACTTTACTTTATTGTTGTTGTGGTATGTCGAACTTGCAAGGCATAGCTCCCTGAGCTCTGCTAGGATGCCTAGGGAGAAGGAGACTCACTGTATAGTTTGTGGTTAGCTCCGGCCGACCTTTGTTTTCCCTCTTATTTGTAATGGTTGCAGGGTTATGCGTGCGCCTATGAATCAAAAATACAATTTTTTTAGGCCCGAACCCGTATCGGGTACGTTTCCGGTACGGGTACCATATGCCCCAATACGTTTAGGATCACTATTTTAGGTTTTCTGGCTGTCGATTCCTGTTTCCTGTTGCTGATTTCGCTGCCGCTCTGTTTCATTGTAAATTCTTCCGCAACCGCTCATGTTTCGTCCGCAACCGTGCCCTTTTCGTTCACAAACTATTTCGTCCGCAGCCGCTGTCGTAAGAGAGGAAGAAATTAGATTGAATTAGGAGCCTTAATCCCCTCTATATATGGAGGCGGATTGGGTTCACCAATACAATATTACATGACACATAAAATAAGCTCAACATAATAATACATATTGTAACACTCCCCCTCAAGTTGGTCGTGAGATGTTGATCATGCCCAACTTGACAACAATTCTTCCAAAGTTACTCCCGCTCAGTCCTTTCGTGAGAAAATCAGCTAGCTGTCTATCAGAGGGAACAAAAGGAGTACAAACGACCCCCTTTTTAATGTTCTCTTTGATGAAATGACGATCCACTTCAATATGTTTAGTTCGATTGTGTTGGACTGGGTTATAAGTAATGCTGATGGCAGCCTTATTATCGCAATACAGACGAATGAGCTCCTCTTCTGGGAGACTCATGTCACTTAACAAAGAACGTAACCAAAGACCTTCACAAACGACATGGGTCATAGCCCAAAACTCTACTTCAACGCTAGATCTCGCCATAACATGTTTTTTACTTTTCCAAGTAACAAGATCCCTACCAACAAGAGAACAGTACCCAGAGGAAAATCACCGATTGTTGATTGAGCCAACCCAATCAGCATTGATGTTGACTTCAATTTTTAGAGTTGAATTTGGGGAAAACAAGATTACACTCCTAGGTGATGACTTGAGGTACCTGAGTATCCTGTGGGCAGCATCTGCATGACGAGTCTTCGGAGCATGCATAAACTGGCTGACAACACTTACAACGTAAGCAATATCAGGAAGGGTATGGGCCAGATAGATCAGCCTCCCTACCAATCTCTGAAATTCAGGAACATTATCAATCTCCTTTCTATCATCACGATCCATCCTGTGGTTCGCTTCAATCGGAGTATCAGCTGGTCTACAACCACTCATTCCAGTATTCTCAAGCAGGTCCAGAGTATACTTCTTTTGTGAGATGAAAATTCCATGTTTGGACCTTGCCACTTCAATACCCAAGAAATATTTTTGTGCACCCAAGTCTTTTACCTCGAACTCGGAAGCCAGTTTTTGTTTTAGGAGCTTGTTCTGTTCCACATCGCCGCCTATTATAACAATATCATCAACATAAACAATGAGGGTTGTGAGTATACCGGTCTGATGTTTGATAAACAATGTATGATCGGAGTTGCCTTGGTGAAACTCAAATGACAACATGGCTCTATGAAATCTCCCGAACCAAGTTCTTGGAGACTGTTTCAGCCCATATAGGGCTTTCTTTAACTAGCAGACATTTCCTACCAAATCTCTAGGAGTAAGACCTGGTGAAAGAGACATATAAACTTCCTCATCAAGGTTCCCATGGAGGAAGGCGTTTTTCACATCAAGTTGTCAAAGGTCCCATCCTTTGCAGGTAGCACGGGATAAAAGGACTCTATAATGTTCATCTTTGCTATAGGGGCGAATGTCTCCTGATAGGCAATCCTAAGAGTTTGGGTATACCCTCTTGCCACCAGTCTTGCTTTACACCTTTCAACAACACCTTGAGCATTTTGTTTAACTGAGAATACCCATTTGCATCCAACCGGTTTTTTTCATGGGGAAGATGCACCAAATCCCATGTGTTGTTATTTTCAAAAGCCGTCATTTCCTCAAGCATAGCCTCTCTCTACACGAGAATCTCCAGAGCACCCTGCCAAGAAATTGGTATGGACATGGCAGCTAGGGAGGACACAAAGGTCTTATGGGAAGCAGAGAATGTCATAAGAAACATAATTGGAAAGAGTATGTTGAGTACATGATCGAATTCCTTTCCTGAGATCAATGGGAGGTTCAGAAGGCCCTAAGTCAGGAGCCGGTGTTTGATCTGGTTGCATAGTCAGATCAAGTGCATTAGGGGACCTCTGTTTTCGCCTCGCGTACACTTGCATGCTAGGAGAGGTAGGACGGGGAGCAAGAGGAATGCCCACTTCCAACGATGTAAGCTCCCCCTGAAGTGAGGGATAAAGTGGAGGAATTGGTAGAGGTACAGAAGAAGGCGAAAGAGGAGAGTGCACAAAAGGGGCATCACCCAGGGCAGGATAATAGGTCTCAAATTCACAGAACGTGACATCCATGGTGTTAAAGACCTTCTTCGTAGGAGGATGAAAACACTTGTAGACTTTTTGCGTAGGAGAGTAGCTGATAAAAACACAACGTAGGGCACATGGATCAAGTTTAGTTGGAGGCGGGTGATGGATATGAACGAAGCAGACACAGCCGAACACCTTAGGAGTAAGTGGAGAGGAAGTGACCCAAAAAGTGTCCAGGGGTGTGGCATTGCCAAAAATACAAGATGACATGCGATTAATGAGATATGTCGCAGTAAGAACAACATCACCCCTGTAGAATTTTGGAATATGCATTGTAGATAAAAGACAACGAGCCACCTCCAATAAGTGACGATTCTTATGCTCCGCAACATCATTTTGAGCATGAGAGTAAGCACACGAGGTTTGATGAATAATGCCTTGATCAATCAAGTACTAAGCAAATGGTAAGTTAAGATATTCACGACCATTGTCACTGTGAAGAATCTGATTGTTGGTTTGGAACTGAGTGCGAATCATGTTATGAAAAATTTTGAAAGTAGGAAAAACGTTACTTTTATTTCGCAGTAAATACACCCATTTGTGCAAGAAAAATAATCAATAAATGTGACAAATCAAACACAGTCAGAAATATAAGATACAGGACACGATCCTCAAACATCAGAGTGAATCACCAAAAAATGAATAGAACTAGGCAACAAAACACGATTAAATATAGTTCGACAGTGTTTGTTAGCAGTACAGACATCACATACAAAGGAATGAAAGACAACAATATGCATAACAGGAAACAATTACTTCATGACAGGAATAGACGGGTGGGCTAAGAGACAATGCCAGAAATTTAAATTGAATGTGCCGGAGTGAAGAGCCAAAGAAGGTGTCACTGGGCTAGAGTCAAGCACATATTGACCATTGACCAAGCTACCAGAGCCAATCACCGTCCCCGTCTTCAGGTCCTAAAAAACACAAGAGGAAGGATGAAATGTAACAGAACAGTTCATGGAATTTATCAAATGGATAATAGAGAGTAAATTACATGTGAAATTTTGGACATGTAGAACGTATGATAAGGTGAGAGAGGAACAAGAGATGGAGACCTTCCCAGCAATAGAGGAAAGAGACCCATCAACAATGCTCATCTTATCACGACTCGAGAGAGGAGTATAGGATATGAAACCTGAGGCGGAGCCAGTCCTATGGTCAGTGGCTCCAGAATCGATGATCCACTGAGGGGAAGTAGCAGAGTGAGCACCTAGAGTCCCTGTGTTGGTATACGAGGTCAAGATAGCAGACTCCGTGGAAAGCCCTTGCATCATGCGGCGAAGGGCAAGAACTTCATCAGCCTAAAAAAATCCAGGTAGGACAGAAGGATCAACACCAGACAGAGCAGGAGAAACATCTATAGCAGCATCAGTGAGATGGGCCGAGCGAGGAGTAGTATGTTGACCAGGGAAGCGCCCGAAGCCCCGAACACCACGAGGAGCACCACCCTTCGATGGAGGAAATCCATGGAGTCTGAAGAAGGTATCTCTGGTATGGCGAGTCTTCCCATAATAATCACAGAGGAGATGGTATTTACCACGGGTAGGACGAGCACCCAACAGAGAAGGGGTACTAGCAACAAGTGCAGAACTCTTAGTAGCTGGCTTGGGAAGTAGAGTCTGGCGATGATCAAACTCCTGTTGGACGATTCTATAAACCTTTGAAAGATATGGTAACGACAAATGCCCCAAAATCTGAACACTAATCTGATCAAAATCCCGATGAAGACCATGAAGGAACTCAAAGATGTGATCCTCCCTAGCCTGAACCATAACCTCATCCATCGGGCTAACAAAGGTGAGGGAATTGAAATGATCATATTCCTGATACAACTGAGCAAACTCCAGATAATAGACAAATTGAGGACGATCACCCGGACGGAGTAAGGATATCTTTCATCTCAACTGGAAGATCCGGGCAACATTATCCTTGCGAGAATAAGTAGCCTCTACACGCTGCCAAATATCAACAGCAGTATCCAAAAATAAGTAGTTCCGAGCGATGGACTCCTGCATGGAATTCGTTAGCCAAGACATGACTAAAGAATTTTCTGAATCCCATTGAGGCCAATCTGAGGCAGTCATCTTCGGTTCCTTAGTTTGCCCAATGGCATAACCAAAAAGACAACGACTCTTAAGAGCAAGAGTGATAGAGCGAGACCATGAGAGATAGTTAGAATCATCTAGTTAGAGAGTAGTAAATGCGGAG
Source organism: Platanthera zijinensis (assembly GCA_039513925.1). Lineage (NCBI taxonomy): Eukaryota > Viridiplantae > Streptophyta > Magnoliopsida > Asparagales > Orchidaceae > Platanthera > Platanthera zijinensis. Next base: position 33,572,314 of record CM077088.1, read on the forward strand.
TATTGTGGTCATGACTCCCACGAAGAACCGACATACTGGAGGCAGTAGAGTCACTGAGAGAAAACATAGTGACTCTGTTAAAAATTCAGAAGATGATCAAGGTGATAGCTCAGATACCAAGTAAAACTTTCAAAGCTATCAAGATGACCCCTTGATGGAGCGGAAAGCGGAAACCAGGCGCAGGAACACTCTAACCACAACCAAGCTCAGTAAACCAGATGCAAAGAAAGTAACAAGCAGGTCATGTATTAACAATCTTCTTTACAGCAAGAGGTATACATGGCGAGACATGATTTCGCCAAGTACAAACAAGAAAGCAGAGAACAACAAAAAACAGAAGACGGACGGACAGAGGCTGAGACCACTGAGACCACCGCCTTTGCCGAACTGAACAGCGAAGTCCGCCGAGACCACGAGGTCGCGCGGACTACCCATTATTCAAGCTGAAGAAGAGCTATCTGCAAATTGCAAGCCGCCTGAATGCTGAGGTCGCCTAGCCGCCAGTTAGCCTGCGAACAAGCCGCTGCCGAACTGAATAACAGACCGCCCAAACCGCCCAGACCAGCGGATCGGTTATTTAACTGGAATTGCTGAAGGAGAGAAGACCAGCTGGCCGCAACTGCGACCTGCTGCTAACCGCTGATTGTAAACCGCAAGCTTCACTGATCCCTGATCGCAGTCAGCACCAAAGTCCTGGCTTCTCAGTGCTAGCCACACAACCAGCAAACAACAAATCGGTTAACATTCTCAAACCGCGCGGACAGAAATTTCAAGGCCGCAGCAATTAACCCAAGTCCAAATTACTGTTCATACAGTTAATTATGTTGTCGCAGGGGGGGGTCCTATTTATAGAAACACCGCCTTGATGTCTGGCGGATTGGTTCGTGTCCGGCTTTGTCCATGCTGACTGGGCGAACTATCTTGTGCTAGCTGCGAGTTGAGGTGGTGTTTCTATCTACTAGGGCGGTGACCACACTTCTCTCTGTGCCTATAAATAGGACCCCCCCTGCGACAACATAATTAACTGAATGAACAGTAAGTTGGACTTGGGTTAATTGCTGCGACCTTGAAATTTCTGTCCGCGCGGTTTGAGAATGTGAACCGATTTGTTGTTTGCAGGTTGTGTGGCTAGCACTGAGAAGCCAGGACTTTGGTGCTGACTGCGATCAGGGATTAATGAAGCTTGCGGTTTACAATCAGCGGTTAGCAGCAGGTCGCAGTTGCGGTCAGCAGCAGGTCGCAGTTGCGGCCAGCTGGTCTTCTCTCCTTCAGCAATTCCAATTAAATAACCGATCCGCTGGTCTGGGCGGTTTGGGCAGTCTGTTCTTTAGTTCGGCGGCGGCTTGTTCGCGGTCTAACTGGCGGCTAGGCGACCTCAGCATTCAGGCGGCTTGCAATTTGCAGACCGCTCTTCTTCAGCTTGAATAACGGGTAGTCTGCGCGACCTCGTGGTCTCGGCGGACTTCGTTGTTCAGTTCAACAAGGGCGGTGGTCTCAGTGGTCTTAGCCTCTGTCCGCCCGGCTTCTTCATAGATGTATTCTACTAGTCTCCTCAACCAGATGGCTTCCCGAGCTGCAAAGGCCGAAGCCTTGTACTCTGCTTGCGTAATAGAGACGGACACCGAGTCATTTTTCTTACTGCACCATGAAATACCCGCTGACCCGCATGTGAAAACATAACCAGACGTCGACTTTCGATCGTCTGAGTCTCCCCCATAATCAACATCAGTGTAACCATGCAGAGAAAAACTCGTGTTCCTCCTATACAGGAGTCACATATCAGAAGTAGTCTTCACATACTTCAATATTTCTCGCTGCTACCAGATGAGATTTCTTTGGTTCCGTCATATAACGACTAACCCGGCCTATAACATAGACAATGTATGGCCTTGTAATCGTCAAGTAAATCAAGCTCCCGACCAGAGCCAGGAACACCAAGGGATCAGGAAGAATACTCCCCTCATCTCGCCGAAGCTTCAGGCCACAATCCAGAGGAGTAGAGCTACTCTTTCCCTCCCTCAAGCCAAATCGATGAACAATCCGCTCAGCATAGCCCTTTTGAGAGACGAGTATCCCGCTCTTCTTCCTCTCAACCTCGAGTCCAAGGAAGTGATGAAGCTCACCCAAATCCTTCATCTCGAACCGTATAGCTAGCTCGGCCCTGAGCCTAGCTACCTCCTCCTCAGAGTTCCCCGTGACGATCATGTCGTCCACGTACAACAACACCATGACATGAAGCTCCCCCTGCTTCTTTATGAACATGCTTGAATCTGAATTAGAGGCAAAGTATCCGCAGAACTGGAGGTATTCTGTGATCTTCCCATACCATGTATGTGGGGCCTACTTTAACTCATAAAGAGCCTTCTTAAGCTTACAGACGTAGTCCGGATGATCTTCAGATACGTATCCTGGTGGTTGAACCATGAAGATGTCTTTATTTATCTCCCCGTAAAGAGAAGTATTCTTTACATCAAGTTGCCACATCTTCCACCCTTGGCAAGCAGCCAAAGCGATCACTACCCGCACCGAAGTCATTTTGGCAACTGGACTAAACGTCTCTTCATAGTCTTCGTCGTACTGTTGGGAGAACCTAGGGGTGCAAGTTGAGTTGAGCCGACTCGAAAGCTCGATGAGCCGGCTCGAAAAAAGCTCGACTCGAGCTCGAGCCTGTGGAGCTCGAGCTCGATTACGAGTCGAGCTCGAGCTCATCTAGTGTTGTTCATGAGCTCGCGAGACGGCTCACGAGCTTTTTTTTATACATTTTAAAAATAAAATTAAAAAATAAGTAACAAATAAGAAAAAAAAGCTCATGAGCTAAAAAGCTCGCGAGTAGCTCGAGCTCGAGCTCGCGAGCTCGAAATTTGAGCTCGAGCTTGGTAAGTTGGCATTGAGCTCAAGCTCGAGCTGGGCATAAATGAGCTCGTCGAGCTCGAAATGAAAAGCTCGAGCTCGAGCTTAGAAATTTCGCCAAACTCGACTCGAGCTCGACTCGTTTGTACCCCCAGGAGAACCCCCCGAGCAACCATACGAGCTTTATATCTTTTGATACTCCCATCAGCCTTCTTTTTCAGTTTGTATACTCACTTACACGTCATAGGAGTAACGCCAACGACTTTAGGCACAAGGTCTCAAGTCTCATTCTTTCTGAGGGCCGTCATCTCCTCATCCATAGCGTCATCCACTCCTTGGCTCCAGTGACATCTTCAAACTTTGAAGGCTCCCGCTCATCCAGGGGGCCTGCGAAGAAATATGAGACAAAACTCACCATGTTTCCATCGTTGTACCGAGCCGGTGGTTTAATGTTCCTCTTCGATTTCCGAAGGGCCTGACCATTACTGACCACCTCCGTTGCTTCTTCTTCACCAGCTCCATTCTCGGGCAAACTTGGAGCAATGCTCCCCCTGCTTCCTGAACCAGGAGCTTCCGCCCCAAAGCAAACACTTGGAGCTCCGGGTGACACCGACAGCTCCACCAGAAGATCCTCAGCAGCTTCCTCCTGCCCACCATCAGACCTGCTCTCCTACAGCTCAATAGAGCTACCTCCGTACGATGCCAGTTCATCAAAGACAACATCTCTTGATACAACAAACTTCTTCATCGCAGGATCCATACACTTCCATCCCTTCTTCCGTTCATTATACCCCACAAAGACAAGCTTCCTCGCCTTTGCATCAAGCTTGGTTCTCAGAGCATCCGGGACGTGTACGTAGCAGGTTGATCCAAACACCCGAAGGTGTTCAACACTTGGCTTCTCCTTGAACATCAGCTCATGAGGAAATTTCATGTTGATTGAACTAAGAGGCATTCGATTGATGACATAGGTTGCGCATGTCATTCCTTCCGCCCAGAAGGACCTCAGAATGCCCTTTGCATGAAGCCAGCATTTGCAGGTTTCTGTCAAACGACGAATCTTCCTTTCCGCTACTCCATTTTTTTGTGGAGTATGTGCACAAGTAAGCTCCCTCCGGATGCCTTGCTTCCCGCAGAAGTTAGAGAACTCAGTTGAAACGAACTCACCTTCGTTGTCCGTTATCAACTTCTTGATCCGCAGGCCAAGCCGACCCTCCACCAGCTCCTTTAACTCCACGAACAATCGGAAAGCAGCTGACTTCTCCTTCATGAAGTACACCCACGTGTACCTCGAATATTCATCAATCAGCACGAGCATATACCTGCTCCCTCCAAGACTGGCAGTGACAGTTGGTCCTATCAGGTCATCATGAATACACTCCAATGGTGCTTTAGACCTGGTTTGTTACTTATCAAATGGAAGGCGATGTGCCTTTCCATATTGACATCCCGCACAAACATGACCATCACCGTAAGATGACAACTTAGGCAAGCCTTTCACAAGGCTTCTCACTGCCATGACTTTCAGCTTGTCCATCCCTACGTGCCCCAGCCTTTCATGTCAGATAGCCGCGCTATCATTTGCCCTCATCCGATCAACATAGGAGCTTGTTGATAGAACAAACAAGTCATTTACTCTCCTTCCAATGTATGCAACATCAGCCTTAACCGTTGATACATTCCGGAAAAATTTCACTTCTGTTGGGACAAACAGAACGTGATAGCCCGCATCTACCGCATTGGTCACTGAGAAGAGGTTCTTCTTCATGCCCGGTACGTGATAAACACTCCTTAACGTGAGTGGCTCCTTATCACTATCCAAAGACACAACTCCCTCCTTCTCGACTGCATGCACAGAATCATCAGCAGTAATAATAACATCATTACCTGAGTAAGCATGCAGCGAAGAGAACTTTGACTCATCCCTGGTGAGGTGATGACCACACCCAGAGTCGATGATCCAGTCATCTTGGTAGTTAATGGAAGACAAAACACGGACATACACGCCCGTCAAGAAAGCATTCCCCCATCCAGCTCCCTCAGCACTGGAACCAGCCTCCTCCTTGCCTGCAGCATGACCTGGCTAAAGCTTCATCTTGCAGTCTCGCCTGAAGTGACCCGACATATTACATCTGTAACACCTTGGTCCTTCTCACCACGCTTAGAAGAGTGACTCTTCTCTTGCTGATATGAAGTTGATGGATTGATGGACCATCGCCAGCAGGTTTCTTCTTCTTATCTCATTTCTTCTTCTTCCCTGAGAAGAGAGCCTCACTATCTCCTCCAAAAATAGTCAAACCAGCCATCTGCCTTGATAAGCTATCCTGCAAAGCCAGCAAGTTCTCCAACTCTAGCAACGATGGCTGAGTGACCCAACCTTGAACAGAGGTCACAAAGACCACATATTCCTTCCGCAAGCCACGGATGATGTGTCTCTTGAGCTTCGCCTCCGAGATTGGCTCATCAGGGTCCAACGCTGATATCTTAGCACATGGGTTCTTTATTTTAAGGAAGAAGGTTGAGATAGACAAGTCTACCTGAGTGTCTTTCGCCGACTCATTCTCCAAGAACTATAGCCGATCTACATTCTTCTTGTTGAACAACCCATCAAAGGAAGTCCAAATCTCAACAGCAGATGAACATCCTAGGATGTGATCAAAAAGCTCTGGTGAGATAGCCCGCTTCAGAGTAAACTCAGCCTTTGCATTTATTTTCCTCCAAGCTCTCACCTCTTCAGCAGACCCAGTTGCAGCAGTAACCTCTGTTATGTTGTCTCCATACACAACTTCCAACAAGACCTCTCCAAGAAGATAGCTTTCCATGCACGACCTCCACTTCTTAAAGTTGGTCGGCGTTAAAAGCTCAATACCCAGACCTCTTGCAAACCCACTATTCATTGCACTATCACTGATTTAACAAACTTCCAGAGAAGAACAAACTTGGTGTCTGATCACTGCTCAAGCCTATGTTCCCTCTGATACTATGTTAAAATTTCACAAGATGATCAAGGTGATAGCTCTGATACCAAGTAAAACTTTCAAAGCTATTAAGATGACCCCTTGTTGGAGCGGAAAGCGGAAATCAGGCGCAGAAACACTCCAACCACAACCAAGCTCAGTAAACTAAATGCAAGGAAAGTAACAAGCAAGTCATGTATTAACAATCTTCTTTACAGTAAGAGGTATACATGGTGAGACATGATTTTGCCAAGTACAAATAAGAAAGCAGAGAACAACAAAAAACAGAAGTCGGGCGGACAGAGACCGAGACCGCTGCCCTTGCCGAACTGAACATCGAAGTCCGCCGAGACCGCGAGGTCGCGCGGACTACCCGTTATTCAAGCTGAACAAGAGCTGTCCGCAAACTGCAAGCCGCCTGACCGCTGAGGTCGCTTAGCCGCCAGTTAGACCGCGAACAAGCCGCTGTCGAACTGAAGAACAGACCGCCCAGACCAGCGGACCGGTTATTGAACTGGAATTGCTGAAGGAGAGAAGACCGACTGGCCGCAACTGCGTCCTTCTGCAAACCGCCGGTTGTAAACCGCAAACTTCACTGATCCCTGATCACAGTCAGCACCAAAGTCCTGACTTCTCAGTGCTAACCGCACAACCTGCAAACAGCAAATCGGTTATCCTTCTCAAACCGCACAGACAGAAAATCCGAGGCCGTAGCAATTAACCCAAGTCCAACTTACTGTTCATTCAGTTAATTATGTTGTCACAGGGGGGTCCTATTTATAGGCAAAGAGAGGAGTGTGGTCACCGTCCTAGTAGATAGAAACACCACCCCAGCTCGCAGCTAGCACAAGACAGTCCGCCCAATCCGCATGGACAAAGCCAGACACTAACCAATCCGCCAGAAATCAAGGCAGGATAGACGCAAGTCCGCACTCCTGCGGACACCGCACCAGCCCGCATGCTGCAGCGGACACGACAACAGTCCGCACACTCGCGGACACCGCTCCAGCCCGCACCAACAAGTCCACGACCAAAGGCACAGACTGCCGGGTCAACCAACGGACATTGCGGACTCTGCGATCAATCTGGACTTGTCACAAATCGTGACCATGTCCAGCAACCAGAGAACCTCTGGCGCGAGCTCTGCGGACATGAACATCAGACCGCTCAGACCGCCAGACTCAAACAAACTCGCCTAGCCGCGAACTTCGCGGTTACCTGCTAACCGCACCTCTTGAGATCAAGGGCACAGACCAATGCCGATCTCACGAGCTCCAAGAACAGTCCGCATAGAACGAACTCCGCGGACTCCAAACCAGTACGCCAAAGCCGCGGATAATCAACCTATCCGCACGGCTTTCACCAAGGACAAACCACCAGGCCGCAAACATCAGACCGTTCAGGTCGTACACCAGTCCGCCAGACTGTCCGCCTAGGCCGCGCGGTTTGCTCAATCAACCCTCATTTTCACTTCAAAAATGTCAACACTCCCCCTTGAAGTTAGAAGTGGTGACCAAATCCAGCAGTCCTCGTAGCCGTTCAAATGACCCCTTCGACAGCGGCTTAGTGAAGATATCTGCAATGTTGTCCTCGCTCCGCACATGCTCAACCATAAGAGACCCCTCGAACACCTTCTCCCGAATGAAATGGTGTTCAATCTCTATATGCTTGGTCCGTGCGTGACAAAATGGATTATTAACAAGTTTTAGGGCACTCTCGTTGTCACCGCGAATCAGAGTTTGACCTCGCACTTCTTCATGGACGTCTTCTACTAGTCTCCTCAGCCAGATGGCTTCCCGAGCTGCCAAGACCGAAGCCTTGTATATTTTTTTGTATATTTGATATTTAACATTTACTATAATTTGTTTATTTACTATAATTTGTTTATTTACTATATGCTTTTATTTGTAAGTTTTATAGTCGAAAAGGACTTGATGGAGAGACAAATAGAGTTGCTCCAAATACGAATGATGAGATTTTTTTTGGAGAGAAATAAATGCTTAAGAAGATACATTCCTATTGTGGTGGTAATCAATGAGTTCTCTAGATTCACAGAACTTAGTCAAGTTTTTAGTAAGCTAAATAGTTTGAAGAGTAGAGTTTCATTATTGTCCAAAGATTGGTGGAGTTACTATGAAATTTTAACACCTAAATTGCAAAAAAATGCTCTGAATCTTTTAGGTCAACTTTTTTCATCGTCCTGTTGTGAGAGAAATTGGAGCACATACTCATTCTTTCACTCATTGAGAAAAAACAAATTCTACCACAATGAACTGTTGATTTGGTGTATATGCATAGTAATCTACGCCTATTATCGAGGAGAAACATAATCTATAATCAAGAAAAGAGTAAATTGTGGTATACAGGAGGAGATGCATGAGCAAATCCTTTTGATGGAGTCGACATGCTTACGATTGACAACTTGTCTTTAGATGAGCTAGAAATTTCAGATACCTTGATCTCCAATAATGCGGAGGAAGATGAAGAACATGATTGATGAACATCGTTAAATTTGAAATGATTATGAATATTTTATGTCTAAAACTTTATGTTATATTGCATTAATTATAAAATTGTAATTCAATTGATTATTTTTGTTCATGTTTTATTGTTTTGAGAATTTATAATTGCATTTGTGATATATACATATTTATTTATTATATGTATCCCGCCGTACCAAAATCCTTCTTTTTAAAAATTTGTCGTGGTGACGTACCGGATATGTACCGTACCCATATTATATGGTATATATGATTGGGGTGTTACAGTTCGTGTAAATGATTGACCTGCATTCCCTTGCACAAAAAAGTAATCAAAAGGATAGAATCCCTTCGATGAACATATTCCCTTATAGGAAAGCTTGACTCTTAGAATGACGCCATCCGCGTGATTGTTGGACATACTGTGTGGTATTTTCTGCGTTCATATGGATACTTGTTGAGACGCGAACTTCGTTTTATGTTTTGATTTTGGTTCTCATAACTTTTTCTTCCACAAACTTGATTTTTGTCATAGGCATACACTTGTTTTTGTGTGTGTTTTGCATGTATCCTCTAGGGATATATTTTTTGCAGTGATATCTGGCATATGGTGTGAACTCCAGTATATGTAAACTTTAAGTTACATCATCAGGGAAATTTCAATCTAACCCTACGATGATGTGTATAGGCAGGATGTGAACTGATAATAATTTGCAAATAGAAATGAAGACATAAGACCAAAGTAGTTAGCACAAGTGATACTTAGATTATTTTAAAAGTGAGCAAGCCAAATTTTCCCTTGATTGAAGGCCATTAATTAAACGCACGGTAGAATGAATCCTACAATTCACAATCAATCTCAAAATATGCACACTAGCATATGTACACAGCAGAAGAATATAAATGATTAGTTTCATATAATAATGATGAAACAAAAAAATTACAGGAAAACTCAAGTACAAACACCAGTATTCCACTTGCTTGTATGAATTGCTTTATACGATACCATAAGAAGTAATATTGGGGCCGTAAGTTATAAAATATGATCAATAATCAACTCCATAATCAAAGGATGCATACAATTATACTTCTCAACATAGAATCAAAATGTAGACATAAGTAAAAACATACCACGTGAACTTAATTAGTTTTGTAAAGCAACATAGAAAGATAAAGTAATTATTCGTGTAAAACTCGGATATGAAAGCCTGGCCTGATCACTTTTTTAGAGTATACACGACAATTGGGCTTCTGACATTGTAAACACCGTCACTCCAAATCAAAGATGCTGAAAGGATACTCGTTTCAGCATGTCCTTCAATCTTGACAATGAATGATTTTTTCTCCAAAAATGTTTCGAAAGATAAGATATCCGGCTCAACACTTATCTTTATAGAAGCAGGTGCACTTATAGTAGCCTTGTAAATGGAATTCGACTTTCCCACATTGGTGACTGTTCTTTGGAAGGAATTTGAGAATGATATTCCATGTTTAACTAGCAAAGCTAAAGAGGGATAGTTGAGACCTAACGCATTTCCATTTGTTGTGGAGGTGCAAGTGCTACTATCTCCGGTGATGGCTCTGAGAATTGTGGTGTTGTATCCTTCAGCGCATAACATCTTTATGTAATCTTTCTCATCCACATCATAGATCAGGCCAGGCTTCGTAGCTGCGAGTGGGTTTAATTGACCTGCTCCGTAGGCGAATTCCGCATCAACGTTCTTTGTGGGACTCATGACATGAGCTGTAGAACATTTAACATTTTGAGATTCCTAAAGTTGGATTAAAACATAAACTTGGGAGGGTATGAATAATTATATTTTCGAAGTTTGCAAATTGTGAAGAGTGTAGTCCGAAGAATATTACCAGTGGTAATTAGAGCAGATTTTATAGCAGCAGGAGACCAAGTTGGATTAAATGACTTTACATAAGCGGCCGCTCCGCTCGCATGAGGGCAAGCCATGGATGTACCTGATATAATCACATAATTTTCACCCGAGCTTGGTGTCCATGCTGCTAAAATATTAACTCCCGGTGCAGCCAAATCAGGCTAAATCATGTATGTCATAGTAATAATATTAATGTCAAATAAACAAAATTCATTCAAATATTTGGTGCATGATAAACAAAATGAATTTGTTAACCATATAGCTAGCTAATTACCTTAAGTATATTGGAGGTTACAGGATTTGGTCCCCGGGATGAGAAGGATGCCACGTATGGCGCCTCCGGGTCGGACACTCCCTGACTCTTTGAAATGCTTGCCGTAGGATTGCTGTAATACAATTAATGAATTAGTAATCCATCTATCTGTCTTTTTTAAATGATTATGAGCATATCTAATTAAGCATTGTCACAAATTAATAATAAAAACCTAGATTTCTTCACGTAATTGAGAACATGTGTGCTGTCGTTTGATCCCAGCACTGCAACAGGAAGCGCGAACTGGTAAGCTTGACCATATGGACCATCATCTGTTTGCATGATTGCTCCAACAGCTCCGGCATGTTGTGGGCCTAAACCGCTTCTAACCTTACTACAAAGAACTACTTTTCCCTTCACCAATTCGCCGTCCAAAGTCCCCAAAGCGCAAGTGCTGCAAGCGGCATACCAAATTAAAGTAATCTTTCAAATTTTGGTTTTAAATTTTAATTACATGTATGGCTTCTATATATGCATCATAAAAGAATAGCAAATTAAGTGTGCTTCACCTTGAGTTGGATGGGGAAACACCTGCCGACGCATTAGGCGCATCTCCACCATATATCAAAGGATACATCACACCATTCAAGCCAACGGTGTTGATTGCCAAACCCTATAATACCATATATATATACTTGTAAAGATTTTTTTTTAGTGTTTGTAATGCTTCCTAAACGACAAGAAAATATAAATCCATAAGAAATTGATTTGTTTTACCTGATAGTCTTGTCCATCACCAAGTTGGGTTTGCACAGCGAAATTACGGTCAATGGTGCTCGCTGCTACAGTCAGAAGCCACGGCGCATAATTCTCAATCGTGGAGCTGTTTGGACCCGAGTTCCCGCCCGAGCTCGAAGTGAGGATATTTTTCTTCATCGCATGGAAGGATCCGATAGCAATGCCGTCCTCAAAGTAGCCCATGACGCCTTGGGAGCCAAGGGAAATTGAGATTATGTCGACGCCGTCAGCAATGGCATCGTCAAAGGCGGAAAGTACGTCGGCGTCATTACATATTCCTTCATTCCAGCAAACTTTGTAGATTGCAATTCTTGCAGACGGTGCCCCTCCGCGAGCGGTGCCCCCGGCAATGCCTGAATAATTTGCATGGGGGACACCAATGCCTGCCGCAGTGGAGGATGTGTGAGTTCCGTGGCCAAAACTGTCTCGCGGTGAGAGTATTTCTCCTTCGCCAATGTCAACTGTGATATTGAAGTGGTAATATCGTGCTCCAATTATCTTGCTGCACTTGGATATCATGTAATTAATTAAAACATTTTAGTACCAATATTTTATATATATATATATATATATATATATATATATATATATATATATATAATTTTAAATGAAATTTACAAAACGTTTTTGGGATGCTTCCGAGATGACGAGCAGACTGACATGCTTATCTCACTCTCATATCCACCCACCTCACTTCCCTTTCTCGATGGGTGCTACGTGGTCACCTCTCACTCCCCTCGCCCTTCTTTCCCTGCAACATACGACGCTAACTGAGAAGGCTCTTCCCTTACTGAAAAGTCTCAGATTCATTCTCGGGAAGCTATCAACTAAGTGGAGCATGCCTTGCTCCACTTAGTCTGCTCTTTCTACTACTACATGCTCCATTTTGTGGATAAACTCACTGCCTTCACCATTTACAAAGGCAAATCTTTCAATTTACTAGAAATCCCTGCCCTAATACACCACTACCCAGATTTTGCTCATTCATTCCACATGTGCATATCGTGGGTAATGTGTCTTATTCGGCCCTAACATCGTACAGGTTTTCTTGACCAACCTCAAAAGGATAACTAGCTCATGTGAACGAGACTCTACTATCTAATGATGCGACCCAATCCATACATTCCTCTGTATATGACATCATTTGAAAACAAATAAAAGGACGTTGTTTTCGCGCTCTCTTAACTATTTTTTTCCAAACTCACAGCTTGGAAACATGGGACATGGGCAAATTCCGTTGGGGGACTCATTTGGCAAGCTCCCGGTTGTGCGGTGAAATCTCTGGCGCTTGCAGGCTGCCTTCGTTGCTCTCAACCATCAGTAGTCAATCGGGTCAGCCCCAACCAGGGATAGTTCGGGGTCTAACAAGTACTACTGCTGCCAAAACACTGTACAATGTGGATGCAAGTGAAATACTAGTATTATTGCCTCACACTGTTTGCAAATGGTGCACACAGTCAAAGATATTGACGCAGCCTCATGGGAGCCTTAATCCGCATGTGATTTCCCTTGTATATAATTTTAATAGTAATATTTTCTTAAATAAAAAAATATCAAAAATCAAGCCTTACTTATTGCAAGTAAAATTATGGTTGGAATCACAGATGCCCTTCCACTTGTTGGGCGGCGGGCCAAAGCCAGTGTCATCAAAGCTTTTAGATTCTGGCCATATTCCAGTGTCAATCATACCAATTATGACATCAGACTCAAAAGCAGCACGAGGCGCGCTCGACGGAAAACCCAAGAAGTTCCAAGATCTTGTGGTGTGCAGTCGTCTGTCCTTGCTAGGAAACACTGACACCACTTCATCCATGTCTGAGACAATTAATATATTAAGCACCAAAAATGAATATAAATGTTTTGCTTCCTCCCACTCATCATGTGATATATATGAATGAGGATTCACTTTATTTGAAATCAAATAGAAATGATTTATTTCAAGATACATTATACACGTATTAAGTAATCCTTTGTTTACATTCTCAGATAACTAAATATTGCATTTTGAGTATGGAACGAGTCTTTTCATTCAAGTACTAAATGGCTAGAAATATCTCATGATAAGGATGAATTCTTACTGGATAAGATTTTGGCTTCTTCATGAGTGAGCATCAAAGCAAACCCATTGAAGCTCTTCGTGTAACGTCGCATCAAGCGCTTGGATCCCTCCTCGTCGCTGCAATGTCACAATTGTTATAATTATGATTAATTATTGCTATTACTTAACAACAACAAAAAAAACCCCCCAATTTATTGGAGAAGTTGTATTTTTCAGGTGGGCGCGTAGCTTCCCAACCTCAATCCGATTGCTCTCTGGAGCAGGCTCGAATGAGTTGTTTCCAAGTTGGTAATGTGTTCTGGCTTTTCTCCCAAATACACGATGTAAGCCTGGAGGAATTAAGATTTAATTAATTGTCAATATTGGAGATTGTAATGATTAGTAGTAATAGGGGAAAATAATAATTAATAAAATGACATATATACATGTTGCCGCATGAGCTCTGTGGTCTCTGCATGACATGTGACGGCATTCATGGCTAGAATCCCATACAGGAGGAGGAGGAGGAGAAGACATGATGAGGAAATGAAAGGGAGGAAATCGCGATTCAAACTCATAATCTTTCTGATTTATTAATCTAAATGGACTTGATGAGTTTTTCCAATGATTATAATTTATAAGAATGATATGTGTTTGTTTATATATGCCAAAGTGTTGACTGCGTAAATTATATTTTTTTAACAATAAGAGGTGTTGCTGCAAATGAGCACAAACTCATATCGTCTTTTTTTTCAAATATATTTCTGTTTGTATCTCTTATATAATTAATTGGAGAATGCTGAAATAAATGATAGAGATTAGAATCTGGAAGTAGTCATGATGAGCAAAAGTATCTTGGATTTCACCGTAATTTTTGTAATTACTAATATTCTGTCTTTAATGTTATCGTAATTTTCTCAAGTTTTAATTCTATTTTCTGTTTATATATATATATATATATATATATATATATATATATATATATATATATATATATATATATATATATGCAGATAAGAATGGACCCCGTTATTACATAAAATATAATTTTTTTACAGTAAGAACTGCTGCAAATGAGCACAAACACCTATCCTTTTTTATCTTTTACAAATATAATTGTTTATTTTTATCATGATTGCAGCCATTTTATTTTTGTGGATAAAGATTAGTCCAAAAAAAATCTAATGAACAGGAATTTTTTGAATAAAAAAAATATTAAAAGATGGGAAAAACAGAACTTGTCGGATCAAAAAACAGATGATCATGTCAGACAAAAAACAGATGATCATGTCTGTGAAACGAATCCCCTCCATTTCTACATTCTGGAGCCCGTCCGGCCATCTCTCGTATATTAATTCCAAAGTGACAAAACAAATGACAGTTGTTGGAGCTTTGAAGTAGTCATAACAAGCTAAAGTATCTAGTGTTTCACCGCAATTTTTCTACACACGCCGTCCCATGCGCACACATATATTTGAGAACATGTGAATCTAATAGTGTCAACCAACCAAATGATATCCTTTCCAATCTCCGAGAGCTTCCATTGAGAAAAGAACCTATTCTTGAGGTTATTCATGACATTTTTGAAACTGCAACAAAATTGGAAAAAGAACCTATTCTTGTGGCTATTCATGACATTCTTGAGATTACAACAAAATTGGTCTGCCCCGACGTATTTTTAAGCCTTTCACGGATCTTCAAAATAAGCAGCAAAATCGCCACGATAACGATCTTTGCCATAGACTATATACATTATTTATCAGCGTTTTTTAAAAAAAAAGTGCCTACAAAAGTAGCGGGCTTTTTTTATAAAAAACACATCCAGCAAAATGAGCAAATACAGAAATATATACTGGGGTGTTTAAAAAAGAAAATACAGCAAAAACTCCTCCAAATAAAAAAAATTAACGGCAGAGAAATTAACAACAAAATAAGCTTCCTATATGATTAAGACATCGGCCCTGCTTGCTGCAGAGTGATGTGAACAAGATGAAGCCATAAATATCTTCCTGAATTCGTGTTCGAATTTATTGACAAATGGAGGCATCAAGAGCTGCCAATTACAGTGCTCCGAATAATAGAGCGAGGCCTTCTAACAAGGAGTAAAAGATTCAGGATAGATACACACGGCCATCTTGTGCGCACATATAAAGACCATTTCTGGAAGAAAAGAAAAAACTGCCTGCCCGAGTCCTCTCCACCCATCCTAGCTCCGCCGAACCAAAAGCATAAAAGAGAGATCCTCTTCCAAGCAAGTTGAGCGTGGTTTGTCATAAAAGGCCTGCTACATGAGGCAGTACATGAAGAAAGATCTGGTACAACTACAATTACAGAAGCTCTCCTTATGACTAACTCCTGTAGGAAACATTTCCTCCGCCCCAGTTTCTACAATGTAAAGTCACAATGAAAAAATGATTAAAGCCACCAAATCGTGCGGAGAAACCACGGTTTCTTATATTGGGTTAGAGAGTACATAAGAAGTCCCTACAAATTAGTTCGAGCAAGTATATGCACGTCTGCTTTTGATATGCTGATACATAACAAAAACAGAACAAAAAATAACAATAATAAAAGTGATACATAAATTTAACTTCAAAACCCAATAGAATACAAATCACGGGACGATGAAGTCTAATTCGGAAAGCCGTCACTAAGTATGTATCAAATAAATATGCAATTACAAAGCTTTTCCATCTCGATCCACACAGGATCTTCATCAACTTCATATTACACAATATTACACAATAAACAGTAACAGAAAAATTATAAGTTACTGACAGTGACGTACGAGACGGGTTACACAAATCCTATCCGAGACGACTCTTTGAATCATTGCCCAAATTTGCTCTAGATCCAATACGTGTAGGCGACCCTTTCGAGTGTGGTGCTAGGGGTGCAGGCGACCGTCCTTTCAAGCTGTATGCTGGGGAGGTTGTTACAAAAAAGTGAACTTTTTTTGTAGCGGTCTCCCCAGCCCACGGCTCGAAAGGACGATCGTCGGCACCCCCAGTACCACGCTCGAAAGGGTTCAGCCTCAACCGGTCTGTAGATCATGCACTTCAACCCGTCTCCGGTCTACCAGCGGGTTGTTGGAGGCCGCAACCTCACTTCGATGAGGGAAAGTCAATTGAGATAGAAAAAGTCAATTGAGCTTTCAACTTTTATCACCAATTGAGCTTTCAACTCTCATTACGCTTAACTATGGTGATGAGAGTTGAAAGTACTGCATAATTAAGCCTGCTCGGACTTGAGTAGTCTTGGGATGAGTGACCTCTTTGGAAGTCCCCGTGCATCACACTTAACTATGGTGATGAGAGTTGTTGAAAGTACTCCATAGTTAAGCGTGCTCGGGCTGGAGTAGTCTTGGGATCGGTGACCTCATGGGAAGTCCCCGTGCAACCCGCTTAACTTGACTTTCCCTCATAGAAGGGAGGTTGCGGCCTCCAACAACCCGCCGGTGGACCAGATACATGTTGGGGTGCATGGTCTGCAGGCGGGTTGAGGCTGAACCCTTTCGAGCATGGTATTGGAGGTGCCGACGGTCGTCCTTTCGAGCCGTGGGCTGGGGAGGCCGTTACATGAACACGTGCTCGTGCGCACACCTGCACGCCCACAACCATAGCCACGCGCAGGATCGACAACGTGCTCTTGCACGCTGCTAGGCTGCTTTGGCTGGACGGCCTCCTGGCCGGAAGGCCTTTCTCCCCCCTGTAAGGGCGGCCTCTCGCTTGCTCTAGACGAGCGGCCAATCTGGACGCCCCTCCCCTTCCGCCGCCCCTGGTAGGGGCGGCCTCCCTGCTACCAAAAACGAGCGGCCATTTGTCCGCCCGTCTTTGGCCGCCGCCCCTTCCAGGGGAGGCCTCCCTGTTACCAAAAATTGGGTCGCCCGTCTTTGTCCACCGCCCCTTCAAGGGGAGGTCTCCCTAGTGCCAAAAATGGGCGGCCATTTGGCCGCCGCCCCTTCCACGGACAGCCTCCCTGTTATTAAAAACAGGCAGCAAATTTGCAGCACGTTCTCTTCCGCCAGCACCTATTAGGGGCGACCTCCCCTTCCCCTCGGCCAGCCAGCTTTCCACTGGCAGTCGGCCGAATTCCGCCGGTACGGTCAAGAATGTCCGTCATCGACCAAAACGTCTCTTTCCGTGGGTAACTTGCTTCTTTCTCTTCCTTTGCGTGCATTTAAACTTTCTCTTAGGTTAATTAGATTTATCATTGAGTTTTCACTTGAATTTTGTTAGTAAACGCTACGTCAAAAACTCTAAACGAAAACGTATTTGGAGTTCACGATTTCCATTTTGCTACGACAATGAGAACGAAACAAAAGTTGCGAACTTTCTTCCCTGTATTTAGAATTGAATCATTTTTTAAGAAAATTCATTTTGAGCAAAATAGTTATTTTGTGCGTTACAAAAAAAATTAAAGTTGTTTATTTTTCAAAGTTCGTGCTATAACTGCTCAAACTGTTTAAATACATTTAGAGTTTCCTAAAAAAAGTCAACAGACGTGCAAACTCTACGTGACATTCTGCATCATCTGCTCTAGAGTATCGCACATCTAATGATACCGCATGCCAATATGTTGAACCTTGAGTGAAAGGCGAGGATATTCCTCAAATCAATCGCTCTCTAGCTGCCGCATAAAAGTATATAGTGATCTTGAGTGAAATTCAGCTCTTTGATGAATCTCTATATCCAAAAAACCTATTTGTCAGCATCAGTAACAACAATAAACTTCTATGTAGTTGATATTAAAACACACATTTGCAGTCTAGATTGTTATGACACAGCTTCTCCCCGCAAACAGGATCAGATACTCAGAAGTCGAGTAGATATGAGTACTCTCTCCAAACCTTTATTGTTTTCGCCAAAATCAAGGAAAAAAAGGGAAAATTTTTATTTTTCTTTTTCTTTGGGGGGGGGGGGATTCCCGTGAGTTGCCAAATTCCATTTTTATTATTGCCTATGCAAAACTCGAGTGTGAGTTGGAGGAAAAAAAAGTCGGCCACCTATGAGAATTTGGAGAACCGCCTCAAGCCTTGGAGGAATAAGACTGTCGCCTGAAGTTTTCTTGGAGGAGCCGCCTCTATCTCTCTCCCTTCTCTCTCTCTTACTCGTATACTCGGAGGGGCCACTGACCTTGGGTGTTGACGTCGATTTTGGAGGAGACAGTCGCCGGCGTTTGGAGATAGTGTTGTCATCGAGCTTGGTGGAGTTTGCGACCAGTGTTGTAGTGAACGATCTTCAGAGTGAAGAGGCATGGTGTCGACAGCATGTACGAGTGTAGTTTGGCTCGACGTTATTTTCTCTCCTGTGGTGGCGTTGTTCTCTGGTGGTGGTGGTGTTCTCCGGTGGTGGTACGATTGAACGTCGGACTTCGATGTTGAAGGATCTGGTGAACCTTGTGCACCTGCGAGGCGGATTGTAGTTCAGATTTACTACTCTCTCGCGGATCGTGCGTATCCAGTGCATCTACGTGTGTTTCATCGGGCAGTCAAATTTCCACATGTATTTGATTTTATATTTTCGTTATATAAATTGTGATTGTTTTTGTGTTTTTGTTATCTGTCGATTTATAGTTGTGTTGTTGTGTACTGGATTTTACAACAAGTGGTATCAGAGTTAGGTTTTGAGTAGGCGACTGATTGAATGTTTTGGTTTTAGGTTTGGGTTAATAGTAAGTGACAACATCAGTCTTCTCCCTATCTTCCCAAATCTGATCCGTGAATTAATCAGATTGCTTAGTGGGACTTTAAGCAGCTATGGCTGCAAAAAACACTATGTTGGCCAGAATTTTGTGGAAAAGTTTGATAGTAGTGGGAACTTTCGCCTATGATAGATTCGGGTCAAGGATATACTGGTGGAGCATGGGTTGATCCAAGTGCTGCGGGGGCGTGATTCTTTACCCGCTACGGTGAAGGATTCTGAGTGGATAGATATGGATGAGCGCGCCACCAGCGCTATCATGATGTGCGTCGACGACAAGGTGTTGCTCAACATCGGTGTTGAAGATTCTGCATTCAAGCTATAGGAGAAGCTTGCGGGACTATGCATGGGTAAGTAGTTGACCACGACTCTGTTGTTGAAAAAGAGACTGCACAATCTGAAGATACAGGAAGGTGGTAACCTGTAGGAACACTTCAATACACTTGTTGAACAACTACTTGTTATCAACGCACATCCTGAGGGCGCTAGTGGCGCACTCATCTATCTCAGTTCACTTAGAATCCTTCACCAGAGCGGGCAAAGACTCACGCCCTCGTACCACTCGCATAAAACCCTGCACAACTAGCATATCTTTGACCTGAATCTATCATAGGCAAAAGTTCCTGCTACCCTCAAATTTCACCATAGAATACCTAGCCACCACTGTGCTTGTCCCTTCCATTGCTACCCACCATACCTCTAGACAATTTGATTAATTCACAAATAAAGTCTAGGGAGATAGAGAACGAACCAGTGTCATCGCATACCATTGACTCAAACTCAAACTGGAACATCCAATTAGTCACCTACTGAGAACCTGATGAATCTAATATCCCTTCTGGTAAAATCAAGTGCAAACAAACACAACTATGAATGCAAGCAAACAAGAAAGTACAATCAAGTACAAAAGCACTTCACAAATCCACCGAGACGCAACTACGTAGATATCTATAATATAAATGTAAATACATGAATAAAAGCAGGAGAAGAAATGACTGTCTGATAAAACACCGAGGATGTGTAATAACTTCCAAGAAAAAAGTTATCTAGTCTTTATTCTGTTTTAATATTCATTTTATTGATAAAGAAATGAATTAAATAAGTAAAAATATGAGTAAATTCATATCTATTTTATTTGTGGCTAATTTTGTTATTTTCTTATGTTTTACTACTAGAAATATCGAAGAAAATCAATTCGGAGAAGTACAGTTGGATTTATATTTTGGCATGCACAAGTTGTTGCAACAACATGAAAAATTTGTTGCAATAACTTCTGGACGAATTTTAAATTCAAAATTCGAATTTTATGTCAAAAACAAATTTAGAAGGAGACATCTATTGAGAGAGGGTTGCAGGTTCTTAAGAAGTGAATCTCATACCTAAAAGAGAGATTGGAAATTCATTAGAGAGATCTTATAGCCATCATCTTAGAGAGAGACAAGAATGACTAGGATTTGGACGCAATGACAAGGAGGAAGAAGACTCTAAAGGGAATTCTGAACTCAAATTCCTGCAATGTTTACCTTTTTAAAAGCATGTCTAGTAAAATCTTTCTTATTGTGTGGTTCCATTCTTCAAGCACGAACTAAATTTCTTGTTTGTGTACGTTGAGAGTACTTTGACTTATTGTGATGTAGTGAATGCAATTTTTCTTTTATGAATATTTGAAAACATATCCTTATTGTTTTTTTGTTCTATTTTATGGAATTTTTGGATCAAGTATTCCTCTTCTAACTTACGTGGCAAGATTCGAGAGAGGAGTTACGTATTTTAGGGTTGAATCCTTTATTTTGCGCGACGAGATTCGAGAGAGGAGTCGTGTAAATCTTTAGCCAAAATTCCATCTTTATACTGTGCAGCAAGATTCGAGAGAGGAGTAATGCAAGTGTAATATAAATTTCAACATAGCATAAAGAGATAAAGAGATTTCATCTTGTGCTAGCAACATTGATTTGAGTGCTTTATGTTATTCTCGTTCAACCTAAGTTAGAGATAACTAGGGGAATTAGGGTAAATAGATTTTTGAGATCGAGATATGATGACTTTCACTTTCAAATCATTACAGAATAGTAATTAATCATTTCATAAAAGATCACTCTAAAAACTCATCGTAATAGGCAAAGAAAATCAACGTAAGAGACTACTTCTTGATCTTCAAAAAAGTATTTCTAAGTAAACATTATTTAGCGATGGGGATGAAGCCCCATTTATAGGCTTGAGTGTGCACTTAACCATCTCCCCCATGATCCCTCATATTGTGGAGATCATGGGTTTGACTGGTCAACTCACTCCCCATGATCTCCACCATAATTGGAGAGATCATGGGGGCCTCCCACTCGCCAACTACCTCCGCCGCCACTGGCCGCTGGCCGCCGCCACCTATCGCTGCCGCCGCCCGGCCGCTGTCGCCCGCGGACGGCCTCCGCCGCCCGGCCGCTGTCGCCCGCGGACGGCCGCCGCTGCTTACCGCCGCCACCACCTGCCGTCGGCCAACCGCCGCCGCCAACCGCCGCCGTTTACAGGTTGGCCACCGTCCGATCACTATAGAGCATCCGTCACCGTCCGATCTACAGGTAACCACCCACTAAACCACCAAGTTAGTGGGGGGGGGGGGCATAACCACCTCCTAGAGGCTATAAAAGGAGCCCTAGGCCTACTCATTTCTCACCTTTTCGTTCTCGAAATCTTCTTCTTCCTCAAGCAAGAGCTCTGTCGAACTCCTTCCTCGGGTCATCTTCAAGGCGCCTATGAGCCAAGTCCCTAAGTGTGCAGAGAAGGGAAGAAGACGACCACTGCCAGCGCTCAAGCACACCAGCCACCAAGTCAACATCAATTATTCCCTCGGCGCAGCTTGTTGCCTGTTGCGAGTCAGAAAGTCTCTCTCACCTCCAAGTTGTAACGAGGAGTGGCCTATCGCCCTCAATTCTCTAAACATATTGTAACCGCAACCTGATAGTGTACTTTTACCGGCACAGATCAGGTCACGTGATTTTTACCAAGTTGAGGGATTTTCTACGTTAAAACTTCTTGTGTCAACTCTCTCTTTTCAGTGACTGTGTGCGCGCTCGACCGTCCCGAGAGCTAAGACGGTCCAGTTTACTTCGATCCGACCGGGACGCCGAGTTAGTCCACAACAGTTTGGCGCCTTCTGTGGGAAGCACGATTCCCAACATCCTTTAGAAGCCAAGACCTAGCTCCTATCAACATCCAAGCCCCGCTTCAATGGTAAAAAGAAGCACCCACGCTGCTGAAGGATCCGTCCCCGGTGGACGCACTGAATCGACACACACCGTTGGAGGAAGAAGCTGCACTCGCACCTATTACCACCCTCAAGAGGAGTGTTTGCCAGATGGAGGAGCAGCAGACCGAAATGCTCACTCTGCTCAGAAATTTAGGAGCACCCCCGCTCCTCCTCTGCCACTAGCACTATCCATTCCCTTGCGTCTATCAAATCATAGCCCGACACAAGAAGTTCCGCAAAGAGAAGATCAAACTCTAATAGGACAAGAAGAACGACGTCAGGCTAAGCGTCGTACTGACAACCGTCGTTATGACCCTCCGAGGAATGGGGGGCAACATCCACTTCGAGGATACTCCCCTCAGGATTCCACCTGCACTAACGTGATGTACGCAATTAAGAATGATCTGACATTCCACCGGCCAATAATTCCTCAGCCATTCAAGCAAGCTGATTCACCGCCATCAAGAGAACTCTCCGCCTCTACCAGACATTGCCTGCATAAGGAGTACGACATAAAGAACTAATTCTCGAATACAAGTAGCTCCTCAACGCCCGCAACATTACTCCAAGAGATGTATGATCGCCACCTCGCCAATCCTCATTATGAAGAGAACTTTGGAAACATGAAGGGTCCCGATGCCTCAGCCACGAAGCAGGGACTAAGTGAACATCTACCCAACTACAACTCACCTGACTCCTAGCCAGGCCCGGGTCTAGAAGATGGCTTTGAAATCCACAGTTTCAGCGGAACCGGCCACCCGCTGGCACACGTGGAGTGTTTCGAAGCTATCATGCATGCTCGCAATGCTTCAGATCAACTCATAGTCCAGGCATTTCTGACGATACTAAAAGGGAAAGCTCGAGCTTGGTTTCATTCTCTGTAAGAAGAGAAGATAAACTGTTACATTCAACTCGCAGCTCTCTTTATCAAAAGGTTCATGACGGTTAGAAAGCCCACACCTGAAAGTCCAAGCTCATATAAAGTCCAGAAAAGGAAACTAGAGAACAATGTGTACCCCGAGCATAAGAGAAGCTGCAACCAACGTACAAGTACATACCAAGAGCGAGAGTTGCGCCAGTTTGTGGCGCTCAACGCCACCAAGGCATCATCTTTGAATCAATTCGTGACCACCCGGCCTTGTGTAGGCCCAAGGCGCTCCCCCCTGGCCGAGGAGATTTGTCAAAGTACTACGAGTATCATCGGGGTCATGGCCACAACACCGACGGGTGTAATAGGCTAAAGGAAGAGATCCAGCAACTGACCAATCTGGGGGTGGTTGATCAATTTATATCAAGAAAGAGACAGCCTCCTAGTCAGAGCATGAGATGTACAACCATCAGAATTGGCGAGCCATCCACCGAGTTGAACCAAGTTCTGGCGGATAGAGAGATTACAGTTAATGTGTTGTTTTTATCAACACTACTTCAACTCAAACTAACCACTAGCAACCTCTAGCTAACATCTGTCAGCACACGTGTTTCAGGGAACGCCCCAGTACCAATCATAGGCACCATTACTCTCCCGATCACTCTTGAAGAAGCAACTGGGCAAACACTCTATGACGTACAGTTCATCGTCATCCAAGTTTATTCTGACTACACCGCAATACTCCAACAATCACTCCAGGATATTTTCCAATCCCGCTCCCGCCACTTTTGTAACAACCCGACCTGTTAAATAACATATAATAGAAGGTCCGACCGGGGCTCCACATTATATGCCACAAACAGACGGCGAGGTCACAGGTTAATACCAAAATACCACGCATCCTAACTCAGAGCATTCTAGCGGAAGTGTAAAAGTTACACGAAATCAATCCATGAATGTCCACTACTATATAAATAACTCATTTATATACAAGACAAGGAATGTTAACAAGCACACCGCTCACGGCCTTAAGGCCTTACAAGTTTCTCTTTACAAACATACGACTTCATACATCGGCATGCAGGCCGGCCACACATGAAATCCAAAGCTTCGCACGGCCTTCGAGGGCCTAACAGCAACAGCAAGGGCTTCAGCCCGCTCAATCCATTTCCGCATCTACAAGGGCAGCACCTGCATATAGACATTCACCCTATCGGTGACAAACAAAGCAACGGTCAACATTCAGCTGACCAATTATAACGACTCTACCCATTACCCGGGGCAGTGGTTCCTTCCCTACATGCAATCCAATATCAACACATATGTACATCACACATTACCATCACAAACGCCGGCTTTAGTGCCAGACGTCCCGTGCACTCAGGGCACACTTACAGTGTACCAAGCTCCTCATGGTTCCACCACCAATTCGAGGTGTTTACTTCTTGGTCGGGCCTAAGCCTCCAAACCCCTGTTGAAGACCTCCCGCACCCGTCCACTCAAAGGCACAAACCTCATAACAAATTGTGAGCACTATCAGTCGACCTACCCACGTAGTGTAACAAGCCCAGGGAAATCGCCCCGCTGCATTGCTACCAATCGACCGCTCACCCGATCCTACCACGGAACTTGTTGGGTGGCCCACCCACTCAGAGGTTCTTAACTTGTTAGCTATGGGCTACATCCGCCAAACCCCTATTGACGACCTCTCATACCCATCCACTCAGAGGTTCTTAACTTGTTGGCTATGGGCATCAGCCGCCAAACCTTTATTGACGACCTCTCGTACCCACCCACTCAGAGGTGTTCGCTTACAATAACCCGATCAATGAACTTGGTGTGTGTCCTACCCATTCAGAGGTTCTCGCATTCCTCCTCAACACCGGCATATTGTGCCGCTATCCATTCCATCAATACAGCTCGCGCCGAGTATACAATCAAAGGAGCTATACAAAGCTTCATGCTCACCATCACAATCGTCCTTACCATCTCCGTAAGGTAACCGAAATATACACGGAGTATTCTCCGGTTTGCAAAATCACCAATCCAGACATCCATCCAGATGGGCTTCACACAACACGCCTATGCCGTACTACATAGTTCCGGCTCTAGATGCAGACTCAACCACTTGAATCACTTACGCTCTTCCATCTTTTGATAAAGGATTCCACAGATATACATGCATAAACAAAGGGCTTCACCTGCCCAAGGAATAAAGACCGTTACCCTTGACGATCGCTTCGGTGCCATGGAAAACTAACTGGATAGAAACCACCGCGGCGGCCTTGCCTCCACAACGCTTCACTCGGCTCTCGAAATGGACCGCTGAAACTCCACCGGCGGTCGGAAGGCTTCTCCTTATTCCTTCCTTGCTCTCCTCTCTCTCTTCACTTAGAAAGAGAAAGAGTAAGAGTAAATGAGATCTCTTTCTCATTTCTCGGATTTAAAGCAGCAAAAAAAGACCTGCACCATTAGATCCAGATAGAAGGAAACGAACGGCCAAGATCTGCTTGGAAAAGCATCTAAACAGAGCTGACACGGCCTGTGACACGCCCGTGTCACAGGCCGTGTCCCTTGAGAGGTTAAGGAACTGACTCAATCTGGAACAGAACATGGGCCACGACACGCCCGTATCACTCCCTGACACGCCCGTGTCAACTAGTACACGGCTGTGTGGATGGCCGTGTCACCTCATCAACACAAGGCTGAAACACCCGAGAAGGACACGGCTAAGGCACACGCCCGTGTCCTCGGCCATGTGCTCAACACGCCCCTGTGACATGCCCGTGTCACAGGCCGTGTACCACACTCAACGCCACTCCACTCAACGCCACTCAATGCCACTCCAGAATTCACCCGAGCAGGACACGCCCTGGGACACGCCCGTGTCCCAAACCATGTTGCCTCTCGACGATCAGTTCTCGAGATCTCGAGTCGACGCCTACGAAAACAGAACACGCCCTGGGACACGCCTGTGTCCCAAGCCGTGTGCATTGGACACACCCTGGGACACGCCTGTGTCCCAGGCCGTGTCACCCAGCCTGAACCCATTTTTGGGACTTAGGGTTTTTGGGGTGTTACAATCCTCCCCTCCTTATAGAAATTTCGTCCCGAAATTTAGCGCAACATATCCAACAATACAACCAGTCCTTTGTACAAAGTCACACGATGATCCGGGGTTACTCTCCCCACGTTCTCGCACCAACAAAAGTGTTTTCACAAACACACATACATACAAGATACAAAGTACAACAAAAAGCAATAAAGTGTACCCTCCACTTTATTTCCGCTCATCCGCGTATCTGAGCAGCTTTTTAATAGCCTCCTGCAACTCCAGGTTAAACACTCGAGGTTATTGCATGTCATAATGTGAGCTTTGCGGATCCTACACTCCGAGATTGTACACTCGCGGTTGCGCCCGGGATGTAGATGATTCCGCCACTGCCTTACCCTTTTCCTCATAGGACGCGCCTGGTTTTTGCTCACTCTTTGACGGGCCTTTCCAACAGTAACAGGCAATATGCCCTGCTTTCCACAAATGAAACAGGTACGCGAATCAACACGTCCTTGACCAAACGTCACGCCCGAGCAACATCCGAAGATGTTTGTTCAACAGGCTTGAACCTCTTCTTATCCCATTTCCTGAACTCCGACTGTTCGGACTGCGGGACTTTGAACTCCGACTTATCTGCCGCCAAGTTCTTCTTGTCATGTACTCATTTCAAATCTTTTTCCAGCACACAGACTGTATCTACTAAGGCTTAGAAGCCTTGGTTCACTGAACTCGGAAGCGCCAATCTCAACTCATCTCGGAGTCCCTCGTAAAATCTGTTCGTCTTCTGCGCTTCTTCCGCAAAAGTCGACCCCGTATAACGTCCCAACCTGGTAAATTCATGCAGGTAGTCATCCACAGTCTTCTCACCCTGCACCAGACGTTGAAATTCGGTCTCCATTGCAATTCTCCGCGATACTGGCAAATATTTTTCCCAAAACAACCTGGAGATTTCATCCATCAAAATCTCTCCCAGGCCTCTGCCTGCCAACTGGTGCATCTTGACGTCATCCCACCACAGTCTCGCCTCTCCTTCCAGTAAGAAAGTGGCTAACGTCACTCTCTGCCCCTCATCAATCCTGAGCGCTATCAGGATCCTCTTCACTCTTGCAAGCCAATCTTCCGCCTGCGTTGGGGAAAGCGCTCCGACAAACGTAGGTGGATGAAAATCCATAAACCGCTTCAATTGCTCATCAGTCGCTCGCTCGTCCACTCGAGCGTCCACCCGCTATTGCCTTGCATCAACCCGAACTGGATCCACGACAGGCCTTGCCTGCCTAACAGGTTGTACTTGAATCATGGCAAATATCGCCTCCGCAACTAGGCGTACAGTTTTCGCAGAAGGAGGAGGTGTGGGCACCTCGGCTGGTGCCACACTCTCATCCGAACGCTGGGGCTCAGATTGCCAAGCTCCACTTCTTGTCACCTACATGTGAACAAGATATCAATAATCAACCTCCAATCCAAAACGACAAACATACCGAATACACACACTCACATTCCTAGTGGAATTCTTGAGTTCAATTATGTTAAAACGGTTCGCACATACACGTGCTCGCCACCCGACAAAAGAATTCGGCCACGAATTCGAAAGCGGAAAACCGAGAGGGCCTCTGATACCAAAATGTAACAACCCGACCCGTTAAATAACATATAATAGAAGGTCCGGTCGGGGGCCCACATTATATGCCACAAACAGACGGCGAGGTCACAGGTTAATATCAAAATACCACGCATCCTAACTCAGAGCATTCTAGCGGAAGTTTATAAGTTACACGAACTCAATCCATGAATGTCCACTACTATATAAATAACTCATTTATATACAAGACCAGGAATGTTAACAAGCACACCGATCACAGCCTTAAGGCCTTACAAGTTTCTCTTTACAAACATACGACTTCATACATCGGCATGCAGGCCGGCCACACATGAAATCCAAAGCTTTGCACGGCCTTCGAGGGCCTAACAACAACAGCAAGGGCTTCAGCCCGCTCAATCCATTTCCGCATCTACAAGGACAGCATCTGTATATAGACATTCACCCCATGGGTGACAAACAAAGCAACGGTCAGCATTCAGCTGACCAATTATAACGACCCTACCCCTTACCCGGGGCAGTGGTTCCTTCCCTGCATGTAATCCAATCTCAACACATATGTACATCACACATTACCATCACAAATGTCGGCCTTCGTGCCAGACATCCCGTGCACTCAGGGCACACTTACGGTGTACCAAGCTCCTTATGGTTCCACCACCAATTCGAGGTGTTTACTTGTTGGTCGGGCCTAAGCCTCCAAACCCATGTTAAAGACCTCCCGCACCCGTCCACTCAGAGGCACGCACCTCATAACAAATTGTGAGCACTATCAGTCGACCTACCCACGTAGTGTAACAAGCCTAGGGAAATCGTCCCGCTGCCGCCAAACCCCTGTCGACGACCTCTCATACCCATCCAATCAGATGTTCTTAACTTGTTGGCTATGGGCATCAACCGCCAAACCTCTGTTGACGACCTCTCGTACCCACCCACTCAGAGGTGTTCGCTTACAATAACCTGATCAATGAACTTGGTGGGTGTCCTACCCACTCACGGGTTCTCGCATTCCTCCTCAACACCGACACATCGTGCTGTTGTCCATTCCATCAATACAGCTCGCGCTGAGCATACAATCAAAGGAGCTATACAAAGCTTCCTGTTCACTATCACAATCGTCCTTACCATCTCCGTAAGGTAACCGATATATATACGAAGTCTTCTCCGGTTCGCAACATCACCAATCTAGACATCCATCTAGATGAGCTTCACACAGCATGCCTATGTCGTACTACACAGTTCCGGCTCTAGATGCAGACTCAACCACTGGAATCAATTACGCTCTTCCATCTTTTGATGGAGGATTCCACAGATATACATGCATAAGCAAAGGGCTTCACCTGCCCAAGGAAGAAGGACTGTTACCCTTGACGATCGCTTCAGCGCCATGGAAAACTAGCCGGATGGAAACCACCGCGACGGCCTTGCCTCCACAACGCTGCACTCAGCTCTCTAAACGGACCGCTGAAGCTCCACCGGCGGTCGGAAAGCTTCTCCTTCTTCCTTCCTTGCTCTCCTCTCTCTCTTCACTTAGAAAGAGAAAGAGTAAGAGTAAATGAGATCTCTTTCTCATTTCTAGGATTTAAAGCAGCAGGAAAAGACCTGCACCATTAGATCCATATAGAAGGAAACAAACGGCCAAGATCTGCTTGGAAAAGCATCTTCACAGAGCTGACACGGCTTGTGACACGCCCGTGTCACAGGCCGTGTCCCTTGAGCGGTTAAGGAACCGACTCAATATGGAACAGAACATGGGCCACGACACCCCCGTATCACTCCCTGACACGCCCGTGTCAACTAGTACACGGCCGTGTGGATTGCCGTGTCACCTCATCAACACAAGGCTGAAACACCCGAGAAGGACACGGCTAAGGCACACGCCCGTGTCCTCGGCCGTGTACTCAATACACCCCTGTGACACGCCCGTGTCACAAGCCGTGTACCACACTCAACGCCACTCCACTCAACGCCACTCAATACCACTCCAGAATTCACCCGAGAAGGACACGCCTTGGGACACGCCCGTGTCCCAGACCGTGTCGCCTCTCGACGATCAGTTCTCTAGAGCTCGAGTCGACGCCTACAAAAACAGAACACGCTCTGGGACACGTCCGTGTCCCAGGCCGTGTGCACTAGACACGCCCTGGGACACGCCCGTGTCCCAGGCCGTGTCACCCAGCCTGAACCCATTTTTGGGACTTAGGGTTTTTGGGGTGTTACAACATCCATCCTTGAGCCGTTTCCTTTTCTGGTCATTTATTTATTTGCTATTGTAAAAATCACATGCTCGGGCTTGCGAAGACTATTTTTTGTTATTTGCTTTATTAATTCCTAATTAAGAAATTGTTTAGCCAAGTTAAGGCGCGCAACCAGATTGAGTACCTACATTCTCCGGCGGTCGGATTGAGTACTACATTCTCCACCGGTATTGCAAGCCGACACCCTGCCCTCGCACTGGCCTGCCCCTCTTTCGTAACAAAGCCATGAGCAACCCTCGTGCAAACTAAGCCACGAGCAACCATCGTGCAAACTCACCGTGGGGGCCTGCCCCCCTCACGGCTAAGCCACGAGCAACCCTCGTACAAACTAAGCCATGAGCAACTCTCGCGCGAACTCCCCGTGGGGGCCTGCCCCCTCACAGCAAAGCCACGAGCAACCCTCATGCAAACTAAGTCGCGAGCAACCCTCGCACAAACTCCTTGTGGGGGCCTGCCCCCCCCCCCCACGGCTAAGCCATGAGCAACCCTCGTGCAAACCAAGCCGCAAGCAACCCTCGCGCAAACTCCCCGTGGGGGTCTTCCCCCCTCATGGCCAAGCCACGAGCAACCCTCGTGCAAACTAAGCCGCGAGCAACCCTCGCGCGAACTCTCCTTTGGGGCCTGCCCCCCTCACAGCCAAGCCACGAGGCAACCCTAGTGCAAACTAAGCCGCGAGCAACCCTCGCGCGAACTCCCCGTGGGGCCCTCCCCCTCACAGCAAAGCCACGAGCAACTCTCGTGCAAACTAAGCCACGAGCAACCCTCACGCAAACTCCCCGAGGGGGCCTGTCCCCTCGCGGCTAAGCCACGAGCAACCCTCGTGCAAACAAAGTCGTGAGCAACCCTCGTGAAAACTCCTCGTGGGGGCCTGCCCCCCTCACGGCTAAGCCACGAGCAACCCTCGTGCAAAAAAGCCGTGGGCTTGAACCGTGCAAAAAAAAGTCACAGGCTAGAACCGTACAAACTAAGCCGTATGATGCAACTGCGCAAACGAAGCTGCGGATCTTGTTCGCGTAAAATACTTTGCCCACACACTCTCCTGCAAGACAAACTTGCGAAAACAGTACTCAAAGTAGACAAAGGAAAGACAAAACAGCTAATTGACATAAAAGATAACGATGTCATACAGATCAACGCACAAGAACGCCCACTACAACTGCTAAGCAAAAATAACACACAAATAGCTGATGGAAGAATACAAAAACATACAAATACAGAAACAAGAAGCTGCTACACATCATCATCATCATCGACATCAGAGCGCTCATCCTAAGAAAAGTTATCGAAGCTAAAGCCAGAGGTGTTGCTTGCTAGGCGCCAGGCGACAAATTGAAAAGCCTTCGCCACTCCGTGCCTAAGGGATAATTCACGGGCATCTTCCACTTGAGACTCCACCTCCTTGGACCAGATCTCATCGCGCACCTCCTCCGCATTAAGGCTACGGTCTCGCATATAGTCCAACGACTCCAAGTACTCCGCATGTCCAGCGGCCTTCAGCTCCGACACACGACTATCAGAAGATAGCATCTCCACTTGGTCCCTCGTCGCCCGAAGCTGAGACTCAAAAATGGTTGTTTCATCCTGAGAATGTTTCAGCATCTGGGTGGTCCTCTCCACTAATGCCTTCTCTACCTCCAATGCCGCGCGTGCATTATTTAACTCGGACTTCAGCCCAGACCCCATCCGACGGAATCGTGAAACATCACGATCATGCGCCTCCCTCGAGGAGGCAAGTGAACTTGTCGTCGATCTAAGCTTCTCCTCATGGGCTAAATACCCGTCCTTCAAGCTCACATAGTGGTCATTCCAAGTAACGACGGTCTCACCCTGAGTCTCAGCCTACACAAAGAAAAAATGAACATTAGCGTCACAAGATGAAAAGTGAAAATTTCACACAAACAAGAATACTTAACACGCCGCCGCCGGCAGCCGCCTCCGCAGAAGGAACCTAGAGGGACGGGAGCTCAAGTACCTAAACCTCATGGGTGGTATCATCTCGGGCAACCAAAGGAGCCGCCCCATCCATCATCTTGACACTGCCAGAAGAAACTGCGCTGGTTTTTCTCTTACGACTGCCATCGGAGGGTGCCTCAATACTCTGCAAAGAATCCGAAGAAATGTTGCACTGCAGCAAGCTCTTCTCCTCCACAAATGAGAAAATGCTGAACAAGCGGTTGGCCAATTCACGGGGCTCCAAAAACCCCAACACCGGGGAAACCTCCCGCTCTTTCCCCTTCTGGCGCCGACAATGATCGGGGAGCGAGTTCCACACCTCCGGTAAGGCCCAAGGGTTCCTGATGTAGCCAAAAAGAGTGTTCCCATGAAGACAGTCTATCCGAACCTCGAAATTGAGCCAGCTCTTGTTGTTGTGAATCTCCACGCGCTCCCCGCCATCAGAGCGAACATCGCACAACTCTCGGAAGCACTCTAGAGAAAGTCTCCAGCCATGCTCACAGAAGAAAACAACCATGCCTATAAGGCGCACTACTCCCAATGAGATGAATTGGGAGATCGACACCCCACAAAATTTAAAGATCTCGATCACTTCCTGACAAGGCGGGAATCGGATGCAAGACCTTAAAGTGCTCCCGCAGACTCTCAACCAGCCTCGGGGAGGATTCTGCACTCTCTCCTCGACATGCGAAATTCTCACTTTCAAATCAGCGGGTAGCCCAAACTTCTTCCTCCAAACAGTAATTTGGTCCTCGGTAAGAGAAGAACGCAGGCGTAGTGGTCTCGTGATACGCTTCAAGTCCTGTCACCAGAAAAGAAAAATCAGGTACAGTGTAAAAAGCACAACTAAAAAACGGAAAAATTAAAGGGTAGGCCCATTGAAGCAAACAGAGTGGCTCCCCCCCGTGCACACGAGCACAAAAAGTACGGCTCATACGGCTCCGTGTAGGTGCACGCGCGTGCCGCACAGGAACGCGCGCGCACAGAAGCGCCTGCACTGCTGCGCGCGCGCAACTACAGTAGCGCGCTACAATTGCGCGCACACAATGCGCGCGCATTGCAGCGTGCTACAATCGCGTACGCTGTAGCGCGCGCTATGGCACGCTATAGGTGTGCGTGCATTATTGCGAGCGGTCAAGCACGCGCATGCGACCAGATGCGCGCCTCGCGCAACTCGGTCCGCACGCCCCCTCGCGTGCACGCGCGTTTTCACATCATCGCGCCGTCCGTCAATGGGCACGCCGTCCGACCATGGGCACGCCGTCCGCCCTCTCCCGCACAGATTTTTTAATATGACGTTACCTGGGCTCGTCGGGCGCCGCTCTCGGACGTTTTTGGCCTGTCGCTGGACGCCGTCATAGTCGAAGGGAATGAGGGAAAATCCTTGTTCTCTCGCATGTGCCAACCTCCGACAACAGAGGATCTGGGGGGCAATTGATGGGGATGAAGCCCCATTTATAGGTTTGGGTGTGCACTTAACCATCTCTCCCATGATCCCTCCTATTGTGGAGATATGGGTTTGACCGGGCAACCCACTCCCCATTATCTCCACCATAATAGGAGAGATCATGGGGGCCTCCCACTCGCTAACTACCGCCAGAGCCGGTCGCTGCCGCCGCCCGCTGCCGGCCGGTCGCGGACGGCCGCCGCCGCTTACCGTCGTCGTCGCCGGCCGTACTAGCCGCCCGCCGCCGCCATCCGCCGCCGCCGCTTGCAGGTTTGCCACCGTCCGATCACTACAGAGCATTCATCACCGTCCGATCTATAGGTAATCACCCACAAAACCACCAAGTTAGTGGGGGGCCCGCCATAACCACCTCCGAAGGCTATAAAAGGAGCCTCAGACCTCCTCATTTCTCACTTTTTTTGCTTCCGGAGTCTTCTTCTTCCTCAAGCCAGAGCTCTGTCGAACTCCTTCCTCGGGTCATTGATAACTTCTTAAAAAAGTTATTTTAGTCCATTTTCATGAACTCTATGCTCGCTTTAATTATGAAAAATGGTTTTAAATAACAAAAATGAGACTAAATTTATATTTGGTCAAAAGTGATTAATATTATCATTTTCTTATATTTTTATTGCAGAAGCACTGGAGAATTCGAAGCAGAGACAAAGCAATGCTAAATCCTGAAAAGTTATTGCAGAGTTGTTGCATCATGCAGGAATCCGAAAATTCAAAACTTAAATTCAAAATTTGGCGCTATTTGCAAATTCAAATTTGTCCATCCTTGGTTCATTTTGGCATGAAATTAAAGTGCAATCTATCATCTTTAAAATGATTTATTACTACAAGGAAAGATATCATATTCTATTTCAAATTTTATTTCATTAAAAATGACAATTTAATTAAAAGGAAGAAGATCTTCCAGATATCTCGTTTTTGAATCAAAGAGAAGGCGGCTATAAAGAGGGAATTTCAGCCATCATAAAAGGAGTTCTTTGGCCGAATTTTAGAGGAGAACAATTGGGCTTGTCATCAAGTTGGAGGAAGAACGACTAGAGGAAAAAGAAGAAGAAATTCGTCGAAGAATTCCTGCAGATTTTGATTTTAATCATATCTTGTAAGATCTTTTCAATTGCGTGTTGTTTTCTCTCAAGCATGAACTAATTTTTTTAAGTCTTGTATGATGAAAGTACTATGTATGTTGTGATGATGAATTTTTGTTAAAGGCCTATGAATGTTTGTTGGTTTGTCTTTGTTAGTTTATGATTTTATATGAAATTTTGGTTCTTCACTAATTTATTGAGCTTCAAGATTCGAGAGATGAGAGACGTTAGTATTTTGGTGAAAAACTTTCTTCCTACGTTGCGAGATTCGAGAGAGGATTAGCGTAGGTTTTCTTAACCAAATTTCCGTATTTTTCTGCGTTTCAACATTCGAGAGAGGAGAGACGTAAGTGCATTATAAATTTAGGGTGCTGTTATTAGCACTGCAGTTTTTGGCTAGTCGCACCGCACTTTTACCTAGGTTTTCGAGCCTTTTGGAAATACGTCTTGTACATGCATTTTTAGAAAAAGTGTTCAACACGAAAGTTGTAGATCTCGACGAGATCTACAACTTTCGTGTTGAACACTTTTCCTAAAAATGCATGTACAAGGCGTATTTCCAAAAGGCGCGAAATTTTCAAAGTACGCATTGTACATGCATTTTTAGGAAAAGTGTTCAACACGAAAGTTGTAGATCTCGTCGAGATCTACAACTTTCGTGTTGAACACTTTTTCTAAAAATGCATGTACAAGGCGTATTTTCAAAAGGCGCGAAAACCTAGGTGAAAGTGCGGTGCGACTAGCCAAAACTGCAGTGCTAATAACAGCGCCCTAAATTTAATATAGCAAGAGAAGGGAGAACGAGATATCACTTTCATGCTAGCAACATTGGTTTTTGATCTTTATGCGGTACTTGTTTCACCTAAGGGTAAATAGATACTAGGGATTTTTGATATCAAGAGGTACGGATCTTCTACTCTAAAATTGTTGCAAGATAAACCGAACAAATATCTTCCTAAGCTTTCATTCTAAATTATTTGTCGCAATAAACATAGGAAATCGGAATACAAGACTATTTCTCCATATTGATTAAAAGTTATTTCATAAAATAGTATCATTTTATTTTAATCATATTTTTAAATTAATTAAACAAAATCCCTAATTAATTAAATCTGCTTGGATTTAATGAAAATGTTGAGTTAGTATTTGCAAGCGTTAGATTAGTCACTTTCTCGTGGAAACGATCTCTACTCTCATTTTATTACTTGATTCGACACGTGCACTTGCTTAGTTTACGTATACCTATTTCGAGCATATCAAGTTTTTGGCATCGTTGCCGGGGAAGTGAAACTAATTTATTGTTTTATTTCTTGCAATATTAATAAATCCTGAGTATTTAGAGATCAAGATTTGATTTTATTTTATTTTGTTTGTTAATTCATTTTTATTTAAATTTAAAGAAAAAAAATTTATTTGTTTAGTGCATGTCAAGATTTCGAAATCCTGAATTATTGCCTTTGAATTTCGAAATTGAACGCACTTGTAGGCAAAATCGAAAATTTTTTAGAACTGATAATATTATTCATCCTGCGATGGATAATAATGAACAACACGTTATAAATGAAATTGAGGGTCAAATGAACCTTAATGGTCAAGTTGATCAAAATGATCAATGAGCGGCACCGCAAATGACATGTCGTGATTATAATACACCGGTTAGAGGAGGTTTGCACTTTAGTATAGCTTGACCCACGATCGAAGCTAATAATTTTAAAATGGACGCCACAATTATGCAACAAATTCAATATAATAAATTTGGGGGTCTAAATCATGAAGATGCAAATTCTCACTTAAGAACCATCATGCAAATATGTGATATGTTCAAAGTTAATGGAGCGTCTGAAGAAGCTATTTTATTAAGAGTATTTTCATTTTCTTTAGAGGGTAAGACAAAAGATTGGCTCAACTCACTACCACATGAATGTATCACTACATGAGACCAATTAGTAGAAAGATTCTTAAATAAATATTTTCCACCCATTAAGACGGCTAAGTTAATAAGAGACATAAGCACTTTCGTTCAAATTAACGGGGAAACATTTTATGATGCTTGTGAGCGTTTCAAAGAATTATTAAGAAAATATCAACATCACGCGATTTAGCGCTACATCAACAAGTTTCTACCTTTTACAATGGGTTACAAACTGCAACTATGATTTTAGTTGATGGAGCTGCGGGAGGGTCTCTAATGAAAAAATATCATGAAGATGCGTTCGCTATTTTAGAAGATCTCACATCTAATAACTATCAAGCTTATGAAAGGTAAGGTATTAGCAACCCCATAGGAGTCCATCAGGTAGATCAAATCACATCTTTAGCTGCTCAAATGACCTCATAACTTAATATGATTAATAAAATGTTAGATTCTTTATTTACACCTGCAACTAATGCATCACTCACGGTCGAGCAATTGAATCAAATCTCTGAAGAAGCGAACTTTGTTGGTGGACAACAAAAGTATAACAATAATCATAATATACTACCAAATCATTATGCTCCTGAATGGCGAAATCATCCGAACTTTTCATGGAAAAATAATCCTGGAATAACATACACAACTGGTTTCAACTCAAATGTACATCCACCCTAAAACAACAATTTTAATCAACAAGGATCTTCCAGGAAATTATCTGATTAGGTTCTCATCGAATCCATGCAAAAAAGTGATGCTCGTATTACTAGCTTGGATGGTTCATTATGCATAATTGAATCTCAACTTGGACAAATTGCCAATGCCTTGAGCCTTAGACCACATGTGACACTTCCAACTGACACCACCCCAAATCCAAATAGAGATAACCAACATTACAAAGCAGTCACATTACGGAGTGGGAAGGAGTTAGACAGTGGCCTATAAATGAACTAGCCAAGAAGAATAATATTGAAGAAGACGTGGTGAATGTTATTCCGATCGAACTTGATAAAAATATAAAACAAACTAGTGATGAAAAAGAAGATGAAGTAGAAGTATTAGGAGAGAAAAAGAAGGACCCTAGTGTTGAACTGCTAAAGAAAAAAGAGAATCCAGTAATTTACCCACCTCCACCATTTTCTCAAAGACTAAGGAAAAGTAAATTGGACCAATAATTTCAAAAATTCGTTAAAATCTTTAAGAAATTACAAATAAATATTCCTTTTGCTGAAGCTCTAGAACAGATGCCTAGTTACGTGAAATTTATGAAAGATATCCTTTCTAAAAAGAGAAAATTTAGAGTAAATGAAACGGTAGCACTTACTCAAGAGTGCAGTGCCATACTTCAGAAGAGACTTCCTGTAACACCTCCCCTATAATGACCGTATAATATAGGTCCGGTCGGGGCCCCACAACATACAGACGCCACAACTTCAACATTATAAGATGATATTTACTACCCGATATCATAACTCGGAACAAAACACAGCGGAAACAAACCAAACAATTAGAAGTTATCCACCACTAACAGGAGTATCAAATGACCTTAAGGCCTTACACAAAAAGAGTCCAACATAAAAAGACCACAAGGTCAAACATCAACGTGCAAAAGCACTCCTAAGCTACCTCGGCGTGCAAGCTGGACAATATCTAAAACATGAATCACGCAATCAAAGGAATCAAGCTAAAAGTACAACAACCCTTCATGAGGCTTATAGCTTTTCGTCCGATGCACTAGCTCCTGCTTGCGATCCTTGCCTTGTAAAAATTTGAAGTAACGTGGGTCAGCAAAGGCTGACCTCTACTGTGTAACCAACACATCTCCTCCCGGCCGCCCCTAACGGACCCCGGGGTACCCCTTCAACCTGCAAGTCAGCACTTCGTACACTATATACGTAAATATATAAAGCTTTAAAACAGGTTTGGATGTCTCATACAACAAACACGTTTTCCAGTGTGAAAGGGGCCTACTATGCAACATGTATGCAAACCCGGGTTTCGCCCAAGGCACCCTATCTCGTATGCATCTAACACATCACCAAACAACTGGGTACTTCCGTTTCCCCATTGGCATAAAGCCCAAACAAAAGGGGAACTACTATGTCCCTAACGGCCCAAGCGTCATTACACAGATATCTTGCAAAGGCCCTACCCACACATGGGTCTTAAACCCCGGGCATGCCTGCAAATTCTGACTTCTCATGTTAGGATTCCGTCTCACACACAAACTGATTCTAAGAACCCTTGCTGGACCCACCCGCTCATGGCTTCATTTCCCGGTCTTGCCCTACGCTCGACATTCTCGTCAGTCTCACATAAGGGGACTAGTCTCGCCGGGACACTCTCCTCACATGACTTGCACGTCACGGGATAGCCAGCCGACCACGGAGACATAGCCACGCCTTAGCACAACACAACCATAAACTTTCCCACCCTAATCCACCATTTGTATTGCAACGTTCCCGCGCACCAAGGAAACCATCTACCGCCAAAGCGAAGCTAACCTTGTCCGGTTCCGGCTACGAGTACTCACACAAGAAAAGGGAGAAAACACATACATCACAACGACATCTTGCCGCAACGAATTTCTACCGAATCCTCAAGGCTCGATATGCAACATCACCGAGTTGGACTAATGGTCGCGACTACGGCTTCACCCACAATGCATAATCCACTAATGGAGAGAATATCTAATGCAAAATCATGCCGGGGACGGACACAATCGACCCGGAGGTTCCTCTTGAACCATGGAAACCCAAACCCCTCTCATTTGAGAGATCTGGAGCCCAAATCTGAAAAGAAAAGATGCTAAACGTGCATCCTAAAAACTAAGAGGAGAAGTGTCGTTACCTTACGACCTCTCTTCCTAGCCATGGAGAACTTGGTTGGATGAACACCACCACAATGATCTTGCCTTCGCGGATCTGGACTCCGCTCGCGAAATGGGGCTCCGAAGCTTCAACGGTGGCCGGAGTTGACCTCCTTCTTCCTCCTAGTTCTCCCCTCTCTCTAAGCTTTTAGAAAGTGGATGAAGATGGGAAATAAGGGTTTGAAACCCCTATTCTTGGCCTTAAATCCAGCAAAGACCACCCACAGCCCTTTGATCCCAATAGAAGGAAACAGACGACCACGATTCGCCCTGAAAATAAACTTCCTGGGCCGAACACGGCTTGTGTCACGCCCGTGTTCTCTCACTCGCTGCCAAACCAGAAATCCCGACCAGGACACGGCCTTTGACACGTCTTGGGACATGCACGTGTTGTATGTGGCACACCTGTGTCACGGCCCGTGTGCCCCTAGCGACACAGAACCGAAACATCCTGAGAAGGACACGGCCATGTGATACGCCCGTGTCACATGCCGTGTGCTAGACACACCCTGGGACACGCCCGTGTCCCAGGTCGTGTAATTCCCCTAGCACAACTCACCAAACTGCCCGAGCAGGACACGACCTATGACACACCCGTGTGCCTGGTGTCGACACTCGTCGACTGAAAATCGTCGACCTCTCAGAAATCGTCGACCTCGCGCCTGACATGCCCTGTGACACGCCCGTATCACAGGCCGTATGCCTAGTGTCGACACTCGTCGACTGAAAATCGTCGACCTCTCGGCAAAACGTCGACCCCCAGCACGACACGCCCTGTGACACACCCGTGTCAGCCTACTCAGAACCAAATGCGGCCTAAAAATGCCATCCGTTCCTCTTTTGAGTTTTTGGGGCGTTACACTTCCACCCAAACTAAAAGATCCGGGGAGTTTTACTATACCGTATTCAATAGGATATCAATTTGAGGGCAAGGCTTTATGCGATCTAGGAGCAAGTATAAACTTGATGCCTCTATCAATTTATAAAAAGTTGGGGTTGGGAGAAATCTCAAAAACTCAATAACCTTACAATTAGCCGATAGAACGCTAACATTTCCAAAGGGGATAGT
This sequence comes from Platanthera zijinensis, assembly GCA_039513925.1. NCBI lineage: Eukaryota > Viridiplantae > Streptophyta > Magnoliopsida > Asparagales > Orchidaceae > Platanthera > Platanthera zijinensis. The sequence goes on from CM077088.1 coordinate 33,612,647, forward strand.
AGTAGACGTATTGGTCAAAGTAGACAAATTCATTTTTCCAGCGGATTTTGTGGTTTTAGATATGGAAGTGGATAGGGAGGTGCCCATTATTGTTGGCAGACCATTTTTAGCGACCGGAAGAACTTTAATTTATGTGCAAAAGGGAGAGCTAACGATGCGAGTAAATGACGAACATATCACATTCAACGTACTAAAAACTATGCAATTTCCCCATATAGAGGAAGATAACATGGAAGTGGTTAACAATATATCTATATGTGATTATAACTTGAATAATAAATCCAAAAATCAAGATGACGTGTTAACCCGGGTATTGACTGGTGAGGATTTGTCTGATGATGAAGATGAGAGTCATGAATGCCTACAGTTATTTGAGAGGCCAACTATCCGGTCTCGTAAACCGAAGCCCTTTAAAATGCTTGAGAAATCCTTGGCAGTCAAACCTTCAATTATTGATCCACCAACGATAAAATTAAAACCACTTCCGAAACATCTCATGTATGTCTACTTAGGAGAGAATAACACACTTCCAGTTATTATCAATTCAAAACTGCATGCTGAGCAACAACAAAGATTAATTGAACTACTAAAACAATATAAATTGGCTATAGGTTGGACCATAGAAGACATTCGAGAGATAAGCCCTTCATTATGTATGCATAAAATTCTTTTAGAAGTCTCTTTTAAGGGATCTATAGAACCTCAACGTCATCTAAGCCCACCCATAAAAGAGGTAGTCAAGAAGGAGATTATTAAATTGCTAGACACAGGAATTATCTATCCCATCTCGGATAGTCCATGGATTTCACCTATTCAATGTGTACCAAAAAGGGAGGAATGACTGTGGTTAAAAATGAGAAGAATGAGATGGTAGCCACTAGAACGGTCATGGGGTGGCGTATTTGTATGGATTACAGGAAACTGAATAAGTCCATGAGGAAAGATCATTTCCCCTTACCATTCATTGATCAAGTCTTAGATAAATTGGCGGGAAATGATTTTTTCTGCTTTCTAGATGGGTACTCAGGATATAACCAAATCACTGTCGACCCAGAAGATCAAGAAAAGACCACGTTCACTTGTCTGTATGGAACTTTCGCATTTAGGAGAATGCCTTTTGGGTTGTATAACGCACCCGCTACCTTCCAACGTTGTATGATCGCTATTTTCTCTGATATTATGGATGACGGTATCAAAATTTTTATGGATGATTTCTCCATCTTTGGTAAATCATACGAAGCTTGTTTAAATTATTTAGAGAAGGTACTCGTACGTTGTGTGGAAACAAACCTGATACTAAATTGGGAAAAATGTCATTTTATGGTGTGCGAAGGTTTAGTGCTTGGACATCACGTTTCTAAGAATGGGTTAAGAGTCGATAAAGCAAAAATTGATGTAATTGAGAAGTTACCCCCACCTAACAATGTGAAGATGTTGCGGAGTTTCCTAGGTCACGCAAGATTTTATAGAAGATTTATTAGAGATTTTGCGAAGATTGCAAAACCGTTGAGTGGCCTATTATGTGAGAACCCGCCCACCCATATCACATCTCAAAACCCAGGTATTGAGATGAAGGGTGGCGGGGTACATAAACACGGAGGAGCAGGCGCTGCGGGCAATGTGGGACTAATCCCAACCACAGAACCGCGGGGATATTCCGCTACACAGGGGGCCCACCGGGGTCAACACCCAGACCAGGAACGCGATGGGGAAAGCCACGGGGGCGGTCCCACACACACGGTCCTGCTGGCAAATTATTCTCAACACACCCCCGCAGCAGGACAACCGTACAACCTCTGATACCATGTGAGAACCCGCCCACCCATATCACATCTCAAAACCCAGGTATTGAGATGAAGGGTGGCGGGGTACATAAACACGGAGGAGCAGGCACTGTGGGCAATGTGGGACTAATCCCAACCACAGAACCGCGGGGATATTCTGCCACACAGGGGGCCCACCGGGGTCAACACCCAGACCAGGAACGCGATGGGGAAAGCCATGGGGGCGGTCCCACACACACGGTCCTGCTGGCAAATTATTCTCAACATATTAGAAAAGGATGTAAAATTTCATTTTGATGATGCTTGTTTAAAGGCGTTTGACGAACTAAAAAGTCGATTAACTACTGCGCCAATTGTGGTGACTCCTGAGTGGGAAGAACCCTTCGTGTTAATGTGTGACGCTAGTGATTATGCGTTGGGAGTTGTATTGGGACAGGTGCGGGGAAGGTATTTCATACCATAGCCTACGCTAGTAAAACATTGATTGAGGCTCAAGTCAACTACACCACTAATGAAAAAAATTTATTAGCGGTAGTTTTTGCTTTCGAGAAATTCAGAACATATCTCTTGTGCAGGAAAGTTATAGTGTACACTGACCATGTTGCGATCTGTTATCTTATGGAGAAGAAGGATGCAAAACCACAATTGATTCGATGGGTGCTTCTCTTGCAAGAGTTCGAGGTAGAGATCAAGGATATGAAAGGTGCGGATAATCCTGTAGCAGATCATCTATCTAGGATTGAGTGTCCCCCGTCATCCAGTATTTCTGAAATTGATGAGAGATTTCCTGACGAGTGGTTATTTGTTATATCTGAGAGTACAGTGCCATGGTACGCTGATTATGTGAATTACATAACTAGCAATATTATGCCTCTCGATCCAACTTATCAACAAAGAAAGAGATTTACGAATCAAGTTCTTTCATATTTATGGGATGACCCTTATCTATTTAAGGTGGGCGCTGACGACATTGTGAGACGGTGTGTTCCTGAGGAAAAGATGAAATTCGTGCTAGAAAAGTGTCATAATTCCCCATATTGAGGGCATTTTATGGGATATAGAACCGCGATGAAAGTCTTAGAGGCCGGATTCTTTTGGCCCAACTTATTTCGCAACTCCAGGGAATTTGTTAAACAGTGTGATCGGTGTCAAAGGAGCGACAATTTAATAAAAACTGATGAAATGTCCATGAACACAATTTTAGAAGTAGAACTATTTGACGTTTGGGGCATAGACTTTATAGGATCATTTGTAAGTTCAAATGGTAACTTATATATTTTATTGGCGGTGGATTATGTATCTAAATGGCTGGAAGCAATTGCCATACCAAAGAATGATGTCAAAGTAGTCTTAAAGTTTTTGAAAAACTTTTTATTTAATCGGTTCGTAACCCCGAGGGCGATTATTAGTGATAGGGGAAGTCATTTTCGCAATGCCCAATTTGCTGCACTATTAAGAAAATATGGGGTAACACATAAGGTTGCACTGGCGTATCACCCCCAAACGAATGGTTTAGCGGAGGTGTCCAACCGAGAAATTAAGAAAATCTTAGAGAAAATGGTAAGTATCAATCAAAAAGATTGGTCACAAAAGTTAAATAACGCATTATGGGAATATCAAACGGCCTATAAAATGCCAATCGGTCTCACTCCATATAGACTTGTGTATGGAAAAACATGTCATTTACCGTTAGAGTTAGAACATCGAGCGTATTGGACTATCAAGAAAATAAATTATGACTTCCAAGATGCAAGCAAGAGACGACTATTGCAACTCAATGAACTAGAAGAAATAAGGATGAACGCATATGAGAATTCACGAATTTATAAAGAATGGACAAAGAAATGGCACGACTGACGTTTGAGCAAAAAACAATTTGAACCTGGACAATTAGTTCACTTATTTAACTCTCGGTTAAGGTTATTATCAGGAAAACTTAAATCTCGATGGTCGGGGCCATTTAAAGTTAAAGAAGTGCACCCATATGGCGCGGTAACAATTCTGAATGAGAAAGACGGTACAGAGTTCAAAGTAAATGAACAAAGAATTAAACCATATAGGGGGATGACAACGTACGAGTAGGTCCTCCATCACGCTAAATTAATAAGAACTAATGACAAAGTCCTGCCGGGACTAGAAATTAGGCGATTTTTGGGAGGCAACCCAATCTTGAGTTTGCATTATTAGTTAGTTTTAAGAATTTTTATTTAGAGTTATAATTCATGTGCTAATTATAATTATAGTCCAGGTATTATTAGTATTAAATCAATAAAATTAAAATATAAAATCAAAATATCCATATATATATTTAAATAAAAAGGGTATAACAACAAGCTATAATGTCACCTGGACCGATTTTAGGCTAAAATTGTTCTCAAACAGCAGGATTATTGTTACAACAATCACCCCTAGTGCAAAACAGCTTGTCGCAATAATAGTTGCTCTGTCCGCATGTTGGAGTTTTAGGAATATAGTTGGTCCAGCTAAACCGGAACGCAACCTCCCCCCATCAAATCTGGTTCAGCCTTAGTAATACGTTAACCTATAACTCACCACTCGGTTCATTCCCCCCCCCCCCTCCAATCCCGATTCTCCCAAAACCCTATCCCGACGAATCGAGAAGAGCGTGCGGCGACTCGCGGTGCAAGGTGCTCTACGTGAGCGGCGAGTTCGGCGATGACTCCTTCGGGAAGCCAGGGGAGGATTAGTGCGCCTATTCATCATCTTCACTCCCCAACTCTGAGCCTCGGGGAAATCAAGTGAGGTAAACCCCACTCTTTGCTAATTGTAGAACCCTAATGTAAATTTTTTTTTTCCATTCTTAGTTTGAGTTAAGGGTGTTGAGGGGTAGTATTCCTACATGTTTTGTTGTTCCTAAACCTAGGGTATGGCTCCAAAGAAGAAGGATTCGGTCAAGGGTAAGGGGAAGGAAGCAACGATTAAGGTGGAGAAATTCACCGGTGAGGATGCACTTGGTCGATTCCAATTTCTGAAAACAACCCCATTGATTTATGAGAGGGGTTTTAGGATTGTAAAAAGGGGGTGGAGCTTGAACTATGTTAATCAAATCCAAACTTTAAAATTGATCTCTTTCTGCCACCCGAGAACCGAAGCTGTGTTACTGTGGGTATTTGAGTTTTATGCAAATGCAAAATTTGTGGATGGTGATAAAGTTCTTGTGCGAGGGAAGAAGATCAATTTTTCGGCGGGAGCGATTAACAACTATTTTGATTTGGAGAACCACGATCCCGATGAGTACAGTTCGATCCAGGATAGGTTTACTCCTGAAGATATGGCCACCCTTCTGTGTGCTGCCCCTGGTCCAGATTGGTCGAACCCAACTAAGTGGGTGTTGAAAGCAAATTGCCTCGCGCGCGAAGCAAAAGTATGGTTGCTCTTTATCAATGCGAGTGTTATGCCGACGAAGCACTCCAATCATGTGTCCCTGGACAAGTTGTCCTTGATCTATATCATCATTAAAGGATTTAAAATTAATGTTGGGAGGATTATTTCTGAGAACATAAAGGTGAAAGAGAGGGAAGAGAAAGTTAGGCAGCTGTGGTTTCCTACGTTGATCACGGAATTATGCCAGTTTGCAGGAGTGATTTTAGTGGAAGGGGATATGGTGACCAAGGTAGGACATCCTATCACAGAGACGGTAATCTCATTTAATATTAAGGTACCCAAAGGTAACCCAGTAAAGGAAGAAAAGGGAGAACCGTCGCAGCCTACCGAGCTTGAGTATATTGATATTCCGCTTGCAGATGGTGTTGACATGGATCAGATTATGGAAAACATCGAGTACTTTAAATCCTATCAGAGGTGCCAACATTTATATATGGAGTCCAGACTTGAGCAGATGCATACAAATCAGATGGAGATCATGCGCACACTCAAGGCACCAGTTGTTATGACTCCACCATATCAGCTCCAGAGCCAGTTCGATGACGAGGGGTATTTACTGAATGCTGATTGGTCAAGAGTGGATCCAGTTCAGGTAGTCAAGGTTGCTGAGGAAGAAGAGGAGGAGGATACTGATGAAGAATGAAGTAGAGCTCGTATCGTCAGCTTTAGTTTGGTTTTCCTAGTATTGTTATCAGTTTAGTTTGATTAGTTTACTCCGTATTTTGAATCGTATTTTTGTTTTTGTGATTCGGTAGACTTTGTTGGGTTAGTATGACTATCTAGACTTTGATATGTGGTGGACCTTTTGTGTTGACTTCCTCATCTAGACATTGTTATCTGGTGCTATGTTACGTATTGTGATTAGTGAAATTGTTATTCTTGCTTGATCTCACTTAAACTATTATAACATGACATTTGATGAATCAAAATATCTTGTGATATGCTGCACAATTTTTTCTTTCTTTATATACATGTATGTGAAATGATCTGTTTTGTTTTAATTAAACCATGCTGACGTATATTGTGTGAGATCAAAATTTCTTGTGATATTCTTGTTATGCTATAAAAATGTTTAAAAAAATAGTATTTTATTTTATTAATTTTGGGGATCACCCTGGTAGTGGCTTTAATGGATATTATGAGCTAATATCGTGTTTGTATTTTGGGCAAGAATAATATGTTATGTTAAAATGTTAGAATCTATGACTTATTGTTCATCATCATGTCCTTCTACATTTGTATCATGTCTGTTGTATGTTAAAATGTGATAATCTGCGCGAAATTATGGAAGTTTACACATCTACACTTCTTGTTTATTAATACTATTTTGCAAGTGGATCTAAAAATAATGCAGGTTATTTTGGTGAATAAATAAATTGTGGGCGATGATCATGAAAGAAAAAGGAAGCTCAAAAAGAGAAAATTTCAGATGTCTGCTTGGAGGGGAGTATTTCGTTTCAATATTATTCTTCTTTCTGCTTAAATGATACATTTTTCAAAGAAAAATTAAAATTATTTTCATGCTTCAAATAAATCATTTTTGCTAGGGACTAGCAAAGTCCTAAAGTGTGGCAGTGGAATAGCCCCTATCGCTTGGGTGAAGAATAATTTATTTGAACACAAATTGAATGATCCCAATTTTTGCGATAATTAGTTAAAAAGTTATTCCAGTTATTTAATGATAATTAATTGGTATGGCTAAATAATTTTAAGAGCTCAATTAATGAATTTGAAGTTAGTAAGATTTTTTGATAAAGCTCTCTTAAACACTTATTTCAAGTACACAATTTTGTTTACTTCCAATGCAAAGTTCTTTTAATCTCCAAAAAATAATGGGGAGGGTAAGCAAGAACTGAGTTAAAAACGTAAGCCAAGACACGAGTCTAGTTAGTTATTTCATCTACTAAAATATTTGAGCTTGAATCTTCTCATACATATTAATCTATTTCTCTATATAGTTACTAGTTGTGTCTTAGTAAGTTAACCATTTATGGGTATCTAATTTTTTCTATATAAAAATAGTTGAATTTCATAGTGATATGCGGCCTAGTTATATGTATACATACTTGGAATGATTCTAACTATGATGAAAAAAATGTGAGAAAAAATGTATATGTGTCATAGTGATATGCGGCCTAGGTATGTGAAAACGTACTTGGAATGATCCCAACTATGATATTAATAAAATGGAAAAAGAAACATCATAGTGATATGAGGCCTAAGTATGTGCACTTATATTTGGAATGATCCCTACTATGAATAGAATATGTTAAAAAAAATGTTGATAGACCCCATAATATGGTGAATTATTAAGATTACTAACTAGGGAATACCATTTCACTATTAACGTATATCCATAATTCATAACCAAGCCCGCGTCTATCCTATTTTCAATCGAACTACTAACTCTGGTGGAGGCTAAATCAATAACTTAGCTTATTCTTATCTTTTCCAATAATTGTGGAGGTTCAATGAGAAGAATTGCATGGGAGTAAAATATTTTAAAAGAAAAACACACACACTAGAATTCTTAATTGAGCTTTATCTTTTATCGAACTAATGGATTTGTGAATGTTTGAGCTCTTATTGATTGATAAGCTTATCTGTTAAGTAAAATGAAATTCTTGAGTAAGCTTTAATTAATTTATGTCAAGAAAAAGGATCATGCAAATTTATATTGTGGTGCTATTTCTTCATCCAAGTTTTTTGTATAAATTATCGTAGCTAGAGACTAGCAAATGTTTAAGTGTGGAGGTGTGATAACTTCTAAAAAAGAAGTTATTTTAGTCCATTTTCATGAACTCTATGCTCGCTTTAATTATGAAAAATGGTTTTAAATCAAATAAAATGAAACTAAATTTATATTTGGTCAAAAGTGATTAATATTATCATTTTCTTATGTTTTTATTGCAGAAGCACTGGAGAATTCGAAGCAGAGACAATGCAATGTTAAATCCTGAAAAGTTATTGCAAAGTTGTTGCATCATGCAAGAATCCAAAAATTCAAAAATTAAATTCAAAATTTGGCGTTATTTGCAAATTCGAATTTGTGCAGCCTTGGTTCATTTTGGCATGAAATAAAAGTGCAATCTATCATCTTTAAAATGGTTTATTACTACAAGGAAAGATATCATATTCTATTCCAAATTTTATTCCATTAAAGATGTCAATTTAATTAAAAGGAAGAAGATCTTCTAGATATCTCGTTTTTGAATCAAAGAGAAGGCTATAAAGAGGGAATTTTAGCCATCATAAAGGGAGTTCTTTGGCTGAATTTTAGAGGAGACAATTGGGCTTGTCATCAAGTTGGAGGAAGAACGGCTAGAGGAAAAAGAAGAAGAAATCCGTCGAAGAATTCCTGCAGATTTTGATTTTAATCATGTCTTGTAAGATCTTTTCAATTACGTATTGTTTTCTCTCAAGCATGAACTAATTTTTTTTAGTCTTGTATGATGAAAGTACTATGTATGTTGTGATGATGAATTTTTGTTAAAGGCCTATGAATGTTTGTTGGTTTGTCTTTGTTAGTTTATGATTTTTAATGAAATTTTAGTTCTTCACTAATTTATTGCGCTTCAAGATTTGAGAGAGGAGAGGCGTTAGTATTTTAATGAAAAACTTTCTTCCTACGTTGCGAGATTCGAGAGAGGAGTAGCGTAGGTTTTCTTAACCAAATTTCCGTATTTTACTGCGTTTCAACATTCGAGAGAGGAGAGACGTAAGTGCATCATAAATTCAACATAGCAAGCGAAGAGAGAACGAGATGTCACTTTCATGCTAACAACATTGGTTTTTGATCTTTATGCGGTACTTGTTTCACCTATGGGGAAATAGAGACTAGGGATTTCCGATATCGAGAGGTACGGATCTTCTACTCTAAAATCGTTACAAGATAAACCGAACAAATATCGTCTTAAGCCTTTATTCTAAATTATTCGTTGCAATAAACATAGGAAATCAGAATACAAGACTATTTCTCTATATTGATTAAAAGTTATTTTCATAAAATAGTATCATTTTATTTTAATCGTATTTTTAAATTAATTAAACAAAATCCCTATTTAATTAAATTTGCTTGGATTTAATGAAAAGATTGAGTTAGTATTTGCAAGCGTTAGATTAGTCACTTTCTCGTGAGAATGATCTTTACTCTCATTTTATTACTTGATTCTACACGTGCACTTGCGTAGTTTACGTATACCTATTTCGGGTGTATCAGTCATCTTCAAGCCGCCTACGAGCCAAGTCCCTAAGTGCGCGGAGAAGGGAAGAAGACGACCACCACTAGCGCTCAAGCACACCAGCCACCAAGTCAGCATCCAGTACTCCCTTGACGCAGCCTATTGCTTATTGCGAGTCAGAAATTCTCTCACCTCCAAGTTGTAACGAGGAGCGGCATGTCGCCCACAATTCTCTAAACATCTTATAACCGCAACCTGATAGTGGACTTTGACCGACACAGATCTGGTCATGTAGTTTTTTACCCAGTTGAGGGGTATTTTCATGTAAAACCTCTTGTGTCAACTCTCTCTTTTCATTGACTGTGTGCGCGCTCGACCGTCCCGAGAGCTAAGGCGGTCCAGTTTATTCCAGTCCGACCGGGACGCCGAGTTAGTCCGCAACATTTAGTTTTATTTTTGTCTCCTTTTAATTATCCTTAATCAAAATCCACTTTTAATCAATCTGCTTGAATTTAAAGAAAAGTTAGAACTAGTACTTGCAAGCGCTAGGTTAGTCACTTCTCTGTGGGAACGATCTTTTCTCACTTTATATTACTTGATTCGAACGTTCACTTGCGTATAAAACGTAAATCTATTTCAGGCGTATCAATGTGCCAGACATGTATGATCTGCAGGAGAGTAGTAGATCTGGTCTACAATCCTCCTAGCAAACGCATAAGATTTATCATAACCTTTGACGTCAAAATTCAACGTCCAACCACACCATCAATGGAGATCATGCCACAACTGTAGAAAGAATCAAAGTCGAATCTAACCACACTTATCCTCTCCACGACACTAGACCGGTGTCGTCGCTGCCAGCGACCCCCTTGTTCGCTTCTCTTAATCGCCAGTAACTGGCTACTCACAGCTTGCTTCTGCCTACAAACTCCTCCAAGCTTGTTAGTTGTGTAGGTGCACTTTAGGCATCAACAACCACCTTCTTCCTCGCTCTGCCTCACGCAAGGGTCTGCGGATACACATCTCCACGACCCCCAACAACACTCTCCACCGACGCCGGCGGCTATCACCTCTAAGACCGGTGACAAGGCTCCTCTCCAGTATCGGCGACAAGGCTTGAGGTCGACGGTGCCTCTGAGTGCACGAAAGAGATGGAAGAGGGAGAGAAAGAGGGTCGCGTGGCTGCTCTCACTCTCATGGGCGGTTCCGTCTTCCCTGGGTGTCAAAGCAAGGTCAGACAGCTATTTTTTTCTCTTGTGGGAGAGAGTATAATGCATGTACGTTTTTAAATAAAAACCTAAAAAGAAAACGGGTCTGGATCCGGGTTGGATCGGGTTCCAGATCAAAACCAATAAAGAAAACATCAGGCTCTAATTCAGGAGTTTCTGGCCATAGAGGCATGTGCAACAATGCTTCAAGTTATAGTGATGTGGGAGAAGATGCACAAAATGCTACTGGAGCGGAAGAGTGGTTGGCCCTACGGCAATTAAAGAGGACTATCGTCCCATTGGCATGATACAAAGAAAGTAACCTTATTAGTAAGTGTTCGTGTTTATTTGCAGGACTTTTTGACAAATGAGAGCCGTCATGTTTTGAGAATGCTATTGGAGTGAAGGAGTGGAAAAATGCCATCGATGAGGAGATGAAAGGTCTCATAAAGAAAGAAACTTGAAAATTGTGGAAGTCGTCAAAATTTCAGAGAAGGTTCAAGTTGTTTTTGCTTGCACTTGCGGTTTGGTTATTATATCTCTACATGTATGACTATGAGTATGTCATGCGAGAGTTGCTGCAGTGAACAATCTTAAGTCTAGTTGAAGTACTTCACATTTTGTTCTTTCATTTCAGTGTTTTTTTTTTCTAATTTTACTTGCACGTTCTCAAATGTTAAAAATCTTTCAATCACCTCATTCACGGTTGCCAAGCCATGTAAAAAACCCCCAAAGTGTAAGCGAAATATAATATTTTGCAACAACTGAAATATAATTGTCATTTAAAATTTCATACCCAAATTATACATAAAATTATATTTCTCAACATAGAATACATTACAAGACAGAATAGTAAACACAAGCAAACCATAATACATAACCTTGGGTTTGCAAAGCAAATGGTTTTGTAAAAGAAAATACAATTCCAATTTTGTATGATAAACATTTTGAAGAAGAAAAAGCCTCACATAGAACACAAATATGATGACAACCAATTTTACTCTGTATACACAACAATTGGGGTTGGAACCTTGTGAACATCATCACTCCAAATCAAAGAGGTTGAGAAAATGGACTTTTCAGCATCTCCTTCAATCTTGACGACAAATGATTTTTTCTCCAAAAGGGCTTGGAAAGATAAGATACTCGGTTCAACACTAATCTTTACACCACGGGGAGAGCTTATTGTAGCCTTATAAGTAGAATTTGGTTTTCCCACGTTAGCGACCGTTCTTTTGAAGGAACTTTAGAAGGACTTTCCTTGCGTAACTAGCAAAGCAAAGGAGGGATAGTTGAGATCTAACACAGTCCCGTTTGTTGCAGAGGTGCAAGTGCTATTATCTCCGGTGATAAGCCTAAGGTTTTTGGTGTTATAGCCTTCGCCGCACAACATCTTTATGTAGTCTGACTCATCAGCATCATAGACTAGGCCAGGTTTTGAAGCTGCAAGCGGATTTACCTCACCGGCTCCATAGGCAAATTCTGCCTCAGCATTCTCGGTTGGACTCATCACAATGGCTGTCGTAGAAGATAAAAAAAAAATTAGACTTCGTCAAAAATATGATGAAAGCTTATACTTTGAAGAGCTAGGTATGAAGAACGTTACCGACTTACTGATGGTAATGAGAGCAGATTTTATCGTAGCAGGCGACCATGTTGGATTTAATGACTTGACATAAGCAGCGGTGCCGCTCGCATGAGGGCAAGCCATGGATGTACCCGATATAATATTGTAATGTGCACCTGGATTCTCTTTACTAATTGGATACCATGCTGCTAAAATGTCAACCCCCAATGTTGCTAGATCCGGCTAAATGTATCACAATATAATAAGATTAATGTCACATAGGTAAAATTAATTCAAATTTTTCGGCACGACGACAATCAATGTGTTAATCATATAGCGAATTACCTTGAGTATATTCGCGGTTACTGGATTTAGTCCACGAGATGAGAATGAGGCGACATATGGTGCCGCAGGATCGAACACTCCCTTACTCTTTCAAATGCTCGTCGTAGGATGGCTGTAAGACATTTATGGGATTAATAATTCAACTATAAATATATGATGATAATTAAGAACTTAGTCCAGATAATGTTACAAATAAAAAACCTTGTCTTGTTGGCGTAATTGAAAACCTTTGTGCTATAATTTGAATCCAACACGACGACAGGAAGCTGGAAGCCAAAAGCCACATCATTGGGACCGTCTTCTTCCATAATTACTCCAACGGCACCCGCGAGCCATCTCCTCATAGATCTCCTCCAACCTCCTCATCCTATGTTGAGGACGATCATCTTTGCTTCTGCTGGTGCTAGCTCAACCAGATCTTCCTCCACTAGTACTTGCTCCACTCGAGTAGGGGTTGAGAGCTCCCCCTGACTCTCCACTTTGTGGTGATGGTGGCCCAGCTCCACCCATATCATCTTCGGCTTCCTGACCACCCTCCTCTTCATCATCATCAAAGAACATCCCCTTGATGCTCCTCACCGCTTCATCCCAGCTCCAGCTGCTATCTTCCTCAAACACCACGTCCCTCGAGATTATAGCTTTATCCGTCACCGGGTTGTACAGCTTGTAAGTCTTGCGCATCGGAGCGTAGCCTACGAAGATGCACTTCTCACTCTTGTCATCTAGCTTCTTCCTCCTCTGGTCCGGGACATGAGCATGAGCCACACATCTAAAGACCCTCAAGTGCTTCACACTCGGCTTCCACCAGCTCCAGGCTTCAAACAGAGTCATAAACTTCACACTCTTCGTTGGACATCGGTTTAGCAAGTACACAGCCACTTGTACTGCCTCCGCCCAAAACTTCTTTGGTAACCCTTTTCCCTTCACCATGCTCCTTGCCATATTCATAATGGTCAAGTTCTTCCTCTCTGCCACTCTGTTCTACTGAGGTGAGTATGCCATCGTCAGCTGATGAGAGATCTGCCATTCTTTGCAAAATTCATCAAACATCCTAGAGGTGTACTCCCCACTTCTATCTGTCCTCAACACCTTCAGTGGTTGACCACTCTCCTTCTCTGCCATCGCCTTGAACTCCTTGAACCTGTCAAGGGCCTCGGCCTTCTCCCTCAAGAAGTACACCCAACACTTCTGACTGAAGTCATCGGTGAAGGTGATATAATACTTTCTTTCGCCTGCTGAGGTAGTCTCAAACGGACCAGCTATGTCTGAGTGAACTAATTCAAGTTGCCTTCTCGCTCTTCGGGACTTGCCACCCTCGAACGTTTGCCTCTTCTGCTTCCCCTTGGTATATGCCTCACAGACCTTCTGCGGAGGCGAGATCATAGGTAGTTCTTCCACCATCTTGGAGTGAGATAGGAGCTTCAACCCAATGAAACTCAGATGACCCATCCTGTGGTGCCACAATCATGCTTCATCTTCTTCTTCAGTCCTTACGAGACACACCGTTTCTATGGCATCCATCCTCAGCGTGAAGAGACGATTCGTTGTCATCTTCACCTTCACTACCTCTCTTCCTTCATGGTCTTTCATGGCCAATGTGTTATCCTTCAGCTGAACACAATAACCCTTCTCGACCAACTGCCCAAGGCTTAAGATGTTACTCTTCAAGCCTAACACATAGAACACATCATTTAGGTGCATCTCCTTCCCATTCAAGGTGACCGCTATCACTCCTCTTCCTTCCACTGATATCTTCGAGGCATCTCCAAAACTGACCTCACCACCATTTGGTTCGAGGCTTGTGAACAGTTCCTTCTCCCCACACATATGGTTGCTAGCTCCGGTATCCAAATACCATACTTCGTTCCTTCCACATTCAGCTCCTCTGTAGGTTAGTAACGTCATCGGATCGCCACCGGTGTTGCTTGCTTCTGCATAATGGTTGGCTTCTCCTCCCTTCCTTGGAGCCCAATAATCATAGCTCATATGCCCAAACTTGTTACAGTTGTAACACTATATTTGGGACATATCTCCTCTGCCTCTTCCTTGACCTCTACCTTGGCCTCTACCTTGGCCTCTACCTTGGCCTCTTCCTCTTTTTCCTGCATCTTGCCTCCAACCTTGAGGTTACTTCGCCTCCCTCTTGTTGTTTTGGTTTCTTCCTAGATCTTTTTGTCCTCTTCTTCCTCTACCTCTTCCTTGGTAGCCTCGGCCACGCTGGCCTCCTCCTCTTCCCGAGCTCTCTCCAAAATTTAACTAAGTCTGGAGTGCTTTACCCAAGCCACCCGACTCTTCATCGTCTTGCAACATGCGATACTCGTGAGCTTGTAGCGAACCAACAAGTTCATCCACTGCCATCAGGGTGAGATCTTTTGACTCCTCGATCAATCGCCACCACCACATTCCTGAACTTCTTTGACATAGACGCAAGAGCTTCTCCATGAAGCTTACATCATCTGTCGTCTCTCCATTCCTCTTCGTTTCATTTGTGAGCGTCAGCAGACGGGTCACGTAGTCGCCAACCTTCTCTGAGCTCTGCATCTTTGTCACTTCATACTGGGCTCAAAGGGATTGCAGCTTCACCTTCTTAGCCTTATGGAGCGTTGTAATATCTCTCATGCTTCCTTCGAGGTTCCAGCATCTGAGATCTTCTCAAACGTGGCCTCGTCTACACCTTGGTATAGTAGGAACAATGCCTTCTTATCTCTTTTCCTCGACTCCCTCAACGCCGTCTTTTGTGTGTTAGTCAACGCCGTCTCCGCTTCAGTAGTAAGCACCTCAACGCTTTCTTCTACTATCTCACAAAACTCCTTTGAGGCGAGTAACACTCGCTTCTGAATACTCCAGTTCCCGTAATTTGTCTTTGTCAACTTGGGGACTTGCCCCGGCATGGCGCTTCCCATCTCCATCTCAACTTGTCACTAAACTTCCCGAGCAACTTCTAGGGGGTCGAACCTCCCTCTGATACCACTTGTTGGAAATGTGAATGGGTTCCCTCCGTACACAAACCAACTTCAAACTACAACTCAACCCCACTTCTACACACCACAAACACACCCAGCGAGACCGCCCGGCGAGACCGTCTACCCGCGCGGTTAGCTCCCGGCGAGACACCTCTCACTCTCGCACGCGAGAGCGACAACACCCGGCGAGAGCACCGCCGGCGAGATCGCCCTTCACTCGCGGCTAGACCACCACCGGCGAGTACAACCCGCGTGACAACACTTCCCGACTACCACCCACCGGCTATAACAACGGTCCGGCGAGATGCCCTACTCGCTCGGCGGGATACACATGCACTTCAACCTTCTCGCACGGCGAGATTAAACTCGCGGGGAGGCCTACTTCTCGCTCGGCGAGAACTCCTTCTCGCGCGGCTAGGACTAAGGCGAGCTGCTTGCTCCCTCTACCTTCTCACTCGCTCTCCTTACTTCGAAAACTTGGCGCTGCGACGCTCTCTCTCTCTCTCTCTCTAAAAAACCAGGATTTTGAGAGTTTATCTCTCTATATTCCAACAACTATGAAAAGAATACTTTCATGCCTTTATATAGGCTTACAAGACCAATAAGAAATAAACAAGTGTCCAACACCATAAAAGCAACCAATCTCTCAACTCCCCACTTTAATGCACACTCTCTTTCCTTCATTTAAAACACATAAAATATATATAAATAATATTGTTGATCCGGTCAACAACCAAAGTCCAACACCGGATATGTACGGTACCCAGTACTTGTACCGGTGCTTCATAGGCGTGTGCTTGAAAAACTTTCATGCCAAAGGAATAAGGCAGGATGATGCTTTCATTTCTTGATGCACATAAAATTTGATGTACGGGCTTGCTTGCCCATTTGTTTTATAAAGTGATGCACGGACTTACTTGCCCATTTGTAAAAGCTTATAATGTATGTACATGCATATTATGAAAATTTTAAATGGTTATGAATGTTTAGTTATGAACATGATCTGATATATCCACTCTAGTTTATACTTTGGTTTAATTGGTTTTAAAATAGCTTTTGCGGTATTTTCTTGTACTCTGAGACATGAGTTACACTGATTACCTTCTTATAATGCGCCACTTATTGACGCTATATGTTGTAAGAATCCGGTCGGACCCATATTATATGATATATCTGATATATCCACTCTAGTTTACAGTTCGTGTAAATGATTGACTTACATTCCCTTGCACAAAAAATTATTCAAAAGGATAGAATCCCTTCAATGAACTCCAGTATATGTAAACTTTAAGTACGTTATCAGGGAAATTTCAATCTAACCCTAGGATGATGTGTATATGTAGGATGTGAACTGACAATAATTTGCAAGTAGAAATGAAGACATAAGACCAAAGTAGTTAGCACAAGTGATGCTTAGATTGTTTTAAAAGTGAGCAAGCCAGATTTTCCCTTGATTGAAGGCCATTAATTAAATGCTCTGTAGAATGAATCCTACAATTCACAATCAATCACAAAATATGCACACTAGCATATGTACACAGCAGAAGAATATAAATGATTAGTTTCATATAATAATGATGAAACAAAAAAATCACTGTAAAACTGACAAGTATATGGGATGTAGGCAAAAGAGTGCAGAGCCGATGATTTTCTAAGATTTGGGGAATAGAAGGATGAAGATTTGCATTCCCTCTGGTTGAGTCGATCACTTTAAATACAATATCACAACAAACGACAGTGCTTCACTTGCTAGTATGAATTGCTTTATACGATGCCGTAAAAAGAAATATTGGGGACTTAAATTGTAAAATATGATCAACAATCAACACCATAATCAAAGGATGCATACGATTATACTTCTCAACATAGAATCAAAATGTAGACATAAGTAAAACATACTACATGAACTTAATTAGTTTTGTAAAGCAACATAGAAAGATAGAGTAATTCCTCGTGTAAAACTCGGATATGAAAGCAAGGCGTGATCACTTTTGTAGAGTATGCACGACAATTGGGCTTCTGACATTGTAAACACCGTCACTCCAAATCAAAGATGCTGAAAGGATGCTCGTTTCAACATCTCCTTCAATCTTGACAATGAATGATTTTTTCTCCAAAAGTGCTTCGAAAGATAAGACATCCGGCTCAACACTTATCTTTATTGAAGCAGGTGCACTTATAGTAGCCTTGTAAATGGAATTCGACTTTCCCACATTGGTGACTGTTCTTTGGAAGGAATTTGAGAATGATATTCCATGTTTAACTAGCAAAGCAATAGAGGGATAGTTGAGACCTAACGCGTTTCCATTTGTTGTGGAGGTGCAAGTGCTACTATCTCCTGTGACGGCTCTGAGATTTGTGGTGTTGTATCCTTCAGCGCATAACATCTTTATGTAATCTTTGTAATCCACATCATAGAGCAGACCAGGCTTCGTAGCTGCGAGTGGGTTTAATTGACCTGCTCCGTAGGCGAATTCCGCATCAACGTTCTTAGTGGGACTCATGACATGAGCTGTAGAACATTTAACATTTTCAGATTCCTAAAGTTGGATTAAAACATAAACTTGGGAGGGTATGAATAATTATATTTTCGAAGTTTGTAAATGGTGAAGAGTATAGTGCGAAGAATATTACCAGTGGTAATTAGAGCAGATTTTATAGCAGCAGGAGACCAAGTTGGATTAAATGACTTTACATAAGCGGCCGCTCCGCTCGCATGAGGGCAAGCCATGGATGTACCTGATATAATCACATAATCTTCACCTGAGCTTGGTGTCCATGCTGCTAAAATATTAACTCCCGGTGCAGCCAAATCCGGCTAAATCATGTATGTCATAGTAATAATATTAATGTCAAATAAACAAAATTCATTCAAATATTTGCTGCATGATAAACAAAATGAATTTGTTAACCATATAGCTAGCTAATTACCTTAAGTATATTGGAGGTTACAGGATTTGGTCCCCGGGATGAGAAGGATGCCACGTATGGCACCTCCGGGTCGGACACTCCCTGACTCTTTGAAATGCTTGCCGTTGGATTGCTGTAATACAATTAATGAATTAGTAATCCATCTATCTGTCTTTTTTAAATGATTATGAGCTTCATCTAATTAAGCATTGTCACAAATTAATAAAATAAACCTAGATTTCTTCACGTAATTGAGAATATGTGTGGTGTCGTTTGATCCCAGCACTACAACAGGAAGCCAGAACTGTTGAGCTTGACCATATGGACCATCATCTGTTTGCATGATTGCTCCAACAGCGCCGGCACGTCGTGGGCCTAAACCGCTTCTTACCTCACTACAAAGAACTATTTTTCCCTTCACCAATTCGCTGTCCAAAGTCCCCAATGCGCAAGTGCTGCATGCGTGCCAAATTAAAGTAATTTTTCAAATTTTGGTTTTAAATTTTTTCATGTATGGCTTCTATGCATCATAAAAGAATAGCAAATTAAGTGTGCTTCACCTTGAGTTGGATGGGGAAACACCTGCCGACGCATTAGGCGCATCTCCACCGTATATCATAGGATACATCACATCATTCAAGCCAACGGTGTTGATTGCCAAACCCTATAATACCATTTACTTATAAAGATTTTTTAGTGTTTGTAATGCTTTCTAAACCATGAGAAATCAAATCCATAAGAAATTGGTTTTTTTTACCTGATAGTCTTGTCCATCACCAAGTTGAGTTTGTGCAACAAAGTTACGGTCAATGGTGCTGGCTGCTACAGTCAGCAGCCACGGCGCATAATTCTCAATTGTGGAGCTGTTTGGACCCGAGTTCCCGCCCGAGCTCGAAGTGAGGATATTTTTCTTCATCGCATGGAAGGATCCGATAGCATTGGTGTCCTCAAAGTAGCCCATGACGCCTTGAGAGCCAAGGGAAATTGAGATTATGTCGACGCCGTCAGCAATGGCATCGTCAAAGGCGGAAAGTACGTCGACGTCATTACATATTCCTTCATTCCAGCAAACTTTGTAGATTGCAATTCTTGCAGACGGTGCCCCTCCGCGAGCGGTGCCCCCGGCAATGCCTGAATAATTTGCCTGGGGGACACCAATGCCTGCCGCAGTGGAGGATGTGTGAGTTCCGTGGCCAAAACTGTCTCGCGGTGAGAGTATTTCTCCTTCGCCAATGTCAACTGTTATATTGAAGTGGTAATATCGTGCTCCAATTATCTTGCTGCACTTGTATATCATGTAATTAATTATAACATTTTAGTACCAATATTATATATATATATATATATATATATATATATATATAAATATATAATTTTAAATGAAATTTACAAAATGTTTTTGGGATGCTTCCGAGATGACGAGCAGACTGACATGCTTATCTCACTCTCATATCCACCCACCTCACTTCCCTTTCTCGATGGGTGCTACGTGGTCACCTCTCACTCCCCTCGCCCTTCTTTCCCTGCAACATACGACGCTAACTGAGAAGGCTCTTCCCTTACTGAAAAGTCTCAGCTTCATTCTCGGGAAGCTATCAACTAAGTGGAGCATGCCTTGCTCCACTTAGTCTGCTGTTTCTACTACTACATGCTCCATTTTGTGGATAAACTCACTGCCTTCACCATTTACAAAGGCAAATCTTTCAATTTACTAGAAATCCCTGCCCTAATACACCACTACCCAGATTTTGCTCATTCATTCCACATGTGCATATCGTGGGTAATGTGTCTGATTCGGCCCTAACATCGTACAGGTTTTCTTGACCAACCTCAAAAGGATAACTAGCTCATGTAAACGAGACTCTACTATCTAATGATGCGACCCAATCCATACATTCCTCTGTATATGACATCATTTGAAAACAAATAAAAGGACGTTGTTTTCGCGCTCTCTTAACTATTTTTTTCCAAACTAACAGCTTGGAAACATGGGACATGGGCAAATTCCGTTGGGGGACTCATTCGGCAAGCTCCCGGTTGTGCGGTGAGATCTCTGGCGCTTGCTGGCTGCCTTCGTTGTTCTCAACCATCAGTAGTCAATCGGGTCAGCCCCAACCAGGGATAGTTCGGGGTCTAACAGGTACTACTGCTGCCAAAACACTGTACAATGTGGATGCAAGTGAAATACTAGTATTATGAGATCCTCACACTGTTTGCAAATGGTGCACACAGTCAAAGATATTGACGCAGCCTCATGGGAGCCTTAATCTGCATGCGATTTCCCTTGTATATAATTTTAATAGTAATATTTTCTTTAATAAAAAAATATCAAAAATCAAGCCTTACTTATTGCAAGTAAAATTATGGTTGGAATCACAGATGCCCTTCCACTTGTTGGGCGGCGGGCCAAAGCCAGTGTCATCAAAGCTTTTAGATTCTGGCCATATTCCAGTGTCAATCATACCAATTATGACATCAGACTCAAAAGCAGCACGAGGCGCGCTCGACGGAAAACCCAAGAAGTTCCAAGATCTTGTGGTGTGGAGTCGTCTGTCCTTGCTAGGAAACACTGACACCACTTCATCCATGTCTGAGAGAATTAATATATTAAGCACCAAAAATGAATATAAATGTTTTGCTTCCTCCCACTCATCATGTGATATATATGAATGAGGATTCACTTTATTTGAAATCAAATAGAAATGATTTATTTCAAGATACATTATACACTTATTAAGTAATCCTTTGTTTACATTCTCAGATAACTAAATATTGCATTTTGAGTATGGAACGAGTCTTTTCATTCAAGTACTAAATGGCTAGAAATATCTCATGATAAGGATGAATTCTTACTGGATAAGATTTTGGCTTCTTCATGAGTGAGCATCGAAGCAAACCCGTTGAAGCTCTTCGTGTAACGTCGCATCAAGCGCTTGGATCCCTCCTCGTCACTGCAATGTCACAATTGTTATAATTATGATTAATTATTGCAATTACTTAACAACAACAACAAAAAAACCCCAATTTATTGGAGAAGTTGTATTTTGCAGGTGAACGCGTAGCTTCCCAACCTGAATCCGATTGCTCTCTGGAGCAGGCTCGAATGAGTTGTTTCCAAGCTGGTAATGTGTTCTGGCTTTTCGCCCAGATACACGATGTAAGCCTGGAGGAATTAAGATTTAATTGTCAATATTAGAGATTGTAATGATTAGTAGTAATAGGGGAAAATAATTAATAAAATATGCACATGTTGCTGCAAGAGCTCTGTGGTCTGTGTATGACATGTGACAGCATTCATGGCCAGAATCCCATACAGGAGGAGGAGAAGGCATGAAGAGGACATGAACGGGTGGGAATGACCATTCAAACTCATAGTTTCTCTAATTTAATCTAAATGGATTTGATGAGTTCTTACAATGATTATAAGAGAGAATGATATGTGTTTATATATGCGAAAGTGTTGACTGCGCTATTGCATAAATTATATTTTTTTTAAACAATAAAAGTCCAATCTTTTTTTTTTACAAATATAATTCTATTTCTATCTCTTATATAATTAATTGGAGAATGCTGATATAAATGACAGAGGTTAGAACTTGGAAGTAGTCATGATGAGCTAAAGTATCTTGGGTTTCACCGCATTTTTTGTAATTACTAATATTCTCTCTTTAATGTTATCCTAATTTTCTAAAGTTTTTATTCTATTTTCTGTTTAAAAAGCAAATGCAGGATACTTATTTTAATTCCTTTCCAACGGGCGGGCCTAATGGTACAGTTGCTAGATCGGGCGGGATTTTTAAGGAGTTGGGTCTTGCTAGGCGCGTGATATTGGGGCTCTATGTTAATAGTCGGGATCATTTAGCTGGAATTTTTACAAAATCAGAAGGGTAAAATGATAATTTACTGTTGAACGTAGGTTTAGGGCACTATCAACATAGGTTTAGGAGTCCTATGAAAAAATGGAGAGAGAAGATGTGTTTAATCATACGGCTGCAAAATTATCATGACAGATCGGACGGTCGGAATCTCTCCAATGAGTTTAAAATTCATGCATTCTATATTTCTTTTATAGTGGTAGAGATATATAAGCATAAGATAAGAATGGACCCCGTTATAACATAAAATATAATTTTTTTACACAAAGAGCTGCTGCAAATGAGCACAAACACCTATCCTTTTTTATCCTTTACAAATATAATTGTTTATTTTCATCATGATTGCAACTCCGAAGAAGAAATGAACAAGTCCCCGTCCGGCCATCTCTCGTATAGTTAATTCCAGAGTGACAAAACAAATGACAGTTGTAGGAGCTTGGAAGCAGTCATGACGAGCTAAAGTATCTTGTGTTTCACCGAAATTTTTCTACACACTCGTGCCCACACACACATATATTTAACAACATGTGAATCTAATAGTGGCAACCAACTGAATGATATCCTTTCCAATCTCCCAGAGCTTCCATTGAGAAAAGAACCTATTCTTGAGGCTATTCATGACATTCTTGAGGCTACAACAAAATTGGTCTGTCACGGCGTTTCTTTAAGCCTTTCACGGAACTTCAAAAAAAGCAGCAAAATTTCCGCGATAACAATCTTTGCCATAGACTATGTACATTAATTATCAGTGATTTTTTTAAAAGCGCCTACAAAAGTAGCGGCTTTCTTACATAAAAAAACGTCCAGCAAATACAGAAATATATACTGGGGTGTTTAAAAAAAAAATACAGCAAAAACTCCTCCAAATAAAAAAAAATAACGACCGAGAAATTAACAACAAAATAAGCTTCCTATATGATTAAGACATCGGCCCTGCTTGCTGCAGAGTGATGTGAACAAGATGAAGCCATAAATATCTTCCTGAATTCGTGTTCGAATTTATTGACAAATGGAGGCATCAAGAGCTGCCAATTACAGTGCTCCGAATAATAGAGCGAGGCCTTCTAACAAGGAGTAAAAGATCCAGGATAGATACACACGGCCATCTTGTGCGCACATATAAAGACCATTTCTGGAAGAAAAGAAAAAACTGCCTGCCCGAGTCCTCTCCACCCATCCTAGCTCCGCCGAACCAAAAGCATAAAAGAGAGATCCTCTTCCAAGCAAGTTGAGCGTGGTTTGTCATAAAAGGCCTGCTACATGAGGCAGTACATGAAGAAAGATCTGGTACACCTACAATTACAGAAGCTCTTCTTATGACTGTTGATGAGGATGAAATCTTATTTATAGGTTTGGGTGTGCACTTAATCATCTTCCCCATTATCCCTCCTATTGTGGAGATCATGAGTTTGACTGGTCAACCCACTCCCTCATGATCTCCACCACAATAGGAGAGATCATGGTGGCCTCCCACTCAACAACTACCGCCGGCCACCGCCGCCCCCGCCACCGCCGCCCCCGCCGCCGCCAGCCCCCGGCCGCCGCCGACCACCGTCGGCCACCGCTGCCGCCGCTGCCGCCGCTGCCGCCGCCGACGCCCGCCTCCCGCCACCGGCCGTCATCGCCTCCCGCCGCCGACGGCCGCCGCCATCAACCGTCGCCGCCGCCTGCAGGTTGGCCACCGTTCAATCATTACCAAGCATCTGCCGTCATCCGATCTACAGGTAACCACCCACTAAACCATCAAGTTAGTGGGAGGCCCGCCATAACCACCTCCCGGAGACTATAAAAGAAGTCACATGCCTCCTCATTTCTCACCTTTTGGCTCTGGAGTCGTCTTCTTCCTCAAGCCAGAGCTCTGTCGAACTCCTCCATCGGATCATCTTTAGCCACCTACGAGCCAAGTTTCTAAGTGCGCGGGGAAGGGAAAAAGACGACCACCGCCAGCGCTCAAGCACGTCAGCCACTAAGTTTACATTTAGCACTCCTTCGGCGCAGCCTGTTGTCCGTTGCGAGTCAGGAAATTCTCTCTCGCCTCTAAGTTGTAACGAGAAACGACATGTCGTCCTCGATTCCCCAAACGTCCTGTAACCGCGAGTAGATAGTGGACTTTGACCGGCACAGATCCGATCACGCTGTTTTTACTCAGTTGAGGGGTTTTTCCACGTTAAAACATCTTGTGTCAATTCGCTCTTTTCACTGATTGTGTGCGCGCTCGACCGTCGCGAGAGCTATGGCAGTCAAGTTTATTTCGGTCCGACCGGGACGCTGATTTAGTCCGCAACAACTGTAATTCCTGTAGGGAACATTTCCTCCACCACAGTTTCTACAATGTAAAGTCACAATGAGAAAATAATTAAAGCCACCAAATCGTGCGGAGAAACCATTGTTTCTTATATTGGGTTAGAGAGCACATAAGTCCCTACAAATTAGTTCGAGCAAGTATATACACGTCTGCTTGTAATATGCTGATACATAACAAAAACTGAAAAAAAAAATAACAACAATAAAAGTGATACATAAATTTAATGTGAAAACTCAATATAGTACAAAACACCCGACGATTGGAGTCTAATTCGGAAAGTCGTCACTAAGTATGTATCAAATAAATATGCAATTACAGAGCTTTCCCATCTCGGTCCGCATAGGATCTTCATCAACTTCGCACTACACAATATTACACAATAAAAAGTAACAGAAAATTGTAAGTTACTGACAGTGGCGTACGAGACGGATTATACAAATCCTGTCCGAGATGACTCTTTGAATCATTGCCCAAATTTGCTCTAGATCCAATCCGTGTAGGCGACCCTTTCGAGCGTGGTGCTAGGGGTGCAGGCGACCATCATTTCGAGTTGTATGCTGGGGAGGTCGTTACAAAAAAGTGAACATTTTTTTGCAACGGTCTCCCCAGCCCACGGCTCGAAAGGACGACCGTCGACACCCCCAGTATCACGCTCGAAAGGGTTCAGCCTCAACCGGTGTGCAAACCATGCACCCCAACCCGTCTCTGTTCCACCGACGGGTTGTTGGAGGTCGCAGCCTCCCTTCGATGAGAGAAAGCCAATTGAGGCAGGGAAAGTCAATTGAGCTTTCAACTTCCATCACCAATTGAGCTTTCAACTCTCATCACGCTTAATTGAGTGACCATGTAGTGAGGTGTTGTTGTACCGGGCTTAAGTCCTTTTTCCTTTCAGTACCCTGTTTTTACTCTGATGTTATACTGTGGACGCTTCCTTCATGAAGTTTATTTATATGTGATTTATTATTGTGGACTGCATTTTCTTTCTTTACTACTTGCTACTTGATTGTGATCGAAAAGGCCGGCAGAATCGGCGCGTTGTAGTGACGACCTTCCCGGGTGCGAAGGTGTCACCGCAAAGCGGCGGTTCTGGGCATAAGACCCCGAGTTTTGAATCGAAAAAAAGGGGGTCTTACAAACTGGTATCAGAGGGAACCACGATCGATCAAATAGCAGTCCACTAAAACCCTAGGTCACCCCCGTTCGAGTTTAGTTTGCGGACAAACTAAGCAGCGGAAGCAGTGGTGGGCTCATATGAGGATCACATAATATATATCCATTTTAGATTGAGTTAACGTTTTCTGACGATGAAGTCTTGTTGTGCAGCCTCCAGCACTGCCTATATTACAGGGTGGGGCCCAGCAGACCCCGGATACTGCACCGATTACACCAGTTCCCGCTCAGTTCCTACAAACTGACATGGGGCAGACTTTGACTGCCATCTTGGATGCTTTCAGGGCCCAACAGGCCCCGGCTCCACAGCAGATACCAGGAGCAAACTGGCTCAGCATCTTCCGAGGACTTTCTCCTTCGTCCTTCTTGGGGACGGAGTCAGCAGTGCGGACAGAAGAGTGGCTGGACATCATGGAGGAAATGCTGGCAGGGATACGGAGCCCGTGGGAGGAGAGAGTACCTTTGGTTGTGTCCTGCTTGGAGTCTCACGCCAAGCGGTGGTGGAAGACAGTTCTGGAAATTACTTTTGCTGAGAGACTGGCTGCTGAGGTTTCATGGGATGAGTTCAGGCCTATGTTGGTGGAGCATTTTGTTCCACAGTCGGCCCGAGACGAGTTGGAGGACCGCTTCTTGCAGTTGAAGCAAGGTACAGGGACGGTGGTGGAATACCATCGAGAGTTCAACCATCTGGCTCGTTTTGCAGACTCTTACCAGCTAGATGAGGCAGCGTACACGAAGAGGTTCTACAAAGGTCTGCGGGAAGACATGAGGGATGCCCTTCTATTTGTGTCGGACGGGCCTATCTCCCGTATTCTGGAGATGGAAAAGAGGTTAGAGGCAGATTGGCACACCACCAGAGGCCGGAAACGGCCAACGGAGGATCAGAGCCGGGGAGCCCGGAACGATCATCGTCGAGGCCATATAGCAGATGGCAGGAGAACAGAGGTTCAGCCTCGACAGGAGGTGAGGCAGGAGCCGAGGGAGCAGGTGACAATGGCCCCTCAGCCTATTCAGGTGCGGGAACTGCCGAGACATCAGATGCGAGACGTGCAGAGACCGGGAGGTGGGGCTTACACTCCGCCGGAATGCTTCCACTGTCACCAGCTGGGGTATATCAAGAGGAACTGTCCTATAAGGGGAGCACCCCCTCCAGCACCGCAGATTGCCCCACCGGCTCAGCACTATGGAGGCTGAGGACGCGGCCAAGGTCGTGGATATCAGGGCGGAGATCGCCGGTAGGAGAGGGAACTGGTATATGCATTTGATCTGGCCCAGCCTCGACATCCTGAGGAGGTGATCACAGGTACGTCAAAAGTTTGTATATTTCCTTTGTTTAATAGTTAGGCTCTAAACTAAGAAATTACAAACTAGGAAAGAAAACTTTAACTAGACTTCAAAAAATTTTTTGTTACCCCAGGCATTGTCCTCATCAGCGGCAAGCCCGCATATACTTTGTTCGATACGGGTGCGTCACGCTCATTTGTATCAGAGGCCTTCATTGCTGGCTTGGCAGGCGTGGAGAGATTCATCGGCTTGGCATTGAGGGTACGACTAGCTGACGGGTCCGAGCTACACACCACTGCGTATTGCAACATGGAGACACAAATTGGCGGGAAAGTATTCGAGGCACCAGCCGCAATCCTGAGGATGCCTTCATATGATTTGATTTTGGGCATGTCATGGTTATATTGGACCCATGCCCTAATTGACAGCGTGGCCAAGAAGATTGTTCTGAGACATGGAGATTCTTCCGTCATAATAGAAGGTATAAGACCTGCCTCCTTTTCATTTTTGTCATCTATTCAGGCCGTCAAGGCCCATATACAGGGTGACGAGATTTACCAGGTTTTATTCGAGATGGCGGAGGCCAATATTCTTGTAGCGGACATTCCTGTTGTGCGAGATTTCGAGGATGTTTTTCCCGAGAAGTTACCGGGGCTACCCCCGCACAGAGAGCAGGACTTTTAGATTTTGCTAGTGCCAGGGGCTAAGCCAGCATCTAGAGCCCCTACCGAATGGCCCCAAAGGAGCTGGTGGAATTCCGGAGCCAATTACAGGAGCTGGTGGAAGCCGGTTATGTCCGGCCAAGTTCCTCGCCATGGGGAGCCCCTGTATTGTTCGTCAAGAAGAAGGATGGGACACTTAGACTGTGCATAGATTACCGGGCCTTGAATCGACTGACGGTCCGAAATACTTATCCGTTGCCAAGGATAGACGAGCTATTCGACCAGCTGGAGGGAGCTCACTTCTTCTCGAAGCTGAATTTGAGATCGGACTACTACCAGTTACGGATCCGAGAAGAGGACATTCCGAAGACTGCTTTTAGTAGCAGATATGGTCTATACGAGTTTACCGTGATGCCCTTTGGGCTCACGAATGCGCCATCAGCGTTCATGACTCTCATGGACAAGGTTTTCGAGTCTTACTTGGATGTGTTTGTCATCGTTTTTATCGATGACATTCTCATTTACTCTCGGACGGAAGAGGAGAACTTGAGGCATTTGGCACTGACACTACAGAGATTGCGGGAGCATCAGTTGTACTCAAAATTCAGCAAGTGCAAGTTTTGGTTGAAGGAGGTGGCCTTTTGGGTAATGTTATCATTTGAGCTGGATTGGCAGTGGATCCAGCGAAAGTTCAAGCAGTCCGAGATTGGCCACGATTGAAGACAGCTACAGATGTTCGGAGCTTCTTAGGACTTGCTGGTTACTGCTGGAAGTTCGTAGAAGGATTTTCTAGTCTTGCACTCCCTCTCACATCTTTGACGAGGAAGGAGACACCTTTTGTGTGGACCCCGAAATGCGAGGCAGCTTTTCAAGAGTTGAAGCAGAGACTCACCTTGGCTCCTATACTGACTCTCCCTTCAGGGAAAGAAGGATTCCAGGTGTATACAGATGCCTCCTACCAGGGCTTGGGAGCCGTTCTGATACAGAATGGGCATGTTATTGCTTACGCTTCCCGCCAGCTAAAGAAGCATGAGCAAAACTATCCAGTGCACGATCTGGAGTTGGGTGTAGTTATTTTTGCGCTGAAGGTCTGGCGTCATTATCTCTATGGAGTTCACTGCGACATATTTTCAGATCATAAAAATTTGAAGTATGTGGATATGCAAAAGGAGCTGAACATTAGACAGCGAAGATGGGTAGAGTTCCTAGAAGACTATCAGTATGAGATGCACTACCATCCGGGTAAGGCAAACATGGTAGTCGATGCCTTGAGCCGGAGAGCTACTACTTCAGGAGCAGGGCCCCAGGTCATGTCTTTAGAGATATTGCGGAGCTTTGAAGATATGCACATCACCTTGGTATCGTCCGAAGACATCGATCTGTACGAGGAGTATTTAGCTGCGACGAGCGCCACCGACACTATTCATGAAAGAGTTAAAGATTGGCAGAGGCAGGATGACAAATTGGAGCCGATTTTCAGGTCCATAGAGGCAGACTCAGCTGGGGACTATTCGATGCGAGGTGATCTGGTATGCTTCAAGGGTCGGACTTACATATCGGATGGAGGGCAGATTCGGGAGGACATTATGACAGAGGCTCATCATAGTCGATACTCTATACATCTCGGGATTACGAAGATGACGACGGATTTGAAGAAGACACTCGACTGGCAGGGCATGAAGAAGGACATTACTTATTTCGTGACCCACTGCGAGGCGTGCCAGTTAGTGAAGGCAGAGTGCAGACACCCCGCTGGTCTGCTGCAGCCACTTCCAGTGCCGGAGTGGAAGTTTGATGATATCGCGATGGACTTCATCCATGGCCTCCCTCGTTCACGCACGTGAAACAATTCTATCTGGGTAATCGTTGACCGGCTGACGAAGGTGGCTAGGTTCATCCCGATCAGGAAGGATGACTCTGTTGGAGTTTTGGTTCGGAAGTTCGTGGAGAATTTTATTCGTTACCATGGAGTGCCCAGGACGATCGTATCTGATCGAGATGGTCGGTTCACATCCAGAGAGTGGAGATCAGTGCAGTCTTATCTTGGCACACGACTGGCCTTCAGCACGGCCTTCCATCCCCAGACTGACGGGCAGATAGAGAGTACCAACAAGACGCTGGAGGACTTACTGAGGCTGTGTATTGTGGATCATGGAGAGCCCTGGGAGCGGATGTTGCCCCTAGTGGAGTTTTTATATAATAACAGCCATCAGTACAGTATACGGATGGCTCCGTATGAGGCCTTGTATGGGAGGAGATGTCGGACTCCCTTGTCTTGGATACATGATGTGGATCCGAAGATGCTAGATTCGGAGTTTGTTGAAGACACCGAGGCTCAGATGCGACTGATTCGAGAGAGGATGCTAGAGGCACAAAGCAGACAGGCAAAGTATTATGACGCTCGGCATCGTCTAGTAGAGTTTCAGGTTGGGGTTCGGGTGTTCTTGAAGATCCGGCCGATGCATGGGGTTTCACGAGTATGTGGTCGGCGGAAGAAGCTCAGTCCGAGATACATGGGGCCTTTCAGGATCCTGGAGAGGATCGGTCCATTAGCTTACAGACTGGAGCTGTCGCAGGAGCTGTCCGGCCTACATGACGTGTTCCACGTATCTTCACTCAGGAGAGCTCTACTACGCCCGGAGCTACAGATTACCATCACTGATGGGCCGGTAGCTACAGATCAGTCCGTTCAGGTGGAACCGATACGGATTGACGACCAGGGGATACGGGTCTTGCGCCGCAAGAAGATCCTGCTAGTCAAAGTCTTGTGGAAGAATCATGGGCAAGAGGAGAATACTTGGGAACCCGAGGACTTGATGCGAGAGAAGTACCCGGAGTTGTTTAGCCAGGTAATATCTTCTAACTTCTCAAGATGCTTGTAATTATTTTTCCCTACTTGCTTTACACCGGAGTATCACCTAAGATTAGAGGCTAATCCTTTGTTTATTGGGGCTAGCCCTTGTTTATTAACCTTGGTTAAGCAATTCAACCCTCGTGGGATGTTACAAGGCTTAAGATAACCCGGTAGAAAAGCTCCCATAGGCTTAACCGGGGACGAAATTTTTGTTTTGTTTATTGGGATTTGTAACATCCCATTTTCAAATTAGACCCCCCCCCCTTAAGAGTGACTTGAACATGCCTAGGTCATAATAAGTCCTAGGTTGAACCTAGGAGGTCAAGTGACCCAACTAGCTAGTTGAGACTCACTTGGGCTGCAAATAGTAAAATCTTAAAACCCTGATTTTTGGTGGCCTAGTGGGTTCAATCTGACTCCAAGGCATTCCTAGACCTAATATGAGATCAATGGGTCACCAAGGACCCATTCGGTGCAAACCTAGTGGCTAAGTTGACCCAAGTCAACTTAAGCCCTAGTTAGGCCAAAGTAACCCTACCTTGGGTCAACTCACCCTCGTTATGCCAAGTCTACCCTACCTAACCATACCTAGGCCTTAGGGGAGGTCAATGGGTCCCTAGGGGTCTATTGATGTTGACTCCGAAGGTCAAATTGACCAAGTCAACCCTAAACCCTAGGCTAGCCAACATGCTGACTAGGAGATCGAGAGAAAGTGAGAATAAGGGGTATTTTCATGGTAGAATGGTGAGCCCCCCTCTCATATGGCATTTAAGGATTTAATATTCATTTTATGGGCTGCCTTTAGACTTCTAGAGGAAGAGAAATCGTGAGGGTGACTAGGAGAGAGAAAGAAGTGGGAAATAGGCTAAATATAGGAGAGAGAAAAGGTGGTGGAAGTGAAGGGGTGGTTTTAGAGAGTGAGGAGGCATGGGGCTCGGCCAAAGAGGGGCCCACAGCCACCTAGAGGTTGACACCTCTTCCCCCCACCCTTTTCCCGGCCATCAAGAGGAGTTTTCACTCTCTCTCTCCTCTAACCACCCCCACCATGAAGAGGTGCCTTGGTTCTTGAAGAAAACCGCCTCCTCTCCCCCTCTCCTCTTTATATACTCATTTAGGAGAGAGGGGCGACCAATTTCAAAACCATAGCAGGAGGGAGAGAGGCTTGTCGGGCCACCAAGGAGAGAAACGCCGCCACTGCCGCCACCATGGCATCCCGCCGTTCAACCCGCATTCGTGCCCGAACTCAGGTCCTCCCTCACTCCCTTTTTCTCATGCTTAGATCTTAGACATGTTAGGAGTAATCCCGGGTTCAAACGAGCCGGTCGGGTGGAGTGCAAACCTAGAAAAAACACCATTTTAATGGAGTTTTTGGTGGACTCGGGTAGGGCGGCGCCGCCACCTCCGACCGCCCTAATCGCCGGCAAGGCCAGCCCCCACCACCGGGGACATATAGGAGTGAATCCCTGGTGGTGGCGCCGCCCCTAGTGGCCGGGAATAGCCCCGTGAACACCACCCTCCACATTTCTGGTTTTGGCGTTTTGGAGAAGATGAAGTACAGCTCCCGTCGGATCTGCTTTAAGATCCGCGTAACCCTAAAATATGATTTAATGATTTATTATATTCAATTTCTGTATTTAATTTAAACAGATTCACTGTAAATGAAATTAAGGCCACTTTTAGACACCTTCTGAAAAAGGTTATAACATGAAAGTTGTAGGTCTTTTAAATACCTACAATTTGATATACTGTGGTGAAAATTTAGTAGATAACCTAGACCTGTAGGGTCATTTTAATATAGGTATATCCTAAAACTAGGGCAGATTCATTCTAAAAATTATTTAGGCCCTTTAGTGGCATGTTCATCAAAAATGATCAATATAAACGTTTTAGGCCTTCTTATTATCTACAGTTTGATATATTATGGAAAATTATAGGACAAGGCTACTGACCTGTAGGGCCATTGTTCTAGGGTAGGCCCTATATGTAGGACAAATTTTTAAATAATTTCCCACACCTAACCCTTGGTCCAAATGCTTTGAATTTTAGACAGGGACTTAATATCACCTAGACCTAGCTTCTGTAAAAATTGGAGACCATTTAAGAAAGTGTAACCTAGGGTTTTGCCCTAAACCCTAGTTTTGACCTAGTGAAGGGAAATTTAGGGAAAATGTACTTTTGATACTTGAGTGATCATCTCACCTCAATAGAGGTTGAGATTCTGACCACTGGTTTAAAATGGTCCTAAAAACTCCCTTGGGGAAGATGGGATGGATTAGGGTGAGTTTACCCTAGGGCCCAGGTTCAAACCCTAAATGAGGACTTTGGGGGCTTGTGAAGGACATAGGGGCAAATGCCCTCTTATGGTCTTGAGATTTGGTGGAGAGGTTTTTAATGGGTATTTAGCCCTCTGGTTGAAATATTAGAGAATTTAGAGGTAGGTAGGTACCTCAAAACCTAAACCCTAGTTTTAGGGTAGAAGGGATTTTAGGTCAAAAAAGTAACTTAAATTCATTTAAAAGCTATGAAACATGGGTAGAGTGTTTCTAGGGTAGTTAGGACCTTTGGATGATTTTACTATAATTTTTGGATAATTATTTCTAGTACTTCACTTATGAATGTGGGTATAGCCCTATTTGATATTTTATTTATTAAATATTTTTAAGTCAAATAAGACCCCATGAAACTCTGGAATTAGATATTGTTGGCCAGTAGGAATGCTCCTGAATTTTTAGTTTAGTTTTATGTTGAAGAAATATAGTAGTTCATTCTCAAGTGTTATAAAAGAGCTTTATTGTTTAAAAATATATTATGGCTTAAATATTTTATGAAAAATTATGAAATTTGGTAAATAGGGTTATTAAACCAATATGTACCAGTGGAAATTTATTCAGGATTTTTGGAGTTATGAATATAGTACTTGATTCACAAGCATGCTAGATTAAAAATTTAGTAAATGATTTAGTGTAAATTAATTTCCAGTAGGAAAATTATGAAACTTATCTAGTACTATTTTCATGGTGTTATTAGTACCCTGTAATTAATCCAAATTATTTGGATGAAGATTTGATGTAGTTTATTCATTAGACATGAAAGAAATGAATTATTGCTAAAATATGTTTAGGCCCCTTAGACCTTAGTAAAAAAATTGCCAACCTTGGATATATCATTTTTAGATATAGTAGTATTTATCTTAAATTTATTATGATTTACCCATGACTGAAAAGTATACTCCCTGTTCAAATTTGGTAGACCTTGGATCTTAGGAAAATTAATTAATTAATGGATTAATTGAGAAAATTGTTATAACTGGGAATTGATTCAATTATGTCGTGATAGGCCCCCAGTAAATAACTTAGGTCGTTCGGATGAAAACACAAAGGACATCCTATCATAGACATCATATAGTATAGGGTGGTCTGTAATTAGTGATTTTGGGAAATGTGTAACAGGATAAAGTTTTGGTTAGCGTAAGGACAGGTTGTGTTGGGTGGATTTAAAGAAAGTGGATGGATCACCATAGGAGGTTTCAAGTGTGGTGAGGAATGAGTTGATGCGCTCTAGAAGGTGCGCGGGACCGACGAAAGATCGTCGTCCCCATAAGAGTGAAGAGTCAAATTCACCCTAGGTTTAGTTTGATGCAATTTATAAAGGGAACGGGTAAGGAAAAAACAACCAATAACAATAAGTGCCCTGCGAAAGGGAACTTCGGGCCGTAATGCCGCCGTCTTGGTTCCTAGTGCCTATTGAGAAACCTTCACAGGGCATAATCCGGAGGCAGTCCTGGGCTAACGTAAATCTTAAATAAATCAAAAGAGTAATTAGTTGAAATAGGTTTACACTTCACACACTAGTTAGATAGACATTTGGAAAAGGTTAAGTCGTCCCGAGGTGTTCAAATGGGCGCCATCCCGCGGTGCTCAAAGGGATGAGGTTTGGAATTGAGCCGGACGGTTTAGTCCGGAGAGCTTAGTCTTGGTTTGTGGTTGAGCCGGACGGTTTGGTCCGGGAGCTTTACTCTTGACCTCTTATATTAAATGTTGCATGTGCATAAATAAAAAACTTTAAGGTGGTGGGTCTTTGATATTGGGGAGTTCGTTGCACCGATACCAATATCGTTGACTCGGCAAGTGTGGTTTTACACTTCGCCAAACTTAAGTCCGGCGGTCCAGTCGGCAATAGTACGCAGGAGTCCGCTTAGTGCACCAAGCATTGAGGCATACGATAGGTCAGACCGGTAGTGTTATACTGGTTTTGAGGTGGGCGAGGCCCAACCCACCGCTTCCGTCTGCCACTACGGAGGTATCCTGGGAGGTAACGGCTCTGAAAGGGGGAACTAAAGGTTTGTGTACACAAAGTCGTGTGGATGAGTTGCACTACATGAACATCATTAACCCACCATACAGTTGCATACATAATCATTCATGAGAACCTTGACACCTAATGTATAAGTGGAATGGGACGCTTATACATTAGGACCTGCAAAATGACCCCTTGGTCTATAAGCTTGTGTGGGCAAGTTTTATAGATTAAGGTCATTTTAAATATTTAAATAATGCTTGTGATAACCGACACCCCAACGTATAAGTGAAATGAGACATTTATACGATGGGAGCCTTGTAAAAGATCCCTTGGTTTATGTGTACTCACATAAGTGAAGGTTTAATTTCTTACTTACTTACCTTCATGTTTTACCTATTACAACACTTATATTGTTCGCATGTTATAACTTGCTAGTTAGGTCCACCGTTATCTGTTTATGACTACTCTCCACCTTCATGTCCTTCACTTTCTTCCTCTCCACTCGGTGCCTTAGGGCATGGGGGAAGGGGTGGGGGATGATAGGGCTTAGTCTTATAGACTAACGATTTTCGGACCACATAATTTTAGGGAATCGTGGAGCCCAGCCCGGAGGAGCAGCCCAGGAGGCCGGTGCGCTTGGAGACAGGGCAGTCTAGCTCAGGAGTTCAGACAGCCGGGACCGTGAGTTCCGTTCCTTAGTAGCAGTTTGTTTTTCAGCTTCCGTTTGAGTGACCATGTTGTGAGGTGTTGTTGTACCGGGCTTATGTCCTTTTTCCTTTCAGTACCCTGTTTTTACTCTAATGTGATACTGTGGACGCTTCCTTCGTGGAGTTTATTTATATGTGATTTATTATTGTGGACTGCATTTCTCTTTCTTTACTACTTGCTACTTGATTGTGATCGAAAAGGCCGGCAGAATCGACGCATTGTAGTGACGACCTTCCCGGGTGCGAAGGTGTCACCGCAAAGCGGCGGTTCTAGGCATAATACCCCGAGTTTTGAATCGAAAAAAGGGGGTCTTACAACTTCCACTTTCAAATCGTTGTAGGATAGTAATTAATCATTTCATAAAAGATCACTCAAAAAACTCATCGTAATAGGCAAAGGAAATCAACGTACGAGACTACTTCTCCATCTTGATAAAGTATTTCTAAGTTAACATTATTTAGTTTTAATTTTGTGACATTTTAATTGTCCTTAATCAAAATTCACTTTTAATCAATCTGCTTGAATTTAAAGAAAAGTTAGAACTAGTACTTGCAAGCGCTAGGTTAGTCACTTCTTCGAGAAAACGTTCTTTTCTCACTTTATATTACTTGATTCGAACGTGCACTTGCGTATAAAATGTAAATCTAATTCCGGCGTATCAATGTGCCAGACATGCATAATCTGCGGGAGTGAAAGTGAGGATAGATACAACTCTAGAGGGGGGGGTGAATAGAGTATTCAAAAATTATGACACCCTACTCAACTCCCTTAGAGTTAATTTGCGGAATGAGTTTATAAATATTTTAAACCCTAGAGCCTAACACAAAGTGAAGTGCACTAGAGAAGGGCAACTGTAATTACAGTTGAGCTTTGATCCTATCACAGCAACTAGCAATCCTAGTTATTTCTACTCACAGTCACAGTGCAATAAATTAAATAAGCAACACAGACGACACAAGAAGTTTATAGTGGTTCCCTCTAAATAGGTACGTCCACTCTTCTACCACCCTGGTAGGAATCCACTACAGGTTTTTGTTCAGGTGCCCTGCCACCAACTGATCTGCTTCAGGTAGATCAAGTAGACCCTTTGAGCTTTTGATCAGGAGCTCAAAATCCAACACAGGTTTTTGATCAGGTGCCCTGCCACCAAGGTTCACTTTTGAAGGGAGTAATAACCCTTTATACAGGATGTTGAGAGAGTTAAAGTTTCTTCTCTATTGTTAGAACAGATTAGAGAAGCTAGTGGATTGCACAGAGCTAGAAGGCTCTAAAGAATCAAGGCTCCCCCTGGCTTAGAGAATATCCAGGAAGGAGTCTTGCTTCAGGGTGTAGGAGCTCTTCTGAACTTGAGACAAAAAACTGTCTTGGAGTTCTGAAGGAGAAGCTTGAAGAAGACTCTTGATTTGTAATGAGTTGTTCTTCTTTAATCAGCTTCCTTTCTTCTTCTTCTTCTTCTTCTAGGCACTGAGTAAATGATCCTGTAAGCAGGATGGACTCAGGATTGAAGAAGAATGTTGAAGAGGGATGATCTTCTCAGTTGAATGAATCAATGAATGAGAGCTGTATCTCTTCTTGCTTTTTTTTAATCTGTATATCTTGTGTCTCTTGTTGTTGTGTATTTTTCTTCTTTCAAAAGAAGCTCTTTATATATGGGCCTTTTCAACGGCTCTAAACTTGGTTTGAGTTTTGTCTTCTTCTGAGATCTGCAATCTGGGCTGCAAAAAGCATAAAGCAAAAATATATCCTGCAGGCAGACATGCTATAAGGGGATAAGGCTTTCTAAGAAGCTGCATATCCAATCTGATAACAGGAGTACTAAAGAAAGTCACATCAGACTAAACTCTTTACGGCCAAAGAAGACTTTCTGAGTCTAACGGCTATAAAGGACAGCTTGGCAGATAAAGCAAAAAGATATTTCAACTAATAAGACAAAGAACTTTGTCAGATAAAGCTTGACTTATGCACAAAGGATGGGGAAAAGATTGCCTTGAGATGTATGCACAAAATCAATGAAATAAACTTTAATATGCTAAATAAACAGGAATTGAATCATAGAACAGAAGGAATACAAAATTACTAAAGACAGACAGAAGAACGTCGAACGACCCTCGGAGATCGTCGACCGAAGCACAGAGATCGTCGACCTATCAGAACAGATATTCGAACGACACAGATAGTCGAACTATCAAAGAAGATAGTCGAACTACCTCAGCAGATAGTCGACCTATCAGAGCAGATAGTCGACCAATCAGATAGTCGACTTATCAAGACAGATAGTCGAACTATCAAGCAAAACAGATATTCGACCTATCAAGCAGATAGTCGAACTATCAACGAAGACAGATAGTCGACCTATCAAACAGATAGTCGAGCTATCAGATAGTTGAACTATCCAAGCAGTTAGTCGAACTATCAAAGAAGACAGATAGTCGACCTATCAAACAGATATTCGAGCTATCAGATAGTTGAACTATCCAAGCAGATAGTTGAACTATCAAGAGATCTGTCTAGTAAAAAGTAGTCGAGTGGGGTTCGACGATCGACGAGGCAGATTCCACAGAACGTCGAGCTAACAAGAGTTGAACTAACTCAGAGATAAACGATCTGCTGACCGACGATAGTCGACCAACTGATAGACGATCATCGACCAGTCGATAGATGATGGTCGAGCGGCGTTCTACTATAGTCGAACCAAAAACGACTTAACCAAATTTTCATCTGGATAAGCAATTCTACAGTTAAGGGAATCTAACCTATTAGCTAACCTTTGACCATAGATAAATCTTGGGTCAAGAAACTAAATGAGAGGACTTAACACAAATCCAAATTAGGATACCAACAATCTCCCGCTATTTGGGTTAAGTCTCTCAAAAACTACTGAAAAAAAAAACTTAGGAAAGAAACATCTAAGCATCAAATGCATCAATCAAACAGTTAACATAACAGATTGACAATAAAACTTAAGCGGTATCAGAATCTGGTTTAGAGATAGAAGAGTTAGGAATAAAAGAGATTTTTCTGAGAGGATCTAGAGCTTCCTTCTTTGATGTCTTCAGATCTTGTTCTCCAATAACTTTGGTTTCTCCTGTTCTTGGAACAACTGCTTCTGGATATTTTTCCATATATTTGGTAGCATCAAAAACTTCAGGTCTTACCTGGAATCTATCAAGTTCTTTCTTTTTGAATTTGGACATAGTAGTTAAGCCTGTAACATCTTTTCCTTCAGCTCTGGCTTTTCTAATCTGTGCTGATCCAACCAATTCAAGGAATCTGGCCATCCTGAAGTCAGGATTAAGCTCTAAGCTTTCATACTCATTTTCATCAGCTGAATTTAGAGGATTTACAGTTCTGAATTTAGTAGAAGGTTCTAACATGCTTGCAACTGGCTCTTTCTTTTCTTGAATAACTAAAGATGTTAGAGGAGCAAATTCAGCATATCGTTTACTTGATTTCTTAGAGTATATAACTCTTTTACCTTTTGCATCTATTTTCCTTTTCTGATCAGATTCTCTGGAAGATATAATCTTGCTTTCTTTATCTGGTGATGTCCTTTTCTTGGGTGAAGGAGGAGGAGAAAAGGTTGGCTTTAGGTAAACTACCTCCTTCACTTGTTCTTGTAACTCAGCTTCCTGTCTCTGATGTCCGGATTGAGACTTGCCATGGTAGCTTTGATTTACTTTCCTCTGATAAGATTGGGAAGAAGTGAATCTAGAAGGAGGAATAGAGGGACTGGCAATATTTCCAGATGCTCCTGCACTAGGAGGAGGAGGAGGTCCTTTAGAATTCCATTTAGGAGCTGGACTGTCATATCTTTTAGATTTCTTTCTTTGTTTTTGCTGATTCTTGGAGAATCCCATCCAGTGCTGATATTCTTTTGACTTGGGATCTATTCCTTTCAAGATATAGTATGGTACATCATGATCAGGGTTAGGTAGAGGAGGAGCAGCAGCTTTTCTTTTTCTTTTGGCAGATTTCTTCTTCTTGGTTCCTTCTGAATCATCAGAGTCATCTTCATCATCAGATGATTGAGGATGATCATAGGGATCAAGAGCCTCTTGCTCAGCTTTCTCTTTTGCTTTTAAGGCAGCTTTCTCTCTTTCTTCTTCTAAGGCATCCTGTGCCAGAAGAGTATCAAGATCTAGTTCAGGGGTGTCATCCCAGATTGTAGATTTTTCTTCTTGTCCAACTGAAACATTCTCTTGTTCAACTGTAACTGTCATGGAGACCAGTTCTTCTTGCACAACTATCTGAGCTGGTTGAGCAGACTCAGGATCTTGAACAACGGGTTCTGGAATTTCTAGATCTCCTTGATCTTCTTGCACTTGATCTGTAGCAACAGGAACACACAGATTCTCTAAATGAGCTAGCATCATACCTTCAAGATATTGACATGTTAACATGTCAGTTAACAAGTCAGTAAATTGAGAAAGGGAAATACCTTCAGGACTTCCTACCTCCCATAAATCATCTAGATAGGAGGTGATGACTCCTTCCAGGAATAGAGCAACTATGGGAGTGGAGAATTCTTCTAAGCAGACTTTGACAACAAATTCTGTTTCCATTATAGCATCAGAAATCTCTTTTTCAGAAAGTTGAGGTACTGTTTCTTCTTGAGCTACTATCTTTTTTTCTGTAAGTGATGTTTCTCTTTGAGTATCTGCTGGAGGATCTACTGGAAGAGAGGTCAGGGGCAGTTGAGAGGCATCTTCATAGAACATCTCCCCCTGCCTGATTTCAGTGGAAACTGCAACCAGGCCCCTAGATGAAGAGGGCTCAGCAGATTTGGAGAGGGCTTGGATGGAGGCAGTCAGGGAAGAAATGGAGGATACAAGAGGAGCAATTGCTTCTTCAATCATGGTTTTGATTGAAGGAGTAATTAACTCCAGGATATTGACTATGAGTGCTGGAGATATAGATGTGGATGGGGGAACAACAGAAGATGGAAGATCATCAGGAAAGGCAGTTTCCTGATGAGATGTGTTGTGAACTGGTGATTGAGGAGTGGATGGGGGAAAGTCAGTGTGATCTGGAGGTGTAAGTGGTGACTGAGGTGGGGTTGGAATTCTCTCAGATCCTAACAAATCAAAACTGGGAATAGAAATCCTAGCTAGATGTGCAGGAATGGGAGATGCTGGAGATGAAGTATGGGGAATAGAAGAAGAGTCAAGAGGAAGAGTGGTAGTAGATGTAGATGGTAATGCAGATGTCGATGGTGCTTTAGTAGAGGTAGATGGGAATGCAGCAGAAGTGGATGGAATGGAAAGAATGGATGAGCATGCTTCATATAGGAGGGGAGAGACTGAAACAGTCCTTGTGTTCTCTGATACAACTGGAGCTACCCCTACAGGAGAAGGCTTCTAAAAACTTCTTTTCCACTTAACAAATAGTGTTGGGTCCATCTTCTTACTGGCATTGATAGTTGTTGAAACTGTTACCAACAGGTGGGAGTATTTCTCTTTTAGAAATATCCCAAGTACCCTACCCAGGGTTACTTCCTTCTTGCCATTCTTCTTTCTGATCAAATCAAACATAATCCCTGCCCAATTGATCTGTTTCTTATTTACTATGGCACACATCAAGGCAAACTGCTGCCTGGTTATGTTATCATAAGCAGAGTGCTTGCCCAGAAGCACTTTTCCAACGAGTTCAGCCAAGAACTTTATCTTTAACGGAAAATTAACTTTTAACAACTTAGAAGGAATGCCTTCGGCATGTCCTAACTCGATTAACATCCTTCCAAACTCTTGGGTATCTTGTTCATAATCCTCTTCACCGTTCAATAATTCGAAAATATCAGTTAAAATGGCGGGAGTCAGAATTACCTCTTCGCCGCCAATCGTTCCAGTCATAGATTCGTCATTTGAAGACGAAGTGAAGACCCACTCTTTAATCTCTGTTATGTTGATCTTGATTCTTGTGGTCATAAGCTTTTCCAAACCTTGTTCTTTGCAGAGCTGGAGGATTTCTATTATCTCAGAATCACAGGCGTTGAAAGAGTCAAAATCCACGCTGAATCCGGCGTCGAACTTCATCGCAGACAGAAGGGCCGGAGCAATCGCCATCGATTTGTCGGAGAAGATGAGAGAGACGAGGAGGAGAAAGCGCGAGGCAGAGCTTAAACAGAAAGACGGAATACGAAAAGACGAGTTCCGTCGACTATAACAAGCACGATCTCTTAACCTAGATCGACCATCGGCTTAAATAAAGAAAACCTCAATCGTCGGTCTATTTTAAAAGATACTGGAGACGATGGTCGAATGGTCGTTCGACGATCGGTTCCTGAGGCAAAGTAGTCGATTAATCGATCGACTATTTCTGTCTTCCAAACAAACCGAGCTGTCGTCACCCATAGGTCGACGATCGGCTCAACCTGATCGACTATCGTCGAACGTCGTTCGATGATCTTCAAACAGATATCAACAAAGGCAGACGTCACACTTAGTCTTTTCCATTAATCATGCCTAGTTGATGCAGAAAGAACAGATGTTTCTGTTCATCTAAAGGCTTGGTGAAAATATCACCTCTCTGAAGGTCAGTGGATATGAACTCAAGGCTGATCTTATTCTTTTCCACACAATCTCCCAGGAAATGGTGTCTAATCTCAATGTGCTTGGTTCTAGAGTGGTGCACAGAATTTTGTGCAATGGAGATAGCACTGGTACTGTCACACATGATTTTTGTGTTCTTGTGTGTGTACCCATAATCCAAAAGCTGGTTTTGAATCCACAAGATCTGTGAACAACAACTAGCAGCTGCTATATATTCAGCCTCTGCAGTTGAAGTTGAGACAGAAGCCTGCTTCTTACAGAACCAAGAGACCAATCTCTCTCCAAGGAACTGACAAGTTCCTGAGGTACTTTTCCTGTCAACTCTACAACCAGCATAGTCAGAATCAGAGTATCAAATTAACTCAAATTCTGATTCTGCTGGGTACCATAGTCCTAGATTTGGACATCCCTTCAGGTATCTCAAAATTCTCTTGAGAAGAATCAAATGAGATTCCTTGGGGTTGACCTGGAATCTAGCACATAGGCATGTAGCAAATATTATATCTGGCCTACTTGCAGTTAAATACAATAGGGAACCAACAATGGCCCTATAGTTTTTCTGATCAACTGGCTTTCCCTGATCATCAGAATCTATAACTATATTAGTAGTCATAGGTGTATGCATTGCTGAAGCCTCAGCCATCCCAAACTTCTTTACCAATTCCTTGGCATATTTGGATTGAGAGATGAAGATGTCA
Organism: Platanthera zijinensis; assembly: GCA_039513925.1. Lineage (NCBI taxonomy): Eukaryota > Viridiplantae > Streptophyta > Magnoliopsida > Asparagales > Orchidaceae > Platanthera > Platanthera zijinensis. Next base: position 33,655,413 of record CM077088.1, read on the forward strand.
TCAGCATCTTGCTTTACTTGGAGACCAAGAAAGTAAGACAGCTCACCCATACTACTCATCTCAAACTTAGAATGCATCAAGTCAGAGAACTTTTTGCACAGTTTGGGATCAGTGGAACCAAAAATAATATCATCTACATACACTTGAACTAACAGGATTGTGTCCTTGTGGTGCTTAACGAAAAGGGTTCTATCAACTACTCCCCTAACAAAGTTGTGCTCTAACAGGAAACTAGCTAGAGTCTCATTCCAGCCTCTGGGTGCTTGTTTAAGTCCATAAAGAGCTTTTTGCAACTTGAAAACATGTGAGGGCTGAGTTGAAGAGACAAACCCAGGAGGTTGTTCAACAAATACCTCTTCCTTTAGCTCACCATTTAGGAATGCACTTTTGACATCCATCTGAAAAACCTTAAACTTCCTATAGGCTGCATAGGCTAGAAAGATCCTTATTGCCTCTAGCCTTGCAACAGGAGCAAAGGTTTGGTCATAATCTATACCTTCCTCCTGTCTATAGCCCTGAGCTACAAGCCTAGCTTTGTTCCTTACAATAATTCCATTTGCATCCAACTTGTTTCTAAACACCCACTTGGTGTCTATGATCAGTTGGCCTTTAGGTCTTGGAACCAAAGTCCATACTTTACATCTTTCAAACTGATTGAGTTCCTCTTGCATAGCAATGATACAGTGGGGATCTAGCTCAACATCTTTTATGGTGAGGGGCTCAACCTGTGAAAGGAAACAAGCATGCATCACATCCTGTCTTAACTGATGTCTTATTTGTACACCAGCTGATATGTCTCCAATCACTTGAGATGTAGGATGATCTCTAAGTATGACAAGATCAGTAGGTGGGATGTGATCTTCAGCAACAGTTGGGATTAATTCCTCAGGTGGAATTGGATCAACTGTTGGTGGTACAGCAACTGCTTCTGCAAAGTCTTCATCACTGTCTGAATCAGTGATATAAAGAGTTGATAGATGGAGAATCTCTTGAGTGACATCTTTATTAGATTCTGGTACCTGCAATGAACTTGAGGAAGGGGAAGTTTCCTTCTCCTTGTAAAACATCTGAGATTCATCAAAAGAAATATGTACAGATTTCTCAATTTTAGAAGATGATTTATTAAATACCCTATAAGCTTTGCTTACTTGGGAATATCCAAGAAAAATTCCCATTGAAGCTTTTGCTTCAAAGTTTCTAAGGTATTCTTTGTTATTGTTATGAATGTATACTACACAACCAAATACTCTAAAATTATTAATTTTAGGTTTCTTTCTTTTAAGCAACTCATAAGGAGTTTTACTCTTAAGCTTGTGTATAAGACTTTTGTTCAAGACATAATTAGCTGTGCTAACAGATTCTGCCCAATAAGAAAGAGGCATATTAGCATCTGCCAATAATGTACCAGCAGCTTCAATCAGGGTTCTATTCTTCCTTTCCACTACCCCATTTTGTTGGGGAGTTCTAGGAGCAGAGAAGCTATGTTTGATACCTTCTTTCTCACAGAATTCTTGCATGAGAAGAGAATCAAACTCAGTACCATGATCACTTCTGATCAAGGCAACATGAGTAGAATACTCAGTCTGCACACAAAGTAAAAAATTTGTAAGAACTTTGAAGTTATCAGTCTTAGTTCTCAAGAAGAATACCCATGTGAACCTAGAGAAGTCGTCTACAATTACTAAAGTGTAATACTTCCCTCCTAGACTCTGTACATTTATTGGGCCAAAAAGGTCCAAATGTAATAAATACAGAATTCTAGGTGAATCACTTTTATTTACAGATTTAAAGGAGTTTTTGGTTTGCTTGCCTAATTGACAAGCCTTGCATAGGCTCTCCTTCTTGTAGGGGCAAGAAGGTAACCCTCTAATAAGGTTGTATTTAGATAACCTAGATATGTTCTTGAGGTTAACATGGCTAAGCCTCCTATGCCATAAGGTGTTGTTATTATTTGTTACTTCATTAAATAAGCAGATTTCAGAATGGGTTGAATTAAAATCTACTAAATAAATATTACCTTGTCTAATACCTACTAACACAACATTACTATTTAAAGTAATATTACAGAGAGTGTTAGTGAAAGATACCTGATATCCTGCATCACATAACTGACTTACTGGGATAAGGTTGTGCTTCAGTCCAGTTACATATGCAACCCTTTTGAAAGTTACTGCTCCAATGGTAATCCTACCATATCCTTCAGTTTGACCACAGCTAGAATCCCCAAAGATCACCTTTGGTCCAAGCTTTGCCTTGAATCTTGACAGATTTTCTTTGTTTCTTGTCATGTGTTTTGAACAGCCACTATCCAAATACCATTTGTCTTTAGTAATTGGATAGGTCTTCACCTGCAGAATAGACAATTAGACATTGTGGACCCAGGTAACCTTGAGTCCATTATTCTTCACATAATGAAAACTAGAAATAAAAGAATAAGCAGGTTTGGGTTTATATCCTAAAGGGTAAGATCTCCTAGGTGGAATGCTCCATGCAGTTAATGGGTCCACAAACCTAGGGTTTCTATTTATATTAGGGTTTCTAAGGTTCTGGTTGTAATTTTGAAAATCAAATTGAAATCGTCGATCAGCGTTCGACGATGGATGCTCAGATCGTCGAGCTTCGTTCGACCATTGAGCCTTCGATCGTCGAGCAGCATTCGATGCTTTTTGTAGCTCCTTAAATTTTTTTGCTTTCTCTTTTCTCTCTTAGCTTTATTTAAGGCTTGATTAACTTGTTTTACTTACTCAGTGTTCTTTATTCCATCGGCTGAAATAAAGTTCACTGGAGTTGAAAGTTGATTTTTAAGAACCAATGGGGGTTCACTTGATGAGGCTCCTAAGCCTAGCTTATTATTGCCTGACCTAGTATTTGTCATGCTGGTGATTTCTAGCAGCTTAAGGCTTCTACCATTTAAGGATTCGTCTAATCTCTTGGACTTTGCTAGTTCATTTTTAAGAAACTTTATTTCTTCACTAGACTTAGTGAGTTCTGCTTCTAACCTAGCATTTTTAATGGAAATAGATTCTGATTCAGCTAACTTATTTTTAAGTTCCTTAATTTCCTTTTCTGAACTAATTAGATCTAAGCAAAGGGATTTAAATTCAGATTTAAATTCAGAAGAAGAGAAATCATATGAAGATAATACCTGATCTTCTATAGGCATTTCTTCATCATAATCAGAACTCTCTGCAGTTGAGTGATTGCTGCAGGCATCAATTGACATAAGGCAGATTTTCTTTGCCTTCTTCTCTTCCTTATCCTCATTGGAGCTTGAAGAGGAAGATTCCTCATCTGAATCACTCCAGGTCTCAGCAACAAATCCTTTCTCCTTCTTCTTATTTTTGTAGGAGGAGGACTTGGAGTGTTTCTTGTGATGTTCTTTTTCCTTTCTCTTTTCTTTGCTCTTTTCCTCTAGACACTCTGGTAGAATGTGTCCAGGTTTCCTGCAACCATAATAAATAATTTCTTTAGCAGGAGATCTGTCATATCTTGGTTTATCTTCATATCTTGAAGATTTCTTTCTGAAGTCTTTTCTTCTCATCTTGAGAAACCTTTTGGCAAAGAGTGTCATCAGCTCCTCATTGGATTGACTTCCTTTAGAAGCATCAGCAGCTTTGAGAGCAAGAGTTTGCTCTTTTCTTGCTGGAGTTGGAGTTTTTGCTTCAGCCTCAGCTTCCCTAGTCTTCAGCACTTGCTCAAAAGACTTGAGCTTGCCAAGGAGAGCTTCAGTTGAGATTTCATTTGTACTTTTGGCCTCCTTGATAGGCCAGATCCTAAGATCCCATGTGCTGGGGAAGCACATCAGTATCTTATTATTGACCTCTGTCAATGTAATCTCCTTATCAAGGGTTCTCAGCTCATTGATGATTGAGCTGATCCTGGTGTACATGGCTTCAACTGATTCAGCTTCAGTCTTCTTGAAGTTTTCATACTGGGATATAAGTTTGGACCTTCTGTCCTTCCTTTCATCAGCTGAACCAGCTACAATCTGGTTTAGTGAGTCCCACATGGCTTTTGTAGAGGTGCAATCAGCAACTTTCTGGAAGATTTCACCAGACATAGTCTGAGCCAGAATGTTCATAGCTTTGGCATCATCTATCTTTACCTTCTTGTAGGCATCATTGTAATCTGGAGGAGGCACTGCACTTAGATTTGTAGATGTTGTAGCAGTGGCTGCAGCAGGAGGTGTTGGAGGTCCTGTCAAAATAGAAGAGAAAATGTCTTCATCAATAGAGTTCATATATAATCTTTTTCTTGCCTTCCAGATGCTAAACTTAGCTAAGTTGCAAGCTGGAGGTCTGGTGCTAGAGTAATCCTTGGACTGGGCCATGAAGTGAATATCTATAAGCTTGGTATCTATCAGGATCTTGTGACTCAGGTGTTAGCCTGTACAGTCAGTCAACCTCCCTCTGATACCAATTGAAAGTGAGGATAGATACAACTCTAGAGGGGGGTGAATAGAGTATTCAAAAATTATGACACCCTACTCAACTCCCTTAGAGTTAATTTGCGGAATGAGTTTATAGATATTTTAAACCCTAGAGCCTAACACAAAGTGAAGTGCACTAGAGAAGGGCAACTGTAATTATAGTTGAGCTTTGATCCTATCACAGCAATTAGCAATCCTATTTATTTCTACTCACAGCCACAGTGCAATAAATTAAATAAGCAATACAGACGACACAAGAAGTTTATAGTGGTTCCCTCTAAATAGGTACGTCCACTCTTCTACCACCCTGGTAGGAATCCACTACAGGTTTTTGTTCAGGTGCCCTGCCACCAACTGATCTGCTTCAGGTAGATCAAGTAGACCCTTTGAGCTTTTGATCAGGAGCTCAAAATCCAACACAGGTTTTTGATCAGGTGCCCTGCCACCAAGGTTCACTTTTGAAGGGAGTAATAACCCTTTATACAGGAGGTTGAGAGAGTTAAAGTTTCTTCTCTATTGTTAGAACAGATTAGAGAAGCTAGTGGATTGCACAGATCTAGAAGGCTATAAAGAATCAAGGCTCCCCCTGGCTTAGAGAATATCCAGGAAGGAGTCTTGCTTTAGGGTGCAGGAGCTCTTCTGAACTTGAGACAAAGAACTGTCTTGGAGTTCTGAAGGAGAAGCTTGAAGAAGACTCTTGATTTGTAATGAGTTGTTCTTCTTTAATCAGCTTTCTTTCTTCTTCTTCTTCTTCTTCTTCTAGGCACTGAGTAAATGATCCTATAAGCAGGATGGACTCAGGATTGAAGAAGAATGTTGAAGAGGGATGATCTTCTCAGTTGAATGAATCAATGAATGAGAGCTATATCTCTTCTTGCTTTTTTTTAATCTGTATATCTTGTGTCTCTTGTTGTAGTGTATTTTTCTTCTTTCAAAAGAAGCTCTTTATATATGGGCCTTTGCAACGGCTCTAAACTTGGTTTGAATTTTTTTTTCTTCTGAGATCTGCAATCTGGGCTGCAAAAAGCATAAAGCAAAAATATATCCTGCAGGCAGACATGCTATAAGGGGATAAGGCTTTCTAAGAAGCTGCATATCCAATCTGATAACAGGAGTACTAAAGAAAGTCACATCAGACTAAACTCTTTACGGCCAAAGAAGACTTTCTGAGTCTAATGGCTATAAAGGACAGCCTGACAGATAAAGCAAAAAGATATTTAAACTAATAAGACAAAGAACTTTGTCAGATAAAGCTTGACTTATGCACAAAGGATGGGGCAAAGATTGTCTTGAGATGTATGCACAAAATCAATGAAATAAACTTTAATATACTAAATAAATAGGAATTGAATCATAAAACAGAAGGAGTACAAAATTACTAAAGACAGACAGAAGAACGTCAAACGACCCTCGGAGATCGTCGACCGAAGCACAGAGATCGTCGAACTATCAGAACAGATAGTCGAACGACACAGATAGTCGAACTATCAAAGAAGATAGTCGAACTACCTCAGCAGATAGTCGACCTATCAGAGCAGATAGTCGAGCTATCAGATAGTCGACTTATCAAGACAGATAGTCGAACTATCAAGCAAAACAGATAGTCGACCTATCAAGCAGATAGTCGAACTATCAACGAAGACAGATAGTCGACCTATCAAACAGATAGTCAAGCTATCAGATAGTTGAACTATCCAAGCAGATAGTTGAACTATCAAGAGATCTGTCTGGTAAAAAGAAGTCGAGCGGGGTTCGACGATCGACGAGGCAGATTCCACAGAACGTCGAGCTAACAAGAGTTGAACTAACTCAGAGATAGACGATCTGCTGACCGACGATAGTCGACCAACTGATAGACGATCGTCGACTAGTCGATATACGATGGTAGAGCGGCGTTCGACTATAGTCGAACCAAAAACGACTTAACCAAATTTTCATCTGGATAAGCAATTCTACAACTAAGGGAATCTAACCTATTAGCTAACCTTTGACCATAGATAAATCTTGGTTCAAGAAACTAAATGAGAGGACTTAACACAAATCCAAACTAGGGTACCAACAGGGAGTAGTAGATCTGGTCTACAATCCGCCTAGTGGACGCACAAGATTTACCATAACCTTCGACGTCAAAATTCAACGTCTAACCACACCATCAATGGAGATCATGCCACAACTGTAGAAGGAATCGAAGTTGGATCTAACCACGCCGAAGTCGGATATAAACCACGCTTATCCTCTCCACGACACCAGACTGGTGGCATCGCTTCCAGTGACCCCCCTTGTTCGCTTCTCTTAACCGCCAGTAACTGGCTACTCACAGCCTGCCTCTACTTGCAAACTCCCCCAAGCTTGTTAGTTGTGTAGGTGCACTTTTAGCATCAACAACCACCTTCTTCCTTGCTCCGCCTCACGCAAGGGTCTGCGGATACACATCTCCATGACCCACAACAACACTCTCCACCGACGCCGGCTGCTATCACCTCTAAAACCGGCGACAATGCTCCTCTCCAGGCCGGATCGGCGACAAGGCTTGAGGCCGGCGGTTCCTCTACGCGCACAAAAGAGATGGAAGAGGGAGAGAAAGAGGGTGGCGTGGCTGCTCTCACTCTCACGGGCGGTTCCGTCTTCCTCGGGCGTCGAAGCAAGGTCAGACAGCTATTTTTTTCTCTTGTGGGAGAGAGTAGAATGCATGTTTTTAAATAAAAACCTAAAAATAAAACGGGTCTGGATCCGGGTTGGATCGGGTTCCAAATCCAAACCAATAAAGATAACATCCGGCTCTAGTTCAGGAGTTTCTGGCCATAGAGACATGTGCAGCAATGCTTCAAGTTACAGTGATGTGGGAGAAGATGCATACAATGCTACTGCAGCGGAAGAGTGGTTGGCCCTTGCGGCGGTTAAAGAGGACTATCGTCCCATTGGCATGATACAAAGAAAGTAACCTTATTAGTAAGTGTTCGTGTTTATTTGCAGGACTTTTTGACAAATGAGAGCCGTCATGTTTTGAGAATGCTATTGGAGTGAAGGAGTGAAAAAATGTCATCGATGAGGAGATGAAAGCTCTCAGAAAGAATGAGACTTGAAAATTGAGGAAGTCGTCAAAATTTCAGAGAAGGTTCAAGTTGTTTTTGCTTGCACTTGCGGTTTGGTTATTATATCTCTACATGTATGACTCTGAGTATGTCATGCGAGAGTTGCTGCTGTGAACAATCTTAAGTCTAGTTGAAGTACTTCACATTTTGTTCTTTCGTTTCAATGTTGTTTTTCTAGTTTTACTTGCACGTTCTCTAATGTTAAAAATCTTTCAATCACCTCATTCACGGTCGCCAAGCCATGTCAAAAAACCCAAAAGTGTAAGCGAAATATAATATTTTGCAACAACTAAAATGTAATGGGCATTTAAAATTTCATGCCCAAATGATACATAAAATTATATTTCTCAACATAGAATACATTACAAGGCAGAATAATAAACACAAGCAAACCATAATACATAACCTTGGGTTTGAAAAGCAAATGATTTTGTGAAAGAAAATACAATTCCAATTTTGTATGCATGATAAACAATTTGAAGAAGAAAAAGCCTCACATAGAACTGGAATATGATGACAACCAATTTTACTCTGTATACACAACAATTGGGCTTCGAACCTTGTGAACATCATCACTCCAAACCAAAGAGGTTGAGAGAATGGACTTTTCAGCATCTCCTTCAATCTTGACGACAAATGATTTTTTCTCCAAAAGGGCTTGGAAAGATAAGATACTCGGTTCAACACTAATCTTTACACCGCGGGGAGAGTTTATTGTAGCCTTATAAGTAGAATTTGGTTTTCCCACGTTAGTGACCGTTCTTTTGAATGAACTTGAGAAGGACTTTCCTTGCGTAACTAGCAAAGCAAAGGAGGGATAGTTGAGATCTAGCACAGTCCCGTTTGTTGCAGAGGTGCAAGTGCTATTATCGCCGGTGATAAGCCTAAGATTTTTGGTGCTATAGCCTTCGCCGCACAACATCTTTATGTAGTCTGACTCATCAGCATCATAGACTAGACCAGGTTTTGAAGCTGCGAGCGGATTTATCTCACCGGCTCCGTAGGCAAATTCTGCCTCAGCATTTTTGGTTGGACTCATCACAATGGCTGTCGTAGAAGATTTAAAAAAAAAATTAGACTTGGTCAAGAATATGATGAAAGCTTATACTTTGAAGAGCTGGGTATGAAGAACGTTACCGGTGGTAATGAGAGCAGATTTTATTGCAGCAGACGACCATGTTGGATTAAATGACTTGACATAAGCAGCGGTGCCGCTCGCATGAGGGCAAGCCATGGATGTACCCGATATAATATTGTAATGTGCACCTGGATTCTCTTTACTAATTGGAGACCATGCTGCTAAAATGTCAACCCCCGGTGCTGCTAGATCCGGCTAAATGCATCACAATATAATAAGATTAATGTCACATAGGTAAAATTAATTCAAATTTTTCGGCACGACGACAATCAATGTATTAATCATATAGCGAATTACCTTGAGTATATTTGCGGTTACTGGATTTGGTCCACGAGATGAGAATGAGGCGACAAATGGTGCCGCAGGATCGAACACTCCCTCACTCTTTGAAATGCTCGCCGTAGGATGGCTGGAAGACATTAATGGGATTAATAATTCAACTATAATTAAATATATGATGATAAATAAGAACTTAGTCCAGATGATGTTACAAATAAAAAACCTTGTCTTGTTGGCGTAATTGAAAATCTTTGTGCTATAATTTGAATCCAGCACGACGACAGGAAGCTGGAAGCCAAAAGCCACGTCATTGGGACCGTCTTGTTCCATAATTACTCCAACGGCACCCGCGAGCAGCGGGCCGGAACCGCTGTTAACACCGCTGCAAAAAACAACTTTCCCCTTCACCAGTTTGGCATCCAACGTCCCCTGACCGCAACCACTGCATACATAAATTCATCTTTCATTTATTCTATGGGTCGTTCATGTTTGAATTGAATGGCGCAAAAATATATTATAAAGTGAATATTATTTACAAAACATTGATTGCACAACATACATGCCTATTTGTTGCTCTCAAAAAATCTAAGACGTCGCCCATTTCTTTTTATCAATTTAATCCCTCACCCAGTCACATACCGTAGGGATTGGGTACTCCTACTCCCGGGTGTCTAAATCAGATCATGATCCTCTTCATTAATTTTGGACTCCAAATGGAGGTCTATTTGATGGCCAAGATTAATTCTTACTTTATCAAAAGGTGCATAATTTTTTGATTAAAAAAAATAAAAGGGAATGAAATTAGTGAACCGGTCAAATTAGTCAAAATTAAATCTGGACCGTGAAATAGATACTATTCATTTGAGTCCAAATGAAGAGGGTCCTGAAACCGCCAAACCACTATCCAGCATAGGGCCTCTACATGACTACATATTGCTATTCTCATCCTCACCAAACCTATGCAACTACATCTGGAGTGCATACAGTCAAAACCTGCTTATTACATGCGGGCACAACCAACTTGCATTTTCATTTTTACCCATATTCTTTCTTTTTAATTACATTTTCTTGTATATATATATTATCCATCCAACCATACATTAATAAATTATAGTAGGCCAGACTAACTGAATCGTCTCAGTCCGTGAAGCGGTTGGGTGTGCAAACAGTCTCAGAATAAGGAAAGTTGACGGAGAGATTTTTTTTTTACGTGGAAATCCCGTGAATAAGGTGAAAAACCACAGGCCGGATCGGTGCTGACCAAACTTCCATTATATGGTTTGGCTTTACATGGCTTTTTATGAGAAGGCAAGGGCAACAGATCGACCGCTCCTCATTAGACCTAGAGGAGAGAGAGGGAGTGGGGCTAGGAAGGTGGCAAACCACCTCTCTCGAGGCTAAGGACTTTTCTCTTGGGGTGGTGGAGGCCTTCCATTAATTGGAGCCCCGGTGGTCTTCTTCCACTTGGACCTGGAATATGGAAACTGAGAATTGACTTGTGGGCACTGAATGTCGGGAGCACCACTGACGGGATGCCGACTGCGGTGGAAGCAACGCTCGCTGAGTGGAGCGTCCGAAGTTGCTCGAAGGTGGATGCTGATCTTTGAGGAGGAAGTCCGCTGGAGAACCTGGCCATGGAGGAGGAGAAAGCAGAGGAGCGGAGGAGTTTTTAGGAGAGTCCAAAGATCGAAATAAAGGATCGAAGTCATGGACCCTATTTATAGTTTTTAGGAGGGGCGGCCCGATAACTTTATCTGGTAACCACCAGTCGGACGAATAGGAACACCTAGATCGAAGCACACAGATCACCAATTTTACGTATATGATGAATTTGCCCCCCGGGCAATTTGGGTTGACCGGAAAAGAACCGCCCGCCCGATGGAGGGGGCAGGCGGTCCTGCGAGGCCGCCCTCCCGCTGTGCGGCCAAGGGGCGCCGGCCTCACGGAGACCGGCTGGGGCCGAAGCCGCCTGGGCTGCCAAGCGTCGGCCGGCCAGGGCAAGCCGCCCTAGCGTCGGGCGGCCAAGCGCCGGTCGGCCTTACAGCTAGAGGCCGGTCGGGACCGACGTCAAGGCCGCCCGTGCCTTGGGCAGCCGAGCGACAGCCGGCCTCGCGGAGGCCGACCGGGACCGAGGCTGAGGCCTCCCAGGCAGCGGGCAGCCCAGCGCCAGCCGGCCTTGCTGAGGCCGAGGCCGCCAGGGTGTCCTGCCGCCTAGGAATATAAAATTACTTTTTTTTTAATGAAACATTCAACTATATGTTTTGATGAAACATTCAACAATATGTTTTGATGAAACATTCAACTATATATTTTTAATTACATTTTAATAAGTGGATTAATTTGTGTATTTTAATTATAATATGTCCACATTTCCTCAGTTTCTTTTAAATTTTGTCTTCAGCGTGACAAAACTTTGTAAAAGAATATAAAAAAAAGCAGGAGTATTTGTGTGAAATATTGTTAATAGAATAAGAATAAAATAATAGGACTCTGCACCTGGAAGCGGAGGGCTCAATGCCTGCTGAAGTGTTGGGCGCATCTCCACCATATATCAAAGGATACATCACATCCAAGCCAAACGTGTTGATAGCCATACCCTATTGAAACCATCAGAAATTTTTATGGAATTAATTAGTTAGTTATTATGACGCAATATATATAGTACTCCATCGTTCATTTTCGACATTGCACAATTTAAAAATAAATGCACATCAAATTAAAAAAAATCGCTGGAAGCTGTGAAACCGAAATGTTGCATTAATATTACCTGGTATTGTTTACCATCACCAAGTTTGGTTTGCGCGACGATTTTACGGTCAATGGTGCTGGCAGCCACGGTTAGCAGCCATGGCGCGTAGTTCTCAACGCTGGAGCGGGAGGGGCCCGAGTTTCCGGCAGAGCTCGACGTCACGATATTCTTCTTCATCGCATGGAAAGATCCGATAGCAATAGCATCCTCGAAGTAGTTTGCGGCCCCTCCGCCGCCGATAGAAATGGAAATGATGTTGACGCCGTCGGCGATGGCGTCATCGAAGGCGGCAAGCAGGTCAACGTCAGAACAGCCGTCACTCCAGCAAACTTTGTACACTGAGATTCTTGCGGACGGCACCCCTCCCCGGGCCTTGCCGAGGGCAATGCCTGAGAGGCTTGCATTTGCGACGACCCGCCCCGCCGCCGTCGAAGATGTGTGGGTCCCGTGGCCTTCGTTGTCCCGCGGGGAGGCTATTTCACCTTTTCCGATGGGTCCGCTAAGGTGATAGTATCTAGCTCCGATGATCTTCCTGCACCCCCCGGTGCGTCATATTAAATTAATAATCTATTCTTCAGCATTGCATAATATGACTAGTCTAAAAAATTAATTAATCATTACTTATTGCAGGTAAAGTTATGGTTGGAATCGCAGACGCCCTTCCACCGGGTCGGCGGCGGGCCAAAGCCGGCGTCATCGAAACTCTTTGATTCAGGCCATATTCCGGTATCAATCATCCCAACGATGACATCAGACTCGAAGGCAGCGCGGGGCGCACCCAGCGGAAAACCCAAAAAGTCCCATGATCTTGTGGTCTGAATGTGCCTTTGCTTGCTAGGAAACACAGACACCGTTTCATCCATACCTGAGAAGATTAGACACCGCCAAATTGAATAAAAAAAATATTATTTCCCAAACTACTCTATTATTATATCAATATAGGGTTAATTACCGGGATCTCCCTAAGAGTTTGCATAATTATAAATTTCGCCCATTATTATACTCAATTCAAATTTGAAATGTATGCCTAGTTACTTTAAAAAATATAAATGATAAATATTTTATAATATATTATATGATATCTCAATTTTATTCTTAAAAAAAATTACATTGAAAGGTGTATTATATTTTACACAAATCAAGAATCATTATCAAAAACATAAAATTAAAATAGAATTAATTGTTGTGTGCAACACCGGTGATAATGACACTAAAAAATTAGGGAGTTATAGAGAAATCAAAACTGATTATATACAAATCAATATTTTGAAATTTTTAGACTCTTTTTAAAAACTATATACAAATCATATAAAAACTTAAAAATGAGTGAATCTCTTATTCTAATCCTAGTCCGATCCCCCCCCCCCCCCCGCCTCCCCTGATTTCCCCCATCCGTCTCTCCCGATTCCGCCCTACATCTCGTCAGGCGTCATCCCCGACGACATCCTTGGATACGCCCCCGGAGACAGTGTCCTCGTCAGGGGAGACAAGAACTCGGTGACATGAATCGTGCCGCAGTTCAACTCTTGTGACGGTTCTTCTTCCGGTAAATTCCCCGTGTTCCCTCTTGGGCTCAGTTTGGATCAAGGGAGGCCAGAGATTTTCACATGGCCGAAGAGGGCTCCAGCGGCGGGAGCATGGGGAGGCGGATCCTCCAGGGTGCGGACGTGAAGACCTCGTCGGAGGCAGGGACCTCGTCCTGCTCCTTTGACCATCTATTCGCTTTAAAACGTGGGATTAAAGTATGAAAATTATTCACACTTGTTCTTCCGCAGGATAGCGATCTGGTCCAGTTGCCTAGCTTGTTTCCAACTTTCGGGCACGTATGATCTCATCAAATCCGTCATAATCCTCCTCGCGTACAACAATTGAAAATTTTAGAATTAAATTTATATATTCTTGATGATCATGAAGTTGAATTTTGTCATTTCAATTTTCCAGTCTTAGATTTCTCTAGTTTTGTTCTCAAAATTTGTCACTCACCTGGTATTTACCCTGATTTCACAGATGAAACAATCACAATTAGTTGGAGTTAAGGAGTGCGACAACACAGAGATGCATTCTTTAGGATCTATTAATTTTTGTAATGCATAATTATCTAATGAACGTATTAATTTTGCTCTAATATGTTGTAACGCCTAATTAATTTTTCGCTAATGGATGTATTAATTTTGCTCTATTGGATGTATTAATTTTGCTCTAATGGATATATTAATTTTGCTCTAATGGATGTATTTATTTTGCTCTAATGGATGTATTAATCTTGAATTTCACACTATTTTTTTTTAAAAAAATTGAACTGATTTGTATATAACAATTTTGTCTACGTATAATAATTTTTTAGTTGTATTCGTTTGTATATAATAAAGATTTGTATATAGTCGAATCTGATTTGTCTATAACAACTCCCAAAAATTAACATGTCTTTTTTCTTAAAGTGGGTGAGTGCATATAAAACTTTTAGATCTTTTTCTTAAAATTGGTGTGCATATAACACTTTTAGATGTACCTTTAATACCACCCATAAAATAATTTGTTGGGTTTTATCAATTTTCATCCATACTTATAGCGAAAAGGATATTTTTTTGTAAACCGGAGAAACGAAAGTAGAGATAAATTAATGTAATTTCGAAAGATAGAGGCTCTGTTTGGGGGGACTTTTTTTCACCGATCAAGCGGTTACGGCCGCATGAACCGGATCTTAAATTAAGGTCCGGTTCACGCGGTCGTAACTGCTTGACCGGTGAAAATAAGTCCGCCCAAAAGAAACCAGAGTTTGTGCAGCATGTAATTATGCAAACTCCCAAAGGAGATTCCGATAATTAATTAATTAATCCCATATATATATACAAAACTGTTGAACCTCCGCACCCTTTTTTCCACCCCAAAACCCAGGTCAAGGGTTGGAGGGGCGGGGCTAATATAAGTACGAGTGGACCGTCTGGGTAGGCGGTGTGGGACTAATCGAGCATGTCTATTTTTGGTTCATGTTGACCGTCCAACACGCCCCCTCAGCGTGAACCTCCCTCTGATACCATGTTGAACCTCCACACCCTTTTTTTCACTCCAAAACCCGGGTCAAGGGTTGGAGGGGCGGGGCTAATATAAGAACGAGTGGACCGTTTGGGTAGGTGGAGTGGCACTAATCGAGCATGTCTATTTTTGGTTCATGCTGACCGTCCAACACGCCCCCTCAGCTTGAACCTCCCTCTGATATCATGTTGAACCTCCGCACCCTTTTTTTCACTCCAAAACCCGGTCAAGGGTTGGAGGGGCGGGGCTAATATAAGTACGAGTGGACCGTCTAGGTAGGCGGTGTGGGACTAATGGAGCATGTTTATTTTTGGTTCATGCTGACGGTCCAACAAAAACTTCAACTTTGAGGTGATCGACTAATTACCGGATAACATGGCAGCTTCTTCTTTGGAGAGCTTTGAAGCGAACGCATTGAAACTCTTCGTGTAACTATGTATAATGCGGTCATATGCCTCCGCTTCGCTGAAATTCATCATCAATTTTTAACGCTCAACATTCATGCTAGCAATTTTATAACAGTATTAATTACTACTCCTATTAACACGCTAGCAAGCGACTTTTAACACGCAACATGCTTAATTAATTCCCAACCTTAATCCAAGTGCTCTCTGGAGCAGCCTCGAATGAACTGCAATCGAGATGGTGAGCTTTTCTGGCCTTCCACCCAGATACGTGATGTATACCTGATAATATTTACATTTTAATTAATTGGCTTAATTAGGAGGCCAAAAAAGGAAAAATAATTATAATAGCCCTAAATATATGCATATATGTATATATACATGGTGCTTGAGACGCGTGTCATGTGCATGGCACGTGACAGCGTTCATGGCTAGCATTCCATGTAAGATGAGAAGGCATAAGGAGAGGAATGGGATGAAATGGCGATTATTCGTAGTGCTCATGATTCCTTTGGAGCTTAATTACCTCTGCTGGGATCATATGTATGCTTATATAGCTTTAGGCCGGTACGGAAAATGTATAGAATAATAATAATAATAATAATTATTATTATTAACAAATATATGTGAGATCGAGTTGCCTGTATGGTTAAAACTCTAGCATTATTCAATTATTTTTCTTAATTTCACGGACAAAATACATTGAACTTTTACTTGGGTTCCTAGGCTAAAAGTTAATTTTTCATGAATAGGAGGATAGATGTTCGCAAAGTTCGGAATTCCAATGCAGACCGTTTCTTATAAGTATTTAAAATGAGAAATATTGTTAATAGCATCCCTCTATTGCCTAATAGTACTTCTAAAAAGATCAAAATAACACATTGAAACAGCTGTTAATAGTGACTTTAGGAGTGTTATTAACATTACTCTTAAAAAAAGTTGTTCCAGCAAGGAAGGTTATGCTAAGTTTAAGAGGCACAAGAATAACTTCTTTTAGCAGAGCAGAGAAAACAATCTTGCTTTTTTTATATATTTTTTAAAGTTTACGGGACCAGTTATTTATAAACAAAATAATAGCAGCTAGTTTTTTATCATATCCTAGATTTTATATACTATTACAAGATAATATTTACAGCAAGTGGCCCCCACTACAAGTTAAAACACATAACTTCTTACTTATCTAATTCCTACTTTCAGCTTTCTATCTTGTTTTCATCAGGCGGACAAGAGGAGCGCTGGATTAGGGCTAACATCCCCCCTTTAATCTTGCTGGCCGATTACGCCTAGTTGCTTTGTCAATGCTTCAAAACGCTCTTTAGGTAGAGGTTTAGTAAGTAGATCTGCAATTTGCGTCTCCGATCTGCAGTATTCAAGCTTGATTTCATTTTTTTCAACTAGTTGTCGAATAAAATGATGGTGTATGTCGATATGTTTTGTTCGACTGTGAAAAACTGGATTGTGCGCAATGACAATCGCAGATTGACTGTCACAGAGGACAACTGGATTTTTGTCTCTATGATCTTTTCCATCTTCGTCATTCTTCTCTTCTATTTTACTGTTGTTAATCTGCTGCAACTCAGATACTAGCTGTTTTAACCAAACGACTTCTGTGGCGGCATGAGTAATGGCGACGTATTCAGCTTCTGCAGACGAAAGAGCACCACTTTTCTGTCTTTTTGAACTCCATGAGATGGGTTTGGATCCTATAAAAAATACATAGCCGCTTGTGCTACTTCGATCTTCAACATTTCCACCCCAATCACTATCACAGAATCCTTTTAGAGCGTTTTCCTTTTCTTTCTGGTATTTTATCCCCAGATTTTTTGTACCTTTTAAATATTGTAAAATTCTTTTGGCA
The DNA here is from genome assembly GCA_039513925.1 of Platanthera zijinensis. Lineage (NCBI taxonomy): Eukaryota > Viridiplantae > Streptophyta > Magnoliopsida > Asparagales > Orchidaceae > Platanthera > Platanthera zijinensis. The sequence goes on from CM077088.1 coordinate 33,672,395, forward strand.
GCTATGAGATAGTTTTGGGTTGGATTGTGCATGTATCGTGCCATAATACCAACAGCATTAGTGATATCAGGTCTGGATTGGGTAAGATATATCAGAGATCCAACTAAACTCTGATAGTATTCTTCATTTGTTCTAGGTGAAGGATCAGTTTTATATAATTTTCATGTCACCATAGGAGTTGTGACAACTTGAGCATCAATCATTGAAAACCTTTTTAACAGATCAGATATATACTTAGCCTTATTTATGAATATTCCACTTAGTTGTTGTGAGATTTGTAATCCAAGAAAAAACCTCATTTTTCCCAAATCAGTCATAGCATATTTATGCATCATGCTAGCTTTGAAGTCTTGGAGTGTCTCTTGATTAATACCTGTATAGAGTAAGTCATTCACAGAGAGCTAGAAGAATTATATTATTGTTGCATTCTCTTTTATAATAGAGTGATGCTTCAGAGGAGGATTTTACAAATCCTTGTTGTTGTAGAAATGCATCAATATGGGAGTTCCAAGCTCTGGGAGCTTGTTTAAGTCCATACAAGGATTTCTTTAGACGATATACTTTCATTTCTTCATTATCAATAAGATAGCCCTCTGGTTGATGCACATAGACTTCTTCTTTGATGGTCCCATTTAAAAATATTGATTTGATATCTAGTTGATATACAGTTAACTGTAATTGTGCTGCTAAGGCTAGAAGAACTCTTACAGTTTCCATACGAGTAACAGGGGCATAAGTTTCAGTAAAATCTTTTCCAGGTATTTGAGAGAACCCCTTGACAACTAGTCTAGCTTTATATTTGTAAATTTCTCCATTTTCTTTATATTTCACCTTATAAATCCACTTCAATTCTATGATAGTTTTGTTTTTGGGTTTTTCAACTAAACTCCAAGTATTATTTTGTTCTATCATTAGAATTTCTTGATTCATAGCTGCTACCCATTGACTTTGAGTGCAAGCTTCTCTATAGCTTTGCGGTTCTTCAGTGGATAATAAGGCAACGTGATCATCTTGGTAAATATCTGAAAGTCTTCTATATTTTCTAGGAGGAGATGATGAACTTTCTTCACCGATACTTTGTCTTGAAGGTTGCGGTGGTGTAGAGCTGGATGGAAGAGTTGAATCAATTGTTTCATTGCAATTGTCTTCTTCTTCAACCGCTGGTATCCATCTTTGATATTGATCCTCCTTAGCTGTCCAGTCCTAAGAGCAATTTTCCTTAAACACAACATCTCGTGAGGTGATAAGTTATTTTGTTGTGGGATTGTAGAGTTTATATCCTTTAGATTCTGTACTGTAGCCATGCATTATACACATCTCACCCTTTCTGTCTAGTTTATCTCTTACTTCTTTGGTTACAAAGGAATATGTTACACATCCAAAAAAATTTAGATGTGAGATATTAGGCTTACGATTATACCACATTTTGTATGGTGTGCTGAGCTTAAGGGCCTTTGTTGGAGATCTGTTTAATATATATACAACACAATTCACAACTTCTGCCCAAAATGTTTTGGGAAGATTTTTAGCTAGTAACATGGTCCTAGACATCTCTACTATTGTGCGGTTCCTTCTTTCCACAATGCCATTTTGTTGAGGAGTCATTTTCGTGGTGAGTTGTCTAAAAATTCTTTGGTTTAAACAAAAGTCAGAAAATTATTTACTTAGGAACTCACCGCCTCTATCACTCCTTATAGTTTTAATTTTATAACCACTTTGCTTTTCAGTGAGTAGTTTGAAGTACAAGAAGTGTTGATATGCTTCAGATTTGTGCTTCATGAAGTAGACCCATTGCATCCTAGTGTAATCATCTACTAGTAAGAAAAAGTATTTGTTACCTGCTAGAGAAGGAGTGGTTGTGGGACCCCAAAAATCCATATGTACTAATTCAAGTGGTTGAGTAGCCCTCCAGATAGATTCTTTAGGAAATTGTAATTGATGAAGTTTCCCCTTTAAGCAATTGTCACAAGGTTCTGTTATCATCTTAATAGAAGGAAGGCCATGAACTAAAGATCTTGAGTTTAGTTGAGACAAGTCCCTGAAATTTAAGTGTCCAAATCTTTGATGCCATAAGAGAGAATCTGTTTCTTTGTTCTGCTTGGTGATAAGGGCAGTATTACTGTGTATGAGTAAAGGGAAAATTTTATTTTTTTTCCCATTGGAATAGATGATATCAAATGTTGTGTTGCTTTCTCAATTATATGACAACACTTGTCATCAAACACAACTTTATATCCATTCTCAATGAGTTGTCCAACACTTAACAAGTTTTGAGCTAAGTGAGGTACATACAGCACATCATATATCACTTTTGGAGCACCTTGAGCAGTGAACACAGATATGTTGCCTTTTCCTTGAATTTGCAAAGATTTGCCATCAACTATAAAGACTTCAGCTGATTGAACTGGATATATCTCCACAAAGCTTTCATTATTATTGTTCATGTGATTAGAGCAACCACTATCTGTTGGAACACCCTATTACTAATTTGGGCAAGGATCACTATGTTTTTAGAAAATCAGTTTGACCTAGATGTATAGTTGAAAAGGTCAAGTTAGAATGAGTCTAGGGCTTAGAACTTAGGTTTGAAGCTGCCCCCAGGACCATTCAAGGATTCAGACTTAGAGCTGAGGCAAAGACAATTATCGTCGAGCTTAGGTCGACGAAACGTCGAACTCCGTTCGACGCTCTCTGAGCTCAACTCTGCTAAATCGTCGAGCTCCGGTCGATGATCTTCGAGCTCAGATCGACGATCTGTCTTCAGCTTATTCTTCAGGTCGCTGAGCTCCGGTCGACGATCTTCGAGCTCAGGTCGACGTTTTCTGTCTGATGATCATTTCAATCTCTTAGCTCAGGTCGACGATCGTAGAGCTCAGATCGACGTTTTTCCTGAGAGATCGACGACTTTGAGGATTCAAATTTAGTCAGCTTTTTGAATGATTTTAAAATTCTCTCAGCATTTATTTCAAGAGATCTGCTAGCTGTTTTCATTTATTCTGGAGCAAGTTTCAAGGGATTTATCAGAGAATATTTATTGGACTTTCCTCCAGAAGACAAAACATTTATGGAAGACATTTATTGACTGCTAACGGCTATCTTGGATAGAGGATCTTCAGAGAATAAATCATCTTTTCTAGTCTGACAGAGAGATAACAATAAGAGACTACACAAGAACAGACAATCTACAACAAGAAATTTTCAGTACAGATTCACAGGATAGTGAGATCAATTCAAAAATAAAGTGATCAATCCTGGAGAATTAGTTGGCATACTGAAAAGTGATCATAGCTTCAACATCAAGGAATCCATACAATTCATATTTCAGCCTCTGCTGAAACCATCTTCTGCTGGAGATCTGAAGCTTCTGAAGACCTATCACCCTAGCAAAGCTCTCATCTTTCTCAGGGGGAGCTTTGACAACACAATCAATCCATAAAAGTCTTCTCTCAGTGACTGAGACAGAGAAGACATCTTCACCTCTTTCCTTTTCTTTTCCTGCTGAAAAAGGTTTATCAAAACTCCCTTCAAAAGTCTTGATTCTGGTTCTGAGAGCCTTGTCAAAACTCAGTGGTGGCAAGACACCTGATCAAAAAATCTAGTGTGGTTTTTGAGCACCTTATCAAAAGCTTATTGGTGCCCAGGACACCTGATCAACTCATCCTGCAGTGGATTCCTACCAAGGGTGGTAGAATAGTGGATGTACCCAGGTTTTTGGGGAACCACTATAGTTCCTTGTGTCTTCTGGTTTCTTGTGAATATTCTTTGCTGTGTGCTGTGGTTTTTATTCTTACTGCTTTAGTTTTATTTTCTACATCAAAGCACCTTACACCTATACATAAATTAAGCCTTTACTGCTGTGCATTTTTAAAATTGTAAATTTACTTTAAAATACTCTATTCACCCCACCTTCTAGAGTTAAGATAGATCTTACCCTCACTTTCAATTGTTATCAGAGGGAGATTGGTTGTTCATACAGGCTAACACCTGAAACCAAAGATCCTTGATAAGATCAATCTTTCAAGAGGGTTATTTTCATTATATTTAATTTTATATAAAGACATGGCACAGAATAAAGATTATGCAAGCACCAGGCCTCCAGTGTGCAATCTATCCAAGTTTGCATTTTGGAAAGAAAGGATTAGACTATATATGAATTTTATTGATGAAGACATATTTAATTCTGTTTTGACAGTGTGCCCAAGTCCACCAGCAAGCTCAAGTACAAATGCTGTTCCACCTCCTTCAGGAACAGATGCTGAAATAAAGAAGTGGAAGACTGCAGATGCCAAGGCCATGAACATCTTAGCTCATACAATGTCTGATGAGATATTTCAGAAGGTAGCTGAATACAACTCAGCCAAAGGAATTTGGGACAAACTCTTTGAAATTGTCTCAGGATCTGCTGATGAAAGGAAAGACAGGAGATCCCATCTTATAAGCCAATATGAGAATTTCAAAAAGGGAGAAGCTGAATCAGTGGCTGACATGTACAATAGACTAAGTCTGATTGTCAATGAGTTAAAGACTCTGGATAAAGAAATCTCATTGACTGAGCTGAATGACAAAATCCTAATGTGCTTCCCCAGCACTTGGGATTCAAGAATCTGGCCAATCAAAGATGCCAGAAGTCTAAATGAGATTACCACTGAAGCTCTCTAGGGCAAGCTCAAATCTTATGAGCTGCTTATTAAAAATAGAGAAGAAGAACAAAAGGCTACTTCTCCAGTCATCAGAAAAGAGAAGACCATAGCCTTCAAAGCTACAGAAGAGGAGCATGAAGATAAAGCTACAGGAAATGATGAGCTCCTAAGTCTACTGGCCAAAAGATTCTACAAAATGGCCAGAAAAGACTTAAGAAAGAGATCATACAAGGGACATGATAAGCCAAGGTATGATAAATCAAATAACAATAAAGAAATTATATGTTTTGGTTGCAGGAAACTAGGCCATATTGTGCCTGACTGTCCAGAAAACAAAAACAAGGACAAGAAAGATAGAAAGGAAAGAAGAAAGGAGAAAGACTTCAAGAAGAACACCTTAAACAAACCCTCCTACAGCAAGAACACACATACAAGGAAGGGATTTGTTGCTGAGACATGGAGTGAAACTGAAGAGGACTCTGAAGCCTCATCCAGCTCCAGTGATAATGAGGATGATGCTGATAAAAAGGAATTTTGCATGATGGCTATCAATGCCTCTCAAACAGATTTAGAAGCAAAAGAGTCAGAATCAGATTCAGAAGCTCAACTAGAAGAAGATCAGGTAATCAATTCATTTGATTTCAGTTCTGAGGACTTTAAACATGAGTTTAAAGTACTATGCCTAGATCTGTTGGAGTCTGAGAAGGAAATCACTTCCCTCAGAAAACAACTGTCTGAGTATAGCACTTTAAAATAAGAGAACCTCAAAATCTCTGAAGAGTTAGAATGCTATAGGGAGGAGATAGCTTCACTGAAGAGTGAACTATCCAAGGCCAAGCAGTTTGAAGAATCCCTTAATGGGAGGAGTATCAAACTGATGGATATCACAAGCACAGTGAACTCTAGACTTAATAGTACACTGGGCTTGGGAGCTTCATCCAGCCAGCCTATAGTTCTGACAACTCCAATCAAATTTATCTCTGATAAAGGGAAGGAATTTGTAGAGGTAGCTAGGAAGAATGCATATTTGCCAAAGAAAAATATAGTTCAACAGAATGCGTCGAACAGAGCTCGACGATCGTCGAACGACGCTCGACGATCCAAGAAACGATCGTCGACCTCAGCTCGACGACACCTGAACTCTGAACTCCAGGATAGTTGATCTTCGAACAGAGATCGACGATCTAACCCAAGATCGTCGACCTCAGCTCGACGATCGTCGAACAGAGATCAGGACTTTGAACAATCCTTCAAAGGTACATCTGGATTCAATCCTAGAAGTCCTACATCCCAAGGTTTCAACCCCTATACTAAATGGATAGTACCTCCTAGGAGATACCATCCTGAAGGTTATAAGAGTCAACCTGGGATGTCTTTCATTTCTGAATTTAAGGGATATCAACTTAGGCCCAAGGTAAACTGGGTCAAAAACATATAAGCTGTTTATGTGCAGGAGAAGACCTATCCAACATCAAACCAGCCATGGTATCTGGATAGTGGGTGCTCAAAGCACATGACAGGGAAAAGGACAACTTCGCATCCTTTAAAACCAAGCTTGGACCCAAAGTAATCTTTGGTGATTCAAACTTTGGAACAACAAAAGGATGTGCAGTCCAAATTGGAACAGTCACCTTCAAGAAAGTAACTTATGTTGAAGGACTCAAGCACAACTTGATAAGTATCAGTCAACTTTGTGATGAAGGATATCAAGTGACTTTCAACAAAGCTATATGCAAGGTCAAGTCAGAGGACAACACAACTGTGTTGATAGGTAACAGAAGAGGTAACATTTACTTAGTAGATTTTCATTCATCTAAAGTAGATATTTTCCTGTTCAATTCTATATCTAGACCTAATATTCTTTGGCATAAGAGACTAGAACATATTAACCTTAGAACCATTGCTAGGCTATCCAAGGACAACCTTGTTAGAGGACTACCTTCTGGCCCCTACAAGAAGGAAGGACTTTGCAAGGCCTGTCAATTAGGCAAGCAAACTAAAAATAGTTTTAAATCACTTAACAAGAGTGACTCACCTAAGATTTTGTATCTGTTACACATGGATCTTTTTGGACCCATTACAGTACAAAGCCTAGGAGGGAAATCCTACACTTTAGTGGTTGTAGATGACTTTTCAAGATTCACATGGGTGTTCTTTCTGAGGAAGAAGTCTGATAACTTCAAGTGTTTGACAGAGTTTATCAAATGCATACAGATTGAGTTCAACACTCACATTGCCCTGATCAGAAGTGATCATGGGACAGAGTTTGATTCTCTTCTTATGCAAGAGTTCTGTCAGAGTGAAGGGATCAGGCATACATTCTCAGCTCCTAGAACTCCTCAACAAAATGGGGTAGCAGAAAGGAAAAATAGAACCCTAATTGAATCTGTAACTACATTATTGACAGATGCTCACCTTCCTCTGTCCTTTTGGGCTGAGGCAGTGAACACCTCCAATTATGTGTTGAATAGAAGTCTAATACATAAACTGAAGGCAAGACTCCCTATGAATTGCTCAAAGGGAAGAAACCTAAAGTAGACTATTTTAAAATCTTTGGTTGCATTTGTTATATTCACAATAATGACAAGAGATATATAGTAAAATTTCAAGCAAAAGCTGATGAAGGAGTGTTTCTGGGATACTCCATGATCAGTAAATCTTATAGGGTTTATAATAAAACTACTCTAAAAATAGAAGAATCTGTTCATATTTCTTTTGATGAAACTAATATGTCTTTCAAGGAGAAAAATGTTTCTACCATAGAACAATTGCAGGTACATTCTCTAGCTGAAGACTTGGACAGATTATAAGTTACTCAAAAGGATGAAAGTAGTGAAGATGAAGAAGCTGCTAATCTTCTTGAAGAGCCAGTTGTTGTTCCACAAGAGGAAACAGCAACACAGGTTGGTGAACAATCAACACCACCTGTTGATTTAATTAGTAACATCAAGAGATCATCCAATCTCCCAAGTGATTGGAAGCATCTCAGCTGGTGTGCAAACCAAAAATCAGGTCAACCAAAACCTGATGCACACTTGCTTTCTATCTCAAATTGAACCTCAATCCATTCAAGATGCAGAGCAAGATCTACATTGGATCATTGCAATGCAAGAGGAGTTGCATCAATTTGAAAGAAACAAAGTCTGGGAACTAGTGCCTAAGCCAAAGGATCATTCCATTGTTGGAACAAAATGGATGTTCAGAAACAAATTGGATGATCAAGGAATTATTGTAAGGAACAAGGCAAGGCTAGTTGCTTAAGGATACTCTCAAGAAGAGGGGATAGACTCTGACCAGACCTTTGCACCTGTTGCAAGGTTAGAGGCCATAAGAATCTTCCTAGCTTATGCTGCTCACAAGGGATTCACAGTCTACCAAAGGGATGTGAAGAGTCCTTTTCTCAATGGGGAGATCAAAGAAGAAGTCTATGTCAGACAACCCCCAGGTTTTGTCTCTCCAACTCATCCTGATTATGTTTTTAAACTGCATAAAGCATTATATGGTCTAAAGCAAGCTCCTAGAGCATGGTATGAGACCATAGCATGCTTTCTTCTGGAAAATGATTTTATTAGGGGGAGAGTAGACCAAACTCTTTTTATTATAACCCATAAGTCCCATACCCTACTAGTACAAATTTATGTAGATGATATTATATTTGGTTCTACTGATTCAAACTTGTGCAAAAAGTTTTCCAAGCTTATGCACTCTAAATTTGAAATGAGTAGCATGAGTGAGCTATCCTTATTCTTAGGATTGCAAGTCAAACAACATGCTGAAGGCATATTTATTTCTCAAACCAAGTATGCAAAAGAACTGGTTAAGAAATTTGGTATGTCTGATGCATCATGCATGAAAACACCCATGCCTACCAATGCTGTATTGGATGCTGATGAATATGGGAAACCAGTTGATCAGACAACATATAGAGCAATGATTGGCTCTCTATTGTACCTTACAGCTAGTAGGCCTGACATAATGTTTGCTACATGTATATGTGCTAGATTTCAAGTTAGCCCTAGAGAGTCACACTTAACTTTAGTAAAGAGGATTCTTAGGTATGTTAAAAGCTATCCAAATCTAGGACTCTGGTATCCAAAAGATTCAACATTTTGAATTAACTGGATTTTCAGATGCTGATTATGCTAGATGCAGAATAGACAGGAAAAGCACCAGTGGAACTTGTCAGTTTCTTGGTGATAGACTTGTCTCATGATATTGTAAGAAACAAACATCTGTGTCAACCTCAACTGCTGAAGCTGAATATATGGCTGCAGGCAGTTGTTGTTCACAAATATTGTGGATACAAAACCAACTCCTAGACTATGGTTACAACTTAGAGAAGTCTAAAATATTTTGTGACAACACCAGTGCTATTTCCATTGCACAAAATCCAGTCCTCCATAGTAGGACAAACACACATAGAAATTAGGCATCATTTTCTAAGGGATAATGTTGAGAAAAATAAAATCGAACTTCAATATATCCCAACTGATTTGCAAAGGGGAGATATTTTCACCAAGCCTTTGGATGAAAAGAAACACAACTTCTTCCTCAATCAGTTAGGCATGTTAGATGGAGGAAGCCTAAAATAAATTACAAGATTTTGAAAAGCTAAAAACAGACCAAGATTAGGCTAAAAACTTATCTCTTTTTGTGTCTGTAGGATAGTTTCTGTCTCTGAACTGCGCTCGACGTTTTCCCCAGAAAGCGTCGAACGGAGATCGACGTTTACCCGAGAAACGTCGAACGGAGATCGACGTTTTCCCAAAACGTCGACCTGAGTTCAGAGCGTGTCAGATAGTTGTATACTATCTCCTTCAGGCCTTCGATCGTCGAACTGAGCTCGACGTTCTCTCTAAATCGTCGAACTGAGATCTACGATATTGAAGACCTTTCAGCTTCCATCAGGAGTCCTGATCGTCGAACGGAGATCGACGATCCTTCCTTTTTCGCGTCGAACCCTAATATAAAATCATTTTTCGGCCGCCGCTCATCGTTTACGCTTTCATACTCTCTGCAAATTTTTCTCCTTCCCTCCAAACTCTCTGCACTTGGTCGTGTTTGTTGAATCTTTGCAGGTACAGATGGCAATGTCGGTCGCCGCCCTCTCCAAAATGAAATTTGATACAGGCTTTGACATTGATATGAACTCCTTCGATGGCAGTGATCAGCGATTCAAAGACATTCTGAGCCTGTTCCGCGAACAGCAGTTAGTTCAGTTGATGACAACAAGAATAAAGATTGCAGTAGATGAAGTAAAAGAATGGGTTTATACTGCCACCAATGAGAGTGAAAATTCTATAGTCGGCACCATCAATGGAACTCAGGTACCAATGTCCCCAGCTCTTTTGACAGAAGTATTCACATTAAGTACTGGGAATGATTCCATCGATTTATCTGGAGAGGAATATGATTCTTTGTTAGATCGAATGGGTCACTCTGCTGTGAACCCTAATAAACTGTTGAAAAAGAATTTATCTATTGAATTTCAATTCTTGGTTGATGTTGTTGGAAAAGTGCTTCTAGCAAAGCACTCCGCCCATGATACAATCTCAAGGTATCAGTTATGCTTAATGGGAGCCTTAGTTGATAAGAAACATCTGGATTGGGGATCAATCTTCCTTAATTTGATCAAAAAGAAAATTAGCAAAAACTGTGTCAGTTTTGGGAGAATTATAGAGGTTTACCTACATCACAGGTGCCCTGATCTGCTAGTTTCAAGTGGGATGCACATCAATGCATCCAAAAGGCTCACCTGTGCCCTCTTCAGCAGGTGGGACAGGCAGATCATAAACCCCAACAGGGCTGCTGCAGCAACACCTGCTTCAGGCACAAGGACTGCCTCAGTCACTCCTCCTCAGGTCTCTGGCCCAGCAGAAGATTTGCCTGCTTCTCCTCCTCCTCCAGCTGTCTCTGCCCCAGTCATATCAACCTCACCACTCATCTCAACCATAGCCATATCTTCCCCCATTACAATCTCATCACCCATTTCACCTCCTCCAGCCTCTACCTCAGAATCATTCCATCCCTTGCACTACTATCCACCTGTCACCACTCCATCATTTAATCTTCTAGATGACTCCTTCATGGATGATTCTCCTCCTACTCCTCCTGAAATTCCATCTACATCTTCCTACCAACAACTTCTTCAGGACATACTTTCTCAATCATCCTTCACCCCATCCTCTACCTCTACCATATCATCCATCTCTACTTCAGTAACATCAATCTCAACAATTCCTTCTACTGAGCCATCCATCCCTATACCTCCTGCCTCCACACCATCCATCCTATCAGTCCCAGCCAACATCATTCCATCTACATCAACTCCTACCTCTACTCAAGCCCCTCTTGAGCATGTAGATCTTTCAGCTTTGGCAGACAGGCTGTATGAGCTGCTAGCCCCCAGGCTAACCTCATTGCTGGAGACCACCTTGGCTCCACTTCTGAAAAATGTTCAGGAGCTGTCTACCAGGCTATCTACATTCCTCTCCTCTCAGGCAATCCCTTCTTCTGGGTGCCTTGATCCAGTTTTCACTGAATCCAGGCAGGGGGAGATGCCTAATGAAGCTCTGGTTTTGCATGATGCTGCTGAAATTTCAGAACCTGCTCCAGTATTTGCAGTAGATCTTCAGAGCCTGCTGTCAGTTTTTGATTCTGTGTACTTCAATTCTCTGCCAGTTATACAAGTTGAAGACCTTACTAAGGCCATTGTGCCTGTTTTAGAATGTGATCCTAGCCTAATTGCATCTTATATAAACTCTTTCAAGGCTGAGGATGTTGTTGCTTCAATTTTTACTGCTACTGCTGTTACACCTATTGGATTTTCTGATATTGAAATGATGTCTGTTGTTGCTGATGCTGCTGCTTATCTGGAAGAACCTGAACCTACTGCTCAAATTACTTCTGCTCCTATTGCTGCTTCCATAAGTTCTACTTCTGCTGCTGCTGCTCCTGCTCTGACTTTTGAACAATTGAAACAACAAGAAAAGTACATCAAAAGCATTGATGATCTGTATGATAGACCCCAGAGCTCAGAAAGTGATCAGTTTCACACTGACTCTGATGACTCTTCTGGTACTATTGCAAAGAAAAGGAAGGCCAGAAGCAAGGCCATGATGAAAGTCCCTCCTACTAAGGCCAAGGATGCTAATGATATACCCTACTATATTCTGTATGATTGCCAAATTACTGAACCATGGATGCAATATTCTAAAAATCAACTAAAGGCCATGAAGAAGAAAAGAAAGTTTGATAAGTATGAGAAAGGTTCATCCCAATTTCAGCCTCCTCCTCCTCCTCCTCTAGATTCAGGATCAGGTGGAGGCTCAGCTTCTCTAACCTCAGCTCCAAAGAAAAGTTTCTCCCAATCCTCTCAAAGATATCATCCCAGGGGGCAGTATCAAAGGGGTTATCAATCCAGAAGGGGATAATATAGAGGAAATCAAAGAGGACACAGATTTCAAGCAAGGGAAGGAAAAAGTCACATGGACTCAACTCAAGGTCCTTTCCCCTATAAACTCAGAGAAATGGTTGATACAAGAACCCCTACTGCTTCAGAAACTGTCAATAGATATGAGCCTGCAGTTCCTTTTGAAGATCTAGAGAATAATCCATTATCATGGACTGCTAGGATGAAAGAACTTGCTGCCTTAGATCAACTGAAGAAGGCCGGAGAATAAGGGAAAGACACTTCCAACATTACTACTTTGTTAGATCAAAGAAAGGCAGAACTGGAAAGGTATGCATCAAGGAAATTCTTTGACCCAGTGGACTACATGAAACTGCATCCTGAGGCTGTGGTTCCCAGGCCAAAATCTCAAACCTCCTTAGGTGTAGAGGATGATAGAAGATCAAAGAAAGAAGCTCTAAATCCCAATAGGGAAATCTTATTTAAGAAGGGAAGTGAAAGGAAATGACATTTGTAAGCAGACAGTATACTCATCTTGAACATTTGCTGATATTCTATCTATTTGCTGCTATGTTGCATGATCTGCGCTTTTGTGTTAGATTTTTGTTTCTATGTATGATGCTTTTGTATTTATTACTGAGTTCTGTAAATAGTAATCCTAACCCAAATAGGGGGAGATTGTTGGAACACCCTATTACTAATTTGGGTAAGGATCACTATGTTTTTAGTAAATCAGTTTGACCTAGATGTATAGTTGAAAAGGTCAAGTTAGAATGAGTCTAAGGCTTAGAACTTAGGTTTGAAGTGGCCCCCAGGACCATTTAAGGATTCAGACTTAGAGCTGAGGCAAAGACAATTATCGTCGAGCTTAGGTCGACGAAACGTCGAACTCCGTTCGACGCTCTCTGAGCTCAACTCTGCTAAATCGTCGAGCTCCGGTCGACGATCTTTGAGCTCAGATCGACGATCTGTCTTCAGCTTATTCTTCAGGTCGTTGAGCTCCGGTCGACGATCTTTGAGCTCAGGTCGACATTTTCTGTCTGATGATCATTTCAATCTCTGAGCTCAGGTCGACGATCGTAGAGCTCAGATCGACGTTTTTCCTAAGAGATCAACGACTTTGAGGATTCAAATTTAGTCAGCTTTTGGAATGATTTTCAAATTCGCTCAGCATTTATTTCAAGAGATCTGCTAGCCGTTTTCATTTATTCTGGAGCAAGTTTCAAGGGATTTATCAAAGAATGTTTATTGGACTTTCCTCTAGAAGACAAAACATTTATGGAAGACATTTATTGACTGCTAACGGCTATCTTGGATAGAGGATCTTCAGAGAATAAATCATCTTTTCTAGTCTGACAGAGAGATAACAACAAGAGACTACACCAGAACAGACAATCTACAACAAGAAATTCTCAGTACAGATTCACAGGATAGTGAAATCAATTCAAAAATAAAGTGATCAATCCTGGAGAATTAGTTGGCATACTGAAAAGTGATCATAGCTTCAACATCAAGGACTCCAGACAATTCATATTTCAGCCTCTGCTGAAACCATCTTCTGCTGGAGATCTGAAGCTTCTAAAGACCTATCACCCTAGCAAAGCTCTCATCTTTCTCAGGGGGAGCTTTGATAACACAATCAATCCACAAAAGTCTTCTCTCAGTGACTGAGACAGAGAAGACATCTTCACCTCTTTCTTTTTCTTTTTCTGCTGAAAAAGGGTTATCAAAACTCCCTTCAAAAGTCTTGATTCTGGTTCTGAGAGCCTTGTCAAAACTCAATGGTGGCAAGACACCTGATCAAAAAATCTAGTGTGGTTTTTGAGCACCTTATCAAAAGCTCATTGGTGCTCAGGACACCTGATCAATTCATCCTGCAGTGGATTCCTACCAAGGGTGGTAGAAGAGTGGATGTACCTAGGTTTTTGGGGAACCACTATAATTCCTTGTGTCTTCTGGTTTCTTGTGAATATTCTTTGCTGTGTGCTGTGGTTTTTATTCTTACTGCTTTAGTTTTATTTTCTATATCAAAGCACCTTACACCTATACATAAATTAAGCCTTTATTGTTGTGCATTTTTAAAATTGTAAATTTACTTTAAAATACTCTATTCACCCCCCCCTCTAGAGTTAAGATAGATCTTACCCTCACTTTCACTATCCATTATACAAACATCTTTCTTATCCTTTTTTGTTAAAATACATGAGTAAAAAACTTTGTCGGGTTGATCATCATCTGGGACAGTGACTTCAGTATGATGGGTTTGCTATTTATTTTTACTCCAACAGTCTTTATCAAGATGAAATGGATTTTTACATGTCTTGCACTTATAAAAACAGTCTTTCATTTCATGATTTGTGCGTTTGCATACAACACAATACTGCTTGGTTTTATCACCAAATTGGATGACTTATCTTCATAAGTTTGGTTTGATTTTTCTATGTAAGATTTAGGATATCTCCCCCCTCTGCCTTCTCTTTCTCTGCCTCTACTACTACCTCTCCAGGCTCCTCTTGTGAGTCCTCTTGAACCACCTCTGGACAGATTTCTGGGAAAGTTTACTTCCATTGCTGGAGCTTTAATTTTAGTGAATTTAGTTTGTAAAGCTTGCTCAGTAGGAATATTAAATTTATTCAAGCATTCTTCATTAGCTTGAAGTGAACTTCTAAGTTTAAGAAGGGTATACGTACTGAAATCTTTCTCTTCTTCTATGGCAATAACTATTTGATTATATTTTGGTGGTAAATTATGGAGTACTTTTAACACAATTTGTTTATCTTCAATTTTATCCCCCAAGGTTCTGATATCATTTATCAACGTACCTAGCCATGAAAAGAAGGTGGTGATAGTTTCACTTTCTTTCATCTGCAAGTTGTCAAATTCTGTCCAAGCTGATTGTAATTTGATGATGATAATCCTATCAGAACCTTTGAATTACGTTTGTAATGATATCCAAGCATCTTGAGATGTCGCTGCGGCAATTATACATGGGAATATAGTCCTGCTTACTCCCTGTTGAATATAAAGGAGTGCTTTAGCATCTCTCTTTATGTTTTCAGCATACTCTTTTGCTGTTGCAGCATCCCCAGTGTTTAAGGGGTGTGTGGCAGTCGGTTTATCAAAACCATCAACTATCATAGTCCACAACCCTTGTGACAAGAATAATGTTTTCATTTGCACTTGCCACTGATTGTAGTTTTCACCATCAAATATTGGTACACCATTTGCGTAACTTGAAAAGAGGATAAGGTAGATGATGAGGTAGAAGCCATATGATGTCAACCTTGTGAAAAGGGATGAGAACAGGTACGAAGGATCTGATGGCCCTCTGATACCAATGTTAAGTTTAAGAGGCACAAGAATAACTTTTTTTAGCAGAGTAGAGGAAATAACCTTGCTTTTTTATATATATATTTTAAAGTGTACAGGACCAGCTATTTATAAGGAAAGTAATAGCAGCTAGTTTTTTATCCTCGATTTAGTATACTATTACAAGATAATATTTACACCAAGTGGCACCCACTAGAAGTTAAAACACAACTTCTAACTTATCTAATTCTTGCTTTCAGCTTTCTATCTTGTCTTCATCAAGCAGACAAGAAGAGCGTTGGATTAGGGCTAACAGGTTCTGCAGCTCCAATGGCCATGTGGTTCTACCCAGCCCATATTGCTTCATTATTATTACTTGGAATATGTCATTTTGGGTGCATTTAATAATTAAAGTTCATTACTTGTATTCAGCCATGCACATTAGTAATGTCAGATTAATATTGTTGGGGAATCGCGCGGTGCACTTTGTAGGCCGAGCCTACTGAATCGTCTTATCTCATGAGCGTCCGAGCGTGCCAACAGTCAAAGATAAACTAGATGTTGGGACGAAAACTTTATGCCGTGGAAAACCTGCAATCGGGGTGAAAAATCAAGCGGTCGGTTCGGTGCCGACCTAACTTCCACTGTATGAGCGTTTTTACAGAGCTTCTCGAAGGAGAGAGAGGGTGACAGGCCACGCCTTGTTAAAACTTATGAGAGTGGAGGAGAACGAGTGACTGGTGCCACCGGCCGTCATGCTGCTTTGGCAGTCTTTTGGTGCTTGTTCACAGGAGATGAGGGCGCTTCCTTCTCTCGGAGTTGTCTTGACGTGACGGCGGAGGCGGCTTCATGCGTCTCCCTTTTGACTTGCTCTCTCGTGAACCTTCTCTTGTCTTTGCGGCCTCCGCCTCGCTTTGCCATGGTGGTCTTGGTCATAGATCCTGTAGAAAGAAGGGGAAGAGAGAAAGTAGTGAAACAAAAAAAAATGTTTAAAGTAGAACTGGACCTATTTATAGATTTTAACGAGGACGGTCCATTAATTTTGCCTAAAAACAATCAGACCGGCAAATATGATCACTCGAAAATCATCACGCGAATCGCCACATTTGAGAAAAGACAGCATTGCCCCAGGGATGAAGGAAGGCCCGACCGCGAAGAATGGTGGCCCGACGACGATGGCGCGGGCGACCGGCCACCGCCCCTCCACACGGAGGGAAGCTGTGAGGAGAGATCGGCCGTGGATAGGCTGCCCGGGGGCAGGTGGCTTCGGGAGGCCCTCCTAGTGGGTCGGCCGCAGCGAGGCTGCCCGAATCTGAGCGGCCTTGGCCGGCCATTGCGAGGGCCGGCCGCGGGGAGGCTGCCCGGGATCGGGCGTCCATGGCCGACTTCTTGCGGGCAGCCCGAGATCTGGAGGCCTTGGACAGCCTTTTGCGGGTCTAGCCGCGGCGAGGCCGCCCGAATCCTGGCGGCCTTGGCCGGCCCTTGTGAGGGTCGGCAGTTGATGAGTCCAAGTTATATACATATTTTTGGACTCATCTGGGCAAGTTTCCTCGTTAATGCACTACACTTGAGAGGCATAATTGTTTATATTCGTTTTGAAAGTGAAGGGATAGATACTACTCTAGAGGGGGGTGAATAAAGTTATCAAAATTTGACTTAGCACAGTTGACTTTCTACTCAACTCCCTTGGAGTGAAATGCGGAATAAAAAGATTATAGATATGGAGATAACCCTAAAGCCTATCACAAGTGATGTGCACAGACTCAAGCTAACTGTAATTACAGTTAAGGCTTGGATAACCTAATCAGCAACTAGCAAACCTAGTTATATCTAATCACAGCCACAATGCAAGAATTTAAACAAGGCAATCCAGACGACACAAGAAATTTATAGTAGTTCCCCAAACAACTTGGGTACGTCCACTCTTCTACCAATAAGGTAGGAATCCACTCAGGTTTTTGATCAGGTGCCCTGCCACCAACAAGATCTGCTGCAGGTAGATCTAGAGACCCTTTAGACTTTTGATCAGGTGTCTAAAAACCAAGCTTTACTTTTGAAGGGAGTAAACAACCCTTTACAGGAGGGGGAAGAGGGTTAGAATGTCTTCTCTATTGTAAATACAGATTAGAGAAGCACAAGGCCTCTTCAGAATTCGAGACAGAATACTGTCTTGAAGTTCTGAAGGAAAAGCTTGAAGAAGACTAGAGATATGGATGGATGTTCTTCTTCAGCTTCCTTCTTCTTCTTCTTCAATATCTCTGAGTGTATCTTCCTGAAACAGGAGCACTCAGGTTGAAGAAGAGTGAAGAGATATCTTCTCAGATGAATGGATGATTGCTGAGAGCAGCTGTGCTGTAAGCTGGTTCTTTCTCTGTATGTTGTACAGGTTTCTTCTCTCTTTTTCTACCGCTGCTTTCTAGTTCTTTCAAAAGAACTCTTTTAAATAGGAGCAGCAGCAACAGCTCTAATATGAGCTTGACTTTTGTCTTTATCTAGAATCTGAAAATATCACAAAGGCAAAAACATATCTTGCAGATATATATATCTATATAAAGAAAAGCTACTGCAGCTGCATTAAATAATCTGATAAAGGATTTAGATAAAGTTACATCAGATAACTCTTTACAGCCAACGGCTATAAAGGACAGCTGCATTAATAAAAACAGATTATAGGACAAAATACATTGACAGAAAGAATTGACTTATGCATAAATATAGAAGCAAAGATTGCTTTGAGATATATGCATAAGATCAATTAAATAATCTATAATAAAATATGCTAGGAAATACAGGAAATAAAATAAGGAAAAGAAAGCATATAATATTATAAATAAAAGCAGGAAAGAGATAGTCGAACGATCCTCGGAGATCGTCGACCGACCCACTGAGATCGTCGACCTATCAGACAGATAGTCGACCGACTCAGATAGTCGAACTATCCAGGCAGATAGTCGACCGATCCTCGGAGATCGTCGACCGACCCACTGAGATCGTCGACCTATCAGACAGATAGTCGACCGACTCAGATAGTCGAACTATCCAGGCAGATAGTCGACCGACTCAAGACAAGACAGAAAGCGTCGAACTATCAAGAGATAGTCGACCAGAGCTCGACGATCTAGCAGAACGTCGAGCTGAATAGAGACAAATGATCGTCGACCGGCTGATCGACGATAGTCGATCGGCGTTCGACGATAGTCGAACCCGAAAACTTACTTAGGCAGATTTTCATCTGGATAAGTAATTCTACAAAACTAGAAAAACTAACCTATCAACTAACCAAAGAAAAGACTAAAGGAAAGACTTAACTCAAATCCAAACTAGGGTACCAACAATCTCCCCCTATTTGGGTTAAGTCTTTCAAAAACTAAAATTGCTAAAAACAAACTAAACAACCTAATAGAGATCCTAGCCCAAATCAGAACAAGGGTTCCAACAATCTCCCTCTATTTGGGTGAGGATCCTATTAGCAAAATAAAGCAAAGCATAAAATTTATAAAGAAAAACTTTGCTTAGCTGGCTGCTTGCTGGCATTTGCAATCTCCCCCTATGTTGATGCAGTACTTGTGATTGAAGAAGGCTGAGATGACTTTGAATATTGATTGAGTCATCCAACAAACTCTTATAAATAGTACCTGCGGAAAGCTTATGGTAGAGATTGCTCTCTCCTTGAAAAAGGGTATGTTAGCAGCAAAAATGATATTTTGTCCAGCAAATTTAATTAAGATTCTGGATCTGAGAAACAAAATCAGATATCTTCCTTCCTATAGAATTTCTTTTCATTAGACGAGATTCAAACTCAGCTGACAAATGCAACTAGAGTAGAGGACTCAATCTAAATGAAATTAGAAAAGGATCTATAAGAAATAGAGTTATCTAACAGAGAATTTCTTTATACAGAAATCTGAATAAAATACTTGAACAAAATATCAATCAGATATAATCAGCTATAAGAAAAGAAAATGCTTCCTAATAAATCTATTCCAAATAATAAAAGGATTTGAAAATATTTTAAGTAATTTATCCTTTTGTTTATAAAGCAGATTTATGAAAAAGCAAACTGAGTTCTCAAAACTGAACTCATTAAAATATAAAGAAAACATTTCTCTGAGAAGTGTTGGTTCCTTCTCAGGTTTAGTTAACCTTTGGCAGCAATATTGAATATTTAAATTAACTGAACTAAAAACAGATTTTGATATTACCTGAACCTTTTCAGGTTTTGATTTTCCTTCTGTTAGTTCAGCTTCTGAATTGCTGCAGGAGGCATTGATGGCCATTAAGCAAAATGCTTTGGCCCTTGCTTCCTCCTCTTCATCTTCAAATGATAAGTCATCATCTGAGACATCCCAGATAACATCTAGGGATGTTGATTCTCCTTCAGATGAGATGATTTGGCTTCCTTCTGATATTACGTCCAAGGGTTCAGAAGCCATTTGGTGAAGGGAATCCCATATCTCCTTAGCTGTTGAGCATTCAGCAACATCCTGAAATAAGTCATCAGATAATGACTGAGCTAGGATATTCATTGCTCTGGCATCAGCTAGCCTGGCACTTTTTGTTGTTGTTGCCGAAGTAGGGAGACCTGTCAAAATAGACAAAAAAATTTCTTCATCAAAAGAGTTCATATATAATTTGACTCTTGTCTTCCAGATGCTGAACTCAGCTAAGTTGCAAGCTGGAGGTCTGGTGCTAAAATAATCATTGTACTGGGCCATGAAAGTGAAAGTGAATATCTATAAACTTTGGTATCTATCAGGATCTTGTGACTTAGGTGTTAGCCTATACAGTCAGACAACCTGGCTCAGATACCAATTGAAAGTGAAGGGATAGATACTACTCTAGAGGGGGGGTGAATAGAGTTATCAAAATTTGACTTAGCACAGTTGACTTTCTACTCAACTCCCTTGGAGTGAAATACGGAATGAAAAGATTATAGATATGGAGATAACCCTAAAGCCTATCACAAGTGATGTGCACAGACTCAAGCTAACTGTAATTACAGTTAAGGCTTGGATAACCTAATCAGCAACTAGCAAACCTAGTTATATCTAATCACAGCCACAATGCAAGAATTTAAACAAGGCAATCCAGACGACACAAGGAATTTATAGTGGTTCCCAAACAACTTGGGTACGTCCACTCTTCTACCAACAAGGTAGGAATCCACTCAGGTTTTTGATCAGGTGCCCTGCCACCAACAAGATCTGCTGTAGGTAGATCTAGAGACCCTTTAGACTTTTGATCAGGTGTCTAAAAACCAAGCTTTACTTTTGAAGGGAGTAAAAAACCCTTTACAGGAGGGGGGAAGAGGGTTAGAATGTCTTCTCTATTGTAAATACAAATTAGAGAAGCACAAGGCCTCTTCAGAATTCGAGACAGAATACTGTCTTGAAGTTCTGAAGGAAAAGCTTGAAGAAGACTAGAGATATGGATGGATGTTCTTCTTCAGCTTCCTTCTTCTTCTTCTTCAATATCTCTGAGTGTATCTTCCTGAAATAGGAGCACTCAGGTTGAAGAAGAGTGAAGAGATATCTTCTCAGATGAATGGATGATTGCTGAGAGCAGCTGTGCTGTAAGCTGGTTCTTTCTCTGTATGTTGTACAGGTTTCTTCTCTCTTTTTCTACCGCTGCTTTCTAGTTCTTTCAAAAGAACTCTTTTAAATAGGAGCAGCAGCAACGGCTCTAATATGAGCTTGACTTTTGTCTTTATCTGGAATCTGCAAATATCACAAAGGCAAAACATATCTTGCAGATATATATATCTATATAAAGAAAAGCTACTGCAGCTGCATTAAATAATCTGATAAAGGATTTAGATAAAGTTACATCAGATAACTCTTTACAGCCAACGGCTATAAAGGACAGCTGCATTAATAAAGACAGATAATAGGACAAAATACATTGTCAGAAAGAATTGACTTATGCATAAATATAGAAGCAAAGATTGCTTTGAGATATATGCATAAGATCAATTAAATAATCTATAATAAAATATGCTAGGAAATACAGGAAATAAAATAAGGAAAAGAAAGCATATAATATTATAAATAAAAGCAGGAAAGAGATAGTCGAACGATCCTCGGAGATCGTCGACCGACCCACTGAGTTCGTCGACCTATCAGACAGATAGTCGACCGACTCAGATAGTTGAACTATCCAGGCAGATAGTCGACCGATCCTCGGAGATCGTCGACCGACCCACTGAGATCGTCGACCTATCAGACAGATAGTCGACCGACTCAAATAGTCGAACTATCCAGGCAGATAGTCGACCGACTCAAGACAAGACAGAAAGCGTCGAACTATCAAGAGATAGTCGACCAGAGCTCGACGATCTAGCAGAACGTCGAGCTGACTAGAGACAGACGATGATCGACCGGCTGATCGACGATAGTCGATCGGCGTTCGATGATAGTCGAACCCGAAAACTTACTTAGGCAGATTTTCATCTGGATAAGTAATTCTACAAAACTAAAAAAACTAACCTATCAACTAACCAAAGAAAAGACTAAAGGAAAGACTTAACTCAAATCCAAACTAGGGTACCAACAATCTCCCCCTATTTGGGTTAAGTCTTTCAAAAACTAAAATTGCTAAAAACAAACTAAACAACCTAATAGAGATCCTAGCCCAAATCAGAACAAGGGTTCCAACACGTTTCTCTGTCCATTTCATGTTAAGTGCACCTTAGGCCCGTTTTTAGTGTGATTTCATTATTTCTGTACTTTTGTCCTTTACTTGGTGTTTTTCTGTGTCTGGAGAATATGGCGTGCACACTTTAGTGGCCTTTCTGTTTTTACTGCAGGTACAAGGGTCGTGTGCGTGTTCTGGGATTGTTCGGGAAATCCCAAATGGTACAGGAACACTGCGCACGATCATTGGACCTATTGTGCACGACCATTGGTCGTGCGCCACTAATTATGCACACTACATTCTCCATTTTCCAAGTTTTGCATGGGCAACCGTACGAGCACAGGCCATAGTGCGCACGACTACTGGTCGTGCGCCACTGCTCGTGTGCGTTTACCTTATTTTTCTGAAGTTCTGCCATTACCAATCGTACGATCAGGGGATCCAGTGCGCACGACCATCGGTCGTGCGCCACTGATCGTGCACATATATACTAATATTTCTGTCCAGGTGTAGGTTTCTCTGGAGTAGAACGCACGATCATCAACCGACAGTGCGCACGACCACTGGTCGTGCGCCACTGATCATACGCCACTGATCGTACGCTCTGATTATTCTGCCTCCGTATATAAGGCCCTGCTCTACGAATGAGGGCACGCTTTGTCATTTTTCCGCCCCACAGCTGCGTGCGAAGCGCCGTTCCTCTCCTCCACAGATCCTCCACTCATCTTCACCCTCCGGTAAGTATTCTTCGGCCATCCAAAGCCATCTTCAACCTTCAGAGAGCTCCTGACAACCAGCAGCGAACAACGAGAACTTTTGATGCTATTCTTCTAGACAAAAGGAAGAAAGGATTGAAGGAAAGGAAAGAAGATGGAGAAGAACAAGTGGATTGATGACCCATTTGCATCTGATAGCAACCACGATCAGAGTCGTGAAGTGGATTGACAACCTGATACGCCGGTAACGTATATATAAAATAACGCAAGTGTACGTGCCGGTTCAAGTAATACAAAGTGAGTAGAGATCGTTCCCTCGGGGAAATAACTAAATTAATGCCTGCAAATACTAGTTTGACCTTTTCTTTAAATTCAAGCTATTTAATCAGAATATGTCGTTGATGAAATAAAAAGAACAAAAGAAGAACACTCATAAACTAAGCAATTACTTAAAATTTACTTTTACCAAATTGGAGAAATAGCCTCGTATGTGATTTCTCTTATTTGTTGTGATGAGTCTTTAGAACAAACCCTCGTGAACATTTATTTACTATCTTGCGACGATTTGAAAATAGATTTCTTTATCTCTCGATCTCAGGAACCCGTTTACCCTAATTCCCCTAGTTATCTCTAACTTAGGAGAAATAAGAATAACATAAACATACAAATCAAAGTCGCTAGCGAAGGATGAAATCTCTTTCTTTCCAACACTATCTAGAAATCTATATTGCACTTTCGCCGCTCCTCTCTCGAATATCGCGGCGTAGTATGATGATGGAATTTTGGCTAAAGATTTGTACGACTCCTCTCTCGAATCTCGCCGTACAAAATAAAGGATTCAACCCTAAACAACGTAACTCATCTCTAGAATCTCGCTACGCAATCAAGAAGAATAACACTTACTCCAAACATTCCATGAAATAAATATAGATCCAAGAAAAATAGTTTCAAAATATTCATTAAGGAAAAGTTAACATCAAAACATCACAACACTACAAAGTACTCTCACATACAAGACTTATGAAATTAGTTCATAGTGGAAGGGGAGAACACCACAAAAATAGGAAAGATCTTACAGCACATGATGGTAAGAATGCAAAATAGTGCAGGAAATGCTCTCCTATTTGCGTACAAGCAACCCTTCTCGGAGATTCGGTCTTGCCCTAGTCCTTCTTCTTTCTCCAAGATGATGGCCTTATCTTTTCTCTCCAAGATGAATAATAATCCCCTCTTTTCAGTCCAATTTCGTGCTTTAATTTCGTGCTCCCATCTGAAAGGATGTCTCCTTTCACTTTTCAAACCGCTGAAGATTTTTGAAAATTCGAATTTTGAAAATTCGAAAGTTGTTATAACAACTAAAAAAGTTGTTATAACAACTTTCCCAGCACAGAAAACTGCTTCAGCATTCCTTCTCCGGATTGAGTTTTTCGACGATTCTGACAAGAAAACATTGGAAAATGGTCAAATTACTCAAACATAAGTTAAATATGAATTTTATCATCTTTTTATACTCAATAAATTATCACTATTTTTGCCAAATAAAATATACATGAATAACTTCGTTTAAGAAGTTATCACACCCCCACACTTAAGTCTTGCTATTCCCGAGCAAAGGCAATTCAATACATTGATTTGGGTGAATGGATAACTATTGAGATGAGAATTCAATGATCTTTTTCCTTAACCCAACTCAGTCGAAGCATAATCAAGACTACAAAATTGATAAACTTGTCAATCATTAAAAGTTCAACCATCATAAATTCATTAGTTCGATAAAAGAATAAGTGTAGT
Source organism: Platanthera zijinensis (assembly GCA_039513925.1). NCBI lineage: Eukaryota > Viridiplantae > Streptophyta > Magnoliopsida > Asparagales > Orchidaceae > Platanthera > Platanthera zijinensis. Next base: position 33,696,895 of record CM077088.1, read on the forward strand.
TAAATTTTTGTGTTGTGTGTGATTTCTTCAAAATTATTTACTCCCATGCAATTATTTTAGCCTCCACATTAATAAGAAAGGATGAGAATATGCTAAATTTTTGATTTTAACCTTGACAAGAGTTAGTAGTTCATATGGAAGTTGGTTTTGGTTTGGCTTTGTTAGCAATTTATATGTAGGCTTGATAGTGGAGTGGAAAATCCCTAGTCAAAAGTCTTACTCATTTACCATGTTATGAGGCTCAATTCTAAAGCATTAAATATATAAATATTATGTCCATAGTTGAGATCATTCCAAGTATGTATTCGCTTACTTAGGTCACATATCACTATGACAAAATTGATCATTTGTCTCTTATGTTTTGTTTTTTTTTCTTTTTTTTTGGTCACAGTTGGGATTATTCCAAGTAAGCTCCTACATACTTAGGCCACATATCACTATGACATTTAACCCTTTTTTATGCTGAATTGAAATGCCCATAAATGGTTAGTGAATTAAGATACGACTAGTCGACAACTAAGGAATTTAATCATTTGGTAATGTGAAGCAAAGGATAAGGAACAAGCTCAAAAAAACTCATGAATGCTCAAAATAGTTTAGCTACATAATCCCTTGTCTTGGTCTACATCATTAACTAAGTTCTTGCTCATCCCTCCCTATTCATTTTCTAGGAGTCAATTATCAACAAAAATTTGCAGGAAGGAATAAATAAATTAAAAAAAGTTGTGCATAAAAATAAACACTTAAGTCAAATATCTTACTAACTTCAAATTCAGCGTCCGAACTTTTAAGATTGTCTAGCCTAATCATAATTGGGGTAAGAATTCAGATCATTAACCTCAAGTTCAATCAAAATATTAAGCACTCCCAAATAGTGGAGGATAAACCACCCCCACACTTAAATCATTGCTACACCCTAGCAAAACTACATGCAGTATATAAGTTGTAATATTGATATAACAGACGATACTAGTAATGAAACATATAAGGATATAAATAAATGAATTCAAATAACTCCCCTGAATTCAGAAGTGTGGACAGTTGTTCAACTTTCTTCATTCATTAAGTATTCATTAGTACTAATCATAGTCAATTGAATAATCAACTTGTTCTGCATCGAAAACAAATAAATCCGTCGAACAATAAAGATGTCTTCTTTTTCTGAAAAAGTTAGCTCCAAAATGAAAAAAAACTTACAGCACATACATAACATTACTTGAAATAATCATCAATAAATAAATATCATTCTAGAGCATAGAGCATTTAAAACATTATAAAGCTTGAAACGAGCCAAAGATTATAATCCAAAATTATAGCAAAATAGAATGTATGTTAGCACATAATATAGTCCAAAATAAGGCATATAGTATCAGACATCAAAATAGTTCCAAGCAGATTAATCAACTAGTAAATAAGTGGAAGTGATTTTCAGCTGCTAGGGAGATCCATCTGCTTCGTTCCCCTTGTCCGCCTCCTCTTCATCTTCTTCATCTCCTGTGTCCTCATCATCAGCAGCATCTTCGGCCTCCTCCTCGTTCACAACCTTTGTTGGATCCACTCTAGACCCATCCAATAGCAGAAGGTAGCCAGCTTTGTCGTTCAGAATCTAACCCTGCCGGCGGATCGTGAAATGAGGAGAAGGGGGAAAAAATCTTATAACGAGAGAGAATTTAATTATTTGATTAAACTCGGTTTAGGTTAGATTACATTGGATTAATGATTTAATTAAAGCGTGAACCGTCATCTAAAGATAAACAGGCGCGTTGGTTCAGTTGACCTCGAACTGAACTGTCAGCCGCCCGACACTAGAGGAAAGTGACAAAGAAATATTTTCCATTACGCATGTAATGGGGTTGTTACAACAACTAGCGTGCGATGCCACAAGGAGCAGGCAGAAAGATAAATCTCATTACGCATGTAATGAGGTTGTTACAACAACCAGCGTGCGACGCCACAAGGAGCAGATAGAAAGATAAATCCCATTATGCATGTAATTAGGTTGTTACAACAACCAGCGTGCGACGCCACAAGGAGCAGACATAAAGATAAATCCCATTACACATGTAATGGGGTTGTTACAACAACCAGCGTGCGACGCCACAAGGAGCAGGCAGAAAGATAAATCTCATTACGCATGTAATGGGGTTGTTACAACAACCAGCGTGCGACGCCACAAGGAGCAGGCAGAAAGATAAATCCCATTACGCATGTAATGGGGTTGTTACAACAAAAGTCAGTATATTGGGCAGAAAGATAAATCCCATTACGCATGTAATGGGGTTGTTACAACAAAAGTCAGTATTTTACAATTTAACCATTTTCACTATTTCTTAACTCTTCTTAATCCAATTTAATCTCATCCAAAGCTTCTAAACATTCTCTTAGAGATTCTCAACCAAAATTTCGTAAGGATTACGGCATACTTCCTCCCAAAATGGAAAATTCTGTAACAAAAATAAAATATTATTTATATAATTATATATATCTAATCGATGGGTTGCCTCCCACCAAGCGCCTCGTTTAGAACGTCTCGGCCGGACGTTTCGCGTCAACTCGTCATTGTAAATGTATGACCATCGCCTCACGATGATCATTATCTACATAATACTCCTTCAATCTTTGGCCGTTCACTTTGAATTCAGATCCATCCTTTTCATTTCAGATCGTTACTACTCTAAATGGGTGCACCTTTTTTACTCTAAACGGTCCCGCCCATCTAGACTTAAGTTTGCCTGGAAAGAATTTTAGTCTCGAGTTGAATAACAAAACTAATTATCCTGTCTTAAACTCTTTTACAATTAATCTTGAATCATGCCATTTCTTTATCTTTTCCTTATATACCCTCGAACTCTCATATGCGTTCGATCGAATCTCATCCAATTCATTAATCTGTAGTAGTCTTTTCTTCCCTACCTCTTGAAAATCGAAATTCAATTTTTTTACAGCCTAATAAGCTCTATGTTCCAACTCTACCGGGAGATGACACGCCTTCCCATAAATCATTTTGTACGGGGTCAATCCTGTAGGAGTTTTAAATGCCGTTCTATAGGCCCATAAAGCATCATTTAGCTTTTGCGACCAATCTTTGCGAGTGGCATTTACCGTTTTTTCTAATATTGATTTAATCTCTCGATTTGAAACTTCCGCTAGACCATTGGTTTGCGGGTAGTAGGCAAGGGCAACTTTATGAGTTACTCCATATTTCTTCAAAAGTGATTTAAATTACAAATTGCAAAAGCGCGCCCCTCCATCACTAATTATAGCCTTAGGTGTACCAAACCTAGTGAAGATGTTAGACTTGAGGAATTTTAGTACAACCTTGCCATCATTTCTTTGAGTGGCTATTGCCTCTACCCATTTTGAAACATAATCTACCACTAGCAGAATATACAAGTTCCCATTTGAATTTACAAATAGACCCATGAAATCTATCCCCCACACGTAAAAAACTTCGACTTCTAGAATATTAGTCATAAGCATGCTTGCACCATGATGAACATTTCCCACTCTTTGACATCGGTCACAGTGTTTTACGAAGGTATGGGCATCCTTAAATAGTGTCGGCCAATAAAATCCTGCTTCTAAAACTTTCATAGCAGTACGGTCTCCGCGAAAATGGCCTCCGTATGGAGAAGCATGACATTTTTCCAAAATACTTTGGACTTCAACTTCCGGGATGCATCTGTGAATCACTTGATCAGCACAAATCTTAAACAGATACGGATCATCCCAAAGATAAGATTTCACCAGATGGAGAAATCTTTTTTTTCGTTGATAATCCATATCTGGGGGAAATACATTGCTCACTATGTAGTTTACAATGTCCGCATACCATGGAATCCTACCCTCAGTGATAGCTAGAATCCTCTCATCGGGAAAATTCTCTCTAATCTCTACTGACCTATTTCCTTCATCGCTCTGTTCCAAACGTGACAGGTGATCAGCAACTGGGTTGTCAGCCCCCTTTCGGTCTCTGATTTCAAAATAAAATTCCTGAAGGAGGAGCACCCAACGGATGAGTCTAGGTTTTGCATCCTTTTTCTCCACTAAATAACGAATTGCCGAGTGGTCAGTGTAAACTACAACCCTTGAATTTATCAAATATGCACGAAACTTATCGAACGCAAAAACTACAGCTAATAATTCTTTCTCAGTGGTTGTATAGTTCACTTGGGCATCTATAAGTGTTTTACTGGCATAATAAATGGTGTGAAAGATTTTGTTATGCATCTGCCCTAACACTGCCCCAACTGCATAATTACTGGCATCACACATTAGCACAAAGGGTAAAGACCAATCTGGTGCCTGAACGATAGGAGATGTCACTAGATTTCATTTTAATGTTTGGAAAGCTGTTAAACAATGATCATCAAATATATATTGCGTGTCTTTTTCGAGGAGGTTACATAGAGGTTTAGATATTTTTGAAAAGTCTTTTATGAATCGTCTATAGAAGCCAGCATGACCTAAAAAACTACGAATGCCCTTGACATTTGTAGGTGGGGAGAGTTTTTCAATAACCTCTATTTTTGCTCGATCGACCTCTAAACCTTTGTTAGATACTTTGTGACCCAGTACAACGCCCTCATGTACCATGAAATGACACTTTTCCCAATTCAGGACCAAATTGGTCTGCACACATCTTTCCAATACCTTCTTTAAGACTTCAAAACAAGCATCAAATGATTGTCCAAACACCGAAAAGTCATCCATAAATATTTCTATTCCTTCATCCATCAAATCAGTAAATATAGCAATCATGCATCGTTGAAAGGCCGCGGGTGCGTTACATAAGCCGAACGGCATTTTGCGAAATGCAAACGTGTCATAGGGACATATAAAAGTAGTCTTTTCCTGATCTTCTGGTGCAACCATGATCTGATTGTACCCCGAATATCCGTCTAAGAAACAAAAATACTTGCTTCCCGCTAACCTATCCAACACTTGATCAATGAATGACAATGGGTAGTGGTCCTTCCTAGTTGATTTGTTCAACTTCCTGTAATCTATACAAATTCTCCAACTCGTTACAGTTCTTGTTTGTATCAATTCATTATTCTCATTCTCTACAATCGTTATTCCCCCTTTCTTCGGTACACAATGTACTGGACTCACCCATTTACTATCCGAGATGGGGTATATAATGTCGGCATCTAACCACTTAATTATCTCTTTCATTACCACTTCCCTCATGGGTGGGCTTAACCTACGTTGATGCTCTATGCTTCCAATGGCTTCATTTTCTAACAAAATTTTATGCATACACACAGATGGATTAATCCCTCTAATGTCAGCCAGGGTCCATCCCATAGCCCCCTTAAACTCGCGCAAGACTTCAAGAAGTTGTTGTTCATGATCATGTTCTAAGGAAGAATTAATGATAACCGGGAGAGTATTACCTTCCCCAAGGAAAACGTATTTTAAATATTCAGGTAAGGGTTTTAACTCTAAACTTGGGGGATCAACAACAGATGGTTTGAAATCTTTGGGTGCACTCGACCTAGTTAGTGGTTCAAATTTCCGACTAAATGGTAATCTCTCATGAGAATTAAGGGCTTGGACGTATTCTTCGGTCTCAATGTCCTCCTCGCATTCTTCATTAGTTAGAATTTTCAACAACTTGTGTTCTATGTTACCATGGCCTTGCATTAATTTGGTAGGATCTTTGACTTCATTAATTGAATAACATTTCTCTTTATCGTTTGGATATTTCATTGCTTTTAGAATGTTAAACGTAACTTCCTCGTCGTTAACTCGCATTGTTAATTCTCCCTTTTGGATGTCGATAAGAGTCCGTCCCGTGGCTAAAAATGGTCTTCCTAAGATAATTGGTACGTCCTTATCCTCATCCATATCTAATACAACAAAATCAGCAGGAAAGATGAATTTTTCTACCTTAACTAACACATCTTCAACAATCCCCTTAGGAAATGCCAAAGTCCTGTCAGCCAATTGAAGAGTAAGAGATGTTGGTGCAATCTCTCCGAGTCCTAATTTTGTATAAATAGATAAGGGCATCAAATTGATATAGCCCCTAGGTCACATAATGCTTTTCCAGAAAACTTAACCCCTATCGAGCAAGGTATTGTAAAGCTTCCAGGATCTTTTAATTTCTGTGGAATTTTTTTATGTACGATTGCACTACATTCTTCTATTAATGCAACAATTTCCTTATCTTCGAATCTCCTTTTCTTGGATAAAATGTCTTTCATGAACTTAACATAACTAGGCATTTGCTCAAGTGCCTCAGCGAATGGAATATTTATAGTTAGTTTCTTAAAAACATCCATAAATTTTTGGAATTGTTTGTCAAGCCTTGTTTTCACAAGCCTAGATGGAAAAGGCGGTGGAGGATATACAATTTCTTTCTTCTTTTTATCTGATAGTTCCATATTAACTGTCTTTGATTCTTTATTCTCTACCGACTTTTCCTGTTGCGGTTCACTTATTTTATTACTTTTCCCTCTTTTCTCATCTTCTCTAACTTCTTCTAACAACCCATCCCCACTTGCAATTTATACACCACTCCTTAAAGCTATAGATTTGCAATGATTATGTTGTTCATATCTTGTAGGATTAGATGTAGTGTCAGAAGGTAATGGCCCCATTGGCCTTTGACTTAATGAAGTTGTTAGTTGTCCTAAGGTAGTTTCTAATGATCTTAAGGATGATTCGATGCCTACCATTCTAGATTCATTCTTTTGGAAAGCTCCTAATATAAATTCATCAGTCAATTTCCTAGGATTTACTTGGTTATACGGTGGGTTACTCTGATTTGGGTTTGTATTTGGATTAAATCCAGGTGGTTGAATCATTCCTTGATTCTTTTTCCAAGAGAAATTGGAATGATTTTTCCACTCAGGATGATAGTGATTTGCAAAACCGGGTGGTAATTGCCTTTGTTGCTCTCCCACATAATTTGCTTCCTCAGTGATTTGATTGAGTTGTTCTACGGTGAGTGGGTAACTTGAAGTAGGGGTGGATAAAGAATCTAATCTCTTATTAATCAAACTAAATTGAGAGGTCATTTGAGCGGCTAAATGTGTAATTTGGTCCACCTGATGGACTCCCACTGGATTACTACTCCCTTATCTTTCATAAGCTTGATAGTTATTTGAGGTTAGATCTTTTAATATAGCATACGCGTCTTCAGGATATTTCTTCATTAAGGAACCTCCTGCGGCTCTGTCTACTAAAATCATGGTTGCAGTTTGTAATCCATTATAAAAAGTAGATACTTGTTGGTGTTGGTGTAACCCGTGGTGCAGACACTTCCTTAATAGATCTTTAAATCTCTCCCAAGCCTCATAAAGGCTCTCCCCATGATTTTGCATAAAAGTTGTTATATCCCTAATCAGTTTAGTAGTCTTAGAAGGTGGGAAATACTTATTCAAGAATTTCTCCACTAATTGTTCCCAGGTAGTGATGGAGTCATTAGGTAAAGATTCTAGCCAGTCTTTAGCTCTTCCCTCTAAGGAGAATGGAAATAGCCTTAACAAGATTGCGTCCTCATATGCTCCATTAAACTTAAACATGTCACAGATCGCTAAGAAAGTCCGCAAGTGAGAATTCGCATCCTCATGACCGAGACCCCCAAACTTATTATATTGTACTTGTTGCATAATCAGCGGGTCCATTTTAAAGTTATTAGCCGCAATTGCGGGTCGCGCTATGCTAAAGTGCAAACCTCCTCTCAAGGGAGTATTATAGTCATGACACGTCATTCGTGGCACAGGATGTTGGTTATTCTGATCATCCTGACCATTGTGGTCCACTTGACCATCATGATTATTCATGTTGTCGTGATTGTTATTATTCATCTCAGGATGAATAATACTAAGCGTTCTCAAAACTCTTCTGTTATGCCTACAGGTGCATTCTATTTCTAAATTCAAAGGTAGTAATTCAGTATTTCTATATCTGGACATGCACCAAGCAGAATCACAGGTAAACTAACAAAATAAAAATAAAACTTGAGCTCTATTTACTCGGGGCTTACAAATATTGCAAGAATTAAACACTAAATTAGTTGCCTTCCCCGGCAATGGCGCCAAAAACTTGATACGCCGGTAACGTATATATAAAATAACGCAAGTGTACGTGCCGGTTCAATACAAAGTGAGTAGAGATCGTTCCCTCGGGGAAATAACTAAATTAATGCCTGCAAATACTAGCTTGACCTTTTCTTTAAATTCAAGCTATTTAATCAGAATATGTCGTTGATGAAATAAAAAGAACAAAAGAAGAACACTCATAAACTAAGCAATTACTTAAAATTTACTTTTACCAAATTAGAGAAATAGCCTCGTATGTGATTTCCCTTGTTTGTTGTGATAAGTCTTTAGAACAAACCCTCGTGAACATTTATTTACTATCTTGCGATGATTTGAAAATAGATTTCTTTATCTCTCGATCTCAGGAACCCATTTACCCTAGTTCTCCTAGTTATCTCTAACTTAGGAGAAAAAAGAATAACATACACATACAAATTAAAGTCGCTAGCGAAGGATGAAATCTCTTTCTTTCTAACACTATCTAGAAATCTATATTGTACTTTCGCCGCTCCTCTCTCGAATCTCGCGGCGTAGTATGATGATGGAATTTTGGCTAAAGATTTGTATGACTCCTCTCTCGAATCTCGCCGTACAAAATAAAGGATTCAACCCTAAACAACGTAACTCATCTCTCGAATCTCGCTACGCAATCAAGAAGAAGAACACTTACTCCAAACATTCCATGAAATAAATATAGATCCAAGAAAAATAGTTTCAAAACATTCATTAAGGAAAAGTTAACATCAAAATATCACAACACTACAAAGTACTCTCACATACAAGACTTAGAAATTAGTTAAGAGTGGAAGGGGAGAACACCACAAAAATAGGAAAGATCTTACAGCACATGATGGTAAGAATGCAAAATAGTGCAGGAAATGCTCTCCTATTCACGTACAAGCAACCCTTCTCGAAGATTCGGTCTTGCCCTAGTCCTTCTTCTTTCTCCAAGATGATGGCCTTCTCTTTTCTCTCCAAGATGAAAAATAATCCCTTCTTTTTAGTCCAATTTTGTGCTTTAATTTCGTGCTCCCATCTGAAAGGATATCTCCTTTCACTTTTCAAACCGCTGCAGATTTTGAAAATTCGAATTTTGAAATTTCGAAAGTTGTTATAACAACTAAAAAAGTTATTATAACAACTTTCCCAGCACAGAAAACTGCTTCAGCATTCCTTCTTCGGATTGAGTTTTTCGGCGATTCTGACAAGAAAACATTGGAAAATGGTCAAATTACTCAAACATAAGTTAAATATGAATTTTATAATCTTTTTATACTCAATAAAACATCTTATCACTATTTTTGCCAAATAAAATGGACATGAATAACTTCGTTTAAGAAGTTATAACAACCCACCACTCCGGCCAAGAACTGATACGCCCAAAATAGATTTGCGTAATACGCAAGTGCACGTGCCGAATCAAGTAATAAAATGATGAGTTAAAATCATTCCCTCGAGGAAGTGAATAATCTAGTGCACGCAAATACTAGCTCTACCCTTTCTCTAAATTCAAGCGATTTAACCAGAATATGTTTCGTTGATGAAATAAAAAGAAACAAAAGAAGAACACTCATAAACTAAAGCAATTACTTAAAATTGACTTTTACTAAATTGGAGAAATAGCTTCGTATGTGATTTCCCTTGTTTGTTAAGATGAGTCTTTAGAACAAACCCTCGTGAACGTTTAATTGCTATCTTGCGACGATTTGAAAATAGATTTCTTTATCTCTTGATCTCAGAAACCCGTTTACCCTAGTTCCCCTAGTTATCTCTAACTTAGGAGAAATGAGAATAGCATACACACACAAATCAAAGTCGCTAGCGAAGAATGAAATCTCTTTCTTTCCAACACTATCTCGAAATCTATATTGCACTTTCATCACTTCTCTATCGAATCTCGCGGTGGAGTATGATGGTGGAATTTTGGCTAAAGATTTGTACGACTCCTCTCTTGAATCTCACCACACAAAATAGAGGATTCAACCCTAAACAACGTAACTGCTCTCTCGAATCTCGTTATACAATCTATAAGAAAAACACTTACTCCAAACATTCAATGAAATAAATATAGATCCAAGAAAAATAGTTTTCAAACATTCATAAAGGGAAAGTGAACATCAAAATATCACAACACTACAAAGTACTCTCACATACAAGACTTATGAAATTAGTTCATAGTGGAAGGGGAAAACACCACAAAAATAGAAAAGATCTTATAACACATGATGGTAAGAATGCAAAATAGTACAGGAAAATGCTCTCCAATTCACGTACAAGCAACCCTTCTCCAAGATCCAATTTTGCCCTAGTTCTTTTTCTCCAAAGCAAGGTCCTTCTCTTTTTTCCCTCCAAGAATGAATAATCCCCCTCTTTTCTAGCCAAATTCGTCCTTTAATTTCGTGCATCCATATGAAGGGATGTCTAACTTCAATTTTGTAACCGCTGAAAGTTTTTAAAAATTAGGATTTCGAAATTCCGTAAGTTATTATAATAATTAAAATAAGTTGTTATAACAATTTTCCAGTTAGAAAAACTGCTTCAGCATTACATCTTCGGATTGAGTTTTTCGGCGATTCTGATAAGAAAACATTGGAAAATGGTCAAATTAATGAAACATAGGTTAAATATGAATTTTATCATCTTTTCATACACATTAAAATATTTTTTTCACCATTTATGCTAAAAAAATGAACATAGATAATTTTTTTTGGGAAGTTATCACACATCTACACTTGAATTTTTACTAGTCCCTAGCAAAGACAATTCATATCAATAGATTGGATGAAGAAATGATATCAAGATGTAAATTCAAATTATCCTTTTTGAAAAATAAATTAATCAAGTCCTACTCAAGAAATTCATTTTACTTAACTGATAAGCCTATCAATCAATAAGAGTTCAAACATTCACAAATTCATTAGTTAGATGGAAGATAAAGCTCAAATAAGTATTTTAGTGCGGTGCGTGCTTTTCTTTAAAAATAATTTACTCTCATGCAATTTTTCTCATTGAACCTCCGCATTTATTGGAAAGAATCAGAATAAACTAAGCTTTCGATTTAGCCTCCACATGAGTTAGTAGTTTTAATTGAAAATAGGATAGACTTTAGCTTTATTCGGAATTATGGATAACTTTGATAGTGGAATGACATTCCCCAGTTAGTAATCTTAATAATTCACTATATTATAAGGTTTATCAACATATATTCTTTAACATATTCTTTTCATAGTAGGGATCATTCAAAGTATACGTGCACATACCCAGGCCACATATCACTATGATGTCTCAACCATTTTTTTCTTTTACTTTTATCATAGTTGAGATCATTCCAAGTATGCATTCACATACCTAGGCTGCATATCACTATGACATTTTTTTTCTATTTTTTTTAACAAACATAGTTGGGATCATTCCAAGTATATATACATATACCTAAGCCACATATCACTATTAAATACAACCATTTTTTTATAAAACTTAAATACTCATAAATGGTTAATTTACTAAGATACAAATAGTAGAACTATATGCAATTTAAGCATGGAATAATGTGAATGAAAAATTTCAAGCTCAACGATTGTAGTGAAGATCAAAATGAAATAACTACCTAAGATCATATCTTGGTTTTTATCATTGACTTAGTTCTTGCTCAACCCTTCCCGTTTTTTGTAGAGATCAATATCAAAATATTGTCTTAGAAGTAAACAAAAATTTAGTGCATAAAAACAAAAATACTTAAGTGAGTTTTATCAAAAAAATCTTACTCATTTCAAATTCATTAGTTGAACTCTTTGGATTGTTTAGCCATACCAATTAATTATCATTGAATATAACTAGAATAACTTATTGATTAATTGAAACAAGAATTAAGATCATTCAAATCATGTTTTAATAAATCATCCAATAGTAAGGGTTATAATACCCCCACCTACTTAAGTCTTTTGCTAGTCCCTAGCAAAGATACTTTTTTACCATGAAAATAATCTAAAATGATTTTACTAATAAGCACATAATCATACAGAAAAAAGGAATTGAAATGTAAATAACTTCCCTGAATTTGGTATGTCAACAACTTTATCCAATTATTCCCTATATAACCGCAGTTTCATTGAGTTTCATTCCCCTTTTTTCTTAATGAGCTTCATCATTTAAATTCGTGCAAAACCTATAAACAAACCATTCTATACAAATTTCCAAATTAAAGTGCTCAATTGATAAGTCAAATGAAAATACATTGTCAGCATCATGTAATATGTTAATAATATAAAGACATTATAAGCAGTGCACCAAATAACTAAAATAAAGCAGATGTAGAAGTACATATGACATATCATAATAATTGTTTACTTTAACATGCATGACTATCATCAAATATCATTAATCATACAAAAAGTTAGCATGATCATTATCAAGAACTTTACCCTGACTTAATCCTAATATCATTCAAGATATTAAATATGAGTAACAATAAAGTCATAGGATAAATAATACCTGCACATATTATCATACTAAGGGGATATCATGACTCAAATAGCATATCACAAAATTAAAGTGCAGATTAGAGTAAAAACAACTGCCGCAAAGGTGCATCACAAACTGAATCATTAAAAAAAATATTATCATAACACAAAATATAATACCACGGAATATAACATCCTAAAATGTCTCATCATAAAATATAACATCACATCAAAATAGTTAAGAGCATCACATCAAAGTGGTCCACACAAAATACAAACATACTATGGAAATAAAAAGCTGGATCAGAGATATTTCTACTCGCCCTCCTCTTCTTCGTCTTCTTCTTCATATTGAATCCTCTTTTAAAGATGAAAGAGAGTGACTTCAAAGAATAAAATCAATACCTCACTGCCTCATTCAAAAATTTCACCACTTTTCCTCATACAGTCTTCCTTCTCCTTCTTCTTTTTTTCGTTTGGACGACATAACCTAAATCGAGCACAGAAGGTGCCAAAAAAACTAGAAAATAATAATAATATATAAAAAAATTATACTTTGATCTTCCATTGAAGCAGGGTCCAGAGTTATACCATAGAAATATTCAATTCATAGACTACAGGAGCTCTCACAATCCTTGTTTGACATAGCTCGCCGCCCGCCACATGTTTCTAGAAATCCAATCGAGATTTCACTGTTTGCCGCACACACACCACTTGCTGGTAATTCTCGGTGTCGCCGCTCGCCGCCCATCTCCCTTTACCTTGCCGATCGCCGCTCCCAATGCCTCGCGCAGCCTCGATCTCTTTCATCACACTTTCTCTCTAGACCTAGCCGGTGGATTTCAAGTTGGAGAAGGGAATGAAAACTGATTTTTTATTTATTTATTATTATTTATAAATGGGGAGGGATTTAAGTAGATGGGGTTTAATGATAGTTAGATTAGTAATTTTGCTAATGAATTAAACCCGGCTTAGGATTGAAATTATCCCAGACCATTAAGTTAGAAGAAACAATCAGATAACTAAATCCTATTACATATGTAGTATGATTGTTATAACAACTATCAGAAATTAAACTCGTGCGCCGATTCAGTTGAATCGGCACTGGACCGCCATCCGCGCGATTACTAGAAGAAGCAGGCAGAGAATTAAATCATGTTACATATGTAATGGGGTTGTTATAACAACTGCAATAGAAACATAATTCTCATTACAGACGTTTTTATGTTGTTGTAACAACTGCCATCTGTTTTATGAAATCTGTTTTCCTTCAAATTTCTACAGGTTTTTTTTTTCAAATTTTTCACTCCTCCAACATTTTCACTCATAAAACTTATTAGGCATAGTCAACTAGGATCATGTATCTTCGCTTCCTCCAATATTTTCTTTTAACGAAAAAAAAAATTCTATTTTTTATTTTATCTTTCATTATATATATCATATATATATATATATTCTACGATACGATGGGTTGCCTCCCACCAAGCACTAAATTTATTATTGGACTAAAAAAATATACAAGAAAAGTAAAGCATAATATGTAGTAAACTAAAGATAACTACTGGGTTTATTGCCTTCCCAGCATGACTTATTCATAAATTTTAAAATTCTAGATTATTGATCGATGAAAAGAAAAATAAACATGTAATTATTCTAATATACGTGTGGGTAGCAGGCACCAATATGACGATAAAACCACCACCTCTTTTCCTAAATAATAATACATGTTCATCGCAGGTAGTGAGAATAAAAAGTAAGAAGAGGTGTGCTCCTCACTATTCTCACCATAAACTATATCCTTGCCTTGTAAGATACATCGACAATAGAAAGGCTATAGGGATAAAAGAAAATAAATGCGGCATTTACTATGGAGGAGGACTCAACATCCTCACATAAGGGGATACCCATCTCATCAACTTGAGGATAGTGCTTAATAACCTCCTGAAGCATTTGTGACACATCAACTTACTTGGGCTCAAATAATGAAAGAAGATTAGGAAATAAAATAGAAGAAAGACATAAATGATTTCTAATCGTGGGAGTGATCCCGATTTCACTCCCAGTAGGTTCCGAAGATTGATCGATGTCGGTATCGTAAGCATCATAACAAGGGAGGCCTGAGAACTCAAGAGCCTCGGTGGTGAGTTGAACCTCCTCATACAATAAAGAAGTGTATACCTACTCATCAGAAAGGATATCCTCTTCATCCCACCTTGGCGCATCATCGTGCTCCAAAGAATTCTTCCCTCCATCGGAGAGGATAATATCTTCGACACACTTTGGCACATCCTTAGGTTCAGGATTATCCCCAAGCGCAATATCTTCGACATGATCGTTAAAAATAAGTGTAGAAAATTCATGTAATGAAGGTGGAGGAACCATGGTGATAGCATTATAAGAGAATATATGGGTTGGTTCCTCCACGGGTGAATCCAAAATAAGTGATGAATATGTAGGGAGAGGCAGCTCCGCGGTGTAATTGCACAGATCATCAACGAATATGATAGTTATATCTCTAATACTCTCGTAGACGAGGAGGTAATGCGTATATATCATTAGAATAATAATGAATGTCATAATAAGAAGAGGATGGGAGGATTTGAATTTTAAGTTTGTTATTCTCCTCTCTTTGGCGCTGAAATGCAACACACACTTTCAAAGCGTGTCCGGTGCTATGACAAAATATACATTGATTCTCATTTCTTCTCGGCCTTTGAGGGGTCGAGCTGAAATGCAGAAACATTATATGTTGTGGATGAGCATAATTATAAAATTTAGGAACACTGTATGAAGTATCATCAGATATTGGTACTCCATAGGGTGTGTTGATGCGCGAAATGCGACACCAACCAGTTAACGGGTGTTCGATCTCACAAGCTAAGGATGAAGGAAGAAGGGTTGCGGGGATAGAGAGGAAGCTTGCTCAGGCAGAGAGGAAACTTGCTTGAGCAGAGGAAAAGCCTGCCCAAGCAGAGAGGAAGCTTGCTTGAGCAGAGGAGAAGCTTGCTCAAGCAGAGAGAAAGCTTGCTTGAGCAGAGGAGAAGCTTGCTCAAGCAGAGAGGAAGCTTGCTTGAGCAGAAGAGAAGCCTGCTCAAGCAGAGAGGAAGCTTGCTTGAGCAGAGGAGAAGCTTGCTCAAGCAGAGAGGAAGCTTGCTTGAGCAGAGGAGAAGCCTGCCCAAGCAGAGAGGAAGCTTGCTTTAGCAGATGAGAAGCTTGCCCAAGCAGAGAGGAAGCTTGCTTGAGCAGAGGAGAAGCTTGCTCAAGTAGAGAGGAAGCTTGCTTGAGCAGAGGAGAAGCCTGCCCAAGCAGAGAGGAAGCTTGCTTGAGCAGAGGAGAAGCTTGCCCAAGCAGAGAGGAAGCTTGCTTGAGCAGAGGAGAAGCTTGTTCAAGCAGAGAGGAAGCTTGCTTGAGCAGAGGAGAAGCCTGCCCAAGCAGAGAGGAAGCTTGCTTGAGCAGAAGAGAAGCTTGCCCAAGCAGAGAGGAAGCTTGCTTGAGCAGAGGAGAAGCTTGCCCAAGCAGAGAGGAAGCTTGATCAGGTACTGTCGAGCAGGCAGCTACTTGAATGGTTAGCTTTGCAGGTTGATGCCGAGAGAGGAGAGAAGAAGAGAGAAGGCCGCTAGCAGCGGCAACAGCAGACTTCACCCGCCGCGGCTTGAATGCCACTCTTGCGACGGGCTTTTCCTTTATTCAAGAAGAGTTACAACTTGCTATTGCACCATTACATATAAGAGCAGTAGAGGGTACAATGGGGGAAGCTGGCGGCTGAGGAAGGAGAGGCCAGAAACTAAGTAAAAGGAGCTGCAGAGGACTGGAGAACTGAGGCTGCCGATGTTGCTCAAGCTGTCTGATGAGAGTAGAAAAAACTAAGTCTATAGCCCTTGACGACCTGGGAGAACTGGAAATCGGAGGCTGCGGAGGCTGCGCAAGCTGCCAGCTGATGGCAGAAAAAACTAAGTCCACAGCTTTGATGACCTGGGCGGACTGAGGATTCGGAGGCCGCAGACCTTGCTTGGCCAACTCCGACGACCTGGAAAACTGAGTCTGCAGGCTTTGATCAAGGTGGCAGTTCTCCTCCCAACCATCCAGAATGAGAGGCCTTGGGGGGTATTTATAGGCCCGGGGAGAATCTGGTCCAGTGACGTCATCCTTGACGACCTCGGCGAACTCGGCGGACTGAGCAACCTGAGGAGCAGGTGGGCGAACCTTGAGCAGGAGGGGGAGGCCTGAGGAGCAGGCCCCCCTGAGGGCAGGCGACCTAAAGCCAGGCCGCCCCTAGGGGAGGCGACCTAAGGCCAGGCCGCCCCTAGGGAGGCGACCTGAGGCCAGGCCGCCCCTAGGGGAGGCGGCCTGAGGCCAGGCCGCCCCTAGGGAGGCGGCCTGAGGCCAGGCCGCCCCTAGGGGAGGCGGCCTGAGGCCAGGCCGCCCCTAGGGGAGGCAGCCTGAGGCCAGGCCGCCCCTAGGGAGGCGACCTGAGGCCAGGCCGCCCCTAGGGGAGGCGGCCTGAGGCCAGGCCGCCCCTAGGGAGGCGACCTGAGGCCAGGCCGCCCCTAGGGAGGAGGCCTGAGACCAGGCCGCCCCTAGGGAGGCGACCTGAGGCCAGGCCGACCCTAGGGGAGGCGGCCTGAGGCCAGGCCGCCCCTAGGCAGGCGACCTGAGGCCAGGCCGCCCCTAGGGCAGGCGGCCTGAGGCCAGGCCGCCTCTAGGGAGGCGACCTGAGGCCAGGCCGCCCCCTGACGGCGGAAGCCTGGGGCCAGGCTGGACAGGGGAGCCGAGTCCTGCGATGGTCCGGTCATACGCTGGCACCGGCAGATCGGACCTGCGAACTGACATAGGTTGCCTCCTGCAAGGAAGCATGCTGCATGGTTAGTTGTCCGAATTACTTGTCCTGCGAGGGTGAGCTATGGAAGCAGCCCGCCGTCCCGCAGGGCACGCGGTGGCTATGCGACCAGGGCGGTTTAGACAGGGGAGACCGTCCTAGCCACACGGCCTGAAAGAAAAAAGGAGGTCCGCCTGGACCAACAAGGGAAGGCTGAGGTAGATCGCGATCCTCGAGGGGTTCCCTTGAGTGGGCCGCGACTTGCGAGCTAGAGACCTTGGGAGGGATCGCCGATTTTGGGGTTAACATAATCCCCGCACTTTTTTAAGTTCGGCAGGGAACTTCGAAAAAGTAGGAAACCCACGAAAATCGTGATCCACCCCTTGGGAAACAGGAGAGAAAAATTTAGAGATCAGGAGAGACAGAACCTGATGCCTCTCCTCGGAAGGATCTGTCAGTGCCTATATTTTTCCTGCGAAGAAAAAGTCAATACAGGTAAAAG
Organism: Platanthera zijinensis; assembly: GCA_039513925.1. Classification (NCBI taxonomy): domain Eukaryota; kingdom Viridiplantae; phylum Streptophyta; class Magnoliopsida; order Asparagales; family Orchidaceae; genus Platanthera; species Platanthera zijinensis. Next base: position 33,714,727 of record CM077088.1, read on the forward strand.
GAGGTACATCTTGTGTGTACCTGAGTTGAAAAGGACTTGCTGGTATCTGTTGATCTCAGCAAAAGAAAGGTAAGCAACAGATATGATAGGAGAGTAAGGTGCAAGTACCTGAAAGGAACTTGCCACTATCTGCTAGTCTCTGCAAAAGGAGAGTAAGCAAGCAGGTAGAAGAAGAAAATAAGCTGCAAGTACCTGAGAGGAACTTGCCACTATCTGCTAGTCTCTGACACACTCTGCTATCAATTGAATAATGATCAAACTGCGATGATGACTGTCTCGCGTGATCAAGGTACAATGTCAACATGAAAACCCAGATCATCGAGATAAGAAAATTCGAAATTAGATTCATGATGACATGGCTTGTTAATCAAGAAGATCCATATGCCTTAAATGATGTGTGATTAACATCTGATAGGAGAACTTGTTGACCATCATCTGATAAGAGCCTATGCAGGTAGTGCATATAGGATGATCATAAGTCAAGAAAGATGTTGCAGATCCTTAGAATAGGTTGGATTCAACCTGCAAGAAGGTAAAAAAGGAGAGAAGAGGGGCTATATCCCGAGGATGAACTAAAAAGGTTGAATGCTACCACAGGTGTTCCCTGTGGGCCTTATGCATCACTTGCCAAAGTCATCCTGGGTATAGTCCTAACCAAAGCGGGCTGGCCGCGCATCCTTTAGAAGGGCACAAATAAACAAGAAATAATCCTAAGAAGGATCGACAGATGCACTGCTCTCTTGCCTTGGGTTACAAGCATCGCTGATCAATTAAACTAGTTGTGCCAAGTGGCCTATTGCTTGTCTGCGGATTGATCAGTGGAGTTGTAAGTCCCGCGGAGGCACGGATCGAGAGTACCATAGAGTGTTCGGTCGTCACAGTTGTGAGATGATCGAGGAGACAAGGCTACACTTGATCGCCATTGCTTGTCAAGCAAAGATCATCGTAACTGTAACGTATCCCTAACGGAGCACGATAGAACTATCGCAGGAGGCCTCCCCTAAGCACTCACACTGCGCTAGACATCGGCCGGGATCCGAAGCCCCGTCATCCTCTGCACGAGAGTTGAACGGCCCCCACTACACATATGAGAAAACTCCTCATCATATGTGGTCATTGTGGTTTTACGCCTGAGGACAATCTCGAGGGGGCACTGAGCAAGACTTGGTGATATCTCGGTGGTTCAGTGATCTCTTTGGCAAAGAGAAAAATATGGAGAAGAAGCATCACAAAAAGGGAACTGTGTCAGTATGTGTGCTATGACGTAAGCTTTATTGAATGAAAGAATGAAACACTTAGAAGTGCTGAAAAATAGAATGTTTGAAAGGTAAAGTAAAGTAAGAGCAACCGGTCATGGTCGCGAGGGGCCTTGAGAACTGCGATTATTCATAGCTGATGAAGCAAGAAATGTGTCCTCTTTGCTTCAGAATAGCCTTCCAAGCTCACCTTCGTCAACGACATCGATGCACTCACTTGCAAAATCAATGGACCCCAGACGGCCCTTGTCATGTATCTCTATGCACTCTAGCTGACCCTCAGCCACCTCCTTGCCCTTGGAGGTGGAAGGTTTTGAAGAATCAATTTTCTTGACCAGGTCATTGATCTTGCCCTCGATGAGCAATCTTTCAAGCAATCGCCGAAGGGCCTTGCAATCTTCAGTTAAATGACCTTTCTCTTTGTGGAATTCACAGAACGGGTCTGAATTTCTTGATCTCTGATTCGCCGGCTGGTAGGGCCTTTTGGGATATGCCTTATCCTTCATGATTTGGCTAACTTCTTGCATGACCTCATCTAGCTCAAATTCTGGCAGGTCACCTTCTTGCTGCTGATGAACTGCAGCTGCTAGCGGAGATGACGTTGACAATGGTAGCAGCCGTTCTTGGGCACGATCATGGCCTTGGAAGGGGTGTTGATGATGCTGAAATCTTCTTGCTTTCCTAGAGAGAGATGGAAAGTTTTTCTGAGGAGACCTCGGAGGTTGCTTGTAAGAAGAAGAATTTTTCTCTGATACCAGCCTGGAGACGAAGCTGGGGTTGCTCTTTTCACCGCGAATGTACGAGTTGGCTAAACCAATCAACTCTTGATATGTCCTTGGTGCTCGGACATTAGCTTCAAACTTTAGTGGACCTTCACGCAGGCCGTGGATGAGAGCCACTCGGTACATTTCTTGATCAACGATCTCAATGTCCAAGATTTCTTTCTGAAAACGATCCACATAATGAGACCAAGTCTCATTCTCTCGCTGCCTGATCTCAAAGAGGGCTTCTGGACCGCCCTTCCTCTTTGAAGAGGTAGAAAATCTGAGTAGGAACTCCCTTCGCAAACCAATAAAGGAAGAGATTGACTGAGGTCGCAGTCCATAGAACCGGTCTCTCACTTGACCATCAAAAGTCGTTACGAGGAGCTTGCTCTTGGTAGCATCTGAGAGGGTCTTGAGAGCAACGGCTGATTCAAAGGCTTGAAGATGCTTGACAGGATCAGTCTCCCCAGTGTAAATGGGCAATCGTGGCTCTCGGAAGTTGACTGGAGTTGGTTCATACCGAACGCTCTCCGTAAACGGTGATGGCTCTTCTGGTTCTACTGCATAAGGAAAGTAAGGAGCATGAGCAGTAGTTGCAAAAGGAGCAGGAGGATAGGAGTAAAAGGTTGCTGCGGGAGGAGCAAAGGCAGGAGCTGAAGAGAAGGGGTGACTTCCCTGAAAGTTCAAAAATCTGGCTGGACTTCCCCGGGCAGCCTCCCGGAAGAAGTTTTGACGAGCTGCAAACTCATCATCTTGAGATCGCAAGGGAGCTGCTGGCCCCTGCAGAAAGGTTGGAGTATAAAGAGGAGGATAGACCGGCGGATAAGTCGGTGGATAGACTTGAGGAGTCTCTGATGTTGGTGCTGGATTGATTGGAGGAGCTGGCGCTGCTGAAGATTGAGCGGCCAATTGCTGCATGAGAGCTGCTAGAGTACGGTTGATGGCTTGAAACTGTTGGGCAGTTTCTCTGCGGGATTGCTCTAAGGCCTCCCAAAGAGGATCATCACTTGGACTTGGAGCAAGATTCTCGGCTGGTTGATGGTCTGACATGAGTAAACACTGCTTTCACTGTCTGATCGAGATCTGAAGGTCGCGTGTTAACTGTTGATGCGCGAAATGCGACACCAACCAGTTAATGGGTGTTCGATCTCACAAGCTAAGGATGAAGGAAGAAGGGTTGCGGGGATAGAGAGGAAGCTTGCTCAGGCAGAGAGGAAGCTTGCTTGAGCAGAGGAGAAGCCTGCCCAAGCAGAGAGGAAGCTTGCTTGAGCAGAGGAGAAGCTTGCTCAAGCAGAGAGGAAGCTTGCTTGAGCAGAGGAGAAGCTTGCTCAAGCAGAGAGGAAGCTTGCTTGAGTAGAGGAGAAGCCTGCCCAAGCAGAGAGGAAGCTTGCTTGAGCAGAAGAGAAGCTTGCTCAAGCAGAGAGGAAGCTTGCTTGAGCAGAGGAGAAGCCTGCCCAAGCAGAGAGGAAGCTTGCTTGATGTGCGAATAGAAATATAGAAACCGGAAAGTGGAGAATGCAATTTTTATTATCCAAAAAAGTAAGTATTACAAAGGTATAACCTCCCTTATATAGAATGGAGGAGATGGGAGAGAATACAAATACCCAATGTGGGACAAAATACACAAAAACATCATCTACAAAGCTAACCGCCAATCCGCCCAGGAGACCGCCTAACCGTGCGGTTAGTAGGCACTAACCGCCCGGTCACCACCAGAGAACACGCAGCCGACCACCGAGATCCCAGAGATTAGCCGGCAGACCGCCCGGCTACCAAACCGCCAGTCTTAGCCGCCTGTCCGCCAAGGTCTATACAGCAACACAGAGATTAGCCGGGCTGACCGCCCGGCTACCAAACCGCTAGTCCTAGCCGCCTGTCCGCCCAGGTCTATACAACAACACTCCCCCTCAAGCTGGAGCATAGATGTCAATCATGTCTAGCTTGCTGCAAATGTGGAAGAAAGAGGAGGACACAGGTTTTGTGAATATATCTGCCAGCTCTTTCTCCGAGGTAACAAACGGAGTGCAAATCTGGTTCTTTAACACTTCTTCTCGAATGAAGTGACAATCAACCTCTATGTGCTTTGTTCGCTCATGGAAGACCGGATTTTTAGAAATGTAGATCGCAGCTTTGTTGTCGCACAACATGGGAAGTGGATAGTTGTAGACCTCTCCTAGATCCAGCATGAGAGCCCGCGACCATTTTAACTCACACGTGGTTGATGTCATGCTACGATATTCTGCTTCCGCACTAGACCTGGAGACTACTGACTGCTTCTTGCTCTTCCAGCTAACCAAGTTTCCTCCAACAAACGTGCAAAATCCGGAAGTCGACTTGCGATCCCCTTTGTTGTCCGTATAGCTAGCGTCGGAGTACGCTTCGACTCTTAGGTGACCGTTTTTCTGAAAGATAAGACCTTTCCCAGGTGCGGACTTCACATACTCCAATATCCTTAGAGCGGATTGAAGATGACATTCCCTAGGCGACTGCATAAACTGGCTGACCTTTCCCACTGCATAGGAGATGTCTGGTCTGGTCACCGTAAGGTAGATGAGTTTGCCAACAAGACGCCGATACCTCGTAGTATCCAATAGAGGTGGTGATTCGTCTGTCCATGTCTTGTCTTCTCCAGGAGCCATGGGACACCGGGCAGGTTTAGCACCCGTCAATCCTGCCTCTTTCAACAAATCAAGTGTAACACACCCCATCCGTTACGGGTAATATAACAGAAGGTCCGGCCGGGGCCCCACGTCATATTAAGCGAACAGACGGAACGGTTACTAAATTTGAAATACCATAATCCGATACATTTAATTAAAACCGTATCCTAACTCAGAATCATTCTAGCGGAAGCATAAAAGGAGTTTAACGAAAAACCGCGCCCAACGGCGAATGTCCACTAAACAAGCAAAGGAATGAAAATACAACCACATGTCCACAAAACGGCCTTAAGGCCTTACTTGAAAGTGTTTAACTGAAAATACAAGTAGCTTGCATACATCGGCACGCAGGCCGGCAATACATGAAACTAGCTAACAAAAAGGGGCTGGGCCTTCGAGGGCCAGCTCAGCAAAATGGGCTTCGGCCCGCTATTTCCCGCCCGGCTCCGCAGCACCTGCAAGCAAACATTCCACCGAGCGGTGGCAAACAAAGTAACGGTCAGCAAAGGCTGACCAAATTATAACGACCCCACCCCTTTCTCGGGGTGGCGGTGCCTCTTCCCTGCAAGCGGATTAGCATAATCACATAAAGCTAAAAAGTGCATTTAAAGCATCAAAACACCACAAACGTTGGCTCAACCGGCCCAACGTCTCGTGCACTCAGGGCACCTTAACGGTGTACCGAATATCCCCGGTCCCACTACCATTCTCAGTCCTGGACTGGATGGCTACATAATGAGCATTCGCTAGTCGTGACTCAAAGGTCTCGACTCTCTCCTATGCCTGTAGCAACCCACCAATTATCTTAGGTGGTCGAACTACACCACATAGTGCAGGTACAGTTCGGTCGAGCCCGCTGCTCAAATCGTCGTACCCAACACGCACGACGCGGGTCGACTTCCCCTTGCCTGTTATCGCATACATAACCGATTGTTATGTAACAAGGGTGGTACTCGCGGCCACCTAAGTTGGGCCCTCAAGGAGCACAACTCCACACACTAGCCATACGGTCTCCGAGAGACGGGCTTCGCACAAATACGACAAAAACCCCTCGGGAGTTGATGCCAACGATCCAACGACCTAGTGCAAGCGTAAAACAACCACGGAGTCTTCTCCGGGCAATCATAAACATCACCAATCCAGACGCATCCGGATGGGCTTCACACAGCATGCCTAAACCGTACTCGCGCTTCCGGTACTAATGCAATTAGACTAGCGGGGATGTCAACATCGACCCGTCGGAGAGCACCTTTCCCCCACGCGATGGTGGGGAGACACTTCCATGCAATTATGCTAAATAAGGGCTTCACCTGCCCAAGAAGAAAAGTCGTTACCCTTGACGTGCGTTTCTGAGGCATGGCTCGGTCACGAACAATCCTTGTAGCGGCTTCCACGCACGTATCCGGCTTGCTCACGCCGAAGAAATCTCCACGACGAATCCTTCCGGTGCGGCTTCCCCTTTCCAACACGAAACCCTAACCCTAACCCTAACCCTTGGTCGGCCAAGAGGAGGAGGGTGTAGGTTGGCTTCAACCCTAGCCGGCGGCGGCCGGGGCAAGGAAGAGGGAAGAAAAGGCTCGGGCTATCTCCTCACAGCCGGCGGCCAAGAGAAGGAGGAGGTGAAGGAAGTGGAGAGGAAGAGGCTCGGGCTTCTTCCAACCAGCAAGAGAGAGAGGGAGGATCGGAGGGAGACGGAGAAGATGGAGGGAGCTGTGTGCTCCTCCGGCGCCGGCGACGGGAGGGACGAAGGAGGCGGGGCTCGGCTCCTGGTTTCGCCGATCGGGAAAGAGGGCGAGAGAGAAATCGCACGAGAGAGAGAGATCGGGGGAGGCGGCTGGGTAGTTAGATTAGGTTAGGTTATAGATTTTTTATATATATATAAAACCTAAACTCAATCGGCTATCGGCAGCCCACACCCTAACCGCGCCCCAAATTCGTTCAAACTCGCGCGCCAAATTTACGGGGCGTTACAATTCTCTCCTCCTAAAAAGAAATTTCGTCCCGAAATTCAAAATACGAATAACGAAATGAAATTCGCCATACCTGAGTTAAACAGATTGGGGTACTCCTCGCGCATGACCTCTTCAGGCTCCCAAGAGAGCTCTTCGCGGCCACAATTGTCCCAACGGACACGCACCATCTTGATTGTCTTTCTCCGCAACTGTCGGATGTCGCTATCGATAATGCAAATCGGCTTCACCTTAGTAGATAGGCCGCTATCCACCGGCACCACACCGGCTTCCAACACAGAATCGGGTTCCCGCACCGCCTTCCTCAGCACTGAAATATGGAAGACGTCATGCAACCCACTCAGCTCCGTCGACAAAGCAAGTCGGTAAGCTGCCTCGCCGATGCGTTCGGTGATCTCGAATGGCCCTAAATACCTTGGACTCAGCTTCTTCAAGCGACGAACCCTTGACACTCCTTTGAAAGGCTTTAACTTCAGGTACACCCAATCTCCAACCGCGAACTCCACGTTCCGGTGCTTTGCGTTATAATACTTTGCTTGACGATCTTGGGCGGTCAACAACCGCTCTCGAATGATCCGTATAGACTCATTTGCCTCAACAACATCTTTGCGCTTCAGTAATTTTGTATCACCTGTCTCTGCCCATGCTAACGGAGTGCGGCACTTCCTGCCGTATAACGCTTCGTACGGGGCCATCTGGATACTTGCCTGATAACTGTTGTTATAGGCGAACTCAACCATGTGCAAGTGATTTTCCCAATGTTGTCCGAAATCTAAAACGCACATGCGCAACATATCTTCCATCGTACGATTAGTCCTCTCAGTTTGTCCATCAGTCTGCGGGTGGAAGGCTGTGCTAAACTTGAGCTTCGTGCCCAACGATCGATGAACATGCCTCCAATCACCGGACGTAAACCGTCCATCACGGTCGCTGACTATGCTGCGAGGGACTCCATGCAACCGAACGATGTTCTCCACATACAACTTTGCTAGCTTCTCCACTGGATCGCTCTTTCGATTTGGAATGAAATGCGCAACTTTGGTCAACCGATCAACAATCACCCAAACGGAATCATTTTTCTGCAACGACTTCGGCAAACCGTGCACAAAATCCATGGAAATGTCATCAAATTTCCACTCCGGGATTGGCAACGATTTCAAGAAGCCTCCAGGTCGTTGGCATTCGGCCTTCACTAGCGCGCATGTTTGACATTTTGCCACGTAGAGAGCTATGTCCTTCTTCATGCCTGGCCACCAAAACAATATCTTCATATCCTTATACATCTTTGTGCTCCCAGGGTGAACTGAGTATTTGGTGTTGTGAGCCTCGTACATCAATTCTTCCCGTAGAGTGCCAGACTTTGGGATGCACAAGCGATTATCCTTCCTCAGAAGACCGTCTTGAACCAAGAACTGGGAATTTGACCCTTCCGATGCATAACGTTTCATGCTCTCATCGAGCTCCAACGCTCTCCGAACTCTGTCTGCAAGGTCGCATTGCACCTCCGTCCAGTTCAAGCATGCGTTTGCACTAGTACTCCTGTCGACACAGGTAATACCCAAGTCTTCCAACTCCTGGATTAAACGTTCATCATGCCTGCTCAACCAGTTTGCTCGCGCTGGAGTTCTGCGACTTAAAGCATCAGCGACCACATTCCCCTTCCCGGGTGTATAATGAATCTCGAATGTGTAATCTCCGAGGAATTCCATCCATCTTCTTTGCCGCATGTTCAACTCCTTCTGGTTCAACAGGTACTTAAGACTTTTATGGTCCGTAAAGATGTCAACCTTCACGCCATATAGATAATGCCGCCACAGCTTCAGGGCAAATATCACCGCCGCTAACTCCAAGTCGTGGACGGGATAGTTTCTCTCATGCACCTTCAGTTGGCGCGAGCCGTAAGCTATAACTTGACCAAACTGTAGGAGAACGCAGCCTAAGCCGCTCCCTGAGGCATCGCTATAAATTTCATAGCCGTCCGTACCACATGGCGATCTCAAAATAGGCGCCGTGGTCAGACGACCCTTCAATTCCTCAAAAGCTCGTGCGCACTCTGGTGACCACACAAACTTCTTATCCTTTCTCGTCAAGGTAGTGAGAGGTAAAGCAATCCGTGAGAAGTTCTCCACGAACCTCCTGTAGTAGCCGGCAAGTCCCAGGAAACTCCGGACTTCCGCCACTGTAGTCAGTACGGGCCACTCCTGTATAGCTGCTATCTTCGCTGGATCCACAGCGATACCTTCTCCACTAATGACATGATCGAGAAATGCTACAGACGATAGCCAAAACTCGCACTTAGAGAACTTGGCATAAAGTCGACTTCTCCTCAGGGTGTGCAAAACCAATCTCAGGTGGTTCGCATGATCCTCCTCCGACTGTGAATATACCAAAATGTCGTCTATGAAGACAATCACAAATCGGTCCAGATATTCTCGAAAAGTTCTGTTCATCAAATCCATGAATACTGACGGCGCGTTTGTCAGCCCGAACGGCATCACTGTGAACTCGTACTGGCCATAGCGTGTGCCAAATGCCGTCTTGGGAATATCACTTTCCCTTATACGCAACTGATAATAACCGGACTTCAGATCCAGCTTCGAGTAGACAGTTGATCCAGCCAACTGATCAAATAGATCATCGATTCTCGGAATCGGATATTTATTCTTCTCTGTCAGCTTGTTCAGTTCTCGGTAATCTATGCATAGACGCAGGCTTCCGTCCTTCTTTTTCACGAAAAGGACCGGCGCACTCCAAGGTGAACCACTTGGACGAATATACCCCTGCTCTAGCAATTCCTGCAGCTGAACCTTTAGCTCCGCCATTTCCTTTGGCGCCACTCTATACGGTGCACGGGCCACAGGTTTCGCACCTGGCACCAGATCAATAGGGAAATCAATCTCTCGCTGGGGTGGAATCCCAGGGAGATCTTTAGGAAACACATCCGCGAATTCTGACACAATGGGAATGTCGTTCAAACGGGACTTCGGCTCTACAGCCTCCAATAATGTGAAGAACAACTCTGCGCCCTTCTGAACTGCTTTTACCACTTGGAGAGCAGACATCAGCGTCTTGCTCGATCCTCGCATGCCAGCGAATTTGGTCTCGCATTCAGTACCTTGCCCCAAAGTGATTTCCTTCGAGTTGCAGTCAATACACGCATGCTGCTCTGAAAGCCAGTCCATGCCAAAGATCACGTCAAACTCGGATATCGGCAGTAGAGCTGCTTCCAACTTAAAATCACGACTACCAATCCGCACTTGGACACAGCAAGACCTATCCGCACGCATCAAGCACCCGTTAGGTAGTAAAACATCCAGTCTATCACTTGATACAACGGAAGGCACTCCGATGCGCAATATGAAGTCCTCGGATAGAAATGAATGAGAAGCGCCTGTATCGAACAGTGCTCTCGCCGGATAGTCCCAAATTAGGACGAAACCTAACTCAAACATGTTAAGCATGACACAAAGTAGCAAGTATATAAAGCAGTAGAAACTATATACTACGACATACCTGTCACCACGTCGTTTTGCTTTATAGCCTCCTGTTGGCCAAGGTTGTAAACTCGAGGCTGAGCGGGAGTATAGTGAGAAGCTGTTGACTCCACCGCTTTCCCCTTCTCGGCATAAGATGCCCCTGCCTTCTTCTCAGTCTTCGGAGGGCCACTGCGGCACTCCCGGGCATAATGCCCCACCTTGCCGCAAGTGTAACAAGTAACCGGGCCTCTACTCGGAGTAGCTCCAGAAGTAACAGTAGAAGGGGCGGGTCCAGACGACCTACCCTTCTTGTTCCACCTGTTGCGGAACCCAGACTTCGAAGAGGTATTTGCCTTGAAATCTGGCTTCTTCACAGCCAGATCTTTCTTACTCTGCACTCTCCTCATGTCTACATCCAACGATCTGGCAGAGTTCACCAAAACCTGAAAGCCCTGCGTCATCGGGCCTGAGAGAAGTAGCCTCAGGTCATCCCGCAGTCCTTCATAAAACCTGTTGGTCTTTCGCTCCTCGTCCGTAAACGTGAAGCTGGCATACCGCCCCAACCTCGTGAACTCGTGCAAGTACTCATCAACTGAACCTTCTCCCTGAGTCAGACGCTGAAACTGATTCTCCAACGCAATCCTCTGCGTGGAGGGGAGGTACCTGGCCAGAAATAGTCTCGAGAACTCCTCCATCGAGATCTCAGATAGCTGCCTGCCAGCAAGCTGATGCAACTCTACCTCGTCCCACCAAAGCCTTGCCTCTCCATCCAGCAGGAAAGTGGCTATGGTCACCTTCTGAGCTTCATCAGTCTCTGTCGCTGTCAGGGTCCTCTTGATACGGGAGAGCCAATCTTCGACCTGAGTCGGTGATTCCACTCCCGAAAATGTAGGAGGATGGAAGCTCATGACATGTTGCATCTGCCTGTCATTTGCTCGCTTTGCCACCAAGGGCTCAGCAGGCACTTGCCTCGCCGCCATCGGCTCGGCTACAACAGTCTGCTGCGGGACCACCGCAGGGTGTACCTGCTCTCTGGGCTGCGCATTGATCATTGCAAACACCGCTTCCGCAACTAATCGGATAGTCTCGGCAGAAGGAGGAGGTGTAGGCGCATCCCTCGGTGCATTACTCTCTGCAGTGTGCTGATTCCGGGACTCCGCAGCACCACTTCTGGTCACCTATAGTTGCAACGCACACATTCGTGACTAAAAGACATAGCAAACATCAAACAAAGGAACGCTCAGGTTCCACAAACAATGTTTTTCAATGTGTTTCATGCATGTTTTTCATTCCTAAGTGGACATTCACGGGTCTTTTCATGTTAAAATGGCAACGCACATAAGTGCTCACCACCCCTTAAAAGGAATTCGACCACGAATTCGAATAAGGAAGATCGACGCCGGGGTCTGATACCAAATTGTAACACACCCCATCCGTTACGGGTAATATAACAGAAGGTCCGGCCGGGGCCCCACGTCATATTAAGCGAACAGACGGAACGGTTACTAAATTTGAAATACCATAATCCGATACATTTAATTAAAACCGTATCCTAACTCAGAATCATTCTAGCGGAAGCATAAAAGGAGTTTAACGAAAAACCGCGCCCAACGGCGAATGTCCACTAAACAAGCAAAGGAATGAAAATACAACCACATGTCCACAAAACGGCCTTAAGGCCTTACTTGAAAGTGTTCAACTGAAAATACAAGTAGCTTGCATACATCGGCACGCAGGCCGGCAATACATGAAACTAGCTAACAAAAAGGGGCTGGGCCTTCGAGGGCCAGCTCAGCAAAATGGGCTTCGGCCCGCTATTTCCCGCCCGGCTCCGCAGCACCTGCAAGCAAACATTCCACCGAGCGGTGGCAAACAAAGTAACGGTCAGCAAAGGCTGACCAAATTATAACGACCCCACCCCTTTCTCGGGGTGGCGGTGCCTCTTCCCTGCAAGCGGATTAGCATAATCACATAAAGCTAAAAAGTGCATTTAAAGCATCAAAACACCACAAACGTTGGCTCAACCGGCCCAACGTCTCGTGCACTCAGGGCACCTTAACGGTGTACCGGATATCCCCGGTCCCACTACCATTCTCAGTCCTGGACTGGATGGCTACATAATGAGCATTCGCTAGTCGTGACTCAAAGGTCTCGACTCTCTCCTATGCCTGTAGCAACCCACCAATTATCTTAGGTGGTCGAACTACACCACATAGTGCAGGTACAGTTCGGTCGAGCCCGCTGCTCAAATCGTCGTACCCAACACGCACGACGCGGGTCGACTTCCCCTTGCCTGTTATCGCATACATAACCGATTGTTATGTAACAAGGGTGGTACTCGCGGCCACCTAAGTTGGGCCCTCAAGGAGCACAACTCCACACACTAGCCATACGGTCTCCGAGAGACGGGCTTCGCACAAATACGACAAAAACCCCTCGGGAGTTGATGCCAACGATCCAACGACCTAGTGCAAGCGTAAAACAACCACGGAGTCTTCTCCGGGCAATCATAAACATCACCAATCCAGACGCATCCGGATGGGCTTCACACAGCATGCCTAAACCGTACTCGCGCTTCCGGTACTAATGCAATTAGACTAGCGGGGATGTCAACATCGACCCGTCGGAGAGCACCTTTCCCCCACGCGATGGTGGGGAGACACTTCCATGCAATTATGCTAAATAAGGGCTTCACCTGCCCAAGAAGAAAAGTCGTTACCCTTGACGTGCGTTTCTGAGGCATGGCTCGGTCACGAACAATCCTTGTAGCGGCTTCCACGCACGTATCCGGCTTGCTCACGCCGAAGAAATCTCCACGACGAATCCTTCCGGTGCGGCTTCCCCTTTCCAACACGAAACCCTAACCCTAACCCTAACCCTTGGTCGGCCAAGAGGAGGAGGGTGTAGGTTGGCTTCAACCCTAGCCGGCGGCGGCCGGGGCAAGGAAGAGGGAAGAAAAGGCTCGGGCTATCTCCTCACAGCCGGCGGCCAAGAGAAGGAGGAGGTGAAGGAAGTGGAGAGGAAGAGGCTCGGGCTTCTTCCAACCAGCAAGAGAGAGAGGGAGGATCGGAGGGAGACGGAGAAGATGGAGGGAGCTGTGTGCTCCTCCGGCGCCGGCGACGGGAGGGACGAAGGAGGCGGGGCTCGGCTCCTGGTTTCGCCGATCGGGAAAGAGGGCGAGAGAGAAATCGCACGAGAGAGAGAGATCGGGGGAGGCGGCTGGGTAGTTAGATTAGGTTAGGTTATAGATTTTTTATATATATATAAAACCTAAACTCAATCGGCTATCGGCAGCCCACACCCTAACCGCGCCCCAAATTCGTTCAAACTCGCGCGCCAAATTTACGGGGCGTTACATCAAGAGCATACTTCCGTTGGGAGAGAACCAAGGAACACGGTTTCCGAGAGATTTCAATTCCCAAGAAGTATTTTGGAGAACCCATATCCTTCGTGACTAGGTGTTGGTGGAGATGGACCTTCGTCAAGGCTACACCAGCTTGATCGTCGCCAGTAAGAAGAATATCGTCCACGTAAACAGCTAGCACAACCAGACCCGAAGATGTCTTGCGAATGAACAAGGAGTGATCAGCCGAACTCCTGGTGAAACCGATAGCCCCAACGATGTTACTGAACTTATCGAACCACGCCCTGGGACTTTGCTTTAGGCCATAGATGGCCTTCTTCAACCGGCATACTTGAGTCTCCCCCTGAGCAACATACCCAGGAGGTTGCTCCATGTAGACGTCCTCGTGAAGGTCACCATAGAGGAAGGCATTCTTGACGTCCAACTGCGAAATAGGCCAATCCCTGTTGACCGCCACCGATAAAAGGACCCGAATGGTGCTGAGGCGAGCAACTGGCGAGAACGTGTCAAAGTAATCAACACCATAGGTCTGAGTAAACCCTTTTGCAACAAGACGGGCTTTGTACCGGTCCACACTGCCATCAGGATGGAACTTGACGACAAACACCCAGCGACAACCAACCACATCCGTGCCAAAAGGAGGAGGCACAAGGGTCCAAGTGCCCCGATCAGAGAGAGTAGCAATCTCGTCATCCATGGCAGCCTTCCAGTGAGGAATATTAAGGGCTTCCTGGTAGGTGCGAGGTGTGGTAGTCGCGGAGATGGCTAGGGTGAAGTCCCTGCGAGAAGGTATTAGCCGATCATAAGAAATAACAGCTGTCAGCGAGTGCTGGGTGCACGTCCGAACCCCTTTGCGAAGGGCAATGGGCAGCTCCAGGTCCTCGAGTTCCTCAGTCGCCGGTGTATCCGTGGCGGAGATAGCTGGCCCGGGAGAAGAGAGAGACGACCGAGGGGATGAGGGAGAAGGATCATGATCAAGAGAAGGAGCGGCTGGTGGAGGTGGGGATGGAGGAAGCTCAAGAGGAGTGGATGTGGTGGAGAGAATGGGTGGAGAGGTCGAGTCGGTAGGAGGAAGAGGGAGGTTCGATCCATCGACCTGTGGGAGATCAGAAGAGAAGTAGGCGGCATTCTCAAAGAATGTCACATCCGCCGAGACGAACTGCTTGCGATGAACAGGGTCAAAGCAGCAGTAACCTTTTTGAGTTGTGGAGTAACCCAAAAAGATACATTTCGTAGCACGAGGGGACAATTTGTCACGAGTTGCGGCAGGGCTATGAACAAAGGCAGTGCACCCAAAAATGCGGAGTGGTAAGGGAAAGGGGTCCTTGGAGGGATAGAGGATGGAAAAAGGGGTTTTGCCTTTGAGGACGGTAGAGGGAATGCGATTGATGAGGTAGCAGGAGATGAGGACCGCGTAGCCCCAATAGCTACGAGGAACCTGCATCTGCGTCATGAGAGTGCGAGCGATATCGAGGAGGTGACGGTTTTTACGTTCCGCCACCCCATTTTGCTGGGAGGTATAGACGCAGCTAGTTTGATGAATGATGCCATGTTGCGTACAGAAAGAAGCGAAATCACTACTTAGATACTCTTTAGCATTATCAGAGCGAAAAATTTTGACAGAAGCATCAAATTGATTT
The DNA here is from genome assembly GCA_039513925.1 of Platanthera zijinensis. Lineage (NCBI taxonomy): Eukaryota > Viridiplantae > Streptophyta > Magnoliopsida > Asparagales > Orchidaceae > Platanthera > Platanthera zijinensis. The sequence goes on from CM077088.1 coordinate 33,729,857, forward strand.
TTAATCATATAATAAAATGACGTCCATACAGAAAAAAGTTCGGAGCGATCCTTTAATAGATACACCCGCGTACATCGAGAATAATCATCAATAAAGGTTACAAAATAGGAACTTCCACGCCCGATGGTGAGGGTAGGGGAAGGTCCCCAAACATCAGAGTGAATAAGGTCGAACGGCTTGGAACAGCCACGACTTTTCTTAGGAGGAAAGGGGGAACGGTGATGCTTGCCCAGTTGACAGGCATCACAGTTGATAGGAGAGTCCTGCTGAGGTAGGTGAGGAAACAGTTGGTGGATGAGACGCGAGGGAGGATGCCCCAGGCGAAGGTGCCACTGAAGAAGATCTGTAGAAGCGGGAGAGAAGACGGTAAGAGCAGATACATCATCAAGGAAGTAGAGACCGCCCCTCTCAGTCCCAGTAGCAATCGTCCGCTTGGAGTCCGGGTCCTGAAACGAATAAGAAGAAGGAGTAAATGTTACCGAACACTGAAGTTGCTTACAAAGAGAAGTAACCGACAATAAATTGCACGGAAACTTGGGCACATAAAGAGTATCCGCCAGGCGAAGGGACGGAGTAACTTGAACCATGCCCGTTCCATGCACCGGAGAGGGAGAACCATCCGCAACGAGAACAGGGGGCAACCGATCATGTGTTTCTAGGAGAGAAAAGCACTGAGGATTGCCCGTCATATGATTAGTGGCGCCAGAGTCGATTAGCCATTTACCTTGGGTAACCACGTGGGCACTACCTGAAGTCGTGGCCACGGAGGTAGATGGCTTGGAAGAAGTAGGAGTATCACCAGCGGGACGAAGATGCTGGACAAAGCATCCAGTAGACGAGGTGGAGCCATCAGAATTGGTCATCCTGGAAGAGAGGTCGCGCGGTTAAGAGGAGAGACCAGGCGAGCAAAGGAAGGAAGAGTTCGCAGCGGTCACAATTAGACCAGCGGCAAGCAATGCCACGACCAAGCTGCGAAGCACAAGAAGAGAAGCCGCACGGTTAACAAGGGAAACCGAGCGGGAAGAAGAAGAAGAAGCCGCGCGGATAGAGAGAGCGAGAAGATCGCGCGAACAAAAAGCAAACCGCGGCGGGCAGAGAGAAGAAGCTGCAACGGTCACGGTGTCAGCACACTAGTGGCAAGAAGGGCAGAGAGGCCGCCTAAACAAGGAAGAACTCACGCGAACAGAGAGAAATCGCACGGATAGGAAGAAAAAGATCTGCAGCGGTCACGATGGTAGACACCAGCGGCCAGAGAAGCCACGACCAAGCCGTAGAACCAAACAGAGAGAGAGAAGTCGGGCGGCTAGCAGACAGACCGCGCGAACAGAAGAGGAGGATAGAAGAATCTACGGGAGAAGAGAGCTCGCGCGAGCTGAAAAGACAGGCCGCGGCGAGTAGGCAGAGGTCGCACGGACAGAAGAAAACACAATCAGGAGGACTAGATCGGGTCCTCTGATACCATGTGCGAATAGAAATATAGAAACCGGAAAGTGGAGAATGCAATTTTTATTATCCAAAAAAGTAAGTATTACAAAGGTATAGCCTCCCTTATCTAGAATGGAGGAGATGGGAGAGAATACAAATACCCAATGTGGGACTAAATACACAAAAACATCATCTACAAAGCTAACCGCCAATCCGCCCAGGAGACCGCCTAACCGTGCGGTTAGTAGGCACTAACCGCCCGGTCACCACCAGAGAACACGCAGCCGACCACCGAGATCCCAGAGATTAGCCGGCAGACCGCCCGGCTACCAAACCGCCAGTCTTAGCCGCCTGTCCGCCAAGGTCTATACAGCAACACAGAGATTAGTCGGGCTGACCGCCCGGCTACCAAACCGCCAGTCCTAGCCGCCTGTACTCCCAGGTCTATACAGCAACACTTGAGCAGAGGAGAAGCTTGCCCAAGCAGAGAGGAAGCTTGCTTGAGCAGAGGAGAAGCTTGCTCAAGCAGAGAGGAAGCTTGCTTGAGCAGAGGAGAAGCCTGCCCAAGCAGAGAGGAAGCTTGCTTGAGTAGAGGAGAAGCTTGCCCAAGTAGAGAGGAAGCTTGCTTGAGCAGAGGAGAAGCTTGCTCAAGCAGAGAGGAAGCTTGCTTGAGCAGAGGAGAAGCCTGCCCAAGCAGAGAGGAAGCTTGCTTGAGCAGAGGAGAAGCTTGCCCAAGCAGAGAAGAAGCTTGCTTGAGCAGAGGAGAAGCTTGCCCAAGCAGAGAGGAAGCTTGATCAGGTACTGTCGAGCAGGCAGCTACTTGAATGGTTAGCTTTGCAGGTTGATGCCGAGAGAGGAGAGAAGAAGAGAGGAGGCCGCTAGCAGCGGCAACAGCAGACTTCGCCCGCCGCGGCTTGAATACCACTCTTGCGACGGGCTTTTCCTTTATTCAAGAAGAGTTACAACTTGCTATTGCACCATTACATATAAGAGCAGTAGAGGGTACAATGGGGGAAGCTGGCGGCTGAGGAAGGAGAGGCCAGAAACTAAGTAAAAGGAGCTGCAGAGGACTGGAGAACTGAGGCTGCCGATGTTGCTCAAGCTGCCTGATGAGGGTAGAAAAAACTAAGTCCACAGCCCTTGACGACCTGGGAGAACTGGAAATCGGAGGCTGCGGAGGCTGCGCAAGCTGCCAGCTGATGGCAGAAAAAACTAAGTCCACAGCTTTGACGACCTGGGCGGACTGAGGATTCGGAGGCCGCAGACCTTGCTTGGCCAACTCCGACGACCTGGAAAACTGAGTCCGCAGGCTTTGATCAAGGTGGCAGTTCTCCTCCCAACCGTCCAGAATGAGAGGCCTTGGGGGGTATTTATAGGCCCGGGGAGAATCTGGTCCAGTGACGTCATCCTTGACGACCTCGGTGAACTCGGCGGACTGAGCAACCTGAGGAGCAGGTGGGCGAACCTTGAGCAGGAGGGGGAGGCCTGAGGAGCAGGCCCCCCTGAGGGCAGGCAACCTGAAGCCAGGCCGCCCCTAGGGGAGGCGACCTGAGGCCTGGCCGCCCCTAGGGAGGCGACCTGAGGCCAGGCCGCCCCTAGGGGAGGCGGCCTGAGGCCAGGCCGCCCCTAGGGAGGCGGCCTGAGGCCAGGCCGCCCCTAAGGGAGGCGGCCTGAGGCCAGGCCGCCCCTAGGGGAGGCGGCCTGAGGCCAGGCCGCCCCTAGGGGAGGCGGTCTGAGGCCAGGCTGCCCCTAGGGAGGCGACCTGAGGCCACGCCGCCCCTAGGGGAGGCGGCCTGAGGCCAGGCCGCCCCTAGGCAGGCGACCTGATGCCAGGCCGCCCCTAGGGCAGGCGGCCTGAGGCCAGGCCGCCCCTAGGGAGGCGACCTGAGGCCAGGCCTCCCCCTGACGGCGGAAGCCTGGGGCCAGGCTGGACAGGGGAGCCGAGTCCTGCGATGGTACGGTCGTGCGCTGGCACCGGCAGATCGGACCTGCGAACTGACATAGGTTGCCTCCTGCAAGCAAGCATGCTGCATGGTTAGTTGTCCGAATTGCTTGTCCTGCGAGGGTGAGCTATGGAAGCAGCCCGCCGTCCCGCAGGGCACGCGGTGGCTATGCGATCATGGCGGTTTAGATAGGGGAGACCGTCCTAGCCACACGGCCTGAAAGAAAAAAGGAGGTCCGCCTGGACCAACAAGGGAAGGCTGAGGTAGATCGCGATCCTCGAGGGGTTCCCTTGAGTGGGCCGCGACTTGCGAGCTAGAGACCTTGGGAGGGATCGTCGATTTTGGGGTTAACAGGGTGGGTCATATGACCTATAACTACAGTCTTTTATATAACAATCATCACTATCATGATTGAACGCCCCACAATTATGACATCGAGAATATAAATATGAGTACATGATTTTTGCGTGAGAGAATTCACCAAATGAATATTAATCTTTGCAGAAATCAACTACACACAAAAAAATTTAAATGGATAAACCTACTTTGAATTTTAAAAAAATAGATTAAGAATAAATAAAATTAAAAATTGTAAAGTAAAAAAAAACAAATCCTAGAAATTAAAAAAAATGAACAAATTGATCAAACATAGGTTAAATATGAATTTTATCATCTTTTCATACACATTAAAATATTTTTTAAACCATTTATGCTAAAGAAAATGAACATAGATAACTTCTTTTGGGAAGTTATCAAGAACCACGGCTACGCTTTCCCTCTTTCAGTTTAATCTACCTCTTCTCTTTGTGGAATGCACTCTTAAGCTTGTAATAAAACTAAATTTGCTTTAAATTTGTTTATGAATGAAGTTTGTTTGGTTAGTTACTTGCTCTGTTGTTAGCTGTGATGCACTCGTCTCCGCTCACATCCACTCACTCATGCATTTGAACCACTCTGGCAAAGTCGAGAGTTGGTGGATGAAGAGGTGATTACGACCCTCACTCTCCGAACTTGCTCTTTGTCCATCCGCCTAATGAAGCACGACATAGCGTCCTGCACTCACTCCATCACCCAAGCGAAGCGGTGCCGGTGACCCGGAGTAGTGTTCTTTTTGTTCTATAGCATTAGGAATCCAAAAACCAACCCCTTTGTTGTTTATTTTAACTCTTAGTAACAATATTCACGCGACACTTTTACGTACCCTTCCTGCATTCCCTCGAGATCGACATTCGGGGAAGCTATTCCCAAATTATTACTTGACAGCGATCGATACACTTGCCGACGACGCATCAAGTTTTTGGCGCCGTTATCGGGGAGTGCAGATGTAAGTGATCTGGGTTGTCGAAGGTAGTTACTCAAGAGTTGTTGTTTTTGATTTTTTGTTTTGTTGTCATCTTTGGTGTATGCAAAGACAAGGATCAGGAGAGTTGCTTTCTTACGATCCTGAAATAGAGAGGACCTCTCGAGCACGGAGGCGTACTGCAAATGCTCGGCTAGAGATAGATCACAATCTAATTCAGGTTGGAGGCCATGGAAGAGGAGAAGAGCCAATCTTAGGACCAGACGCTGATGAGAATATTGGAAACCGACAGGGACAGCCGATGCATAGGGCTGGTCCGAGAGGAAATGGAGCTGTTGCTGGAGGGCAGCATGTTGATGAGAATGAGATAAATAGGTCGAGGCCTCACACGATGAGAGATTACACTACCCCCACTGTTGGGAGTGTGTATCCAGCTTTTGGGCCAGCCATCCCTAACCTACAGTTTGAAATCAAACCGGCTATTTTGAACATGATAAACAGCAACGCTCAATTCTCTGGGTTGTCGAGCGAGGACCCACACATGCATCTCTCGGATTTTTCTGAGATATGCGGGACCTTCCGTTACGGCAAAATACCCGACGAAACGGTGAAGATGAAGCTATTTTCATTTTCACTGTGTGATAAAGCCAAGGCGTGGCTGCATAGCTTACCTCCGAGAATTGCCACAACATGGGATGCTTTAACTGCGTGATTCCTGGAGAAGTTCAATCTGGTAGACAAGATTGTGAACCTGCGCCGGGAGATAGGTAACTTCCGCCAGTTTGATCAGGAGAGCCTAGCGGAGGCGTGGGAATGCTTCAATGATTTGCTGAGGAAATGCCCAAACCATGAGTTCCATCCTTGGAACTTGGTGAGCCAATTCTACTTTGCCATCGAGCCCAATTAAAGGGCTATGATTGACGTTGCTGCTGGAGGATCGTTGATGAACCTTACACCTGAGGTAGCACTGAGGCTTCTGAAAGATACTGCCTCACATAGCATATATTGGACTGCTGGGAGAAATATCCAAAGGAACACCCATGGAATCTTCGCTCTTGGATCAGTTGTACCCACTGCAACCCTTGTCATGACAATCTCTTGCCAAGGATGCGGCGGGGACGACCATCACACATATGAATGCCCGGGAGAAGAACTGTCTGGTGAGCTGTATAATTTGAATATGAACGAATCTGTGAATTTTATTGCTAACCAAAATAGGGGTGTGTCGTATGGGAATGCGTATAACCCGGGGGTGAGAAATGACCCCAACTTTTCGTGGAACCAAAATGTCGGTGGCCAACGATGGCACCCAGGGCAGCATCAATTCGATGCTTGAGCCTCTGGGAGCCAACCGAGGCCGCCTAATCCGGGTTATAATCAGACCCCTTCGGCACCGAAGAAGAGTAATTTGGAGGAGATGATGGAGAAGTTCGTTGAGGTCGCTCAATCGAATATGGCTAATCAGACCGCATCTATGCGGAATCTGGAAGTGCAACTGGGACAATTGGCCCAGGTGCTAGTCGAGCGTCCCCAGGGGACTCTTCCAAGTAACACAGAGAAGAACTCGTAGATCAGGGGAGGAGTCTTGCTGAGAAGGAAAAGGGAGTGTATGGTGATCTAATGATCGCTTGTACGATCAACAACATCAAGACCTCCGCACTTTGTGATTCCGGATCTTATATAAACGTTCTCGCTCTGCAAGACGTCGAGAAGTTTGATTTAAAATTAAATCCGGATAATCGTACCTCTCTTATTTTAGCTAACGAAGTTCTAGTGGAGACTGAAGGAGAGGTGAGAGAGGTTGAAGTTACGGTGGACAGAACCAAGGTTGTAGAGGATTTCCAAGTATTGGGGCCTATCGAAAATACTTCGATCCCAATCTTGGGAGTCCCATTTTTGAGGGAGAGCGACGCCATCTTGGATTTTTCCAAGGGGAAGGTGGTTGTACCAAATGTGGTGAAACCGCCGTGCTTACCTGACTCCGTCACTGAACCTCTGTACCCCCCCCCCCCCCACTCCTAATTTTTTCACTGATGAATTGTTTAGTAATGTGGATGACAGAGATAAATAGGAAACATGGAAGCAGAACGAGAAAAGAAGTACGTGTGAAGAAGAGCGTGGTGATGAGGAAGAGAAGGAGTTGTTGGTTTGTGAGGAGGCTGTTGATGAAATTCCTGAGTTTGGATTTGTAGGAGAGCATGATTCTCCTCATTTTGAATTTATGAATAAACAATTTAATCGTAAGGTTTCGTAGGCGGATCCGGTTGCCACTATGACGTCGGAGACAATGAAACCTAAAACTTTGGATGGGGAGTTAGTTGATTACGCAAAGTGGCGTTCCCCAACAGTGGAGAAAAAGAGAAATGAATGTTTATTGCGATCCGCTCGTTCTATTGCTCTCCAGGGATAGAAGCTTGGGGCTTGAGGCAGGTTGGGTAAAACCAACTTGAACCCTAAAGCTTCAAATCCTGGCATTTTTCACTCCTGTGGGGAGCTCTATCATAAATCTGCATTTAGTTGATAATTTGTTGGATAGTTCTGCTAGTAACTGCATGTGGACTTGCTTAGTTTTTTTTGTTTATTTAGGTCTTGAGGACATAAAACTCTATATCATGCTAATACAGGTATTTGGTCCACCTTAAGGATGGTAAACAAAAGGGTTTCTGTGAGACAACCCATGTTGGACCACTTGGTCCTGTGTTGTGCACTGTGTTTCTTTATATATATATATATATGCCAAAACATTTGTGCACATGTGAAGCTCCATAAATGTACATCAGAACAACATCAGCCACAGGATTGGCGGGCGTACGGGCATGGAGTTTTGGGGGTTAAGGAGGCTCCAAATCGAAAAGTGATCAACATGAAAGTTGTAGATCTCGGCGATCCGAACAACTTTCATGTTGATCACTTTTTGATCTGGAGCCTCCTTGACCTTCGATTTGGGACCCGAAAAGTGAAAAATCGTAGCCTAACTGTAGCAGTCTCGCCGCCCAGACTTTTCGGGTCCCAAATCGAAGGTCACGGAGGCTCCAAATCAAAAAGTGATCAACACGAAAGTTGTTCGGATTGCCGAGATCTACAACTTTCATGTTGATCACTTTTCGATTTGAAGCCGTTTTGACCCTTTCCCGTACGCCCGTTTGCCCGCAGCGACCCGTCGGGACAAGCGAAGCATGCCGTCGCTGGCCGGGTACTGTCACGCGTGGCCATCCGGGGCCGGGTACTGTTGGCGCATGGTCATCGGGTCGGAGGCCCGTGCCTGTCTCTCTTATATAGGCTTAAAAAAGCTTGAGCTTATATATGTTAAACATTCTTCCAAAATTTGTACGGTTAAGCCGGAATCTTGCCCGAAAGCTTGCTGGCTCGAAATGAATATAATAATAATAAATTTCAAAATTCGAGCTAGCAACCTTTCGGGCCAAATTCCGGGTAAATCATGCAAATTTTGGAAAAATGTTCAACATGAAAGTTGTAGATCTCATTCTTAGCTACAAAATGCATATATTATTTGCCTAATTCCGACATGTATTGTGGAAGAACCAACTCAAGCTTTTTTAAACTTAAAAAAACTTGAGCTTATATATTCCAAACCTTATATATATATATATATATATATATATATATATATATATATATATATATATATATATAAATTAGGTTGCGCACGCATCCAAATTTTTTTTTTTTCAAAACATATATATATGAGTACTTAAAATGACCGCAAAAAAATATGAAGTACTATTCCCATTTTTATTTTATAAAATTTTGCAAAATTTATTCTATAAAAATTAAATAATCTTCCCCCCCCCCCCCCCCTCTCTCTCTTTTTATCACTCCCCACTCTATCTCTCTCTCCTTCTCTCTCCCGCCCCCTCTCTTTCCCTCTTCCTCCACTCTCTCTCATAAATATCCCCCCTCTCATACTCTCTCTCATGATCCAATGGCCAATATTCAATCCATGGTGTGCCCTCAAATATCTATATTCCCTTATATATACGAGCATCTTCGCACGGGCTACGCCCGTGCTCGATGCTCTCGGGCGGCCTTCGGCCGCATCCAGGCGGGCTTCGCCCGCCTACTCACGGGCTTCGCCCGTGCTAGATGGGCCGCTGCGGGCTGCGCCCGCCTGTGAGCGGGTTGCGCACGCATCAAATTTTTTTTTTTCAAAACATATATATATGAGTACTTAAAATGACCGCAAAAAAATATGAAGTACTATTCTCATTTTTATTTTATAAAATTTTGCAAAATTTATTCTATAAAAATTAATTAATCTCTCCCCCTCTCTCTCTTTTTATCACTCCCCACTCTATCTCTCTCTCCTTCTCTCTCCCGCCCCCTCTCTTTCCCTCTTCCTCCACTCTCTCTCATAAATATCCCCCTTCTCATACTCTCTCTCATGATCCAATGGCCAATATTCAATTCATGGTGTGCCCTCAAATATCTATATTCCCTTATATATAAAGATATATATATATATATATATATATATATATTTCTATTTTCTTGTTTTGCATGAATCTCTAATTCGCAGGTGCGGGAAATTTTTGAGGCACGATTGGTATGCTCAATTTTGAGCATAGCTACTTCTTACCCCTAGCTCTTAATCTTATTTGGAATGTTTATTTTTCTAGTTGTCGCATTCAAGTCTAGGGGTAGAGCTGTTTGTGGTCACTACACAACATAATTTATTGCATACCTGTCTGTTATTTATTTATTTCATAATCACTGTAGCACACACTGAATCACCCACACGAGCGCGCTCTTAACCACGCACGCGGCTCGAGTCAAATGTATTATTTTTGTGTAAACTTTAAAATAGTGGTGTTGGCTTAGGATTTTAGGATATAGTAGTTTGAAACTCGTGCAGTGCTCCTAATTGAGTACTGATGATTTGTGTAGAAATAGTATAGATTTACTTTTTCTTTATGCTCGTAGATTTATGATTTTTCTACAGATGTAAATATTGTTTGTATTACTAAAAACTGTTGAATCTGAAGTAATCGAACGGTAGTGTAGGAATGTGTGTAGCCGTCACTACACTCTTATTGCTCGAGTCAGGAGGAAGGATCATCTTTCTCGGTGGCTAAGAACTTGCCCCAAGCTACTCTCGAAGCATTGATGCCCGGTTAGTCAAGCGTGAGTGTGACGTAGGCCATCATTTTGGCTAGTTTGAGCTTTGTTTACCTATTCCTAGCTGCTAATCATTGCAAGCCAAATTTGTGTCTACCCCTCCTTTGATTCAGTTTCACCTTCATTTACCAAAGCCTAAACCCAATCCCCTTATCGCAACCAAATCCATGAGCTACAGTAAAATGTTTTGATGAGGTGTAATATGTGGAATTTATGTGATGTGGTGGAATGAATTCATGAAAATTTTACTTGCTAAGTTTGGGGATTGCAAAAGAAAAAAAAAGAATGAAAAGAATGAAAAAGATTTTTTTTTTGAAGAATTACAATGAGAAATTGTATCCCCATCATGTTTATTGATATTGGTCGGGTTAGGCCGTGTACACGCTCGGTTTTCAAGTTAAGTCTGGGGGTGTGTAACACGTGCATCTCTAAGTGGTAGTATTGGTTTAGCTTATTGTTCGCTCGCTTTGGTTGTGTGTAGCCTCCATGTTTATCATTGACTACCAAACCTTAGCCTATGGCCCATTCTCTTAAAGTCATACGGATTCATGCTTGAGTCATGCTGGTACCGTGGAGAGATGGTGAACGGGCAAGCGTATGGTCCCCGACATTGATGGATTTCTTTGGAGGTGATCACGAGCCCTAGTCTTTGGCAATGCTCATCTTAGTGGCATGCCTACTTTCTTCCTACACATGACCGAACGATTCTCCAGAATTCTAATTTTGAGTAGATACAATATTTATTTACCTCTATCGAATAGTTTAAACTCCGTAGTATAATTAAAAAGTTTTTCTATTCCATTTTCAATGCACATAATGTATTTGATTTCTCATCTTACTTTATTTTGAAATTTCTGAGTCAGCTAGCTGATTTCAAGTCCACGGAGTGATGATTTGCTCGGGATGTGCAAATGGGTAAGTCTGGGGGTGTGATGAGTCCAAGTTATATACATATTTTTGGACTCATCTAGGCCGGTTTTCTCGTTAATGTACTACACTTGAGAGTCATATTTCTTTATATTAGTTTCTCTGTTCATTTCATGTTAAGTGCACATTAGGCCCGTTTTCAGTGTAATTTTGTTGTTTCTGTACTTTTGCCCTTTACTTGGTATTTTTCTGTGTCTAGAGAATGTGGCGTGCACACTTTGGTGGCCTTTCTATTTTTACTGCAGGTACAAGGGTCGTGTGCGTGTTCCGGGATTGTTCGGAAAATCCCAAACGGTACAGGAACACTGCGCACAATCACTGGACCTATTGCACACGACCACTTGTCGTGCGCCACTGATTGTGCGCACTACATTCTCCATTTTCCAAGTTCTGCCTGGGCGAACGCACGAGCACTGGTCATAGTGCGCACGACTACTGGTCGTGCGCCACTGCTCGTGCGCGTTTACCTTATTTTTCTGAAGTTCTGCCATTGCCAATCGCACGATCAGGGGATCCAGTGCGCACGACCATCGGTCGTGCGCCACTGATCGTGCGCATATATACTAATATTTCTGTCCAGCTGCAGGTTTCTCTGGAGCAGAGTGCACGATCATCAATAGACAGTGCGCACGACCAATGGTCGTGCGCCACTGATCGTGCACTCTGATTATTCTGCCTCCGTATATAAGGCCCTGCTCCGCGAATTAGGGCACGTTTTGTCATTTTTCCGCCTCACAGCTGCGCGCGAAGCGCTGTTCCTATCCTCCACAGATCCTCCACTCATCTCCACCCTCCGGGAAGCATTCTCCGGCCATCCAAAGCCATCTTCAACCTTCGGAGAGCTCCTGGCCACCAGCAGCGAGCAACGAGAACTTTTGGTGCTATTCCTCTGGACAAAAGGAAGAAAGGATTGAAGGAAAGGAAAGAAGACGGAGAAGAACAAGTGGATTGACGACCCATTTGCATCCGGTAGCAACCACGGTCAGAGTCGTGAAGTGGATTGACAACCCACCACTCCGTCCAAGAACCACGGCTACGCTTTCCCTCTTTTGGTTTACTCCACCACTTCTCTTTGTGGAATGTACTCTTAAGCTTGTAATAAAACTAAACTTGCTTTTAATTTGTCTATGAATGAAGTTTGTTTGGTTAGCTATTTGCTCTGTTGTTAGCTGTGATGCACTCGCCTCCGCTCACATCCACTCACTCGCGCACTTGAACCACTCTGGCAAAGGCTATAGTTGGTGGATGAAGAGGTGATTACGACCCGCACTCTCCGAACTTGCTCTCTGTCCATCCGCCTAACGAAGCACGACATAGCGGCCTGCACTCACTCCATCACCCAAGCGAAGCGGTGCTGTCGACTCGCAGTAGTGTTCTTTTTGTTCTGTAGCATTTGGAATCCAAAAACCAACCCCTTTGTTGTTTATTTTAACTCTTAGTAACAATCTTCACACGAGGCTATCACGTACCCTTCCAGCATTCCCTCGAGATAGACATTCGGGGAAGCTATTCCCAAATTATTACTTGATAGCGATCAGTACACTTGCCGACGACGCATCAGCAACGGCAAGGCCGCCCGAGATCGGGAGGCCTTAGTCGGCCCCTTGCGGGGTCGGTCGCGGCGAGAGTGTCCGGATCCTAGCGTCCTAGGCCGAACCTTACGAGGGTCAGCCGCGACGAGGCCGCCCAAGAAATGGCAGCCTTGGTCGGCCCTCGTGCAGGCCGGCCGCGGCGGGACCGCCAGTCTCTGGGCGGTTAAAGGGAGGCGATCGACCCGGGCCGGGCCGGCCGGCTCCGCCAGGTGATGGCGGTTGGGTCGCGCACGCGATCTAGGGCACGATAGCTATTACATGGATCAGGAGTGCGGATTTTGTGTCTGACGGTTACCTGCGTAACTCCCATGACTTTAGTGGGGAGAGAGGGTGGTTTGGCTATGCGCAGCCCGATTTTCCTATAAATTTGGGTTGACCCTATCATTTTCCCCCAAAGTCCTCGAAGTTCAGAGCCGCAGCGAGTGGAGTTTGTGCGCTTTTACTCTTTATGCTGATCTGGACCTTAATGGAGGGTGCAACAGAGGATGAGCCTTATGGCGCGGTCGACAGTGAAAAGGTATGGTGAAGGGATGAATTGCGACGAGAATCACAACGGGCGCAAGGCTCTAACGCACAGAGGGGAGACCAGACGGAGCAGGATGGCCATCTTCGGGGGGGGCGTAAGTGGGACGATCCCCGCGCGCGAGGAGAGCGCGCGTATGGGTTGCGCTTTACGCGCTACACGCGAGGCGCGCACTGGGTTGCGCCCAATGGGCTGCGCACAGGGCTGCACGATGGTTGCGCCATCTGCACGGTGCAGAAACGGGGGTTGCACCCTGCCCGGTGTGCACTGGTATCCACGTGTGCAATGCGCGTGGGTTATGCCTCGCGTGAAGCGTGCGCGGGTTGCTTCGTGTGCGCTGCGCAGGTAGCGCCCCGCGCACTGCGCATGCACGGGTTGCACCCCACATGCAGCGCGAGTGCATGGTGCGTCTTGCGTGTGGGGCGAGACACGCGTGAGGTACGCCCTACGCGTAGAGCCCGCACGCAGGTGCGGGGGGAACCAACACGTTTTGTGTGCGTGCACGAGACACGCTCCATGTGCTTGCGAGTTATGCTCGGCACGCAATGAGCGTGCATGCAGGGTGCTTTGTCGTGTCGTGCTTGTGTGCTGCTTGCCTCCCTGCTTGCGGCGTGTGGGTCGCAGCTCCCGAGGTGTCCCCTCGTTCGGACTTTAACTTATTTTTGTATGTTTTTTCAGTCTCTGAGGCGTGCTATTCACATTAGGCCGATGCGTATGCGTTCCATTCTTACTGTAAAGTAGATTACTTCTTGGAGAGGGCGCTACAACATTCCCTCCAATCTTGAAATCAAAATTCCTCAAGGCGAGCAGTGGGTGCAGAGTCCCCCGGTGGGCTGGATGACTTTATGTGAATCATCTCATAAGGCCGGTCTTCGATTCCCACCGTACGAGGAAGTTACAGAGATCTTGAAATATTGTGGGGTTCCAGCTGTTGATGCGCGAAAAGCGACACCGACCAGTTAACGGGTGTTCGATCTCACAAGCTAAGGATGAAGGAAAAAGGGTCGCGGGGATAGAGGAGAAGGCTTGCTCGAGCAGAGAAAGAGCTTGCTCGAGCAGAGAGGGAGCTTGATCTGGTACTGTCGAGCAGACAGCTACTTGAATGGTTAGCTTTGCAGGTTGATGCCGAGAGAGGAGAGAAGAAGAGAGGAGGCCGCTAGCAGCGGCAACAACAGACTTCGCCCGCCGCGGCTTGAATGCCACTCTTGCGACGGGCTTTTCCTTTATTCAAGAAGAGTTACAACTTGCTATTGCACCATTACATGAAAAAGCAGTAAAGGGTACAATGGGGGAAGCTGGCGGTTGAGGAAGGAGATGCCAGAAACTGAATAAAAGAGGCTGCAGAGAGCTGGAAAACTGAGGCTGCAGAGGCTGCTGAAGCTGCCTGCTGATGGCAGAAAAAACTAAGTGTCCAGTCCTTGACGACCTGGGAGACCTGGAAATCGGAGGCTGCGGAGGCTGCGCAAGCTGCTGAGAGCAGAAAAAGCTAAGTCCACAGCCCTTGACGACCTGGGCGGACTGGAGATTTGAGTCCGCAGACCTTGCTTGATCAACCTTGACGGACTGAGAAAACTGAGTCCGCAGCCTTTGATCAAGGTTGCAGTTCTCCTCCCGCTGGTCCAGAATGAGAGGTCTTGGGGGGTATTTATAGGCCCGGGGAGAAACTTCTTGAAGCGGGGCCCAGTGACGTCATCCTTGACGACCTCGGCGACCTCGGCGGACTGAGAAGATGAGGTCGACGACCTCGGCGGACTCCGCGGACTGGACCTTCCTCTGCTGGGGCAGTCTTCCTGTTGGCGGCTAGGAGAGGGCAGGCAAGCTGCGCGACCTGAGGAGCAAGCAGGCGGATCTGGAGCAGACAACTCCGAGCTAATTGGGGGGACTCCAGGAGGAGTCCTCCCTTGCCGGAGCGGAGGCCGCCCCCTAGCGGGCGGCCTGGGCGGACTCCGGGGGGAGTCCGCCCGGCAGGCGGAGGCCGCCCCCTAGCGGGCGGCCTGGGCGGACTCCGGGGGGAGTCCGCCCAGCTGGGCCAGGCCGCCCCCTAGCGGGCGGCCTGGGCGGACTCCGGGTGGAGTCCGCCCGGCTGGCCAGGCCGCCCCCTGGCGGGCGGCCTGGGCGGACTCCGGGTGGAGTCCGCCCGGCTGGGCCAGGCCGCCCCCTGGCGGGCGGCCTGGGCGGACTCCGGGTGGAGTCCGCCCGGCTGGGCCAGGCCGCCCCCTAGCGGGCGGCCTGGGCGGACTCCGGGTGGAGTCCGCCCGGCTGGCCAGGCCGCCCCCTAGCGGGCGGCCTGGGCGGACTCTGGGTGGAGTCCGCCCGGCTGGGCCAGGCCGCCCCCTAGCGGGCGGCCTGGGCGGACTCCGGGTGGAGTCCGCCCGGCTGGGCCAGGCCGCCCCCTAGCGGGCGGCCTGGGCGGACTCCGGGTGGAGTCCGCCCGGCTGGCCAGGCCGCCCCCTTGCGGGCGGCCCGCGGAGGCGAGCGGAGGTCGCTCCTGGCGTGCGGCTGGCGGAGCATCCATCCTTTTTTTGGGCTCGACAGTCCGACTTGCGCGAACTTGGCGGACATCATGGGTATCCTGCTCCTTGCTGGTGGGAACCTGTAGGAGAAGAAAAAATGGGCTCCTTGGAGAGGATCGCCGATTTAGGGGTTAACATAATCCCCGCACTTTTTTAAGTTCGGAAGGAACTTCGAAAAAGTAGAAGACCCACAAAAATCGTGATCCTTCCTGCAGGAATTTAGGAGAGAGAAAAAAATTATAGAGTAGGAGGGATAAGACCTGATGACTCCCTTCGAAAAAATCTGTCAGTGTCTATCCTTTGCCTGTGAAGAAAAAAGTTAATGCAGGCGAAAGGGAGGTACATCTTGCGTGTACCTGAGCTGGTTTTGTAAATGGGGAAGAGAATAACTGTCTTCCATTGAACTCTGCCAAAATACAGATGAGAGAAAATACAGTAGGATAATAATCTTACAAGTACCTGAAGTGGACTTGCTGGTATTTACTGGTCTCTGCATAAATAGGGTGAGTGAGCAGAAAAAAGAAAATAAGCTGCAAGTACCTGAGAGGAACTTGCTGATATCTGTTGATCTCTGCAAAAGGAGAGGTAAGCAACAAATATGATAGGAAGGTAAGGTGCAAGTACCTGATAGGGACTTGCTGATATCTGTTGATCTCTGCAAAAGGAGAGGTAAGCAACAGATATGGTAGGGAGGTAAGGTGCAAGTACCTGATAGGGACTTGCTGATATCTGTTGATCTCTGCAAAAGGAGAGGTAAGCAACAGATATGGTAGGAAGGTAAGGTGCAAGTACCTGATAGGGACTTGCTGATATCTGTTGATCTCTGCAAAAGGAGAGGTAAGCAACAAATATGATAGGAAGGTAAGGTGCAAGTACCTGATAGGGACTTGCTGATATCTGTTGATCTCTACAAAAGGAGAGGTAAGCAACAGATATGGTAGGAAGGGAAACTAAGTCGCTAGTACCTGTATTGAACCTGCAGATGTTCCCTGTTGATATGATAGGATATGATCAAGCAGCAGAAGAGTTACCTGGCAGTTCTGCTATCAAATGAATAAAATTGAAACCGTGATAACGATTCTCTCATCTGATAAGAGAACTTGTTGATCATCATTGGATGAAAACTTATATAGGCAGCGCATATGAGATGATCATAAGTCAAGAAAAAGGTTACAGGTCCTTGGAATAGGTTGTATTCAACCTGCTAACCTGCAAGAAGGTAAAAAAGGAGAGAAGAGGGGCTACATCCCGAGGATGAACTAAAGAGGTAGAATGCTGCCACAGGTGTTCCCTGTGGGCATACATCACCTGCCAAAGTCATCCTGGGTATAGTACTAATCAAAGCGGGCCGGCCGCGCATCCTTTAGAAGGGCACACATAAGCAAGAAATCCTTAGGAAGGATCGACAGATGCACTGCTCTCTTGCCTCGGGTTACAAGTATCGCTGATCAATTAGACTAGTTGAGCCAAGTGGCCTATTGCTTGTCTGCGGATTGATTAGCGGAGTTGTGAGTCCCGCGGAGGCACGGATTGAGAGTACCATAGAGTGTTCGGCCGTCACAGTTGTGAGATGATCAAAGAGACAAGGTTACACTTGATCGCCATTGCTTGTCACGCGAAGATCATCGTAACTGTAACGTATCCCTAACAGAGCACGATAGAACTATCACAGGAGGCCTCCCCTGGGCACTCACACTGCTCTAGACATCGGCCGGGATCCAAAGCCCCGTCATCCTCCGCACGAGAGTTGAACGGCCCCCACTACACATATGAGAAAGCTCCTCATCATATGTGGTCATTGTGGTTTTACGCCTGAGGACAATCTCGAGGGGGCACTGAGCAAGACTTGGCGATATCTCGGTGGTTCAGTGATCTCTTTGGCAAAGAGAAAAATATGGAGAAGAAGCATCACAAAAAGGGAACTGTGTCAGTATGAGATCTCTGACGTAGGCTTTATTGAATGAAAAATGAAGCACTTAGAAGTGCTGAAAAGTAAAATGTTTGATGAGTAAAGTAAAGGCAATCAGTCACGATTGTGAGGGGCTTTGAGGAACTGCGATTGGTCATAGCTGATGAAGCAAGAACTGTGTCCTCTTTGCTTCAAAATAGCCTTCCAAGGGGACCTTCGTCAACGACATCGATGCACTCACTTGCAAAATCAATGGACCCCAGACGGCCCTTGTCATGTATCTCTATGCACTCTAGCTGACCTTCAGCCACCTCCTTGCCCTTGGAGGTGGAAGGTTTTGAAGAATCAATTTTCTTGACCAGGTCGTTGATCTTGCCCTCGATGAGCAATCTTTCAACCAATCGCCGAAGGGCCTTGCAATCTTCAGTTAAATGACCTTTTTCTCTGTGGAATTCACAGAACGGGTCTGAATTTCTTGATCTCTGATTTGCCGGCTGGTAAGGCCTTTTGGGATATGCCTTATCCTTCATGATTTGGCTAACTTCTTGCATGACCTCATCTAGCTCAAATTCTGGCAGATCACCTTCTTGCTGCTGATGAACTGCAGCTGTTAGCGAAGATGATGTTGATAATGGTAGCAGCCGCTCTTGGGTATGATCATGGCCTTGGAAGGGGTGTTGATGATGCTGAAATCTTCTTGCTTTCCTGGAGAGAGATGGAAAGTCTTTCCGAGGAGATCTCGGAGGTTGCTTGTAAGAAGAAGAATTTTTCTCTGATACCAGCCTGGAGACGAAGCTGGGGTTGCTCTTTTCACCGCGAATATACGAGTTGGCTAAACCAATCAGCTCTTGATAAGTCCTCGGTGCTCGGACATTAGCTTCAAACTTTAGAGGGCCTTCACGCAGGCCGTGGATGAGAGCCACTCGGTACATTTCTTGATCAACGATCTCAATGTCCAAAATTTCTTTCTGAAATCGATCTACGAAATGAGACCAAGTCTCATTATCTCGCTGCCTGATCTCAAAGAGGGCTTCTGGACCGCCCTTCCTCTTTGAAGAGGTAGAAAACCTGAGCAGGAACTCCCTTCGCAAATCAATAAAGGAAGAGATTGATTGAGGTCGCAGTCCATAGAACCAGTCTCTCACTTGACCATCAAAGGTCGTTACGAGGAGATTGCTCTTGGTAGCATCTGAGAGGGTCTTGAGAGCGACGGCTGATTCAAAGGCTTGAAGATGCTTGACAGGATCAGTCTCCCCAGTGTAAATGGGCAACCGTGGCTCCCGGAAGTTGACTGGAGTTGGTTCATGTCGAACGCTCTCTGTAAACGGCGATGGCTCTTCTGGTTCTACTACATAAGGAAAGTAAGGAACATGAGCAGTAGTTGCAAAAGGAGCAGGAGGATAAGAGTAAAAGGTTGCTGCGGGATGAGCAAAGGCTGGAGCTGAAGAGGAGGGGTGACTTCCCTGAAAGTTCAAAAATCTAGCTGGACTTCCCCGGGCAGCTTCCCGGAAGAAGTTTTGACGAGCTGCAAACTCATCATCTTGAGACCGCAAAGGAGCTGCAGGTCCTTGCGGAAAAGTTGGAGTATAAAGAGGAGGATAGACCGGCGGATAAGCCGGTGGATAAACTTGAGGAGTCTCTGATGTTGGTGCTGGATTGATTGGAGGAACTGACGCTGCTGAAGATTGAGCGACTAATTGCTGAGTGAGAGCTGCTAGAGTACGGTTGATGGCTTGAAACTGTTGGGCAGTTTCTCTGCGGGATTGCTCTAAGGCCTCCCAAAGAGGATCATCACTGGGACTTGGAGAAAGACTCTCGGCTGGTTGATGGTCTGTCATGAGTAACCACTGCTTTCACTGTCTAATCGAGATCTGAAGGTCGCGTGTTAACTGTTGATGCGCGAAAAGCGACACCGACCAGTTAACGGGTGTTCGATCTCACAAGCTAAGGATGAAGGAAAAAGGGTCGCGGGGATAGAGGAGAAGGCTTGCTCGAGCAGAGAAAGAGCTTGCTCGAGCAGAGAGGGAGCTTGATCTGGTACTGTCGAGCAGACAGCTACTTGAATGGTTAGCTTTGCAGGTTGATGCCGAGAGAGGAGAGAAGAAGAGAGGAGGCCGCTAGCAGCGGCAACAGCAGACTTCGCCCGCCGCGGCTTGAATGCCACTCTTGCGACGGGCTTTTCCTTTATTCAAGAAGAGTTACAACTTGCTATTGCACCATTACATGAAAAAGCAGTAAAGGGTACAATGGGGGAAGCTGGCGGTTGAGGAAGGAGATGCCAGAAACTGAATAAAAGAGGCTGCAGAGAGCTGGAAAACTGAGGCTGCAGAGGCTGCTGAAGCTGCCTGCTGATGGCAGAAAAAACTAAGTGTCCAGTCCTTGACGACCTGGGAGACCTGGAAATCGGAGGCTGCGGAGGCTGCGCAAGCTGCTGAGAGCAGAAAAAGCTAAGTCCACAGCCCTTGACGACCTGGGCGGACTGGAGATTTGAGTCCGCAGACCTTGCTTGATCAACCTTGACGGACTGAGAAAACTGAGTCCGCAGCCTTTGATCAAGGTTGCAGTTCTCCTCCCGCTGGTCCAGAATGAGAGGTCTTGGGGGGTATTTATAGGCCCGGGGAGAAACTTCTTGAAGCGGGGCCCAGTGACGTCATCCTTGACGACCTCGGCGACCTCGGCGGACTGAGAAGATGAGGTCGACGACCTCGGCGGACTCCGCGGACTGGACCTTCCTCTGCTGGGGCAGTCTTCCTGTTGGCGGCTAGGAGAGGGCAGGCAAGCTGCGCGACCTGAGGAGCAAGCAGGCGGATTTGGAGCAGACAACTCCGAGCTAATTGGGGGGACTCCAGGAGGAGTCCTCCCTTGCCGGAGCGGAGGCCGCCCCCTAGCGGGCGGCCTGGGCGGACTCCGGGGGGAGTCCGCCCGGCAGGCGGAGGCCGCCCCCTAGCGGGCGGCCTGGGCGGACTCCGGGGGGAGTCCGCCCAGCTGGGCCAGGCCGCCCCCTAGCGGGCGGCCCGGGCGGACTCCGGGTGGAGTCCGCCCGGCTGGCCAGGCCGCCCCCTGGCGGACGGCCTGGGCGGACTCCGGGTGGAGTCCGCCCGGCTGGGCCAGGCCGCCCCCTGGCGGGCGGCCTGGGCGGACTCCGGGTGGAGTCCGCCCGGCTGGGCCAGGCCGCCCCCTAGCGGGCGGCCTGGGCGGACTCCGGGTGGAGTCCGCCCGGCTGGCCAGGCCGCCCCCTAGCGGGCGGCCTGGGCGGACTCCGGGTGGAGTCCGCCCGGCTGGGCCAGGCCGCCCCCTAGCGGGCGGCCTGGGCGGACTCCGGGTGGAGTCCGCCCGGCTGGGCCAGGCCGCCCCCTAGCGGGCGGCCTGGGCGGACTCCGGGTGGAGTCCGCCCGGCTGGCCAGGCCGCCCCCTTGCGGGCGGCCCGCGGAGGCGAGCGGAGGTCGCTCCTGGCGTGCGGCTGGCGGAGCATCCATCCTTTTTTTGGGCTCGACAGTCCGACTTGCGCGAACTTGGCGGACATCATGGGTATCATGCTCCTTGCTGGTGGGAACCTGTAGGAGAAGAAAAAATGGGCTCCTTGGAGAGGATCGCCGATTTAGGGGTTAACACCAGCATCATAGTTTACCCCCTTAGCGATGACGTGCATCATGGGCCTGATTGCCTTCTTCTGAAAACATGGTTCGCGATTCTCGCTGGAGCTCTTCAGGGAATGGTGTGATGTTCATGCTGATGGCGGTGGCCGTATCGAAGTTCATAACAACAAGACTTGATTGGTGTTTGAGAGTCGGACGAACATGCGCCATGGGAATTCGTGTACGAGTACATCCGTAATTTTTGGGAGTGGCCCGAGCTTTAGAGCTCCCTTCCAGACTGATGT
The DNA here is from genome assembly GCA_039513925.1 of Platanthera zijinensis. Taxonomy (NCBI): domain Eukaryota; kingdom Viridiplantae; phylum Streptophyta; class Magnoliopsida; order Asparagales; family Orchidaceae; genus Platanthera; species Platanthera zijinensis. Next base: position 33,751,005 of record CM077088.1, read on the forward strand.
CATCAAATGAAGTCTCGAGCATGAGTTTCAATGATGCTCTGGTTCGGGGCTCCGAATGAACTGGAGGACCATCTATTTAGTATTTCTTTGTTCGTAGAAGAAATACGCTTGCTACTATATGGTCTTTCTACTAACCTGGAGCGTTCTATCGTTGTCTCGTTGGGTCGTGATCAGACGAGAAAGCTAGTGTCCGAGCGCAATGGATGTTCGTCCACGACGCATCTCCCTGTTGACCTACTGAAGGAGCGTTTGGGAGAGGCCCTTAGTAGTTCTCGGTTGGCTAGGACTCCGCTTGTTGAGGATCTAGGCTCTTCTCCCCCCAGGCCTTGACCGAGGGGGCGCCTATTTGACCCAAACGAAAGGGAAGTGTGTCTCTTCATCCTTAATATCAATGAATAATGCGGGGAGCTCATCTTTTTTGCTCTGGTTTATGCTTGTTGCTCCTAACTCATTGTAACCACCCGTCTTGCATTGGCACTGAGGACCGCTACAGAGCTGCACCCCAGGCACCCCAACTCACCTCTGACCTGTTTATTAACACAATAGGTTGTTGAGGCGGGGCTTTGATCCCACGACCTCCTTGATAAGATGTCTTAAACTGTAACCTCATCACCAACTAAGTTGTAGGATCGAAGCCCCATCTCAACAACCTACTGTGTTGATAATCAGACCAGAGATGGGTTGGGGTGCCTGGGTTGTAGCCCTATAACAGTCCTTTGTGCCTATGCAAGGCGGGTCATTGCATTAAAGTGCACTTTTTATGTAATGACCCGCCTTGCATCTGCACTAAGGACCGCTACAGGGCTACAACTTAGTTGGTTATGAGGTTGTTGTTTAAGGCATCATATCAAGGAGTTCGTGGGATCAAAGCCCCGACTCAATAACCTACTATGTTAATAAACATGCTAGAATTTGTTTGGGGTGTGCGGTTTGCAGACCTTGTAATTGTTTCGACTGAACCACCGGATGCGAGCATTCTCCATGTGGGTCGGCAACCTTCGGGTCGTTACACTCACTGCGTTCTGCTTTCTTTTGCAGATTAATGTGCAAGCTAAGATTGCTCTTACTTGGAACGATTATTACGTTGGTTTGAATGACACATACCTCTCTCTTCAGGAGAAGCTTCGAAGTGTAGAGAGCTCCCTTTTTATTTGAGGGGGAGGTGCTGCATGACCTATCTCGCATTCAGAAAGTTGAATAAGACTCAAAGGCTGAGACGGTGCGGCTTCATGAGGAGCTTTAGGCTAAGAAGCTTTTGGCGGAGGGCGCACTGGGGTATGTTGCCCGCTTAGAGTCCAAGGTGGGATGTCTTTCTTCAAATGAGTGACTTTAGGAGCTTAAGGCGGCGAGGGTGACAGAGTACAAGAACTAGTTCACCTTTAAATAAGACTGTCGTTTGCTGTCTGAGGAGATTAGTGAGGAAGTCTGGACGAGAGAGGTGGAGACCGAGCTTTACAACATCTGGGAGGTGGCGTTCCGTCACGGGATGACGAAGACCCTCTGGATGATATCTCGTAAGTATGAGTGTGACGTTTCTGATCTTGGATTTGATGACCTTTCAGAGGACGAGTGCGTCGAGTTTGTTGAGTAGGAGTAGACTCCATCTTCGCTGTATCTTGCTTTGGTTGTACTTGCATTATGCTTGATGTGTATTTGTGATTTGACTTTGTGCCCTTACTTTGTTGTAGCAACTTTATGCATTTTGCCTTCCTTTTAATAGATTACCCTGTTGTTGTTTTGAGCTCTTTTTGTGAGATTTGTTATGTTGGCTCCGCTATCTTTGCGCGGGTAATTTGGTGGCAATCTTTTGAGGTTGACTGCTGAAGGATGAGACCCAAATGGTTCTGCAACCTACTTCTAGGGCGAAAGGCGAATGATTCTTGTCAAAAAGTGTGAGGTCGGGCTTGCCAGTCTGGGGGATGTTGCTAAGTGGTTTGCAGTGAAGGGCAGAACTTCGAACCTCGGTGACCACTGGGGGGCAGGCCCTTGCGATGTCGTGACCTACTGCATGAGAAGGGCAGACCATCGATCGCTGGCAGTGGGAGACCACAGGAAGGTGGTCCCGGTGAGGCGATGGAGGGCAGACCTTCAAACCTAGGCGACCACGAGGGGGCATACCCTGGCAACGCCGCAACCTACTGTAGAGAGAAGGGAGGACATTCGATCGTCAGCAGTGGGAGTCTACTGGGACGTGGTCCCGAAGAGGCGGTGAAGAGCAGATCTTCGAACTAGTGGCAAGCGAGGGGGTAGGCCCTGGCAACGCCGCAACCTACTGTGGAGAGAATGCCATACCTTCAATTGTCGGTAATGGGAGGCCGCAGGGACGTGGTACCGAGGAGGTGGTGAAAAGCAAATCTTTGAAAAAGTGGCGAGGGATCGGGGCAGGCCCTGGTGACGCCGTGTCTTACGACGGAGAGAAGGGCAGACCTTCAATTATCGAAAGTGTGAGGCCACAGGGATATTGTAACGAAGAGGTTGTAAAGAGCAGATCTTCGAACTAGTGGAAAGCGAGGAGGGCAAGCCCTGACGACGCCGCGAACTACTGCGGAGAAAAGGGCAGACCTTCAATCGTCGGTAATGGGAGGCTGCGGGGACGTGGTCCCAGGGAAACGGTGAAGGGCAGAACTTTGAACCGATGGCAAGCATAAGGGGGAATGCCCTGACGATGCTGCGACCTACAGCGAAGAGAAGCGTAGACTTTCGATCATCGACAGTGGGAGGCCGCAGGGATGAGGTCCCGATGAGACGGCGAGGAGTGAACCCAAATATTTGTTTTGACCCACTATGTGAGGAACCTGACCAGCCTGGCTCACCAGCGCAGCTATTCATCTCAGGCACTCATCATGGACTACAACCCGTGCCACCCCAACCCCTCTCTGTGGCCCTTCGGCCACAGCGGGTTGTTGGAAACCGCAGGGTGAAGACCCTGACCACAACACACCTGCTTACTGTGATTTCGTCCCAGGTCTCACAGACTACAATCCTCCCTTTGACGAGAAGTGATCCAGTTAAGCGCCCCTACAGGGAATTCCCACGAGGTCACCCATCCCGGAACTTCTCCCGTTCTGGTAAGTGATGAGAAGTGAAAGCACTTTGCTGTGAGGACCCTGACCAACCTGGCTCATCAGCGTTGTTATTCGTCCCAGGCCCTCATCATGGACTACAGTCCATGCCACCCCAACCCCTCTCTATGCCCCTTCGGCAATGGAGGGTTGTTGGAAACCACAGCATGAAGACCCTGACCACATTGCACCTGCTTACTGTGATTTCGTCCGAGGTCTCACGAACTGTAATCCTCCCTTTGACGAGAAGTGATCCATTTAAGCGCCCCTACGGGGACTTCCCAAGAGGTCACCCATCCCGGAACTTCCCCCGTCCGAGCAGGGTAGTTCGGGCGGCCCTAGCAGGGTCCTTGGAGGCGGCCAACAACGAAGGGAGTAGTCTGGGACCGTCGGGGGAGGCGAGAGCCGCCAACGATGGCGAGGGCCGACAAGGACTGTCGGCGGTGCGCGGCCCGCCGGCAGCATGATGGTGCGGCACTTGCGCAATGGGCGGCCGTGCCGGAGCACGGCCTGGTGGCTGCGTGAGTGTGTGGCCTGGAGACTGAGCAGGCGGGCTGTGAGCAACCAAGCGGGTGGCGGCCGTGCAGGTTGGCCGTGCACGGCCTTACGCACTTCGCGAGCATAGGCCGCGCGTGTGCTGCCTCGGCCGGGCGCGGGCCCGACGCGTCCTCCCGGTCTTCTCTGGTGCTTGTAGTTCTCGGCGTGCCGCTGGTCTGGTTGGGCTCTTTTGTACTTGGGTCGGATCGACTCGAAAATTTCATAGGGGAGCCCTATCAATTCTGAGGGTTAGTTCGTTCAGACTTATTTTATGTTTGGATTTTCGTTTGCAGAATCGTAATCCCCAGGTACAGTTCAAAAATATATAAGTACTCAAATTAAAATATACAAGTTCAGAAATATATAACAACTAGAACTCAGACTACGAAAATTCACAGTAATATGAACTTAACTACAATCTGAAAAGTGTTCGTGCCAAAATGAACTTTCATCTTCATCAGACAACCAACCACCGCCACCACCACCGAGAAGAGATCCAACTCAGGGCATGGTCATGCCGCGAATGCGATGTAACGACCCTAGCTGATGCAACAAGACAACACCACGGCTCCACTATAGGCGGCGTTACCAGGTTGTCTCCCATGCAAACCCTCTCCACGCTTATTTCTCGACCGCGATGGGTTGTTGAGATCGGTCGGCATCGAACCCGAGATTTCCTTGATAAGGAGCCTTCAAAGTACTCTTCATCAATAATTGAGCTTTTCTCTCATCAAAGAGAGACTGCGGCCTCCAACAACTCACCAGTAGGCGGAGTGCCGTGTGAGGCAGTCCATGGAGAGAGGGTTGGGATGTATGGTCTGCAGACCAGTTGAAGCTAAACCCTTTTTAGCTGGGTGTTGGGGTGCCGACTAGGGGTGCACGTTGAGTTGAGCTAGCTCAAAATCTCGATGAGCCGACTCAAAAAAAGCTCGACTCGAGCTCGAGCATGTGGAGCTCGAGCTTGAATATTATTGTTCATGAGCTCGCGAGCTTTTTATTCCTATATTTTATAAAATTTAATAATAAATATAAAAAAAATCAGGCTCATGAGCTAAAAGCTCGTGAGCAGCTCGAGCTCGATAAGCAGACATGGAGCTCGAGCTCAAGCCAATACAAAATGAGTTCGACGAGCTCGAGCTCGAAATGATTAGCTCAAGCTCGAAATGATTAGCTCAAGCTCGAGCTTGAAAATTTTGTCAAACTTGACTCATTTGCACCCCTAGTGCCGACGGTCGTCCGTACGAGCCGTGTGTGGGAGGCCGTTACATGCGCAACCCGCCAACGTCTCTACTAGTGCGCAATTAGCGCCGCCTACGAGATTGCAATTATCGAGCACCGCATATTTTTTTCGTAGCCCACGCATCTTACGTTTTGCAGCTACACGCACGCTTTCTGCTTGCTCTCTGTTGCTGATGCAGCCCGCATCGGATGTCGATGCCCATCGACCATCGTCACCTACTGCAGCCTTTTGTCGTGCACTACCGCTCTTCTCTTCAAGGATTTACCTTTTTGGTGTATCATCATAACTTGTTTCTCTCTTTTTATATAATCATTTCACATAACTTGCCTTCCGTTCCTACAAACTTCCTCGCATGTGTGGCGTGGAAAAAAAATCCACATTGACGACCGTTAGGTGAGAAAGGTAAAAAATGTGTTTTTTAAATTCAAAACCAACTCAACAATTGTGCCCCTAAAATTAAAAATAGATGCTAAATTTTACTGAAATCGGATCTCAATTCCGTCCTACCAAGCCGACCTTGTTGCCACATACAAATTTATTTAATTAACCGGTAGAAGCTACATATTTCCACGATTTATGCCATTCAAAAGACATCAATTCTTTAAAATTACTAAATATTTGAGCTAGAAAACAAGAGAAGGCTCTCTCACAGTCACAAGTTTTAATCAACTGGTCTCTTCGCAGAGGCTAAGGCTTCATTTGGTTTAGCGGTGGCGGTTGTAAAAGGAGCTGTTGTAAAGACAGGTTTGTAAAAGGATGTTGTGAAATCGGATCGAGTTAAGCCACGGTAGCGCAACGGAATTTCACGAATGAGCAAGAACCAATATCGCGCAAAATAAAATACGGAACGAGATTCTAGCATACACAGACTACACAAAAGATTACGTGGTTCAGAGATGGGCTCCTACGTCCACGGGGAGAGCGCGCCAGAAAGATCCACTAAAGTCAGAAAGTTACCGATTACAATAGACCTCAATGGGTCGAACAGAGAAGGAAACAAAAACAACACAAAGAAAACTGAAACTGGAGCTGTCGGATTTCCGACAGCGCTATCGCCCGGAACGTTGCTCCTCCTGAGCAACCAAAGTGCGCGCGCCAAGCTCGGCCGGAACTCCCTCCAGACCACCGTGCTCCTTCGCCGCCGCGCCTGATGCCTGTCTCGTTGCTGCTCTGCCACCGGGCCCAAAACCCGCCGCCGCTGCCTGAGATGAAGACGAAGCCGCCGGAATTACGCCGCCTGAAGCTCTCTGTTCACAAATTGGATCTCACGGATTTTTCCTCTCATCATCGGTCATGACAGCTCCCCTATAAATAGCAACAAAAAACCCCTCTCAATTAGGAGATAATCTAATATAGGAATGAAGAATAACCGCCATCAAATAACTTCCCAAATAAATTAGGATTGCCCCAAAAAGATTTGCCCGGATTAGGAATGAGGAGCCCCAAAATAAATTCTCATCTAAATGATATTCCTATATTGAGATAATCCTAAACTAGGAATGAAAAACTCCCACGGATCGGTGACATGGCGCGATCCGGACGATCCGTGCGCGTGTGAGGTGTCACGATCCTAACAATCTCCACCTTGACGCCTCACGCAAACGAAACTCCACCTTGACGAACGTAACTCAACCTTCAGCTTAAATCTCCACTACTGGCGACTACGAGCCCCCTCTCCCTGGGGCCTAACCGCGATCAACGCGCATCAGAATGAGTCAAGTCAAGACCGCTCTTGAACTTGACTCCAGTCACTGGACTTCCTCGCAAGTCCGTACTAATATCCCTCCAGGATATCTCCCGCAACTTCCTGCCTCTACCTCTACCGAACTCCCTCAACTCCCGGTGGCGCACCCCGACGTGCTTCGCCCTTGCCCTATAGACCGAGTCTTTTGCAAGACGACTCGCACTCAACCTCTCACTGTGCGACTCCACCTTCTCCTGAGTGATCATGAGTTCCCTGGTGGCACCCTTGAACCGGATGGCTCCCTTTGCGGCGTCTGGGCTCTCCTGAGATGACTCTCCGCCCACGGATGCGAAAAATTTACCTCCATCAAGGTCCTCTCTCTGCGCACACGCCCTCGCCACGAAACCTGCCCTGCTCCTCCGCCGGTCCTTCCTAGCTTTCTGCTGAGAGCGGATCCTGCTCTCTATAGCTCTATCGAAGGAACCGCGATCTGGGGAGATCGCATGAAATGCATATGCTACTGTGCCCTGTAGCTCGAGAGACGGTTTGAAATCTCTCCTCGCATCTCCCCTGGCAGTCGTGGTGCCAATCAGTCTATAGAGCGACCCGAAACGCTCTCCTCTCAAGACTGTCTGCGCGCCTCTTCTGACCTCCAAATATCCGCCGTTACCGGTAAAAGAATACCCGGCGGCCTCCAGAGTGCCTAACGAAATCAAACTCTTCCTCAAATCAGGCACATACCGAACGTCGGTGAGGGTCCTAACCACTCCGTCAAACATCCTGATCCTGATGTTACCGACTCCCAATATCTCGCACTCTGAAACGTTCCCCATCCGAACTCGACCACCCTCATATTGCCTAAAGCTGGAGAACCACTCTCTGTTCGGGCACATATGGAACGTGCATCCTGTATCCAAGATCCAGGAGCCTGTGGTCTCAATGCTGGGTGCAGCATGAAGAGCGTCGGCATCGCTCTCATCCTCAGATGCCACCGCAGCCAAATCTGGCTCATGCGCCTGCTCCTTGATCTTCAGCTTTGGACACTTGTCCTTCCAGTGCCCTTCCTCTTTACAGTAGTGACACGTGTTCCTGCCTACGGACTTTTCCCTAGGTCGGTTTTCCCGCTTTCCTTTCCCTCTCGATCTACCACTCAATGTGTCTTTGCTCTTCACGAATAAGCCTTCGTCGGCCCTAGGGCCCGACTTGCTCCTTGTTTCGTTCGAGAGCAGCGTCGTCATCACTTCTTCCATCTTCAGAGTATCCTTCCCGTAGAGGATAGTGGTGACCAGATGATCGAAGGACCTCGGCAATGAAGACAACAGGAGAAGAGCCTGGTCTTCCTCCTCGACCTTAACGTCCATACTCCGCAACTGTGAGACGAGCTTGTTGAACACGTTCATGTGATCTAGCAGTTGCGAGCCCTCCGACATTCTCAGGCTGTATAGCTGCTTCTTCACATACAGCTTATTCGTCAGCGACTTGGACATATATAGCTCCTCGAGCTTCTTCCACAAGTCCGCCGTCGTCTCAGTATCCACCACGTTGTACATCACCTCATCGGCCAAACACAGCTGAATCGTGCTGATGGCCTTCAGATCGAGCTCCTCCCATTCGTCGTCCTTCTTCCCGGACTTCTCCTTGCCGAGGAGAGCCTTGTGAAGGCCTTGCTGGACGAGAACGGCCTTTATGCGCTTCTGCCAAAGGCCAAAATCAATCTTGCCGTCGTACCTAGAAATCTCGAATTTTGCCGACATTGTCTTGCTCGCAGAGCTACTGGGCGATCAAGATGATATTCGCGGAACCGATCTGGGAAGATAGGGAGCGGACCAATGTCGTCACCCACCGTTGACCCAAATCAGAAAACCGGAACGTCCAGACGATCACCCCCGCGGAACCTGCCTCTGATACCAATTGTTGTGAAATCGGATCGAGTTAAGCCGCGGTAGCGCAACGGAATTTCACGAATGAGCAAGAACCAATATCGCGCAAAATAAAATACGGAACGAGATTCTAGCATACACAGACTACACAAAAGATTACGTGGTTCGGAGATGGGCTCCTACGTCCACGGGGAGAGCGCGCCAGAAAGATCCACTAAAGTCAGAAAGTTACCGATTACAATAGACCTCAATGGGTCGAACAGAGAAGGAAACAAAAACAACACAAAGAAAACTGAAACTAGAGCTGTCGGATTTCCGACAGCGCTATCGCTCGGAACGTTGCTCCTCCTGAGCAACCAAAGTGCGCGCGCCAAGCTCGGCCGGAACTCCCTCCAGACCACCGTGCTCCTTCGCCGCCGCGCCTGATGCCTGTCTCGTTGCTGCTCTGCCACCGGGCTCAAAACCCGCCGCCGCTGCCTGAGACGAAGTCGAAGCCGCCGGAATTGCGCCGCCTGAAGCTCTCTTTTCACAAATTGGATCTCACGGATTTTTCCTCTCATCATCGGTCATGACAGCTCCCCTATAAATAGCAACAAAAAACCTCTCTCAATTAGGAGATAATCTAATATAGGAATGAAGAATAACCGGCCATCAAATAACTTCCCAAATAAATTAGGATTGCCCCAAAAAGATTTGCCCGGATTAGGAATTAGGAGCCCCAAAATAAATTCTCATCTAAATGATATTCCTATATTGAGATAATCCTAAACTAGGAATGAAAAACTCCCACGGATCGGTGACATGGCGCGATCCGGACGATCCGTGCGCGTGTGAGGTGTCACGATCCTAACAAAGGGAGCTGTTGGAAACTTGATGCTGGAAACGGAGTTCTGTATGGCTAGTCTGTGTTTGCAAAGCTGTTCGGAACAGAGAACCGTTTGACAATACAGCGGTGGCGTTTTATAGAAAAAAATATTATAAAATATTTTATATTTTTTGTTTTAAATTAATTTTAATATTAATAATATTACTGTTTTAATTATAAACCTCTTTAATTATATATATATATTACTGTTCAAACTATAGTTTTTATAATTTTTCTGTAATTTTTTTCCTCCGCCTGCTGCCTCCGCCTCCCCTGCCTCCGCCTCCGCCTTGCCTTCCCCCTACCTCCGCTTGCTTCTGCCGCCGCCGGCCTTCCCGGAGCCCGCCGGCATGGTCGCCACCCATCGGCTACAGTTAGGGCAACCGTTTATCCGCCACCCATCTTCTCCATCCCACCGGCTACAGCTCCTCCCTCCAGCTACAGCTCCTCCGGGATGGAGGAATCTCCTCCGGCACCGCCATCGCTCCTCCCCAAGCGCCTCCCACTGCCCCTCCACCCGCACCTCCCACTGCCCCTCCGCCGGCGCCTCCCAGCGCTCCACCTCCTCAGCCGGTCTGACTCCACCTCCGGCAACCGCAACACCACCTATTTCTCCTCCGCCTCTGGCAGCTCTAACACCACCTGAAACCGTCTCCTCCGTCGGCAATCCCAGTTCCTACGGTTAATGGCTGCTCCGTCAGTGGCGCCGGGGCTGCGCGAGGAAAACTACAGCATATCGGAATTGCCTCCTCCAAAACGTGATAAACTGGAGGTGTCCCGCAAGGTTTCCTCCCACAGATTTTTGCGCCGGAAGAAACGCTGGGCGGTTCGAAATTCAGGCGGAAAAACAAATGGATTTAACACCCATAATTACGTTTTGACAAAACGCAACGCGCATAAACGGATAAACAAACGAGCCCTAAGACAGTATTTTACAACTTGTGGACACTTCAGCTTTTCAGATATCGTCTAGTTGACTCTGCCAATACAGAAAATTTTAGAAAATTCTATTTTTTAAATATAGTTCTCTGCTGATGGCTATTAAAGTCAAATCACATTGCCCTATATTGACAGATCATAAATTTAGAAAGATTCAGGTCTTTAATGTAATTTTTGCCTATTTTTGCCTATTGGCAGATCATATATTTCTCTTCTATTTTCGTTCCTCCGCACCGCTCGATCCCGCCCCTAGTCGCCCAATTTAGATCTGTCATCTTGCTATTGGCTATAAATGTTTTGATCTATCATTTCACAAACTAACGCGCACCATCTCTTGCAAAATGTGTGCTCCTATGGTGCAACTAGTTGTTGTGGCTACATGTTTTTCAAACTTGGTTGCTTGTTTTTGTAAGTTATTTTTTCGTATACGATTAACAATATGGTATGTACTTGTATTTTGTTAGTTTGTAGTTAAGAGTGAGTTGCCTATAACAAAAATTGGTCTCTCTTTGACAACCATCTTTTTGTTTGAATTCTATTCAAATCTTCCTATTTATTAAATGCTTATTTATTTCTGAAAATATTAGGTAGAAATAAATACCTAGCCTAAACCTAATCCCATCCGTTAGTTTGCATTATGAAATCCCTAAGGATTCGTATCCTAAATTAATCAGGAGCATGTTATGTTGCTGCTCCACCCTAAACCAAGAGGAAAATTCCATGGCTTCCAAAAGTAGAACCTCCATTTTTATTCTCCTTCTTCTGGTTCTCTTCCATGCAGAAATCTCAAAGGAAGCATAAACCAGGGCAGTTCCTTCTCTTAAGCAAGAGGGTAAATGATTGCTTTTTTCTTTCTTTTTAATTATGGTGTGAAAGTCATCATCATTGGATTCTAATGAGGGATTAACGCGCGGTAGGATTTTACCTGTGATCAGGGTATGCCAAGGCATTGGAGTCTCTGGGATTAAGTTGCAGGTGTTGTGACGGGGCGGGCGGCGAGTGCCGGAGCACATGGGACTCGACCTGCGCCAAGCCGGACTGCCGGCAGTGGAAACACGCTTGAAGTTTTGGTTGTGTTTCCCAATTTAGCAAGTAATTTTTTATGTGCCCATAATAGGATTAAGGCTGTGGTTATTAGATTCGCCACCACGCTCATTCCTCTCAATCATGGGGATGCAAATAGTCCTCATTTGAGGAAGAAAGGCAGTCTACACTCATGAGAGCTCTTTTGAAGAGAGCCTCAAGTATCTCCTTTGAACCACATTGATTATAGCTCAAAGATCTCCTTCGGTTTGCAAGAGAGCTCGAAGATCTTCTTCGACCTTCAACGACGGCTGGATGATCTCATTCGGCCTTTGAAGATGGCTCGAAGATTTCCTTCGGCCTTTGAAGACGGTTCGAAGATCGCACTCGGCCTTTGAAGCCGTCTGGAAGATGATTGCTGTTGCGGACTAACTCGATGCCCCGGTCGGACCGGATTAACTTGAACCGTCTTAGCTCACGGAGCGGTCGAGCGCGCACACAGTCAATGAAGATGAACAGTAGACACAAGTCTTGATGACGTGGAAAAACCTCCTAAATGGGTAAAAAAACCACGTGACCGGGTCTATGCCGGTCAAATTCCACTAGCTTTCGGTGATTACAGCACGTTTGGTGAATCGGGACGACAGACCGCTCCCCGTTACAACTTGGGGGAGAGAGAGAGACTATAGCTTCCTGCGGGCAACAGGCTGCACCGCGGAAGTAACTTAGACGTGGAAATGCGCAGGATGCTTCTGGCGGTTGCGCTCGGGGCGGCGCGCGCTTGCTGGCTTTGGATGGCTTCTTCCTTCGGCTTCCTCGAGGTCTTGGGCGTTCTTTTGTTGTCGATGCGCTGGTGGGGTGCTTATAGCCGCTGGTAGCAGCTGGTGGTCACTGGTGGCCACTGGTGGCCGATGGTGGCTGCTGGTGGTTCACGGCTAGCGGTGGCCGACTCGGTGGAGGAGGCAAGAGAGCTCTTACCTGAGGAAGAAGAAGACAACCCTGAGAAGAGAAAAAATGAAGAATGAAAAGGCCCTGGGGTCCCTTTTATAGCCTCCAGGGGAGGATTATGGCGTGCCCCACCACTAAAGTAGTGGGTTAGTAGGTGTTTATCCTCCCAATCGGACGGCGAGGAGAGCCTCCCCTCGATCGGACGGTGGGAAGGTCATCCACGACGATGGGTTGCCACGGTGGCGGGAGTGGCCGGTCGGGCGACCGGCGGCGGGGGCGGCCGGCAACGGCAACCTGCCGGGGGCCGGCCGCGGCTAGGCTAGCGGCTTGCCGCGGTTAGGCTGGCAGCATGCCGCGGTTAGGCCGGCGGCCTGCCTCAGCTAAGTCGGCGGTCTGTCGTGGCCGGTCTGCCGGCGGCCGAGCCGACCGTGGCCGGCCGCGGCTAGGCCGGCCGTGGTTTGCTGCGGCAAGGCTAGCCGTGGTCGCCCCCGGCTAGGCCGGTGGCCTGCCGCGGCCAGGCCGCCAGCAGTTAGGCGGCCATCCGCGGCCTGCCGCGGCCACCCGCGGCTAGGCCAGTGGCCTGTCGCGGCCAGGCCGCTAGCGGCCAGGCGGCCTTGCGCAGCCTTGCCGCGGCTAGGCCGCCAGCGGCCAGGTCGCTAGCGACTAGACGGCCTGGCGCGACCTGCTTGGCCGCGGCCTGCCTGGTGCTGGCGGTTTCCCTCTACGGGGAGAGGGAGAGGGTCCCGCCCCACCACCATGATTTTCTCCTCCTGAGAGTTCATGGAGGGGGTGGGCCACCCATGATCCACTTTTGGAGGAGATCATGGGGGGCTTTTCTACTATAAATGAAGGTGGAACCCATCAATTGCCCCCCAAATCTTTGAATCCGAGAGCGAAGTGAGTGAGAGAGGAGAGATTTCCCCTGCTTCCTGCTGTCATGACGGATTCCGGTGAGAAGGCTGAGGCGGCGGCGGCGGCCAGTACTTCAAAGGTATTCAGAGGAGGATTGGGAGGACGAGTACGCCAAGGCGGATCGTGCATGCTTAGGCATCGCGTAAACAAAGACGCCGGCCGAGCGCACACAGACTGCGCGCCTAGGCTGCGCGCGCAGGCCACGTGCGCAGTCCACGCGCGTGCTGGCTGCGCGCGCGGGCCGCACGTGCAGGCCGTGCGTGTAGGCTACGCGCGCTGGCTGCCCGCGCATGCCGTGCACGCAGGCTGCGCGCGCGCTGGTCCTGGAACGCGCAGGCTGCGCGCGCGCATGCCCTGAGCGTGCGCAGGCTGCGCGCGCGTGCTGGCCCTGGGTGCGCGCATGTCGTGCACGCAGGCCACGCGCGCAGGCTGCGCGCGCGCCGGTCTTGGCGCGCGCAGGCCCTGAGCTTGCGCAGGCTGCGCACGCGCGCTGGCCCTGGGCGCGCACTGGCACTGGGTGCGCGCATGTCGTGCGCGCGCTGGTCCTGGAGCGCGCAGGCTGCGCGCGGCCGCGCGCGTGACCCTGCGCATGTCTGACCTTACGCGTTGATGGGCGCTCCGTACGTGAGCTATACATTTCTACTTTGCGCGCCCATGGCGCGATATGCACAACTGTGCTTTTTTGTTCGCAAGGTGCAAGGTATGTGACGTGTGCACGAGGTACGATGTGCACGGTATGTAATGTGTACGATGGATAGTGAGTGATGCGTGCGTGATGCAATGTGCATACGCGATGTGTGCAAGGTGTAACATGCATGGCGCACTAAGCGCCCAAGGGAAGGGATCGCTGAGATGTGGAGTTTCTGTTGCCCCCTAAGTGTATCACCGAGTACTTCTTGTACAAGTTCGGAAGGGGAAACTTGCTGCGGCGAGGTTCTCGGATGCAGAGACGGTGCTTCCAGAATGGTACCCAATTTGGCAAAGTTCATGTTGTTTTGCGTAAGTTTGACGTGTAATGTTGTTTTGCGCGAGACTGACTCGCGGCCTTTGCCCGCATGAGACTGACTCGTGACTTAGTTTGCACGACTTTTGTCCGCGGCCTAGCTTGCACGATTCAGGTCTGCGGCTTTGTTGTCAAAGGGGCAGACCCTTACAAGGTTGCGTGATGAGTAACGTCGGAGAATTTAAATACTCAATCCGACCGTTATAGAAGCTCCATCCAGGTGCCGGAGAACGTTAGTGTTCAATCTGGGTGCAATCGCGAGGGTGCCGGCCTTGGCCATGGCATCGGAGAGTGTAAGTACTCAATCCAACCGTCGGAGAACGTAGGTGCTCAATCCGGGCGCCAGAGAACATATGTGCTCAATCCGGGTGCAATCGCGAGGGGGGTAGGCCCTGACGATGGCATCGGAGAGTGTAAGTACTCAATCCGACCATCAGAGAACGTTGGTGCTCAATCTGGGCGCCAGAGAATGTATGTGCTCAATCTGGGTGTCGGAGAACGTAGGTGCTCAATCCGGATGCAATCGCGAGGGGGGCAGGCCCTAGCGATGGCGTTGGAGAGTGTAAGTACTCAATCCGACCGTCGGAGAACGTAGGTGCTCAATCCGGGTACGGGAGAACGTAAGTGCTCAAACTGGGTGTCGGAGAACGTAAGTGCTCAATCCGGGTGCAATCGCGAGGGGGGCAGGCCCTGGTGATGGCGCCAGAGAGTGTAAGTACTCAATTCGACCGTTGGAGAATGTAGGTGCTCAATCCGGGTGCCGGAGAATGTAGGTGCTCAATCCGGGTGCAATCGCGAGGGGGCAGGCCCTGACGATGGCGTCGGAGAGTGTAAGTACTCAATCTGACCGTCGGAGAACGTAGGTGCTCAATCCGGGTGCCGGAGAACGTATGTGCTCAATCCGGGTGCAATCGTGAGGGGGGCAGGTCATGGCAATGGCGTCGAAGAGTGTAAGTACTCAATCCGACCGTCGCAGAACGTAGGTGCTCAATCCGGGCGTCGGAGAACGTAGGTGCTCAATCCGGGTGCAATCGTGAGTGGGGCAGGCCCTGGCGATGGCGTCGGAGAGTGTAAGTACTCAATCCGATCGTCGGAGAATGTAGGTGCTCAATCCGGGTGCCGGAGAACGTAGGTGCTCAATCCGGGTGCAATCGCAAGGGGGGCAGGCTCTGGCGATGGCGTCAGAGAGTGTAAGTACGCAATCCGATCGTCGGAGAACGTAGGGGCTCAATTCGGGCATCGGAGAATGTATGTGCTCAATTCGGGTGCAATCGTGAGGGGGCAGGCCCTAGCGATGACAGGACGTTGAGGGGCAAAGTTGCTGAAGAACCTGCTTGTTCGGTTTGTAAGCACAGTTTTACCTTAAAATAAATATGATATTGTACTTGGAAATAAACTTGGTTTGCGCTGACTTGAGCTTGTGACTTTTACTGTTCTAAAGTGACAAAAACAAGATGATGGAAAAAGCAGACGATTAACACCATTAATAAAAGATAAAAAAGCGGAGGGATGGATGCGACGCAAATTCCGGGCTACAGGTGTGTTGTAGAGGGTCATCCTGCATCGAGGAGAGCGTCCATCCTAGGTATTTATTACTGGGGGTTCGGCGATGGTCTGTATGTTGCCCACCATCTACCTTCGTCCACAGTTTCCTTGTGCTGGGATCTGTGCTTGTCCTTACAAAAATCTCCCAAGGAGCCCCTAGCGGACAAGACGTTCAATTTCATCTTTTAGGCTGACACAGTCTTCGGTGTTGTGACCCATTGCGCGGTGGAACTCGTAGTATCTTGTCTGGTAGGCCTTGGGGTTTGGCTGCGGTGATCTTGGTCGTTGGAAGGCCGGATCATTCTGAATGACATACATCACATTAGTGCGGGTGATATTCAGAGGGGTGTATTCATTAAGTGGATGTTGCCCCCCATTCATTGGAAAGTCACGTTGACGGCTATTGCGGCAACGCTCACTCTGACGTCATTCTTCTTGTCTTGTGAGAGTTGGTTCCTCTTCTTTCTTCCTTTTTTGTCCTCCTACAAACTGCTGTCGGTGCGCTTCAAAAGCTTCGTCGGCTGCTATTTGGGCCTCGACCCAATGAACGAGATCTGGATAACTGGGCACGGTCTCCCTCATGAGTGTTGAATAGAAGCCAATGGGGCGGACTCCGCCAAGGAAGACGCCTCTGAGAAGTTCGGGGTCAATGCCTGGAATTTGACGTGCCTCAGAGGTGAAGCGGCGAAAGAAGTCCCTGAGGGATTCTCCTTTATTTTGTCGAATACCTGAAAGGTGTGAGGGATCGTGAAAAATTCTTCGATTTGTAATAAAATGGTCGTTAAATTGCCTGTTCAGCTCTGCGAAGTTGGTAATGGTGCCAGTTCTCAGGGAATGGAACCATGTACGGGCCTGTCCTTTGAGTGTTGCTGGGAATACTTGGCAGAGCAACTGGTCTTGAGCGTTGTAAATCCTCATGATGGTGGTGAAGTAGTTGATGTGTTCCAGTGGATCATCGGTCCCGTCAAACGTCTCGATGTTTGGAAGCTTGAATCCATGTGGGATGGGATGATCGAGGATTTGTAGTGTCAATGGGGAGCCTTGGCAGAGCGCGTCGGTGAGCATGAAAGTCTCTTCTTCAAGCCTGGCGGTATTTTTTAGCTATAACTTCCCGAATTTCCTCCCGAGTAAACCTTTAGAGAGGAGGGGAGTGAACGTCGTTGGCGGGATGGTGATTAAGATGATCTTCTCTTACTCCTCTTTGAGCTGGGTGAGTGGAGCTGGCGGCGTTAGAATAATCCTCGGGCTCTTCTTGGACCCTTTCCGGGTTTGGTTGTTGTGGAGGATTTGTTGGGGCCGGCGACATCGGGGGAGCAGGAGGTGCTCCCATGTTTCGGAGTAATGCAAGCATTTCCGTTTGTTGTTCTTCCATTTGGCGGATGCGCCCCTCCAGGGCGGTTACGGGGGCAAAAGCTACTTCGGTAGTCAGTGGCACGTCAACTAGTGAGTGGGATCGTGCTGGTTCGATGTGTCCGCCAAGTGCGGATCCTTCAGTGGTGCGGGTACTTCTCTTCGCCATTGAATCTGAGCTTTGGAAGCGGTAAAGATTAGGGGCTTGTCTTCTGAAGGATGTTGGGAATGTTTCCCATAGAGGGCGCCAAACTGATGCGGACTAACTCGATGCCTCGGTCGGACCGGATTAACTTGAACCGTCTTAGCTCACGGAGCGGTTGAGCGCGCACACACTCAATGAAGATGAACAGTAGACACAAGTCTTGATGACGTGGAAAAAACCCCTAAATGGGTAAAAACCCACGTGACCGGGTATCTGCCTGTCAAATTCCACTAGCTTTCGGAGATTACAACACGTTTAGTGAATCGGGGCGACAGGCCGCTCCCCGTTACAACTTGGGGGAGAGAGAGAGACTATAGCTTCTTGCGGGAAATAGGTTGCACCGCGGAAGTGACTTAGACGTGGAAATGCGTGGGATGCTTCTGGCGCTTGCGCTCGGGGAGGCGCGCGCTTGCTTGCTTCGGATGGCTTCTTCCTTCGGCTACCACGAGGTCTTGGGCATCCTTTTGCTATCGACGCGCTGGTGGGGTGCTTATAGTTACTGGTAGAAGCTGGTGGCCGCTGGTGGCTGGTGGTGGTTCACGGCGAGAGGTGGCCGACTCGGTGGAGAAGGAAGGAGAGCTCTCACCTGAGAAAGAAGAAGACAACCCAGAGAAGAGAAAAAGTGAAGAATGAAGAGGTCATGGGGTCCCTTTTATAGCCGCCCCTTCCTCGTATTTCCTGGAGCAGCAAGCCGCCGGCCCCTTCCTCGTGTTTCCTGGAGAAGCAAGTCGCCGACCCCTTCCTCGTATTTCCTGGAGAAGCAAGCCGCCCCCCCCCTTCGTGTTGCTGGAGCCGCAAGTGCAGGCCACCCTCTTCTTGTTGCTGGAGCCACAAGTGCAGGCTGATTTTTCCTGATTTGCTGGAGCCAAAGAGGAGATCGGCTGCCCCTTTTCTTTGAGTGGATGAGGTCCGTTCTTGATTTGATTTTGGAAGGGCTTTGCATAGCCGCCTTTATTCGAGGCTTTTGGAGGAACGTCATCTTTGACGTTGGGACGGATTTTTCAATCCGTCCGGTTAACAACTTCTCTACCTTCGTTGTATTTCTCTTTCAAGTATTGTGCCTGTGTGGTTGTTGGAAGAGGTTACTGTGGTGGTGTAGATCCTTTGTGGATCGCGGTTGTGTTGGAGGAGTGGAGATCCTTTGTGGATCGATGGAGGGAAAGCCTGTAATCCGTGCGTGTGTTTTTCACACACTTTTAGTGGAGGCTTTCCGGGTTAGACTCTGATCGTCCCGTGATTTTTCACCCAATTGGGTTTTCCACGTTAAAATTCCCTGTGTGTTTTTTTGTGCTTTTATTTTCGTATTGTATTATTGTTTCTGCTTGCATATCGCTGAACGCGGTCGCACAGGTGCTCGCTCAAATTTGCAACAAGTGCACTGGTCGGGATTGTTCGCTCGCATTCCCAACAAGTGGTATTATAGGGAGGTTAGGTGACCGAGCATGTTCAGTGACAGAGCCGTTCAGTGACAGAGCAGGTACCAGGCTGACCTTTGTGGTTTCAGGACGAGTCGATCGGGATCTCGGGTGTGCAATTCGGAGTGGTAGTTTACGACCATTGGCCTGCTGGCTTTCCTCTCCAGTTGCATACTTTGAGAGAGTCGACTCAAAGATCAGTGGTTGGTTCGGCCAGTTGGCAGAGCAGAATGGAGTCCTCATCAGGTTCGGAGCAGATGGTAAAGTTGAATGGTGCAAATTATCACCAGTGACATCTACTGATGGAGGATCTGATATATGTGAAGGGTTGGCATGCTCCTATCTTTGAGGAGATGCCAAAGGACACAGATCCGACAAAATGGAAGGTGGAACATCAGAAGCTGTATGGGTTTATCAGACGGTTCGTGGAGCCGAACATCAACAACCATGTGGCTAGCATCAATGATGCAAAGGATCTGTGGAAGACTCTCGAGACCTTGTATGCCAAGAGCACGGGCATCAACAAGTTATATTTGTTGAAGAAGCTTGGAGAGTTAAGATACCGGGAGGGCTCACCTATATTGGATCATGTCAACGAGTTCCATGGGATTATTGATCGTCTGACTGCTATGAAGGTGACATTCAAAGACGAGGTGAATGTATTGTGGCTACTCAAGTCACTTCCAGACTCTTGGGAGATGGTCAGAGTTTCTCTGATAAATTCCTCCCCCCAGGGGATTATTTCCATGGAGATCGCCAAGAGTGGGATCTTGAATGAGGAGGTGAGACGAAAGTCTCAGGGGACTTCAGGCTCTTCTTCACGAGCAGACGTTCTCTTTACTGAGTCCAGGGGGAGAGGAATGAGTAAGAGCCGAGAAATGAAGGAGGACAGGAGTCAGAGTAGGGGCAAGTCGAAGTCACATTATCAGAACGTGGAATACTACTACTGTCATAAGAAGGGCCACATCAAGAAATTCTGCTACTCGTTGAAGAACGACCAGAGGAAGAAGGGAGTTGCCACTGAGGGCAAAGATGAGGGTCACACGGCAGCCACCGTTTCGACTTAGGAGGACGAAGTCATTATTGTTGGCGACGACGTCACTGTTGCACTCGCGTGTGATGACCGATGCTAGATCGTTGATTCTGGAGCCTCTGCGCATGTATCCCACAACAGGGAGTTATTTGCCACTTACACCACTCATGACTGTGGGGTGTTGAGGATGGGCAATTGGGATACGTCTAAGGTACTTGGGCGCGGAGAAATGCATTTGAAGACGAGCACTGGAGCCTTACTAGTTCTGAGGAATGTGCGGCATGTGCCAGACATCCGTTTCAATCTCATTTCTGTTGGCAGACTTGGAGACGAAGGACACCTGGGTGTCTTTGGAGGAGATTTCTGGAAGCTGATCAGGGGATCACTTGTGATGGTCAGGGGTTATAGAGATTCTGGACTGTATTACATGGAGGGGAGGCCTGAAGCTGCTCAGGCCAACTCCGTCAGGGATAAGGCATCCACTTCCTTGTGGCACAGGAGACTGGCTCACATTAGCCAGAAGGGTTTGAGATGCCTGGCGAAGAAGAAGCTGATCGGTGAAATTTTTCGTGACCATTTGGAGAGGTATGACCACTGCATGGCTGGGAAGCAGAACAGGATTTCATTCCAGAGCCACACATCCACCAAGAGATCGGAGCCTTTAGAGTTAGTTCATACTGATGTTTGCGGACCACTGAAAGTCTAGATAAGAGGAGGTGCTTCTTATTTCGTTACCTTTATTGACGACTATTCGAGGAAGCTTTGGGTCTATGTCATCAAGACCAAAGATCAGGTCCTCGATACTTTCAGGAGATTCCATGCTGAGGTGGAGAGATAGTCTGGGAAGAGGCTGAGATGCATCAGGTCCGACAACGGGGGAGAATACATTGGTCCATTTGATGAGTACTGCAGGGACCATGGTATCCGACATGAGAAGACCCCGCCGAAGACGCCGCAGCATAATGACGTAGCTGAGAGGATGAATCGGACATTGATGGAGAGGATTTGATGTATGCTATCTGAGTCGAAGCTGCCAGGGATGTTTTGGGGCGAGGCTCTTCTTACTGTCGCACATGTAATCAATCTCTCGCCGAGTTCAGCATTGCAGGAGGATGTCCCAAATAGGGTCTGGTATGGGAAAGACCCCTCTTACAGTCACTTACGGGTATTTGGCTGCAAAGCCTTTGTGCACGTCCCCAGGGACGAGAGATCGAAGTTGGATTCGAAGACCCGACTGTGTATTTTCTTGGGGTACGGCTACAGTGGAGAGTTTGGGTACAGGTTCTTTGATCCAGTTGAGAAGAATCTTGTACGTAGCCGTAATGCTATTTTCTGTGAGGATCAGACTGTTGGTGATCCTGAGGGGACTGTTGAGTTGGAGGTTGACTCTCGTACTGCTGCGGAGTCACCTATAGTTGGAGCTGAGGATACTGAGGAGGCTATTGAGCCTGAGCCAACACAGGGCACTGATGCCCTTCCAGATCATGATATCACCACTGATGGTGAACTAGTAGTCGCTAAGGATATTGCTGATGGTGTACCTACACCGGCCTCGGAGCCGGCCCTACGGAGGTCTGATCGAGCCAGGCACCCGTCCACTAGATATTCTACATCAGAGTTCATATTGCTTACTGATGTGGGGGAGCCTGAGAGTTATGCCGAGGCTATCGAGAGCATCGAGAAGCGTCAGTGGATGTTTGCTATGCAGGAGGAGATGCAGTCGCTGCAGAAGATCCACACGTATGACTTGGTGAGATTGCCTAAGGGCAAGAAGGCCTTAAAGAATTGGTGGATTTTCAGGGTGAAGCAGGGTGATTCCTCCACACCTCCCAGATACAAGGCCAGGCTGGTGGTGAATGGCTTTGGACAGAGATAGGGTGTTGACTTTGATGAGATCTTCTCGCCTGTGGTGAAGATGTCATCTATTCGGGTTGTACTTGGACTTGCTGCGAGGCTTGATTTGTAGATAATGCAGATGGATGTAAAGACTGCTTTCTACATGATGATCTTGAGGAGGAGCTATACATGGAGCAGCCTGAGGGTTTCAGTGTCAGAGGGAAGGAAGTTCTGGTGTGCCGCTTGCAGAAGAGTTTATATGGCCTGAAGCAGGCCCAGCAATGGTATAGGAAGTTTGATTCTTTCATAGGAGAGATCGACTTCAGGAGGACCACCCTTGACCACTGTGTGTTCATCAAGCAGTATGCTCCAGAGGATTTCATCATTCTGCTATTGTTCATGGACAACATGTTGATCGTCGGGAGGAACACTGCTCGTATTGTTGAGTTGAAGCGGTAGTTGAGTTCTACTTTTGAAATGAAGGATCTGGGTGCTGCGAAAACTATTTTGGGGATGCACATTCACAAAGACAGGGGAGCCAGATTACTTTGGTTATCACAGGAGTGGTACATCCGCAAAGTTTTGCAGAGATTTGATATGGATCAGGCGAAGAAGATGACCACGCCTCTTGCAGCTCACTTCAGGCTTACCGCTGATCAGTGCCCCAACACACCCGAGGAGATCGAGGCGATGCAGAAGGTTCCATTTGCATATGCAGTTGGGATCCTTATGTATGTGATGATGTGTACACGACCAGATATTGCGCATGCCACTACTAGAAAAATGGCTTTTAGCCATGGTTTTTTTTGCCACGGGAAAAAACCGTGGCTAATACTAAAACATTAGCCACGGTTCCTATTTCGTGTCTAATAAGCTAGTATTAGCCACGGATGACTAATCTGTGGCAAATAACCCGACTTTTTGTCACGGTTTGCCTGTTTTGTGGCTAATAATCTAGTATCAGCCACAGAAGCCTAATCCGTGGCAAAAGTTCGGGTTTTTTTTAGTCTCACACCGCCAATAAAAAGCTCGATTTGGGGTTTATATAGGTCATTCAAAATTATTGTTTGAAATGAAATCGGCGTGGCGGCGGCGGCGGCTGGGCGGCGGTGGTGGCCGGGGCGGCGGCGGGCGGCCAAATATTTTTTATGTTAGGTTTATTACAGACCTTTTAGCCACGACAATTGAACCGTGGCAAATGAGGAACTTTTAGCCACGGCAATTGAACCGTGGCTAATAACTTATTAGCCACGGATTCAGCGCGGCTAATATTATTAGCCACGCTCGCATTGCTCACGCTCATTTGCCGTGGTTAGGCCGTGGCTAATAGTTATTAGCCACGGTTTTGGACTTTTAGCCACGGAAATCTGCCGTGGCTAAAAGTCTATTTTTTAGTAGTGTGTCATTGGGACAGCCAGTAGATTTCTCTCCAATCTTGGGAGAGAGCATTGAAGCGTAGTGAAGTGGATACTGAGATACCTGCAGGGGACTTCAGATTTGACGTTGATATTTGGGGACAGTGAGCCTGAGTTATTGGGCTACACTGATGCTGACATGGCTGGAGATGTGGATTCCAGGAGATCGACGTCAGGATACATGATTCTGTTTGTAGGGGGAGCTGTCTCATGGGCATCGAGATTGCAGAAGTGCGTTGCACTGTTCACCACGGAGGCTGAGTTTATTGCGGTTACTGAGGCTGGGAAGGAGTTGCTTTAAGCCGCCGCCCCCTTGGGGCAGCCTGGTGCTCAGGACGCCGCCCTAGGGGCGGCCTGGCTTCAGGACGGCACCCCTTGGGGCGGCCTAGTGCTCAGGTCGCCGCCCTAGGGGCGACCTGGCTTCAGGTTGCCGCCCCTTGGGGCGGCCTGGTGCTTCAGGTCGCCACCCCTTGGGGCGGCCTTGTGCTCAGGTCGCCGCCCTAGGGGCGGCCTGACTTCAGGCCGCCACCCCTTGGGGTGGCCTGGTGCTTCAGGTTGCCTCCCCTTGGGGCGGCCTGGTGCTTCAGGCCTCCGCCCCTTAGGGCGGCCTGGCTTCAGGCCGCCGCCCCTTGGGGCGGCCTGGCTTCAGGCCGCCGCCCCTTGGGGCGGCCTGGTGATTCAGGCTGCCGCCCCTTGGGGGATCCTAGTGCTTCTGGCCGCCTCCCCTTAGGGCGGCCTGGTGCTCAGGCCGCTGCCTTAAGGGCGGCCTGGCGCCACTTCGGCCGAGTCCGCTGAGGTTATCGACGACCTGCTCCTCAGGCCGCACCGCCTCCCCTGCTCAGGTCTCTCGATGACCTGCGGACTCAAAACTCCAGTCCGCCGAGGTCATCGACGACCTGCTCCTCAGGCCGCGCCGCCTCCTCTGCTTAGGTCTCCCGACGACCTGCGGACTCAAAATGCCAGTCCGCCGAGTCCGTCGAGGTCATCGACGACCTGCCTTGAGTCCGCCCAGACCTCCATGATGACGTCACTGGGCCCCGCTTCAAGAAGATTCCCCTTGGGCCTATAAATAGGCCCCGAGACCTCTCAGTTTGGAAGAAGCGCCGGAGAACTGCATCTGCCAGCAAACCCTGCGGACTCAGATTTCTAGTCCGCCCAGCTTTCCACAGTTCTGCCAGCAGGCTCTGCGGACTCAGATTTCCAGTCCGCCCAGCTTTCCACAGTTCTGCCAGCAAGATCTGCGGACTCGATTCTCCAGTCCGCCCAGGTCGTTGAGAGCTGTGGACTTAATTTTTTTTGTCCATAGTAGGCAGTTTGAGCAGGATCTAGAGCCTCAGTTCTCCAGTCCTCTGCAGCCTCTTTTACTTAGTCTCTGGCACCTCTTTTTCTCAGCCGCCAGCTTCCCCTTGTACCCTTTACTGATTTTACATGTAATGTTGTAATAGCGTGTTGTAATCTCCCTTCTTGGTTAAAGGAAAAGCCCGCTGCAAGAGTGGCATTCAAGCCGCGGCGGGCGAAGTCTGTTGTCGCCGCTACAAGCGGCCCCGTCTCTTCTTTCCCTCTCTCGGTCTAACCATCAGAGCTCAACTGCCAAAGTAACGTCTGCTCGACAGCTCCTGATCAAGCCTCCTCTCTGCCCGAGCAAGCTCTTTCCTTGCTCAAGCAAGTTTCCCCTTGGCTTCAAACTTCGTCACTATCCCCGCAATCCCCTTATTCTTCTAGCTTGTGAGATCAAACAACCCGTTAACTGGAGGACGCAATTCACGCATCAACAGTTAACACGCGACCTTCAGATCTCGAACAGACAGTGAAATCAGCAGTTACTCATGACAGACCATCAACCAGCCGAGAGCCTTGCTCCAAGTCCCAGTGATGATTCTCTTTGGGAGGCCTTGGAGCAATCTCGCAGAGATACTACACAACAGTTTCAAGCGATCAACCATACTCTAGCTGCTATCACCCAACGATTGGAAGCACAATTTCCAGCAGCACCAGCTCCTCCAATCAATCCAGCACCGGCATTTGAGACTCCACAAGTTTATCCACCGACCTATCCTCCTCTTTACACTCCAACCTTTCCGCAAGGGCCTGCAGCCCCTTTGCGGTCTCAGAATGTGAAATTCGCAGCTCGTCAAAGCTTCTTCCGAGAAGCTGCCCGAGGAAGTCCAGCAAGATTTTGAAACTTCCAGGGAAGTTATCCCTACTCTTCAACTCCTTCCTTTTCTCCTTCCGCAGCAACTTTTCCCTCCTACCCACCAACTCCTTGCGCAGCTGCAACTTGTGCTCCCTTTTTTCCTTATGCTGTAGGAGAACAAGAAGAGCAGTCACCGTTTACAGAGATGTTCGGTATGAACCGACTCCAGCTAACTTCAGAGAGCCGCGGTTGCCCATTTACACTGGGGAGACTGATCCAGTAAAGCATCTTCAAGCTTTTGAATCTGTCGTTGCTCTCAAGACTCTCTCAGATGCAACCAAATGCAAACTCCTTGTGATGACCTTTGATGGTCAAGTGAGGGATTGGTTCTATGGACTGCGTCCTCAGTCCATTTCTTCTTTTGCTGATTTGCGAAGGGAGTTCTTGCTCAGATTCTCTACTTCATCAAAGAGGAAGGGCGGTCCAGAAGCCCTCTTTGAGATCAAGCAGCGAGAGACCGAGACTTGGTCTCATTTTGTGGATCGTTTCCAGAGAGAGATCTTAGTCAATGAGATCGTCGATCAGGAAATGTATCGAGTGGCTCTAATTCATGGTCTGCGTGAAGGAACACTCAAGTTCGAGGCTAATGTCCGAGCGCCAAGGACTTATCAAGAGTTGATTGCTTTAGCCAACTCATACATCCGCGGTGAGAAGAGCAACCCAAGCTTTGTCTCCAGGCTTGTAGTAGAGAGAAATCAACCTTACAAGCAGCCTCCGAGGTCTCCTCGGAAAG
Organism: Platanthera zijinensis; assembly: GCA_039513925.1. Classification (NCBI taxonomy): domain Eukaryota; kingdom Viridiplantae; phylum Streptophyta; class Magnoliopsida; order Asparagales; family Orchidaceae; genus Platanthera; species Platanthera zijinensis. The sequence continues at coordinate 33,776,824 of CM077088.1, forward strand.
ATTTTTCATCCCACTGTAGGAAAATAAAGAAGTTCCAGCATCATCATCAGCACTCCTTCCCAGGTCAGGATCGTGCCCACGAGCAATTGCAACCGCTACCAGCCCCACCTCTACAAATAGCTTTTGTGCATGACTCAAAAGATGATGACTTATCGTACTCTGGACTCGATGAGGCCATGCAAGAAGTCTCCCAGATCATGAAGGATAGGGCAAATTCAAAAAGGCCTTATCAGGCGGCGAATCAGAGATCAAGAGACTCAGATCTATTCTGTGAATTCCACAGAGAGAAGGGTCATTTAACTGAAGACTGCAAGGCCCTTCGGCGGTTGGTCAAAAGATTGCTCATCGAGGGCAAGATCAGTGACCTGGTTAAGAAAGTTGATTCTTCGAAGCCTTCCACCTCCAAGGGCAAGGAGGTGGCTGAAGTCCAGTTGAATTGCATAGACGTAAAGGATGCAGGTCGTTTGGGGCCTATCAACGTTCGGCCTGAGTGCTTTGACGCCGATGACGAAGGTCCTCTTGGAAGACTATTCTAAAGCAAAGAGGGCACATTTCTTGCGTCAACAGTTATGATCAATCGCAGCTCCTCAAAGCACCTCGCAATCATGACCAGTTGCTTTTCCTTTACTCTTCAAACATTTTTTCTCTAAAACACTTCTAAGTGTCCTTTCATTTTCATTCAATAAAGCTTACGTCATAGATCTCATACTGACACAGTTCCCTTTTTGTAACGCTTCTCCTCTATATTTTTCTCTTTGCCAAAGAGATCACTGAGCCACTGAGATATCGCCAAGTCTTTCTCAGGGCCCCCTCGAGATTGTTCTCTGGCTTAAGACCACAACGACCACATATCGCGGGGATTTTTCGCATATGTGCAGTGGGGGCCATTCAACTCTCGTGCGGAGGATGACGGGATTTCGGATCCTGGCCGGCATCTAACACAGAGTGCGATTCCAGGGAGGACCCATGTGTTAGCTATGCTATGCTTCGCTACAGGATACGTTATAATTACGATGATCTTTGCGTGACAAGCAATGGCGATCAAGTTTAGCCTTGTCTCTTCGATCATCTCACAATTGTGACGGCCGAACACTCCTTGGTACTCTCAATCTGTGCCTTTGCGGGGCCCACAACTCCGCTGATCAATTCGCAGACAAGCAATAGGCCACTTGGCGCAACTAGTCTAATTGATCAGCGATGTTTGTAACCTGAGGCATGAGAGCAGTGCATCTGTCGATTCCCTCTCAGGAATTTCCGTGTTTGTTTCTTTCGCACCCTTTTAAGGGAGTGCAGCCAGACCGCTTTAGGTAAGACTATCCTCTGGATGATTTCTTTTAAAGGCAAGCAGTGTATAACGCCCACGGGGAACACCTGTGGCAGCATCCAGTCTTTTTTGAACGTCATCGAGGTGTAGCCCTCCTCTGTCTTTATGCCTTTTTACAGGTTAAGAGGTTAAATTTGACCTATTCTAAGGATCGGCAGTATCCTTTGGGCTTATGATTATCTTATATGCGCTATCTGCATAGAGTTCTATCAGATGGTTATCAACAAGCTCTCTCGTCAGATGCTAATGACACAAATCATTTAGTCAAAATATCTGGTTCTCCTTGCTCGCCAAGTCAAGCTGTTGCAAGACTAAATTAGGATGGTTTCATCTTGCTGATCTGGATTTCATGTTAACATTATATCTGATCACGCGAGACGATCATTATCACATTCTGATCTCTATTCAGTTGATAACAGAACTTGTCGAATATCTCTTCTATTATATCTTATCATATCAAAAGGCAACATTTGCAAAGCCTAGCAGATATTTGCAAGTTCTATCCAGCTACTTGCAGCGTAGTTCCCTATTTCATATTTGCTTGCTCACTATTTTTCTGCAGAGCTTAGCAGATACTTGCAAGTCCCATTCAGGTACTTGAAGCTTAGTCTCTATTACATATATACGCTACTCAGTTTACCTTTGTAGAGCCTAGCAGGTTTTTTGCAAGTCCCATCCAGGTACTTGCGACTTAGTTCATATTTCACATCTGCTTGCTCACTCTGCTCTTGTAGAGCTTAACAGATATTAGCAAGTTCCGTCCAGGTACTTGCGTTGTAAGTTTTCTTTTATATATGCATCTTACCCTTCTTATTGCAGAAGTTGACCGGTACTTATAAGCCCCCTTCAGGTACTTGCAAGTTGTCATTTTTCCTATGTTTTCATCTCATTACTGTTTTGCAGAACCCATTAGGAGGCATTCATGTCTTCTTTGTTTTACAAAGGCAACCCAGGTACGCATATAGTGTACCTATTTTTCTCCTACTTTGACTTTTCTCCTTCGCAGGGGAAGGGCAAGCATTATCAAATATTTCTTTGAGGAGAGACATCAGGTTCCACCTCTCTTTTTTCTTTTTTCTCGAGGGAAGGATCACGATTTTCGTGGGTCGCCTACTTTTTCGAAGTTCACGGGTGTTCGATCTCACAAGCTAAGGATGAAGGAAGAAGGGTTGCGGGGATGGAGGAGAAGCTTGCTTGAGCAGAGGAGAAGCTTGCTCAAGCATAGAGGGAGCTTGATCAGGTACTGTCGAGCAGATAGCTACTTGAATGGTTAGCTTTGCAGGTTGATGCCGAGAGAAGAGAGAAGAAGAGAGGAGGCCGCTAGCAGCGGCAACAGCAGACTTTGCCCGCCGCGGCTTGAATGCCACTCTTGCGACGGGCTTTTCCTTTAATCAAGAAGAGTTACAACTTGCTATTGTACCATTACATAAAAGAGCAGTAAAGGGTACAATGGGGGAAGCTGGCGGCTGAGGAAGGAGATGCCAGAAACTAAGTAAAAGAGGCTGCAGAGAACTGGAAATCGGAGGCTGCGGAGGCTGCGCAAGCTGCCAGCTGAGGGCAGAAAAAACCAAGTCCACAGCTTTGACGACCTGGGCGGACTGAGGATTTGGAGGCCGCAGACCTTGCCTGATCAACCTTGACAGACTGAGAAAACTGAGTCCGCAGCCTTTGATCAAGGTGGCAGTTCTCCTCTCCCGCGTCCAGAATGAGAGGTCTTGGGGGGTATTTATAGGCCCGGGGAGAATCTTCTTGAAGCGGGGCCCAGTGACATCACCATCGACGACCTCGGCGGACTCCGCGGACTAGCCTTTTCTCTGCTGGGCAGACTTCCGGTTGACAGCTAGAAGAGGGCTGGCAGGCTGAGCGACCTGAGGAGCAAGCAGACGGAGGCTGAACAGGCAACTCTGGGCCAACTGGGCGGACTCCAGGAGGAGTCTGCCCTTGCCGGAGCGGAGGCCACCCCCTAGCGGGCAGACTCCGGGGGGAGTCCGCCCGGCAGGCGGAGGCCGCCCCCTAGCAGTTGACCTGCGGAGGTCGCCCCCTAGCGGGCGACCTGGGCAGACTCCGGGGGGAGTCCGCCCGGCAGGCAGGAGGTCGCCCCTGGCGGGCGACCTGCTGAGGTCGCCCCCTAGCGGGCGACCTGGGCGGACTCTGGGGGGAGTCCGCCCGGCAGGCGGGAGGTCGCCCCTGGCGGGCGACCTGCGGAGGTCGCCCCTAGCGGGCGACCTGGGCGGACTCCGGGGGGAGTCCGCCCGGCAGGCGGGAGGTCGCCCCCGGCGGGCGACCTGCGGAGGTCGCCCCCTAGCGGGCGACCTGGGCGGACTCCGGGGGGAGTCCGCCCGGTGGGCGGGAGGTCGCCCCTGGCGGGCGACCTGCTGAGGTCGCCCCCTAGCGGGCGACCTGGGCGGACTCCGGGGGGAGTCCGCCCAGCAGGCGGGAGGTCGCCCCTGGCGGGCGACCTGCTGAGGTTGCCCCCTAGCGGGCGACCTGGGCGGACTCCGGGGGGAGTCCGCCCGACAGGTGGGAGGTCGCCCCTGGCGGGCGACCTGCTGAGGTCGCCCCCTAGCAGGCGACCTGGGCGGACTCCGGGGGGAGTCCGCCCGACAGGCGGGAGGTCGCCCCTGGCGGGCGACCTGCGGAGGTCGCCCCCTAGCGGGCGACCTGGGCGGACTCCGGGGGGAGTCCGCCCAGTAGGCGGGGACCGCCCCTGGCGGGCGGCTAATGGAGCATTCGTCCTTGAGCGACTTCAGACTTGGTAGTCCGTCTTGCGCGGACACGGTGGACATCAGGGGTAGCCTGCTCCTTGCGGATGGGAAACTGTAAGAGAAAAGCAGAAATAGTAGGCTCTTTGGAGAGGATTGCCGATTTTGGGGTTAACAGCCTGCGTTGTCTTCTATCGCGGAAGTCCGTAGTTTTCTCGGGCTTGCCGGTTATTACAGGCGCTTCGTAGAGAACTTCTCGCGGATAGCGCTACCTCTCACGAAGTTGACAAGGAAAGATCAGAGATTCTTGTGGATGCAGGAGTGTGTGCAAGCGTTTGAGGAGCTGAAGAGACGGTTGACCACGACGCCAGTGCTTAGTTCGCCGAGTGGGACCGAGGGCTTCGAGGTGTATAGTGACGTCTCGGGTAGTGGTTTGGGCTGCGTGTTGTTGCAGCATGGGAGCATGATCGCTTATGGATCGCGTCAGCTGAAAGTGCATGAAAGGAACTATCCGGTCCACGACTTGGAGTTGGCGGCCGTGATATTTGCACTTAAGCTGTGGAGGCACTACCTATATGGCGTAAGGGTCGATATATATACCGATCACAAGAGCCTGAAGTACCTATTGGATCAGAAAGATCTTAACATGAGGCAGAGGAGGTGGATGGAGTTCCTGGGGGACTACACCTTCAAGATTCATTATGTACCCGGGAAGGGCAATGTGGTTGCTGATGCGTTGAGTCGTAGGGCTCCCGCCCAAGCCAACTGGTTGTCGGTGCATGATGAGCGGCTGATACGGGAGTTGGAGGAGCTTGAGATCTGTTGCGTTGACAAGCAGACGAGCGCCAAAGCAATGTTGAACTGGACAGAGGTCCAGTATGACCTGGCTGATCGGGTTCGGCAGGCTTTGACGTTAGATGACTCCATGAAGGAGCTTATGGAGGCAGCGTTGGATGGGTCAAATTCCCAGTTCTCAGTGGAAGATGGGTTGCTAAGGAAGGATCATCGGTTGTGCGTCCCAAGCGGGAGTAACCTACGGGCGGAGTTGATGTACGAGGCTCATCATACCAAGTACTTGATCCACCCAGGGAGCACAAAGATGTATCGTGATCTCAAGAAGCTATTTTGGTGGCCGGGGCTTAAGAAATACGTAGCGTTGTTTGTGGCTAAGTGTCAAACGTGCGCCTTGGTGAAGGCGGAGTGCCAAAAGCCGGGAGGATTTCTGAAGTCCTTGCTTATACCGGAGTGGAAGTTCGACGACATATCTATGGACTTTGTGCATGGGTTGCCAAGGTCGCAGAAGGGGAACGACGCCATCTGGGTGATCGTAGATCGGTTAACTAAAGTGTCGCATTTCATTCCGCATAGGAAAGACGACTCGGTGGAGAAGTTGGCAAAGCTATATGTGGACAATATAGTTAGACTATATGGTGTGCCTCGCAGCATTGTGAGTGATCGCGATGGGCGTTTTACGTCCAATGATTGGAGGTTGGTGCAGCAGATGCTGGGGACAAAGTTGAAGTTCAGCACAGCCTTCCATCCGCAGACGGATGGGCAGACCGAGAGAGTCAATAGAACGATGGAGGACATGCTCCGCATGTGTGTTCTAGACTTCGGGAAGCATTGGGAGGACCACCTGTATTTGGTGGAGTTCGCGTACAACAACAGCTACCAGGCAAGTATCCAAATGGCGCCCTTTGAGGCCCTATATGGTAGAAAATGTCGCACGCCATTGTCTTGGTTAGAAACGGGTGAGGCAAGGTTGTACAAGAAGCAGGAGGTGGAGAGTGCTACCTCGTTGGTGCGGATTATTCGGGAGCGCTTGTTGATCGCTCAGGATAGGCAGGCGAAGTATTACAATGCCAAGCACCGGAACGTGGAGTTCGCAGTAGGCGATTGGGTATACTTGAAAGTGAAGCCGTTCAAGGGGGTTTCGTGGGTGAGACGCTTGAAGAAGCTGAGCCCAAGATACCTTGGACATTTTGAGGTTCTGGAGCGAGTCGGCGAAGCCGCTTACCGTTTGAAGCTATCGGTGGAGTTGAGTGGGCTACACGATGTGTTCCATATCTCTGTGTTGCGGAAGGCGGTGCAAGAGCCTTCGCTAGTGATCGCAGTGGATCAAGTACCGGTGGACGAAGGGTTGACGACTAGGGTCAAGCCCGTTCGTATCGAAGACGCTGAGATCAAGAGGCTCCGTAACAAGGAGATCCGGATGGTTAAGGTCCGGTGGGATAATTGCGGTCGGGAGGAGCTCTCTTGGGAAAGGGAGCAAACCATGCTGGAGGAGTACCCGGAGTTATTCCGCTCAGGTACCATTCAAGGTTTTAAGTTCCTATGGTTTTCCTTTAGTAAATTTCGTGGGCGAAATTCTTTTAAGGCGGAGAGAGTTGTAACACCCCGAAACTCAAAAGAGAGACGGGTGATGTTTTAAGCCCAGTCTGAAGTTTGGAGCAGGTGTCACGGGCGTGTCACGGGCGTATCACGGGCGTGACACGGGCGTGTCACGGGCGTGACACAGGCGTGTTCGGCCACGGGTCATGTGGTCGACGTTTTGACGGTCGGAGATCGTCGAGTTGAGGCACACGGCCTGGGACACGGGCGTGTCCCAGGGCGTGTCACTTTGGGCTGTTTTCTGAGGAAGGCACACGGGCCATGACACGGGCCATGACACGGGCCATGACACGGGCGTGTCAAATTCGACACGGGCGTGTCGGGTGCCGTGTCGGGTGCCGTGTCGCAGGCCGTGTCCTTCTCGGGTTGGGAAAGCTGGCCGATTGCACACGGGGGGCGTGACACGGGTCTCGACACGGGCATGTCACATGTGACACGGGCGTGTCGGAGGCCGTGTCGAATGTCGTGTGCTGGTTTTCGAGTCGGTCGAGACGGCGAATGAGTGACACGGCCAGGCACACGGCCGTGTTGCAACCCGTGTTCAGCCCAGATTTTATAATTTGAGGCCTAATCGTGGCCGTTCATTTCCTTGGCTTTGGATCCGACGGTGGGGGGCTGCTCCTGGATGGTTTTAGCCGGGATAAGGGTTTCAAAACCCTCATCCTCTTTTTCCATTCTCTTTCTAAATCCTAGAGAGAGGGGAGAGCAAGGTGAGAGGTTGGAGACCAAGATCCGGCCGTCGGTGGAGCGTCGGAGCTCCGAATCGTGATCCGAGTCCAGATCCGCGGAGGTGACGCCGTTGCGGTGCTTTCCAACCGCATAGTTTTTCATGGCGCCACGGAAGAACGCAAGGGTAACGATTTCTCATCCTTGGGCATGTGAAGCCCTTTTTCCCTTTGCATAGGAAGCCCTCTCTCGCGAGTGAGCGAAGAGTTGGAGCGTTCCTTGGGGTAGATATGTAAAGTCCCCCTTGTATAGAGTCCGTATGCGAAAACGGACATAGGCATTGTGTGTGAAGCCTATCCGGACAAGTAGAGCCGGATCGGTGTTGTTGCATTGCATATGAACAGGGGAAGACTCCGGGTGTTTGGGCGTTTTTCGGGTTTTCTACGTGGTAGATTGCAACAGGGAGCCTTGGAGATTAACTCCAAGGTGCACCCGGAAAACTGGGCAAAAGCGAGTTTTGCCAACACGATGGCCGGGGAGCCAACGTGAACATAACCGGGTTATATGATTGTGGTGGCGGAAACGGGACTCGGTGAGTCTTGACCTGCGCATATGGCTTAAATTGCCGTTGCGATATGAGCACGGGTCAGGCGGAACCATACCCGATCTATGTCGTTCGGTGGGACCGTTGGCATGGATGAGAGTCTTCGGCAGTCTATGGCTTAAATTGTCGTGACCAAGGCCAAGAAGACAAAATGCTCATATGGTTGGCCGTCCAAGGGGCGGTGGTGGAGCGTGAACGTCTATAGCTTGAATTGACGTGACGTTGGCCGGTTCGCCGTGAATGTGCCCTGTGTGCACAAGGTGTGTGGCCGTGCGAGCCTACGTCTGTGATGATGTGTGTTTATGCTAATAAATTGCCTATACTAATAAAGTGCAGGGAAAGAGCATCGCCGCCCCGATTTTGGGGCGGGATCGTTATAATTTGGTCAGCATAGCTGACCGTTGCTTTTGTTTGCCACCGGGCGGTGGTTTGTGCTTGCTGGTGCTGCGGAACCGAGCGGAAAATAGCGGGCTAAAGCCCAAGTTGCTGAGCCAGCCCTCGAAGGCCTAATTTTGAGTGTTTCATTGTGACCATGTGTGGCCGGCCTGCGAGCCGATGTATGAAAACACTTTTGTATCAAGAAAACTATGTAAGGCCTTAAGGCCATTTCTGTTTTAGGTGTATTGGAACATTCCTGCGGGTGTTTTTGTAGTGGACATTCATGTTGTTGGCAGGGTTCTTAATTGTGCAACTTAATTTTTAATGCTTCCGCTAGGTGTTGTGTAGGGCGTGCAATTGGTTGAATGGTTTCAACGCGTAACCAACCGGTCTGTCCGTAGTATATGGCGTCGGGCCCCTACCGGACCTACTGCTATATGCTATATGACGGATAGGGGTGTTACATCGACGACCTGCTCCGAGTCCGCCCAAACCTCCATGATGATGTCACTGGGCCCCACTTCAAGAAGATTCCCCTCGGGCCTATAAATAGGCCTCGAGACCTCTCATTTTGGAAGAAGCGCCGGAGAACTGCATCTGCCAGCAAACCCTGCGGACTCAGATTTCCAGTCCACCCAGCTTTCCACAGTTCTTCCAGCAGGCTCTGCGGACTCAGATTTCCAGTCCGCCCAGCTTTCAACAGTTCTGCCAGCAAGATCTGCGGACCCGATTCTCCATTCCGCCCAGGTCGTCGAGAGCTGTGGATTTTGTTTTTTCTGTCCACAGTAGGCAGTTTGAGCAGGATCTGCAGCCTCAGTTCTCCAGTCCTCTGCAACCTCTTTTACTTAGTCTCTAACACCTCTTTTTCCCAGCCGCCAGCTTCCCCTTGTACCCTTTACTGCTTTTACATGTAATGGTGTAATAGCGTGCTATAATCTCCCTTCTTGGTTAAAGGAAAAGCCCGTCGTAAGAGTGACATTCAAGCCGCGGCGGGCGAAGTCTGTTGTCTCTGCTGCAAGCGGCCCCGTCTCTTCTTTCTCTCTCTCGATCTAACCATCAGAGCTCAACCGCCAAAGTAACGTCTGCTCGACAGCTCCTGATCAAGCCTCCTCTCTGCACGAGCAAGCTCTTTCCTTGCTCAAGCAAGTTTCCCCTTTGCTTCAAACTTTGTCACTATCCCCGCAATCCCCTTATTCTTCTAGCTTGTGAGATCGAACAACCCGTTAACTGGAGGACGTAATTCGCGCATCAACAGCAGCAGCCGCCCCTTCCTCGTGTTTCCTGGAGCAGCAAGCCGCCGACCCCTTCCTCGTATTTCCTGGAGCAGCAAGCCGTCGGCCCCTTCCTTGTGTTTCTTGGAGCAGCAAGCCGCCGCCCCCCCCCCCCCTTCGTGTTGCTGGAGCCGCAAGTGCAGGCTGCCCTCTTCTGGTTGCTGGAGCCACAAATGCAGGCCGATTCTTCCTGATTTGTTGGAGCCAAAGAGGAGACCGGCTGCCCCTTTTCTTTGAGTGAAGGAGGTCTGTTCTTGATTTGATTTTGGAAGGGCTGTGCATAACCACCTTTGTTCGTGGCTTTTGGAGGAACGTCATCTTTGACGTTGGGACGGATTTTTCAATCCGTCCGGGTAACGACTTCTCTACCTTCGTTGTATTTCTCTTTCAAGTATTGTGCCTGTGTGATTGTTGAAAGAGGTTATTGTGGTGGTGTAGATCCTTTGTGGATCGTGGTTGTGTTGGAGGACTAGAGATCTTTTGTGGATCGGTGGAGAGAAAGTCTGTAATCCGTGCGTGTGTTTTTCACGCACTTTTAATGAAGGCTTTTCGGGTTGTACTCCGATCGTCCCGTGGTTTTTCACCCAATTGGGTTTTCCACGTTAAAATTCCCTGTGTGCTTTTCTGTGCTTTTGTTGCTTTTATTTTTGTATTGTATTGTTGTTTCCGCTTGCATACTGCTGAATGCGGTCGCATAAGTGCTCGCTCAAATTTGCAATAGGTGCTCTGATCGGGATTGTTCGCTCGCATTCCCAACAGAGTGAGCCACAACAAATGTCATGTTTGCGTGAGTTTTATCATGTGGGGGCAAAGTCGGACTCATACTGTATAATGAATGCAGGCTGGGAGTTTTATGTTGATCCTATGTTCGATCTCGTACCCTCGAAACAACTTTCAATTCACTAATTTTACGGTGTTAGGGGCCCACGGGCATGCTTCAGTCGAGAGTTGTTGATCCTAAGTTTAGTATGGTAACCATTGGCATGACTTTCAAGCCAAATCCACTTCCTCCGGCTGAGCTCACTTGTGGCAAATGACCTGGGAGTGTGACGTGAGCACTACTGGGCAAGACTGAAGCCCCGCGCTCCCCGAGAGCAACCGAGCATGAGCAAAGTCCGTGCCAGAATGCTCTCATTTAAATCTTAAAAGCAATGGTATCATTAGAGTTATATCATGTGTGAGCAATAGCACGGTTCTCATCAAAACAGCGTTCATATGAATAATATGATCACCAGGGGCGGATCTAAGGGGGGGCCGACGGGGGCCCGGGCCCCCCCAAGGATTTTGGTAAAATAGATGATGAATTTGTGTTCCTCTCGTCGAGCCAATGGATTTTGACTACTTATACGTCAAAAACGGTGTCCGAATAAGGGAAAAAAAGGGCCCAGAAAGGTGAAGTCATTTAATTTTTTTTTAGTTGAAAGATGAGAAAGTTGACATGAGATGTAACTGGTTTAATTAATTTTTATGGAGATAACCTATAAATTTAGCTAAGATAGCTGCAAACAATTTTGACCCCGCGAAGTCCACCTTTTTTTTTACTCATAGCTTCTTTGAAATCTCTGAAAGAAATATTATCGTCATCTTCAGCACGATATAACACGACGTCTTCTTTACTTAACTCCTGTAATCTTATTTATTTTCTCAGTGTCTTCTTTATTACACCCTAAGAATACATGAGATCAAAGTCAGTGAATTTTGACTACGTGTTTCTTTAACTTTTTGAATAGTTTGGGTCCCCCTTGTTAAAATTCTCATTCTCTGCAGGAGCATGCGTCCACACTTTTACTTTAAGTTCGTTTTAATATGAACTTCTCTTACTTTAAAGAGGAAGTTTCATAAGTTCTTAGGGGTGTTGACGAATGATGACGACAATGTGGCCAGTCGAATGTTTAAATAATGATGATAACACTTTACACTTTTATTGCAACTCATACTTTATAGCAATGACGCCATCTTAAACATTTTCATTATTATCAATATTTTTTTTGTATTTATTTACTTCATCACACAAATATTTAACCTGAACAAACAATTCAAATTTGAATTGTTAATACTTTTTAAATTACCGCATCTCAAATTATTGAAAAGTTATTATTATGTATACTGCAACATAGATCAGACCAGCATCACACAATATTCCATTTTTCTAATAACTGATAAAAGACTGAGCTCAGATGTCTCTAAATAGATAAGTTACAATAAGAAATAATTCTTTTTATGACTCAATTGTGATATCTCTACATGTGCAAATTTTAGTATAGACGTCGATCATAAAAAAAATTCTCTGCCTTTTGATTGGGCCCCCCCTAGTCAAATTTCCTGAATCCGCCCCTGCCAACACGTGTTATTATAGTGTAGATAAGATCATGGCCAAAGTGTCTGTTAGAAATCATCTCCTCTTCATCAGTAATTAAAATGCTCTCCCATCACTGATTAATAGAAAATGAATGAGCCCAGCATTCAGCAGGCCACTACAAAAATAGAATAAATAATCAAATTCCCTGTTAAAGTTGAATTGCAGATATGCTAAGTTATGGGGGTGTATGGAAAGGGAATTTAGAATCGATGTATCATCGTAATCTTGAAAGCATACACATTAATTATCAATTAATCATAGTAATAAATATATAAAGAAATCAGCACCTTTCTAACAGGTGCGAATTCGCCGTGTCAAACGGGGCCTATATCACATTGTTTGCATTAATTCTTTTTCTAATTTCTAGATTATATTCTAACAAATTAAAAAAAACTATATATCGGGGTAACTTTAATCTTTTAAGAATAAGACTGCAGATGGAGAAAACTATAAAAAAAAATACAATCAACGATTAAATTTTATGAAGAAGATGATGATCAGCATGTTTGGGATACAGAAATTGCAAAGTGAACAGACGACTACAAACATTGTAAGTAAATTAAAAAATATATACAACATAAGATAAAGATGCTGTGAAGAGAGGGCCATCATGCATGCATATTAGTACTGGATAATCAACAGACAAAATATTGTCACCGCTCCCACGCCTCGCCCCAACTGGGGGCAAGGCCGCCCAGATCGAGCGGCCTTCTCGGCCTGAAGGCCGCCCAATCTGAACGACATCTTTGCTAAATGGGGCGGGCAGCCCTCTGGACCCCCGCTCCCATGTTGTCGCCACGACTAGGGCAAGGCCGCCAGCCGGGCCGCCCTATCTGGGCGGCATCTTTGCCAAATGGGGTGGGTGGCCCCATGGTCGCCCACTCCATTGTTGTCACCTTGCCTGGGGGCAAGGCCATCCAGATCAGGTAGCCTTCTGGCTGCCCAGTCTGGGCGCCCTCCTTGCCGCCCTAGTTGGGCGGCTTTTTGGCCGCATTTCCCAGCCGACGGCCTCGCCCGGCTACTGGCCCCACCGGGCCGCCTATCCTCTATCGATCGTCGCCCCCTTGCCGTCCAAGTCAGGCGACCGGGTCGCTCGTTGGGCCCGGGCCGCTCCGAGGGCGAAGCCGTCATTACATGCTCGCACCCGCACCGATTCCTTGTGCGCTCCCGTGCGCGCCGCGTCCTTGCGCGCTCCCGCGTGTGTTTCCCTCCTTGTGTTCACCCCTTCTTTGCGCGCCCTCACGCACACCACTTAGTTGCGCGCTCCCATGCGTGCCTCCTCCATGTGCACCACTGCGCGCTCCTCTCCAAGTGCTTCACCACGCGATCCTCTCCAAGTTCCCACTGCGCCTTCCGCTCCAAGTGCGCCACTGCGCCTTCCGCTCCAATTGCGCCACCATGCGCTCTGCTCCAAGTGCGTGCCTGCATGCTCAGCCCCAAGTGCGCCCCTGCACGCTCCTCTCCAAGTGTGCAATCGCGCACTCCGCTCAAAGTGCTCCTTGTGCGCTCCGCTCAAAGTACTCCTTGTGCGCTCCGCCCCAAGTGCGCCTCTGAGCGCTCAGTCTAAGTGCGCCCCCGTACGCTCTGCTCCAAACCTACGTTCAGTGCACCCGGCTTTCCAGATAAGTTACGAGAGCATATTTCAACGCCAATAGTTTACAAGACCAACTTCAGAGCCTGAGAAGTACCACTAAACTTCACTCAGGTGAGTGGCGCGCTCAGTGTTCCCAACACCCTCAACTCAGCAACAAACCCACCAGTCGACAATAAGTTAACCACTACAGACTCCTCTAAATGCAACAGGAGACAAATCGCAGAGGTTAAGACGCGCAGAGCGCGCCATTTAAGCTTCTGAGACGCAAGTACCGGGACGTGCAAGGCACGCCACTCCAGCTACAAAGCACCAACAGGGAGTTCTAGAGTATGACGAGCACATCACTCCCCACAACATACGAAGAAATACTCAGCTCCGTAAGCGGTGACCTGTCACCCTCCGAGCTCTGTTTCCTCTCTTTCTCCAGTAAATGTAATAAGAGGCGATTTGACGCCCTCGATTCTCTTCAAAACCCTATACAACAGCCAACAAATAGTGGATGTTTAGTCGGCACATATCCGACCACGCGATTTTTAACCCAATTGACGAATTTTTTTTAGAAGGGACGTGCAGCGGTATCCCAGATCGCAGGGTATCTGGGCTGCGTTCCTTAAACTCCCTCAGAGGGATGCATCCCAACCGACCCAACCCATCTCCATGTGCCACGTTCGGCCTAAGCCCAACATCGGGTGGCCTACCATAAACTGACCATGTGGCGGGTTATTGGAAGACACATCCTCCCTTCGTTGAGACAAACTCGATAGTCAAACGCACACCACGGGGACTTCCCAGGAGGTCACCCATCTTGTGACTACTCCAGCCCGAGCACGCTTAAATATAGAGTTTTTTCACTTCTCATCACCAATCCAGCTACAACTCAATTGGTGTTGAGAAGTGAAAGAACTCCATAGTTAAGCATGCTCGGGCGAGAGTTTTCCTGGGATGAGTGACCTCCTGGGAATTCCTCGTCGGGGCGCTTAACTGGATAACTTCTCATAGGTCACGGGATCAAGGTTGGATGACAAAGCCTTGGTGACATCAACAACCTGTCACAGCTGTATTAAGTCGGGTCCTGGGTACCCAGAATGAGCTAGGCCGAAGGCGATTGTTGAGAGCGGGTTGGGGCCGGTGGATTGCAGTCCGACTAGGGGCAGTCCGGGATACTCACATGAGTGGGTCGTCCCCCTTTCAACAAATACCAGTTTTTGTTAGATTGTTGAGATGGACAATTCACTCTGAGTGGCTCTCGTCAACTCATGCTCCAGAAATTGTAGTCGCGCTACATTCTTTCTAAGGAACAACCCATCAAGGGAAGTCCAAATCTCAGCAGCCGACCGACATCCTATGATGTGGTCAAAGAGTTCGGGTGAGATAGCCTGCTTGAGAGTAAACTCCGCCTTTGCGTTTGTCTTCCTCTAAGCAGTCACCGCTTCAGCATTGTCAACGGCAATAATAACTTCTTGTCTCTCGTCTCCGCAGACGACCACCCAATGGTCCTCACCCAAAAGATAGCTTTTTATGCACGACCTCCACTTCTTGAATTTGGTCAGCGTTAAAAGTTCAATTCCAAGACCTCCTGCAAATCCACCTTCCATTGCACTAACACTGGTCTACTAGACTTTCAGAGGCAAAAAGAAAGTCTGTCGGTTGATCACTGCTCAAACCTTCTTTCCCTCTGATACCATGTAAAAAATTGTGAGATGTGTAAAATGGGAAACCAGGTCGCAAGAACACTCAACCAAATCAAGCCAAGCAAACCATATGCAAACAGAAGAGCAAGAAATCGTATACTATCAAAAATCTTTACAGAGTGAGTCATACATGGCGAGACATGATTCACCAATGTACCAAATGGAAGCAAAAATAAGAAAGCAAAACCTAATCGCGTGGACTCAAAGTCTAACCGTCGACTCTGCCGAGCTTCACTATGGAGTCCGCTGAAACCGCTAAGTCGTCAGACCGCAACCTAGCTGCGCGGACACCCCGTTATTCCAAAGCTGAACTCTGTCTGCAATCTGCTAGCCGCCTAACCTCGATGTTTCCTAGCCGCCAGATTAACGCGGACAGCTGTTGCCGAACTGAACCGACCGTCAAAAGCGTACAACTTATTGGAATGGGAAAAAATTGCCAAAGAGGAGACCGCCTGATCGCAAGTCACGAGCTACTGCTAACCGCTGATTGTAACTGCAGAGTCTGCACTGATCCCTGACCAAAGTCAGAACCAAGTCCTTAGCTTCTCAGCGTTATTCACACACTCTGCACAACCAAAAATAGGTCAACTCCTCAAACCGCATGAATACAAAAAATTAGTCCGCAGCAATCGCACAAGCTCACTCACTGTTCATTCGGTTGTACTGATGATGTGACAGGGGGTCCTATTTTTAGTCGTGGGGAGGAGTGTGTTCATCGCCCTAGTCGATAGGAACACCGCCCATCTCGTGGTGAGCACAAGACGTATCTGCATAGTGCAGACACGAAACCAGTCTGCCTTTGTCACTGCGACTAGGCCGGACAGCCAGTCCGTCAAGAATGCACCACCAAGGCCGGATAGAAACCTATCCGCCTTGTCGCCACAAAGCCAGGCCAAGACTTGTCCGCCACACCTACGGACACTGCGGATACCACACCAGTCCGCATATCCTACGGACACAGCTCCAGTCCGCATACCCCTAGTCCGCAACTAAAACACCAGCCTGACAGTTGACAAACTTGGCGGACAGAGAAAATAGTCCGCGCTAACCACGTGATCTCCCGGACTAAACAAACTTGGACTTAGTATAGATCCAGATCAAGTCCACACCTCCAGCCATCTCTGGTGCGAACACAGCATCAGCGGATACAGAAGACTATCCACACAAACCAGCGGACTCCACGGTTTCCACTAAACCGCACCAGAGCAAGATCAAGGCACAAGACCATGTCGAACTCCCGATCTCCAATCCAGTCCGCAACCCGAACTCAGCGAACTCCGTGGATAACAAACCTATCCGTACGGTTATCTACTGAGAACAAGCCGCCTGCATTGTCAGTTTTCTGTATCCGCTGGTGTTGTGTCATCAACTCAACTGTGTTTTCTAATCATTAAACAGTTTGCGCGGATTTTGTGTTTGCATTTTAGAAAACTGACAATGCATTGTCAATTTAAAAAAAATGCATTGTCAGTCTTTCTATCTTCTAGTGAGAACTTTCTCCTAATTTTTCGTATTTTTTTATAAATACGTCTTATACATGCATTTTAGAAAAAGTGTTCAACACAAAAGTTGTAGATCTCGACAAGATCTACAACTTTCGTGTTGGACACTTTTCCTAAAAATGCATGTACAAGTCGTATTTCTAAAATGCGCGAAATCTAGGCGTTTTCCAAAACACGCCTTGTGCATGCATTTTAGGAAAAGTGTTCAACACAAAAGTCGTGTTGAATACTTTTCCTAAAAATGCATGTACAAAGCATACTTTCAAAAGACGCGAAAAATTAGGAGAAAGTGCGATGCGCCTAATCAAAACTGCGGTGCTCCTAACAATTCCCTAAATTAATTGTCTATGTATAAATTCGTGTATGCTCATGCATTTAATGCATATTCTGGCCTCCCAACTAATAATCAATTGTTTTAAATTGGATTCATATGGCATATGCTATTATGCTACATACAGGGGTGGATCCATCGCCAAGTAATTAATTTTGACCGTAGCTATTCGCAACTATTTGATATTTGACCTACAATATAAAAAAAAAACTGCAAACACAAAATAAAAAATTAAAACAAGTTAAACAGCACCATCAAGTCATCAACAGTACTCTCATGTTTTCTAATCTTTAAACAGTCTCCTTTAAATTGAGGAAAATTTTTGGGTCAGAGTTCCTGATAATGAGCATGGTCAGGACAATCAATGAAGAGTCTGAAATGATGAGGGTCCCGCACAAAAGTGAATGACACAAGCCACAATTGCGTGAGTCCCACCTCCTTTGCAGACTCCTCATTAGTGCAGGATCTCATGATCAGAAATCCTGACCCAAAAATTACTCTAAAGTGAGAGGGTAGGTAGACATTCAGTAAGAAGATTTTCTTTATTATTTTTTTTGTAGCTTCCACCCGACTTCCCTTTTAATTTCGATAGGACAGATGAAATTTTTTTTTGGATTAATAATCTCTCGTTTGTTGTTCACGGGAGTTGATTGGGGGTTCCCCTAAGGATTTCTGAGTCAAATCGGACCAAATAGCTCGACGACAACCACCTGACCGAGTGAGTCGCGCTCGCTCGAAGGAGCCTGAAGACTCCCCAAAGGGGACGAGTGGGACAACATACATATACGCCTCGAAGGGACCAAGTTCACTTGCACTCGCGCATGGGCCCCGCACGTGCGCACAGGCCCCGCACGCGCGCAAAGGCAGTCGTCGGGCTCACGCGTGACAGCCGCTGGGCACAAGCACGCGCACGACATGTGCGCACGCACCCCCGTGCGCGCACCGCACCAACGCGTGCACACACTATGAGGCACGCGCGCGTCCGTGCGCATGCACACGCCTCAAGAGAACATGCCCCCCCCCCCCAGCGTGCGCGTGCACGCAACAGTCGCCTCTGATCGCCACAATCATCAAGCCACCTGCCCCCCCCCCCTCCCACTCGGACTGCCCGGGAGGTGGGGCATGCTCGTCATTTCGGAAAAATTAGTAATCCAAGTGACTGGAATGGAGCAATGTCATTCGTCAACTCAGAATTCAATTTGAAGAAATTACCAACGCGACCCTTCAAAAAAGCTATAAAAAGACCATCAGTCCTTCGTTTGAAGAGATGTCACTTGAGAGAGTAGGGAGAACTCTGAGATTTTCTGGCGAGAACGTGAGACTTAATTAGAATGTTCCATCGATAGATTTCGCTCTGCTTCTTCTCTAGCATAGGCGGATCCAGATGGGAACCTGACACTACAACATTTTTGGTCTTTAGCAACATTTAAAAACTGTTGCCTAAAACCGCAAAATGTTGCCAAAACATTGAAAACTGTTGCCATATGGCTGTATGTCTATGCCCGTGTTATCAAAGACCTAAGGCAACAGTTTTCACATGTTTAGGCAACAATACTTGAAACTGTTGCCTATATCCCTAGTAAAGGCAACATTTTTTACATGGACCTATTGCAACATTTTCAAAATGTTTAGAGTTACATTTAATAAATGTTGCCAAAACTATTTAATTAATAAAAAAATATAAATTTTTAAAAAAACATGAAAATAAATTAAAACTTCAAAAACATACATGTTATATCATGAGACATTTTTTATAACGCACAAATATATAACAATTTAACAAGACAAATATTTTCATTTAGAATATTAATGTTACTGTTGATGCGCGAAATGCGGTTCTAACCAGTTAACGGGTGTTCGATCTCACAGGCTAAGGATGCAGGAAGAAGGGTTGCGGGGATAGAGAGGAAGCTTGCTTGAGCGGAGGAGAAGCTTGCTCAGGTACTGTCGAGCAGACAGCTACTTGAATGATTAGCTTTGCAGGTTGATGCCGAGGGAGGAGAGAAGAATAGAGGAGGCCGCTAGCAGCGGCAACAGCAGACTTCGCCCGCCGCGGCTTGAATGCCACTCTTGCGACGGGCTTTTCCTTTATTTAAGAAGAGTTACAATTTGCTATTGCACCATTACACATACGAGCAGTAGAGGGTACAATGGGGGAAGCTGACGGCTGAGGAAGGAGATGCCAGAAACTTAGTAAAAGGAGCTGCAGAGGACTGGAGAACTGAAGCTGAAGATGCTACTGAAGCTGCCTGATGAGGGCAGAAAAAATTAAGTCCACAGCTTTGACGACCTGGGAGAACTGGAAATCAGAGGCTGCGCAAGCTGCTGCTGCTGGCAGAAAAACCAAGTCCACGGCCCTTGACGACCTGGGAGAACTGGAAATCAGAGGCTGCGGAGGCTGCGCAAGCTGCTGCGGCTGACAGAAAAACCAAGTCCATGGCCCTTGATGACCTGGGCGGACTGGAAATCAGAGGCTGCGGAGGCTGCGCAAGCTGCTGCTGCTGGCAGAAAAACCAAGTCCACGGCCCTTGACGACCTGGGCGGACTGGAGATTTGGAGGCCGCAGACCTTGCCTGATCAACCTTGACGGACTGAGAAAACTGAGTCCGCAGCCTTTGATCAAGGTGGCAGTTCTCCTCCCGCCGATGCAGAATGAGAGGTCTTGGAGGGTATTTATAGGCCCGGGGAGAATCTTTGAAGCGGGGCCCAGTGACGTCATCCATGACGACCTCGGCGACCTGAGACGACCTCGGAGGACTTCAACCTGAAGAGCAGGAAGAGGGGGAGGCCTGAGGAGCAGGAAGAGGGGGAGGCCTGAGGAGCAGGCCCCCCCTGAGGGCAGGCGGCCTGAGGCCAGGCCGCCCCTAAGGGGGGGCGGCCTGAGGCCAGGCCGCCCCTAAGGGGGGGCGGCCTGAGGCCAGGCCGCCCCTAAGGGGGGCGGCCTGAGGCCAGGCCGCCCCTAAGGGGGGCGGCCTGAGGCCAGGCCGCCCCTAGGAAGGGCGGCCTGAGGCCAGGCCGCCCCTAGGAAGGGCGGCCTGAGGCCAGGCCGCCCCTAAGGGGGGCGGCCTGAGGCCAGGCCGCCCCTGGGAAGGGCGGCCTGAGGCCAGGCCGCCCCCAAAGGGGGGCGGCCTGAGGCCAGGCCGCCCCTAAGGGGGGCGGCCTGGGGCCAGGCCGCCCCTGGGAAGGGCGGCCTGGGGCCAGGCCGCCCCTGGGAAGGGCGGCCTGGGGCCAGGCCGCCCCTGGGAAGGGCGGCCTGAGGCCAGGCCGCCCCTGGGAAGGGCGGCCTGAGGCCAGGCCGCCCCTAGGAAGGGCGGCCTGAGGCCAGGTCGCCCCTAAGGAGGGCGGCCTGACGGCGGAAGCCTGGGGCCAGGCTGGACAGGGGAGCCGAGCCTTGCGATGGTTCGGTCGGGTGCCGGCACCGGCAGATCGAACCTGCGAACTGATATAGGTTTGCCTCCTGCAAGAAAGCAAT
The DNA here is from genome assembly GCA_039513925.1 of Platanthera zijinensis. NCBI lineage: Eukaryota > Viridiplantae > Streptophyta > Magnoliopsida > Asparagales > Orchidaceae > Platanthera > Platanthera zijinensis. The sequence continues at coordinate 33,797,109 of CM077088.1, forward strand.
GCTGCATGGTCAGCCTGGCCAAAACGCTTGGGCCAAAAAGGAAAGCCGAGGCAGATCGCGATCCTCGGGGGGGTTCCCTTGAGTGGACCGCGACTTGCGAGCTAGAGACCTTGGGAGGGGTCGCCGATTTTTGGGGGTTAACAGGCTAAGGATGAAGGAAGAAGGGTTGCGGGGATAGAGAGGAAGCTTGCTTGAGCGGAGGAGAAGCTTGCTCAGGTACTGTCGAGCAAACAGCTACTTGAATGGTTAGCTTTGTAGGTTGATGTCGAGGGAGGAGAGAAGAAGAGAGGAGGCCGCTAGCAGCGGCAACAACAGACTTCGCCCGCCGCGGCTTGAACGCCACTCTTGCGACGGGCTTTTCCTTTATTCAAGAAGAGTTACAATTTGCTATTGCACCATTACACATACGAGCAGTAGAGGGTACAATGAGGGAAGCTGGCGGCTGAGGAAGGAGATGCCAGAAACTTAGTAAAAGGAGCTGCAGAGGACTGGAGAACTGAAGCTGAAGATGCTGCTGAAGCTGCCTGATGAGGGTAGAAAAAACTAAGTCCACAGCTTTGACGACCTGGGAGAACTGGAAATCAGAGGCTGTGCAAGCTGCTGCTGCTGGCAGAAAAACCAAGTCCACGGCCCTTGACGACCTGGGAGAACTGGAAATCAGAGGCTGCGGAGGCTGCGCAAGCTGCTGCGGCTGACAGAAAAACCCAGTCCACGGCCCTTGACGACCTGGGCGGACTGGAAATCAGAGGCTGCGGAGGCTGCGCAAGCTGCTGCTGCTGGCAGAAAAACCAAGTCCACGGCCCTTGACGACCTGGGCGGACTGGAGATTTGGAGGCCGCAGACCTTGCCTGATCAACCTTGACGGACTGAGAAAACTGAGTCCGCAGCCTTTGATCAAAGTGGCAGTTCTCCTCCCGCCGATGCAGAATGAGAGGTCTTGGGGGGTATTTATAGGCCCGGGGAGAATCTTTGAAGCGGGGCCCAGTGACGTCATCCTTAACGACCTCGGCGACCTGAGACGACCTCGGAGGACTTCAACCTGAAGAGCAGGAAGAGGGGGAGGCCTGAGGAGCAGGAAGAGGGGGAGGCCTGAGGAGCAGGCCCCCCCTGAGGGCAGGCGGCCTGAAGCCAGGCCGCCCCTAGGAAGGGCGGCCTGAGGCCAGGCCTCCCCTAAGGGGGCGGCCTGAGGCCAGGCCGCCCCTAAGGGGGGCGGCCTGAGGCCAGGCCGCCCCTAGGAAGGGCGGCCTGAGGCCAGGCCGCCCCTAAGGGGGGCGGCCTGAGGCCAGGCCGCCCCTAGGAAGGGCGGCCTGAGGCCAGGCCGCCCCTGGGAAGGGCGGCCTGAGACCAGGCCGCCCCTAAGGGGGGCGGCCTGAGGCCAGGCCGCCCCCAAAGGGGGGGGGGGCGGCCTGAGGCCAGGCCGCCCCTAAGGGCGGCGGCCTGAGGCCAGGCCGCCCCTGGGAAGGGCGGCCTGAGGCCAGGCCGCCCCTGGGAAGGGCGGCCTGAGGCCAGGCCGCCCTTGGGAAGGGCGGCCTGAGGCCAGGCCGCCCCTGGGAAGGGCGGCCTGAGGCCAGGCAGCCCCTAGGAAGGGCGGCCTGAGGCCAGGTCGCCCCTAAGGAGGGCGGCCTGACGGCGGAAGCCTGGGGCCAGGCTGGACAGGGGAGCCGAGCCTTGCGATGGTTCGGTCGGGTGCCGGCACCGGCAGATCGAACCTGCGAACTGATATAGGTTTGCCTCCTGCAAGAAAGCAATGCTGCATGGTCAGCCTGGCCAAAATGCTTGGGCTAAAAAGGGAAAGCCGAGGCAGATCGCGATCCTGGGGGGGGGGGGGTTCCCTTGAGTGGACCGCGACTTGCGAGCTAGAGACCTTGGGAGGGGTCGCCGATTTTTGGGGGTTAACATAATCCCCGCACTTTTTTAAGTTCTGAAAGGAACTTCGAAAAAGTAGAAGACCCACAAAAATCGTAATCCTCCCCTCAGTAATAAGGAGAGAAAAAATTAGAGGTCAGGAGAGATAGAACCTGATGTCCCTTCTCAGAAAAAATCTATCAGCGCCTATCTTTTGCCTGCGAAGAAAAAATTAATGCAGGCACAAAGAGGTACATCTTGCGTGTACCTGAGTTGCTTTTGTAAATGAGGAAGAGGATAACCGTCTTCTATTGAACTCTGCCAAAGTAGGGTGAGTGAGCAGAAAAAGAAAATAAGCTGCAAGTACCTGAGAGGAACTTGCTACTATCTGCTAGCTTCTGCAAAAGTAAGGTGAGCGAGCAGATAGAAAAAAGGAAAATAGACTGCAAGTACCTGAGAGGATCTTGCTATTATCTGCTAGTCTCTACAAAAGGAGAGTAAGCAGGCAGATATGACAAGAGAGTAAGGTGCAAGTACCTGGGGAGAACTTGCTACTATCTGCTGGTCTCTGTAAAAGACAGGTAAGCAACAAATATGATAAGGGAGCAAGGTGCAAGTACCTGAGGGGAACTTGCTACTATCTGCTGGTCTCTGCAAAAGGAGAGTAAGCAACAGATATGATAGGAGAGAAAACTAAGTTCACAAGTACCTGGGCGGAACCTGCGAATGTTGGCTGTTAACTGTTGGTATGATAAGACATAATCGGATAACAAAATAGATACCTGACACACTCTGCTATCGATTGAGTAATGATCAAACTGCGATGATGACTGTCTCGCGTGATCAAGGTACAATGTCAACATAAAAATCCAGATCCGCGAGATAAGAAAATCCGAAATTAGATTCATGATGACATGGCTTGTTAATCAAGAAGATCCATATGCCTTAAATGATGTGTGATTAATATCTGATAGGAGAACTTGTTGACCATCATCTGGTAAGAGCTTATGCAGGTAGCGTATATAGGATGATCATAAGTCAAGGAAAGATGTTGCAGATTCTTGGAATAGGTTGGATTCAACCTGTAAGAAGGTAAAAAAGGAGAGAAAAGAGGCTACCCCCGAGGATGAACTAAAAGGTTGAATGCTGCCACAGGTGTTCCCTGTGGGCATTATGCATCACTTGCCAAAGTCATCCTGGGTGTAGTCCTAACCAAAGCGGGATGGCCGCGCATCCTTTAGAAGGGCACAAATAAACAAGAAAAAACCCTAAGAAGGATCGACAGATGCACTGCTCTCTTGCCTCGGGTTACAAGCATCGCTGATCAATTAGACTAGTTGCGCCAAGTGGCCTATTGCTTGTCTGCGGATTGATCAGCGGAGTTGTGAGTCCCGCGGAGGCACGGATCGAGAGTACCATAGAGTGTTCGGCCGTCACAGTTGTGAGATGATCGAGGAGACAAGGCTACACTTGATCGTCATTGCTTGTCAAGCAAAGATCATCGTAACTGTAACATATCCCTAGCGGAGCACGATAGAACTATCGCAGGAGGCCTCCCCTAAGCACTCATACTGCGCTAGACATCGGCCGGGATCCGAAGCCCTGTCATCCTCTGCACGAGAGTTGAACAGCCCCCACTACACATATGAGAAAACTCCTCATCATATGTGGTCATTGTGGTTTTACGCCTGAGGACAATCTCGAGGGGGCACTGAGCAAGACTTGGCGATATCTCGGTGGTTCAGTGATCCCTTTGGCAAAGAGAAAAATATGGTGGAGAAGCATCACAAAAAGGGAACTGTGTCAGCATGAGATCTCTGACGTAAGCTTTATTGAATGAAAAATGAAACACTTAGAAGTGCTGAAAAGTAAAATGTTTGAAGAGTAAAGTAAAGGCAACCAGTCACGATCGTGAGGGGCTTTGAGGAACTGCGATTGGTCATAGCTGATGACACAAGAACTGTGTCCTCTTTGCTTCAAAATAGCCTTCCAAGGGGACCTTCGTCAACGACATCGATGCACTCACTTGCAAAATTAATGGACCCCAGACGGCCCTTGTCATGTATCTCTATGCACTCCGGCTGACCCTCAGCCACCTCCTTGCCCTTGGAGGTGGAAGGTTTTGAAGAATCAATTTTCTTGACCAGGTCGTTGATCTTGCCCTCGATGAGCAATCTTTCAACCAATCGCCGAAGGGCCTTGCAATCTTCAGTTAAATGACCTTTCTCTCTGTGGAATTCGCAGAACGGGTCTGAATTTCTTGATCTCTGATTTGCCGGCTGGTAAGGCCTTTTGGGATATGCCTTATCCTTCATGATTTGGCTAACTTCTTGCATGACCTCGTCTAGCTCAAATTCTGGCAGATCACCTTCTTGCTGCTGATGAACTGCAGCTGTTAGCGGAGATGATGTTGATAATGGTTGCAGCCGCTCTTGGGTACGATCATGGCCTTGGAAGGGGTGTTGATGATGCTGAAATCTTCTTGCTTTCCTAGAGAGAGATGGAAAGTCTTTCCGAGGAGACCTCGGAGGTTGCTTGTAAGAAGAAGAATTTTTCTCTGATACCAGCCTGGAGACGAAGCTGGGGTTGCTCTTTTCACCGCGAATATACGAGTTGGCTAAACCAATCAACTCTTGATAAGTCCTCGGTGCTCGGACATTAGCTTCAAACTTTAGAGGGCCTTCACGCAGGCCGTGGATGAGAGCCACTCGGTACATTTCTTGATCAACGATCTCAATGTCCAAGATTTCTTTCTGAAAACGATCCACATAATGAGACCAAGTCTCATTCTCTCGCTGCCTGATCTCAAAGAGGGCTTCTGGACCGCCCTTCCTCTTTGAAGAGGTAGAAAACCTGAGCAGGAACTCCCTTCGCAAATCAATAAAGGAAGAGATTGACTGAGGTCGCAGTCCATAGAACCAGTCTCTCACTTGACCATCAAAGGTCGTTACGAGGAGCTTGCTCTTGGTAGCATCTGAGAGGGTCTTGAGAGCAACGGATGATTCAAAGGCTTGAAGATGCTTGACAGGATCAGTCTCCCCAGTGTAAATGGGCAATCGCGGCTCTCGGAAGTTGACTGGAGTTGGTTCATATCGAACACTCTCTATAAACGGCGATGGCTCTTCTGGTTCTACTGCATAAGGAAAGTAAGGAGCATGAGCAGTAGTTGGAAAAAGAGCAGGAGGATAGGAGTAAAAGGTTGCTGCGGGAGGAGCAAAGGCAGGAGCTGAAGAGGAGGGGTGACTTCCCTGAAAGTTCAAAAATCTGGCTGGACTTCCCCGGGCAGCCTCCCGGAAGAAGTTTTGACGAGCTGCAAACTCATCATCTTGAGATGGCAAAGGAGCTGCAGGTCCTTGCGGAAAAGTTGGAGTGTAAAGAGGAGGGTAGACCGGCGGATGAGCCGGTGGATAAACTTGAGGAGTCTCTGATGTTGGTGCTGGATTGATTGGAGGAACTGGCGCTGCTGAAGATTGAGCGACCAATTGCTGAGTGAGAGCTGCTAGAGTACGGTTGATGGCTTGAAACTGTTGGGCAGTTTCTCTGCGAGATTGCTCTAAGGCCTCCCAAAGAGAATCATCACTCGGACTTGGAGAAAGACTCTCGGCTGGTTGATGGTCTGTCATGAGTAACCACTGCTTTCACTGTCTAATCGAGATCTGAAGGCCGCGTGTTAACTGTTGATGCGCGAAATGCGGTTCCAACCAGTTAACGGGTGTTCGATCTCACAGGCTAAGGATGAAGGAAGAAGGGTTGCGGGGATAGAGAGGAAGCTTGCTTGAGCGGAGGAGAAGCTTGCTCAGGTACTGTCGAGCAGACAGCTACTTGAATGGTTAGCTTTGCAGGTTGATGCCGAGGGAGGAGAGAAGAAGAGAGGAGGCCGCTAGCAGCGGCAACAGCAGACTTCGCCCGCCGCGGCTTGAACGCCACTCTTGCGACGGGCTTTTCCTTTATTCAAGAAGAGTTACAATTTGCTATTGCACCATTACACATACGAGCAGTAAAGGGTACAATGGGGGAAGCTGGCGGCTGAGGAAGGAGATGCCAGAAACTTAGTAAAAGGAGCTGCAGAGGACTGGAGAACTGAAGCTGAAGATGCTACTGAAGCTGCCTGATGAGGGCAGAAAAAACTAAGTCCACAGCTTTGACGACCTGGGAGAACTGGAAATCAGAGGCTGCGGAGGCTGCGCAAGCTGCTGCTGCTGGCAGAAAAACCAAGTCCACGGCCCTTGACGACCTGGGAGAACTGGAAATCAGAGGCTGCAGAGGCTGCGCAAGCTGCTGCGGCTGACAGAAAAACCAAGTCCACGGCCCTTGACGACCTGGGCGGACTGGAAATCAGAGGCTGCGGAGGCTGCGCAAGCTACTGCTGCTGGCAGAAAAACCAAGTCCACGGCCCTTGACGACCTGGGCGGACTGGAGATTTGGAGGCCGCAGACCTTGCCTGATCAACCTTGACGGACAGAGAAAACTGAGTCCGCAGCCTTTGATCAAGGTGGCAGTTCTCCTCCCGCCGATGCAGAATGAGAGGTCTTGGGGGGTATTTATAGGCCCGGGGAGAATCTTTGAAGCGGGGCCCAGTGACGTCATCCTTGACGACCTCGGCGACCTGAGACGACCTCGGAGGACTTCAACCTGAAGAGCAGGAAGAGGGGGAGGCCTGAGGAGCAGGAAGAGGGGGAGGCCTGAGGAGCAGGCCCCCCCTGAGGGCAGGCGGCCTGAAGCCAGGCCGCCCCTAGGAAGGGCGGCCTGAGGCCAGGCCGCCCCTAAGGGGGGGCGGCCTGAGGCCAGGCCGCCCCTAAGGGGGGGCGGCCTGAGGCCAGGCCGCCCCTAAGGGGGGCGGCCTGAGGCCAGGCCGCCCCTAAGGGGGGCGGCCTGAGGCCAGGCCGCCCCTAGGAAGGGCGGCCTGAGGCCAGGCCGCCCCTAAGGGGGGCGGCCTGAGGCCAGGCCGCCCCTAGGTAGGGCGGCCTGAGGCCAGGCCGCCCCTGGGAAGGGCGGCCTGAGGCCAGGCCGCCCCTAAGGGGGGCGGCCTGAGGCCAGGCCGCCCCTAAGGGGGGCGGCCTGAGGCCAGGCCGCCCCTGGGAAGGGCGGCCTGAGGCCAGGCCGCCCCTGGGAAGGGCGGCCTGAGGCCAGGCCGCCCCTGGGAAGGGCGGCCTGAGGCCAGGCCGCCCCTGGGAAGGGCGGCCTGAGGCCAGGTCGCCCCTAAGGAGGGCGGCCTGACGGCGGAATCCTGGGGCCAGGCTGGACAGGGGAGCCGAGCCTTGCGATGGTTCGGTCGGGTGCCGGCACCGGCAGATCGAACCTGCGAACTGATATAGGTTTGCCTCCTGCAAGAAAGCAATGCTGCATGGTCAGTCTGGCCAAAACGCTTGGGCGAAAAAGGGAAAGCCGAGGCAGATCGCGATCCTCGGGGGGGGGGGGGGGGTTCCCTTGAGTGGACCGCGACTTGCGAGCTAGAGACCTTGGGAGGGGTCGCCGATTTTTGGGGGTTAACAGTTACACATGTTTTATCATTAAATTAACAACTCATCATTAACATCACAATTTACCAAAATACCTCAAAATAATTAAATATTACAGTACACAAACAAAATTATCTAAATCAACTTAAACATCAAATGGTCTTCATGAAATGGGGTCATCGATCATATTGCAACTCCGCATTTGTCTTCCCGGTCCCGGCCAACATCAAGAACTTTCTGCACAAAGTAAAATAATATATATATAAATATAATGACATCAAGATCAACGAGCTGCATATGCAACTCGCTTAAATTCAGCACTTCAAAGAGTAGGACGTGCAGCTCGCTGAAATTCAGCAAGCTGCAGGTGCAGCACCCTGAAATTCAGCGAGCTGCAGGTGCAGCACGCTGAAATTCAGCGTGTTGCACCAACAGCTCGCTGAAATTAAGGGGCTTGCACTGCACGCTGAAATTCAGGGGCTTGCACCTGCAGCACGCTAAAATTAACAAAAAGAAGTCAAGTTCAGTTCAGTTCTATGATTGGTTTACACTGAAATTCAGGGGCCTGCAGCACGCTGTTAATTTGTAGAACAAGCATCTGAAATTCAGAGGCTTGCACTGCACGCTGAAATTTAAGGGCTTGCATCTGCAGCACGCTGAATTTAGGCTATGTTTGGTTTCAAATCACCGCATAAACAAGCATCAAAGAAACCAAAATTCTTCTTTAAAATCAAAGAAGCCCTCTCAAGATGCAATCATTCCAGGTCTGATTCAAATCATGGAGAAGCTGGACTATGATTGCTCAGCTAGCCATAGCAACTTATAAGAAAGAAAGAAGACCATAAGATAGCAATGATGGAAATAGAGAGCAGGATTACATTCAAAACACTTAGATATATTAAGTTAAAGGCTGATGTAATCAAGCAGAACACAAAACAACATAAAAAAGAGCACTCTTTTCCTTCTGACATCATGCCACTATAGATTAGACCACCACTATATAAATATCATAAAGCTAGTATTAAGCAAACTTTCTGGACATAAGCTGCAGAAATAGGAAAAGTTGGATCAAGTGCTAACTCTGGGAGCTCGCATGCCAAATCCGCGCTTCAATCTTTCAACTCTGCTCAAATAATTAGAACATTGAATACGTTAAGAGAGTGCGCATAATCTATTACAAATGCAGTTTATATACTGAACATATGATAATATGTGGCTATGTGCTACAACATACAATTGTTTCTATTGCTTTGGATCTATCTAGCATAACTACATTAGGTTAGAGTAATGTTAAGAGAACCAAACCAAAAGAAGGTGAAATCCTTGAATAGAAGTTGTTTTCTCGCTAAACCTTGCCTACGTACCCCAAAGTGAACTTGGTTTAACTACTTTGACTCAGTCCAGCAAGCCGATTTCATCAGTCATGGTTTTATTGATCCATGGCCATAAGGTTTCTTGCCGTCTTGCTCGAATTAAAATGATAGAAACAGAATCAAAAGGCAACAAAAAATTTCAATAACTTGCACTTATTCACATTCAGCTCACAAAAACCAACCAGTTAGACAATGTAATGTGATCAGAAGTATTTCATATATGCTTAAGAGGGTTATGAGATTGAAATTTGAAAGTAGAAAAGTAAACAAGAAGTTAAAAAAACTCACGTGGGTGCAAGCTTGCCAAGACAATCAAGATCTTCCCCAGTTTCTTAGATGATTGTTTATGTGGTTTCTTAGATGCTTGTTCTACAAAACGAAGTCCAGTTCAGTTCTATGATTGGTTTCAGATCTACAAATTAACAGCAACAAATTAACAACAACAAATTAACAGCAAAAAATTAACAACAACAAATTAACAATAATTGGTTTCAGATCTACAAAAAGAAGTCAAGTTCAGTTTTATGATGAACGAAGTCCAGTTCTATGATCTAGAAAAAGAAGTCCATTCCAGTTCAGTTGATATAGGCTTAGGGTTCATAAACAAAGTAACAAAAATAGAAAAAGCGTTACGATGAGAGAAAAATCGCGGAGGGTGGCGATGGGAGAAAAATCGCCGAAGGCCTAGGGGAACAGAAAAAGGTAAATCAAATACCTTGAAATGACCTGCAGCGAGGAGCTGCGACGGGAGAAAAATCACAGAGGGTGGCGCTTCTTCGAAGTACGGTGGCTTTGCTTCTTCTTCCAACAATCGAGAAAAATCGCGGAGGGTTTCAGTTGTACGGTTGCGCTTCTTCTTCGAAGTACGGTGGCTCTTCTTCTTCGCGGTTGGTGGCTTTTCTCCTTGCGAGAACGACGACGGCTTCCCTCTACCCGATCAAAGCGGCGATCGTGAGAAAGGATCTGAAAATTGAGAGCACGGCGGAGAAGGAAAACGGGAACAACTTAGGGTTCGAATGAGAGGATTTTAGGTTTTTAAAAATAGTTTGTGTATAGTATATAAAAGGGCCTAAAATTTTCAAAATATTGATTTGTGTATAGCCAATTTTGATTTGTCTATAACAATACCCTTTTTTAAAGTTAGAATTTGTGTGTTAATAGCGATTGATGGTGTGCTTATAACATTGCTCTTTTTGTTTTGGGGAATTAAGGTAATTAAATATCGATTCGAACGGAAAACGAGCAGATATCCGCACACCTGGGAAACCCAAAACTGATTTTGTTTCGGGGCGTTGCCCCCGAGCCCCCACCGGGGACGCTGTCCCCTGGACCCCTGCCCGCTGTCCGGACAGCGGGACCTCCGCCGGGGGCTGCCGCCCCCAGACCCCCACTGTTGTCGGCTCCGGATATGTCTAAAGGATTCACACTTCGATTCCTCTAAGCTCACGCGAGCAAACCCGGTGTGAGAAGCAAGAGGATCAAAAGTGTTCCACAACTTCAACAAATTAAAATCCTGATATAAGTTAATTAAAATCCCGGGTAGGTATATAGAAAATTAACAACGACCCTTTTAAAAACATCTCAATAAATGTGGAGTCACGATTGAACAAGCGTCGCCAAAAAACGTGGCTATTAAATAAAAAATTTGTAGTGTGGAGTCGGGAAAAGATTATCGAGGGTTTATGTATGTGTTAGAAATATTGTTTTTATAAAAATAATTTTTAAAGTAATAATTTGGCGTGGGAGAATAATAATTTTGGTTATTCTTAAAGTAATCTTTAGGCAACATTTTTAAAATATTGCAAATTAATTTTTAAGAAGACAACATATCATAATTGTTGCCTAAACTGAATCCTCAAGCTCAACATTTCAAAAATGTTCCCTATAAAGGATTAGAGAACAGTTTTTGAATGTTGCACAGAAAGTGTTGCCTAAATATGTAAACTTATTGCAACACTTAAAAACTGTTCTCTAATAAAGTTTAGGCAACATTTTTATAATTGTTGTCATGTCAGATGTTGCTAAAGACCAAAAATGTTGTAGTGTGAGGGATACTTCCACCCCCCCCCCCCCCCCCCACCTCCACCCCCATTATTTTTAAAAATGGTTAGTAGATTTGGATTTCTCTCATCGAGACAATGAATTTTGATTACTTATACATCAAAACGGTGGTCAAATGCGGCAGAAGCAACTCTGATAAGATGTAAGCGTTTACAGAAATATTTGTTGAAGGAAGTTAATGTCCGACTCATTTTGTTAAAATTTATAAAACTCAGTGACATATTATTATGGTGTGGGCGGACATAGGAAAAAAAATATTGTGCACTGGACGCACATGAGCTGAGTGCATTGAGCGCAATCCAAGTCATTGATCTAGAGAGGAAAACACAGTGATCCTTTTTTGAGTTTGGATTCTCATCGACACCAAGTAAGGGGTCACCTTTCAGATTTCGTGAAGGGAATCAAGAATCGCCGGCAAGAGCTTCTGCTTCCGCTCTCTCCCTGATCGAGAAGTCAGATTTGGGCGATAGTCTTTAGATCTGAAAACAACAACAGTCTAACCTTGGGCTGAGATAATTTCAGGTATTCTGATCACATTACTTATTATTGGATGAGATGTATATGGTTAAACATTTGCACAGAAGATGATTTTGATTTTCATGATATTTTTATCACTACATTGGTATATCTAAATCATTACAGTTATCAAATTATTTTCAGATTTAATCATATGTTCTTTAAAATGTGTTTGTTCTAAATAACATCATCTATTAAATTGTGTTTTGCATCATTTGATTTAGTATGTTTAGCAAATTATTTCAATTTTTTCTGATTCAAGAGTTCATTTAAGAGTATCATGTTCACTGTTTGATGTTCGATCTACACTACAGTGATACTTCAAAGATTTTTCTGAAAAAAAAATGCTCCTTCAATTAAAAAGATATAATAAATGTTTATGATATTTCATTTAAAAAAAATTGTGCACCATCATTATCAATTTTCTACATCTGTCACTGCTCTCCAGTCCGCTCATGCTCAACACGCTCGCGGACGCAGCAACAGGCGAAGGAAAGAGCTCAGGTCCTCAGGAGAACACACTCATTGAGGCTCCTGCAAACGCACTCTTCAATTTTTTGTGGGCTTAGTCATTTTCTATTTCTCTGCACCCAAAATTTGTAATGGAGAGATGATAAGTCACCCTCTGAGAAACTCAAATACTTGTAAACAAAGAAAAATAGTGATTCTTGGCCTGACACATATTCAATCACATGATTTTTCACTATTTTCAGGTTTTCCACATTAAAAACGCCTATGCCATTGGTGTTTGTATCTCTTTTGACTGTTTGCGCGTCTGGTCCAACTCAGAGCTAAGATGGTAAGTTCCTCCTGACCGGAGGAAAACCGGACGACCCGCAAAAAAGTTATTGAATTAGTTTTTAATTCATTGAGTTTTTAATTCATGGTGCTAATTAATTGAATGAGTTTTTAATTCATAGTTATTTGCAGACCTTCTATTTCTTTTTTAATATATAATATAGTGTGTCTACACACACGCGCACACACACACGCGCACACACGCACACACGCACACACGAGTGCCCGACACGAGCCTCCGCCCCTATTGCTCCGCGCGACATACCCGGTTCGCGGCGTGCTTCACCCGCTCCCAGTGCGCACTGGTTATTTTTTAAAAAAAAATTACTATTTTTGTAAATTATTTTTTATTTATTATATATTATTTCTAATATATTTTTTAAAAAATTATTGTTCTTTATTTAAAAAATAAAAAAAACATGAATATATATATTTTAAAAAATTATTGTTTTTCATTAAAAAATCCGAAATCCCACGGATTCGTCGAGGCCGCCGGCGGGTTCACCGGACTTTGTGAGGCCCAGCGCCGACGGTGGCCTTGCCGGAGCGCCGCGGAGTACCTCCCGACGGCAGGCTGCTAGCGGCTCCGCCGGTGGCGGCCTGGACCAAACCGTGGGTTTTCAAAAAAAAATGAACAGTAGAGTATCTCTCCGATGGGAGAGTTGGGAAAATCCTGAAATGACTATGTGCAGTCCACCCTTCTTCATGTTCTGACTGCCTTTGAATTATCTAGACACATTCAACGGCTCGAATTAATTTCTCTAATTTTGAACTCATTTTTATTGGCAGACCACCATATATCTTTTTTATAATATATATATATATATATATATATATATATATATATATATATATATATATATATATATATATATATATATATATATATACACGAGTGCCCGACACGGGGCTCCACCCCTATGACCCAGCGCGACAGTACCTGGCTGGCGACGGCGACTTCGCCCGCCCCCTGCTCTATGCTCTCGGGCGGCCTTCGACCACATCCAGACTGGCTTCACTCGCCTCTGCACGTGCTTCACTCGTGCTCGATGCGTCTACGGGCGCAGCCCGCAATATATACATATGAGTACTCAAAATGACCGTAAAATAATATAAATCAATATTACAATATTTATTTTGTAAAAAACTATATTGTTTGACATAAAATAATTATTTTATCTCCTCATTTCTCTCTTCATATCCCTCTCTCTCTCTCTTCCTCTCTGCCCCACATTCTCCCCCTCTCCTCTCTCTCTTTCTTGATATATATAATAATATATGTATAATAATATATAGGCATAGGTGGTCGCTCTCTCTTTCTCTCTCCCTAGACAATCCCTTAGCCAGTGATAGGGTTAGAATATCTAGTATTTTTTAGTGTTTTCTACTTTTTTTCATAAGAAGCTTATCAATCGTTGATGTTCTTTGAAGATCGATCTGATGGCTACACTCTCTTCAAGCGCTTTTAAAATCCGGTTTTTAAATGTCAAGTTCTATTTCTTTATATAGTAGTTTAGATATATATATATATGTATATATATATATATATATGTAAATATATATATATATGTATATATATATAGGGGGCGCTGGAAAAACGCGTCACGCGTTTTTTGGGTATATACGCGCTCGATGGAAAAACGGAAAATACACTTCCTAAACAGCATTTTTAGAAAAAGTGGTCAACATGAAAGTTGTAGATCTCGTCGAGATCTACAACTTTCATGTTGACCACTTTTTCTAAAAATGCTGTTTAGGGGGTCTATTTTCAAAAGGCGCGAAGGGGGGTCCGCGTAAAATAAAAAAATCGAAATAATTACCGGGCGGAACCCCCTTCGCGCCTTTTGAAAATAGACCCCCTAAACAGCATTTTTTCAAAAAGTGGTCAACATGAAAGTTGTAGATCTCGACGAGATCTACAACTTTCATGTTAACCACTTTTTGAAAAAATGCTGTTTAGGAGGTCTTTTTTTCGTTTTTCTGAGGAGCGCGTATTTTGCTCAAAAACGCCTCACGCGTTTTTCCAGTTTTCCGTTATATATATGTATATATATATATGTATATATACTTTAATTAGGGTTTTAATATAAAGATATCTCCTTGTGGTGTAATGTGGTATACCATTTGTTTTATTTTGGCCGCCCATTTTGAATCAAAATCTATATTCTTAAAGAAAAAAATTAATAATTTTGACTATTGATTTAAAATAATAATTATTAAGGCACTATTTTTTTTCTAGACCACGACAGTATCTACGCCCGCGCGGTGGTGTAATGACGTGCACGGGTGGCAGGGGCGGATCCAGGATTCGAAGTAAGGGGGGCCAAAAAAATTTGTGAATCAAAATATAATGAGAAATTTTTTTTCTAATTTGAAATTTTAGCATTAACAATAAAAGAAAAATTACAATATGTATGTTACCTTATTTTAGTTGTGCACGCCATTTTTCAACTCATAGAATTCATCAATGATCACATCTTTCTCGTTCTCTGCTATTTCTCATTCTATGTAGAGAGCCATACAATTTGCCAGAAATTCATCCTCCATTTTGTTGCGCAGTCTTGTTTTAATACTCTTCATAGCAGAAAATGATCGTTCTGTAGTCGCTGTTGAGAGCGGAAGTATCAAAATTAGCCGAATTAGCTTGTCAAATTTAGCTGAATTAGCTTGTCAACCGGCGACCACTGACAGAGAAGAACTCTTCCTAAGAGGCTCTCAGCGAGCCCTAGCGGAAAGGGGAGAGGGAGATGACTCAAGCGAGAGAAGCGAGAGAGACGATCTCTTTCTGTCTAGAAAAGAGAAACTGGATCTGAAAATAAGTTTACAGGAGTTATTAACTGTATACACATATATATATTTATATTATATACATAACTTATATTTTATAATTTATAAATTTCATCACTTATATTATATACATAATTTATATTTTATAATTAATAAAAAATAAACCTACATAAACTTTAAAATCTTTGCATGGGGGGACCCGGACCCCCCCTTTCCCCCCTCTTGATCCGCCACTGACGGGCAGAGATACTATTGCGACTACACGTACGGGAGCCCCTGTGCACTGTCACTCACACTACAACAACAACACTCAAGCCTTTATCCCACTATAATACGGCCGGCTATATGGATCCTTTGTCGTCAGTGTAATATAGCACTCTCACTCTTGTAATATAGCATGTGGGGCAACCTGTGATTGGATAAGTGCTATCCAAATTAAGTGGATTTTATTCGGCAGCATCCCTTGTTCTTTTTGCCATGCATGCATGCATGCATGCATGCATTTAATTGTATTAATTAAGCCCCACTCCCACGTGTAACTGAATCGATTCATACGCAAGGCAGAAATTCTCGAGGACGCTTCTTCCCTCCTTTTTGTTTTTCATCCCGCCGCTTCTGCATGAAGCAGCAGCAACAGATTAACAGGAGCTTTAGACAATAGTAGTGGCCAGTGGCCAGTGGGTATATTATCTGCATGTTTCACGGTATAATATATAGATTTGTATATTATTCGCATGTATCATATATATAATAATTAACCTATCTAGCATGTCAGCAACCACGTCCAATGGAATATTGAATAGATTTGTTTCTCCTCATTTTCCTGCACAATAGTAAGCTCCGTTTGGCACCGTAAAGGTGGTCGTACGTAAACATATGGTTTAAACCATCATTTGTTAAGGATCACCTAACAAACATCATCCGTTTGAACATAAAAGTGGATGAAGTTCCTTAGGTGGGCGCGTTAACGAATGACAATTTAACATCCCATGTTCATGACCGCCGCCACCGTGTGCCAAACGGAGCCTAAGTCAAGCTTCACATAGATTTTATTTCATACTTTAACTTATCTAACGATTACATTGGATGCATGTCGTCTTTTATAGGCTAACCGCTAACATAAAACATTAAAAATCTACGAGCCTTCGAAGAACTCTCATGGATGTTAAGATTAATGAAAAAGTTAATCCTGAAATACAGTTATCAAAGACAAAAAAAGAAGAAGAAGCAGAAGATAAGTAGGAAGAAGGAGATAGAAGTTAGAGGGGCAAGCCCTACAGCTCCACTAGCAAGAATGTTTCCAGAAACAAAAAGGGGAACGCCTTTTATTAGCTAAGGTTTTATATTGAAAAGTGCATTGTAATGGGTCTATTTATGGAGCCCCATATGTATGTGTAAAATCAGAGAAAAAACACAAAAGTTAAGGAATAAAAGTCTTTTCTTATTTCCTTCAAGCCTGCATAATTAACTCTAACACATATTACAACAGTGGTACCAGAGCAATCAATAACAGTTGAAAGAGCCCTCTGCCATCAAATTTGTGTAGTAACGTATCTATGGTGCTTAATTGTTCTCAGTTATCAAGATTAGTTCAAATCCTCATATGGCTTCATCAGGCTCTTGATCAACAGGTTGAACTTTTAGCTATGAACCTTCTAACATTCCAATCTTTGAAGGTGAACACTTCAATTATTGGAAAGTCCAAATCATGACACTTTTTATGTCTCAATCTTTATGGGATTTAGAAAAGGATGGCATACCAACAATTCCCTCCATTGAAGCAACACATCAAAAGGAACATTTAGAAAATTTTAAAAAGGATGCCAAAGTCATGCTATATATTCAACAGGGCATTGGTCGTACTTTTTTCCCTCACATAATGAATGCAAATAGTGCTAAGGAAGCTTGAAATATCTTACAATTAGAATTTGTAGGATCAGAGAAAATGATATCCATCAAACTCCAAACTGTGTGGATAGAGTTTGAAGATGTAAAAATGCATCATGCTGAAAAATTATCAAAGTTATCTAAATAAAGTTACCAATCAGGTAAATAAAATTAGAGGATTGGGTTATATAATAGAAAAGAAGAAAATTGTACCCAATGTCTTAAGAGAAATACCTTTGAAATATACTTATATAGTAACTGCTATTGAAAAATCAAATAATATCCACTCATTATTTATGATCGAACTGTTAGGATCTTTAACAGCTCTTGAGGAACGACAAAAGTTACATGATATTCTAATTGAACAAGCCCTGCAGACTAAGTTAAATATTCAAATGAAAGGAGATCAAAAGAAATTTCAAGCCTCCACATCCACCTCAAAACAGAACACGCCTTTTCTAGGCCAAAGTAATACCAGAAAAGGAAGAGGTAGAGGCAAAAATTATCAAAGATTTGATGAAAATCAAGAAAGAAATGACAGCAGTTCTCCTATATATTGTATTCTGTTCAATAAAACACTCATAACACTATAGATTGTTTTTATAAATGCAAGAGATTCAAGAAGCCAACTCATTTCAATAAATCCTATTGGTTTCTAAATCAACATAAAGAAGTAGCCCAATATATGGAGCAAGCTTATTTACCAGAGAAGAACATAGAGAACATGTTCTACTCATGTGCAGTTGCATCAACAACACCTCAACTCTCCCAAGAAGATGTATGGTTTTTAGACAGTGGTTGTTCAAATCATATGACTCGTAATAAAAATTGCTTCTTTGTTTTAAATGAGTTTCCTAAAGCTCAAGTGGTATTAGATAATAGAACAACATTACCTATTGAAGGAAATGGTTCAATAACAGTCTTAACTCCTGAAGACAATCAAAAGCAGATTTATAATATGCATTGTGTTCCAGCTTTAGATCACAATTATTAAGGGTTGGACAATTGACACAAAAAGGTTATTCTCTGAATTTTGAAACTACCTTCTGCCAGATTACAGACCATGATGATAAAGAAATGATGAAGATTTCAAAATCAAAAAACAATATGTTTCCTCTCAAATTGATAACTTTAGTTCCTTCAGCTTTATATACAACCCATAATAATATTATTCAGTTATGGCATGCAAGGTATGGACATTTGAACTTATCTAATTTACAGTCTTTATACTCCAAACAAAGGTTCATAGGAATGGATAAAATTCAAACCATTAATGCCAAATTGGATGTATGTGAAGGCTGTGTTGTGGGAAAACAAAGTAGATTACCTTTTCCACAAATTTCTTCATATAGAGCCAAAGAACCGTTGAAACTAGTTCATGCAGATATATGGGGACCAACAACTACCACCATATATAGCAGCCAAAAATATATATATTATATTTTATTTGTGGATGATTATACAAGAATGCAATGATTTGATTTTTGTCTTTCAAAGATGAAGCATTACATAGCTTTATCAAATTTAAAGGCAAGTAGAAAATCAAAAAGATTGTAAGATCAAAACCTTGTGCACATATAGAGGAGGAGAGTTCTTATCTGATGCATTTATTAAATGTTGTCAAGAAAAAGGGATTAAAAGACAATATTCTACAAGATATACACCACAAAAAAATGAGGTTGTGGAAAGAAGGAATAGAAATATACTCAATATGAGTTGATGTATGTTATTAGCTAAGAATTTACCAAAAAAACTCTGGGCTGAAGCAGTGCACTGTGCTATATATATTAAATCGTGCACCAATATCTGCAGCAAATAATATGACCCCATATGAATTATGACATCATTAGAAACCTCAAGTAACACATCTTAGAATTTTTGGGAGCATAGCTTATGCTTATATACCAATATAAAAGAGGAATAAGTTAGATCCAAGAGGAGAGAAATGTATATTTATAGTATACAATGATGATAGTAAAGCATATCGATTGTATAATCCAATTACAAATATGCTTATTATATCAAGAGTTGTCTTTTTTGATGAAACAAATAAATGGATTTGCAAGCAATCCAAGGAACAGACTACTTTACTACCAGAGGAGGTTACTGAAAATCACAACTTAGAAGAAGTGGAAGATCGACCATGCAGTCCTGTTTCAGCAGTTAGACAACAATCAAATGGCAGCTCTAGTGAGTCATCATCTCCACATCATAAGTATAGATCAATAGAAGAAATCTATCAATCATCTGAATGTGCTTTACTCACTACTGAACCAACCTGCTTGAACAAGCAAATAATTTCGATGGATGTAATGAATGAAGAGATGAAAATGATAGTTAAAAATGATACCTAAAAGTTATTGCCAAATCTCTCTAACCAAAATATACTTAGTTTATATGGATATATAAAACTAAGTTGAAATAAGATGGAACAATAGCTAAACATAAAGCTAGACTTGTTGTTAGAGGATTTGCACAAATACCTGGGCAAAATTTTGAAGAAACCTATGCTTTTGTAGTTAGAATGGAAACCATAAGAATGGTACTTGCTATGGCTGCACAACTACTCATGCCAATATATCAATTAGATGGCAAATCAACCTTCTTAAATGGAGATCTAAAGGAAGCTGTATATGTTTATCAGCCACAAGGGCCTGACGATTCCAAACATTCTATGTCTGTTTATAAACTACAAAAGGCTTTATACGGGTTAAAATATGTGTCAATAGCATAGTATATCAAAATTGATATGAATCTTCTATCAATAGGTTTTCAATGCAGTGCATATGAAGCCTATTTATACATTCAGCATACACCATCTGTAGGTATGGTAATTTTATGAATTTATGTGGATGACATACTACTTACAGGTACAAATAAAGCTGAAATTTCTAGAGTAAAAGAAAGACTAAAAGACTCCTTTGAAATTTCAATTATTAGTCTTATAAAATATTTTCTAGGAATGCAAATTTGGCAAAACTCCTGAAAACATATTTATATCTCAAGAGAAATTTGCAGAGGATATTGTAAACAAATACCAGATGAACAATAGCAATTCAGTAACCACTCCCTCCTTGGTAGGAGTTCGTTTGTACACAAATGAAGTACAACAATCAGAAAAAGAAAACTGGTTCAGGAAACTTGTTGGATCTCTCTTATTGACCAAAGCCCGACCACATCTTGAGTTTTTTGTAAGTCTCATATCCATATTTATGTCTAATCCTAGTGATAACCATATATTAGCTACAAAGAGAATACTTAGATACATTAAAGGTACATATAACCTTGGTATTCTCTATACAAAGAAGAAGATAATGAACTAAAGGGCTATGTGGATAGTGATTGGGCAGGAGATATCAATGATAGGAAAAGCATAATTGGATATATGTTTCTAATGGGCTCCAAACCAATATCTTGGATCACAAGGAAACAACAAACAATTGCCCTATCGACAACAGAAGGAGAGTACGTTGTGGCTAACAGCTGTGCTAGTGAAGGAATATGGTTATCAAATGTGATAGCAGAACTTGAAAAACCAAAAGGGTCAAAACAACCATGGACACTTCATATCGACAATCAATCAGCCATTCAACTTGCAAAAAAATCTCATTTTTCATGTCAATCAAAATATATCAATATTCGCTTTCATCATATACGAAATATGGTTTGAGAAGAACAAATTGAACTTCAATATTATCATACCTCAAATCAATTAGCAGATCTATTCACAAAAGCTCTTCATCACACCAGATTCAAGGTTCTACGTCAAACCCTAAACATCGTTACCTCAATTTCAGGATTAAGGGGGAGTGTTAAGATTAATGAAAAAGTTAATCCTGAAATACAGTCAGCAAAGACAAGAAAAGAAGAAGAAGCAGAAGATACGTACGAAGAAGGAGATAGAAGTTTGAGGGGTAAGCTTGTGTCAACAGTAGAAGAGATGCAGCAAACATGTCCTACAGCTCCACCAACAAGAATGTTTCCTGAAACTAAAAGGGGAACTCCCATCTTTTATTAGATAAGGTTTATATTGAAAAGTGTGTTGTAATGGGCCTATTTAAGGAGGCTCATATGTATGCGTAAAATCAGAAAAAAAAAACTCAGAAGTTAAGGAATAAAAGCCTTTTCATATTTCCTTCAAGCTTGCATAACTCTAATACATATTGCAATAATGGATTGATATCGACCAGTCGATCTTCAAAGAACTCTCATTGATTCATATAGACCGGTCTTCGAAGAACTCTCATGTGGAATTTAGCCATTGCATCCGCAATCATATATATTTCTCTCTTTTAATTTGTGAGCACATGAGACATGCATGTTGCTGATTAACTCAAAAATCAGATCTCCAATATTCCAATGTTTCCATACAACAAAAATTCTTATGAGCAGGCATTCTTATAAGCAGGCATGCAGTCCATGCATGATTGTTTTTTGAGTCCCGTATGATATATGTTGTTGGTCAATATTCAGCAAAGAGTGGAGGATGATCCCATATATCCCTGAGCACTATACCTTCAACTTCTAAGACACACTTTTATCCCCGTTGAAATGAGTGAATCCTGCAATTAAAGTGCCGTCAATATTAAGAATGCAACCACCACCACTCGGCTTACCCAAATGGGATCCACCGCACCGTCGGTGTGTAACAATCAGCCAGCATTAGAGCCGCTCTTACAGTTGAAAATACAACATTTATAAATGACTTGTGGTGTAGAGATACCAAACCACCCCAAAATCCAATGTTCTTCAGCACTCCTAATGAACGAATAAGTATAACTTTTAAATACCGCGCCAAACAAATTATGAAATTACCAAATTAATAGGTTTTAGGTGGTCGGGTGACTACTTTATTGGCGGTGGTTGGGGCCCTAGCCCCCCCCCCCCCTCCGAGTTGAGGGGCCGTGTGAGGTGTGCTCGGGGATGCCCTGTAATGTCCTCGCGCCTCAGCGTGTACTCTAATTTTCACCCTGTCTGGTTCCAGTTACCGGGCTACAGCCTAAGCACCCCAACCCCTCTCCAGCCCACACGCGGGTTGTTGGTGGCCACAACCTACCTTTGATAAGCGAACTCGATAGTTAAGTTGAACCATACGGAGACTTCCCAAGAGATCACCCATCCCAGTACTACTCTCGCCCAAGCACGTTTAACTATTAAGTTCCGTCACTTCTCAACTTTATAGTTCAGTGTGCTTGGGTGAGAGTAGTACTGGGATGCGTGACCTCTTGGGAAGTTTCCGTAGGACCCAACTTAACTATCGAGTTCGCTCATCAAAAGGGGGCTACGACCACCAACAACCCGCCTGTGGGCATGAAAAAGGGTTGGGTGCTTGGGCTGCAGTCCGGACGATGCCAGCTGGGTCTCATTTGGGGGACGTGGTCCCGATTGGAGCCAAGCCCGGGTCGTCACAAAAAAAGTGCACTTTAAGACTCTTACTTATAGGGTTTTGGATGCAAATAAGGGGGTCAGAACTGTTGGGATATAACACGGAAAACTATCCCAAGGCACAACCAAATAAATACAGGGTTTCAAGAACGTACAAATCTGAACAAACTCTGCATACATAAATCATGAAACTACTGTAATAAAATACATGGAGAAGTGTACCGACGTCCGTTACAGAAAACACCGCGGAGAGCTCGACTCGCTCGATCCGCGGGTGAGAGAATTATCTGGACTGCAATCCACTATCACAGCGGACGCACAAGGTTCACGGAGAACCTTCGTCGTCCGATGACGACCAAACCACCCGCCACCACCGGAGAAGCACCGTCAAGGCCAACTACACTCTCGCACGCCATCGACGCCAAGTCGCACCACCGGAGAAAAACATCATCAAGGCCACTGCACTCCTGCATGCCTTCGCCGCCATGTCCGCACCACCGGAGAGAAACTCCGTCAAGGCCACTGCACTACCGCAAGCCTTCGCCGCCACGCCCGCACCGCCTCATCTACTCCAAGACTGGTAGAGATCATCTCCTCCAAGACCGGTGGCTATTTTCTCCAAAGCCGGTGGATACATCGAGAGTCTCACACGAGAGAAATGCTCCGCCGCCATCGCACGGTGTTGCACCAACGACAACCACCGGCGGCGGAGGCCTTCCTTCAACACGAACACGGGGCGACACTAACTCCTCACGGTTCCTCCTTTGTGAAGGGAGACGGCTCCTTCTTTACTCCAAGCGGCTGTCGCCTCTCCCAGGCCGGCTGTGTTTGTTTCTCATGTAGGGAGGGGGTTGTGGTTTTATAAATGCATGAGAGAGAGAGAGAGAGAGGGGGGCAGCGGTTACCATTCATGGGAGAGAAGAAAAGGAATATAATAATGGGTATATTATATTCCCATTATCACCTCCCAATTAAAACCATTGGGCCACATTCCAAATTAAAAACAGTTTAATTTGGACAGATTTCAAAAACATCTTTAATTTGGGCAGATTTCAAAAAACAGCACAGAAAAGGTTGCAACCTCAAATTCTGCGTTGCAACCTGATTCCAAGACAGCAAAAAAGGAGTTGCAACCTCAAATACTGCGTTGCAACCAGTTTTCTGCTCCTAATGCGCTCGACCCATTTGAACCGAGTATGAGCCAAACCAAACAGGGGCCCCTATTTATAGGCGGGAAGTGTACAGAAAAAATAGACTATCGCCCGACGATAACTTCTTATCGCCGACAGTAACTCGCGACTATAAGTCAGACATGTTCCTGCTAATAGAGCTTAACGATAATAGGTTTATATGATCTTACATAAACTCACTATATGAATTGGGAAAGATACATTTATCAATAGGAAAAAAACACAAAAAAAATTAAACACTAAGCTCAACCTACTGTTTTTCTTTTTACCAGCTCCAGCACCCAGCAAACCAACTCCCTTTAAGACGCTTACTTGCAGGGTTTTGGAGGACATTTCAATTCTATATTGGATTTAAGCTCTCCTAGAGACTCTAAAATATGAAATGTGTTGGGGTTGTGGAACACTTCCGGTGATCTTGTTTCTCACATCGGGTCAGCCCACATGAGCTTAGAGGAATCGAAGTGTGATCCCCCTCCGACATATCTGGCGCCGACGACAGCGGGGGTCCGAGAGCAGCCGCCCCCGGCAGAGGTCCCGCTGACCGGACAGCGGGCAGGGGTCCAGGGAACAGCGTATTCCGGTTGTTTTTAGGGATACGGTCGGGACGACGGCTTACGACTGGTATACCTTTTGGAGGCTCATACGAGGACTTTGTTGGAGGCAACCCAGAAGGGGTTTTTCCTTTGTTTCTTGTCCAGAAGCAGGAGTTAAGGTAGGATCGGTTTAGATCCTTGAAACCTTTGTAATCTGTATTTCTTTTGGTGATTACAAGAACTTAGAAGGGAAGGGATAGGGGACGTAGCCCTGTTTTGGGTGAACCTCTGAAATCTGCGTGTTTGTGTGCTTGCTCTGTTTCTTTTTATTTACTGCTTTTATTCGGATTTCTGCTTCTCGGCGCTCCGGATTTCCTACAATGTCAAATCTTGTATTATATAAAGTAAAATAAATTTATTTGTCTAAAAAGACCACCCCTTCTTGATCTTAAAAGACACTCGGGGTTTTCAACGGCGGGATCCTTTCTACGTTTTGGTTATATAGTGTCAGAAGCTTCTTTGTTTGAATTAGAATTGTAGGGTCACCCACTTATACCAATTATTGTGATGATTTTTTTGCTAGTTTAGCCATATCTTTTGATTATAGTATCACTATTTTAAAGACACCCCTGCTGTAGGATTGATCCCTCTTATGCAGGATGATTTTGTATGAGTACCTAGGCCTAAATTCTTTATGTTGTAGGCGGGAAAGTACTCCTTTTCTCCACACACTAAAGTGTAGAGAAGACTGCCCAAAAACCACCTTTTAATCTTTATGCATAAAAGGGCTAAAGTGTAGAGAAGAGTGCCCAGAAGAGGAACAACAACAAAGGAAAGCTAAATAAATTTCAGAAAACACAAGAGCACAATCACACACAAGAAAAAAACGGATATACAGAGGTTCACCCAACTCCGGGCTATGCCCTTTCTCCCTTTTCAGATTTCACTTGTATTATCAAAGGATAAATGAGTTCACAGGCTGCAAGACTTACAGTAAGAACAACCTCTCATAATATCTCAAAAAGTTCTCATTTTCCTCTTACAAGATTGGCGAACTCCCACTTGATTGCCGGCGGGTTGTCACGAATTCGCTTGGATGACTCGATCATGACTAGATGGGGTTAAGCCCATGGAGGATTCTAGTGAATTCTAGAGGGAAGGTTGGAGAGAAGTCTAGAATGATCTCTCGGGAACGTTCTAGATGATTCAGGATGCTTGTACATATTGGAAGTGTATAGAAGATTCTAGAGTAGGCTATATTCTAGATCCTTTCAACTTTTGGAGGGAAATTCTTTGGGGCCCTATATAAGGAGGAGACCCCCTCATTTGTAAATCACCAAGTTTGGAATAACATTTGAGTTCTCTTGCTTTCTTGCTCTCTCTTACTCTCTGTGCTCTTGTGTTCTAGTTTTCGTTGCATTCCCACCACCGTTCTCTTGAGTGAGGCTGACTTAGCTAGCCGCAAGTGGTGGCAAGAGGAGCTAAGGCCGTGCGCGACGTGGTCAAGGAGACTAGTCCGTAACAGTTGGTATCAGAGGGAGGTTGATCGTGTGGTGCTGTAATGGTGAACGAGGGAAACAACTCGAGTGTTGTTGACGACAGGGAAGTCGTGGAACACCAAGGCCGCGGGAAGAAGAGGGATCATAGCAGGCCGCGAGAAGGAACTTCGATGGATCAGACCCTCATGTTGCTGGCAAATCGAGTGGAAAGGGTGGAAGGTAACTTTGAAACCCTTGAAGCTCATGTCCTTGAAGAATTTGAGTCCATCAAGGAGTCTACCCAGACTTGGCTTGATGCTCAACCGACATTGGAGGTACGCCTTGCTAAGATGGAGGAGGCCATCCAAGTGATGCGGAACGGCTTTGATGAAATGCGGGAGGAGGTAACTCTTTGCCGACGAGCAGTGGCTAACGGCGGAGGCAATATGGCGATTGGCAACCCGAGGATGGAGGTTCCAAAGCCCAAGGCGTTTGGAGGCAAGCGCGATGCCAAAGAGGTGGAGAACTTCATTTGGCAGATGGAGCAGTACTTCGAGGGATGCGGTGTTGAGGATCAGGCAGTCAAGGTAAAACAAGCTTCTTATTATTTGATAGATGTTGCTTCACTTTGGTGGCGAAGGAAGCAAGGTGACATCGAGAAGGGCTTGTACCGCATCGATACTTGGGATGAGTTCAAGCGTGAACTCAAGCGACATTTCTATCCGGAAAATGTCATCTATGAAGCAAAGAAGAAGCTAAGGGAATTGAAGCATAAGGGAAGCATTGCGGAGTATATCAAGGAATTCACTACCATTATGCTGCAAATTCCCAATATGTCGGATGAAGATCTCCTTTTCTTCTTCGTGGATGGTCTTCAACATTGGGCTAGGCAGGAGTTGCAGCGGCGAGATGTCAAGACATTGGATGAAGCAATTGCTGCAGCAGAGTCCCTTGTCGAATTCCAACGACACCCGGATGCGGCAAAGCCAAAGAAGGATAAGGGTGATCATGGAAAAGGTGGGGGAGAGAAGCGAGACTTCAAGAAGCCCAACTTCCAGCGACAGGATGCAAGGAAGGACTACGAAGAGAAGAAGAAGGCCTTCGTTCCAAAGGGAGGATGCTTCTTATGCAAGGGACCGCACGCGATGAGCAGTTGTCCAAAAGCGGGAATGCTTTCAGCAATGGTTGAAGGCGATGTTGCGGCGACAGAGGAAGGTACGTCCACACAAATGGGTTCATTGCAATTATTGAATGCTTTGAACGTCAAACCCTCTCCAACGGCAAAAGGGTTGATGTTTGTCGAGGCAAAAGCAAATGGGAAGGTTACAAAAGCATTGCTTGATACGGGAGCGACACACAACTTCATGACCGAGCAGGAGGCAAAGAGGCTTGGTCTTCATGTCTCCAAGGGTGACGGCTGGTTGAAGACGGTGAATGGAGTGGCGAGACCGCTGCAAGGTGCTTCACGCGGAGTGGAGTTGCAGATAGGAACTTGGAAGGGCCAAGTCGACTTCTCCACTGCTCCGATGGATGACTTCCAAGTCGTGCTTGGCATGGATTTCTTTGTGAAGGTGCGTGCTATTACGATGCCATTCTGCAGATCTATGTGCATCATGGAGGAAGGGTCTCCGTGCATGATCCCGGCGGTGGAAGGGCCACCAACAAATGTGAAGCAGCTATCGGCTATGCAAATAGCCAAAGGCATAAAGAAAGGCGAGGTGACTTATTTAGCCACCTTGAAGGAGGAAGCAGCGACAGCGGAGGATGAGGAGGTACATCCTTTGGTGGAGCAAGTCTTGAAGGATAATCAAGATGTGATGCCAGCGGAGCTGCCGAACAAGCTACCACCTCGGAGGGAGGTGGATCACGAGATCGTGTTGGAGCAAGGGGCGAAACCACCTGCAATGGCGGCATATCGCATGGCTCCACCAGAATTGGAAGAGCTTCGCAAGCAGTTGAAGGAGCTACTTGACACGGGGAAGATCCGACCGTCAAAAGCACCGTATGGGGCACCGGTGCTGTTCCAGAAGAAGAAGGATGGGTCCTTGCGGATGTGTGTGGACTATCGCGCACTCAACAAGGTAACTGTGAAGAACAAATACCCTATTCCGTTGATTGCTGACTTGTTCGACCGGATGGGGAGTGCGAAGATCTATTCCAAGATGGACTTGCAAAAGGGCTATTACCAAGTCCGCATTGCTGAAGGGGATGAGCCGAAGACAACGTGCATCACTCGTTATGGGTCCTATGAGTGGTTGGTCATGCCGTTCGGCTTAACAAATGCTCCAGCGACGTTTTGCACTTTGATGAACAGGATATTCCATCCTTATCTTGATCAGTTCGTGGTGGT
This sequence comes from Platanthera zijinensis, assembly GCA_039513925.1. Lineage (NCBI taxonomy): Eukaryota > Viridiplantae > Streptophyta > Magnoliopsida > Asparagales > Orchidaceae > Platanthera > Platanthera zijinensis. The sequence goes on from CM077088.1 coordinate 33,824,771, forward strand.
CTATCTTGACGATATCGTAATCTACAGCAATTCTATGGAGGAGCATGTGGAACATCTTCGCATCATCTTTCAGGCCTTGCGGGAGAACGAGCTGTATGTGAAGAGATCGAAGTGCACATTCGGAGTAGAGGAGGTTCACTTCCTTGGACATGTCATTGGCCATGGAAGGTTGAAGATGGATGCAGCCAAGATTCAGGCGATCGTTGATTGGGAGCCACCGACGAAGGTAACCGAGCTAAGATCGTTCCTTGGTCTTGCAAACTATTATCGGCGGTTCATTCAGGGCTACTCAAGGAGAGCGGCTCCATTGACGGACTTGCTGAAGAAGGACAAGACTTGGGCTTGGGATGAAGGATGTCAACAGGCCTTCGAAGATCTGAAGTTGGCGATGAGCACCGAGCCGGTGTTGTCATTGCCGGACTTTGGGAAGGAGTTCGAGGTGCAAACGGATGCTTCGGACTTTGCCATTGGCGGAGTCTTGATGCAGGATGGGCATCCCATTGCCTATGAAAGCCGGAAGCTGAATGAGACGGAGCGGCGATACATCGTCCAGGAGAAGGAGATGACAGCCATCATCCATTGCTTACGGGTGTGGCGACACTACTTGCTGGGAGCGAAGTTTGTCGTCAAGACGGACAACGTTGCTACAAGCTACTTCCAGACGCAGAAGAAGCTGTCTGCCAAGCAGGCACGGTGGCAAGACTTCCTGGCAGAGTTCGATTACACCTTGGAGTACAAGCCCGGGAAGGCGAATGTTGTTGCGGATGCCTTAAGCCGCAAAGCTGGACTTGCCGCTATGACAACGGCGAAGGGAGAGTTGCTAGCCAGGATCAAGGAAGGGCTGCAACAAGATCCGTTGGCAAAGGAGTGGATGCAAGTGGCAAAGGAGGGGAAGACCAAACAGTTTTGGGTGGAGGATGAACTCCTCTACACTAAAGGGAAGAGACTCTACATCCCGAAGTGGGACAACCTGCGGAGGGAGTTGATCAAGGAGTGTCATAACACTCGATGGGCAGGACATCCAGGCCAAAAGAGGACCATGGCGCTTGTGGAGATCATGTACTATTGGCCAAGGATGAAGGAAAGCGTGGACACCTACGTGAAGACCTGTCTTGTATGCCAACAAGACAAGGTGGAGAACAGGCAACCAGCGGGATTGTTGGAACCTTTGCCTGTGCCAGATCATCCATGGCACACCGTGACATTGGACTTCATCAGCGCGTTGCCAAAGTCAGAAGGATTTGGGTCTATCATGGTGGTTGTAGATAGATTCTCCAAGTACGGGACGTTCATCCCAAGAACAAAGGATTGCACTGCAGAGGAGGCGGCCCATGGGTTCTTCAAAGAAGTGGTGAAGCATTGGGGGCTACCACTAAACATCGTCAGTGATCGGGACCCTCGCTTCACGGGGAAGCTTTGGACGGAGCTGTTCAAGATGATGGGTTCGCAGTTGAACTTCTCTACTAGTTTCCACCCGCAATCAGATGGGCAGACCGAGCGGGTGAACGGCTTGTTGGAGTGCTACTTGCGGCACTTTGTCAGTGCCAATCAGCGGGATTGGGCCAAGATCTTGGATGTTGCCCAATTCTCCTACAATTTGCAAAAGAGCGAGTCGACGGGGAGGAGTCCTTTCGAGCTGGCGACAGGACGTCAACCGCTCACACCACATGCATTGGCAATCAGCCAAGGAGAAGGAAGGAGCCCAGGAGCATTTCAGATGGCAAAGTCATGGGCGGAGCAGAATGACTTGGCCAAGGCTTGCTTGGAGAAGGCCAGGAAGCGCATGAAGAAATGGGCTGACATGAAAAGAAGGCCGCAGGAGTTTGGCATCGGCGACAAAGTAATGGTAAAGCTTCTACCCCAACAATTAAAGGTGTTGCGGAGCATGCACAAGGGATTGTTGCGGAAGTATGAAGGGCCGTTCGAGGTGATCGGCAAGGTGGGCAAGGTGTCATATCGCCTTGATCTACCAAGTTCGTTGAAGATTCATCCGGTCTTCCACACTAGCATGTTGAAGCCTTATCATGAAGATCAGGAAGACCCGGGGCGAGGAGAATCACACAGAGCACCTCCGATCATGACCAAGTCATTTGAGAGGGAGATTGATCAGGTGTTGTCAAAGAGGGTGATACGGCGACGAGGAGTCCCGCCGAGCACTCAATTCCTCATCAAATGGAAGGGGCGACCAGATTCGGAGGCAACATGGGAAACCCTTGAAGACTTGTGGCAATTCAAGGAGTTCATTCAGCAGTTCGAGGCGACGAGGACGCCGCCAGGATAGGTGGGGGAGAATGTCACGAATTCGCTTGGATGACTCGATCATGACTAGATGGGGTTAAGCCCATGGAGGATTCTAGTGAATTCTAGAGGGAAGGTTGGAGAGAAGTCTAGAATGATCTCTCGGGAACGTTCTAGATGATTCAGGATGCTAGTACATATTGGAAGTGTATAGAAGATTCTAGAGTAGGCTATATTCTAGATCCTTCCAACTTTTGGAGGGAAATTCTTTGGGGCCCTATATAAGGAGGAGACCCCCTCATTTGTAAATCACCAAGTTTGGAATAACATTTGAGTTCTCTTGCTTTCTTGCTCTCTCTTACTCTCTGTGTTCTTGTGTTCTAGTTTTCGTTGCATTCCCACCACCGTTCTCTTGAGTGAGGCTGACTTAGCTAGCCGCAAGTGGTGGCAAGAGGAGCTAAGGCCGTGCGCGACGTGGTCAAGGAGACTAGTCCGTAACAGGGTGCTCCATATCCTTATTTGACGAATCAAATTTTCCTCCATTTCTGTGTCGTGTTATGTAACCAACCCTAAGAGACGAAGTCTCTTAAAACATAGCGAAACCGCAAAAAACTCGGGTCGGGCGGGAAACGACCCGACCCTACAAGAGACCTTGACGCCAATCCGAAATCATGTTGATCCCAGCCCAGCGGAGTCCAAAACAGTGGAGGTTGTACCCTGAACCCCTGCCCATTGAACAGTCAGCGGGACCACCACCAGCGGCTGCCGCCCCCGAACCCCGCTGTCATCAACCCCGGAGATTTCCAAATAGTTCATACTTTGATTTCCCTAAGCTCGCGTGAGCTAACCCAATATGAAAAACAATAGGACCAATAGTACTAGCCCACTATAAAAAAAAAAGAGCTGTGCACAAAGCATCCATAGCCACGGATGCTGTCAACCGCTCAAGTAGCAGCAAGTGCTGATCAGCCTCTAATTGGACAGAATTATTCGCCTATATTTCAATGGAAAGAAGATGCTGATCGAACAATTAACACTGCATAAAAATTAATCTATAATCTATACATTATCCAGTTTGTTGTCAAAGAGATGGATGGGCACAGACAGATGCTGTCCATGGCTGAGCCTCCACAGTGGACAGAAATTCCTATCAGCAGACCGAGATCTACGAAGATTATACCGACCATAAACTAATTAATTAGACTCTGTTTGGCACGGCTTTTTTGTTCCGGCCGTCGAGTTTCGACAAAAAACTCCACCGCCGAGAAAAGAAAACTAGTTTTGAACATATATAAAAAAATTAGACGAGATCAGGCGTTCATGAACGACAATTCATAACCCCTGCGTCACCGCCATGCTAAACTCCAGCCCAAATCGAGTCATTAATTAATATCATCAGCCGTCTCGGGCCGATGCAAGCGGCATGATCTAGCAGCATCCGATGCTGCCATAATTTCAGAGTGCAGCCTAGTCATGGATGCTGGATCTTCCTAAGTTTGATTCACCGGCATTTCAATATTGCTTTTTTGGGCTAAGATTTGTCCGAATAATTACAAGTCTTATTTAATTTCTGGCCTTAAATCCTTCCCCCCTATAAAGTTCATGTTTAGCCACGTACTTAAATACTGCTTTTTTGGGACAAACATGAAACAAGTATATATTTTTTCTTCCTATACCATTATAATACAATATCATGATATTAACTATTTATAAGTTCTCGCAGTTTTTCTCGTCTCTGCTTTTGCGATTTTGCTTTTGCTCCCTGCTCTTGCTCTCTTTAGCTATTTCGGATTCAAATTCGAATTCGGATTTATAAATGGTTACTAATCGAATCCGATTTGACCAGGGGCGGATCCTGGGAGTTTGATTAGGGGGGGTGGGGGGGCAAACAAAAAACGAAGATTTTTTTTTATGATCAATGTCTATACTAAAATTTGTGCATGTAGAGATATCACAATTGAGTCATAAAAAAATTATTTCTTATTGCAGCTTATCTATTTAGAGACATCCGAGCTCAATCTTTAATCAGTTTTAGAACAAATGGAATATTGCGTGATACTTGTTGAAAATTGTGAAGTGAAAGTGGCAGATTGTGCGACTTGAGAGTTCTATCCGCGCGGCCTGTGCGGTCTGGATAGGCGGATAGGCAGGTCGGCAATAAGGTAGCGGTTAGCTGATGGTTAGACAACCAGGGCGATCTGTCCGCGCGGACTGCGCGGACAGGACTGGCAGTTAATCAAGTCAGCGGATGTGCTTAAAGTGGCGGCCTTGGCGGTCTGTTCGCGTGGTCTGTGCGAACAGAGGAGGCGGCCAGCCAGACCGGATTTTGCTCAGACAGCAGGATGTTCCCAGATGATAACCGAGCGAATAGGTTTTCTATTCGCGGTGTCCGACAAGGTGCGGACTGGACTGGAGCTTGGTAGCCCGACATGACAGATGCCTTGGTCTAACTCTTGTGGTGCGGCTAGTGGTAGCTGCAAAGTTCGCCGGCTAGGGCGGTGACCACACTCCTCATCGTGCATATAAATAGGACCCCTCCGTCACGTTAAGAGTAGAGAGAATGAACAGTAAGTGAGCCCGCGAACCATTGCTGCGGACTGGATTTTGGTATCCGCCCGGGTTAATGGAGTTGACCGGTTTGTGCTGTACAGGTTGTGCGAATAGCGCTGGAAAGCCAGGACATGGCTTTGATTGCGGTCAGGGACAGTGCAGACTCTGCGGTTAAGCAATAAGCGGTAAACAGCAGGTCTCGAACAGCGATCAGACGGTCTTCTCTTTGGCAACTTGTTTCGGGGTTCAATAAGTCGTCTACTTAAGGCGGCCTGTTCAGTTCGGCAGCAACAGATCGCGCGGTCAGGCAGCTAGGCATGCTCCTACTACAAAGAATGAGAATTTCAACAATGGGGTGCCTAAACTATTCAAAAAATTTAAGAAGCACGTAGTTAAAATTCATTGGCTTTGATCTTGTGTACTCTTACAGTGTAATAAAGGAGACACTGGGAAAATAAATAAGATTACAAGAGTTAAGTAAAGAAGATGTCGCGTTATATCGTGCTAAAGATAACGATAGTATTTCTTTCAGAAATTTTGAAGAAGCTATGAGTAAAGAAGAAGGTGGATTTGATGGGGTCAAAATTGTTTGCAACTATATTAACTAGATTTGTATATATTATCTCCACAAAAATTAATTAAACCGGTTGCCTCTCATGTAAACTTTCTCATCTTCCAATAAAAAAAATTAAATGTCTCCATCTTTTCGGGTTCTTTTCTCCCTTATTCGGCCACCGTTTTTGAAGTATAAGTAGTCAAAATCTATTGGCTCGACGAGAGGAACACAAATTTATCATTTATTTTGCCAAAATTCTTGGGGGGAGGCCCGGGCCCCCGCCGGCCCCCCCTTAGATCCGCCCCTGGATTTGACGCGTGTGAGTGCACGCACATGTGATTTGAATTCTCCTTCAGTTTCTTTCAACATACACGAATGAGTGAAGTGGTCCTTTCTCACGAAAGGGTTTACCTTCATTTAGTTTTAAGCCCAAATATCAAATACCATTAAAATTTCATAATTATTATTGAAATGATTATTTTAATTAAAAAAATTATAATAAATGCCAACATTCTCGACTGGATATATTTGACCAACTAGAGGGACAAGGACACTCAAACCTTTATCCACTATAGTGGGGTCGGCCATATGAATCCTTTGTGGTCATTGTGCCCTGTCTATATATTTGACCAACTATAAAATAAAAACACTACTTTTTTTTTTATAAAGAAAATCAGTTTTATTTTCATAATAATTCAGGCCAGCATATTCCCCAAATATTATTTCTAGAAAACAGAATCTTCCATAAGTTTTGGTCCGGGTTCTGTGCGAATCGGCAAAAAAACAGGGGGCTGACCAAATCCCACTTCTTGCCGCATCTGACTCGGCATTGTGGTGGGGATTCGAATAGTCAAAGATATGGATATCAGACTCCATATATTCCCATAATATTACTCGTTGCAAATAACAATTATTATTTCGTGTAATTTTGTGTTCACACAAAATGCCTCCTCCTGTAGAAAAAAAAAACAGAACAAATTGATCAAATTCTGCCCAGAATTCGATGCTTTGGAAATGAGTCTTAATTAGCACCCCCAAAAAAAGTATTTCTCTTTTTCTTTTTGTGACAAAGAGCAAGTTGGCAGGGGAGACCCCCCCTCCCCCGACCCATAGAATCATTCAGTGACCCAATTCCCTTTGTGTAATATGGTGACATTTATACTTTCTATTCTCTCGCTCAATGTCCTATCATGAGCAAATATATTAAGGTTTCCTTTGGGGGGACTTATTTTCACCGGTCAAGCAGTTATGATCGCATGAACCGAGGTTCATGCGGTCGTAACCGCTTGACCGGTGAAAATAAGTCCCCCCAAACGGAGCCTAAATTAATTTATTTTTGTAGTTAAAAAATGAAATTATTAATTATCAAAAAAAAATCTGATAGAATTTACTTAAAATATTCAAATCCCGCGCAATCTTTATAAGTTCATGCGATCGTAACCGTTTGACCGGTGAAAATAAGTCCCCCCAAATGGAACCTAAATTAATTTATTTTTGTAGTTAAAAATGAAATTATTAATTATCCAAAAAAAATCCAATAAAATTTACTTAAAATACGCGCAATCTTTATATATACCCATTGTAAGAAAAATGATTTTTAATGATGAAATAATTGTGACAAAATATATTTAATCACTAAAAATATACTTGTTATGACGGAATTTGAAACGAATGGCTATAACGAGAAAATATTCCATAAATTAGACAACTTCAATGTCATCCCATCATTCTTGCTTATTCCATGACACATGAGATTGTAGATCTCTATAATTTTTTAATTGCTCTCCTTAATTAATGATTCGCCAAAATCACATGGTTCTTCACTATAACATTTTGATCTTAAGCAACACTTTAAAAATATTGTCTAAAATTATAGTGTTGTCAAATATAAGCAATTATTGTTATGGGGTGTGCCGACAAATACAACATTTAGAAACTTTTCTAAATAATAGATGTAGGAACATTTACCGAATGTTGTGCCCAAAATATTATCTAAAAGTTCTACTTGATTACAATAATTATAAACTGTGATGTATTTTATGTTAAGACTGCATTGTATACATGTTCTGAAATCGATTGTTTTTGAAGGTCATAAATATTGTAGTGCTTGTTTGTGTCTGCTTTTCTCCAACATATTTTTTTCTCTTTAGATTATGTTTATATATAATTACTTCTTTAGTTATTATTGTTATGAATCACGTAGACTTCCATTTTATAATAGGCTCAATCCATGTATAACGGGTTGTTAAGGTGGGGTTTTGAACCCGACGCAACTTTCAAGATAGAGAGTCGTGTTGAGTAGTTGGTTTTCAACAGTCAATCTCAAATATTTCACAATCCTCACTTGCCGGCAATTAATGTGGACTTTTTTCCAAGTCGCTCAAGTGCTTTGAATGGGCACTTGCGATAAAGCTTCTTGGAAAAAGGCTAAGACATATGAAATTGCTCTATAAAAGAAGAGGAATACAACATTTTTGGTCTTTAGCAACACCTGACTTGGCAACAGTTATAAAAATGTTGCCTAAACGTTGTTAGAGAACAATTTATAAGTGTTGCAATAGGTTTACATCTTTAAGCAACACTTTCTGTGCAACATTCAAAAACTGTTCTCTAATCTCTTATAGGGAACATTTTTGAAATGTTGCACACAAGGATTCACTATATGCAACAATTATGATATGTTGTCTTCTTAAAAATTAATTTGTAATGTTTTAAAAGTGTTGCCTAAAGATTACTTTAAGAATAACCAAAATAATTATTCTCTCACACAAAATTATTACTTTAAAAATTATTTTTATAAAAACAATATTTCTAACACGTACACAAACCCTCGATAATCCTTTCCCGAGTCCACACTACAAAATTTTTATTTAATACCCACGTTTTTTGGCGACGCTTGTCGTTCAATCGTGGCTGATTATTTTGATTATTGTTCCGGTCCGATAGATCCACTTCTTTCTTCCATCACATTAAACATCATCTTATTTTTTAAGTACTAGTACCAAAATGTTTCTTTTCTTTTCAGCGAAGTGATTGAGCGTGTAAGGTTATATAAGACGTTGGAGTCATCCTACGTACCCGTTCATCTCACTCCCCTATCATCATCCGTCGGATTAAAAATGCAGGCTTCCGCGCGCTACCCAACCCTAAAACTCCCGCATCCTAAATATACCCGGACGACATTTCTATCACGCCATTTCTACCTCCCGCGACATTTCTTCCTTCTCATCTAGGGCATCACAACCCGTGATATCCCCTCCTCCGCCTGTCATTGCACCTCCGCATATCCATCACTATACCAACGCCGCAGTCATCACCTTCGGACACACCGCCCGCCGTCGTCGCTCTCCGGCGTTCCACCGCCCGCCGCCGTCGCTCTCCGGCGTCGAAGACCGCAGCCCGCCTCTGCTTCTTCTGCCCTCCTACTTCCCGCTGCTTTCTCCGCAAAAAAAATAAAACCCGTTACTTTCTCCCCAAAACCCAAACACGCCGCATTCCTCCCTCCCGCTCCTAACATCCCCTTCTTCTTCCCGATCTTTGGAGGGCGACTCTTCTACTGCCGATGACATCATCGACCGCCGACTCGCCCTTCAAGCCGGCATCCTTCAAAACCCCTCGCCAACACCAAAGCCAGCACTCCATCAAAGCTACAGTTAGGCATCCTTGCGCAAAGCAGGCACCGACATCATCGGTAAAAAAACTCCTCCACTCCCCTCTTTCTCGATTTCTCTTGATTTCTTCTCTCCATTTCTGATTTTTATTTCGTGATTTTGCATCTCTTTCAAATATCTTTCCCTTCTTGAGTTTATGATTTTTATTGTTCGTAATGAAGAGTGCGGATAATAGTAACTGGACTTTATGATTGACTTGCTTTCCTTACTGTAGAGCTGAACTTATGTAAATGATTGTGCTTTAGTTTACCAATTGCAGAGATCCCAAATTGTATTAATGTTATCATGTTATAATCCACTTAGCTAGGTTTAAAGCAGTGGTTAATTCTTTTCTTTAATCATGTTTTATAAATAATTGTTGCAGACATATGTCATGGATTTACCATTTTTTCATGTGTATTTGCATGTGTGTGTATGTGTATTTATATATGTTTGTTTGTGTGTTTGTGTGTGTGTGTGTGTGTGTGTGTGTGTGTGTATTTATATATGTTTGTGTGTGTGTGTGTATGTATGTCTATCTTGTATTGAAGTGTGTATGTAAGTGTATGTATTGAAGTGTGAATTTATGTATGTGTTAGAATGTAATTTGTATATCTTTCTTTGTGTTTGTATATGTGTAGGTATTGCCATTATTCAAGGTTTGAAAGCAAAATATGATGAGAAAGGAGTGGATTAACTTGCCTCGCTTCAGTGAAGATTATATTAATGGTGTTAATTATTTCTTGGATGTTGCATTCAGTAAAGGGTTATACGAAGGAGAAGAGATTTTATGTCCATGTCCTATCTGTTGCAATGAAGTATGGGGTAAAAGAGACACAGTGTTTGACCATTTGGTAAGGGTTTTGTAAAAGGCTACAAAGATTGGATTTATCATGGGGAAGAGATTAAATGTATGGATCTTGATCAAGACACAAATGCTAATGTATCTTCTGATGATATTGATGGCTTATTGTCTGAGACATTTAAAGATGACGTTCAAGAGGATGGAGTACATGAAGGCCTAAACGAAGATGCAAAGAAGTTTTATAAACTTGTTGAGAAAGAAAATCAGGAATTATATCTGGGTTGTCAAAAATTCTCTACATTATCTTTTACTATTCAGTTGTATTTACTAAAATGTCTTCGTGGATGGAGCAATACATCATTTACATCTCTCCTATAATTATTGAAAGAGGCTATACCCAACTTAAACATCCCTGTCTCTTTCAATAAAACAAAATCTATGATATGTGACCTAGGCTTAGATTATAAAAAAATTGACGCTTGTCCAAATAACTGCATGTTATTTTGGAAAGAGCATGAGAAAGATGAAACATGCTAAGTTTGTGGTTAATCTCAGTGGATTGTATACCCCGAAGTGAATTGTGAGTCCGAGGTATTTAAGAAAAGTCAGAAAATTTCTGCAAAGGTTCTAAGACATTTTCCATTAATTCCAAGACTAAAAAGACTCTATACATGTTCAAAGATTGCTTATTTAATGAGGGTGCATGCAGAAGAGCGTTCCAAGGATGGTAAGTTAAGACATCCTGGTGATGGGCAAGCATGGAAAGATTTTGATGCGAATCACCCAGATTTTGCTCTTGAAACTCGTAATGTAAGACTTGGATTGGCAAGTGATGGGTTTAATCCATTTGGCAACATGAGTCTATCACATAGCACATGGCCTGTGGTATTAACAATATATAACTATCCTCCAAATTTGTGCTTGAAGCCAGAAAATTTTATGATGTCATTGCTTATTCCTGGACCGCGGTCACCTGGAAATGCTATTGATGTGTACCTTCAACCACTAATTGAGGAGCTACAAATATTATGGGATGTTGGGGTAGAAACATACGATGTTTCCAAAAATTAAACATTTCTGATGCGTGGTGCTCTTTTGTGGACAGTTAGTGACTACCCTGCATATGCTATGTTATCTGGTTGGAGCACAAAAGGAAGGTTAGCATGTCCTGCTTGTAAGTATGAAATGTCTTCTACTTATTTGAAACATAGTCGAAAGATGTGTTATATAGGCCATCGAGCTTTTTTGGACTCGAATCATGTGTGACGATCTGATAAAATTTCTTTTAATGGAAAGACAGAATATAGACATGCACCTTCTTTGTTAAGTTCAAAAAGAATTTTAGAAGATTTACAAGACTTTCCTGACGTATTCACAGAGAATGATAATAAAAAAAAGCTTGGCCCATGGAAAAAAATCCATCTTTTGGCAATTTCCATATTGGAAAGATAATGTTTTACATCACAATTTTGATGTTATGCACATTGAGAAAAACATATTTGATAATATAATTGGGACCCTTTTAGAGATTGAAGGGAAAAAAAGGATCATGCAAAGGCTCGTCTGGACCTACAAGATATGTGGATAAGAAAAAAGCTTTATTTGAAGGCAACAAGTGAAGGCAAAAGAACTCAGCTCCCGAAGGCTTGTTTCTCCCTAACAAAAAAAGAAAAATCTATTTTTTGTGGTGTTTTAAAGAATGTCAAATTCCCTGATGGTATGGCCTCTAATATTTCGCGATGCGTGCATGTTGAAGAAGGAAAACTTTTTGGGTACAAGAGTCATGCTGCTCATATTATACTATATTTTTTTGCTACAGATAGCAATAAGAGGCGTAACACCTAATCAAGTTGCAATTCCTTTGATCAGGCTTTGTTCCTTCTTTCGTTGTTTATGTTAAAAGGTTATTGAGCCAAAAAGTTTAGATCATTTGGAAGTAGAGATCGCTGAAACGCTTTGCCAGCTTGAGAGAATCTTTCCTCCTAGTTTTTTTTTGACATAATGGTCCATTTACCGATCCACCTTGCAAATGAGGTTAGATTAGGTGGACCAGTTCAGTTTCGTTGGATGTATTATATGGAAAGATATTTAGGCAATTTAAAATCTTTTGTTCGTAATAAGTGCCGCCTAGAAGGTTCTATCGCTGAAGCATATTTGGCCAAGGAGTCTTTGACATTTTGTTCAAGATATCTATCTAGTGATGTAGATACACAGATGAATAGAATGACACGAAAAATTGTGAATTTCCAAACACTGGTTATTTTTTTGGGGCAAGGATTCTCTTTTCTCTTGATCAACGGTCTCAAAATCAAGCTCATGGTTACATTTTATTTAATTCTGATAGAGTTGAAGATTACATAAGATAATATCATTTACTTGTTATAATATTTTATATTTTCAATAAATTGAATACATTTGTGTTAAAATGTTATATTTCTTTTGTAGAGAGCATGAGCTTTATCTTCAGAAATGTAAAAAAAGAAGTACATGGAGCAAAGGTAAAAATCAAAGATATGATTTCATTCAGTGGTTTGAAACACGTGCCATGAATGATGATGTTCATGATTGGGTAAAGGAGTTGTCTCGGGGACCAAATAATGTTGCAAAAATATACTCTGTGTATATTATTAATGGATATAGATTTCATACAAGAAAACGTGATGCAAGGAGGAAAACTCAAAACAGTGGTGTAACTTTGGAAGCAGTAACCCCAAACTTTAAAAGTATTAGGAATGAAAATCCTGCAACAATATGTATGACATATTATGGCACAATAACCAATATCATAGAGTTAGATTATTATGGACATTTGAATTACGTTTTATTCAAATGTGTGTGGTTTGAGGCTGAAGAGGACATGTATGGAATGACGTGTGTTTATTTTAATAAAGAATGTTATAAGAATGATCCATTTGTTCTAGCATCTCAAGTGCAACAATGCTTTTATGTTGAATTTTTTTTAATAAAAATAAACACTATGTTTTGAAAGTACATCCAAGGGACTCATTTGAGATGGGGGATAATTCAAATTCCAACACCCAAGAAGTACCTGAAATTTCAATAAATATTGTTATACAAGAGGATGATTGTGAAGTTGATTTGACTAGGGAAGATGTACCAGATGATATTATTGAATTGCCTTTATTTGAAATTCATGTTCAACACACAAGAGTCGATTATGAGGCCATTTTTGAAAGTGAAAATGAAATTGATGCCGCTTCCATTTTTAGTGATAATACAAATTAGGTAATATTCATTTATTTATTCATTTACAAAATATTTTTCTTTTATTTATTGCAAATTTGATAATGCTTAAAATGTTTTTTATGATTTAATTTCAGCTTTCAGGAATGAATGAAGCAACAAGTAAATTGATGTTTACAAGGAATGACAAAAGGTTGGATAGAACAAGTGGTTTTGATTTGCCTATTAAAGCAAGATCTAGTGCTGAGTTAGCAAGAAAGTTCTGTCAAATTAAACAAGAGAAAGCTGATGTTTTGCATAAAAGTCTTCGAAGAAATACAACAAATAAAGAACAAGAGGTTAATGACAAGTTTGATCAAAATAAAGTACAACAACCACTACACCATATCATGCATTTGGTAGCGCTTAATTTGTAGCGGTTATGTAAACGCTACCAAAAGATATTTATGGTAGCGTTCATAACCGCAACTGTAGTAAAATAAACGCTACTATAACATATTAGTCCTACAGTATCAGTTATTTTGTTGCGGTTATAGAAACGCTACCAATATAAATTTATTGTTGCGTGTACAACCGCTACTAGATATTATAAACGCTACCACACCCTAATTTATAAAATATTCCACTCATTTAATGTATAAATTATATCCTTAATTAATTAGGCCATCAATATTCCAACTCGGTCTGCATATATTACGTGCATTTCAGTTCAATTTTTTCATTTCACGCCATCTCATCGTCATCACATTTTAGAGTTTTTTTTTTGCTTTCTTGCTGAACGACCGACCGAGTGCGGCTGCGGAGTCGCCGGAGTGAGACGAGCGGCTAGTCGGCTACTGAGGAGACTTCAGAGTTGAGATTCTTGCGACTTGAGAGGCATCATATCTCACTACTAGAAAAATGTTCGACGACCCACAACAAACATATATGTTCGAGCTTACCTTTGAGTCGAGCTTGAGCGTAATAAGCTTTGTTCATGAGCTTGCGAGTCCGATGGATTTTTTTTAATTATTATTAAATAATATCTTACATATATTATAATTAAAAAGTAATATTTAAATACAATAAAATATTAATATATAGCCTAGCTTAAATATATCTCCCGAGTCCCGGCCCGATCATCATCATTCATTCTCCAAAGCCGCCCCACTCGGCCTCTCATTAGGGTTTCCGCCGCTCCTCTCGCCTCCGCCGCTCTTCGCCTCCGCCTCTCCTCACCGCCGTATTTCTCCTCCGCCGCTCGTCTGCTCCCAAGATCTTAGGTATGTGACTCGTGAGTGCGTCTCTTACAAGTTAAACCCTCAATTCTTCATTTCTTCCCGCTGTCATTTTTTTTGAACAAAGCTTAACACAAGCTTATCTGAAGGGAGGATTGATCGCTGGGGTCGCCTTCAATGCGTCTACCATGGCTGGTTCTTTGATGGCAGCGGCAGCTGTAAACTCATCCCTCAGGCATCTGCTGACGGCCCTCTGGTGAGGGATCATTGCCATAGTTTTAGCTTTTTATGCATGAATTCTGTCTTTCAATCACCGCAATTGAGATCATTTATTTATTGTTAGATTTATGTTTTTAGTCCAATATTTGTTGTATAGTATATGGGATAATGGGCGGGTGTCTCTTTGTATAAATAGGCAACATTTCTTTGCAAAACTCTGGACAACTTGTATTACAATAGAAATCACGAGTATCAACATGCAGGTTCAAATCTAAGTGGTAGTGTTATCTGTGCATAAATGGTCTCTACAGGAGGAAAAAACTAGAACAGCTTAATTCCCTAGAGGCTTATGAGATGATCAAGAATCATCTTGCACTCATTCTGCTTAAGTCGGTTTACAGTAAATGAATTGGCCATGATTAATTTCATATGCTTAAGTCGGTTTCCAGGGCAATTTTAAGATTTATAAGTTGAGATTTTTTTAGGTTGCTGTTACTTTTTATTGTTAAATTTTATTTTTACTATTTATTCCATGATGATTTATCTAAAATTGTAGGTATTGTTTCATCTTGCTCACCTCTTTAGAGATCACACCCTACAATGTTAAAGATCTCATCAATAATATGATTTAATTTATTTGCGAAGCTAAACTACTTGATGTTCTTAAATAATATGATCTCTATCTTCTTGTTCTGTCCCTAAATTGTGTTACTCTTGGTTAAGCTAAACTACTTAACCAAGTCATTTGCTTAGATTGTGTTTTCTCCGAATAATTTGAGCTTCTATTTTGATGTTTAGAGTAAGATGTTGTCCAACTAGGAGCTTCTATTTTGATGATCAGAGTTTCTTAAAGATAAAGTTGTTGTGCAGGTAACTCTTGATATTTCTGTTTTAATACAACTTTCTACATATTTTATGTCATAATTCTTCATGTTTTCATTAATTTAATAGTTATGAATAATTGATTCCTAATAGTTGCTCAATAACTATCACTATGCATATTTCTTCTTCTTTAGATATACATTTGTGATTTTGCTAATGGATAGAGACAAGAGTTGGATGACCCTTCCTAGATGGCATCATGATTACATTAAAGGGGTTGAATATTTCCTTCAAACAACATTTGTCCAAGAAAATCAAGGGGATGAATTTTGTTGTCCATGCAACAAGTGTGTTTTTCGTTATTATCATACCAAGGATATCGTAAGAGATCACTTGATTGTTGAAGGTTTTATTGATGGTTATGATGAATGGGTTTTCCACGGGGAAAGTGATGAGATAAATACTGACAATCAAAATGATGATGGTGGGTTCATCCATGATGACATTGATGGTATGTTGCATGACATGTATAGAAACGTTGAACAAAATTCTCCTTTGCCTCAAGAAGATAGGGGAGAAGCAAGGGAAGAGCCAAATGAAGATGCCAAAAAATTTTATAAGTTAGTTGAGGAAGGCCAAGAGCAGCTGTATCCTGGGTGTACTAGTTTTTCTAAGTTATCCTTTACTATTCGTTTGTATATCAATAAGTGTGTCCATGGAATTAGCAATGAAGCTTTTGATGATCTTTTGTGTCTGTTAAGAGAAGCCTTCCCAAATGCAAAACTTCCTGATTCTTTCAATGATGCAAAAAAGACAGTGAAGAATTTAGGTCTTCAATATCAAAAAATACATGCATGTCAAAATGATTGTATGTTGTACTGGAAGGAGCACAGTAATGCTTCATCTTGTCATATTTGTGGATCTTCTAGGTGGAATTCTGAAGGAGATAATAAAGAAAAAATAACTGATTCATTAGCTAAGAAGCCTCGTCAAATTCCAGCAAAAGTTCTATGGCATTTCCCATTGAAGCCTAGGCTTCAAAGGCTGTTCATGTGCTCAGAAACAGCTGATTTGATGAGTTGGCATGCTAATAAATTGCCAAAGGATGGAAATTTAAGGCATCCAGCAGATGGTGAAGCTTGGAAGACTCTTGATGCCTTAGATCCTGATTTTGCCATGGACCCTCGGAATGTAAGGTTTGGCCTTTCCAGTGATGGATTTAATCCTTTTCGAACAATGAGCAGTGTCTATAGCACATGGCCTGTGGTGTTGATTAATTATAACTTACCACCGTGGCTAAGCATAAAGCCAGAGTTCTTGATCCTGTCTCTTCTAATTCAAGGACCCCAATCTCCTGGAAATAATATCGATGTTTATCTACAACCATTGGTTGAGGAATTAAAGGATTTGTGGGAGTTCGGTTTGGAAGTATATGATGCTTCAAAGAATCAAACATTTCAAATGCGTTCAGCTTTATTGTGGACAATCAGTGACTTCCCAGCATATGCCATGTTATCAGGGTGGAGCACTAAAGGAAAATTTGCATGCCCTTCATGCAATTATGAAACATCTTCTCAATATCTAAAGCATAGTAGGAAGTTCTGTTATCTGTCCTCTCGGTTGTTCTTAGAGGAGGACCACCCTTGGAGATTTGATACAAGATCATTTAATGGGAAAGTGGAAGTAAGGACCACACCAACCCCCTTATCAGGTCAAGAAGTGCTGGAGTTGACGAATTTTGAAACAGTGTTTGGGAAAAAACAGAGGCGGAAGTTAGTCAGCGATACCCCATGGAAGAAAAGATCAATATTTTTCAAGTTGCCCTACTGGGAGCATAATCCTTGTCGTCATTGCCTTGACGTTATGCACATTGAAAAGAATATATGTGAGAATGTGCTTGGAACTTTGCTAGACATCCCAGGAAAGACAAAAGATCATGCAAAGGCTCGCTATGACCTTAAAGAGATGGGTATCAGAAAGGAACTTCAGCCTTCTTTTTGTAAGAAACGTAAAAAAACCGTTTTCAGGGCAGCAACTTTCTCGATGACAGATGTTGAAAAAAGAACCTTTTGTAGTGTCTTAAAGGCTGCTAAGTTGCCATATGCTTGTTCATCCAATATATCCCGCTTTGTGCAAGACAAAAAACTTTCAGGGGGATATAAGAGTCATGATGCACATATTTTAATGCAGTACTTGCTTCAAGTTGCTGTTAGGAAGGCATTACCTAAACAGGTTGCACTAACTTTAATAAGACTTGGAGCCTTTTTCAAGTCCATATGCAGTAAAGTTATCAAGGTTCGCGACCTTGATCTATTGCAGAGAGAAATTGTTGAAATACTCTGTCAACTTGAAAAGATTTTTCCTCCAAGTTTTTTTGACGTAATGGTACACTTGCCTATTCATCTCATTCATCAAATAAAACTGGGTGGACCGGTGCATTTCCAATGGATGTATTGGATGGAAAGATATCTTTGTAGATTGAAATCATATGTTCGTAACCGGAGTCGTCCAGAAGGATCTATTGCAGAAGCATACCTGGCTGATGAATGTTTAGCATTTTGTTCAAGGTATATGCATGATCGGGTGAAAACACGATTGAACAGGTATTCTGGAGGACAAAACTCAGCTGAAACACAGTCCACTTTTCCCTTTATACAAATGGGTTATCCGCTAGGGGGAAAGAAGAAAAGAGGAAGATGGAAGAAAAATTTGAAGGGTGAGGCTATTATGCTAGATAATACTAGCTTAACACTAGCTCATCGATATGCTGTCTTCAATTGTGGAGACGAAGAAGTTGAGAAGTACATAAAGTAAGACAAAACTCTGCTGACTATATTTTTCCTATTAATACACATGCATTACTTTAATTCAATATCATCAGATTATTTTTCCTAACTTTATTTCATGAAAGTGCAGAGAGCATAAAACTTTGATTGATAGTAGACGTGGATCGAGTAAATGGGCTAAAGAAAAGATGCATAGTCAAGATTTTGTGCATTGGTTTGAAGCTAGAGTAACTAATGAAGAAGTTCCTAATTACATAAGCTGTCTTTCCAAATTTCCAAATCCAGTGGCAAGGAGATATAAAGGCTATTGTATTAATGGTTATAAATTTTATACCAGGGAACGAGATGGGAAATGCAAGACTCAAAACAGTGGAGTTACTCTTACAGCAACAACTCCAAGTTTTGCTAGCTCAAGGGACCAAAACCCTATTGTCGGCAATGTAGAATATTATGGGGCAATAGATGACATAATTGAAATAGATTATTGGGGAACATTTAGTGTTGTGCTATTTAGATGCGTCTGGTTTGATGTTCTGAAAGATGACTTTGGGCTTACATGTGTTAACTTCATAAAGCTCTGCTACATGGATGATCCTTTTGTGTTGGCTTCTCAAGTCCATCAAGTTTTTTATGTACAAGATCCTTCAGAAGAAGAATGTCACTATGTACTAAAAAATATTCCTAGAGATTTGTTAGATCTTGACCAATCTCTAGTAGCTAGCGAGGAATCATATTGGGGAGAAGCGATTAATGTTGGGTTTGATGTTAGTCCAGCTATTGGAGATGATGATACTTGGTGCAGACGTGATGTGACTCTTGAAATGCCTTTTACTCCTGATGATCTTGATCGACAAGAAATTCAAGATGATTCAGAATGATTTTGGATGTGTATTTACATTATAACTTCCAAGTATATTTTCATATTTTCCATTATATGTCATGAATTTGGATATGTATTTAGATTATAACTTCTATGTATGCTTTTAGTCCCTTAAATTAACCTCTTTTGTAGATCTTTTTTGCTTAGTTAATGTGTTGTGATATTGGCTTATTATAATGATAATGTTATATTATATATGCAATATTGATTGATGTTGACTGTGTTTTAATTTATAAGTTTCTAAGGCACAATGCAAGGAAAGAATCAGAGCAAACAACCAGTGAAATATTGTAAGCCTGGTTCCATGGTCCATTATCTACGAATGAAAAAGAGAAAACATGTGAATGATGAGTTGTTAGAAATACTTGAACCTCGTCTTGATGAGCAGCGTCAAGATCTAGAATTTGTTGATGTTGAACAAAATCTTCATGTTGCTGTGGAAGATGATGTGAATTTACTTCAAGATGATTCAGAAGATTTAGTTCCAGAGGAGGAAGAACTTAATAATCTTGAGGAGGATCAACATGAAATAAGTTTTCCTGGAATAGTGAAAGGGAAAGAGACAAATTCAGAGACAGAGAAAGGTATGTGCGTGTGTGGAGTATTTTCTTACTTTTTTAGTGTTGTTCACTGTATTACTATATGATATTTTTTGATATTCTTTTATTTTAGCAGCAACTGAAGAAAAAAACTGCAGGGGGCGAACAATGATGAAAGAGATACACAGTAGAAAGTTTGAGCATCGTGTTGCTATTATGTTAAATGAGTACAACCAGCCAATAGGCCCTGATAAAGCGGTTGTGAACCAATTTTCAAGCTTTTTGGGTACATTGGCTCGAATTCCAAGTCTTTGTCGTATAGATTGTGCAGATTGGAGGTTGCTAAAGACTAAAGAAAAGATGTGGAGTTATGCACAAGTAAATTGCTTACCTTTTATTTCTATGTTAAATTTTGTGAATAAATTTAATTCTTCCCCCCCCCCCCGCCCAAATTTTTTTGTAGAAAAAGTGGATAATTCCAGAAGAAGGAAAGAAGTGGGTTCTTGCAACAATTAATGGTAGCTGGCGAAGATATAAGACGATAATCAAACAAAAGTATTATAAGTCATACGACAATGACAAGGAGAGACTCTTGAATCGACCAAAAAGTATTCCTGAAGAACAATTCAAGGGATTTATCGAGATGGTAGGGTCCAAGCAATATAAGGTATGTTATTTTGATTTTTTTTAATTATTTGGGTTTGAACTTTTCTTTTTTCTTCTATTTGGAAGCTGATACAATTTGATAATGTGCAGAAATTAGCCAGAAGAAATAAGAGATGCCGGAAAAAGCAAAAAAATATGCACACAACCGGCCGAACAAGTTTTGCATGCGTAAGAAATGAGCTGGTACGTTATTTTGTGATTCAGGAATTCAGAGGTTCTTATTTGTAGCTTAAAATTTATTAATTCTACTATCAATTACAGCAAAAAGCTAATGCAAACAAAGAACCTCCCACGGCAGTGCAGATGTTTACCGAGACCCGCAAAAGAGTTATTTCCCGAGAGTACAAAAAATCTTTCGAATATACCCAAATAAAAATTGTAATTATGCTTGTTAAGTTGCTTAAGTCTTAGGTGTTTGTTTTACTAATTACTAAAAATGTATAAGTTGCAATGCAGGCTGAAATGGAGAAATTGCAAGCGCAACAGGGCGAAGATTGTGACACAAGTGATCCGTTTAGTGTTGTGATGCCGAAGGAACATACAGGTCGTGTTAGGCTAGTGGGAAAGGGTGTCACTAAATCTGATTTGAAGACATCATCATCAAGTACTGGTACATTGGTTGATGGCATCAATGTAAAAGTTCCGGTAGACCTTGTGAAGTCTATCACAGCAAGGGTTAAGGATGAATTGACGCAAGAGATTCTTTCAACAGTCTTAATCAACCTCCAACGTGTCATTCCTAATCTTGATTCAGATTCTATTCTTGCTGGATTGGCGGCAGGGATCCAATCTCCAGGAGATGCCATTAGTGGACATGGGATAAGGAATGCAAGCAGCTCATCTTATGTTCCTTTTGAGTAGCTTTAATAGCTTTAGCAGCTCATCTTATGTTTTAATAGTTTTAACTTCCTTGAATCATCACATGTTAGTTAATCCACCGCAATTTTGGGTCGCGTTATGACAAAATTAATCACGTTGTTAAGTTTTGTTGCTTCGCTCTTACAAATTTTATTTCTCTGAAGAAGAAAGAAGCATGACATTGAAAGTTCTGTTATTAATAATCACGTTGTTAAATTTTGGGTCGCGTTTTTGATTGTGCTGTGACATACCTAAACCACATTAGGCTCTGTTTGAAACATTTATCATTGCAGGAAAATCAATTGTGATAGTAGAAATAAAAGGTAAGCAATATTAATTATTTTCTAAACAAAAGTGCACCTGACATTGAAAGTTCTTGTCTAAATGTGCAGTTTCTTATATAGTGCAATTTCTTTGAATTATAATCAGGTTGACTTAACTGTTCGACAAAGTTATCTCTTGTATATATGGTTCTGGCACAGGTCAACTTGAAAAAAGATCCCCAGGTAAGCAACTCAACATTCTAAGCATATTTGCCAATACAGCAACTCAACATTCTAAGCAGTTTAGACTTTAGAGCTTCTTTTTGTCTGTGTTAGTGGATTTCCCATCTTTGCCAGGTTTCTGCTCTCTTGCCGTGCCCCGTGCATCGATTTGTCAGGAAAGGCAACAGTTGAAAGATTACGAGAAGCAATCTTGATTTTATATCTTCTCGTTCAACAGAAACGATGAATATTTTTATATTTTTTTCTCCTTTTGACTCGCTAATTGGATTACTCTGCATGTCTATTCAGACGATTTGGATTCTTTTGAATGTGTCTCTTCTCTTGGTTTCTTTTGCAATTTATCTCCCATCACATCTTTCTTCCACCGACATTTCCAACAATTTTATAATTATCTTCATATAGTTCTCCACTTTCTTTAACCCAGCATCTTTTATTTTTCGAATCCATTTTGCTCCCAAAATTTATTTGTTGGTAATCTTAGAAGTGCAAAGTGATAAATCCAGCTATGTTTTTTGTTCTCTTCACTTCATGCTTGACATAATGTGATGCAAGCAAATCTCGGGATCCTATCATAATAGTGGTGAGATTTCTTCCTTTCAATGGTTTCTAAGCTTTTAATTATGCTTTTTGCTCATCAAGTTCGTTTTCCAAATCTATTTTGCAGACCCCATGTTTTTTACCGTACATTTCACGTTGTAGATTTCATTCTTATGTCAGTTCCTAAATGCTACATGCATAGCAATTTTCAAGACAACTAGGAATCCTTTGGTCAGTTTAGTTTCTTGTTTTAAATTATAAACTAAGTGTTTAGTTTACCTGAAGGTCAACTTGATTAGATTTATTTATTTATACAACATGACCAAAACTTCTTCAAAATGTAGGATTTATGGGGCATTGTGTGCTTGAGACTAGCATTGATGTAGTTGGGATCAGGACTGCTTGATGAAAGCATCATAGAAGTACATGAGGTAGGCTGCAGCGATATTTTTTTCGTTTCTATGATAAACTTGATGTTTGTCATCAACTAATTTTAAAATTTTGACGATTTAGTGAAATATAATAATTGTTTTTTGGTAAATGTAATTCCCTGAATAGTAATAAGCACGACTGTTTGTGTTAGTGACATGTAACAGTGCATTATTTTTCTTTGCTTGAGACATATATATTTCATAATATATTGGGCTTAATTTGGGATCATGAGAGTCCTCCCTTGGTCCCTCGTACAATTGGAATTGATGCTTCATCTTAGATCAAGTGTTCCATCTGATTCATGGCTTTTTGGGTATATGGCACTTCTAGAATTATTAAACAATATTTACAATAGACAATTTCCCGCAAGTTGCATGTGTTTTAGGAGGTTCTTGTGCTATGTTATATATGGTTCTATAAAGATTGTCAATACATCACAAATACCTGAGGCAACATGAATTAACGACACAAGCATAGTTGCTAAATCCATTAATCCAGAGTTGTTGATCCTTCCAATTGAATGTGAACAGCGAGTATCATAGTGAAAAGTTGCCTGACCCAGCAGGGTTCTTCAAGTTTGAATGTGAACAGCACGTCAAGTAATCTACTGCATTTTTTTTATTTCATTGGGCATGTAATTTTTCAAAACACACCTCCAATGTTTTTCAAAACGCTAACATTAATTTTTGCTACTTTCATTAGCAGGGAAAAGGAGAAGAAGAACAAGAAGAGAATGGCGAAGAAGATACATGGAAGGAATTATCTGAGAGCGAGGAAGAATGATGAGGGGCTGAGAATGCATCTTGTAATTAGGGTGATCTACAATATATATATAGGATGAACTGATTCGATTAGCAGATTTGTTAATGCCTTGTTTTGTTTTGTTTTGATGCTCCTACTATACTTGTAAGAGAGGAATAGAGATTTGATGTTGTTCCTCTTTCAAATGTGTTGAATATATAACTGCTGCGTTTGGAGCGCTTTTGCGCTTGCCACTCATTTTTTTAGTTGCATGCAGTTGGAGAATATTATGTATTCCTCTTTCACAATCACCTCATTTCTACGATTGTTGCTTGTCTTTGGTTTGAGTGTCTGAGTTTCTTAATTGCATCAAGCATTGACCTGATCTATCTGTTTTGCATTGAGTTCTTAATAGCATTTAGGGCATGAGGGAACTCTTGGCTCTCTTTTGTTGTTGGTGTCTCTCAAAGCAAGCTAAATTTAATGTTCCCAACCGTAGAATGATAAACTTGGCTAATTTGATTAGAATGAAAGCAAACCAACAAATCTTGTGCATGTATTATAGTAATCGGATCGATATTAATATGTATGGATGATATTAATAAGTTGGAGAAGTTATATATGAAAAAAACCGCTACCATAGAAAATTAAAAATGTTGCCAAAGGCAAGCATAAACGCTACCATAGAGAACCAATAGTAATGAAATAATCGCTACCATTAAATGAAATATTCGCTACCATTAAAAATTATAACCGCTACAATAGATGTACCTATAGTAGCGGTTGCGAGAATGTCACAATACATTAAGTAACCGCTACCATACCATAAGACCACGGCAACAGATACAACACACGCGCAACCGCTACCGTAGCCCTACAGTAGCGTTGTTTTTATATACAGTAGCGGTTTTTGAGCGCTACCAAATGCATGATATGGTGTAGTGAACAAGTTCCTATCATTACAACTGTGTCCCAGGAATGCAATAATGTAGAGGAAAGTCTCAATCACAAGGTTAAGAGGTATAAGAGATGCCCATCAATGTTGATTGATGAGTTTGTACGTTGAAGTTCATGGGGTTTCTCACGAAGGAGGAAATCTACATGTTTTAGTAAAAGTGAATCAAATTTAGGGACAATCTAGTGGGAGAACTGAGTCACTTCAAGTTGATAAAGATAGTCAAGAAGGGATTGTTGTACAACCAAATAAAGAAGATTGTATGTATTCAATTGTATTTTTGTTTTGAGCGTTAATTCTCTTCGTATTTACTTCAAATTTAATTATGTGAATGTACGTACATTGTTAATAGGACTAGCGATAAAAATAACCCGTGGAAAAACAATGTGCAAAAAGATTCATGCAAGAACTTTGGAGGATCGTGAAGAAGTGACAATAAATGAAGAAGGTCAGCCTGTAGGGCCTACTAATTTGGTCGTATCTGACTTAAGTCTATTCTTAGGCACATTGGCTAGAAATTCAAGTTTCTGTCCTTTTATTTACAGAAATTGGAAAGCCATGCCAAATGAGAACATAGAGCGTGTATGGAATTATACCAAGGTATGTGTGTATATTTATTTTCTTACTTTTACTCGTATAGAATTATATGATTTAAACACTCGTTCTTATTTTGGACTTTGTAGTCGAAGTTCATTTTGCCAGATGAAGCAAATAATTGGGTAAAGATTATTGTTAGAGAGACTTGCAGACGATATAAACACATAATTAAGAAGAATCATTTTCTGAAGTATTCCAATATGACTGATAGACTCAAAAATCGTCCTGTAAAGGTGCCAGAGGCTCAATTTAAAAAGCTTTGCCATTTTTGGAGTTTGGAAAATATCAAAGTAAAATTAAAAGTTATTCTTTGTTACTTGTCTTGCAAATATATTTATTCTAATATTATTAATATTTTTAATCAAATATATAGTCAATCAACGAAAGGAATACTCAAAGTACAATAATACAAAAGTGGAGGCATCGAATGGGACCCAAAATATTTGTTGTAGTTCGCAAAAAAATGGTATATAGCTCTTTATTTGAATTTATTACTTCAAATCATATTTATTTAATTTTTTGCATTTGTAGCGTCTAAAGGAAAAGAAAGACCCCACTCAAGCTGAAATTTTTATTGAAACCCGAAAAGGCAGTAAGGGAAAGGAGTTGGACTTGGAGACTAATAATGCAATTGTAAGTTAAATATTACTATTAATAAAATTATAATTTGCATTAGTTTCCTCATTATTCAAGTTAATTATATATATTAACCTTAATTCAATTTTTTATTAGTCTCAACTTCAGGATATTATTATGAACAATGAGGAAACTAATGCAGAAGCATTTCAAGCTGTGTTTGGAAAAGAACATCCTGGATCAATGCGTTGTTTGGGGAAAGGTGTTACACAAACGTCTTTGAAGCAAAAGGAAGAGATTGTTGCTCTGAGAAAAATACATAATGTAGAAGTCCTTTTACTGAACAAAAAATGCATAATATGGAAAATTCACTAAATAAATTAAAAGGTGTGCTCAAGACTATGTTACAACAAAGCAACCCAGTAGGAATTGATATAGAATCATTGGAAGATATGTTGGGTTCATCTCCCGGCGATGCAAATAGTGCACAAAAGGTAGTGGGTGTACCACGTGCACATTCTTCTACATCCACACATGTTCCAAATTTTGGGGAGGTATAGTGTTATGGATCTTTATATAATTTTAGTATAATCATATTATATTTATTTATTCATTTTGTGCAGAAAGTTCTTGATATTCTTGAGGCAAATGAGGAGGTCGATGATGGACTATGAAGATTTTTTTATGTTCAAGTTGATTCAGATGCATGTTTCTTAGGAGGACTTGAAGAATAGTTATTTTGGTCACTTATTTTGATATGTAAACCTATTTCAATATATTTTTAACCGTTGGAAACTGTGCATGTTCAAGTACTATTGGTACAATGTTTTATTCTTTTTTCTTGAATGATTTTTGCTTCCTTACACAGACACCATGATAGTTCTGTAAATAGGAAGTTTTATGGTTGATATCTTTATTTCCTCCTATTATGTTCAAAACTAAGCTCTATTTCTTGCAGCGATTATAACATTTAAATAGCACTAATTATAACATTTAAAGTTGTCCCGACATCTAAATGTTAGCAAAGTCATGCTTCGAATTTGACAATTACAAAGGAAAGGAGAAGCAAGGTCTGCTGCTATCTTTATCCTAGAGTTCTTTCTCCATTTTTTATGGTGTTATTTTGAAAAATACACAATTTTGTTATCTACAAGTTTGATATATTGCTTAAAGATGATAAAAGGTGTGCACAGGATCTTCTGTATAGTGTAGACGACGATAGTACTTGGACGCGTCTCAATTGACGGTCAAGTAATGTCGTCGTCACACACTGTAGAGGGGTGGCCCCATGGCAATGCTAATTTTCATAAATATAACTTTCGTGCCCTTTTCTTGCAGCCACGTGAGTCTTCCATGAGTGTTCTGCACATTCAGTATCCTGATTGGCCTGATCATGGAGTACCTCAAGATACTGCCGTAGTTCGAGACATTCTGAAGCAGACATATCATATCCCTTCTCATCTTGGCCCCATCATTGTCCACTGCAGGTTTACAGCTCAAAGTTATTAGATCGGTGTAGTTTGAATATAAACTCGCACTCTGTCCATGATCCTTACCTTTATTATAAATTTTTCATCATTTTATTGATAAATTTCAAATTTGTCAGTGCAGGCATTGGTCGAACTGGTACTTATTGTGTAATCCATAACAATATCCAACGAATTCTCATCAGTGACATGTCTTCTTTAGATCTTTCTAAAACAGTCGCTGATTTTAGATCACAGCGCATGGGGATGGTTCAGACAGTGGTAGGAAACATTTTTTATTTGAACTAATTTTAACAATCTAGTTCGCTTTTGTGTTTGTAAGATTAGTTGACAAGCAGTTATATTGTAGTATTAAGAAAATATAGCACTCTCCCTTTATGCAACTAAACATTGCAAAATATCCAATTTATTAATTTTTAAAAAAACTCATATTTGTTTAACTGGATTACAACTATGAAGTAATTAAACTTGTGCTTTTGAGAATTCATAAAAGTTTGTCCTTCTATAGAATCCTCAACACCTGTCCATGGTGCCCATTCATTAATCTCTTGAATGCCGATGGAGTTGCAATTTGCAAATGACTTTATTATCATTTGTTCAATGCTTTCTTTGTCTTAAGGGTAGTCTTTTAGGTGTGTTGTTCTCATACCTAAATTTGATGTTAGCCAGATTTTAGGTCTAACTTTGAAAAGTATCAGGTTTCCAAACTCTTTTCTTCTTATTCATACAAGTTTGCAGACATTGGAAAATTGCAGGGATATGTTGGAACTGCAAGAAATATGAAGATCATTTCTATTGGGGACATATGGAGGAGACAAGAATTCATTGTATGAAGGTTATGGAAGGAGATTTCTGCCATGGGATGGTATGTTATAGAAAGATCAAGTTTTAGAGGAGATTTCTGCTACAAAGGCTATATCTTCTATTTGTTGTTTTCTTGTGTAGTTGATTCTTTTTCTTGAATTTGATAGGGAGTTAAGCTAGTTATTTTTTGGGATGATTTCTGAGGTTGGCTGCATTCTCAGGTCAAATCAAAAAGGGGTTACTATGACCGTACTCTTGGCAAAGGCTGCATCCTTGGCACTTGCTCAGCATCTTGTTGTTAATGCTTGCTGCAAGGATGAGAAAAACTTCAGTTATAATAGCAGCATAAACCTAGCAATTGTCGTTGCTATTGATGGCGGGCTTATAACTCCTATTCTCCAAGATGCTGATAAGGTGGTTTAGGAAATATATTTTATCATTTAATGGTGTTTTCTTCAGCTCTTTTATTTTGAGGGACTGTTATTACAGCTGGATATCTATCTCCTTTCTCAAAAATGGAAGGAACTTGTGAAGAAAGCTCGATCGAAGCAGCTCCAACCTGATGAGTATAATTCAGGTTTATCTATTATGGAAATTTATACTTCTTGCCTACTAATTACATCTGAGTTATTAATTACTGGTTTGTTATTTTTTGTAGGAGCATTTACCCTATCAAACCTAGGTATGTTCGGAGTAGATAGATTTGATGCTATTCTACCTCCTGGTCAGGTGTGGTTCTTGATACATTAGCCCCTACTATGTCAAGTCATTCTTCTTGGGATCTGAATCATTCTGAAATTTTCAGGGTGCTATTATGGCTGTTGGAGCATCCAAACCAACAATTGTACCAGGGGCTGACAGTTTCTTTACTATAAAAAATAAAATGATGGTTAGTAGTAAATCTTTGTTTCTTAAATATATGCTCTCAAATACATATAGTGGTCGTGCACAGACTCCTCTAGTGTGTGATGACGACAATTCTCTACCGTCACTCAAGGGAGATTCAAGCATCATTACCTGCAGGGTTCCCTGTGAATGGCCACTATATTTATACATTTTTATGTTAGCTCCGGCGGTTTGTTTGATCAAGGAGATTAAAATCAAAGGATTGAGGTTATTTTGATGGTATCGAGAGGATAAGATCTGAGATTGTGTCTCTGAAATATATGTATATATAATTTTGCATGCCTAGAAATCTCCTCTGATACACATTGATGTACTGAACTTAGTTGCCTTTGTTCCCTGGAGAACGATTATGAGAACAGAAATTTTAATTATAAAATCAATTTAAAGAACAAATCAATTTAAAATTAAACTTAAAAGAAATCAACTCAAGCAATGGGGGTTAAAAATTAGTAAGCTATGGATCTATTTTTGGGGGCAATTGGAGTGGGAGTGGTGAGAATGAGAGCGGGTGATAATGGAGGGAGGTGGCTGCAGTTTCAGAAATAAAGCATTAAGAATTAAGTAATACCTGAGAGAAACTGATTGGGAAGCGCTGTAAGAGGCCAGCAAGTACAACAATATAGAAAACAACAATCTGTTACATGGATAAGAAAGAGTCGAGGTTTGTAAATTTGTGAAATGACAATTTCAATAAGAAAATTTGTAATGAAGTTTATCTGATCAACTTCATTGTAAACATTAGGCTAATTGTTTCCATATTCCCTGTTTCATTTCTACTTTTATTTTGTGTGTGAATGTTATATAGAATTAGTGTTTTCATATACTCTTAGATTTTGTTTGGGTGTTCTGCTCTTTCGTAAACTTAGCTCAGTTTTAGAGATACTGCATTTATTTATTAGCTGGTTGCATTTGTTTATATATCTCCTAATTTATTCTTTGTTTATTTTAGAAAAAAACCCTCGATATTTTGAATCAATGTGGGTGTGAGATATACTTTTTTATGTAAGGTTTACAATTCCCGAACTTTAGTTCATGATGGGTGTGGATTTCCATGATATGGTAGTAGTGTGGTTGATCCCATAAAGAATAATTCTTCGCTCACTTGAAACCAGGAAAGCCAAACTTATTTCCTAGAACTTGCCCGGACATGATCTTTGAGACATTGCATAGTTGGTTCTACATAGAGACTAGGATCTAGGACTATGTTTGGATCGACTGAGCCTTTCACCATTAATAACGATTTCACCATTGTGCATGCACGCCAAGCCTACAGTTTATGCCCTTGTTAGCACCACCACTCAAGTTCGCTGCAGCCAAATAGCCTACCTATCTCCACACTAAGTTTTGAGCTCATAGTCTACATATATCTCTCCCTCTCTCTTGGGAGGAAGAACTATTTGACAGTTAGTGAATCTGCAGGGCTTGAGCTATTTTTGTTTGTCTAAGAATTCATTTTTTTCTTGCTTTACTGATATTTCATTTCTCTCCATTGAAGGTTGTAATGAACAATGAGGATCTCTTCAAGCACAAATAAATTTTATGAAACAGCCAGCGCGCCCGACATGAATGAGGGCAGCCCGCATGAATGACGGTGTTACCCGTACGGATGATGGCGCAGCACGCACAGATCTAGATGATATCGATTAGCGCAAAAGCATGGATGAGGGCGCGCGCAGCCTACTGAATTATCTCAATTTGAAACCACTACATGTATTGGTGTTTCTAATGATATGTATTTGCAACAGAACTTTATTAATCTGTTGTGGTGTTCCAGTGTGTTGTGGTGTTCCAGTGTGTTGTGTTGTGAATAACTTCTTTTAAGTTATTATATATGCAAATATAAAATTTTGTAATACAATAAATTTATGAGTTCATTTATTAAATGCAATATTTGAAATTATCAGTTTAGTTTTGGGGTTATTTATATGCTTCTATTTCAAACACTTCTAGTGATTTCCAAACATTCCATTATATGTTACGCTCAACATCCTTTGACAGCATTGGCGTTTTTTTAAAAAAAAGTCGCACTTTTTTTATAACAGTTTTAAAGTGTTGCCTTTGTAGCTTTTGGCAACATTTATAATTATAACAGTACATGTCAACAGTTCTAAAATGTTGCAATAGGTCAACCACAAAACTGTTGTCTATTCTAAGGGTTTAGACAACAGTTTTTGTATAGTGTTGCCTAAAGGTATGAAAACTGTTGCCTTAGATTTTTGGCAACACGTCTATTTGAGACATCCCTATGGCAACAGTTTTTGATGTTTTGGCAACACTTTTCAGTTTTAGGCAATAGTTTTCAAGTGTTGCTAAAGGCCGAAAATGGTGTAGTAATTAATGCAAATTATGAAGAACACGCCAAAAGTCAAACAAAAAAGAGGTAAAACCTTAAAGTGGAGAGCGGTAGTGCAAGACCGAAGACGATGGTGGGCGTCGACATCTGATTGCGGGCTACATTGGCAATGAAGAGCGAAAATGTGCGGGTAGCATTGAAGAGCGAAAATGTGCGGGTAGAAATGAAGAGAAAAAATGTGTGGGTAGCAATGAATAGCGAAAATGTGCAGGTAGCAGCAAGGCGTCGGATTCACCGGTTGCGACAAGGTGTGTGGTGCTCAATGATTGCATGCTCATAAACAGTGGTGGTTGTGCACAAGTGGTGACATTGGCGGGATGCGCGTTCGCGGCAAGGTCAAGTCCTGACTTGAATCTCTTCTTGGTGATGGTGGCAGTGGTTGGTCATATGATGACGACGAAGGTTTGTTCTGGTACGAATCTTGTGCGTCAATTTTACGGATTGCAGTTAATTAAGTTCTTATTACTCCTGCGGATTTTGTCGTCTGAGTTCTTATGCAGTATATCTTCGGATTTGTATATCTCAATTTGAGTACTTATTAATTTTATTGTGCTATTAAAATTGTGTGAAGTACGTATTTTCTTATGAATTTATATTCATATGTTCCTGGGGATTGCGCTTTCGCAACCGGAAATCCCAACAAGTGATATCAATGGGAGATTCAGTAGGCGACTGATTGGACATTTAAACAAAGATTTGTCTGCGGTGATGAACAATTATGTACGCTTCTTATCATTTAAAAACCAACCTTAAATTAATCAGGTCTCCTGGGCATATCAGAGGATAGCTATAGTAGAGAAGAATGCAAATTTGGCTTGGAACTCGGTAGAGAAGTTCGACGGTAGCAAAAATTTTAGTCTACGACATTTCTCGTCAAAGATATACTAGTTGAGCATGGGCTGATGTGGTTTTTGTGGGGACAAGATAAATTGACCTCTGAAGTTAAGGATGAGGAGTGGATTGATTTAAATAAGCGTGTCACTAGCGCAATCAGGAAGTGTGTTGACGACAAGATGCTCTTTAATATTGGCATCAAGAAGTCTGCAATCAAGCTTTGGGAGAAACTTAAGAGATTGTATCTAACCAAGTCGTTGACCACAAGGTTGTTGTTAAAACAACATTTATATAGGATAAAGATGCAGAAAAGTGTCAACTTGTAAGAGCACTTTAATGTATGTTTTCAACAGACTTCTAAACCAATTGAGTGTAGCTGGTGTGAAGGTGGAGGAAGAAGAAAAGGTCCATTACTTTTTACCTCACTCCCACCATTTTTTAAACACATGGTGACCACGCTCCTGTATGAGAAGGATACAGTGGGTCTGGAGGAGGTCACATCTGTGTTACTATCTAGTTAGATGCTGAAAAACCTCACTCTTAGGGATGAGCATATTTAGCGGTAGATGGACAAGGGATAGCATTCGACAGGGGATCGAGGGGTGCAGGAGATCGGTTGGCGTCGAAGAAGGGAGTTATTTGTTACCACTATAGACAAAGTAGCCACACCATGAGAAATTGTTTGCATCTTGTGCAGAGTTCTAGAGACGTCCAGAATACGGGTGTGGTGACACTAGATCTGGGAGTGGATAGTGATGGTCTCTACACCATCACTGAGAGTCATTACAACTCTAACAACGGATGGATATTAGATTCTAGTGCATCGTAATACTAATGCTAGGATGCATCGATGCTCAATTCTCTAGAGGTGACGATTGGGTCAGTTTATTTGGGTGATTGCTCAAGTTGTGAGATTACATGGACAAGGACGGTGCACAATCGAATGCATGATGGGGTGGTGCGCAGACTTGAGAGGGTATATCTGGTGCCCAAATTGCATAAGATTCTGATATCACTAAGCAGTTTAGACTTGGATGGCTGCAGTTATGCGAAAAAAAAGGAGTTCTGAGGGTAACACACGGGTCTATCATGCTCATGAAGGCTGTGCAGTTCAGTAGTCTGTACTGACTGATGAGGACCACAATGCGAGGTGGTATACCCATGATTTCTATGGGTGACATTGTGGTTGGTGGAGATGGTACAATGGATCGCCCTTCCGTGGCTTGGGTTTGGCGAGTCAGTTTTTTTTGACCTGGGTGTGTCGACATCCCACAGGTGAACCAGAGCAGAGATGAAGTTCGACTTGTGACAAGTCGACTGACGCCTTAGGCATGAGGTGGTGCTTCGAGAAGATTGCTGCTTCGTGCAGACATTGCTCCGTGCAAACAATGTTTCATACGGATGATGCTTTGTGCAGAATGTGATGTTTGAAATTCAAATCTAGGTGATGATTGCTAGTTGGTTTTTAATAGTCAAACTCGCATGTTTCAACATCCCCATCTACTGGCCACCAATGCGGACTTTTCTTCAAGCCGTCCACGTGCTTGAATGAGCACTTGCGAGAAAGCTTCTTGGAAAAAGCTTAAGGCATATGAAATGTTTCTATAAAAGAAGAGAAATGCAAGCTATGAAGAACACATAGAAAGCCAAACAAAAGAGATGTAAAGTCTTGAAGAGAAGAACAATAGTGCATGACTGAAGGCGACGGTGGGCGTCGACATCTGATTGCGGGCTGCTCGGCAATAAAGAGCAAAAATGTGCGGGTAGCGGCAAGATGTCAGATTCACAGGTTGCGGCAAGGTGTGCGGTGCTCAATTGTTGCATGCTCGTAGATGATGGTGGTTGTGCACAAGTGGTGACGTTAGCGAGCTGCGTGTTTGTGGCACGGTCAAGTCTGTAACTTTTCTATTATGCTATATATATAAACCTTAATTCGGATTATTGGCTCAAACATCAAAAACAATTGCCGAAACAAAAATTATGTTATATACATAAACATATATGACTTGTATATGAATTATGATATAAATCAAACAGTAAATCAAATACTAGTACAAATGTTCATATCATTTTATTGCACTTTAAGATATGATCCATGGAAAAAAAATCAAGATGAAAGTTTGGTATAGATCTTCACTTGTAAACACCGCTTGATGGCAAGGCTTGAATGAGAAAGTCGCATGTGAGATAGAACTTCTTTTATGTTGCCAAAACTTAAACTTTTAAAAAAGATTATGATCGAATTTAATTCATTATAGAAACACGAAGAGCAAGGAAGGGGGAGAGAACCTTGTTTTTTGTCATGAAAAATTTAATAAAGAATTTAATTCATTATAGAATCAGGATGAGCCTAAAGAACAAGTTAGTCATTTGAGTTATGGAAGATATAATAATGAATTAAATTCATCATTATTATTTACCGTTATGAAAGATGAAATACATTATATTAAATTCATACTTATGGTAAGTTCCAATTAAATCCTCATAATTCATTCAAATAAATACATTAATGGTGTTACAAGTGGGACTCAAACTCATCATAATTTATTTACTAAATATCAAGCTTGTAAAAACTGGACCGGACCGGTCGAACCGCGGATCGGACACCCAACCGGTCCGGTCCAGGTAAGCAAACCGCTCAAGAATCAAGGAACCGGGTGGGCGGACCGGTGAGCCAGGAATCGGGCCCAGTTTCACGCAATCGGGCGGGCCAAACGCCCAATATTAAATAGTAGAAAAAATGTAAGTAGGGGGTTTTGAAGGATGGTATGAAAGATACCACCTGAGGGGTTAGATCTATTTAACTCTAGAAGGAGGAGGGATGAATAGAGTATTTTAAAAACTTATTAGATTTTTATTGCGGAATTAAAATAATAATACTTATATGTGTAATCAGTTAATGCAGAAATAACACTAAACTATTCAGCAAGCAGCACACAATAAAAATAAGAAAGCATCACAGACGACACAAAAAATTTGTAGTGGTTCCCCTAAACTTGGGTACATTCACTCTTCTACCACCCTGGTAGGAATCAACTTAGGTTTTTTATCAGGTGTCCTGCCACCAATCAGGTTTTTGCTCAGGTAACCTGTCACCACAATATCTATTTGCAGGGAGATATTGCAACCCTTTAGGCTTTTGATCAGGTGCCCAAAAACCAAATCAAGTCTTTTGATCAGGAGACTTGCAACCAAGTGTTTAACTTTTGAAGGGAGTCAGAACCCTGTGTATAGTGGGGTGAAAAAATAAAAACTATATGTTGTCTTCTCTTTTCTCAAAACAACTGAGAAGACTTGTGGATCCTTGATTGTGTCAAAGCTTCCCTTGAGATGAAGTTCTGTCCAGGAAGATTGAGAGCTTTGCAGGGTGTATAGGTCTTCTTGAAAAAGTTCTCCAAAAAATTGTAGACAGATGAAGTTGATTGTCTCTTAAGCTTGCTGGGAGAAGAACACTAGATGAAGATAGTGCAGAACTCTTTCTCTTGAATGATTTCTTATATACTGTGTTTTCAAAAACTTGACTATATCATCTGCAACAAATTGGTCTTTTAATTCGATTGCCTTGATTGACTGCTGAAATCTTGGAACTTAAACAACGACTAGAAGAGCAATAAAGTAATTCCTTAACTGTCTCAAGAATTAGCTGTATATTAACTCTGTGAAAACCAGTAATTAATGTTGTCATATGAACAGCTATATTCTGAGAATCTAAGCATTAATTACTCAGAGCAATATAAGCAATAAAATAAGCCTAATCAATTCTGAAAATAACTGCAGAGAATAGAAATGTTGAACTGGCAATTTTCGTCGATCTGAGATCCTAGATCGTCAAACTCAACCTCTCTTTTGTCGAGCTGAGCCCTGAGAGCTTTGAACTGAAATACAGCTTTCCATACTGGGCTCTAAGATCGTCGAACAAAGATAGAAGATCGTCAAACTCATTCCTGATAGAAGATTAGATATCGTCGAGCTCAGTTCATCTTTCGTCGATCTCAGTTCAGAGAAGAGATTCTGAGATCATCGAACTGAGAACGAAGATCGTCAAGCTCACTTCAGAGTTCGTCGAACGACTCCTTCAACATGAAATTTTTGCCATGTTCTGGTTTCTGCAATCTTCTAAGTCTTCTGAGGGCTTGGTCTGATCAATATGACTTGTTGACCTACCCTATAATCTAATGAAGACCTATGACCCTAGACTATACAATAAGGGTCAATCTATGCAACCCTAATAGTGAACAATAGCCCAAATCCCAAACACAGGTGGGGGTTCCAACAGGTTTCAAACCAACGCCCTCTCAAGATTAAGTAAAGAGTGGACTACCTGCCCTTTTGATTCTTATGGTTTTATCCTATAATATATTATATACATATAAATATTAACGCATATAAAAAAACATATATAATTAATATACATATCCTAAACCGTAAAAACTATAAATATTAATTAAATATTTTTTGATATATTATTATATTAATATATTAAATTATCTTTGAAAATTAAGTTTATGATATATTTGTATTATATACACACATCTATCCTTCAAATAAAATTTACATTCCGTTTGACACGTGGTGGCGGTTAGGAACGCGGTGGTAATGGATTGTCATTCTTGAACGCCCGACCTTATCTAAGAAACTTCATTCACTTTTTTGTTCAAATTAAAGTAAAAATTAATTTTATTTTTTTGATTGTGGTCCTAACCGTTGTCATGTCAATGCTCCATTCTATTACTCTATTACGATAACATTTTTGTCGAAACTCACCTGAGCAAAAATGTCAGACAAAACGGAGCTTTAAAAGTATAAAAATATAGTGATAATGTTGAGATATATTGAAATATGTGTGACAGATGCTTAATGTGTTGCGGTTAGTATCCGATAGGAGTCCAACAACCCGTAGTCGGGTATTTAGAGTTTGCCTATAAATACCTATGATAGGGGCAACGAGTAGGCCGTTTCAAACTTGACGGTCACGCGGATGCTTCGAGCACTCCTAATATTATCGAAGTCTTTTTTTCATTTTGCCCTAGCCGCCCCTCTCCCGTGCGTAACGTTTCTCTCCCGCCGCTCTCTAGATTTCGTGATTTTTCTGCATCGCCATCGCTGACTGGTGTTAGATCACAAGGAGGACTTGTTGCCGCTCTGAATCTCTTGCTCGCTGTCGCCGGGAAGGAAGAATATCGATAACACCGATCGGAGAAGGAGAAGTCCGCCGTCGTTCGCGATTTCTCTGCCCTAGCCGATCGTGAAGGAGTGCGCCACCGTCCAGTTTTTCGTCGCCCGTCTCCAGATCGCTTGATCGGAAGTAAAAAGTAGAAGACATCTAGGTTTGGTCGCGCGATCGAAGAAGGTTCACGCCGCTCGTTCTTCGTCGTTGGCCGCAAGGGTTCAAAAGCTTGTTGTTCTTCCCCTGATTTCAGCACCGCTCCTGGACGATTCTTCCGTCTCCATATCTGCCGCTCCGTATCTGCAGTTCTCCTGTCGCCGTTCAGGATTTCCTCCGACGCAACATATTATTATTCCGCCCTTGTCATTTATTCGACTGCCCTTTTACAGCCGTTCTAGGGCAAGCTCGGGGAAGAGGGCTTGTGCCGCTGGTGTTGCTACTGTTTTGGCAGCCTGTTAGTGCTCGGTTGAAGGATTCCTGCTAGAATTAAAGCCAATCCTTGCAGCTTATTCGAGTGGATATTTTTTCTTCATTTTTGTTTGAGGCTCTTTCAAGATCAACCCGTTCTGGATCTGATAATTATTACAAGCTTTGATTGAAAGTTTTGACTCAGCCTCCATTGTTGCACTCTGAAAGCTTATCTCATCAAGTTTTGGAAGGATCTCCACCATTGAATCTCACTTCATCATTGAGATTTAGTCTTTGGAGTTTTGTGTTCAGCTGGAGAGGAGCAAACAAGTTTTGCTTGGATTGGATCTGAAGACCGTCATCGGCTCGCTCAGGTGACTTCTTTCTTGTTTTCACTGCTCTTATTTAGATTGCTACTAGAGCTCTAGTTTCGTGTAAGGAACCCACAATGTCGAAAGCAAACAATCTGTCGTCTCCTGTGCCGATGATCAAGCTGGAGAAATTCTCCAATGCTGAGTACAGTGCCTGGAAGCGGAACACGTAGTTCGGCATGAAATACCTGAACATCTTCTACACCGTGCAGACCGACTTCGAATCCTTTAAAGGAGGAGAAGATGAGAATCAGTGGATCAATGATGAAGACTTTTGTCGAGATTACAACCTGAATTGTCCCTCCAACAAGCTAACAGAAACGTACAACAAGCTTAAAACTGTAAAGGAGATATGAGAAGTCTTGGAGGAGCAGTTCAAGGAAGAGGAGAACATTTCCAAGACGCACCTGGTGGACAAATTCATGGCTTTCGCCTTCACTGAGGAAAGGGAAATCCTTCCACAGGTAGCTGGTTTTGAAAATCTGGTTGACAAGCTGAACAGTGAAAACATACCTTTGACATATGCCTTCGCTGCAGGAGCGATAATTTTCAAATTACCCTCGGCATGGTACTCCTTCAAAACTGAAATGTATCGAAAGAAGATGTAGTTGAGCCTGAAAGACCTCAAGCGCTTTATATACATTGAGGATGAGAACCAGACTAGGCATGCCTTAGAGACAGTTAACAAGCAGACCTCTACTGCTAACATGCTCACGCATCATAAGCACAAGCCTAAGCCTGTAAAGACCAGACCACCGACTAGTGCACCCGCAGTTGCTGCCAACAGTAAAAAGATAAAAAATTTCAAAGGCAAGTGCTACAACTGCAATAAGTGGGGTCACTGCGCTTCCGACTGCAAGCAGCCCAAATGGGGTGAATCCAACACACCCAGGACTGATAACAAAGCCAATATAGTTTATCAGACTGCGCCTATCGACTTTTTTGCCATGGTCGGAAAAGGGAAAGCTAGTTTAGAGTGGTGGCTCGATTCGAGTGTTACCTGCCACGTCTGCAACAATTCTGCGCTTTTGGAGGATGCGCATTGTATCTGATGTTCTTAGGGTGGGGAATGCTACTCTGACACTCTCTTCAGGTACGCGTTTACTTTTAAAGAATGTTAAATTTATACCCACGTTAGCTGCTAATTTAATTTCTATTAGTTTGTTATGTGATGTGGGTATATCGTTTAACATTAGTGGTGATCGAGTAACCCTTATGGTTCACTCACATTACTTTGGCTGTGCTTATGTATTTAATGGAATGTATAGACTGAGTCTAGCAAACGAGGTAGTCAATCAGGTCAGTTCAAATTTGATAGATCCTAAGATTTTACGTGCAAGATTAGGACACGTGAACTATAGGAAACTACTTCTACTAGCTAGAACTCACAACATTCCCTTAGACACAACCATTAACTTTGGCAAATGTTAAATTTGTGCTCAAACAAAGATCACTAGAACACTTTTTGGTCAGGTTTCTAGGAGCACACAATTACTAGAGTTAACCAATTCTGATATTTGTGGATACAAAATTTTTGTCACCCGGGGAGGTCGGAAGTATCTGATAACTTTTATCGACGATTACTCTAGTTTTAGTCACATTTATCTAGTTAAATTCAAAGATGAAGCTTTTGAAAAATTCTGTATTTTTAAAAATAGGGTTGAAAATCAACTAGACATGAAAATTAAAAGGCTAAGGAGTGATAGAGGAGGCGAATACGTCTCGGGGGAGTTCAGAGATTTTCTTGCCAGCAATGACATAATTCCTGAAACGACTGCCATGTATTCACCACAATCCAACGGTATCGCTGAGCGGAAAAATAAGACTTTAACAGAAATGTTGAATTCCATGTTGTTGACAGCTGGCATGCATGCGGCCTACTGGGGTGAAGCCATCCTCACGTCAAATCACATTCTTAATAAAGTACCTTATGCAAAGTTGACTAAAACACCTTATGAGTTTTGGTTTAAGAGACCTCCTAAATTTGATAATCTTAAGACCTGGGGTTGTATCACTTATGTTAGGATACCTAACTCTAGAAGAGCTAAGATTGGACCTAAGATGAACACTTGCGTCTATCTAGGATATGCAGAGGATAGTGCTGCAGACAGGTTTCTAGATCTCTGAACTAACACTGTAATAGAATTTAGAGATGCAGTTTTCTTTGAGGATAAGTTCCTTAAGGATAAAAACCTGACGATTTCAGGTCTGCCAGTCACTAATACTGAGTCTATTGTTGGGCCGAAAATGAGAACCTCTGACACTGAGCTCATTGACACTAGTGAGTTAGCATCTAAAAGGTTATCTAATAGAGAATGAGCTCCCAAAAGCTTCGATATAGACTTTGTGACTTACCAAGTTGAAGCCGATCCATCGACTTATAAGGAGGCGATGCGATCTCAGGATTCTCTGTTATGGAAAGAAGTCATAGATGATGAGATGAATTCTCTCCTGTAAAACTACACTTGGACCTTGGTCAATTTGCCCAAAGGGGCTAGAACCATTGGAAGTAAGTGGGTTCTGAAGAAGAAGCTTAATTCTGATGGGAGTATCACCAAATACAAAGCACGCCTAGTTGCCAAGGGAAACACTCAAGTGAGTTGTATAGACTACTTTGATATATACTCACTTGTTTATCATATTACGACAATTAAGATACTTCTCGCATTAACATCTTTTGAACATTTTTTTATTCATCAGATGGATGTCAAGACTACATTTATTAATGGAGATCTGACTGAGGAGATCTATATACACCAACCTGAAGGGTTTGTCGTAGAAGGTCTAGAAAATAAGGTCTATAAGTTGATTAAAATACTCTACGGATTGAAGCAAGCACCTAAATTATGACACGAGAAATTTGACACTTATGTAAAAGACATGGACTTTAAGTCTAGTCTATCAGATAAATGTCTGTACATAAGAACACGTTCAGATAAATTCGCAATTATATGCTTGTACATTGACGACATTCTAATTCTGAGTACTGATCAGTCTGAGGTGGAAGACGTGAAAGTTGTCTTGATGGCTAAATTTAGCATGACAAACTTGGGAGTGGTGAAGACCATCCTAAGTATGGAAGTGAACTTCACTGAAAAGGGTATAACCCTAAGTCAGAGTCACTACATTAGGAATCTACTGGAAAAGTGGGGTTACGTTAGTAGCAAAAAGGCTGAGACTCCATACGACTACAATAATAGACTTAAATCGAATAAAGGTTCATCTATTAGACAGTTGGATTACTCCAAACTCATAGGTAGTCTTATGTATGCTACAACCTGCACTAGACCTGACATAGCCTTTACGGTCGGCATGTTGAGTAGATTCATTAGAAACTCTGGGAAGGACCACTGGGATGCCTTGGAAAGGCTAATGCGATACTTAAAGTACACTAAAAAGTATGCTTTATGTTACAGTTGATATCCTTCAGTGCTTGAGGGTTATTCTGATGCCTCATGATGCTCAAAAATTGTTGACAGTAGATCCACTAGTGGTTATGTGTTTACCCTATGAGGAGCAGCAGTAGCTTGGAAGTCTAAGAGGCAGACGTGTATAACATTATTCTCTATTGAATCAGAACTCTATGGTCTCGCCTCAGCTGAAGAAGAGGAAGAGTGGATAAGAGTCCTGATAATGGACATTCCAATAACGAGTCTGAAAATGCACTCTATTTCATTATATTGTGACAATCAAGCCACAAAAACCATTTCTATAAATACGTTGTTCAATGGAAAGCGAAGACAACTAAGGATGAAACAGGCCCGATTGACCTATCTCGCTAGTCAGGGGATAATCTCCCTTTTGGACGTGAGATCAAAAGATAATGTAGCAGATGTCCTTACCAAGGGCTTATATAAGGTTCTAACAACTAAAACATCGGGGGAGATGAGATTAAAGTCCATTTAGGAGGACTTAATACCTTGCTTATGTTTTAAATTTTAGAACTGTTGTCTGCTTACATTCAAGCATCTAGAGTTGAGTACACTGAAGTATTTCAGATGCTATCTGATGAAAGCTATAGGTGAATAGTTGTCAGTCATTCCAAATTTGATGACTTATGCAATTATTTCATGCGAAGGCTGAATTGGGTATCATTCCGAAAAGGAATACTGAAGTTGCTGATATGAGTCCTGATATTATGATTATTAATTATATCATTCCAAACTTGATGATATGATGGTTATAGCTTGTTGTATCATTCCAAACTTCCTGATATAACACAATTGTGAAATAGTAATAATAATCTTAATAATCGATGGAACATGGTTTGATTTTATGAAATCAATTTTCTAATTTTGTGTAAATTAGATAGAGATGCTGATATGAGATTTTTTCTTCCTTGTTAGAGTATTACGTTCTTTTACTGCTAGAACTAATCACTTTACTTTTGATTGGCAAATGTTAGAATTCATAGAGATTTGTCTCATGACATTCTTATTGTGTTTGTTTGCAGATCACATGGAGATTGGAGGAGAGAAAATTGATTTCGACCCAGGTGAAGATGATCTATTATTTGCATAGATCAATTTTCAGTTTTGAGTTTTCTTTCAGATTTCATATTGCTATGTTTGTGACTATGTGTTTGAGTTTAATATTTTATTATCAAAAACTCATATTTATGGTTTTTCTGAAAAACTCCTTTTAATCGTTATTAACTATTATTTAAGTAACTTGTACTATATTAACACATATTTATAATATAGGATGAGATTATTGAGATATATTGAAATATATGTGATGGATGCTTAATGGGTTATGGTTAGAATTTGATAGGAGTCTAACAACCCGTAGTCGGGTATTTAGGGTTTGCCTATAAATACTCATGCTAGGGGAAACGAGTAGGCCGTTCCAAAATTGACGGTCACGCGGATGCTTCGAGCACTTCTAACAGATAATAGATACATCATTTTTATTTATATGTAAATTTTTAATATAATGTTAAATATTTTTATTTTCTAGTGTGTGTGTGTATTTATAACGGTTCGATCCCGGTTGGACCGGTTCAACCTTGAACCTTTCCTTCTATCGGTTTGAGTTTCGGTTCAGTTTTCAAAATCTTGCTAAATATTTGTCCAACCCATTATAAACAAATACCGTAAATTTATTAATATTTTGATCGACTTAATTTCGGAAGATTTTAATCGACTTTATATTATTTGATTTGGCTAAATCAAATAATTGAATAATTGATTAATGATTTATATTTTCTTACATTCTCCCACTTAATTCGATCACTCTCATTAATAATAATAAGTAAGAGTTATGACGGTCACACTTTGTACAAGTTAAAGTATTTCCTTTCATATACCACTATTCTCAGAGCTATTACAAAATTTCATTAATAGTCATAAGACTATCAAGGTTCACATTATGCTTTGAACTGAAAACTTACTTATTATTCATTAACAGCTTAACGTGCACAAAGTAAATATTAATAAGCAGGTTGACTTAAAAAACTCAAAACTATAAGAAGCAAATGAAAAACTAAAATGTCTATTACACACACCAAAATATTACCCATCATTGTGACTAAGACTCATTCTTAGTACGTGATCATTAAACGACTTTGGTTGAAGACCTTTCGTAAGAGGATCTGCAATCATAAGGTCTGTGCTAATGTGTTGAATGGACATTGTTTTCTTCTACACTCTTCTTTAAAACTTAAAAAATTTAATTCCATGTGTCTTGCTCATTTAGAGTACTTATCATTCTTTGAGAAAAATACTACTACAACATTATCACAATATAGTTTCAACGGCCTACTAATGGTGTCGACTACTGCAAGCCCTGAGATAAACTTTTGTAACCAAAGAGCTTGAATTGTGGCTTCAAAGCATGCCACAAACTCAGCTTCCATAATGGAGGTGGCAATGATGGACTCATTTCCACTTTTCCAAGAGATTGCTCCATCTGCAAACATAAATATGTAGCCAAAAGTGGACTTCCTGCTATCAACGCACCCCATAAAATATGAGTCAGAATATCTAATAACTTCTAATTGATCTGATCTTCTATAAGTTAGCATCAATTCCTTAGTACCTTGCAAGTACCTAAGGACCTTCTTTGCAGCTCTCCAATGATCCATTCCTAGATTACTTTGATATCTACCTAGCATATCAACAATGAAACTAATATCTGGCCTAGTGCATGTTTGAAGATACATAAGGCTTCCAACAACTGAAGCATATGAAATTGACTCAATTCCTTTTCTTTCAATGCCATTCTTAGGACATTGTGTAAGACTAAACTTGTAACCTTTTTGTATGGGAACAACTCCCGACGAACATCTATCCATATGAAATATTTCCAGAACTTTATTTATATAAGTTTTTCTGAAAAGGCCTAATATTCCTTGTGATCTATTACGGAATATTTCTATTCCAATCACATAGGATGTCCAATGCCCCAACTTTCCCAAAGCAGAAAAAAGGGTTTCTGGGAGATACCGCCCGG
This sequence comes from Platanthera zijinensis, assembly GCA_039513925.1. Classification (NCBI taxonomy): domain Eukaryota; kingdom Viridiplantae; phylum Streptophyta; class Magnoliopsida; order Asparagales; family Orchidaceae; genus Platanthera; species Platanthera zijinensis. Next base: position 33,868,888 of record CM077088.1, read on the forward strand.
CGATAGGGTTATCGGGCGACAGTAGCGCCGTGAATTTAGTGTCAGGACTCTCGGGAAGATACCACCCAACGTTAGAGGTACCGCTGGCGGCAACGTGGTCAATTTAATTGGTAAAGCTCTCGGGTTGATACCACGTGACAGTAGCAGCTGTCGCGCAGCGGTAGCGGTCGTGTCGTAACTGACGCTTGTTATCGCATGGTGGTAGTATCCTATCGCACGACGATAGCAATTCTATAATGATGTGGCCACGTGTCGGCCAGTGATTGGAGGTTCTGGGCAGTGGCACGTGAATCGAGTCATTTCCCTAGGTACCGTGCGGCGGTAGCTAGCTACCGCGCGGTGGTAGCTCGGTTTATAGTGTTGGATGAGCCATTTTCTCTTCATTTCTTCTGAAAAATTTGGTTGGACGTTTGGAGGAGCAGCAACAGCACCGGGTAGAGGATATTCCACCACCGTTGGAGTTTCGGGGCTCGGATTCATGAGGCGAGTTCGGATCTACGAAGGCAAAGCCGTAGCGGTCGTTTCCATCCGACTAAAATCTCTCCTATGGCGCCGAAACGGACTTCTAGGATAACGATTCTCTTCCTTGGACATGTGAATTCCTTCTTCTAGCATTTGAGGGTATACGCTCCACGAACACGTGGAAGTGGTTCTCACGATGGGTTGATCCATGTATCCTCGTTAGTGTTTCATTTAGATCCAGAATCGAAGTACGAAATAGGCATATTGTGTGAAGCACATTCAAACAGGTTGATCTAGATTGGTGATGTTTGTATGCTTTATATGTCGAAGAAGACTTCGTGGTAATCACATTGATTTCTTAGTCACAGGGTGTGTAGATGGCTGCAGTGAGAGTTTTGGAGGTGGTCTCCAGGAAAACACCCGAAAGGGGGAAGAACCGATAGTCTGTCTCCTACCACACGGCGGTAGCGCTATCGCCGGCAGTAGCTCCTAATGAGCACTGTGTTGATTGTATGGCCGGTCTCGTGGAGACCTGGAGGCCATTGCTTTGAGATGTCTGTCTCTTGTAGATCTGGAGGCCAGATTGTGGAGCTGAGAGCCTGGGTGGCCTAGTTTAGGCGGTCGTGAGTGCTGGCCTAGGATTATAACGGGGTTATGATATGTACGGATGGGAAAGGGGATGCTGACCCGCATCGTGACTTGTTTTGTCTGACGATTTGAGCACCGAAAAAGAGCTGAACTGTACTCAACCCTATGTCGATCGACCGGGAGTGAGTCTAAGTGTAAATCACCATGACTTGGTCGTAGCTATAAGGGCATTGTATTTGGCTTCGGTCTCGAAAGACTAGAATACTCAAACATTACTAACCGTCGTAGAGAATGGAGATGTGACTCGTTGGGGTCCGGTGCACCGTGATTGTGCCCTGTGAGCATGGGGAATTGGTCGGCTGTGCAAACGTCTGTGGCGAATGGTGCTTGTTTGCACGTTCCTATTTCCAATATTTGATTATGCTAATGCATGTAGGAAGGAGCATCGCCACCCCGAGTGAGGGATGGGGTCGTTATAATTTGGTTAGCTAATGCTGACCATTGCTATTATTTGCCACCGTTGCGGTGGAATGTTTCTTGCAGGTGCAGCCTAGCCAAGCGGAAAATAGCGGGATGGAGCCCAGGATTGCTAAGCTGGCCCTTGAAGGCTAAAGCGAATTACCTGTTTATGTTATCATTCATGTGTGGTCGGCTTGCATGCCGATGTATGCAAGAAAATTTATTTTACAAGTTGAATATTGTAAGGCCCTAAGGCCATAACATTTGTGTTGTACTTTCATTCCTATTTAGTTGAGTGGGCATTCACTTGGTTGGGTTCTAAACCTTTTAAATTCTTTCGCTAGAATTCACTCTGAGTTAGGATGGATTGTGGTCTCAATAAGTAACTCAACTAACTATCCGTAGTATATGACGTTGGGCCCCGGCCAAACCTTTTGTTATATGTTATGTGACGGATGGGAGTTGTTACAAGATGCTTCACCTAAATTCTTCATTTCAAAGTTCATAGAAAGATACTCTTTTGTCTCATATAACATCCCTAAGTCATTGTTAGCTAAAAAATGTCATCTACGTATAGGACCACTAAAAATATATATTTACTCTCACTAATCTTATGGTATATACAACGGTCCACTATATTTTCATTAAAACCAAAAGATGAAATGATATCATTAAATTTAATATATTATTATCGGGAGGTTTGTTTTAGTCCATATAATGATTTCTTTAGCCTACACACTTTGTGATCATTATCCTTTACTTGGAAACCCTGAGGTTGTTCCATAAACACCTCCTCTTCAAGGTCTCTATTCAAAAATATAGTTTTTACATCCATTTGATGTAGTTCTAAATCATAATGAGTCTCTAATGTCATAATAATCCTTAATGAATCTTTCTTAGATATAGAAAAAAATGTCTCCCTGTAGTTCATGCCCTCTTTTTGAGTGAAATCCTTGGCAACTAGTCTAGCTTTATATCTTTATATTTTGCCTTTGGAGTCGAGCTTGGTCTTAAAGACTCATTTACACCCAACTACCTTACAACCTTCTGGCAAATCATTTAGATCCCAAACATCATTAATTTCCATAGATTTCTTCTCCTCTTTCATGGTCGTTAACTATTCATTGGATTGATAACATTCAATGGCTTCTTTAAAAGAAACTGGATCTTCATATATACTTGTATCCATCTCTAAATCTTGAAGGTAAACTACATAATCATTAGGAATAGCTGATCTCCTCTCTCTCTATGAGATCTTCTTAAAGCTATTTATGGTGGTTCAACAATTTCAAGTGGAGGTGGATCAACAACATTCATAGGAGTCACTTCTTCTAATTATTGTTCAATAATTTGATTTTCAACAACTATTAGAGTAACCATTTCTATATTATTGAAGTTATTTGGGACATTGATGGGTACATCTACCCTTACTTCCCGTACTTCTTTAAATGTGTTTTCATGCCCCCACTAATTTCACCATTTTTAATGAATCTAGCATTTCCAGTTTCTATTATTCTAGGATTATTATTTGAACAATAAAAAAATGTACCCTTTAGACTTTTCTGGAGAACCAATGAAGTAAGCACTGATTGTCATGGAGTTCAATTTCTTTTCATGTGGATTATAGAGTCTAGCCTCTGCTTGACACCCCTAAATATGAAGATGTCTAAGGCTAGGTTTTCTTCCTGTCCATAGTTCAAAAGGAGTCTTTTGAACTGCCCTGCTAGGAACTCTATTAAGTAAATATGTTGAAATTCTTACAACATACATCCATAAAAAATTTGGCAAACAAGATTTACTCATCATACACCTTACCGTGTATAAAAGAGTCCTATTACAGCTTTCAGCTACTCCATTCAGTTGGGGAGTGCCTGACATAGTTTACTGAGCACTTATGCCCTTGCTTTCAAGATATTGAGTAAAAGGACTTTCACAATGACCTAATTTAGTGTACCTACCATAATATTCACCTCCTTTATTAGATCTGATGATTTTCACTTTTTTGTCTAACTGCATTTCGACCTCCAAAATGAATGTCTTTAAGACATCTATGGATTGAGATTTTTCATGTAATAGATAGATAATTTCATAACGTGAAAAATCATCTATAAAACTGATGAAGTATTTTTCACCATTAATAGTAGGATTATCAAATGGCCCACATATATCAGTGTGTATTATTTCTGATAATTGGGAACTTTTAGTTGCTTCTTTCTTACTCACATGTTTTGTTTGTTTACCTTTAATGCAGTCTATATATATATCATAGTCAGTAAAATCTAGACTTGACAAAATATCATTCTTCACCAATCTTCCTTATTTATCTTTTGGTATATGTCCTAGACGTTTATGCCATAAAAGAGAAGAATTTTTATTTGACAAACTACATTTACAACTAATATTATAATTAACATTCAGTAAGGAATCACATGAAATATCATCTAGTTTTAATTTATATAAACCATCAATAAGAACACCTGAGTTAATCACAATTTTTTTAAAAAATAAACTAAAACTCTTAGATCCAAGAGAACATAAAAAAACATAAGTCCAACTTAAAAACAAAAAATTAGGTTTCTAGAAATAGAAGGTACATAAAGAGTTTGATATAAGACTAGGTTATACCCAGTATCAAGTATCAATCTATATGTCTATATGCCTTCAACAGGAGCCTTCATCATGTTCCCCATAATCAGATAATCCTTATTTAGACTTCTGGTTTGGTTCGAAAGAAATCCCTACATGATATTAAAAACATGAGTAGTAGCACCAGTGTCAATCCACTAAGTATTAAAAGGAACTTCAATAAGATTTGATTTATAACATACAAAGATACTGACATGATTACCTTTTTTCTCAAACCATGTCTTGCATTTCAGGCAATCCTTTTGATAGTGTCCAACTTTCTTATAAAAGTGACTCTTGTCTTTCAGTTCCTTTCCGTCAGCCTGTGAAGCTTGACCAAGCTCTTTGGACTCCTAAACTTGGACTTTACTTTGACCTTAAGCTGACTCCAGTCTTTATGGCTAGCATAGTTAATGAAATGTTATCCTGGTTTCTTTAACCTCATCTCCTCTTGGACTAACCTACTGGCCAATTCATTTACATTTCACTTTTCATTTGGGGTATTGTAATTGATTTGAAAAAGGCCCAAACTCAGATGGAAGTAAGTTAAGTATGAACTTAATAAGGAAAGACTCTTCCACAGTCACGCCTAAAGCCCTCAATTTGGCTGCCAAATTGGTCATCTCTATTATGTGTTCTTGCATAGTTCTCGACCCATCAAACTTAATGGTCGTGAGCTCCATCATAAGAGTGTCGGCCAATGACTTATCTGCAACTCTAAACCTCTCTTTCATAGATTTCATGAAGTCTTAATTTGAATTATAGACTAAAACATCAAAAAAAATTGCAGAAACAGAAATTATGTTACATACATAAACATAGATAACTAGTAAATGAAATATGATATAAATCAAACAGTAAATAAAATACTAGTACAAATGATCATACCATTTCCTTGCACTTTAAGATCCATGGAAAAAAAACCAAGATGAAAGTTAGGTATAGATCTTCACCTGTAAACACCGCTTGATGGCAAGGCTTGAATGGGAAAGCCGTATGTGAGATAGAATTTTCTTTATGTTGCCAAAACTTAAACTTTTAAAAGAGATTATGAATTTAATTCATTATAGAAACACAAAGAGCTGGAAGAGAGAGAGAATCTTGTTTTTTGTTATGAAAAATTTAATAATGAATTTAATTCATTATAGAATCATGATGAGCCTAAAGAACAAGAGAGTAGTTTCAGTTATGGAAGATATAATTGTTGGGGAATCGCGCGACGTTCTTGTTAGACCGGGTCTACTCAACCGTCTTAGCCTATGAGCGGTCGAGCGTGCCAAAAGTCAAAGATTAACTAGATGTTGGGACGAACACTAGATGACGTGAAAAACTCGCAATCGGGCTGAAAATAACGCGGTCGGTACAGTGCCGACCTAACTTCCACTATATGAGAGTTTATCACAAAGCTTCTTGGAGGAGGGAGAGGGTGACAGACTGCGCCTCATTACCTTAATGAGATGGGGAGAGGGCAAAAGAAATTTGGGATCGCGTGAACCCACATTTTCATAAGGAGGAGAGACTGTCAAAGTTCCTCATTGGAGAGAAGTTCTTCAACTTCAGATTCAAAGCAAACTTTTCACTCACTTCACAAATCATACAGTTGGAAAACCTGCGTCATAAGCTGGAGAATGATCAGTCAAAGATGAACTACAATCTCTTTGTGTATCTGATTCAGAAGCGCATCGAACCGCCCGTCGAGGCTCTGGACATACCACCTGATCTAGAACCATCGACGACATCAGATCTCTCCGTTGCTATTCTTTGCAAATTCTCGTCGGGGTGGAGCTCTTTCAATCCCAATTACATAAAAAGCTGATTGTTAAAATTCACACTACTACATGCAAATCATATGAAATAAATATCCAACTAGTATTCTACAGTGTTGTTTGGAAATCAGCAAGCCATAGAAATGTAAAAGAACCTAAATTTTATGTTATATGCTTGAATCAAATGGCAATCCAGGAATTTATATGGTGTTAAGGGTTTATTTAGAGACATTTAAGGGCCCCATATCACTTTGGATGACCTCAAATGGCTCATTCATATTGATGACCAAAACATTACTAGGAAAAGCTTGGAGCAAGTTGCTTAGCCCACATAGGTTGTCAACTTTATTTCTCGACCTAGCAAGTCTTCTCGGAAGCCCCCGACACCTAAGGGTGACACCTCTGCACAGTTGGCGGTCAAAAATCCTTCTCTCAAAAGGAAGAAGGGCAAGTTCCACAACTGTAGTAAGCAGGGTCTCTAGGTCGCGTAATGAAAGGGTCCGAAGAAGAAAAAGGAGGAAGCCCCATAAAATATAGCGAACATGGTGGTCGATAACTCTGATTGCAAGTCCTTCGTGGCTATGATTGAGAGTAGTCATCGTTGTGCATCTTATGAGTGGTGGCTAGAAAGTGGTGTTACCTATCATGTCACTAATGATAGAGGTCTTCTTTTAGAGGTCAAGGCGGTCCAGGACAAAGTTGAAAACTATAATGAAAGAGAGACTGAGGTTACTCATACGGGGACAGCAGAGCTGTTCCTCTCTTCAGGTAAAACTCTAATTTTAAAGCATGTTAGAGTAGTTCCTAGTTTAATTAAAAATTTAGTTTACATGAGTTTATTAGATAATGTTGGAATTTCTTTCACAATCCAAAATGGTAGAATAACCTTAGCAGTTAATTCACATTATTTTGATTGCGCGTATATGATCAATGGTATGTATAGACTTAGCCTAGATAATGAGTGCATTAATAAAGTAATTCAACTATGATTGATCCTAAATTATTATATAATAGACTTGGACATGTGCATTATAATAAAATGCAAGGAAGAGTCACAACATCTCGTTAAATTACAACCCATTCACCCCAATTGAATGATATTGTTGAGCATAAGAATAAAATTTTGACAGAGATGTTGAATTTTATGCTCCTCACAATTGACATGTCTAATTCCTTTTGAGGGAAGCAGTCCTAACTACAAATAATATTCTAAATAGAGTGTTTCACTCAAAGCTCAACTCTACTCTGTATGAGTTGTGGCACGACCATTCTTGTAGATATGACACTTTAAAGACTTGAGGTTGTATTGCATATGTGATAATACAATACCTTAAGAGACCTAAGATAGGACCTAGAACAACAACATGTATTTATCTAGGTAGTGTAGAAGATAGTGCAGTTGATAAGTTTTTGGATCTACCCACTAATACAGTGATAGAGTCTAAAGATGCTCTTTTCTTTGAACATAAATTTGCCAAAGATCATGGCTTGACTGTCTCCGGGTCTATTGACATGATTTTAGAATCTACTATAGAATCTAAAGTTGGCCCCTCTAGCACTGCTCCCCAACCTTTATAGGTGGAATCTGTTCCTGTTAGAGCATCTATAAGAGATAGAATCTTTAAAAACTTTGTTGAGAATTTTGTCATCTACCACTTAGAGGATGATCTATTTTCCTATCAGAAAGTAATGAGATCTAGATATTCGATAATGTGGGCAGAAGCCAACGATGATGAGATGTACTCGCTGCTACAAAATAACACTTGACATTGAGTTGACCTGCCGAAAGGAGTTAAAGTCTTAAGATACAAGTGGGTATTGAAGAAGAAATTGCACAGTGATGGGTATATAACAAGATATAAATCACGTCTAGTAGCTAAGGGTTTTAAACAATATGAGAGGATTGACAACTTTGATGTCTATTCACTTGTATGTCATTTATCTACTATTAGGATTCTTCTTGTCTTAACTTATATCGAGAACTTTATAGTTCATCAGATAGATATAAAGACAGTCTTTTTGAATGGAGAGTTTGATGAAGAGATCTACATGACACAACTTGAAGGTTATGTATATAAATATCTAAAAGAGAAAGTGTGCAAGCTAGATAAAACAATCTATGGGCTTAAACACGCTCCTAAGATGTGGCACATAAAATTTGACCAAGTGGTAAAGAGCGTTGTATTTCAGTCCAGTCTCTCAGATAAGTGCCTCTATCACCGCTCAATATCAAATATAACAGTCACCATATGCTTGTATGTGAATAACATGTTAATTATGGGGTCAGAACTTGCTGCAGTAAGAGACATTAAATTTAATCTTGTAAAAGCATTTGACATGAAGGACATTGGTCCTATTGATACCCTTTTAGGAATGAAAGTTAGAGTAGTCAAGATTCGCTTTACTCTTAGTCAAGCTCATTATATAGAGCAAATTCTTTCTACCTGGGGTTATAAAGACTGTAGGCATGTAGAGACACCGTTTGATCCAAACGTCAAGTTGGGTCCAAATGAAGGGACCAGCGTTGACCAAGTAAAGTATTCGAAGCTTATTGGTAGCCTCATGTACGCCACAAGTTGTACAAGACAAGACATTGTCTTCTCTATTGGCATGCTGAGTCGCTTTACCAATAGCCCGGGCAAAGAGCATTGGGATGCCTTAGACAGGCTGATGAGATACCTGAGAGGTACTAAAGATCATGTTTCGTGATACACTGGTTACCCTCCTACTGTGGATGGACACTCTGATTCCTCATGGTGTTCAGAAGTTGATAATATTTAGTTTACTAGTGTATTTACATTCACTATGAGTGGAGATGATGTTGCTTAGAAATCCAAAAGACAGATTGTATAGCTTTGTCGTCTATAGAAACTGAGTTGTTTGTCTTAGTTTCGGCTGGTGAAGAGCCAGACTGGATTAGAAATTTGATTCTAAACATTCCCTTGTCTAGGCTACAAGTCAATTCTTTGAGCTTGTACTTTGATAATCAGGTAGTAGTTCAAGTCGTCAAGAATGTCACCTTTAATACTAAGAGAAGATATGTACGATAGAGACATGCTCTATTGAATTATCTAAAAGAACAAAGCGTTATCACCTTGATCGATATGCGATCAAAGGATTACGTGTCTGATCCATTGACGAAAGGAATGCCCAAAGACCGGTTAATCAAAACAGTGGGGAAATGGTACTCGAGGCAATTTAAGTTTAGTCTTAGTTCAAGGTTAGACGATTCAGTTCAGTCTTACTCCAAATATTTTGATTCTTTTCACTTTTCTTTATCAAAGCAAGCGTGTTGTGCTTCGTTGATGTTCGTGATTGCTGAGTACGAATCTGGTAAGTTGTTGCATTCCACATCTGATGTTAACAACTTCATCGGGATTCATCTTGCTTACCTTGGAGGAGAGTGTTATTGCATATTTGATAACACGATCTGACTCGGTTTGGCTCTTCTTCTGTTGATTGATTTCATTCCACATTTGATGAGTTTCAATTAACTTTAGAAGAACAGTAATCATGACATTTCACATAGGAACACAGATACAACTGCGGTGTCCAGAAGTTCATAAGATTGTTTCCTTTAAAACAAATAATGGATTCTAAGATAGAACCTATAATACTCTATGTCAGGTGTCCTTTAAGTTAATTCTAAAGTACTATGTTCATACAAGTAGAACTAGATACATATACTTTTTCAAAAGTTGGAATTCATTCTAAATGAAATTCTCTATTGGAAAATACAAGAGCTGTTGTTGATGGAGAGCATGTGCAGATTGGGATTCTTACAAGGATGATCTGATAAATGATGATTCCTAGAGTATTACTGTGGTTTTCTTCTACTTAAAGTACTGTTTAGCTCTCATTTATTTCACTTGTTTTGTTTGGACTATTTTTTGCTCTTTAGTTGGTCATGAGACACTAGCTTTGCTGATACCTGTGATGTGAACCTACTTTTGATTTTATTATAATGATGCTGAGTTTTTCTGTTTATTCTTATGCATGCATACAACTGCTTTATTTAACGTCCAATATGTTCTGACAAGTGTGACGGACACGGTTGTGAGTGTTTCATGTTTGGTTGAACACTACACACACCACCCATTTTCCGACGTCGGGTTTACGGTGGACATATATAGGAGGAGATTATTAGGGAATTAATAATGTCCGCGCGTGTCGAGATCGACTCGGAACGACTCATTGGGTTTCGTGTCACTATAGGTCATGATTCTACGATGGAGATACTATAAACAGTCATTCCACTTCTGATGAGCCATTGTGGACTATCTTGAGCGGAGCCTCAACATAACGTTAAGAAAATGATGTGTGTGTGTATATGATTGAAGCCAAATTGAGCAAATGATAATACAAAAAACTAATGACAAATTGTGGAAGGCAACCTCTCAATAAGAAAACAAAGTTATAACTACATGCAAGCTCTCAAGAAGTAAACAAAGTTGTAACTACGTGGCCAGGCCCTCCACAAGTAACCACAGATGCCCCTTCATTAAAATAATAATAAGATGGAATAAAAAGGTAATAAAGATCATATACTTTAAAATATTAATTTATAAAAGTGGAAGGATATGTTTGGTAGCTTTTACATTCTTTTTTGGTCAGCTTCCACTCAAGGTGACCCATGCGGCATCCCTTCGGAATCTATAGATTCATAACTAATTTAGGCTCAAATTATTTGAGCATCTTTTCCTCCCGGTTTTGAAAAATAATACAAATGCACTTTTTTTATTATGTTTGGGTAATCTCCATTTCGAAGAATAGATCATTAAAAACTCCATTGTATACTTAGGCTTTGTTTGGGAGAGCTTATTTTTACCGGTCAAGCGGTCAGGACCGCATGAACCGGACCTTAATTAAGGCCCGATTCATGCGGTCGTGACCGCTTGACCGGAGAAAATAAGCCCTCTCAAACAGAGCCTTAGTAGTTTGTTTATTTGGGCATTTTTTATTTATTTTTGAAGATCTGTTCTCTGGGTCTGTTTGTTTGGGTGTTTTTGATCCATTCCCAATGAAAAAAAAATCATCACCGCTCTTTTAAAATTGTAATGTAAACGATAATTCACATTGCTAACGGTCTTTTAAAATGGTTTGGTAAACTACCATTCCCACCAAAATTGCTCCTTTAAAAGTATTTGGTAAACCATCATTCCCGCCGCCTCCCCTCAAACTTTGTTGTGGGACTTTTTTGAGACCGCATCCACGTCGCTAAATTTCTCCTCGCTCCATTCTCATCGCTCTCACTCTCGGGGTCTATTCTTGTTTGTTCCGCGATGAGGGTTGGATTGGTGGGAATGGGAGCAATGACAATGGAGTGATAGGGAATGAAGCGGCGTGGTTGTGTTCTCAAAAAAAAGTCAAAATGATATTTTGAAGGGTGGCGGTGGGAAATGGACGGTTATCAAACTTTTTTTAGCCACATTCTCACCGCCCAAATAAACAGACACTCCAGGCGTAGGGATGAGACCATATTTAGAAAAGTTATTCCATTTCCAACAGTTGCCACCATACTCTCTCACTCGAGATTAATTATTGACAAGACCTAGGGCTCATTTGGCAGGGTGGTGGCCACCGTGAACATTGTGGTTTCAAATTATCATTCGTGAAAACCCGGCCTCAACTAAGGAACTTCATTCACTTTGTTTTTTTCTTCGTTTTTTATAATGGTGAAGTTTTGTCCAAGTTTTTTTCAAACTCACCAAATCAAAACTGTCATGCCAAAAGAGGCCCAAATCAGTTTATTTTATATATATTTGATCATATTTTTTTCTTGGCGCATTCATAACTATTGTCATGTTGAACACAAATTTTATAATGGTGAAGTTTTTGTCCAAGATTACCGGAGCAAAAACGCTATGCCAAACGAGCCCCTAATCAGTTTATTATATACATACATACATATATTTTTTTATCATTATAAAGGAAATATAAATCGATGAGTTCAAAATTATAATAATCATCTGATTATGCATTGATAATTCTTTTGTCGTCCGATCGAGTTCAATCAAACTACACGCTCTCTCCACATTTTACTAGATCTCCTAAAACCTATTATTAGGGTGTCCTAAACCCATGTGAAATTACATTTTTGCTCTTTCAATTTTTAAAAATTAAAGTAGACCCGCCCAATATACCGTTCTGTCCGATACAGTCCTACCGGCCGGTCTAGACCGCCCGATCCGATATGGTCATGCTTAGCCCGCCTGGAATGCCCAACTTCAAATAATTATGGTCGGGTTTTGTATTTATACTCGAAACTTCAATCTTTTTACTTGGTATGAGACTAAACGAAATATATAATTAAAAAATAAAATGTGTGTGTCGCTGAGAATCGAACCACCGACCTCGTGTTCAAAGAAAGACGTCTTAACCCTTACCACTATAAAGGAAATATAAATTGATGAATTTGAAATTATAATAACTGTCTGATTTTTGATTGATAATTTTTCTGCCGTCCGATCGAGCTCACTCAAACCGCACCCTCTCTCCACATTTTACTAGGTCTCTTAAACCTGCTATTAGGGTGTCCTAAACTCATGTGAAATTACATTTTTGCACTTTCAATTCTTAAAAATTAAAGCAGGCCCGCCCAATATACCGTCTCGTCCAGTATAGTCCTACCGTAGTCCTACCGACCGGTCTAGCCCGCCCGGCCCGATATGGTCCTGCTTAGCCCGCCTGGAATGCCCAACTTCAAATAATTATGGTTGGGTTTTGTATTTATACTCGAAACTTCAATCATTTTGCCCGGTGTGTGACTAAACGAAATATATAATTAAAAAATAATATGCGCGTCTGTCACTGAGAATCGAATCGTCGACCTCATGTTCAAAGAAACTCGTCTTAACCCTTACGTCACAAGAGCATTTGCGTTAGACCTTCGGCGCATATTTTATTAATGACATTTGGTGCTTATTAATTAAATTGTTAGCTAACACTCGACTTAATTACATTAGTCTGACTCATTTAATATTTTAGATTGTCTTACACATGGCTAAATTAAATTATATTGTTTGAATAATTAATTATAAATTATATTGTTTTAACGGGGGCGGGCGAAGCCCGCCGAGGGGGTGCGAGCGAAGCCTGCCGGGGGGTGCGGGCGAAGCCTGCCATCGTCGGCCGGGTACTCTGTCGCGCTTGGCCGTAGTGGCAGAGCCCCGTGTCGAGCACTCGTGTGTGTGTGTGTGTGTGTGTGTGTGTGTGTGTGTGTGTGTGTGTGTGTGTGTGTGTGTGTGTGTGTGTGTGTATGTCAGTGTGTGTGTGTGGTGGGTGGGTGGGTGTGCGTGCGTGCGTGTGTGTGTGTGTGCGAGCGATATATAAATAAATACTGTTGTCTGCAAGTAGTATCGGGTACTGTCGCGCTTGGCCGTAGTGGCAGAGCCCCGTGTCGAGCACTCGTGTGTGTGTGTGTGTGTGTGTCAGTGTGTGTGTGTGTGGTGGGTGGGTGGGTGTGCGTGCGTGCGTGTGTGTGTGTGTGCGAGCGATATATAAATAAATACTGTTGTCTGCAAGTAGTATCGGGTACTGTCGCGCTTGGCCGTAGTGGCAGAGCCCCGTGTCGAGCACTCGTGTGTGTGTGTGTGTGTGTGTGTGTGTGTGTGTGTGTGTGTGTGTGTGTCAGTGTGTGTGTGTGTGGTGGGTGGGTGGGTGTGCGTGCGTGCGTGTGTGTGTGTGTGCGAGCGATATATAAATAAATACTGTTGTCTGCAAGTAGTATCGGGTACTGTCGCGCTTGGCCGTAGTGGCGGAGCCCCGTGTCGGGCACTCGTGTGTGTGTGTGTGTGTGTGTGTGTGTGTGTGTGTGTGTGTGTGTGTGTGTGTGTGTGTGCGTTCGTGTGTGCATGCGTGCGTGCGTGCGTTCGTGTGTGTGTGTGTGTGTGCGCGCGCGATATATAAATAAATATTGTTGTCTGCGAGTAGCATGAGTTCAAAATTGCAGCAACTATCGGATCTGTCTCCATAATTCACCAACTATTTGATCTACAGCCTTTACCTTGCTCCCTCTCTCTCTCTCTCTCTCCATATTTTGGTAGGTGTCCTAAACCTACTAGGGGGGTCCTAAATCTATGTGAAATTACGATTTTACCCTTACAATTCTGAAAAATATATATAAATATTGTGGCATGTGAATAACATGAATTCAAAATATCAGCAGCCGTCAGATCTGTCTCCATAATTCACCAATCGTTTGATCTACAACCTTTACCTTGTTCCCTCTCTCTCCGCATTTTTATAGGTCTCCTAAACCTACTAGGAGATTTCTAAATCTATGTGAAATTACGATTTTACCCTTGCAATTCTGAAAATCGAAATTACGATTTTATCATTGCAGATATATCTTCATAATTCACCAATCGTTTGATCTACAGCCTTTACCTTGCTCCCTCTCACTCCACATTTTTGTAGGTGTCCTAAACTTACAAGGGGAGTCCTAAATCTATGTGAAATTATGATTTTATCCTTGCAATTCTAAAAAATATAATGAAATTTTGTGGTCAGCGAATAGTATGAGTTCAAAATTCAAGCAGCTATTGGATCTCTCCACAACTCACCAACCGTTTGATCTACACCATTTACCTTGCTCCCTCTCAATCCACATTTTCGTAGGTGTCTTAAACTTACTAGGAGAGTCCAAAATTTATGTGAAATTACGATTTTATCTTTGCAATTCTGAAAAATATAAAGAAATAATGTGGTGTACAAATAGCATGAGTTTAAAATTCCAGCAATCGTCGGATCTCTCCACAATTCACCAATCGTTTGATCTACATCATTTACCTTGCTCCCTATCTCTCCACATTTCCGTAGGTGTCCTAAACTTATTAGGAGGGTTCTAAATCTATGTGAAATTATGATTTTGTCCTTGTAATTCTGAAAAATATAAAGAAATACGGTGACTTACGAATAGCATGAGTTCAAAATTCCAACAACCGTTAGATATGTCTTCATAATTCACCAATCGCTTGATATATAACATTTATCTTGCTCCCTCTCACTCTACATTTTTGTAGATCTCCTAAACCTACTAGCAGATTCCTAAATCTATGTGAAATTACAATTTTACCCTTGCAATTCTGAAAATCAAAATTACGATTTCACCCTTATAGATCTGTCTTCATAATTCACCAATCATTTGATCTACACCCTTTACCTTGCTCCCTCTCACTCCGATCCACATTTTTGTAGGTGTCCTAAACTTACTAGGGGAATCATAAATCTATATGAAATTACAATTTTATCTTTACAATCCTGAAAAATATAAAGAAATACTGTGGTCTACGAATAACATGTGTTCAAAATTCCAGCAGTCGTCAGATCTCTCCACAATTCACCAATCGTTTGATCTACAGCCTTTACCTTGCTCTCTATCTCTCCACATTTTTGTAGGTGTCATAAACTTATTAGGGGGTCCTAAATCTATGTGAAATTATGATTTTGTCCTTGCAATTCTAAAAAATATAAAGAAACGTGGTGGCCTACGAATAACATGAGTTCAAAATTCCAGCAACTGTTAGATATGTCTCCATAATTCACCAATCGTTTGATCTACAGCCTTTACCTTGCTCCCTCTCACTCAACATTTTCGTATATCTCCTAAACCTACTAGGGGATTCCGAAATCTATGTCGGGTACTGTCGCACGGGGCACAAGCAAGGGTGGATCCAGAATTTTTGCCTAGGGGGTGGGGAGCAATCAACAAGCAAAGCCAAGAAAGCATACGGCATCAGCTTATACCTCCCATTTGCCAGCGGGTGAATAGAATCGAGAAGCCTAAGGCTAAAACGATGATCCCAAACAGCTTTAGGCTTCGTTTGGTTTGGCATTTTGCTCAGGTGGCAGGAGGAGAAGGAGGGAATTTGGAATCAGAGGGGGAGGCTGCGATTGGAATCCCTCCATTTCCCTCCATTTCCCATGGCACGGCGGGTGCAAACAGAGCCAACGCCGCCACCAACCATTTGGTTACCCGCCGTGTGGCCGGTTTGCCCCAAACGAAAAGCTCCAAACGTTGTGCCAAACGAAGCCTTAATTAGAAACCACGGATCTGGATTCTACTTATCACACAAACAACTTTAATTAGAAACTATAGATCTATGGTTTGTGGTGAGCTTGTGGGCGGTGGGGAATCATGTAAGTCAGGAAGCCGGAAGCGGTACTGAGGTAGCCAGTAAGGTTACTTATCACTTTATCAAATTTTCTCCTCGTCTAGTCTTGTCACCAAAATCTGAAGGCGTGGAGCTATAGCCAAAGCATAAGCATATAAAATTTGTTTACCGGGACTGGTAAAAGACCAAGACCGATCTTGTCCCGGTAAAAGACCGGGACTGGTAAAATACCTGTCCCGGACCGATAAAAGACCGGTCCGGGACCGAGACCGATAAAAGACCGGTTTTCCTACTCATATTTTAATTAAATATAGTATATATAATTTATTTTTTTAAGTAAAAAAATTAAAAAGACCGGTCCGGGATCGGTTAGGGTCAATCCTCCGATCCCAGTCGGTCTTCCTCAAAAGAAGGAAAATCGGTCCCGGACCGGGACTGGTTTAATTTGAGCGGGGCCGGTCCGGAACCGGTAGGCCAAAAGACTGGTCTTTTACAAGATCGGTCCCGGACCAGCCCGACAGTCTTTATTTGTAATGTTTAGTCCCACATTGTGAGTATTACAGACTTCTTGTTTAAATAACACGAGGGCAAATCATTGTTTGAAAATCACATAGAGCGGCGGGCTATGCAAGGCCGGTGGGTTTTAATGCTCCGACTAAGCAGAGCCGGCTTATCTAGGTCGTCGGTCTATGTATAACAGACCGTGCTTTGCTTCAAATCTTCCAAATAAGAATTTTTTATAATTTGAAGGGTAAAATGGTAATTTTACATTGTATGGTAGTAGTTTTATTAAAACAATAGGTTTAGGATCTCTTATTATCCTAGGTGTGGAAGCCCTATGAAAATCTAGATGGACAGTCATTTCATTTATGTGATCGAACAACTAAGATGTTCTGATCTGACCAAATCAGTCATCCATATTTCTTTGTAGGTTGTGTGTGTGTGTGTGTGTGTGTGTGTGTGTGTGTGTGTGTACAACCCCGTGTTTGTCGAGTGGGCGAACTAGAGCGACTCTGCAACTTTAGGCAAGCCGGAGAGGCGGGCTTTCGCCCGCCTAAACGGATGAGCCCTAGTCAGCAGGGCGAGTCGGGATGCAGGACCACACTCGGCCCAGGCAGGTGAGTGTTCAGGAACTCGCCAAAGTGGTGGGTGGGTGTTGGTTTCATTGGGCACTCGCCGAAGTGGCGAGCGAAGTTTGGTTTCATCACACACTCGCCACTCCAAAGATGCGGGCGAGTGCTGGTTTCATCAGGCACTCGTCAATCCAAGCGGGCGCTCGTTTGTTAGGGCAGTCGTCATAAAGAGTGAGGCGAGCCGAAGGCTAGGCGCCCATGCATCAGGGCACTCGCCATCAATGAATATTTTCCATATAGGATTATATTTATGTAACAAACCATAAAAAAAATATAAAAATACTAATAATAATAATAATAAAAATAAAAATATAAACAAAGACTTAAAAGTTTACGGTCCTAAACCTACCCCCCCCCCCCCTTATTAAATTCCCGAGCCCCGGTTGATTCCGCATCCCGCAAGAAACCCGCAGGAACAGCTTCCGCCTCGCTCGCACCCGACGGCCCCGATTCCGCCTGTGCGTCCCCCGGCAGCCCCCGATCCCGGCCTCCGGCGCCTCCTCCTCCTCCGGTAGGCCTCCAGCGCCCATTCCTTTTGCTTCCCCGACGTCTCCGGTGCTCCTCTTGGCCGGAATCTCCCGCACGGCCCTTTTGGCCGACCGCTTCCAAGATGGGCCGGAAGAAATCCCTTCCTCTCCTCCTTCTCCGTCCAATGAGGGCAAGGACACCATTCCTTCTCCGACAATGCTAACTCCTACTCGTTCCAACCGGTGGATTTCGTGAGGGACTCCTAGGGTTTCGCTCGAAACCCCTCCTCGTGGATTTCTGAGCCCAGATCGGGTCTCCTTGGGTAAGGAATTTCATCAACCCATCATATTCTATTTGCCCTAATTTTTTTAGGAGGATTTCCGCCCTCCGATTGACGTAATTTCGTCGGTCTCACTTAGGATTGTCGTGAATTCGACTAATTTCATTTATGTTTATGTTTTCGGTGCCGCTCGTCCAATCTAGGTGGTGGGATTTCTCCAATCTTGAGAATTTCGCCTCCAAATCGCGGTAGCCACTTCTCCCCTCACTCTCGAGGGAGGTAAATTTCTACAACTCCCCCCCCCCTGTGGTGTGATGCGAATATCCAACGCATGTGCAAGTGTGAAACTCTTGATTATTCAACCTAAAATGCGTTGTGGATCCTAAACAGGTTTAGCTCGAGCTCCTAACCTTGCTTAGCTGTCGCTAGTTTTTTTGGCGTAACCTTGAGGCAAGTAGAGAAATCTCTCTCGCTTGCAAACATGAAATTTATATTACTTGACTTGTTGCAATAAAATAGACCCTTATAAACTGGAATCGCCAAAATAATAAATTGCCATTATTAAATCTTGAATCTCTAAAATCATATACAACCATATGCCAATATTGAGGTAAGAGTGTTGTTTTGGTGTGACGCCTTGAATCGAGCTCCCGACTAACTGGTAACAGAAACCATTAGTCGATCATTGCAAGCACCGTCGTTGATAAGCCTTGCATCAATTTATACACTGGAATCCTATACACCAAATGACAACACATTCACCCTTCAATATAGATCGCTTATGGTATTGCAGCTAGGCTAAACTCCGGAGTAGGCTATTAACGTAAAAGAATCTTGTTAGACATGGTTACTTGTCTGGTTGTTACATGTAAGACTAGCTCACTAAACTCTAGTTTTCTTTACTTACTTTTTGCGTAAGCTATTAACTTGAATCATTATGTAACTTCATGTTCTGAGGCATTTTTCATTCTGTTTGGATTTGCCTTAGGTTTCGTGACTGCACCGCCCCGTTCCTGAGATTTCTTCCGCCAGCTACAACTTCTGTTTGGAGGTTTCTCTTTGTCTAATGTATCAGCAGGTTCTATGTATTTTGCTTCAGTACTGTTGGGATTTTTCTGTTTATGTACTAGTTATCATCAGACATTTTCTCTTGTATCGTGAACAACTATTTAGGACAAAACATTGTACTAGTTCATTTCACTCATGATATTCTACCCTTGTGACTAATTGCATTCATTTAGTCATAGCACTACTTGTGCCTTAGTTTTTATAAAAGAAATGCATGGCTTCCGCACTAATCTAAAAATCTTTTAAAATTCTTTCAAAAAATAGCTGTTTTAAAAACTAGCTGTATAATTTCTGGTCCCGCCTTAGCAGACATGGGTTTTTTTTCTTCTCTGCATGCCTGTGGCATCACGACCCGCCCGAAGCGCACTCTTATCTTGGTGAGACGGGTCGTGACAATTTATTTATTTGTTGATAGTCATTCCAAACAACGAAGTTTGGTTATTGGCAGACCAATTTGGGGTGCATTTAGTAAAACCAAAGGCGGGATTGCGCTATTGACAGGTCCCGCAAGAAAAATTATAAATAGACCATGAAGGGAACCTTTGGGGGGATCATATTTTTTGGCTTCTTTCTCCTCAGCTCAATTTTGATTGGCTTCAAAGGCTCTCCAAGGTGCCCAATTTCAGCATTGGCTTGAGAGGGAAGCTCTCTTCGATCTTTCGGGTGTGTGGCTACGCCCGTGCTCGATGCTCTCGGGCGGGCTTCGGTCGGATCTAGGCGGGCTTCGCCCGCCTCCGTACGGGCTTCGCCCGCCTCCGTACGGGCTTCGCCCGTGCTCGATGCATCGTTGCGGGCTTCGCCCGCATCAAGGCGGGCAGCACCCGCAATATATACATATGAGTACTCAAAATGATCGTAAAAAAATATAAATCGATATTACAATTTTTATTTTATAAAAAAAATAACGTTTTGACGTAAAAACATTAATTTCTCGTCATCGTTCTCTTCTTATTCTCTCCCTTTCTCTCATCACCCTCTCTCGGCCACCTTTCTCCTCTCTCTTTCGTCATCTCTCTCCTCACCCCCCCCCCCCCCCCCCCCCCCCCCCCTCTCTCATGTAAGAATAAGATTTATTTGATGAGATTCAATAGTCAAAACTTAAAGTATGATGTGGCTCAAAATATAAATGTATATACAGTTAAAGTGTATATAACGAAATACGTGTCTTTTTAAACTGCGTGTTATGGTGTACTTTTAGGAAAAATGTTCAACATGAAAGTTATAGATCTCGACGATATCTATAACTTTCATGATGAACACTTTTTATTTTTTTCGGGGGGCATAAACGATCTCAAATCAAAAAATGTTCAACATAAAAGTTGTAGATATCATCAAGATCTGCAACTTTCATGTTGAACACTTCTCCTGAAAATATACGTAGAAGACGCGGTTCAAAATGGCGTGTATGTAGTAATATACATTTTAAGCGTATATACAACATACTATATATATATATATATATATATATATATATATATATATATATATATATATATATATATATATATATAAAGCTAATATATTCTTGAAAACCAATATGAACAGACCCTTCGAGATATTCAAGAATGGGTTTTGCTGGGGTTTTGTGGTTTGTAAAAGGGTCATATATACTTGACACTTGAAACAAATTAGTTGATTGATCCATCAATTAATGATAGCTCTCCTTTGTGGGAGTAGAGGAAACACCAACCTGATTTCGGGAGAAAAGTCCAATCTTTAGGCTCCGTTTGGTATGGGGATCACTAATACAGTGGTTATGAACTGCCTTTCATGAATACCCGACCTCATCTAATGAACTTCATTCACTTTTATGTTCAAATTTTATTTTTCTTTTTGATGACTATTATAATCGTTGTCATCTCCAACATACATTTTGTTGCGGGTCATTGGTCAGACGGTTTTCCGCAGGTCCAGAGAATTGGATCGGCTTAATTCGGAGTTGGATCGGGCGCGCAAATAGTCAATGAAAAACAACAGCAATGACAGGAGCCCTTTTTTACCGTGGCAAACCCAGAATTGGTGAAAAATCACTTAACGAGATCTGTGTCAGGCCAAATTCACTCTATAGTTTGATGTAACAAGCACTGACAATCTCCTCGGAGGGTGA
Organism: Platanthera zijinensis; assembly: GCA_039513925.1. Classification (NCBI taxonomy): domain Eukaryota; kingdom Viridiplantae; phylum Streptophyta; class Magnoliopsida; order Asparagales; family Orchidaceae; genus Platanthera; species Platanthera zijinensis. The sequence goes on from CM077088.1 coordinate 33,889,959, forward strand.
CCGATCACCTCTCCGTTACAAGCTTTGAGTACAGGAAGAGTAGGAAAATAATTTAAGTCCACAGAGCTTTGACGAGAATGTCCACCAGAGCGCTCCTTGATGTCGTCTTCCGAAGCGAGAAATTGGCTAAGTCCTCGGGGCCTGAACAAAATCGTCTTTCTGGAGAAAATGGCTAAGTCCTTGAAGCATTGGAGAGCGCGTTGCTGGGAGGCGAGTGTAACATCTCATGTTACTTCTAGGCCCCTTTAACTTAGATTGGGTTAGGCATGGGATGGGTGTTAGGAAATTAGCTAGGTTTGACCCTAGGTAGTGGGTTGTAGTCATGTGGGGCCACTATAGGACCAAGGTCAACCTAGGTCAAACTAGCCTAAATGGGGACCCTAGCCACACCATGACCCCACCACATTGCCCTAATCCTAAAAACAATCTAAGTGAACCCTAGGGCTTGTCACTAGGTCAACCCTTTGACCCTAGTTGACTCAAGTCAACCCTAGCCCTAATTTGGTCAAACTCATACATATAGGCCCAATTAGCCTAAGTGGGGTACCCCCTTGACCCAACCCAAGTTGGGTTGTGCCATTAGGCCCATGACCATTAAGTGGGGTCAGCCCACTCATCATGTTGACCAAGTCAACTCAAAAAGTCAACTTGGTCAACATAAGGCCTAAAAGAGGGGGAAATGAACCCAAGCCTCACCCTTTGGGCTAAGCCCACTAAACATGGCCCATTAGCAGCCCAAAGAGTCATAGACCAACCCTACCCCTCTAAAATAGGAGAGAGAGTACATGCATGGGGGTAAAATGGGAAATTTAGGAGAGAGAAGAGGAGTGAGAAGAGGAAAAGGGGGTGTGAGGCCACTTGGCCATGGCTCCTTCTGCCCAAAGACTGCTGGTCGGCCACATGACTCATTACAATGAGTTTGTAGTGCAGGGATGGCTACTTGGCAGCCATGGTGAAGCATCCAAGGTGAACCCGAGCTCACCTTGGTTGTTCCTCCATATGTAGCCCACCTCAGTCTAAACCAGCCTCACCATCAGCTTCAGAAGGTGAAATCGAGTGGAGATCGACTGCTGGAACAGAGAAAATGGTGTAGAAACGAGATTTCGGGCAGGAGATCGCCGGAGCAGCTCAACCATGGCAAACCGCCACCACACTCTGCGCCAAGGCTTGAACCAAGTTCGTTTCACCTCACCTCTACCCGTACTAGCATCCTAGATTGCTTAGGAGAGATATTGGGCTCAATTGAGCCCAATGCCATGTGAGAAGAGAGAAAATTTCCCGAGCTTTCCTTCTTGGTCGGGATCGCCAGAGGAGCCGCCTCCGGCCGCCTCATCACCGGGAAAACCTTGCCACCACCTTGGCGAAGGTGGTGGCGATGATAGCCGACGGTGGCGCCGGCTCAAGTGGCCGGAAACACCCAGACAAGATGGCCCAGGATGGCTCAATCTCAACCGTCGGCTGTTTGGGAACGACAATGGGATGCTGTCAGTCATGCTTCAAGATGCGTGCGGTTTTATTAAAATTTGTTTTAATTATGTATTTATGAATAATGATTATAATTGTCACATTATTTCAGTCCACTTGCATGTCAAATTTAGGGCACTTAGGGCCATTTTTTGAACTAGTGATTAAAATGAAAGATGTAGCTCTTGCTCTTAGATTTAATTTGCCACCTTAATCATGCAATTTGGCCTAGTAGATTTTCCTGTAGGACTGTTCCACTAGGACTGGTCCTAGGCAAAGGCATAATTCCAAATGCATGCCCTTGCCAAACCAGAAGTCCACATGACCCAAAATTTTCAAAATTTTGGGCATAAGCTTAACTTGGTCATATCTAGCCCCTGCCAAAAATTGGGAATTTTTGGAAAACTTTTCTTAAAGTTTTTATCAAAATACACAAAACTATAAAAATGAAATTTTTGGAGTGTTATGGCTCCAAAGGGCCCCAAATTTTGGTGGCATGTCTTTGGAGACTAAACATGTGCATGGTAAAAATTTCAGTAGATTTGGACCACTGCATGTTGAGTAAGCCCACTTGCATGTGTTGGCCCATATATTGCCTTGGGGTGCAAATAACAATATTTGAAATGTTGCATATTCAGCCAAATTGATGCATTCAAAAATCATGGAATTGATGTCAGAGGCTCATTAGGGTAAGTTCACCCCTCATTGTAACAATGGCATTTTTGGGAACAAAAATCTCATTATTTGGAATTTTAAAAGAATTTAGGCCTTTTGGTAAATAATTTGGAAAATAGGCTTTTGATCAATAAATAAAAATCTCCAAAAACTGTCAAATAAAAAAGGAGGTCACATTTGACTCATTAAAATTTTATCTTTCTGTTTGAGAACTTTTGGAGTAAAATACATAGAAATTACCATTTTACCCTTAATTCATTTATTTATAAATTGATGGAAATATATATCAGAAAATTTTGGAAATATTTCTAGTGTTGTATAATTGTATTGTTAGCCTTGTATAATTATCTCAAAATTTTTGGATGTCCTGATAATTTTTAAATTAGCATAATGATATTTTGGTAAATATTTAGGAATTGAATTTGGTAGGCCATTATATTATAGAGGTTGATTAAACTCTGACATTAGCCTTAAATTAATGATATATATGCTCTGTAATTTTTCTAGAATTTTGGGTAATGTATTCCTTATACTTCATTTGGAAAATGGCAATTATGTGAATTTTGTATTAATTAAGGAATAAATAGAATTAATCAAAGGAAAATTATAAATTTTGGTAGTTAGCAATATTTTACCAAGACCCAACTCAAGAAAAATTTCTTAGGTCAGTGGATTATAATTTGTAATACTTCATGTGTTAAATGACCTAGGGAATTAAGTTAAATGATTTAATTAGAGGCTTTAATGACTTTAAAAAATTATGAAAATCCACATACTCACTTCATTAATCCATACCTTCCTAGGATAAATATTTAGGGGTAGGTGGCCCAAGTAATTGGAAGTTCTATTTCGGGGTGGTATTAGGTCATGGGCTGCGCATAGTGAAAGTAGGTTATACTATAAGGACCACCGGGGGATGAATCGACGGTTAATCTAGAGATCACAAGTGGAGTATAACACTGGTTGGTAGTGTTGTCTTAGTGACGAGAGAAAAAGTGCAAGCTTTTGGATAACAACTAGGTGGAGGCCGGTGGAAGACTGTCGCCCCTTCAATAACATCTTAAATCATTAGGATCGCCCAAGAGTAATAATGAGAGCAAAAGGAGAATCATGGGTAGACATCCACTAAAGTAAATATCCTTGAGAAAGGGATCTTTGGGCTTCAGCCCATCGTAGTTTCTAGAGCCCCCGAGAGCCCTTCACCGGGTATACCCTAGGCAGTCCTGGGATTAATCTTAAGTCACTAAGTATAATAACCCGTAGACAAGAGTAGCCTAATAGGTTAGGCATCGTATCATATTCTTACCCATGTAGGGTTTGAGGGATTTGTTCTATATGCTCACTCGTGACGGGTTGGAGGGGCTTGTAGTCTATTGACTACCTTCTCACCCGTGCCGGGTTGGAGGGATATGTGTTGCAGGCTCACCCGTGGAGGGTTTGAGGGAATCAAGACAGGTTGATCCTGCGAGCTGAAGGCTCGAGATGAAATACTTGCATGTGCATAAAATTAGTGGCGGGTCATGCGGTACTGGGCCAATCGTCACACCGATGACAGTACGGTGAACCAGGCGGGTGTGAGGGTTTGAGGGTCCAGTAGGTTGTTTATACTGTGGTCTGGAGGACGATCCCCGATAACGTGCACCCAACCCAATAAGACTGACGGGTAGTCAGCAAAGTACGTACGCAGAGACTCTAGAGTGCACCTAGGACGTGTACAGAGGCGTATGAGAGAGGTATAGGCTTGGTAGTGTGTATACCTGCCTAGAAAGCGGAGACGCCCGCTCCGCTGCTGCCGTAGCCACAACGGTGGTACCTGAGAGTGATGCAAGCTCTCAAAAAGTGGGAACTAAAGGTCTGTGATCACAGAGGCGTTGTGTGTGAGTTTCACCTGTCTGTTGCATAATTTGCATCATGACATTCATTTATATTAGGGCATGCGCTTCATAGATCTTTATCATATAAATTAGTATGAGCTCTTTTATATGATAAGTTAAAATTCTTGGAAACCTAAACTTATAAATTTGTATGGGCATTTTTATAAGTTAATGTACGATTTGTGATGGTAGAGTAGTGGTAGTTTAGCTTTACTTTTCTGCTCTTATTTCAGTTCTTTACTCACTTGTACTATACTTTTACTTCACTTATACCATGTGCTTAGAACTTATAGAGTAGACTATATACATACTTGATAGCTAGCTTCTTGTCACATGCTTTCCTTTGCTACCCTTTGTTGTCCTCCGCTTCGTCCTCCCGCTCGGTGTCTAGGAGTTGCGGGGTGAGGTGCGGAGGAAACAACTTAGTCTTTTTGACTAATGGTCGATTACCATATCATTTTAGGAGCTCGAGGAGATGGACCAGCACAATGAGGAGGCGGGATATGAGGAGCAGATACCGGTGCCACCTACTACTACTGGAGCACGACCTCAGGTGAAATGAGATTAGTTGATTAGCTTTCACATTTGATTTGTGAGAGAGAGATTTGATATGATGTATCGGGCATAAACCCTTATTACTCTTCTTTATTGTATGCATTATGGACTTGTACTTTTCATTCATATATATATATATATGATTTGTACTGTGACTGTGGACTGGATATTGTTATACTCTGATTAGTTTTACTTCTGTTTCTCATATTGGCCGAACAGGTTATGATCGTTCTAGCCCGCAGAATCGACGTCTTGTGGTATCGACTAACCCGTGTGTTAGTGTCACCGTAAGACGGCGGTTCTGGGCATAAGATCCGGGTAAACTCCCCGGAAGGGGGAGTCGGATCTTACAGCGAGCGTCCAAGAAAGTATTCAGCTGACGTCTTCTCCTACGCTCACGGGTGTATATCCACGTGAGCACTAAGCGTTAGGCGTTGGGCGGCCTATAGAGGGAGTTGAGCTAATTCCAAGTGGAGACGCAATCTAAGTCTCACGTTCTCGCTTCGGAAAATAACCTCAAAGCTATTTCTAGTCTCTGAAGTTGTTTGCCTTCAAATGAGGGCTTGATGACCCTTTTATAGTTTTCAGGAGGGTCATGCCGGTAATTGCGCCCGAGCGGATTTTAAGGTGGTGAATGATGTCATTTTGTTCATGTACACCCCGTATTCGTCGAGGGTGGACCCCTCCATAGACATGTCAGCAGAAGTCAAAGTCAGCAAGTCAAGACATAGGTTAGAGACAACGCACCAGGCGGTAGAAGGCCTGGACGAGTATGGCAAGCTCCCCTCGCATACTCGTCAGGTAGGCGACTATGCCAGCTACTCGCTCAGCCGTGCGAGCTCCCCCAGGAAGTGGTCTAGTCGTAGGGGGTGGGGTGGGCTATCAATAAGACTCACCCCCTCCCCCAAAATTTCCCTATAAATAGGACCTCAGGAGTACGAGGAGAGACACTTTTGAATCTCGTCGAGATCTCAGACTCTTTTCTTGGGCGCTAGCTTAGCCATTGAATTCCTCTTTCTCAGAGACCAAGTCGCGACCTAGCGACTATCTGATAAATTCTCAAAAAGAAGTTATCTAGCTTATTGTTTTGACTCAATACCTATCTTGATTGAATGATAATGTACTTAAATGATGAAGAAATGTGTTTAAATTAATTTGTATATGATTCAAGGCTAATTGGGTCTCTTTCCATTGTATTCTTACTAGATGCGCAAGAGGAATTTGCTTGGGAATGGAAATCTGCCAAAATATCAAAATCTGAGAAAAAGGTTGCAACACTCAGAAAAAAAAGGGAGAATAACATTCAGATTTCGGAGGATTGCTATTCATTAATTTTGGAAATTAGAGAAGAGAAGAGGAAGAAAACCTAGGGTTGCTCTTCTTACGCGAGGAAGACGACGAATCTCCGGACAGATCAAGCGAGCAACCTCGGGAAAAAGATTCTACAGCGATTAGGACTAATTTCCATCATGTTTTGTATGAACTTTCCAACCATGGTGTGTGATTTCTCCATCGTTATTAACTAAATTCCTTTTAATCTTGTATTATAAGAGTACTATGACTTGTGTGATGATGTTCTTATAATTTTTCTTCATGATTGTTTGGTGAATGTTCTTTATCGAATTTAAGATATTTATTTTGAAGCTTTTGGCCAAGGTTTCGCTTTTCTACTGCGCTCCATAAATCGAGAGAGGAGTTGCGCAAATACGTCTTAGATTCGGTATAACATTTGAAGAGAGAAAGAGATTTCCTCTTGATGTTAGCAACTTTGGTTTTCGATCTTTATGCGGTACTTGTTTCACCAAGGGGAAATAGAGACTATGGATTTCCGATATCGAGAGATACAGATCTTCTACTCTAAAGTCGTTGCAAGACGTTTCACCACTTATATTCATGAAGTCACCTTTTTAATTTTATCACGCTAGGCATAGGAAATCATGTTACAAGATTAGTTTTCCAATTGATAAAAAGTATTTCCTCAAGTAATTATAGTTTATTTTTAATTAAGACTTTTTATTTGTAGTTTACAATAATTAAATATTATCATTTTTAACTTACTTGGATTTAGAGAAAAGACATAACTAGTATTTGCAAGCACTAAATCTAACACCTCTCCGTGGGAACGATCTTTATTCACATTGTATTACTTGATTCGACGCGTGCACTTGCGTATAATACGTATACCCGTTTTGAGCGTATCACTATCCTTCTTTAGTCGTCGCGACTTAGTTATCAGCTAGTCTCCCTCGTACCATTCTCGGTCATCCTTAGTTGTGGAGGGGTTGCTTCTTCTAAGCTTTCGGGTATGTGGTGGGACCTTCCTGACACAGCGCCTGGGGTCCTGTTTGTTTGGTGACTTCCGTGCTTTAGCCCGCTAGCCGTCAAGCCCATCCGTTGAACCGGTAACCTTAGGCTTCCTTTATCCGATTTTTGGAGTAGGGAAATTTTTCTGGCTTCAACAGTTCCGGTCACCTGGATCGTCAATTTTCATGAAATGACGGAAGTGTCACCGGGGCGGCTCGAGCGGCCCGGGCAGATTGCCCGGAGGCGGCGGTGGTCGGCGACGGCCGGAGGCGGAGGAGTCGACCGGCGGGGGTAGCGATCGCCGCCGCGCGCGCGCGTGCGCACGCGCTATTGTGCGCGTGATCACGCGCTAGCCGCGCACGTGCGTGGATCGGCCGCTCTCGCGCGGGCGCGCTGCCTGTGTGTGTGTGTCGTTTGCGCGTGCGCACTGCCTGCACGCCTGTTGTGCGGGCACGTGCTTGAATTTACCCTCCTTTTGGGGTGCTCCTAGGTCCCTGGGCAAGCGCGGCTTGGTGCGCGTTGCTCGTTTGTTCATGTTGTTTCGCCTCCGTGTCCTTGGTCAAAAGTTTTCTAGTTTGACTTAAAAAATTGTCGAAATCTTTCCGATTTGACTTGGAAAATTCTGGGAGAATCCCATCATATTAAAAAAAAATCAGGTACGTCTAGCGTACATGAAGGATGGTACGATAATTTTTTTAAAAAATGCATTTCTATAAAAAGTGAATAATTTTTTTAAAAAAATAATTACGAAATCTTAATTAAATTATTTTTACGCATATTTAAGATCTTATTTATGCATAACAAATGCTTTTACAAATTAGTTCCGGTCGGATCTTGGCATTCCGACCGGATATCGTTTATTTTTATTTTTATATAAAAAGCTAAAAAGCTGATCGTCCGATCGCTGATTGAAGGGCTGACAAATCATCCGCACAGAAGAATCGTATGTTAAACGTACCAAAAATCTTCTCATCATATTCTATAGTGATAAGAGTTTTTGTCGAGAGAAACAGAGTCTTTGTAACTTTCCAACTTCCCAAGAGTAGGGGTGCGAGCGGTTCGGTTTGGGTCGGTTTGGACCCAAACCATCGAAACCGAACCAACATGTCTCGGTTTTTGGTTTGTCCAAACCGACCCGAACCGAACTCAGTCGGTTCGGTTCAAAGTCGGTTCGGTTATTTGCGGTTCGGTGTCGATTTTCTGCGAAAAAACATAATCAAGTGTTATTTGATCGGTCATCATCCCTTTACTAATTTCATAATCTTTATTAACTGAAGGTTTATATTAAATAAATAACATACAATTTTTTTGAATACAAGTCAGAGAGAAGGTTTATTAAATCCACATCACACACAAACAACTATTATATTCATGCATTTTTAGACATGCAGAGTTTGGGTATATTGGGGCAAACCTTCCTTATGACATCTCACAATTCTCTATAATAACTTGGACAAATTTAATATTAATAGATCCAACAATAAGCAATCAGAATAATTAAAGTATCACGATAGATAATCATTGTCGTTATTAAATCAATTCAATGTACATAACATCTCAAATAATTAAACTCTTAATAAAACTTTTTTCCAACAGAATTACTTAGGATCTGAAGAACTCTCTAAACCTAAGGAGAAGTGTCAGAAAAATCTCACCAAGCACGAAGATGGGGAAAGTGAACTTCGTTGTAGACCCAAAGGTGATCTGAAAGTTGATCGATCAAATACACCCCAAAACAGTGGTAAAGTGTTCGGTTCGGTTCGGTTTAGTCGGTTTTCACAACTTGAAAACCGGCCCGAACCGATAAGCCTTCGGTTTTCAAAAGCTCCAAACCGAACCGACACCGGACCGGGCGGTTCGGTTTCAAAGTCGGTGCGGTTCGATCAGTTTAGTCGGTTTTCGGTTTTCGTTCCTCACCCCTACCCTAGAGTAATAATTGACTTCAAAAGTGGGGTAAGCAGCAGTCTTGCAACATCAATTTAAAAAAAAAAAATCAGCCAATGGATGAGCAACACATGTCTTGAAATATTTTTACTATTTCCCAAGATGACTTCTTCCTTTTGCTTATTTACTCGGATGAATTTGATTAAAAATGTCATCATCATAAATGCATGTTTGTTATCATCATAAAATGTATGTTTGGCAAGACAAAAGTTATGACCACTATCAAGAAAATAAATTAGTTTTGAGCATAAAATACATAAATTTTCTTAGATGAGGTCGAACGTTCACGAACAACAATTCTCCTTATAACAAAAAAACCGAAGCTATACTTTTCTTATTTTTTCAAATATAAATTTATAAAAAATAACATATTAATTAGTTAGCAATGACAGTACATGGATAGGCCTAATCGGAGGATCAAACATGCATCCTGCTCTCCAGCGAACCCCTTAGATAAGAGCTACACTCTCGTGATAAAGTCCTATAACAATGAGAAAAAAAATTTGTGCGGTATTTTTAGGGTGGTGTTAAAGGCACACCATTTTTAGCTATGTGCACACCCATCAAAAATATAATCCTTAGTAATTTAGGTTTTCTAAACCCCACCCAACTAAAGCCGAAGCAGCCCGCCTCCCCCTTCTCAATACGTGCTTTTGAACTGCGTCTTCTACGTTCATTTTCAGGAGAATTGTTCAACATGAAAGTTGTAGATCTCGACGATATCTACAACTTTCATGTTGAACACTTTTTGATTTAAAGCCGTTTAGGCCCCCGATTTTGCCCCCGAAAAAAATAACGTGGAACATTTAATGTTCCGCGTGATTTTTTTTGGGGGTCAAATCGGGGCCCTAAACGGCTTTAAATCAAAAAGTGTTCAACATGAAAGTTGTAGATATCGTAGAGATCTACAACTTTCATGTTGAACACTTCTCCTGAAAATGAACGTAGAAGATGCAGTTCAAAAAGGCGCGTATTTCATTTTAAAAAAAACTATGCAATCACGGCAACGTCATCCTCCCCACAACTCTTGTGGACATGTACTGCAGATGCGGGTGCGTTGAAGCAGCTTTGGAGGTGTTTCGCCGGGTTTCGAGCAAAGACGTCGTGCTTTGGAACGTGATGATCGGAGGACTCGCGATGCATGGCCATGGCCGCCTTGCCGTCGATCTGTTTGCTCTGATGAAGGAGACGACAACGGTGTCCAACGAGTTCACATACATTGCAGCTATGTTTGCTCAGACTGTGCACATAGTGTTGGTGTGTACAAAGCTGAAGATGGTGTGCACATAAAATTTCAATGGGTGCACATAGTATTGGTGTGCACAAAGCCGAAGATGGTGTGCCTTTAACACCACCCTATTTTTATGGGAGATCGGTGAAGAATCTTTTTTTAGTTCAAAAATATAACTGAATTTTTATTAATTGTAAAAGTAGGCTGAATTTTAATTCAAAAAATTAATTGGATTTTTAGTTCAAAAAAAGAACTTTTTTACAGTTGTATTTTCATCCAAAAATATAGTCACATAGGTACTTAAAATTAGCGTAAAAATACGTAGATCAAAATTTCGTGACTTATTTTGTTAAAAAATTAAAATCATAGGAGAATTTTGTATTTTCCCAATGATTCTTCCCGTGAAGGTACCGCACAGAAAATTTTTCTACAGAAATATGACCTAATCATGCCCTCAGATTTTTGGGTGACTAGACTAGACACACAAAATGGGTGCGCTGCTCCCAGATATTCCCCCTTAAAATATATCAGAATAGTGTTTTCTTTACGTCTTCCACTTTAGTTCTCAAGTAGCTTTTTCGCTCTACAAATAATCTCTTCCAAATAGACATAAATATAATTTTGATTTCAATTGTTTATCTTTACGGTCAATAATTCTACTAGAGATAACCTCATACCAAATATTTAACAATTTTGTATCTCTAACAATTTTGTATCGAACTAAATTATGTAGAATGGATCATAAATGAATAATTTTGAACACAACAAACTGATATATAAACAACATTTTGGGAAAGCATTAAACAATGTTATTAGAAAAAGAGGTACTCTCTAGTCTCTACAATATAATAAAGAGAAAACGAAGATATATTATAAATTGATTCCAAAAATGTGAAATTAAATTGAATTTTAAAAAGATGCATAAAGTGAGATTTTTGTACCAATAAGATAGATAGGGTCTTTAGTATCTATGGTGGAGTATGAAGATGCAATAAAAAATCATTTTTGTACGAATAAGTTAGATTTTTGTTCTTAAATGAGCTTTCTTCATTTGATTAGAATCAAATATAAAATGGTTTTTAGGGGTTCATTATTTCCAAATGAGGTTAATCAAATAGACAAAAAAAATTGTTGCGGTCCAACTCGACGTCTCGGTCGGACCGGAATACTTTGACCATCTTAGCTTTCGGAACGGTCGAGCGCGCACACAGTCAATGAAATAGATCGATCGTACACACAGAGTTTTAACGTGGAAAAACTCCTCAACCGGGTAAAAAAACACGTGACCTGATCTGTGCTGGTCAAAGTCCACTATTTCCTTGTTGTTACAGTTTCCTAGTTGAATCGAGGACGACAGGTCGCTCCTCATTACAATTCTGGGATGAGAGAGAGAGAACACTTTTGCACTTGGCGGACGACAGACCGTCGTGCCCGGCTATTGTTACAAATTGCACTTTGCTGCGATGAGCTTCACTAGGCGTCCCGCTGACTCTGAACGTGAGAGCGGAACACTTGGATGTGTTGTGGCGAAGGTATCTTGGAAACTGTGAGATTGGGCTTCTTAGGGTGGCTTTAACTTGGCTCGTGCGTGGCTCGGGTACTGCTCGGGTGCGGCTCGGGTGCTGCTCGTAGGAGGAATCTGACAGAGATTCGACCTAAGGAAGAAGAAGACTCGGAGGAAAAAGGTGAGAAATGAGAAGGCATGAGACTCCTTTTATATTTTCAAGGGATGGTTACGGTGGTTATGCAGCTATCTGCACACCGTAACCACTCAAAATTAATATTTTTCCCATAGTTTAAGGGTGCGTATTTATGATAATTAATGCCTCTAATTGCACCCAAAATAAATCATTAAATTATTAATTAAATCCGCCCACTACCCCGGTGATTAGTGGGTGGTTACACGCGAATCGGGCGGCGGGAAACGTCTCCAAACGATCGGACGGCGGGGGCGAAACTCCACGGGCGGCCGACGAACTCGCCGCCGAATTCGCCAACAAGGGGAGGACTGCCGACGGCGGCCGAGGAGGAGCGGTCGGCGCGACCGCCTCCTTGGCCGTACGCTGGCGGCCGAGGTAGAGCGGCCCGTGCGGCCGCTCTCTCGACTCCAGCTGATGGCCGAGGGAGGGAGCGGCCCGCTCGGCCGCTCTCTAGGCCGCGGCCGGCGGCCGAGGGAGGGAGTGACAATTATTTTGGAATACTTAACTTGATCAATGTTGGTCTCTTCATTAAGACTCAACTTGACATTATGATCAAACAGTATCTCAGTCGGCCTACAATTATCATATCCCCAGGTAGAAAGAAGTTGCTCAACATAATGAGTCTGACTAAGAGTAACCCGACCCTTGAAAACTCTAACCTTCATACCTAACAGGGTATCCACAGGACCAAGGTCCTTCATGTCAAAAACTTCTTGGATTTAATATCCCTAATGTTGGAACCAAAAACTGGCCCCAACGAGAGTTCGGACCCTGGGTATAGCTGACACCTACTTCTCCCAAGCCTAGACCCCTGACTAGACACACGGAACAAAGAAACTGACTCTAAGCTATTGCACGGAGGTCCCTCCACTAACCTGGAAAATCTCAGAGCGCTTCCCCTCCTTAGTCAAGTGTTGAGCTAAGGATACCTCAGAAAGCATTGCAAGACTTCAGAAAATAAGAAAGCTTGCTTTCTGAGGTATCATGTGGGTCTATTTATAGAATTCAAAAAGTTGGTCTGCTAGCAGCCAAATTCCGCTGTTCAAAAAGGCTATATGCAGCCCAAAGTGGTCTGCTAACAGCCAAACTCCACTGTTCTGAGGAGCTAAATGAAGACCTCCAATGGTATCCAGGTAATTTTACCTCTGGCCCATACTAGGCGGAAACCCTTCTGCTGATCCCCATGGGCTTCTCGCTCATCCAGGCGAAAACCCTTACGCACACCCTGTCAAAAGGCCAATACCCGGCTGAGTGCGAGTTTGCTTACTGTGCGAACAAAAAACAAGAGACCAAAAATTTTGAGTAACAAAATTTTATTATCCAAAAAGGTATCTATTACAAAAGTATGACCTCTTTTTTATAGAATAAAGGAGAGAAGAGATATTACAAATAAGCAATGTGAGACTAATAATTACAGGAACAAGCATCTATACAAGCTGATAAGCCGCATAAGCCGCACGGTTAGACTAACCACACGGCACCTATAATGTGGAGAGAACAACTCGGCTACATCTTCAAGTTGCCATAGACAAGCCGCCAGACCGCCAGAGCCGCCAGACCGCCAGACACCAACCATTAATAGCCTGACTACCAAGTCGCTAGGAGAAGCCGCCAGAGCTGCCAGAACGTCCGGTCTCCATACTGAAACACTCCCCCTCAAGCTGGATCATAGATATCAATCATGCCCAGCTTGTCGCAGATGTGAAACAAGGAAGTGGACACCGGCTTGGTGAAGATATCTGTCAACTCGTTGTCAGAAGTGACGAACGGAGTACAAATCTGTTTCTTCAAAATCTCTTCTCGAATAAAGTGACAGTCGACCTCTATGTATTTTGTTCTCTCATGAAAGACCAGATTTTTGGATATGTATATCGCGGCCTTGCTGTCGCAGAACATAGGAAGAGGATAGTTGTAGATCTCTCCTAAGTCAAGCATGAGAGCCCGTAACCACTTTAACTCACATGTGGTCGACTTCATACTACGATATTCCGTTTCTGCACTAAACTTGGAGATGACAGACTGTTTCTTGCACTTCCAGCTCACAAGATTTCCTCCAACAAATGTGCAAAAACCCGATGTTGACTTGTGGTCTCCTTTATCATCAGCATAGCTCGAATCCTAGTACGTTTCAACCCTCAAGTGACCGTTCTTCTGAAAAAGCAACACTTTCCCTGGTGCTGCTTTAACATACTCCAATATCCTCAGGGCAGACTGTAGATGACACTTCCTAGGAGCTTGCATGAATTGGCTAACCTTGCCTACAACATAGGAGATGTCGGGTATGGTCACTGTGAGATAAATGAGTTTGTCAACCAGATGCTGGTACCTCGTAGTATCGGATAGAGGAGGCGAGTCATCTGTCCAAGTTTTGTCTTCTCCAATAGTCATGGGATATCTGGCAGGTTTAGCACCAATCAATCATGCCTCTTTTAGTAAATCAAGAACATACTTTCGTTAGGAGAGGACCAAAGAGTTGGGCTTCCGAGAGATTTCAATCCCTAGAAAATATTTGGGGGAGCCCATATCCTTAGTGACCAGGTGTTGCCGGAGGTGCTTCTTTGTCAAAGCTACCCCAGCCTAGTCATCGCCAGTTAGAAGAATATCATCCACATATACAGCAAGAACTCTGGTATGGTTTTGCGGATGAATAAGGAGTGATCGGCTGAACTTCTTGCAAAACCAATGGCCACAACAATGCCATTTAACTTGTCAAACCAAGCCCGAGGGCTTTGCTTTAGGTCATAGATGGCCTTCTTTAGATGACATACTCATGTCTCCCCCTGATCAACATACCCAGGAGGTTGCTCCATGTAAAAGTCTTCTTGAAGATCACCATAGAGAAAGATATTCTTGACATCTAGTTGGGAAATAGGTCAATCCCTGTTGACAACAACATATAGAAGAACTCGAATGGTGTTGAGATGAGCAACGAGAGAGAATATGTCAAAGTAATCAACCACATAAGTCTGAATAAAGCCATTGGCAACCAGACGGGCCTTTTATCGATCCACGCTGCCGTCCGGACGGAACTTCACAACGGATACCCAGCGGCAACCAATCATATCAGTGCCCAAAGAGGGAGGAACAAGGGTTCATGTACCCCTTTCAGTGAGGGTAGCAATTTACTCATCTATAGAAGTCTTCCAATGAGGAATAGTAAGAGCCTCCTAGTAGGTGCGAGGAGTGGTTGTGGCAGAGATAGCCAACGCAAATACCCTGCGAGAAGAAGTTAGACGATCATAGGAAATAACAGCAGCTAGCGGGTGTTGTGTACACGTCCGCACCCGTTTGCAAATAGCAATGGGAAGATCCATATAGGCGTGTTCCTCAGTTTCCAGAGCATCCGTGGCGGAGAGAGATGGCCCGGGAGTAGAGAGAGACGGTGGAGGCGGAGGAATCTCGACAGGTGTAGAGGGGACGGAAGGGGTGTTATGAGAAGTAGGAACATCAGGAGGAAAAGATGAGTCGTGAGAGAAGTAGGAGACATTTTCAAATAAGGTGACATCCACGGAGACGAACTGCTTGTGGGCAACCGGGTCAAAGCAACAATAACCTTTCTGAGTGGTAGAGTACCGCAAAAAGACACATTTGGTGGCCCGTGGTGAGAGTTCGTCACGGGTGCACTACTAGAAAAATGGCTTTTAGCCGCGGTTTCTTTTGCCACGGGGGAAAAATCGTGGCTAATAGTGAGTATTAGCCACGGTTTTTATTCTGTGGCTAAAAGTCTAGTATTAGCCACAGTTGACTAATCCGTGGCTAATACTGGACTTTTAGCCACGGTTTACCTGAACCGTGGCTAAAAGTCTAGTATTAGCCACGGTTTGCCTGAACCGTGGCAAAAAGTCGTGGCTACAATTAGTCCCACACCGCCAAAACAAAATGAAATTTTGGGTTTATAAGAAATTTATTTCAATTAGTATTTGAAATAAATATGGCGGCGACGGCGGCGGCCGGTCGGCCTAAATTTTTTATGTTATGAGTGGCCCTTTAACCACGACAATTAAACCGTGGCTAAAGTCCAGTATTGACTTTTAGCCACGCTCGCATTGCTCACGCCCATTTTCCGTGGGTAGACCGTGGCTAAAAGTCTTTAGCCACGGTTTTGGACTTTTAGCCACGGCAATCTGCCGTGGCTAAAAGTCAGTTTTCTAGTAGTGGTGGCTGAGGGAGAGTGCACAAAGGCTGTGTACCCAAAGACACGTAGAGGGAGAAAAAACGGATCCTTCCCCGAATAGAGAATGGAGAAGGGCGTTTTGCCGTGGAGAATGGTGGAGGGAATACGATTATTAAGATAACACGAGATGAGAACAACATAGCCCCAATAGGAGCGAGGAACCTGAATTTGAGTCAACAGAGTGCGTGCGAAAAAAAGGCGGTGACGGTTTTTGTGTTCTGTCATGTCTTTTGCTGTGAGGTATAGACACAGCTAGTTCGATGAACAATATCATGTTTCATACAGAAAGAGGAAAATTCATGACTAAGATATTCTTTTGCATTATCTGAGCAAAAGATTTTAACAGAGACATCAAATTAATTCTTAATCATTAAATAAAAAAATGTCCATACATTAAATAATTCAGAGTGATCTGTTAAAAGATACACTCAAGTACAGCGGGAGAAATTGTCAATAAAAGTTACAAAATATGAACTACCCCGAACTATGGTGAGGGTAGAATCAGGTCCCCAGATATCGGAGTGAATCAGATCAAATTGCTGGGAAGATCCACGACCTTGCTTCGGTGGGAAGGAGGAGCGGTGATGCTTGCCAAGCTGATATACATCACAGTTGAGGGGAGGACTCTGCGGAGTAAGGTGGGGCATAAGCTGACGAACAAGTCGTGGAGGAGCATGAGCAAAACGAAGGTACCACTAGAGAAGATCAGTAGAGGAGGAGGATAAGGCAAACAATGCAGAAACATTATCGAGGAAGTAGAGGCATCCGCTCTCCGTCCCAGTAGCAATCGTCCGTTGGGAGCCCGGATCCTTAAAAGAACAAGAAGTATAAGTGAATGTGACGGAAAACTATAATTGTTTGCATAGGGAAGTAATAGATAATAAATTGCAAAGGAACGCGGGCACGCAGAGGGTATCCTCCAAGCGAAGAGACGGAGTGACTTGAACCACACCCATTCCACAGACCAGTGAGGGAGAGCCGTCCGCAATAAATACCGGGGGCAACCGATCATGCTCTTCTAGGAGAGAAAAACACTGAGGATTGCTCGTCATGTGATTGGTAGCACCAGAGTCGATCAGCCATTTACCTTGAGTAGCGACGTGGGCACTACTTGAAGATGTGACCACCGAGGCGGACTGCTTTGAAGAGGAGGTGGAAGAGTCGCCAGTTGGTCGAAGATGAGAATGTTTCTTCCAACATCGATCAACTGTATGGCCGGTGCGGCCATAGTGAGAGCAGAGAAAGCAGGTAGCACCGCATTCGCCGGATTGGTGGTTGCGGCCGCCTGGGCCACTCTGCCGAGTGTGGTGAGCGTAGTTGTCCGGTTGAGGAGGAGAGGATAGCAGCAGACGTTGGAGCAGAGAGGTAACCGCGGCTATGCAGGCAGCAGTGGCATCTAGGAGTGGAGACTCCGCCTCATCAAGTATCTGTTGACGGATCATGTCATAGAACTCAGGGAGTCGCAGAAGGTAGCACACAACCAGAAGCTCTTGGAAGTGTCTGTGTTGCTCAGCCAGATCCGCAGAGAAGGGGCGATACTGGAGAATTTCGGCTCCGAGAGTCTGAACTTGTTGGCATGCAGCAATAGGAGACATGGAGGGACGAGCAAAGAGGTCTACATACAAAGTATATATGCAAGACGTCTGAGCCCCTTTGGTGTAGAGAGCGGCAAGATGAAGCCAAGCAGCCTTGACTGTTTTATCATGACGGATGACAGGTAGGCATTCATCAGAAAGACTGTTAGCCAGCCATGTGCGGACAAGAGCGTCGTTGGCGTCCCAATCATCAAAGAGAGGGGAATCTTGCGAAGGAGGGTCATTAGTGAGATGATGTCGTTTGCATTGAGAGCGGAGAAGGAAGGTGAATGAGACACTCTAATCTGGGTAGTTGGGACTGATGAGTTTGGAAACGGTGTCAAGGTTGCCCGATGGAGTAGGAGAAGTAGGAGGAGGAGTGGTAACGGGAGTAGTGGTGGTAGAGATATCGGAGGTAGCCATAGAAGAGAGCAAAACAAGCCGCCACGGCGACTAGAAGAACGTCGAGAAGAACAAGCTGCGGTTAGAAAGGAGGGCGCGACGACTATGCACAGGTCGCGGTAAGAAGAACAGGTCACGGCGACTTCAGAACAGGTCACGACGACTAAAAAAGAAGAGCGACTAGAAATGGAGCGCGCGTCGACTAACTACAGGTCGCGGCAAAGAGAGAAGGTCGCGGCGTCTTAAGAACAAGTCGTGGTGAGAAGAAAGGGGAATCAGAGAGGTCGCGCACATAAAAGAGCAACGACAAGGAGAGAAAGAAACCGCGCAAACAGACAGAAGAAACAAGTCGCGAGGACAGGTCGCGAGAAGAAGGATCAAGCCGTGCGGACAGTTCGCACAAACAGTTCGCGCGGACAGAGAAAGCTCACAAAATCAGGAGGAAAAGATCGAGTCCTCTGATACCATGTGCGAACAGAAAACAAGAGACCGAAAATTTGAAGTAATAAAATTTTTATTATCCAAAAAGGTATCTATTACAGAGGTATGATCTCCCTTTTATAGAATAAAGGAGAGAAGAGAGATTACAAATAAGCAATGCGGGACTAATAATTACAGGAACAAACATCTATACAAGCCGCATAAGCCACGCTGTTATACTAACCGCACAGCAACTACAATGTGGAGATAACAACCCGGCTACATCTTCAAGTCGTCATAGACAAGTCGATTGCCAGACCGCTAGAGCCGCCAGACCGCCAGACACCAACCGTTAATAGCCTGGCTACCAAGTCGCTGGGAGAAGCAGCCAGACCGCCAGAGCTGCCAGACCGCCCGGTCTCCATACTGCAACACCTACCCCACACGTCTGCTCTTATAAGAGACAAGGCTAATTCCAAAAGCATTGAGAGCATTGAGTGGAAAGACTTCACTCAACACAAGAGGCGAAAATGCGTCGAGAGCGTTGAGTTGAAAGACTTCACTCAACGCTAGAAGTGAAAAGGCGTTGAGAGCATTGAGTGGAAAGACTTCACTCAACGCAAGAAACTTAAGGTGTTGAGTGGAGACACATCACTCAACGCCAACTCTGAGGGCCTCCCGCTTACCCGGGCCTAAGCCTTCTCGCATGCCCGGGCAGAAACCCTTCCACCTATTCTTCTTGCTTGGCCCGATTAGCTTAAAGCCCACTCAAACCTGGGTCCATGACCCTTAGATCCTACTCGGTGAATATGAGGTTGTACACCTAACTGCAGCAAGATTATACCCCAAAATCAGTATGTCATCCACATATAAACATATAATGACTTCCTGATTCGACAATGAGCGGTGATAACAACATTTTTCTGAGAGACTGAGCTGAAATCCGAGGCTCTTTACCACCGGGTCAAACTTCATGTGCCATATCTTAGGTGCTTGTTTAAGTCCATAGATTTGATTTATCCAATTTGCACACATTATCTTTTAGATCTTTCTACACAACCTTCAGATTGTGTCATGTAGATCTCTTCATCAAGCTCTCCATTTAAGAAGGTTGTTTTTACATCCATCTGATGAACTATAAAGTTCTCAATAGACGCTGAGGGCAAAAGAATCCTGATAGTCGATAGGTGGCAAACAGGTGTATAAACATAAAAATAGTCTATTCCCCTTATTGTTAATAACTTTTAGCTACGAGATGTGCTTTCTACCTGACTATAGACTCAACACTATGTAGTTTCTTCTTTAACACTCACTTGCATCCTAGGACTTTAACGTCTTTCAACAAGTCAACCAGATGTCAAGTATTGTTATATAACAGCGAGTCCATCTCATCATCAATGGTTTCTGCCCACAATAACAAATCTCTAGATCTCATTGCTTCCTGGTAGGAGAATGGATCATCCTCTAAGTGGTAGGTGACGAAATTCTCACCAAAATTCTTATGGATTCTCTCTCTTGTAGATGCTCTAGGTGGAACAGGTTCCACCTCTAGGGGTTAGGGAGCAGTGCCAGAAGGGCCAGCTTCAGGTTCTACGATAGATTCTGAAATCATATCATTAGACCCGGAGACACACAAATCATGATCTTTGACAAATTTATTTTTAAAGAATATGACATCTCTAGACTCTATCACGGTATTCATGGATAGATCGAGAAATCTGTCGGCTGCACTATCTTCTGTATTACCTAGATAGAAGCATGTCGTTGTTCTAGGTTCTACTTTAGGCCTCTTAAGGTCTTGTATTCACACATAAGTAATACAGCCTCAAGTCTTTAGAGTATTATACCTACAAGGATGATCGTGTCACAGCTCATACAGGGTAGAAGTGAGCTGAGAATGATGCACTCTATTCAGAATATGATTTGCAGAATGAACTGCTTCTCCCCAAAAGGAATTAGGCATGTCATCTGTTAGGAGCATAAAATTCAATATCTCTTTCAAAGTTCTATTCTTGCGCTCGGCAACACCATTTGACTGGGTTAAATAAGGAGATGTGGTTTCAAGAATTATTCCCTCAGAGACATAAAATTCCTTGAACCCAGTTGCAGTGTATTCTCCTCCTCGATCACTTCTAAATCTTTTAATTTTCAGGTTTAGCTGATTTTCCACACGAGACTTCAAGGTCTTAAATGTCTCAAAAGCTTCGTCTTTTGATTTTAACAAATACACATGACAATATTTGGAAAAATCGTCTATGAAAGTAATTAGATACTTCATTCCCCCTCTAGTGACGTGACTACGAAAATCACAGAGGTCTGAATATATCAATTCAAGAAGTTTCGTGCTTCTAGAAACCGATTTGAAATGCTTTCTAGTTATTTTGGTTTGAGCACACACCTCACATTTGTCAAATAAAATAGACAGATCTAGGGGGATGTTATGACTCTTCGCTAGATCTAGCATTTTCCTATAGTTTACATGTCCAAGTCTGTTATGTAATAACTTAGGATCAATAAAATTCGAACTTATTTGGTTAATGTTATCATTGTTTAAGCTAAGTCTATACATTCCGTTGATCAGGTACGCACACCCAAAGTAATGTGAATTAACCGTCAGGGTCATTCTATCATTTTGAGTTGTGAAGGACATCCCAGCATTATCTAATAAACTCATTGAAATCAGATTTTTAGTTAAAGTTGGACATCCCGTCTAGTCCCGTTCTGTGATTCTACTATTGCGCTCCTGTCCTCTCCTATTCGTCGCCCATCGCGAAATAGGCCATCTGTCGTTCTCTTGCGATTCTAGTCATTGCCGCTATGCAACGAGGAAGCCATCAGATTCGCCGCCAAAAAGGATCTAGGAAGATCGTTTTACGAATTTCTTCATCTTGTGGGAATCGAAGAGAATTCCTGTTATCGTCCAAGATCGCAAGAAAATCCCCGCGATTCTTCATCATGTCGCCATCATCGCTCGCGATTGACTGCTTCCCAGGCGTTCTCGTGTGGATCTGGTGCTGCTCCTGAAATCATCGCTGGAATCGGAGGAAGAAAACTGTTTTTTATCTGTTTCCGTCCGGAACCTACAGATCTCCGCTGGAATCAAGATCCCATTTCAGATCTACTTCCGTCGAAATCGCGAGTCTCTATCCTATTTCGTTCGTCGGAGATCTCCTGTGTCGCCGCCTCTGGTGCAGATCCAGTCGCCGCTCATCAGATTTGGCCGCTGTCCAGATCTCTGGTTGCTGTCCAGATCTCCTGTGCCGATCCTGCCTGTGCACTGGTTGCATATCTCTGGTTGCTGACCAGATCTGTGTGTTTATCCTGTGTCGATCCTGCCTGTGCACTGGAAGAAGGAAAGATCTAGATCGCCGACACTTCATCACTGGTTACAGATCTCCTGGTTGCATCTCTCTCTCCTTCAAGATCTCTGGTTGCAGATCAGTTCATCTCTGATCTTGGATCAAGAATTTCCTGCTGAATAGTTTTTTTGGAGAAGAGCACATGTGGCTTCTGGAGAGCAGATCGTTGCAGATCACTGCAATTCTGGTTTCTCCTTTTGCTGGTTTTCCTTTTGTACTTTGAGAATGTAGAAAGGAAAGCTTTGCTCAAAGTATTCTACGTATACATATCGAGTTTAGAATATGTATATATAGTACCTCCAGCGTAGAGCATAACCCTAGAACGACACTAACTCATAAACACGCTCCGAGTCGGTCTCGACACATGCAAACATATTCTAATATATCTAACAAGTTCCACTAATGCGATAGTTCCTCTGCCTGCAATCGCTTTCTCTCGGCCTCACTAAAATCACACGATGGTTTCCCCTCTGCTTGCCACCCCCCACCCCCCATCGAGCGCAAAATTCCAACTATCCCATGCGATTTATGTGAGCCCGAGAAAAGGCAATTGCAGGCGGAGTGACTGTTGCAGCCGGGGGTATTGCAGGGGTCGTGGTACTGTCGTGCAGGACACGAGAGTGCCTCTGTGCCCCTCACGACAATACCTGGCCGGCGGTAGGCTTCGCCTGCCCCCGATGGGCTTCTCACCGGCCTTGTTAAGTTTTAGTTTTTTAATAAATTTTTTGTGGAAAAAACTTTATTTCATTTTTGCAAATGTTTTAATTTTTTTTAAATATATATATATATAACAATTTTCACGGTTGCTAAACACAAACTGTGAGGAGGCCGCCACTTATATTATTTGTACAAAATGCAAATCTATTCATATAACCGAGCCATTTATCAGATATCCGTAATTTCGACTTGAAACGTCTCATATAATATATATACTCGAGAGCCAAGAGGGAATCCACCATGCGGGACTAAAATGGTAGCATTGTTCACATCTAAACCCAACCTCGTTGTTTGCCTTGGCCGCCGCCGGCCTGATCGGAGTCCATCGGTGGATTCATCGGTAGCACCGCTTGTCATCAGACCGTCAATTCCTGCAAAAGATCATGATTGATCGAAATACGATCGTATATCAATAAATATGATCGTATTTCAATAAGGCCTTATTTTCCTCAAAAAATGCTTGATCAAAGATTGGACGATTATACAAATAACCGACCGTATTTAAAATTAGAATGTACTTAGATGTTTCTCAAGAGAGAAAGGGGATGAGGGGAGTGACCACTAAAAGCTTATAATCATATTATGCAAAAAATTTGTGCTTTAGATTAGTTGGACGTGAGGAGCCCATGCACACCAAAGCTTTCATGAACAAGTGGAATTTGTTCAAGTTTTGGTGCACCGCCGTCGATGTTGTGCGAAAACGATGCGGAAAAACAAAATCACACAACCACACACAATAAACACGATGCGATTTACGTGGTTCGGCGAGAAGCGCCTACATCCACGGGGAGGGGTTGTTCACTATCAACGGTGGGGAGAAAAATAAGAGGCCAATACAACTCCACACAACTCAACTCTCTCACCAAAAGAGAACCCTAACCCCTTTATATTTATAGGGAAAAGTTAGGGAAAATACATAAAGACCAAATTACCCCTCAAAACAACAATCTCCACCCCATCTCTTATTTGACACAAACAAATATGAGATGACACAATAAACAACAACACTAAACTGCGGCTGCGCCAAGATGGCTGCCTACGTACCCCCCCTCCCATGGGATCAAGCCACGCGTAGTTCTTCAAAAGTGCCTCTCAAGGCACTCGATCACCTCTGAGCTCGAACGTTCACCAATCCTTTGCAATATGTGAACTTCTGGACTGAAAGCACCTTCGTGAGCATGTCGGCTGGATTCTCCTTTGTATCAATTTTCTTCAAAAGAACCTCGCCTGTCTCGATCAAGTCTCGAACAAAATGGTACCTGACATCAATGTGTTTGGTACGAGCATGATGCACTGGATTGGTCGCCAAGAAAATCGCGCTTTGACTGTCACAAAAGACAGTTAAAGCCATATGCTCAACACCCAGATCATCTAGAAGGCCGTGCATCCAGATGGCCTCCTTCATAGCTTCTGTCACTGCCATGTATTCAGCCTCTGTTGTAGATAAAGCCACTGTCGACTGCAGAGTCGACCTCCAACTCACTGGACCTCCTGCCAATGTAAATAAATATCCGGTCGTAGACCTGCGCCTATCTATATCACCTGCATAGTCGGAATCGGTGTAGCCCATACACAACCCAACACTGGACTGCTGCCTCTCGTACACTAAACCAACATCAACTGTACCCTTGAGGTACCTCAGAATCCACTTAACTGCCTGCCAATGACCCTGACCGGGATCATGCATGAACCTGCTCACCACGCCAACAGCTTGTGCAATATCTGGCCTTGTACAAACCATGAGATACATCAAACTGCCCACTGCACTGGCATACGGAACTAGCTGCATTCCCTTCCTCTCTTGGTCGTCTTTAGGACACAAGTCAACACTCAATTGAAAATGCGCTGCCAATGGTAAAGTCACTGCCTTAGTAGTGTCATCAATCCCAAACCTCTTCAGCACCTTCTCAATATATGCTCTTTGAGAGAGCCAAACCTTTCCAGCTTTCTTGTCCCTGCAGATTTCCATCCCGAGAATTTTGCGAGCCTCACCTAACTCCTTCATCTCAAACTGCTTTGAGAGCTGCCTCTTCATTCTATCAATCTCTGACTGACTTGAAGCGGCAATCAACATATCATCAACATACAGTAGAAGGTAGATGAACTCACCAGTAGCTAATTTCTTGAAATATGCACAGTGATCATACTGACTCCGTGTGTATTTCTGTCCCAGCATAAACTGATCGAACTTTCTGTACCACTGTCTCGGTGACTGCTTCAAACCATAAAGTGACTTGTCCAATTTACATACCAAGTCACTCTGAGCCTCATATCCAGGTGGCTGCTTCATATAGATCTCCTCTTGCAAATCTCCGTGCAAAAATGCAGTCTTCACATCAAGCTGCTCCAAGATCAGACCATACTGCGCTACTAAGGCCAAGAGAACACGGATCGACGGATGTTTGACAACTGGGGAAAACACCTCGTCATAATCAATACCTTCACGTTGAGCAAAGCCTTTGGCCACCAATCTTGCCTTGTAACGTACATCAACAGCTCCATGAGATCCTTCTTTCTTCGCATACACCCATTTGCACCCAATTGCTTTTCTACCTGGAGGTAACTTCACTAATCTCCATGTAGCATTTTTCTTTAGAGAAGCCATCTCTTCATCCATCGCATCCCTCCAAAAATCTGCTTCAGGACTCTCTACAGCCTCTTTGAAGTGACAAGGGATTTCAGCCTCAGATGCTGAAAGTGCAAATGCAATGTGATCCCTCAACTAAGCTGGCTTCGGGACATTTTGCCTCCTGGTCCGGCTTCGGGCAATAGAATCCTGAACTTGACTCTCTGCCTCAACTTCCTCCACCTCCTGATCATCAGTATCTGGTACCTCATCAGTAGTCCCATCATATACCTCATCAGGAGTGTGAGGAACTAGTGGAATAAATGGAGTCACATCAAACTCCTTCTTCTGATCAGTAGTAGTGATCGGCTTTGAACTCTCCACCTGCTCTGAGTCCCGAGGTTTTAGTAAACTCGCCTCGTCAAAAGTAACATCCCTGCTAATAACAATCTTCCTCTCTGCCTGATCATAAAGTTTATAACCTTTGACTCCACGCCTGAAGCCGATGAAGATTGCTTTCTTTGCCCGTGGTTCCAGTTTATCGTTCTTCACGTGATAGTAAGCTGGACACCCAAATACTTTCATATGCACGTAATCTTTAGCAGGATGCCTCGACCACATCTCTTTTGGTGTCTTCTTCCCAATAGCTGCAGAAGGCAGACGGTTCACCAAGTGACAAGCATAATCAATGGCCTCAGCCCAAAAAATCCTGTCTAACCCAGCATTAGACAACATGCATCGAACCTTCTCCACCAAAGTCCGGTTCATGCGCTCTGCCACCCCGTTCTGCTGCGGTGTCTCCCTGACTGTGAAGTGATGCTCTATACCTGATCTCTGACACTCTTGCAAGAACGCTTTCGATGTATATTCGCCTCCATTGTCTGATCTGATACATCGAATCTTTTTGCCAGTCTGGTTCTCAATCCACTTCTTCCAAGTCACAAATAACTCCAGAACTTCGCTCTTATTCTTTATGGTGTACACCCAAACATATCTGGAATAATCATCAATAAAGGAGACAAAGTATTGTCGCCCCGTAAAAGATTTCGTCTTCATCAGGCCCCAAACATCTGTGTGAACATAATCTAAAATACCTTTCGTACTGTGGACGGCAGTACCAAAAGATACTCGCGTCTTCTTGCCAATCACGCAATGCTCACAGAAATCAAATTTGCAGCTTTTCGCTCCCTTAATCAATCCTTGTCTTGATAAAGCCTGGAGGGAAGTCTCTCCAGCATGAGCCAATCTCATATGCCATAAAGTACTGACATCCAAGGAGTCATCAGCCACATCCACAGTTTCAGTAACTGTACTCCCCTGAAGATAATATAAATTGTGATGTCGAGTTCCTCTCATGAAAACCAAAGCTGCGCGACTGATCTTTAGAACTCCTGCCTCGATCACTACCTTGTAGCCTTTGGCTTCTAAAGCCCCAACAGACAGCAAATTCTTCTTGATATCCGGAACATGTCTGACCTCTGTCAACTCTCTCACTGCTCCATCATGCATCCGAACCAGAATACTCCCAACACCAATAGTACGACAAGTCTGATCATTGCCCATAGCAACAGCACCAGTATCCAAAGACTTGTAAGTACAGAACCACTCCCGATTGGGACAAATGTGATAGGTAGCACCCGTGTCCAGAATCCAGTATGCATCATCAGTAAGTAAACACTGTGGGGTAACAGAAAGAGACACATCAGACTCACCACCACTGATAATCTCCTGGGTAATATGGGTCTTCGCCTCTGAGGAAAGCCCCTTATTTTTCTCCTTTAACTTGGGGCAATCTTTCTTCCAATGACCCGTCTCCAAACAGAATGCGCACTGATTGCGCCCAAGACTGCGACCACGTGAATTACCACGCTTCTGAGTACTGTTATTAGTTTTCTTATGTCAGTTCTTCTTTTTCTCAGATCTACCTCGATGAGACACAAGTGCTTCGGCCGACTCCGCCTTCGATGACTCTTTATCTCTTCGACGGAACTCGTGATTCAACAATGCCGTAGACACTTCACTATACTTTAAGACCTCCTTCCCATGAATGAGAGACATCGTGAAGTTCTCATATTCATCTGGAAGCGAATTTAATAGAAGGAGTGCCTTGTCTTCATCGCCAACATCCTCGTCCAAATTTAACAGATCTGCTAATAGCTTCGTGAACTCATTCAAATGCTCATCAATCGATACTCCACGCCTCATCTGAAAACGGTACAATCGACGCTTCATGTGGAGACGATTCTCCACGCTCTTCGTGAGATATTTGTTCTCCAGCGTCCTCCAAAGGTTTCCAGCAGACGTCTCCAACATAACTCCATATTTGATCTCCTGAGTCAAACAATTTCTGATCAACCCGCAAGCGCTCCGATTCATCTTCGCCCAAACTTTCTCAGTCATCCCATCAGGACATTCGTCATCATCAAGAACGTCCTCCAAATTTAGAGAGCACAACGCATCCATCACCTCGCACCTCCACATGCCAAAATTTCCCTTTCCGTCAAACTTAGTAACATCAATTTTGACCTGATGCAAACCCGTATGATGAACCGTAGATTCTACTGCCCCCGAGGTTGAAGAAACGACATCGGAATCTCCCATTTTTCCGGTTGATTATAACAATAGTAACACAGAAATCCAAACAACACCAGAAAGCGACAAAATAATTTTTGTTAGTTAATTCAAAACAAAACAAAACAAAAATTTTACCTCTTCCGGATCACGACTCCAAGCAATCAGAACTAGAACAAGAGTTGCACACCTCCGCAACCAAATAATGTCGCCCCTTGATAAAAAACGTGCTTCCAATGAAGAGAGAGCAAACAATTTTTTTTTTCTTCCAAAACCAGCGCTCCCTGAACCGCCGAAGGAGAGAACAAATTTTTTTTTTTTAATTTCGTTTTTGGTTCACGGGCTGCCTATGCCGGAGAGGAAAAAAGCCACAGAAAAGAGATCAAAAAACTTCCTTTTTTCGATTTATGTGCTGCTCTATCACTGGAGAGAGAAGCAATTTCCTTTTTCTTTTGTTGCCAGCGCTGTTTGTGCAGGGAGACAAAAAAAAGGAAATCTCCAAATTTTTTTTCTAAGTTTACCCTGTGAGAAAAAAAGGAAGAATCTTTTATTTCCTTTTTTTCCGATTCTTCAACGCCACCCTCAAAGAGAACCAGCAATGTTGCCCCTGTTTGGCCTCTGTCGACGCTCGCCACAGCAACACGGCTACGCCGCTTCTGCGATTATAAGCCCCGCCGGGATCTCAAATCCTGTCCGCCTCCTCCAACTTTTCCTGTTCCTGTCGCCACCTCCAAAACAAGCGGCCAGATATAGCGCCACTTCCGCCAAATGGAAAAAGATCCAAACTGCAGCGGCCTCTTCCTGTAAAACGAAAAATCCACGCCGCCTCCTAACCAAAAAATCGCACCGCAACTAGCCTCTGATACCACTTGTTGTGCGAAAACGATGCGGAAAAACAAAATCACACAACCACACACAATAAACACGATGCGATTTACGTGGTTCGGCGAGAAGCGCCTACATCCACGGGGAGGGGTTGTTCACTATCAACGGTGGGGAGAAAAATAAGAGGCCAATACAACTCCACACAACTCAACTCTCTCATCAAAAGAGAACCCTAACCCCTTTATATTTATAGGGAAAAGTTAGGGAAAATACATAAAGACCAAATTACCCCTCAAAACAACAGTCGACCCCTAGTGTGTGTATTGAAAAAATTGTGCTCATATTAATGCATGATCTATTAATTCATTTCTCCTTTTTTGCATGTCTTTTATTTCAAAACTAAGGCTTCCTTTGGCACGATGGTGGCTGTCATGAATATGAGAGTTAAATTATGTGATTGTTAACCGCAAATCCGCTATTTGTTAGTGACACCCCAAAATCTCATAAATTTTCGCGTCTTTTCGAAATACGTCTTATACATGCAATTTTAGGAAAAGTGCTCAACACGAAAGTTGTAGATCTTGACAACTCTCATCGAGATCAACAACTTTCGTGTTGAGCACTTTTTCCTAAAAATGCATGTACAAGACGTACTTTGGAAATACGCGTAGATTTTACGTCTTTCAGAAATACGCCTTGTACATGCAATTTCAGGAAAAGTGTTCAACACGAAAGTTGTAGATCTCGACGAGATCTACAACTTTCGTGTCGAACACTTTTCCTGAAATAGCATTTACAAGGCGTATTTCTAAAAGACGCGAAAAGTTAGCAGATTTTGGGGTGCGACTAGCCAATAACGGGTTGCGGTTAACAATCACCTTAAATTATCATTTGATAACGCTTATTGAAGAAACTCCATTCACTTTTATGTTCAAACTGATGAAGTTTCTTAGGCAATCGACTGTTTAACCCATACAATTACGGCTGCAACCACCGTGCCCACTGGAGGAACTATGTCTGGGCACGCTAGGGCACGTGCCCGACCGCTTTTTCCCGCGAATTTCACCGGGGGAGCAAAGAAATCTGCGATTTTGCCATCGCCCGCTGCTCCCGTGCCCTAGCGCAAGCCCGCTGCTCCCGTCCGTCGGTCGTCGCCCGCTGCTCCCGTCGCCCGCTGCCAGAAGGTTTCTTCTTCTTCTTCTTCTTCTTCTTCTTCTTCTTCTTCTTCTTCTAAACTCTTCTTCTTCTGAACTCTTCTTCTTCTTCTGAACTCTTCTTCTTCTTCTTCTGAACTCTTCTTCTTCTTCTTCTTCTGAACTCACTATTCTTCTTCTTCTGAACTCACTATTCTTCTTCTTCTTCTTCTGCTGAACTCACTATTCTTCTTCTTCTTCTGAATTCACTATTTTTCTTCTTCTTCTGAACTCACTATTCTTCTTCTTCTTCTTCTTCTGAACTCACTATTGCACCTAAATCAATGCACCTAAATCACCTACTGAACTCACTATTGCACCCAAATGAACTCATTATTGTACATAAATCACCTTCTGAACTCACTATTGCACCTAAAGCAACTCACTATTGCACCTAAATCACCTTCTGAACTCACTATTACACCTAAATCAGCTTCTGAACTCACTATTGCACCTAAAGCAACTCACTATTACACCTAAATCAACTCACTATTGCACCTAAATCAACTGAAATCTGGACTGTTTCAGTCCAGATTTCAGTGTGAAATCTGGACTGATTTCAGTCCAGATTTCACACTGAAATCTGGACTGATTTCAGTCCAGATTTCACACTGAAATCTGGACTGAAACAGTCAAGATTTCACAATTGAAATCTGGACTGAAACACTCCAGATTTCAAGTGAAATCTGGACTGAAATCAGTCCAGATTTCAATTGAAGGATTTCTATTAACTTTACTTCTGTCCTTATATTTGTTCATGTACTTATCTATGACAAACATGAATTTAGGTCATTGGGCAATTCAATCTTTGTTTTATCATTGGAAAACTGGATCAGGATTTGTTCATCGTGGATCAGATGAGATTTTTTTTGCCTTTCACATTCAAATTTTCTTGCAGAACTGATTATTTTTGATTTAGTTTGCTTAGGAGGGTCACCCGCCTTCAATTGGACGCGGTGTGTCTCCCTCGGTTCATTGCGAATCTCCGGGTCGATTGTGTCCGTCCCCGGCATATTTTTTGCATTAGTAATCCGACATGCGAGTCTGGATTTAGGCATGCTGTGTGAAGCCTACCCATGGCGGTAAGCCCGGATCGGTGATGTTTGTGATGTGCATATCGATTAGTTCTAGTTGCGCTAACGGGAATGTCTCGTCGATTATATGCAGTGTTTTAGTTAGTGCAATGGAGAAATTTTTTTCTAAAAAAGGAGCATGTCAAAGTTCGTTAGATTCTCAGGAGGTAGTTGCAATTGGTAAACGAAGCCGCGTAGACGAGTTCAAAATTGAAGATTTACCTTCAGACCCGGGCTTAAGACTTCCCATTAACTCCTACGATGCAAACATTCAAGAGTCTATACGAAGATATTATTTGCAAAAGGGTCCTTGTCAACCTCATCTAGAAAGTTTTCCCCAAATAGAAATCGGAAACAAAGATGAGTTTAAAAGCTGGTTAGAATACAGCAAAGAAAAAGATGCAGCATTTTGCCTTTACTGCTATATTTTTCCTCAAAGGGGTTGTGAGCCTACTTTTATCATGAGAGGCTTCAAAAAATTGAAAGATAAATCAGTATTGGACAAACATGTCGGAAGTCACACTACTTCACACAATGCTTCTAGAAAACTCTGCGAGTCTTTGATGAATAAAAAACAGGGTATTCAAATTGCTTTTGCAAGACAAGATGAACAACAAAGTTTGGATTATCGCGCACGTTTATATGCTTCAATCGATTGTGTTAGATTTCTTTTACGACAAGGATTATCTTTTCGTGGTCATGATGAGACTAAAGAGTCTACCAACAGAGGAAATTTCCTTGAGCTTTTGGAGTTTCTTGCATCACATAATAATGACATCAACTCAGTTGTGTTACAAAATGCTCCTCAAAACTGTCAACTTACATCGCCTAAGATTCAAAAAGAAATAGTATCAGCAATTGTAATAGAGACGACAAATAAAATTGTTCAAGACATTGGAGAAGACTGTTATACAATTTTAGTGGATGAATCACGTGATATATCTACAAAAGAGCAGATGTCTGTTGTTTTACGATATGTTAATTCAAATGGCACGATCACAGAACGTCTTCTTGGGTTTGTTCATATAGGAGATACTTCCGCGTTATCTCTTAAAGCAGCTATAGATAATTTATTTATGAGACATGATCTTAGTATTTCTAAATTGCGTGGGCAGGGATATGATGGTGCTAGCAATATGAAAGGAGAGTTCAGGGAGTTAAAAGCTTTAATTTTGAACGAGAATAGTTGCGCTTTCTATGTTCACTGTTTTGCACATCAACTGCAATTGGTACTGGTAGCTGTGGCAGAAAAAAATTCTGATATTGCTGAGCTTTTCACACTTATTAACACAGTAATGAATGTTGTTGGTGGCTCTTATAAACGTCGTGATTCTCTTAGAGCCTTGGAAGTTGATCGAGTTGCTATAGAGCTTGGATGTGGGGACTTGGAAAGTGGACGTGGGTTGAATCAACTTTTAGAGCTCAAACGTGCTGGTGACACAAGGTGGGGTCACATTATGACACATCTTTAAATTTTATTCGCATGTTCTCTTCTATTGTTGATGTGCTGGAGATTATGATAGTTGATGGGGCAGATGGAAATCAAAGAGGAATGGCAAGCGCACTTATCCAAGTTATCTTGACTTTCAAATTTGCATTTGTTATTCATTTGATGAAAAATATTTTGTCAAAAATAAATGAACTATCCCAAGCATTGCAGAGGAAATATCAAGATATTGTAAATGCAATGCATTTCGTAAAATTGTCAAAACTATTATTATTGAAGAAGAGAAATGATGAAGCCGAGTGGGAAATATTTATGGCCGAAGTCTCAACTTTCTGTAGAAAACATGACATAGAAGTCGTTAATATGGAAGAGAAGTTTGTTCATCAAGGTAGATCAAGACGCAATGCACGTGAGATTACAAATAAACATTATTTCATGATTGAAATTTTTAATGCAGTGCTTGATTGGATGCTAAATGAGTTAAATGATCGCTTTGATGAAGTAAACACAGAATTACTCTTATGTGTTGCTTGTCTAGACCCAAAGGATCATTTTAGTTCTTATGATAAACAAAAATTACTGCATCTTGCTGCATTATATCCGTATGATTTTACGCCAATAGAGTTGCAGTTACTTGAATGACAACTTGACATATATATTTTTGATATGCGATCTACATCAACGGACACATTTTCAGATATTAAAGGAATTAGTGACCTTCTGAAAAAAAAATGGTTGAATTAAAAAAAGATAATCACTATCAGTTAGTTTTTAGATTGTTGAAGTTGGCTTGCCTCTTACCAGTTACTACAGCTACTGTTGAAAGAACGTTTTCTGCAATAAAGATCATAAAGAATCGGTTGCGAAATAGAATGAGCGATGAATGAATGAATGATTTTGCTTGGTTGCTTACATTGAAAAAGAAGTTGCTGATACTATTACAACAGAAACTATTATTTCACGTTTTCAGAGCATGTGTCAACGGAAAGTATCTTGTTGAATTGTAAGTTTTTCAGATATAAACCTTTCTTTTGTAATATTGTGTTCAATTTTTTATTGTAATATTGTGTTCAATATTTTCCTTACATAAATATCTTTGCAAAAAAAAAATTCAGGGACGCTGCCCCCGAACCCCCTCTCATGGGGCGCTGCCCCACGAATCCTCCAAATTGACATTACTAAAATTGTGCCCGTGCGACTTCAAAATCTCAGTTCCGCCGCTGACCGTGCCAAAGGGAGTCTAAAGCCCATAACTCAGCAATCTCTATCAAAGAGACAATTGGGTGGGCCCATAAATGTGCTGCCACCTCTAATTTTCATTTGACTTTTTTCCGTTTGGGAGGGTGGCGGAGGTGACAAATAAAGTGGTGACAAATATTGTAGCCATCAAATTAAATAGGTCGCCAAACCCAAATGAAGAATATTGATTAATTGGATAATTAACTCCATCTAGAAACATTCTACCATATTTAGAATTTATTTGTTTTGAAAACAACCGCATCGACATTGCTGACATCCAAGTGATATAAATAATGCAACGTGCTCTATTATTGTTGAGTAGATTAGAAATTCATTCTCTTTGGGGGCGAATTTTTTTTCGATCCGTAGAGCGGACTTTCATTTGGTAGATTTTTTTGCTTGTTACTCTATATATATGAGTTATGTTCATCTCTGTAAAGACTCCATATGAAATATAATTTGATTTATTTTTCTGTCCATCATCTTTCTTGATAAGCATCCTTTTCGTTTTTTTAGATTTGATCAACATCATCTATTATTATATGCGGCAACACAGTAGCAATTTCGAACCTAGATTTAGAAAAGAAGCGGGGCAGAAAAACTTCCCGTCTGCGAGGGGACGAGGATGGGAAAAATTCTACTTTTATTGTTATCACAGTTTTATAGACTTTCGTTTGCGCTGCCGTGAGAAATGATTGTTTGAAAAAAAAAAGGAGATTTCAAGAGTTTTTTTTAAAGTTGGGGACTCAGCAATTTATTGTAAAGAGCTTTTTAATAAACCTATTTTACATAAGATCCGTTCATTTGGACGGCATATTTTCTTGATATCGCACATTTTTCATCATGTTGTGCATTTTTTGTTTGGCGGCACATTTTTTCACACTAGTGCATTTTTCGTCCGGGCACGTGTTTTTCGTCCGGGTGGGTATTTTTCAATAGGGCGCACTTTTTCTCGCATTTTTTGCCCGAACACACATTTTCTATCCGATGCACATTTTTAAGCTCGGGCAAGCATTTTTCAGCTTGTGCGAGCAATTTTTGCTAGCACGCAGTTTTCACCCGGGCGTGCATTTTTCGTTCTTGTGGGCACTTATGCACATTTTTCAACTAGACGAGCATTTTTAGCCCGGGCGCGCATTTTCGCTTAGCCGCCCATTTTTTCAGCACGGGCATGTTTTTTCCGCGAGCGGGTTTTTCCTCCTGTGCGCGCATTTTTCCCTTTAAGCGCGCATTTCCCCCTCGGGCAAGCTTTTATTCCCGGGCGTGCATTTTTCTGCTCGAGCGCACATTTTTTCTGTCAGGACACGTTTTTTTTTGCTCGGGCGCACTTTTTTAGTCTGGACATGCATTTTTCCGTTCAGACGCACATTTTTCTGTTTGAGTGCACACTTTTTGCCACAATGCGTATTATTAAAAAGTCAAAAAATTATTATTAAAACATTGTTATTACAAGCAAAAAAAATGTAAAAATTGTAAAGAGACCCTGTCTTTTTTGGAGAACTCTATTGACACCATTGATTTCCTATCAACGCCTCCACCATCCCAATGTGATCCTAAATATGTGCAACTATCCGGAGCCGCCTCGCTCTAGTTCTGCACCAGAAAAAGACGTCCGGTCTTGCCATCGGGCCACAACCCAAGCACCTTAAAGCCTCTCCGCGTCTGTTTCTCGACCGTGCCGCATTGTTGAGGCGGGGTCTCGAACCCGCAACCTCCATGATGAGGAGCCTTCAACCCATGCCTCATCACCTCCTTGATAAGCAGCTCAATTGGTGATGAGGAGTGCTTTGAAGGCTCCTTATCAAGTAAGTTGCGGGTTCGAGACCCCGCCTCAACAATGCGTCGCGGCAGAGAAAAAGGCGTGGAGAGGCTTTAGGGTGCTTGGGCTACAGCCCGGTGACGAAACCGGACGTTTTCCTCTGATGCCGAACCAGAGCTGAGCGGCTCTGGATCATTACAATATGCACTAAATCCTCACGATATATATATACACACACACACACAGAATAACATATATAAGCTCAATTTTTTTTAACCCTAAAAAACTTAAGCTGGTTCTCACACAATAAATGTCAGAATTAGGTAAATAATATATGCATTTGATAGTCAAGAACGAGATCTACAACTTTCGGGCCAGATTCCGGCTAAACCGTGAATTTTTTGGAAAAATGTTTTTCATGAAAGTTGTAGATCTCGTTCTTGGCTCTAAAATGCATATATTATTTGCCCAATTATGACTTGTATTATGGGAGAATCAACTCAAACTTTTTTAAGCTTAAAAAAGCTTGAGCTTATATATTCCTAAAATAACATATATAAGCTCAAGCTTTTTAAGACTAAAAAAGTTTGAGCTGGTTCTCCCAAAATACACGTCGTAATTAGACAAATTAATGATATTTGCATTTTGTAGTCAAGAACGAGATCTAAAACTTTCATGTTGAACATTCTTTCAAAATTTGCATGGTTTGGCCGGAATCTCGCCTGAAATGTTGCTGGCTCGAAATGAATATAATAATAATAAATTTCAAAATTCGAGTCAGCAACATTTCAGGTCAGATTGCGGCTAAACCGTGTAATTTTTTGAAAAATGTTCAACATGAAAGTTGTAGATCTCATTCTTGGCTATAAAATGCATATATTACACTACAAGAAAAACCATAATTAGCAAAGAGCAGAATACCTTGTTAATCCTTTAAATTCATTGTTAATTTTAATTAGCAACGAATTTAGAAACAAAAAAATTTCGTAGCTAATAAGCTCCTAGCTAATTTTAGCAACGAATTTTTTTCTTTCTATATATTAATGATTTTTTAGCAAGATATTTTATCCTTTCTAAATTAGGAAGGAATTTAAAGGATTAGCAAGGTATTCTTTCTATATATCAATGATTTTTTAGCAAAGTGTTTTATCCGTGATGAGGAGCCTTCAACCCATGCCTCATCACCTCCTTGATAAGCAGTTCAATTGGTGATGAGGAGTGCTTTGTAAGCTCCTTATCAAGTAAGTTACGGGTTTGAAACCCCGCCTCAACAATGCGTCGCGGCCGAGAAACAGACGTGGAGAGGCTTTAGGGTGCTTGGGCTACAGCCCAGTGACGAAACCGGACGTGTTCCTCTGATGCTGAACCAGAGTTGAGCGATGCCGAACCAGAGCTGAGCGGCTCTGGATCGTTACAATATGCATTAAATCCTCACGATATATATATATATATACACACACACACACACACAGAATAACATATATAAGCTCAATTTTTTTTAACCCTAAAGAACTTGAGCTGGTTCTCACACAATAAATGTCAGAATTAGGTAAATAATATATGCATTTGATAGCCAAGAACAAGATCAACAACTTTCGGGCCAGATTCCGGCTAAACCGTGAAATTTTTGGAAAACTGTTCAACATGAAAGTTGTAGATCTCGTTCTTGGCTATAAAATGCATATATTATTTGCCCAATTATGACTTGTATTGTGGGAGAACCAACTCAAACTTTTTTAGACTTAAAAAAGCTTGAGCTTATATATTCTTAAAATAACATATATAAGCTCAAGTTTTTTAAGACTAAAAAAGTTTGAGCTGACTCTCCCAAAATACACGTCGTAATTAGACAAATGATATTTGTATTTTGTAGTCAATAACGAGATCTAAAACTTTCATGTTAAACATTCTTTCAAAATTTGCACGGTTTGGCCGGAATCTCGCCTGAAATGTTGCTGGCTCGAAATGAAGATAATAAATTAATAATAATAAATTTCAAAATTCGAGCCAGCAACCTTTCGGGTCAGATTCCGGCTAAACCGTGCAAATTTTGGAAAAATGTTCAACATGAAAGTTGTAGATCTCATTTTTGGCTATAAAAATGCATATATTACACTACAAAAAACCATAATTAGCAAAGAGCAGAATACATTGCTAATCCTTTAAATTCGTTGCTAATTTTAATTAGCAACGAATTTAGAAACAAAAAAATTTTCCTAGCTAATAAGCTCCTAGCTAATTTTAGCAACGAAATTTTTTCTTTCTATATATCAATAATTTTTTAACAAGGTATTTTATCCTTTCTAAATTAGGAAGAAATTCTGTTTTTGTTTCTAAAAAATATATTTGTTTAATTGTATATACTAGGTTTTGGACACACAACTTACTCCAAACAACTAACCATTCTTACCAACTGCTCTAACTTAATTCTTTGTTTATAAGTAGAGCTGTCACTTAAAACCGAAAACCGCAAACCGAATCGGAACCGAACCAGAACCGCAAAGAACCAGATGTACAACCCCGTGTCCGCCGAAGGGGCCCAAGCAAGCAGGCGGGCCGGGCCCCAGCCGCCTCTCTCAGGCGGGCCAGCCCCCGCTCGCCTCTCCTAGGCGGGCCGGGCCCCAGCCGCCTCTCTCAAGCGGGCCAGCCCCCGCTCGCTTCTCCTAGGCGGGCCGGGCCCCCAGCCGCCTCTCTCAGGCGGATCGGCTGCAGTCCACCTCCCTCCAGATGACAGGGGGTGACTCGACAAGAGGTGCGCATAACCAGCCAGAACAGCGGGGTTTGGCTGTTGGCAGGCCAACCCAAGGGGCTCTTTAGTAAATTCAGGCTACCAGGGGCAGGTTATTTGCAGACCATCCAAGGTAATCTATAAATAAGACCCAAGGGGTACCTCAGAAGGCACGCTTACTAGTTCACAAATCTTATAGCGCTTTCTGAGGTACCTTAGCCCGGCAACTGGTTAAGGAGGGGAAGCGCTCTAAGATCTTCCGGGTGTGTGGTGGGACCTCCGAGCCGGGCCCTTGGTCCTGTCCTCTGTTTTTCTTTCCCTTGTTGTTTCTCTTGCAGGAGCGAAGTAGGTGCGAGACCACCCCTTCCCCAAGGGTCGAACTCCACAGAGGCCGGTTTCCGGTTTCAACATTTTGGTGCGGTGAGCGTGGAGCGTGGTCAGCAAGGAAAACCTTCAGCAAGTTCGATGACGGGAGAGGAAGGACAAGGATCAGGCAGGGGCAGCTCGCCACCCCCTCCCCCACCTCCAGCGGCGAGCGTGTCAGCAGAACTTAGGGAGGAGATCCTCGGGCTCGTCAGGACCGCCCTCGGCATGCGAGCGGAGAGCGCGACACCAGTAGTCCCAGTAGTCGCCGCTCCCGCACTCGGCGACGACGCGCCGCTCAGGCGACCGGGGAAGGAACCCGCCGAGAGAGGCGAGCGCGAGTTCCAGGGGCGAGTTCTGTTCCCCGGCTCGGCCGCAGAATACCATTTTGGCGAGACGGCGGGGAGAGAGTTCCCCCCTCGCCCAGCTGAGGGAGGAAGCCCCTTCAGCGAGTTCGTCTCCTCCGCCCCAGTTCCAGAGGGGTTTCGTGAGCCGGAGATGACCTACTACTCCGGAAAGGGAGACCCTGTCCACCACATCCAGTGGTTTGAGGACATGGTCTCTATTCGACAGATGTCCGACGGCTTCAAGTGCCGACTCTTCGCCATCACCCTCCGAGAGAAGGCGAGAGAATGGTTCCACCAGCTCCCGACCGGGTCCATCTTCTGTTTCGAGGACCTGCGTCGGGGGTTCATGTTAAGGTTCACCACTTCCAAGAAGAGGAAGAAGGAGGTGGAGTTCTTGTTCCGTGTCAAGCAGAGGGTGGGAGAGACCCTGGGGAGTTACCTGGACAGATTCCAAGAGGAGTTGTCTCAAGTGCAGGAGATGCCAGGGCACACCATGATGGTGGCCTTCACCCTGGGTCTCCAATCCGGGTTCTTCGCAATGGAACTCAAGAGGTCCCCCCCAGTATCTTTTGAGGTGCTCCTAGAGAGGGCGGCTAGGGAGGCCGATATGGAGGCAGCACACCCGGAGTTTGCCCGAAGGTTGGCCAGATGGGCCGTGGAGGAAGAGAGGCCAAGGGGTGGCCGAGGTCAGGAGGAGAGAAGGGTTGAGCCCCGGCAGAGGGAACAGCCGCCGCCGCCGCAGCATCAGCAGCAACCCAGGCAGGGGAGACAGGAGCCGAACTTTCGGCTGGGCTGGAGACCCGAGTGGCAGGAGCCCGGGGCAAGGAGAGGGTTCCGCGGAGGGGACTACCGTCAAGGAGGACAGGGTCAGTTCTACCCTCCGGGCGGGATGCAGGGCCAGAGGCCGGCCCTCCCCGACCAGGAGCAGGCTATGGCCATAGCATTGGGAGAAAGGAGAAGAGCAGCACGGAGAAGAAGAAGGGATGTGAGGGTGGAGTTGCCTTACTGCGACTTCCATCAGGAGGAGGGGCACGCCACAGCCACGTGCCCCGAGTTCCTCGAGATGAGGGGCAACCGGGAGCAGCAACAACAACAGCGTCCGGAAGTACGGATTGAGGAAATCCGGCCTCGGGCGGAGGAGGGTCGGTGCGAAGACCGGGCGGATGTGGGCTCCCGAGGTAGGATCGGAGCGATCCACGGGGGGGCTGGGATCGAGGCTTCCCGCAAGTCAAGCCTCCACACTATGTACCGCAGGAGCGTTGGCTCCACGTCCCAGTCCCCTCCCCCGGACGAGAAAATCACCTTTTCCATGGAGGACATGCCGGGTCACGAGGACCCCTTCTGCGATGCGCTGGTCATCCAGACAGCCATCGAGGACTTCACCGTCCCCCGGATCCTCGTCGATAACGGGAGCTCGGTCAACGTCATCTTCAAGAAGGCGTTCGATGCGATGAAGGTGGAGGCCCGAAGGGTGTTGACCTCGGACGGACCCCTGTTCGGCTTCTCAGGGGAGAGGAAGGAGGTTGAGGGAGGAGTGGGACTCCATGTCGTTCTGGGGGGGCAGTCCCGCAATTGCAAGTTCGTCATCGTGGACGCCCCCAGCAGCTACAGCGCCATCTTCGGGAGGCCTCTCATCAGCGCCTTCCGCTGCGTCCCCTCATCCTTCCACCAATGCCTAAAATTTAACGTCGAGGGGGTCCAGGTTCGGGTCCGCGGAGACCCCAAGGAAGCGAGGGAGTGCTATGTCACGGCGGTGAACTCCATCTCTTGGCTGGAGGGAGCCGAGGAGATGGGGCGGAGGCTGAGGGAGGAGGAGCCGGAAGCGGGCGGGGATGAGATGGAGGTGGAGGAGAGTCGCGCCCAGGAGAAGGTCGCTGAGGAGATTCAGGAGCCGGCTGAGGCGATGGCCGTTGCAGAAGCTGAGGAGGAGGTCCTCGCCTTCGACGAGGGGGAGACTGAGGAGTGGGAGGCACAGTCCCGCCTTGAGGCGGCAGAGGAGGTGGCGGAGATGGAGGTTCTAACCACCGGAGGCAGGGTGGAGAGGATCCGCATCAGCGGAGGATTGACCCCGGAGGCTCAAGGCCGGATGCTGGAGTGCGTCCAGAAGAACGTGGACATCTTCGCATGGAGTGCCGCGGAGATGTCCGGGATCGACTCCAACATCGCCTGCCACCGCCTCAACCTGGACCCGGAGGCTCCCCCCATCCGACAAAAGAAGAGGCCCGTTGCGGACAAGTTCGCCGAGCCCATCAGGGAGGAAGTAGCAAAGCTCCTCAAGGCCGGCTTTGTATCCGAAATCCAATACCCCGGCTGGGTCTCCAATGTTGTAATGGTTAAAAAAGGAGACGGCCGGTGGAGGATGTGTATCGATTTTTCCCTTCTTAATAAATCATGCCCTAAAGATTGTTACCCCTTGCCTCGGATCGACGCGCTGGTTGACTCAGCCGTCGGTTTCCCTTTGATGAGTTTTCTAGATGCCTTTTCAGGTTATCACCAAATCAGGATGCACCCTCCGGACGTCAAAGATGTCTCATTCATCACAGGGGATGGATGCTATAGTTATAAAATGATGCCCTTCGGGCTGAAAAATGCAGGGGCGACCTACCAGAGAATGATGGACAGGGTCTTTCAAGGGCAAAAGGGAAGGAACCTGGAAGTTTATGTAGACGATCTCATGGTCAAGAGTCCGGACCTCGACTCCCACCTCCGGGACCTGGAGGAGACCTTTGCCACTCTCCGCGGGTGCCAGATGAGGCTGAACCCCCTCAAATGCACCTTCGGGTCAGGCAGAGGAAAATTCTTGGGGCATCTCCTCACCCCTGCCGGCGTAGAGCCCAACCCCGACAAGGTGAGGGCAATCCTGGAGTTGGAGTCTCCGCGGAATGCGAAGGAAGTGCAGCGATTGACTGGGAGGCTGGCGGGACTGAGCAGGTTCCTCTCACGGGCCGAGGAGAAATGCTCTCCGTTCTTTAAAAGCTTGAGAGGAGGCCAAAAATTCGAGTGGACCTCGGAGTGCGAGGAGGCATTCCAGGCCCTAAAGAAGCAGTTGACTCAGGCCCCCCTACTACAAGGGCCAAAGGAGGGGGAGGACTTATTCCTGTACTTAGGGGCTGGGACCGAGGCCCTGAGCTCTGTTTTAGTTCGGGAAGAAGGGAAGAGACAACTCCCAGTTTACTATGTAAGTCGGGTCTTGAGGAAGGCCGAGCTCCGGTACCCCATCCTAGAGAAGCTGGCCTTCGCCCTCATCATCTCGGCCCGGAGGCTCCGGCCCTATTTCCAGGCACACTCGATCCGAGTGGTGACTGACCACCCTCTCCGCAACATCTTCGAGGGGGTGGAGCATTCTGGCAGGTTGGCCAAGTGGTCGGTGGAGCTGAGCGAGTTCGACATCTCCTTCATACCTCGCCTCTCGATCAAGGCCCAAGCCATGGCCGATTTCCTGGCTGACTATGTGGTCGAGGTGGCAGAGGAAGAACTCACTCGCCCGGTTCCCTGGAAGGTCATGGTGGATGGTGCGTCAGGGAGGCACTCCCTGGGGGCTGGGGTCATCTTGGAAAGCCCCCAGGGGGTGAGGATCGAGCAAACGGTGGTGGTGCATTTCCCCATCACCAACAATCAGGCCGAGTATGAGGCCGTGATTGCGGGTCTACGCCTGGCCAGGGAGCTGGGGGTGCACGATGTGGAGGTCCTCACTGACTCCCTGGTGGTGGCCTCCCAGATCAACGGGGAATTCGAGGCAAGGGATCCCACCCTGCAGCGTTACTTGGCGAAGGTAAAGGGAGTCATCGGCACCTTCCAGACTTTCTCCATCCGGCGCGTGCCTCGGGAGGATAACGAGCAGGTGGACCAGCTGGCAAAGCATGGACCCCGGGCGGGGGGAACCATCACAGACCTCTTTCGCCCATCCATCGAGGAGGGGGAGCTGATGGAGGTGGAACAACACCCCTCCTGGATGGACCCATTCGTCACTTTCCTGACCACCGGGGAGTACCC
Source organism: Platanthera zijinensis (assembly GCA_039513925.1). Classification (NCBI taxonomy): domain Eukaryota; kingdom Viridiplantae; phylum Streptophyta; class Magnoliopsida; order Asparagales; family Orchidaceae; genus Platanthera; species Platanthera zijinensis. The sequence goes on from CM077088.1 coordinate 33,932,456, forward strand.
TACGGGAATGGACGGAAAGAAACTCAAATACAAATCGGCATACTACCTCATGCGAGATGGCCAGTTATATCGAAAAACTCTCTCAGGGATGCTGGCGCGTTGTGTGGGCGAGAGGGAGGTCCCGAAGATTCTAGAAGAGGTCCACTCCGGGGAGTGTGGGAGTCACTCTGGAAGTCGAACCTTAGAAGGCCGGATCGTCAGGCAGGGATACTTTTGGCCGACTCTAGGTCTCGACGCGGCAAAATTCACAAAGGAATGCCATAAGTGCCAGCTATTTGCTCCCCTCCAACTGCAACCGGCCCAGCGCCTCAGGAGTATCACAGCTCCCTGGCCATTCGCCATCTGGGGAATGGACCTGGTCGGGCCCTTCCCCCAAGCCAGCGGCCAGAGGAGGTTCCTGCTCGTGATGATTGATTACTTCTCCAAGTGGCTGGAAGTTAAGGCGCTGGCCAAGGTGACCTCCCAGGTCGTCAGAAACTTTGTGTGGGGGGAGATCATCTGTCGTCATGGGTTGCCCCAGGCCATCGTCACAGACAATGGCCCTCAATTCGCCAGTGCCGAGTTCACCAGCTTCTGCGAGCAGCTCGGGATCGACCTCAGGTTTGCCTCAGTTCATCACCCCCGAAGCAATGGGCAGGTAGAAGCGGCAAACAAGATTATCGTTAACCTCCTCAAGAAAAAGGTGGAGAACTTGAGAGGAAGCTGGGTGGAGCAACTCCCCTCGATCCTCTGGGCCCTCCGAACCACACCCAACACAGCAACAGGGGAGACGCCTTTCAAACTCTCCCACGGGTGCGAGGCAGTACTTCCGGTGGAGTTTGAAGTCCGGACACCTCGGGTAGTCGGGGCCGGAGAACACAAAGAGGAATGGAGAGCCCATAATGAAGAAGAGTTACGGCTCTCTCTCGACATGGTTGAGGAACTGCGGGACCTTTCAGCCGTGAGACAGGAGGAGATAAAGAGAAGAATGGCCAAGTATTTCGACAAGCACGTCAGAGTCAAGCAGTTTGCCGAAGGAGATTTGGTCCTGAGGAAGGTGGACGCGGCAGGGAGATCAGCCGTAGTGGGAAAGCTCCACCCCAATTGGGAGGGACCATTCATCGTGCAGGAGGCATTGAAGTCGGGGGGATACCGCCTCCGGAATGTGGAGGGCGAGACCCTAAGTCTCACTTGGAGTGGAGACGACTTGAAGCGTTTTTTTCCCTGAAACTATGTAAATCATGTTCAATCTCTAGTGGAATTTCTGGCAAGAATCTTGTTTCCCCCCCCCCCCCGATGATAGATGAATGTCACTGCCCCAGACCCCGAGCAGATCCCGCTGCCAGGCTCTCACCAAGCCGGCAGGGCTGGATGTCACTCGGAGGAGACTGCCCCAGACCCCGAGCAGATCCCGCTGCCAGGCTCTCACCAAGCTGGCAGGGCTGGATGTCACTCGGAGGAGTCTGCCTCAGACCCCGAGCAGATCCCGCTGCCAGGCTCTCACCAAGCTGGCAGGGCTGGATGTCACTCGGAGGAGACTGCCCCAGACCCCGAGCAGATCCCGCTGCCAGGCTCTCACCAAGCTGGCAGGGCTGGAGGTCACTCGGAGGAGTCCGCCTCAGACCCCGAGCAGATCCCGCTGCCAGGCTCTCACCAAGCTGGCAGGGCTGGATGTCACTCGGAGGAGTCCGCCTCAGACCCCGAGCAGATCCCGCTGCCAGGCTCTCACCAAGCTGGCAGGGCTGGATGTCACTCGGAGGAGTCCGCCTCAGACCCCGAGCAGATCCCGCTGCCAGGCTCTCACCAAGCTGGCAGGGCTGGATGTCACTCGGAGGAGTCGGCCTCAGACCCCGAGCAGATCCCGCTGCCAGGCTCTCACCAAGCTGGCAGGGCTGGATGTCACTCGGAGGAGTCCGCCTCAGACCCCGAGCAGATCCCGCTGCCAGGCTCTCACCAAGCTGGCAGGGCTGGATGTCACTCGGAGGAGTCTGCCTCAGACCCCGAGCAGATCCCGCTGCCAGGCTCTCACCAAGCTGGCAGGGCTGGATGTCACTCGGAGGAGCCCGCCTCAAACCCCGAGCAGACCCCGCTGCCAGGCTCCCGCCAAGCTGACAGGGCTGGAGGTCACTCAGAGGGGTCTACCCCAGACCCTAGGCAGGATCGGGCCGTCGACCCCTCGCCGGGCAACCAGGGATTAGACACCATCCCCAAGGAATGTCCGGGCGAGTCGGCGAGCCAAGAAGGTTGGTCCCAGCGCGTAAAGGGACGAGCCTTAAGCGCAACGCGCGAGGGAAGGGGTTGGGCTCTCGCGGCGCAAGAAATTGAACGAGGCGGACCAGCAAAAATGCTCGGGCAAGACGGCGAGCCAAGAAGGCCGGCCCCGGGGGATAAAGGGGCGAGCCCTAAGCATGGCATGTGAATGGAGGGATCAGACTATCACGTCGCCAGAAGTCGGGTGAGCGGGCCGGTCAGGATGACCTTATGAGGCCGCAACGCCGGCCCCAACCCACCACTCGGCGGGTCATAGGGTGAATTAGGGGCAAAGGCTCGGAAGCGCCAAGCCCCCCCGAGAGGCCGACCCACACGAAGTCTTTACGCACAGAGGACGGGCCCAGTCCACTCGCGTCGCGGAAGGTGCGACTCGCCGCTCGCGTCGCGCCGGCTTTAGTGTCTCAAACCTAGATCTACGTCCCGAATCTCAAATGGGCGGGCGGCCTCCCTTGCTCGCTCGCAGCAACGAAAATCAGAGAATCAACAAACAACGCACGGTAGCGATTGCGAGGCGAGAAATAATTGACAATCGAGGAAGTAAATGAAGTGAATATATTCTTATACAATTATAACTGCGGCCCGCTGAGCAGTCGCACAAAAACAAAGAAAAAACAAAATACATGTCCAGAGAAGGGGGGAGAAAAAAGCCACAAGACGGCGGGCCCTTCAGATGCGGTGGAACCCTCCTGGCTTGGGTACTGGAAGGAACAGCTCCGGCACCACTTCGGTCACCCGCAAGCCAGAGCACTCGTCCTTGAGGAGCTTGGCCCGCTGCAACGTCTTGAAGAGGTACGTCACCGCGTCGGCCCCGTTCTCTTGCATCAGAACCGCCAGGTCATACTCGCTGTGGTGAACGAGTTTACAGCCGCTCGAGGAGGCCGGCGGGACGACAGCAGCAGCCTCGAGCGCACCCACCCGCGCCCGCAGGGTCTGGTTCTCCAGCTGGAGGGTGGCGATCTCGGTACCAAGTCGGCTGGCGGTCACCGCATCCTGCAAAGAAATTTATTAGGACGAGTCGCGGGATAAAGGCGGGTGCGAGTGAGATGGCTTACCGCGCCACCTTGGTACTGCGCGAGGGCGGCGTCAGCCGCTTCGAGCCGCCTCCGCAGGTCATCCGCCTCCTCCTGGGCGAGCTTGCGGGCCTCCTCCTTCTCATCGATCAACTTGTTGAGCGAGGGGGCATCTCTGTCCAACCGGAGGCATCGCCGGCCGACCATGTGAGCCAGGGCGAGGCTTTGAAATTGCGCCCGCGCGCTCTCATAAATAAGCACCCGCGTGGCCTCCTCGCCGTAGGTAGAGGCGTCCTCCCGCCCGTACACGCCGAAGGAGAGATTGAAGGCGTCCCTGGAGGCGGTGTCCTGCTCCGACCAGCTAGGCAGCAGCGAGGATACCGAGATGCGGTTGCCCTCCTTGTCCCACTGAAGTAACGGGGCACCGGATCGGTCCGTGGGCCCTTCGCCGTAGCCGAAGTTGGGATGCCCTCGGGGAACCGGCTTCTCGGCGGGCCGAGTCGCCGCGAGCGGCCGCGACGACCCAGCCGCCCCGCCGGCGGGATCAGCGGTCGAGGGAACCGCAGGGGCAGGGGCAGAAGATGGTTGATCCGCGGGGGCCTTGCCCTTGTCGCCGACCGAAGGAGCCTGACCGCCCGTTTTATTCGGCTTCTTTGGAGGAGGGCCCTGAGACAGCTCACCTCCGGATCGCTTCTGGCCGACGGGAGCCGAGAGCTCGCGGTGAGCTAAGGCTGCCGCTTCCGCACGGCCAAGCTCGCCCAAAGCGGACCGCGCGCTCTCGTAAGGCGGGCGGAGAGGGACGTCGCGCTCGCCTGCAGGAACAGGAGTTAGAAAAGCCAAGGTACGATTCAAGCAGAGGCGAGCGAGCCGCTTACCTTCCCCAGGCGGGACGGGGACGAGGTCGTCCAGATTCCGGCGGAGGAAGGCGACCTCGAAGTTCTTCCCGGCGAAGAACTCATATAGCTTCGCCTCATGGCCCCCCAGGCTAGGGGGCCGATAGCTCGCCTCGCCGAGTTGCACCGGCGAGAACGGAATGTTGCCGAAGTCGCCCTTGACGAAGACGAACTTCTTGAGCCAGTTGTGGCTCTTGTTGACCGTCTCCCGCACCTTGGCGTGCATGCTCGCGAAGCACGCGGTCCCGTCCTTATTCGCGCGGAAGGAGAACAGCTTGCGGAAGACCGCAAGGCTGAACTCGATCCTCTCCTCGCGAAGGTAGCAGGCGAACCCGACTACGACAGCGATGGAGTTCGGGGTCAGCTGCCCCGGGACGACCCCATAATACTTGAAGACCTGGCGGACTTCCGGCCAGAGGGGTAGCCGGAGCCCCGCCTCGAAGTGGGCCGTCGGGAGAGCCAGCTCATCGCCTGAGAGCTCGTTGATCCGTTCATCCTTCCCGGGCCGCCTCGCCACGAAGCTAGGCGGGATGAAATTGCCAACGGTGTCCAGAAACTCCTTCTCCGAGACCGAGGCGGGAGGGAAGCTGTGGTCGGCAAAGATCCAGGCACACCTGCCCCTCCCGTCCGCTTCGCCACTGCCGCCCGTCATCTCGCGGGATTGATAAGCAAGCCGAGCGAGAGGAAAGAGGAAAGAGAGGGTTCTCGCGGGGTAAAATGGGAAGGGCTCTTGAATGCGGTAGGTAAAATAATAAATGAAGGGCCTATTTATAGGGCCGGGAAAAGGGCGGGAAAAATCGGAAAAGGCAGGAAAGTGAACTGACAGCAGAGCCAGCCCCGACGCTTCGATTCCCGAGCCCCGCCCGGGTCCGCGTCGAATCGCCGGTCGGCCGCGAGATTCTCCCGGCCGCGAGCCATCCCCTCTCCCGCGCAGAGTAGATTTTGAGAGGAATGCCCAGTCGAGGGGGGACGAGCGAACCGCCCGCCTCTTCTAGGCGGGCCGGCCCTCGCTCGCCTCTTCTAGGCGGGCCGGCCCTCGCTCGCCTCTTCTAGGCGGACCGGCCCTCGCTCGCCCCTTCTAGGCGGGCCGGCCCTCGCTCGCCTCTTCTAGGCGGGCCGGCCCTCGCTCGCCTCTTCTAGGCGGGCCGACCCTTACCCGCCTCAACTAGGCAGGCTCTCCAGGGTTAAAGCTGAGAACCCAGCAAAAAAAGAAATGAGAATAAATGATAAATAAATAAAAAAAAAGGGGGGAAAGAGAAAGGCATGCGCCCTGGAACGGGCGAGAAGACCCCTGAATTATTACAAGCAATCGTTCTTGGATAATATCCGACACTGACACACTGGGATGGATCGCATCGAGACGATTCAGACCCTGCGAGCAACTGCGGGCACGGGCGGGCGAGGCAGGTGGCTTAGTACTCAATCCATTTCCACCTACCCCGCCTCTGCGAGCCGGTTCGAGGCGGCACGCGAGAGTCATGATACTCCCGAACCGCCGCCAGCTCCCGCTTGGTCTGATCGGCCTGTTTCGAAATGTTTGACAGCCGCTCCTCAGCTCGCGTAATATGCGCGCCCGGAGATGTCGGCTCATCCTCCTCAGCCGAGCCCCTTGCCCCCTCCAAAGCAGCGAGTCGCTCCTCCGCCCTGACTCTGTCTCTCTCCATCCCCACGAAGGCCTCTTTGAGCAGCATCGTGTGTTTCTGAAACATTCGCGCCACCTGCGCCTTCATCTTCTCGCTATCGTGCGGGTCGCCCAAGAAGTCCGCGATGTCTTCCGGCTCCACGGGAGGCGAGTACCCCTCGCTCATCTCGACATCGGAAGAAGCGGCGCGATACCCTGCAGAAGCGAGGTCAGAAGCAGACGAGCGGCGAATGGGTTAACTTCAGGGGGGTTACCTGGCGTCGGTACGTCTCCCGCGTCGGGAGCAGACCGAGAGGAACCCGGCCGACCTTGGAATGATTTCCCTCCCGGGGCGACGAGCGGCTTCCCCAGACCCTGGACTCTCAGCGGGGGAGGAGTCGCAGGAAGGCTGCGCGCTGGAGAGAATGGACTGACGCCCAGGTCGACCATCTCCACGGAGAGATCCGCAAGGTTCCCGGAGCCCCCTTCCAATGCATCTTCAGGGGGCGTCTCCTGCGAAGGAAAAAGTCAGTAGAAAGCATAGGTCACAGGGCGAAACCACGCACCCAGATTCAACCTCGGAGCCGCCGGAACCCAGATCATCACTCGGCGTGGAACGACGGACAACCTTTCCCTTTGCCGGCTTAAACTGCGGGCCGGAGGATATGGGCGCCAACCACGGGGCGGCCGCGAGGGCCTCCTCCCGACCCTCCTCCCTAGCGGCAGCTAACCGAGCACGTATCTCCTCAGACGCAGGCATCTCCTGGCATCAAACCACGCAGGAAGCAAGAGGAGAGGGCCAGTTATCGAAGGCCCGGTGGCTTATTTATAGCTAAAAGGCGGGTCCCACCAAAAGATTCCCTCCAGCTCAGCAAGGACGTCACCGGACACGAGGGTTGGACATTTCTTTCCGAGCTTCTGCGAAGCACGCAAAGATCGGGGATTGTGTACAACCCCGTGTCCGCCGAAGGGGCCCAAGCAAGCAGGCGGGCCGGGCCCCAGCCGCCTCTCTCAGGCGGGCCAGCCCCCGCTCGCCTCTCCTAGGCGGGCCGGGCCCCAGCCGCCTCTCTCAGGCAGGCCAGCCCCCGCTCGCTTCTCCTAGGCGGGCCGGGCCCCCAGCCGCCTCTCTCAGGCGGATCGGCTGCAGTCCACCTCCCTCCAGATGACAGGGGGTGACTCGACAAGAGGTGCGCATAACCAGCCAGAACAGCGGGGTTTGGCTGTTGGCAGGCCAACCCAAGGGGCTCTTTAGTAAATTCAGGCTACCAGGGGCAGGTTATTTGCAGACCATCCAAGGTAATCTATAAATAAGACCCAAGGGGTACCTCAGAAGGCACGCTTACTAGTTCACAAATCTTATAGCGCTTTCTGAGGTACCTTAGCCCGGCAACTGGTTAAGAAGGGGAAGCGCTCTAAGATCTTCCGGGTGTGTGGTGGGACCTCCGAGCCGGGCCCTTGGTCCTGTCCTCTGTTTTTCTTTCCCTTGTTGTTTCTCTTGCAGAGCGAAGTAGGTGCGAGACCACCCCTTCCCCAAGGGTCGAACTCCACAGAGGCCGGTTTCCGGTTTCAACACCAGACCGAACCGTTCGCAAATTATTCGGGTTCCGGTTTTAATTTTGGAACCGTGAACAACATTGGTCCGGGTGTAATTCTTAAATTTTATTATCCGAACCGGAACCAGAACCGCAACATAGAAGTCTCAAGCTGCTTCAAGATTTTTAGACCCGATTCGAACCGGACCGAAGTAGAACCGAACCGCAACCTGTTTATTATTATTATTATATTGTTATTATTTTATAATTTATCTATAATATTTATGCTTACTATCATGAGTGAAGCTGGTGCAGTTTGAACCCAAATCACAATTGCACTAAAGAGGATCGATTTTGGACCGATCAAAACTTCACCGCATAAAAATTGTGTGGTATGGTTTGACATTTGTGCGGTTTGAAGTCAATTTTTGATTGCACTTTTGATTTTTTATGCAGTTATATAATATATTTTCAATAATACTTATATATTTTTTTGAAATATTTTATTTAAAAATATAGAAGATATACAACTACTATTTATTAGTAATCATGAAAGACAATTAATTGTAGTCGGTTGTTATGGTTGAGCATGCCGACGAGACATACACAAGCCAACTAGAATTCGTGGCAAGTGTAAACGCATAGGAAGGCGATTGATACTATCCCACCAATCGTTGAAAAGACCGTCGAGAAATGCGCAACATAATTATTTCTATTTTGATATTGTTTTGAGTTTTACTGTTTGCAGTCCGCTTTTATTTCATTTTGCCAAGTTTGATTTTGATTTTACTTAGAACAGATTGGAACCGGACCGAACCGCATGGAACCGGACCGAACCGTTAGTGGCTGGTTTGGTTTTGGTTCTTGTTGAACCGTAACCGGAACCGTTGACACGACAATTCCAAAAATTAAGCTGGAACCGGAACTAGAACCGGAACCGGTCAAACCAAATAAGGTTTTGGTTCTAATTTGAAGAACCGTTATCTTAGTGGTTTAGTTTATGATTCTAGTAGAACCGGAACCGAACCGGAACCGTGACAGCTCTATTTATAAGTGACAATATTATTTATATGTAACGTATACATAATTCATAAAATTATATACTCAAATATAAATATATAATATATAAATTTCTTTATATATAACATATATATTTCTTTATATAATATATATTTATATTATATAATATATTTATATTATATAATATATTTATATATATTAATTATAAATATAATATATATTTATTATATATATAATGATATTTTTTTGTTATATATATATGTTGCTATATAATAATTGAATATAATCTTATAATATATAACTATTTGTATAGTTATTTATATTATATATTGTTCATATAATTTATATTTATTATAATTATAGTTAATTTGTTAAATACTAATAATTTTTATTAATTTATAAATTTAGATATACGATTTTAAATAAATTATACAAATATAAAATTATATAAATAATTACATATATTATTAATTATTTTTTTGAATACAAATAATTTACACTATTTATAAATATATTAAACAACAATTATGTTTTATAGCAAAGGATAATTTTGTAAGATAGAGTCATGCCATTTTTTGGAAAAAAAATTCATCAATAAATATTTCTCAAAAAAAAATTTAATGCAAAATTTTGATTTGCAATAAATATTTTTCAAATTCGGTTTGCACATAACATTTGCCATATTTTAATGCAAAAGTTTTAGCATAAAATTTTTGAAAGAAAAAATTTCGTTGCAATTTAACAATAAGTATTTAGCAACAAAATATTTCGTTGTTATTTTTGCAACAAAATATTTTGTTGCTATTTTTGTAGCTAAAAACAAATATTATATATTTTGCTAAATTCGTTTCTAATTAGCAACAAACTAGTAAGTCTTTCTAATTTCCATTGTTAATTCATGTTTTTCTTGTAGTGTTATTTGTCTAATTCCGAACCTAGATTTAGGAAAGAAGCTCGGGCAGAAAAATTTCCCGTTTGAGGGAGGCTCGGGGATGGGAAAAATCTACCTTTATTGTCATCACAGTTCTATAGACTTTAATTTCGTTTGCGGAGCCGTGACAAATGATTCTTTGAAAAAAAGAGTTAGCGACATTTTTTTTTAAAGTTGGGGACTCACAATTTATCGTAAAGAGTTTTTTTAATAAACCAACTTTACATATGGTCCGTTCATTTGGACGGCAAATTTTCGTCATATCGCACAATTTTCATCATGTTGTGCATTTTTTGTTCAGCGGCACATTTTTCACACGAGTGCATTTTTTGCTCAAGCGCGTTTTTTTCGTCCGGATGGGTATTTTTCATAGGGCACACACTTTTTCTCACATTTTTTGCCCGGACACTTTTTCTACCCGGATGCATATTTTTAAGCTCGGGCATGCATTTTTCAGCTTGTGCGAGCAATTTTTGCTAGCACGCATTTTTCACCCGGCCGTGCATTGTTTGTCCTGGTGGGCACTTCTACACATTTTTCTCTTGGACCAGCATTTTTAGCACGAGCGTGCATTTTTCGCTTAGCCGCCCATTTTTTCAGCACTGTCATGTTTTTTCCGCCCTCGGGTTTTTCCTCCTGTGTGCGCATTTTTCCCTTTAAGCGCGCATTTCCCTCTCGTGCAAGCTTTTTATGCCCGGGCGCGCATTTTTCTGCTCGGGCGCACATTTTTCCTCCCGGACACGCTTTTTTTCCAAGACGCACTTTTTCAGTCTGGACATGCATTTTTCCGCTCAAACGCACATTTTTCAGTTTGAGTGCACACTTTTTGCCACAATGCGTATCATTAAAAAGTCAAAAAATTATTATTAAAACATTGTTATTACAAGATAAAAAAATGTAAAAATTATTTTTTAAAATACTCATATGAAGATTTTTCAAAGAGACCGAGAACTCTATTGGCACAATTGATTTCCTATAAACGCATCCACCATCCCAATGTGAGCCTAAATACGTGCAACTATCCAGAGCCACCCCGCTGCACCAGAGAAACACGTCCGGTCTTGTCACCGGGCTGCAGCCTAAGCACCTCAAAGCCTCTCCGCATCTTTTTCTCGACCGCGGCGCATTGTTGAGGCGGGGTCTCGAACCCGCAACTTCCGTGATAAGGAGCCTTCAAACCACGCCTCATCACCTCCTTGATAAGCAGCTCAATTGGTGACGAGGAGTGCTTTGAAGGCTCCTTATCAAGTAAGTTGCGTGTTCGAGACCCCGCCTCAACAATGCGTCGCAGCAAAGAAACAAGCATGAAGAGGCTTTGGGGTGCTTGGGCTACAGCCCGGTGACGAAACCGGACGTGTTCCTCTGATGCCGAACCAGAGCTATGCGGCTCTGGATCGTTACAATATGCACTCAATCCTCACGATATATATATACGAGCATCTTCGCATGGGCTACACCCGTGCTCGATACTCTCGGGCGGCCTTCGACCGCATCAGGCAGGCTTCGCCCGCCTGCACATGGGCTTCGCCCGTGCATGATGCTCCGGGTGGCCTTCGGCTGCACAAAGATACAAAATAATTTCATGCAATTCACCGGCTCGACGCAGCAATTCACCGGCTCAGCGCCGCAACCGGCACTCGCCGCCCTGCGACGCGTACAAAACATACGCATTTAATTTATTCAGTCGCGAGTGACAGGTACATATAATGGTTGTTTGATTTTGCATATGCGCTCCGGGGGCTGCGAGTGACGGGTACGGGGCCGAGTTGGTGAATTACGTGGAAGAGGGCGAAACCCGCTTCTATGCGGCCTAAGACCGCCCAGAGCATCAAGCATGGGTGAAGTCCACTCGCTGGCAGGCGAAGCTCGTCTGGATGCGGCCAAAGGCCGCCCGAGAGCATCGAGTGTCGTGGAAGGGGCGAGTTTGGGCGGAGGTACCGACGCAGCTGGGACACTGTCAATGCGAAGAGCATCGAGCACGTGCGTAGCCCGTGCGAAGATGCTCGTATATCTATATATTTATATATGATCTTAAAGCCCGGAATGATGATTATAATTGTTTTACTATTAATTGACAAAAAAGATACTGGCATGCCCGGCTGGCCAATATTTAAATTATTATATATATTACATTATTCTGTTTTTGATTTTTTATAAATTATAAATTATTTTTTATGTAATAAAGTTTTCTGTGTTTTTTAATTTTTATGCATTATTTTTTAAAAATATCAATTTTCAAATTATAGTTTAAATTTTTTAAAAAACTTTTGACTTTAGGCAATTAATTTTACTGTTACTCTGCATGCATCCCGCCGCCCGCTCCACCTGCATCCCGCCGCCCTCTTCCGCCTATGCGCGATGGGTACGCCGCCGCCGCCGAAGATGGCCCTGCCAACTGGCCGCCAGAAGACTCCTGCTGGGTTCGCCGGGGTCTGGCGAACCCGCCGGTGGGTGTCGGACAGGCCGGCGGTGGAGAGCTGTCGGTGACAGTCATTTTTTTTTTAAAAGTTTGACAGACATGGCGGTGGCCCTGCCAGACCGCCTCCGGCATACCCACGCCGCGATCGGCGGAGGCCATCGACCCCGTCGGTGGGGTCCCGTGTAGCCGTCGCCGGCTCTGCCTGCAGGAGTGGCCTCCACTGTCGACCCAGGAGATGGCGGGTGATAACTTCACACATGAAGTTATTTATGCTGAATATTTCTACTTCTTGCTTAGTGAAAATGAGAATAAATGAGCTTAAATGGTAATAAAATATGATTAATTATTGATTTAATGTTTATTGTATTAAATTGGTCATATTCCATTGTTTCTATGCAAGATTCGTTAAAGAAATCAACTTGGAGGAGTAATGCTGAATTCTTATTTTTTGTCGAAGTTAGTTGTTGCAACAACTAAATCTGAAACTGCAACATTCGTCCGTCCGGAATTCAAAAATTCAAATTTCAGATTGCCACCATTTTTAATTATGGAAGGATGCTTCTCTTCAGGAGGGATGAACGTTTTAATTGTAAAAACCGAGGAAATGAAGATAATTGGAGATTAATTTCGGATCTAAGGGGAAGATCATCATCTAGGGTTAGTTTTTGGGAAGAAAACCTCCATTGGAGAGCGTCAGCTAAAAGAAGAAGGAGGAGATCTTCGTGCGGATCGAAGAAGCGGCTTTAGAAAGAGATTCCAGCAGCGACTAAGCGTGAACTACCATGTTTTGTAAGATCTATTTCAACCTTTTGTGTGATTCCTCCAACGTCATGAACTAACTTTTCTTAATCTTGTAGCATAAGAGTACTTGGTTGGGTGTGATGTTTATTTTCTAATTTTTCTTGTTGAGAATGTATGGTGAATGTTCTTTATCAATTTTATGATCTTTATTCTGAAATTTTTGGCAAGGATTTCATCTTTATGCTACGCTTCATAAATCCAGAGAGGAGTTGCGGTAGTATATTATAATTTTGATATAGCATTTGTAGAGAGAAAGAGATTTCTTCTTGGTGTTAGCAACTTAGGCTTTTGCTTTTTAAGCGGTTCTTATTTCAACCGAGGGGAAATATAGGACTAGGGATTGCTGATATCGAGAGATACGGTTCTCTATTTTAAAGTCGTTGCAAAGTACTTTCACCACACATTTTCACAACGACGCATTGACGTATTCATCACACTAAACTTGGAAATCATGATGCAAGATTATATCTCCAATTTGATAAGAAATGTCCTTTTCCAAAGATTCGTAGTAATTTCATTTAGAAGTTTGCATTTTTTTAACTTTAGTAATTTAATAAAATCACCAATTTCGTCTTGTTTGGATTTAAGGAAAAGACCTAACTGGTAGTTGCAAGCACTGAATTCACCACCTCTCAGTGGGAACGATTCTTACTCACTTTTTATTACTTGACACGGCACATGCACTTGCGTTTAAATACATAGACTATTTCGGGCGTATCAAATTTTTTGCGCCGTTGCCGGGGAGGTGCGAAAAGTTTAGTGTTTTTTTTTCTTGCAATATTAGTGAATCCCTAGTAATTATAGATCAAGTTTTATTTTTATTTATTTTTATTATTCTTGATGTTGAGTTTTGTGATTGTTTTTGCTTGTTTATTTATTATCAATTATCAATTGTTGGTGTGCTTATTTTATGTCCAGACATCGATCACCTGAATTACTACCTTTACACCTAGAGATCGAATGGACGTATAGACAGAATAGGAGAACGTTATGATTAGGAAACAATAACGTGATAACAATGAATCCTAACAATCGAAACGCTCCCAATGAAGTTGACCAGAAAGGCGTCTAGAGGGTCAGGTAGAAAAGAATGGACAACCTGCTGAAATTAGGAGAACGTGTCGCGAGTACAATATGCCTTATAGGGGGAACTGCAATATAACATAATCAAGCCTGCCATTGAAGCCAATAACTTCAAAATTGACTTCATGGCTATAAACCTAGTGCAACAGAAACAATTCAGTGGACTGAATCATGAGGACCCAAACTCCTATTTACAAACTTTCATGGATGTGTGTGACACATTCAAGATTAATGGTGCGTCGGATGAAGCGATTAAACTCCGCCTATTTCCATTCTCTCTATCGGGTAGAGCGAAGGAGTGGCTTGATTCCCAATACGGTCTCACCACTTGAATGCAAGTGGTTGACCTATTCTTAGCCAAGTACTTTCCACCCGCAAAAACAGCGAAACTAATGCGAGACATTAGTACATTTATGCAAGGGAATGGGGAAACGTTGTATGAAGCATGGGAGCGGTTCAAAGAACTCTTACGAAAGTGTCCTCACCATGGTTTGCAGATGCACCAACAAGTGTGGACGTTTTATAATGGCCTCCAGACATCTATGATGATCCAAGTAGATGGAGCTGCGGGAGGATCTCTCATGAACAAGTACCCCGAGGACGCATACACTATCCTTGAAGATTTATTTTCAAATAATTATCAGTCGTTCGATCGACAGGCTCCTTCTTCTTCGGTAGGTAATCTTTACCAAGTAGATCAGTTGACCTCATTCGTCGCACAAATGTCGGCACAGTTCAACTCTATGAGTAAGAGATTAGATGCCTTGACCCTAAGTCAAGACCAAACGCACCCACAGGTCAATAGCATGGTTGCCACTTCAATTCCCATAAACCCATCTATTATGGTAGAACAACTTGTTGGTCAGAACGAGGAGGTTAATTACATAGGGGGCAACCGAGGTATAATAATCATCATTCCAATCATAATAATAACAATACATTTTCTAACTATTATAATCCTGAAGTGCGTAATCATCCAAACTTCTCGTGGAAGAACAACACCGGTTTGACACACCCACCCAGATTTAATTCAAATCCACACCCGCATCCACCTCATAACAACAACTATAATCAACAAGGAGCTTCTAAAAAATATTCCGAAGAGGTGATTGTGGAATCAATCCAAAGGAGTGACGCTCGTATTACTAGTTTAAAGGGTTCCTTACGGGTAATTGAAACACAATTAGGACAAATTGCGAGTGCATTGAACCTTAGGACCCAAGGAACACTCCCAACGGATACCATTCCAAATCCAAAGGGAGATAATCCGCATTGTAAGACAGTCACTTTAAGGAGTGGAAAGGAGTTGATTGGAGCATCGGAGAAAGAAAAATCTGGGATGAATAATGAAGAAAATAGGTTGGAGGAGGCTAGTTCTGAGGTGCCTAGTGAAGAGTTGAGACAAGGAGAGAATGTTAGCGAAGGAGTGGAGGTGTTAGGAGAGAAGGAACGTGAGCCAACCGTTGAAAATTCAAAAAAGAAGAGTGGTGCGATAGTCTATCCACCACCACCATTCCCTCAACGGCTAAGGAAAAGTAAATTAGACCACCAATTCCAAAAGTTTATGGAGATATTTAAGAAATTGCAAATCAATATCCCTTTCGCGGAAGCGTTGGAACAGATGCCAATCTACGTGAAATTCATAAAGGATATCCTATCAAAGAAGAGAAGATTCAGAACGAATGAGACGGTGACTCACTCAAGAGTGCAGCGCTATCCTCCAAAAAAGACTCCCACCCAAGTTGAAAGATCCGGGGAGCTTCACTATTCCATGTTTCATAGGATACAAATTCGAGGGCAAGACATTATGTGACCTAGGGGCGAGCATAAACTTAATGCCGTTATCGATATATATAAAGCTGGGTTTGGGAGAAATCTCTAAGACTTCCATAATCTTGCAGTTGGCCGATAGGACCCTAGCGTTTCCGAAGGGGATAGTTGAGGATGTGTTAGTAAAGGTGGATAAGTTTATTTTCCCAATAGATTTTGTGATATTAGATATGGAGGAGGACAAAGAGGTACCTATTATTGTAGGAAGACCATTCATAGTCACGGGTAGGACGTTAATTGATGTGCAGAAGGGAAAGCTGATAATGAGAGTAAATGATGAGCAAGTAACATTTAATTTACTCACGACGATGAAATTCCCCCATAGAGAGAAAGATAATATGGAGGTGGTCAATCACCTGTCCATTTGTGACTATGAGTTGACTCGTCTATTGTCTAATGAACAAGAAGTTCTATTGGCTCACCTATTAACTGGGGAGGATTCATCTGAGGAGGAAGAAGAAATGCAAGAGTGCTTACAAGCATTTGAGAGGCAGATTGCTTGGGTTCAAAATCCTGAACCATTAGAAATACCTGAGAAATCCGTCTCAGTAAAACCTTCCATCGTAGAGCCACCATTGCTAGAGTTGAAATCACTTCCTGAGCATCTTTCTTATGCGTTCCTAGGCGAGAACGATATCTTACCGGTAATTGTTAACTCCAAATTAGAACCGGAACAACTAATAAAGCTTATTGAACTTTTAAAACGATACAAAGTCAGCAGTAGGTTGGACCATTGCAGATATCCGGGGGATCAGCCCATCATTGTGCATGCATAAGATCCGCTTAGAGGAGTCATGCAAGGGATCTATTGAACCCCAACATCATCTAAGCCCACCGATGAAGGAAGTAGTAAGGAAAGAAATTATAAAATGGCTAGACGCAGGGGTCATCTATCCTATCTCGGATAGCTCATAGGTGTCGCTAGTGCATTGTGTCCCAAAGAAAGGAGGGCTGACGGTAGTGAGGAATGAGAAGGGTGAGTTAATATCCACTAGAACAGTTACTGGGTGGCGGATTTGCATATACTACAGGAAGTTAAATAAAGCCACTAGGAAGGATCACTTCCCTTTTCCTTTCATCGATCAAATCTTTGATAGACTGGCGGGGAATGATTTCTTCTGCTTTCTGGATGGTTATTCAGGTTACAATCAGATCATGATAGACCCAGAGGATCAAGAGAAAACTACATTCACTTGTCCCTTTGAGACGTTCGCATTTAGAATGCTACCCTTTGGTCTATGCAATGCACCTGCCACTTTCCAGCGCTGTGTAATTGCGCTCATCGCAGACCTTCTAGAAGAGGGCGAAGGTCCTGAGGATTACGGCATCGAGGTCTACATGGATGATTTCTCTATCTTTGGCAAGTCATTTGACGCTTGCTTGATCTTCCTAGAGAGGGTGATAGCACGGTGTGTGGAGACTAATTTAGTGTTGAACTGAGAGAAATGACATTTCATGGTCCGTGAAGGGATGGTGTTAGACCACCATGTCTCTAGAAGTGGGTTAGGAGTGGATAAGACAAAGTTAGATGTGATAGATGTACAACCCCGTGTCCGCCGAAGGGGCCCAAGCAGGCAGGCGGGCCGGGCCCCAGCCGCCTCTCTCAGGCGGGCCAGCCCCCGCTCGCCTCTCCTAGGCGGGCCGGACCCCAGCCGCCTCTCTCAGGCGGGCCAGCCCCGCTCGCCTCTCCTAGGCGGGTCGGGCCCCAGCCGCCTCTCTCAGGCGGGCCAGCCCCGCTCGCCTCTCCTAGGCGGGCCGGGCCCCAGCCGCCTCTCTCAGGCGGGCCAGCCCCCGCTCGCCTCTCCTAGGCGGGCCGGGCCCCAGCCGCCTCTCTCAGGGGGATCGGTTGCAGTCCACCTCCCTCTAGATGACAGGGGGTGACCCGACAAGAGGTGCGCATAACCAGCCAGAACAGCGGGGTTTGGCTGTTGGCAGGCCAATCCAAGGGGCTCATTAGTAAATTCAGGCTACCAGAGGCAGGTTATTTGTAGACCGTCCAAGGTAATCTATAAATAGGACCCAAGGGGTACCTCAGAAGGCACGCTTTTCTGTTCTCAAGTCTTATAGCGCTTTCTGAGGTACCTTAGCCCGGCAACTGGTTAAGGAGGGGAAGCGCTCTGAGATCTTCCGGGTGTGTGGTGGGACCTCCGAGCCGGGCCCTTGGTCTAGTCCTTGTCTCTTCTTTTTTCCTTGTCTTTTCCTTGCAGGAGCGAAGTAAGTGCGCGGCCACCCCTTTCCCAAGGGTCGAACTCCACAGAGGCCGGTTTCCGGTTTCAACATTTTGGTGCGGTGAGCGTGGAGCGTGGTCAGCAAGGAAAACCTTCAGCAAGTTCGATGACGGGAGAGGAAGGACAAGGATCAGGCAGGGGCAGCTCGCCACCCCCTCCCCCACCCCCAGCGGCAAGCGTGTCAGCAGAACTTAGGGAGGAGATCCTCGGGCTCGTCAGGACCGCCCTCGGCATGCGAGCGGAGAGCGCGACACCAGTAGTCCCAGTAGTCGCTGCTCCCGCACTCGGCGACGACGCGCCGCTCAGGCGACCGGGGAAGGAACCCGCCGAGAGAGGCGAGCGCGAGTTCCAGGGGCGAGTTCTGTTCCCCGGCTCGGCCGCAGAATACCATTTTGGCGAGACGGCGGGGAGAGAGTTCCCCCCTCGCCCAGATGAGGGAGGAAGCCCCTTCAGCGAGTTCGTCTCCTCCGCCCCAGTTCCAGAGGGGTTTCGTGAGCCGGAGATGACCTACTACTCCGGGAAGGGAGACCCCGTCCATCACATCCAGTGGTTTGAGGACATGGTCTCTATTCGACAGATGTCCGACGGCTTCAAGTGCCGACTCTTCGCCATCACCCTCCGAGAGAAGGAGAGAGAATGGTTCCACCAGCTCCCGACCGGGTCCATCTTCTGCTTCGAGGACCTGCGTCGGGGGTTCATGTTGAGGTTCACCACTTCCAAGAAAAGGAAGAAGGAGGTGGAGTCTTTGTTCCGTGTCAAGCAGAGGGTGGGAGAAACCCTGGGGAGTTACCTGGATAGATTCCAAGAAGAGTTGTCCCAAGTGCAAGAGATGCCGGGGCACACCATGATGGTGGCCTTCACCCTGGGTCTTCAATCTGGGTTCTTTGCAATGGAACTCAAACGGTCCCCCCCAGTGTCTTTTGAGGCGCTCTTGGAGAGGGCAGCTAGGGAGGCCGACATGGAGGCGGCGCATCCGGAGTTTGCCCGAAGGTTGGCCAGGTGGGCCGTGGAGGAAGAGAGGCCAAGGGGTGGCCGAGGGCAGGAAGAGAAAAGGGTTGAGCCCCGGCAGAGGGAACAGCCGCCGCCGCCGCAGCATCAGCAGCAACCCAGACAGGGGCGGCATGAGCCAAACTTCCGGCTGGGGTGGAGACCCGAGTGGCAGGAGCCCGGGGCAAGGAGAGGGTTCCGCGGAGGGGATTACCGTCAAGGAGGACAGGGTCAGTTCTACCCTCCAGGCGGGATGCAGGGCCAGAGGCCGGCCCTTCCCGACCAGGAGCAGGCTATGGCCATAGCACTGGGGGAAAGGAGAAGAGCAGCACGGAGAAGAAGGAGGGATGTGAGGGTGGAGTTGCCTTACTGCGACTTCCATCAGGAGGATGGGCACGCCACGGCCACATGCCCAGAGTTCCTCGAAATGAGGGACCGTCGGGAGCAGCAACAGCAACAACGTCCGGAAGTGCGGATCGAGGAGATCCGGCCTCGGGCGGAGGAAGGCCGGTGCGAAGACCGGGTGGATGTGGGCTCCCGAGGAAGGATCGGAGCGATCCACGGGGGGGCTGGGATCGAGACCTCCCGCAAGTCAAGCCTCCACACTATGTACCGCAGGAGCGTTGGCTCCACGTCCCAGTCCCCGCCCCCGGATGAGAAAATCACCTTTTCCAGGGAGGACATGCCGGGTCACGAGGACCCCTTCTGCGATGCGCTGGTCATCCAGACAGCCATCGAGGACTTCACTGTCCCCCGGATCCTCGTCGATAACGGGAGCTCGGTCAACGTCATCTTCAAGAAGGCGTTCGATGCGATGAAGGTGAAGGCCCGAAGGGTGTTGGCCTCGGACGGACCCCTGTTCGGCTTCTCAGGGGAGAGGAAGGAGGTTGAGGGAGGAGTGGGACTCCATGTCGTTCTAGGGGGGCAGTCCCGCAATTGCAAGTTCGTCATCGTGGACGCCCCCAGCAGCTACAGCGCCATCTTCGGGAGGCCTCTCATCAGCGCCTTCCGCTGCGTCCCCTCATCCTTCCACCAGTGCTTAAAATTTAACGTCGAGGGGGTCCAGGTCCGGGTCCGCGGAGACCCCAAGGAAGCGAGGGAGTGCTATGTCACGGCGGTGAACTCCATCTCTTGGCTGGAGGGAGCCGAGGAGATGGGGCAGAGGCTGAGGGAGGAGGAGCCGGAAGCGGGCGGGGATGAGATGGAGGTGGAGGAGAGTCGCGCCCAGGAGAAGGTCGCTGAGGAGATTCTGGAGCCGGCTGAGGCGATGGCCGTTGCGGAAGCTGAGGAGATCCTCGCCTTCGACGAGGGGGAGACTGAGGAGTGGGAGGCGCAGTCCCGCCTGGAGGCGGCAGAGGAGGTGGCGGAGATGGAGGTTCTAACCACCGGAGGCAGGGTGGAGAGGATCCGCATCAGCGGAGGATTGACCCCGGAGGCTCAAGGCCGGATGCTGGAGTGCGTCCAGAAGAACGTGGACATCTTCGCATGGAGTGCCGCGGAGATGCCCGGGATCGACTCCAACATCGCCTGCCACCGCCTCAACCTGGACCCGGAGGCTCCCCCCATCCGACAAAAGAAGAGGCCCGTTGCGGACAAGCTCGCCGAGCCCATCAGGGAGGAAGTAGCAAAGCTCCTCAAGGCCGGCTTTGTATCCGAAATCCAATACCCCGGCTGGGTCTCCAATGTTGTAATGGTTAAAAAAGGAGACGGCCGGTGGAGGATGTGTATCGATTTTTCCCTTCTTAATAAATCATGTCCTAAAGATTGTTACCCCTTGCCTCGGATCGACGCGCTGGTTGACTCAGCCGTCGGTTTCCCTTTGATGAGTTTTCTAGATGCCTTTTCAGGTTATCACCAAATCAGGATGCACCCTCCGGACGTCAAAGACGTCTCATTCATCACAGGGGATGGGTGCTATAGTTATAAAATGATGCCCTTCGGGCTGAAAAATGCAGGGCGACCTACCAGAGAATGATGGACAGGGTCTTCCAAGGGCAAAAGGGAAGGAACCTGGAAGTTTATGTAGACGATCTCATGGTCAAGAGTCCGGACCTCGACTCCCACCTCCGGGACCTAGAAGAGACCTTTGCCACACTCCGCGGGTGCAAGATGAGGCTGAATCCCCTCAAATGCACCTTCGGGTCAGGCAGAGGAAAATTCCTGGGGCATCTCCTCACCCCTGCCGGCGTAGAGCCCAACCCCGACAAGGTAAGGGCAATCCTGGATTTGGAGTCTCCGCGGAATGCGAAGGAAGTACAGCGGCTGACTGGGAGGCTGGCAGGACTGAGCAGGTTCCTCTCCCGGGCCGGGGAGAAGTGCTCTCCGTTCTTTAAAAGCTTAAGAGGAGGCTAGAAATTTGAGTGGACCTCGGAGTGCGAGGAGGCATTCCAGGCCCTAAAGAAGCAGCTGACTCAGGCCCCCCTGCTCCAAGGACCAAAGGAGGGGGAGGACTTATTCCTGTACCTAGGGGCTGGGGCCGAGGCCCTGAGCTCCGTTTTAGTTCGGGAAGAAGGGAAGAGACAACTTCCGGTTTACTATGTAAGCCGGGTCTTGAGGAAGGCCGAGCTTCGGTACCCCATCCTAGAAAAGCTGGCCTTCGCCCTCATCATCTCGGCCCGGAGGCTCCGGCCCTATTTCCAGGCACACACGATCCGAGTGGTGACTGGCCACCCTCTCCGCAACATCTTCGAGGGGGTGGAGCATTCCGGCAGGTTGGCCAAGTGGTCGGTGGAGCTGAGCGAGTTCGACATCTCCTTCGTACCTCGCCTCTCGATCAAGGCCCAAGCCATGGCCGATTTCCTGGCTGACTATGTGGTCGAGGTGGCGGAGGAGGAACTCACTCGCCCGGTTCCCTGGAAGGTCATGGTGGATGGTGCGTCAGGGAGGCACTCCCTGGGGGCTGGGGTCATCTTGGAAAGCCCCCAGGGGGCGAGGATCGAGCAAACAGTGGTGGTGCATTTCCCCATCACCAACAATCAGGCCGAGTATGAAGCCGTGATTGCGGGTCTACGCCTGGCCAGGGAACTGGGGGTGCATGATGTGGAGGTCCTCACTGACTCCCTGGTGGTGGCCTCCCAGATCAACGGGGAATTCGAGGCAAGGGATCCCACCCTGCAGCGTTACTTGGCGAAGGTAAAGGGAGTCATCGGCACCTTCCAGACTTTCTCCATCCGGCACGTGCCTCGGGAGGATAACGAGCAGGTGGACCAGTTGGCAAAGCATGGACCCCGGGCGGGGGGAACCATCACAGACCTCTTTCGCCCATCCATCGAGGAGGGGGAGCTGATGGAGGTGGAACAGCACCCCTCCTGGATGGACCCATTCGTCACTTTCCTGACCACCGGGGAGTACCCCACGGGAATGGACGGAAAGAAACTCAAGTACAAATCGGCATACTACCTCATGCGAGATGGCCAGTTATATCGAAAAACTCTCTCAGGGATGCTGGCGCGTTGTGTGGGCGAGAGGGAGGTCCCGAAGATTCTAGAAGAGGTCCACTCCGGGGAGTGTGGGAGTCACTCTGGAAGTCGAACCTTAGAAGGCCGGATTGTCAGGCAGGGATACTTTTGGCCGACTCTGGGTCTCGACGCGGCAAAATTCACAAAGGAATGCCATAAGTGCTAGCTATTTGCTCCCCTCCAACTGCAACCGGCTCAGCGCCTCAGGAGTATCACAGCCCCCTGGCCATTCGCCATCTGGGGAATGGACTTGGTCGGGCCCTTCCCCCAAGCCAGCGGCCAGAGGAGGTTCTTGCTCGTGATGATTGATTACTTCTCCAAGTGGCTGGAAGTCAAGGCGCTGGCCAAGGTGACCTCCCAGGTCGTCAGAAACTTTGTGTGGGGGGAGATCATCTGTCGTCATGGGTTGCCCCAGGCCATCGTCACGGACAATAGCCCTCAATTCGCCAGTGCCGAGTTCACCAGCTTCTGCGAGCAGCTCGGGATCGATCTCAGGTTTGCCTCAGTTCATCACCCCCGAAGCAATGGACAAGTGGAAGCAGCAAACAAGATTATCGTGAACCTCCTCAAGAAAAAGGTGGAGAACTCGAGAGGAAGCTGGGTGGAGCAACTCCCCTCGGTTCTCTGGGCCCTCCGAACCACACCCAACACAGCGACAGGGGAGACGCCTTTCAAACTCTCCCACGGGTGTGAGGCAGTACTTCCGGTGGAGTTTGAAGTCCGGACACCCCGGGTGGTCGGGGCCGGAGAGCACAAAGAGGAATGGAGAGCCAATAATGAAGAAGAGTTGCGGCTCTCTCTCGACATGGTCGAGGAACTGCGGGACCTTTCAGCCGTGAGGCAGGAGGAGATAAAGAGAAGAATGGCCAAGTATTTCGACAAGCATGTCAGAGTCAAACAGTTTGCCGAAGGAGACTTGGTCCTGAGGAAGGTGGACGCGGCAGGAAGATCAGCCGTAGTGGGAAAGCTCCACCCCAATTGGGAGGGACCATTCATCGTGCAGGAGGCATTGAAGTCGGGGGGATACCGCCTCCGGAATGTGGAGGGCGAGACCCTAAGTCTCACTTGGAGCGGGGACGACTTGAAGCGTTTTTTTCCTTAAAATTATGTAAACCGTGTTCAATCTCTAATGGAATTTCTTGCGGTAGACCTGTTCCCCCCCCCCCCCCGATGAGAGATGAATGTCATTGCCTCAGACCCCGAGCAGATCCCGCTGCCAGGCTCTCCCCGAGCTGGCAGGACTGGATGTCACTCGGAGGAGTCTGCCTCAGACCCCGAGCAGATCCCGCTGCCAGGCTCTCACCAAGCTGGCAGGGCTGGATGTCACTCGGAGGAGTCTGCCTCAGACCCCGAGCAGATCCCGCTGCCAGGCTCTCACCAAGCTGGCAGGGCTGGATGTCACTCGGAGGAGTCTGCCTCAGACCCCGAGCAGATCCCACTGCC
Source organism: Platanthera zijinensis (assembly GCA_039513925.1). NCBI lineage: Eukaryota > Viridiplantae > Streptophyta > Magnoliopsida > Asparagales > Orchidaceae > Platanthera > Platanthera zijinensis. The sequence goes on from CM077088.1 coordinate 33,955,962, forward strand.
AGGCTCTCACCAAGCTGGCAGGGCTGGATGTCACTCGGAGGAGTCTGCCTCAGACCCCGAGCAGATCCCGCTGCCAGGCTCTCACCAAGCTGGCAGGGCTGGATGTCACTCGGAGGAGTCTGCCTCAGACCCCGAGCAGATCCCGCTGCCAGGCTCTCACCAAGCTGGCAGGGCTGGATGTCACTCGGAGGAGTCTGTATCAGACCCCGAGCAGATCCCGCTGCCAGGCTCTCACCAAGCTGGCAGGGCTGGATGTCACTCGGAGGAGTCTGCCTCAGACCCCGAGCAGATCCCGCTGCCAGGCTCTCACCAAGCTGGCAGGGCTGGATGTCACTCGGAGGAGTCTGCCTCAGACCCCGAGCAGATCCCACTGCCAGGCTCTCACCAAGCTGGCAGGGCTGGATGTCACTCGGAGGAGTCTGCCTCAGACCCCGAGCAGATCCCGCTGTCAGGCTCTCACCAAGCTGGCAGGGCTGGATGTCACTCGGAGGAGTCTGCCTCAGACCCCGAGCAGATCCCACTGCCAGGCTCTCACCAAGCTGGCAGGGCTGGATGTCACTCGGAGGAGTCTGCCTCAGACCCCGAGCAGATCCCGCTGCCAGGCTCTCACCAAGCTGGCAGGGCTGGATGTCACTCGGAGGAGTCTGCCTCAGACCCCGAGCAGATCCCGCTGCCAGGCTCTCACCAAGCTGGCAGGGCTGGATGTCACTCGGAGGAGTCTGCCTCAGACCCCGAGCAGATCCCGCTGCCAGGCTCTCACCAAGCTGGCAGGGCTGGATGTCACTCGGAGGAGTCTGCCTCAGACCCCGAGCAGATCCCGCTGCCAGGCTCTCACCAAGCCGGCAGGGCTGGATGTCACTCGGAGGAGTCTGCCTCAGACCCCGAGCAGATCCCGCTGCCAGGCTCTCATCAAGCTGGCAGGGCTGGATGTCACTCGGAGGAGTCTGCCTCAGACCCCGAGCAGATCCCGCTGCCAGGCTCTCCCCGAGCTGGCAGGGCTGGATGTCACTCGGAGGAGTCTGCCTCAGACCCCGAGCAGATCCCGCTGCCAGGCTCCCACCAAGCTGGCAGGGCTGGATGTCACTCGGAGGAGTCTGCCTCAGACCCCGAGCAGATCCCGCTGCCAGGCTCTCACCAAGCTGGCAGGGCTGGATGTCACTCGGAGGAGCCAGCCTCAGACCCCGAGCAGATCCCGCTGCCAGGCTCCCACCAAGCTGGCAGGGCTGGATGTCACTCGGAGGAGTCTGCCTCAGACCCCGAGCAGATCCCGCTGCCGGGCTCTCACCAAGCTGGCAGGGCTGGATGTCGCTCGGAGTCGGCGATCTCTCGTCGAGCAACCAGGGAAGGGAGGCGAGCCAGGAAGGCGAGTCGGCGAGCCAGGAAGGCGAGTCAGCGAGCCAAGAAGGCGAGTCGGCGAGCCAAGAAGGCCGGCCCCGGCGCATAAAGGAGCGAGCCCTAAGCACGGCGCGCGAGTGGAGAGTTTGGACTCTCACGTCGCCAGAGATCAGGTGAGCGGGCCGGTCAGGATGACCCTATAAGGCCGCAACGCCGGCCCCAACCTTCGGCCCGGCGGGTCACAGGGTGAATTAGAGGCAAAGGTTCGGAAGCACCAAGACCCCCCCCCCCCAAGAGGCCGGCCCACACGAAGTCTTTACGCATGGAGGACGGGCCCAGTCCACTCGCGTCGCGGAAGGTGCGACTCGCCGCTCGCGTCGCGCCAGCTTTAGTGTCTCGAACCTAGATCTACGTCCCGAACCTCAAACGGGCGGGCGGCCTCACTTGCTCGCCCGCAGCAACGAAAATCAGAGCTAATCAACAAACGGTGCACAGTAACGATTGCGAGGCGGGAAATAATTGGCAATCGAGAAAATGAATGCAGTGAATATATTATCTTTTACAAAATTGCAACTGCGGCCCGCGGCGCGATGTCACAAAAAATAAACAAAATACATGTCCAAAGGGGGGGGGGGGAATAGAAGCCTCAAGGTGGCGAGCCCTTCAGATGCGGTGATACACGCCTGACTTGGGTACTGGGAGGAACAGCTCCGGTACCACTTCGGTCACCCGCAAGCCAGAACACTCGTCCTTGAGGAGCTTGGCCCGCTGCAACGTCTTGAAGAGGTACGTCGCCGCGTCGGCCCCGTTCTGTTGCATCAGAACCGCCAGGTCGTACTCGCTGTGATGAACGAGTTGACAGCCGCTCGAAGAGGCCGGCGGGACGGCAGCAGCATCCTCGAACGCACCCACCCGCGCCCGCAGGGTCTGGTTCTCCAGCTGGAGGGTGGCGATCTCGGTACCAAGTCGGCTGGCGGTCGCCGCATCCTGCAAAGAAATTTATTAGGACGAGTCGCGGGATAGAGGCGGGTGCGAGTGAGATGGCTTACCGCGCCCCCTTGGTACTGCGCGAGGGCGGCGTCAGCCGCTTCGAGCCGCCTTCGCAGGTCATCCGCCTCCTCCTGGGCGAGCTTACGGGCCTCCTCCTTCTCATCGATCAACTTGTTGAGCGAGGGGGCATCTCTGTCCAGCCGGAGGCATCGCCGGCCGACCATGTGGGCCAAGGCGAGGCTTTGAAATTGCGCCCGCGCGCTCTCATAAATAAGCACCCGCGTGGCCTCCTCGCCGTAGGTAGAGGCGTCCTCCCGCCTGTACACGCCGAAGGAGAGATTGAAGGCGTCCCTGGAGGCGGTGTCCTGCTCCGACCAACTAGGCAGCAACGAGGACACCGAGACGCGGTTGCTCTCCTTGTCCCACTGAAGCAACGGGGCACCGGATCTGTCCGTGGGCCCCTCGCCGTAGCCGAAGTTGGGATGCCCTCGGGAAACCGGCGTCTCGGCGTGCCGAATCGCCGGTAGCTGCCGCGACGACCCAGCCGCCCCGCCAGCGGGATCAGCGGTCGAGGGAACCGCGGGGGCGGGGGCGGAGGATGGTTGATCCGCGGGGGCCTTGCCCTTATCGCCGACTGAAGGAGCCTGACCGCCCGTTTTACTCGGCTTCTTAGAAGGGGGAGGGCCCTGAGTCAGCTCACCCCCGGATCGCTTCTAGCCGGCGGGAGCCGAGAGCTCGCGGTGAGCTAAGGCTGCCGCTTCGGCACGGCCAAGCTCGCCTACAGCGGTCCGCGCGCTCTCGTAAGGCGGGCGGAGAGGGACGTCGCGCTCGCCTGCAGAAACAAGAGTTAGAAAAGCCAAGGTACGATTCAAGCAGAGGCGAGCGAGCCGCTTACCTTCCCCAGGCGGGACAGGAACGAGGTCGTCCAGATTCCGGCGGAGGAAGGCGACCTCGAAGTTCTTCCCGGCGAAGAACTCATATAGTTTGGCCTCATGGCCCCCCAGGCTAGGGGGCCGATAGCTCGCCTCGCCGAGTTGCACCGGCGAGAACGGAATGTTGCCGAAGTCGCCCTTGACGAAGACGAACTTCTTGAGCCAGTTGTGGCTCTTGTTGACCGTCTCCCGCACCTTGGCGTGCATGCTCGTGAAGCACGCGGTCCCGTCCTTATTCGCGCGGAAGGAGAACAGCTTGCGGAAGACCGCAAGGCTGAACTCAATCCTCTCCTCGCGAAGGTAGCAGGCGAACCCGACTACGACAGCGATGGAGTTCGGGGTCAGCTGCCCCGGGACGACCCCATAGTACTTGAAGACCTGGCGGACTTCCGGCCAGAGGGGTAGCCGGAGCCCCGCCTCGAAGTGGGCCGTCGGGAGAGCCAGCTCATCTCCCGAGAGCTCGTTGATCCGTTCATCCTTCCCGGGCCGCCTCGCCACGAAGCCAGGCGGGATGAAGTTGCCAACGGTGTCCAGAAACTCCTTCTCCGAGACCGAGGCGGGAGGGAAGCTGTGGTCGGCAAAGATCCAGGCACACCTGCCCCTCCCGTCCGCTTCGCCACTGCCGCCAGTCATCTCGCGGGATTAATAAGCAAGCCGAGCGAGAGGAAAGAGAAAAGAGAGGGTTCTCGCGAGGTAAAATGGGAAGGGCTCTTGAACGCGGTAGGTAAAATAATAAATGAAGGGCCTATTTATAGGGCCGGGGAAAGAGCGGGAAAATCGGAAAAGGCGGGAAAGTGAACTGGCAGCAGAGCCAGCCCCGACGCTTCGATTCCCGAGCCCCGCCCGGGTCCGCGTCGAATCGCCGGTCGGCCGCGAGATTCTCCCGGCCGCGAGCCATCCCCTCTCTCGTGCAGAGTAGATTTTAAGAGGAATGCCCAGTCGAGGGGGGACGAGCGAACCGCCCGCCTCTTCTAGGCGGGCCGGCCCTCGCTCGCCTCTTCTAGGCGGGCCGGCCCTCGCTCGCCTCTTCTAGGCGGGCCGGCCCTCGCTCGCCTCTTCTAGGCGGGTCGACCCTCGCTCGCCTCTTCTAGGCGGGCCGGCCCTCGCTCGCCTCTTCTAGGCGGGCCGGCCCTTACCCGCCTCAACTAGGCAGGCTCTCCAGGGTTAAAGCTGAGAACCCAGCAAAAAAAAAGAAATGATAATAAATAATAAATAAATAAAAAAAAGGGGGGAAAAGAGAAAGGCATGCGCCCTGGAACGGGCGAGAAGACCCCTGAATTATTACAAGCAATCGTTCTTAGATAATATCCGACACCGACAAACTGGGATGGATCGCATCGAGACGATTCAGACCCTGCGAGCAACTGCGGGCACGGGCGGGCGAGGCAGGTGGCTTAGTACTCAATCCATTTCCACCTACCCCGCCTCTGCGAGCCGGTTCGAGGCGGCACGCGAGAGTCATGATACTCCCGAACCGCCGCCAGCTCCCGCTTGGTCTGATCGGCCTGTTTCGAAATGTTTGACAGCCGCTCCTCAGCTCGCGTAATATGTGCGCCCGGAGATGTCGGCTCATCCTCCTCAGCCGAGCCCCTTGCCCCCTCCAAAGCAGCGAGTCGCTCCTCCGCCCTGACTCTGTCTCTCTCCATCCCCACGAAGGCCTCTTTGAGCAGCATCGTGTGTTTCTGAAACATTCGCGCCACCTGCGCCTTCATCTTCTCGCTATCATGCGGGTCGCCCAAGAAGTCCGCGATGTCTTCCGGCTCCACGGGAGGCGAGTACCCCTCGCTCATCTCGACATCAGAAGAAGCGACGCGATATCCTGCAGAAGCAAGGTCAGAAACAGAGGAACGGCGAGCGGGTTGGTTTCAGGGGGGTTACCCGGCGTCGGCACGTCTCCCGCGTCGTCAGCTGGCCGAGAAGAACCCGGCCGACCTTGGAACGATTTCCCTCCCAGGGCGACGAGCGGCTTCCCCAGACCCTGGACTCTCAGCGGGGGAGGAGTCGCAGGAAGGCTGCGCGCTGGAGAAAATGGACTGACGCCCAGGTCGACCATCTCCACGGAGAGATCCGCAAGGTTCCCGGAGCCCCCTTCCAATGCATCTTCAGGGGGCGTCTCCTGCGAAGGAAAAAGTCAGTAGAAAGCATAGGTCACAGGGCGAAACCACGTACCCAGATTCAACCTCGGAGCCGCCGGAACCCAGATCATCACTCGGCGTGGAACGGCGGACAACCTTTCCCTTTGCCGGCTTAAACTGCGGGCCGGATGATATGGGCGCCAACCACGGGGCGGCCGCGAGGGCCTCCTCCCGACTCTCCTCCCTAGCGGCAGCTAACCAAGCACGTATCTCCTCAGACGCAGGCATCTCCTGGCCTCGAACCACGCAGGAAGCAAGAGGAGAGGGCCAGTTATCGAAGGCCCGGTGGCTTATTTATAGCTAAAAGGCGGGTCCCACCAAAAGATTCCCTCCAGCTCAGCAAGGTCGTCGCCGGACACGAGGGTTGGACATTTCTTTCCGAGCTTCTGCGAAGCACGCAAAGATCGGGGATTGTGTACAACCCCGTGTCCGCCGAAGGGGCCCAAGCAGGCAGGCGGGCCGGGCCCCAGCCGCCTCTCTCAGGCGGGCCAGCCCCCGCTCGCCTCTCCTAGGCGGGCCGGACCCCAGCCGCCTCTCTCAGGCGGGCCAGCCCCGCTCGCCTCTCCTAGGCGGGCCGGGCCCCAGCCGCCTCTCTCAGGCGGGCCAGCCCCGCTCGCCTCTCCTAGGCGGGCCGGGCCCCAGCCGCCTCTCTCAAGCGGGCCAGCCCCCGCTCGCCTCTCCTAGGCGGGCCGGGCCCCAGCCGCCTCTCTCAGGGGGATCGGTTGCAGTCCACCTCCCTCTAGATGACAGGGGGTGACCCGACAAGAGGTGCGCATAACCAGCCAGAACAGCGGGGTTTGGCTGTTGGCAGGCCAATCCAAGGGGCTCATTAGTAAATTCAGGCTACCAGAGGCAGGTTATTTGCAGACCGTCCAAGGTAATCTATAAATAGGACCCAAGGGGTACCTCAGAAGGCACGCTTTTCTGTTCTCAAGTCTTATAGCGCTTTCTGAGGTACCTTAGCCCGGCAACTGGTTAAGGAGGGGAAGCGCTCTGAGATCTTCCGGGTGTGTGGTGGGACCTCCGAGCCGGGCCCTTGGTCTAGTCCTTGTCTCTTCTTTTTTCCTTGTCTTTTCCTTGCAGGAGCGAAGTAAGTGCGCGGCCACCCCTTTCCCAAGGGTCGAACTCCACAGAGGCCAGTTTCCGGTTTCAACAATAGAGCAGTTACCTCCACCAAAAAATGTAAAGATGTTGAGGAGCTTCTTAGGACACACCGGTTTCTACCGACGATTTATCAAAGACTTCGCAAAGATAGCAAATCCGTTGAGTGGTTTATTAGAAAAGGATGTGAATTTTTATTTCAGTGATGAGTGTTTAGAAGCGTTCAATGAACTTAAAAACCGTTTGACCACGACACCTATCGTTGTGACACCTGATTGGAAAAAGCCGTTTGTTTTGATGTGTGACGTGAGTGATTATGCGGTGGGAGTTGTCTTGGGTCAAATGCGGGAGAAAATATTCCATACAATAGCCTACGCTAGCAAAACCCTCATTGACGCCCAAGTAAACTACACTACCACGGAGAAAGAAATATTGGTGGTAGTCTTCGCGTTCGAGAAGTTTAGGTCATATCTCCTATGTACGAAGGTTATAGTATATACCGACCATGCTGCAATTCGTTATCTTATAGAGAAATGAGATGCTAAATCTCGATTGATCCGATGGGTACTTCTACTACAAGAGTTTGATGTGGAAATCAGAGATAGGAAAGGAATGGAAAATCCGGTTGTAGACCATCTGTCTAGGATTGAGAACACTACCCAATCGGTACCTAATGCGATCGATGAGAAATTCCCTGATGAGTGGTTATTGGCCATAGCTGAAAGCTCAGCACCCTGGTATGCGGACTTTGTAAATTATTTGGCAAGCAATATTATGCCACCTGAACTACCCTACCAATAAAAGAAGCGATTTTTACATCAGGTAAGGTCTTACATGTGGGATGATCCCTTGTTGTTCAAAGTTGGAGCTGAAGGTATTGTACGGAGATGCATACCCGAGGAGGAGATGAGAGCGATATTAGAGAAATGGCATAGCTCCCCCTACGAAGGTCATTTAAAGGGAACGAGGACGACAATGAAGGTGTTAGAGGCTGGATTCTATTAGCCTAATTTATTTAGGGATGCTAATGTATTTGTGACGCAATGCGATAGATGCCAACGAAGTGAGAATATACATAGGAATGAAGGAATGCCCATGAATATAATGTTGGAAGTTGAATTATTTGATGTATGGGGTATAGACTTCATGGGAATGTTCGTGAATTCGAATGGTAATCTATTCATATTATTGGTTGTGGACTACGTATCTAAGTGGGTGAAAGCAATAGCGACGCCCAGGAATGACGCTAAGGTAGTCCTTAACTTTTTAAGACACCATATCTTCAGTCGATTCGGAATCCCGAGGGCAATTCTTAGTGACAGAGGAATTCATTTCTGCAATATTCAGTTTACAGCGTTACTGAACAAATTTGGGATAACTCATAAAGTCGCACTAGCTTATCATACCCAGACGAATTGGTTAGAGGAAGTATCCAACAGGGAGATTAAGAAAATTCTAGAAAAGACAGTGAGCATCAACCGTAGAGACTGGTCACAAAAACGTGTTGATGCATTGTGGGCATATCGCACTGCCTTCAAAACCCCCATTGGACTAACACCATACCGAATGGTCTATGGAAATTCTTGTCATCTACCTCTAGAATTAGACCACCGGGCATTCTGGGCAATTAAGAAAATAAACTACGATTCGTGATGCCGGTAAGAAGAGACTTTTACAATTGAATGAACTAGAAGAGATTAAAATGCAAGCATATGAGAACTCGAGAATTTACAAAGAGCACACGAAAAGATGGCATGATCGACACCTGAAGGAAAAACACTTTGAGCCGGGACAACTTGTTCTCTTATTCAATTCTCGCTTAAAGTTGTTCCCCGGAATACTCAAGTCGCGCTGGTCGAGCCCGTTTAAGATTAAAACCGTGCATCCCTACGGAGCTATGACTATTTTAAATGAAATTGATGGGACCGAATTCAAGGTAAATGGAGAGATATTGAAGTTATATTGGGGAGGCGATATTGATCGAGCAGTGTCGCGTGAAGAGCTTGTCTAATTAGGCAAAGTTCTGCCGGGACTCATAAATCAGGCGCTTGGTGGGAGGCAACCCATCACACCTTAGTATATAATATATATTTGCTTGTTTTCATTTGTTTTAAAAGTTTTCAGTTTGCATAATTTAGTTGTGTTCGTAGCTACAAGGTTAATACGGAGGGAAGTTGCTGGATGCGCAGGAGATCCTAGAAAATTAAATATTCAGGGGACATTTTGGAGAAACAGGATGCTGCAACAACGAAAAATGTGATGTTGTCATTTCCTACACTCTGCCTGCACAGGAGTAAATCCGCTTGGGAGCTGAACCGGCTCCCGGTTTGACTGAACCGCCACCGCCGTGGTTTAAAAAATTACTACAACATCGTAAAATGATGTTGTCATTTTATGTTCTCTGCCTCCCCAAGCTGAATGGCGCTAGGAAGTGAACCGGCGTCCGGGTTGAGCGAACCGCCGCGGTCGGTTCTTGAAAACTCTTCATTTCAAATCAAATCTGGCGGTTGCATTAATTAACCAGGATTAGGTCCTTCTAAACAATAAATTGCACTAATAATTAAAGGCCCTAATTTAATTCAGATTTATAATACCCTTACCTAAAATATTCCAACCCGATTTCATTCGCAAATCACCGCCTAGGTAACGATATTCTTTGTCGAGCTGGAGAGACGTGACGGCCGGCGATTCTCGATTCTCTACTGTTGAAGCGACAGGCGGCGGAACGTTACTGCGATATAATCGCCCAGTTCGCCGGATACCGTTCACCAGTCAAGAGGAAGCGGGGAAACAGTGTGTGCGAAAGAGATGAGAGAGATGCAGCGGGTGACGAAGGATGCGCCAGAGAATGTTGTCAAAGCTTCTACAGGTAAAACCTAATGCATCCCATTTTCACTAGAATAACTCCATTTGAATCCATGCCTAAGCGAACATAAATGTTAGACAAGGGGTCGAAGAGGAAGAAACAAAAAAAGGCGAAGTCGATCAACCGGTAGGGTATCAAACTTCAAAATGAAGAGGCCGGGTTAAGATTAAGAGAGTTGAGAAACATACCATTCATCATGGAGAGAGGATTTAAAATGGATAAGAGAGCTTGGAACCTTGCTTACGCAAACCAAATATGTGCCCTAAATTAGGAATACATCTGTCACCCAAGAACAGAAGCTGCTCTCTCCCTCATCTACGAGTTCTACGCAAACGCGATAACAGCGGAGGGTGAGACGGTCATTGTGCGAGGGAAAGAGGTAGTTTTTTCGGCTCAACGAATTTCTGAATTGTTTGAATTGGATGACTATGATCAAGCTGATCACACGACTATCCTAACTAAGGTCGCACCACAAGAAATGACAGAAGTGGTTTGCCTCACTATAGGGCCGAAATGGGCTAACAGATCACCAAACTCACTGAAGGCCACATGCTTAACAAGACAAGCAAAGGCTTGGCTCCTGTTCATCAACGCCACCATCTTACCAACAAAACATCTTAACAGCGTGCCTCTCCATAAAGTTGTTATTCTCACTACTAGAAAACTGACTTTTAGCCACGGCAGATTGCCGTGGCTAAAAGTCCAAAACCGTGGCTAAAGACTTTTAGCCACGGTCTGCCCACGGAAAATGGGCGTGGGCAATACGAGCGTGGCTAAAAGTCCAAACCGTGGCTAAAAGTCCAAAACCGTGGCTAATACTGGACTTTTAGCCACGGTTCATTGTCGTGGCTAATAGTGGACTTTTAGCCACGGTTTAATCGTCGTGGTTAAAAGGCCACTCATAACATAAAAAATTCTGGCCGGCCGGCCGCCGCCGCCGCCGCCCGGCCGCCGCCGCCCGGCCGCCGCCGCCGCCGCCGCCCGGCCGCCGCCGCCGCCGCCGCCCGGCCGCCGCCGGCGCAGCCGCCCCCCGGCCGCCGCCGCCGCCATATTTATTTCAAAGGCTAATTGAAATAAATTCCTTATAAACCCAAAAATCTCATTTTTTTTTGCCGATGTGGGACTAAACGATGCCACAACCTTTTGCCACGGTTCAGGCAAACCGTGGCTAATACAGACTTTTAGCCACGGTTCAGGCAAACCGTGGCTAAAAGTCCAGTATTAGCCACGGAATAAAACCGTGGCTGATACTCACTATTAGCCACGATTTTTCCCCGTGGCAAAAGAAACCGTGGCTAAAAGCCATTTTTCTAGTAGTGTCTCTATTGTATACTTAAGAAAATCAGGTTTAATGTTGGGAAAGTCATCGCACTTCGGTTGAAGGAGAAGATACCGGAGAAGAACCCTAAACAACTTTGGTTTCCCGTTCTTATTACGGATCTGTGTCATGATGTTGGAGTGCGGGAAGAAGAAGATGATGTGACCAAGAAGTTGAAGGGTCATATAACCAAGACGGTGGTGGAGGTGTGCATAAAAGTAGCTGAAGATCCTCCCAAGGTGCATGCCTCTAAAGCACAAAATGACAAGCCTATCGACATTGAAATTAAACTAGAAGATGGAGGAGGTGATCCCGATGCCATAATGGAGGATATACAATATATGAAGGCCTACCAGAGATGCCACCATCTTTATGTGCAGGAGGAATTAGATGATCAAAGGGCTATCCTTTACAAGTTATTGGAGAAAGCTAAGCTCCCTAGGCCGCAGTCTAAGCTGAGGATGAGAAAGCAATTTGATAATAAAGGATACTTGCTTAACTCTGAATGTGTTCGAGTTGATCCTCGTGTTGTGAACAAGGAGACTGATGATAATGACACAGACGAACATGCTGATGAGGAAGAAGGTGATGCTGATGATGAGGAAGGTGCTGAAGAAGATGATGAGGAAGTTGATGAGGAAGAAGGTGATGTTGATAATGAGGAAGGTGCTGAAGAAGGCGATGAGGATGATGGTGACAATGGTGAAGACGACGCAGATGTTGACGACGAATAGGCAGTTCGTTCTTCTTTTGGTTTGGTTTTAATTACATGATAATTTGGACTGTTTTTGTTTTTTTTGAACTATATTTTTGGGCAAATCATATTTTGTTTGCCTTCATGCACGGTGATAATTTTTGTTGGTGTGTAGAAGCATAGTTTTGGCATAGATACTCTTATATGTTATTATGGATGTGCTTTTGTTCATTAAAGATACACCCTGGGGCACTTTTATATTGGTTGAAAGGTTTTATCCCAGGTTATATTACTGCAAGCATGTCTTAGGAATTTTTATACTGATCTACTTATCAAGTATGATTGCTTCTGTTATTAGATGGATAATTATCTTCATATAATCCCTTGTAACACTTCTATTCTGTTGCGTCCTATGTCACTTCAAATACAGGTAATGCGACTGTGTTCACCAACGAAACTCCTTAAGCAAATTGAGAAGCATATTTTTGGACGTGTTGGTCATCTTATGAACATGTGGATCAATCCTCACGCGACTTCAATTCTTTAGGGGAGTTCTTTACTTTTAACTGCTTTATTCCTGATATCCGTATGCTCATTCGACAAAGTCATTAATATTAGCAACGCTTTAAGTTTGGAGGGGTGTATTATTTTCATAACTAGTCCTCTAGAAGTAGAGTTGCTAGGGCCTAGCAACACTTTAAGTGTGGAGGGGTGTATCCCTAACACGCTGGATAAGGGCTACTTTGATTCAATGATACTAACTTGTGCTCTTGATTAATCTATGTGCTACTCTAGATTTATTCAATGATCGGTAGGGCATATCAATCTTAAGAACCAAACTAATGAATTTGAAGCTAGAAAGAGGTTGGTTTGACTGAGCTCACTTAAGCAAATATTTTCGGGCACTAAAAGTTTTGTGTACTTCCATTGCAGGCTTTCTAACATTGTCCTTTAAATCCAACGGGGAGTGGTGAGTAAGAACGAAGTAAATGATGTACACCAAAACATGAGGATAGTTAGTTAGTCCATTTTGATCATTCACTACATTAGTTGAGCTTGAACCATTTGATACACATCATTCCATGACTAAATTCCATATGTTCCTACTAGTCGTGTCTTAATAAGTTAGCCTATTGTGAGTATTTTTTTTAAAAAAAATTTCATAGTGATATGCGGCCTGAATATATGTACACATACTTAGAATGATCCCAACTATGATAAAAAAGAGAAGAGTAAAAAAAATGAAAATTCATAGTGATATGCGGCCTAAGTATGTGAATGCATACTCGGAATGATCCCAACTATGATATTAAAAAATAGAAAAAAAAAGAAATATCATAGTGACATGTGACCTAGGTATGTGCACTTATATTTGGAAAGTCTCTACTATGATTAGTATTAGAAAAGTTTGGCAAACCCCACAATATGACGAATCATTAAGATCCTTAACTAGGGAACACCATTCCATCATCAAAGTATCCATAAATGCCGAAACAAGCTTAAAAATATCCAACTTTTATTGGAACTACTAACTCATATGGAGGCCAACTCAATTGCTTAGTTTATGCTTATCATTTCGTGTAGATGCGAGGGTTCAAAAGGAAGTATTGCATGAGAGTACATTATTTGTTTTGAAAAAACCACACTTCACACTATGCTTTTTATTTGAGCTTTAATCTTCCATATAACTAATGAATTTGTGAATGGTTGGATTTCTATTGATTGATAAACCTATCATTTTAGTAAAGCGAATATGTTGAGTGTGCCTCGATTAATTGGTCTTTCAAGAAGAAAAAAATCCATGAAGTATCATTGAAACATCCACTGTGTATTGACCTTTACCCAGATATTTGTTGTGAATTTTTCTTTGCTAGGGACTAGCAAGTATTTAAGTGTGGAGGTGTGATAACTTCACACATGAAGTTATTTACGCTGAATATTTCTACTTCTTGCTTAGTGAAAATGAGAATAAATGAGCTTAAATGGTAATAAAATATGATTAATTATTTATTTAATGTTTATTGTATTAAGTTGGTCATATTGCATTATTTCTATGCAAGATTCATTGAAGAAATCAACTTGGAGGAGTAATGCTGAATTCTTATTTTTGGCCTAAGTTAGTTGTTGCAAAAACTAATTCTGAAACTGCAACATTCGTCCATCCGGAATTCAAAATTTCAAATTTCAGATTGCCACCATTTTCAATTATGGAAGGATGCTTCTCTTCAGGAGGGATGAATGTTTTAATTGTAAAAACCGACGAAATGAAGATAATTGGAGATTAATTTCGGATCAAAGGGGAAGAGCATCATCTAGGGTTGGTTTTTGGGAAGAAAACCTCCATTGGAGAGCGCCGGCTAGAAGAAGAAGAAGGAGGAGATCTTCGTGCGGATCGAAGAAGCAACTTTAGGAAGAGATTCTAGCAACGACTAAGCGTGAACTACCATGTTTTGTAAGATCTATTTCAACATTTTGTGCGATTCCTCCAACGCCATGAACTAACTTTCCTTAATCTTGTAGCATGAGAGTACTTGGTTGGGTGTGATGTTTATTTTCTAATTTTTCTTGTTGAGAATGTACGGTGAATGTTCTTTATCAATTTTATGATCTTTATTCTGAAATTTTTGGCCAAGATTTCATCTTTATGTTTCGCTTCATAAATCGAGAGAGGAGTTGTGGTAGTATATTATAATTTTGATATAGCATTTGAAGAGAGAAAGAGATTTTCTCTTGGTGTTAGCAACTTAGGCTTTTGCTTTTTAAGCGGTTCTTATTTCACCCGAGGGGAAATATAGGACTAGGGATTGCCGATATCGAGAGATACGGTTCTCTATTTTAAAGTCGTTGCAAGGTACTTTCACCACACATTTTCACAACGACGCATTCACGTATTCATCACACTAACCTTGGAAATCATGATGCAAGATTATATCTCCAATTTGATAAGAAAAGTCTTTTTCCAAAGATTCGTTGTAATTTCAGTTAGAAGTTTGCATTTTTAACTTTAGTAATTTAAGAAAATCACCAATTTCGTCTTGCTTGGATTTAAGGAAAAAGTCTAACTGGTAGTTGCAAGCACTGAATTCACTACCTCTCCGTGGGAACGATTCTTACTCACTTTTTATTACTTGACACGGCACGTGCACTTGCGTTTAAATATGTAGACCATTTCGGGCATATCAGCGGGCTACACCAGCTATGGGGAAGGTGGTGGGGGCAATTTAGGATTTTTCACGTCCGTGATCGACGACATGTGAAACATCTTTATTTACTATCGCGGTAAACCCACTCCGGCTCCTACTCCGGCGACCCCCACCTCTACGCCGCTCCCCTCGTCCCCATTCTCCCATAATAGCTCTGCTCTGCCTTGGTTTATAAAAAAAATAAAAAATTAACACGCGACCGCTGTCGGCTTAGAACTTCCGCTGGCTTTCACACTTGCTGCTCGGCCTCGCCATCTCTCTCACCTCAGTCATGTCCGGCACCCACATTAAAGGGCAACAAAACGTGACCGACGACAATGGAAATTTCAGGAAATAGCCACACCACAATGAAAATTACGCTTACTCAATAAAAGAAATTTCATGCAATTTGAGCTGCTATAATTCAAAAAGGAACAACATTTTCTCTCTATTGTTTCACTGCAGCTAAGGGAAGATTGAAGAGAGGTAAAATATATAAAGAGAGAGAGAGAGAGAGATTCTTTCACTTGCATTGCAGCTTCTTCGACTACATTCAAAATTCAAACTTCATCGTTGTGCTTCCGCCTTTCCTCCTCTGTCGTGGTTCCCCGCCCGCGAGCTTTCAGCCATAGCTGCTATTGTGCTTCCCCCGCCAGCTTCTGAGCGATCGCAGTAAACCCACTCCGGCGACCCACACCTCTCCTGCGAGCCCCACCTCTCCGCCGCTCCCCTCCTCCCCCTTCTTCCATAATAGCTCTGCTTTGCCCTTTGTCGCCTCTCCTCGGTCTCCCCTGACACTCTCCCGGTGTCTCTCAATATATAATAATGTGTAAGCGGTGATGAACAACTACAAATTGTTTAAGCGGTGCTCTCTGTATATATAGTCTCTATATATTAATGTTTAAGCGGTGTTATCTGTCAAATTGGACGAAAATAAGGCGATGAACAGCTACAAATTGTTTAAGCGGTGCTCTCTGTCTATATAGTCTCTATATATTAATGTTTAAGCGGTGTAATCTATCAAATTGGACGAAAATAATTTTTAAGCGGTGATCTCTGCCAAATTGGCCGGAAATATATATTATTGTCGGAGGCAGATAAGTTGAGGCGAATGAACATCAAGTTGCAAAACTGCGAAAGGACAGTTTGGGAAAATCACTTCCGTGACGGAGATAAAAGATGAGGCTGAACCTTTTCGAGCTGGATGTTGGGGGTGCCAACGGCCGTCCTTTCGAGCCGTAGGCTGGGGAGGCCGTTACAAAAAGTGCACTTTTTGTAACGGCCCTGGCCCGACTCCACCAAGGGAGACCCAGCGGGACCCAGCTGACACCGTTAAAGGGCTGCAGCCCGTACACCCCAAAGCCTCTCCGCGCATGTTTCTCGGTCGCGGCGCATTATTGAGGCCGGGTCTCAAACCCGCAACCTCCTTGATAAAGAGTCTTCAAGCCTCCTTGAGGCTGGGTCTCGGGTTCAATCCCCGGCCTCAACAACTAGTTTGTTGATGGAGACCTGGTTAGGCCTAACCCTTTCGAGCGTAGTGCTAGGGGTGCCGACGGTCGTCCTTGCGAGCATGGTGCTGGGGAGGCCGTTACACTTGATCTCCCCGAGGCACATTCGACCCATCCAGCTAGTGATATCATGGATGAGGAGATCCTCTCGGGGGTAGGACTTGATCTCCCCGAGGCACATTTGACCCATCCAGCTAGTGAGAGCCTGGATGAGGAGATTCTCTCGAGGGTAGGACTTGCTCTCCCCGAGGCACATTCGACACATCTAACTAGTGAGAGCCTGGCATGAGGAGATCCTCTCGGGGGTTGGGACTTGATCTCCCCGAGGCACAGTCGACCCATCTAGCTAGTGAGAGCTTGACATGAGGAGATCCTCTCGGGGGTGGGACTTGATCTCCCCGAGGCACATTCGACCCATCCATCTAGTGAGAGCCTGGATGAGGAGATCCTCTCGGGGGTGGGACTTGCTCTCCCTGAGGCACATTCGACTCATCCAGCTAGTGAGAGCCTGACATGAGGGGATCCTCTCGGGGGTTGGGACTTGATCTCCCTGAGGCACATTCGACCCATCCAGCTAGTGAGAGTCTGGCATAAGGAGATCCTCTCGGGGGTTAGGACTTGATCTCCCCGAGGCACATTCGACCCATCCAGCTAGTGAGAGCCTGGAAATGGAGATCCTCTCGAGGGTGGGACTTGCTCTCCCCGAGGCACATTCGACCCATCCAGCTAGTGAGAGCCTGACATGAGGAGATCCTCTCAGGGGTTGGGACTTGATCTCCCTAAGGCACATTCGACTCATACAGCTAGTGAGAGCTTGGATGAGGAGATCCTCTCGGGGGTGGGACTTGATCTCCTCGAGGCACATTCGACTCATCCAGCTAGTGAGAGTTTGGCATGAGGAGATCCTCTCGGGGGTTGGGACTTGATCTCCCCGAGGCACATTCGACCCATCCAGCTAGTGAGAGCCTGGATGAGGAGATCCTCTTGGGGGTGGGGAACTAGGCATGTCGCCTAAACTTTATCAAATCCAACATCATCAAACGAGGAGAAATTATGGTTACATGATCCCCTGACTCAGTCGGTCAGGGGTAGAGCTTGTTACAAGATAAGAAAGAGGTAAAGACTCTACCAAGGCGAGGCTTCTTCAGGGGGCCTGGGCATAATGGCCGTCATCCGCTTCCTTCTCGTCGGACACTTCCATCCTGCTCAAGCTCTTCATGATCTTCTCCATCTCCTCCATCTTGGCCAACCAAGAGATGGTGTTGACAGCCGTAACATAGCATTATCTTGCCATCCTAGAGTCTCCCTTGATTCGGACTTGGATCCCTCCTGAGCTGAACTTGAGGCACTGGTGGAATGATGATGGCACACAACGGAAGGCGCTGATGAGGGGACTTCCGAAGATGGCATTGTAGCTGCTTGGAGCGTCAATAATGACAAACCGACAATTCCTCAAAGTCCCCCCCCCCCCCATTTTACTTGGAGTCCTACTCCGCCTTCTACCTCCTTCTTTTCCCCTGAAAATCCAAACATGGGTTCGTCCGAGGCCAACACCCTCCTTGGTTCTACCTTTATATCGTCAAACGCTTTCTTGAAAACGAAGTTGACGGAACTCCCGTTGCCGATCAAGATCCGGGAGATGGTGTAGCCCTCGATGGCCATCTGGATGACCAGCGCATCGCAGAACGGATGTTCATGATCTGGCATGTCCTTCACCGAGAAGGTGATCTTCTCCTCCTGGGGCGGGGTCTGGGATGTCGAAGCGACGCTCCGTCGGTACATCACATGTAGGCTTGCCTTTCGAGTGGCTTTGATCCCTACTCCACCATGGATCACTGTTATACCACCTCGGGATCCGACATCGATGCGGTTCTCACATATGTCATCCCCCACTTCTGGGAGGAACCTCTTCAACCTGCACCGGCGGATGCTGCTGGGCAGGGCCTCTCGCCCCCTTACTTCCAGGAACTCGGGACATGTAGTCGTGGCGTGCCCCTCCATCTGGTGGAAGTCATAGTATGGTAGTGCTCCTCCTCCCCTCCTTCGGCGGGGTTGGCGAACTCTCCTGTTACCTCTTCCCCCTCCCCCTATCGCCAAGGCTTACTGCGGTGGGGGTAAGAGCTGTCTTGGGGTTTAACTTTGGAAGTTGAACCTCCCTTGGCCCCCATGAAAGTTCCCTCCACCCTGTATGAGAGCTCTTCCAGGACCCTGGGCAGGTCCTCCCTACTGCCTCCAACCTGGTTTTGGACCCTCCTGTCCCTGGAACCCCTGAGCTCTCTGCTCCTCTCTCCGTCTTCCCTCCTGATGTCTCGAGCCAACTTGCTCCTTCGACTCCGCCTCTATTAGCCTTGCCAACTTCTTGACAAATGTCAGGTTGGTCGTCTCCATGGCTATCTCCTCTGCTGCCCTTTCCATCAGCTCATAGAAGGAAAGGAGGGCCTTTCGGGTCAGGCTCATCTTGAAGACCCCTCGCGCAACCCCACCGTGAATGCCATCTGGTGGGCATACCCTGGCATCTCCTGGATATCCAGGATCTCCTCTTGGAACCTGTCAGTGTGGGTCAGCGACTCCTCGGCCCCTTGCCATATCAGGAAGATGGACTCAGGACTCTTCTTCCTCTTCTTGGAGGTGGAGAAGCGAAGCTGAAAGCTCCGACTCAAGTCCTCGAACCCATTGATCGATCTCGGAGGGAGTTGGTGGAACCAGTCCCTTGCCTTGTCTTTCAACATAATCGCGAAGAGGCGACACTTGAAAGCATCTGTCATCGGTCTGATAGAGACCGCATCCTCCAACCACTGTAGTTGTTGGATGGGGTCATCCTTCCCAGTATAGTAAGCCATGTTAGGCCCTCTGAACCCCTCAAGAACGGGAGCTGAGATGATCAGCTCGCTGAAGAGTGACCCCCTGAGGGGTGGTCTCACAACCTCTACTCGCACGACCTACTCGCGTGGAGGGCTAGCACTCGCCGGGCTAGGGAATAACTCCCGGCTGGTGAGGTCTCGCTCGACCCCCTCTCCCATCCTCTCCTTCCCAGGCCTTCTTCCTGGTGCACTTCCTTCTCCCCCTGCTTGGGTTATCTCGCCTATGCCCCTGGGAGGCAGCTCGCCGAGACCACTCTGGGTCAGCTTGTTGAGACCCCTGGGAGCCAGTCCCTAGGGGGTAGGGGTTGAGCTGTCAGCCCGAGGGGCAATACTTCGCAGCATCTCCATGATGTCTTGGATGGATGCCATGAACTCCTCCCCTCCTACGAAGGGTGAGGGGTTGGGGAGCTCGCCGAGATCATCACTACCTCCCTAATCTCTGGCCATGACACTCTCCCGAGATCTTCTGTGCTGGTCACTCTCCACGCTCACCACACCAAAATATTGAAACTAAAAACTTGGTCTCTCGTGGAGTTCGGGGTTCCAAAAAAGGGGTGACCTCACACCTACTACACTCAGGAGAACGACACGGGCCAAAGGCTCAAGAAACTAGGAACAGACCCTCGGCTCTAGCGTGGAGGTTCCACCTCACACCCAGAAGACCTTTGAGATCTCCCCCTCCCTAGACAATACTGAGCTAGGTGCCTTAGAGGAAGAAAGCAAAGAGATTGAAGTGATGAAGAAGCGATGCCCTCCAAGGCACCCATAAGGGTCTATTTATAGTTTTCTGAGAATGGCCTGGCAATAACCAAATCCTGCTGCCCTAAAATTACTGAAATGCCCCCAAATTGGTCTGCCAACAGTCAAATCCCGTTGTTCTAAATAGCTAAAAGCAATCCACCAGGGGCAGCCCCTCAAGTCAGGCGAGCAGGTGACAAGGCGAGCTGAGGGCAGGCGAGTAGGCGGCTAGGCGAGACGGCGGCAGCCTAGACAAGACGGTGGCCTGGCGAGCTGGCTGCCTGGCGAGCTGGAGGCCTGACGATCTGGCGGCCTGGCGAGACGGCGGTGGCCTGGGCGAGCTGACGGCCTGGGCAAGTGCGACGGTGGCCTGGACGAGCTGGCGGCCTGGGCGAGACAGCGGCGGCCTGGGCGAGTGCACGACAAGGTGAGATGGAGGCTGGGTGACCCCCCAAGGGGGCCGGGGGGAGAAAAATATTTTATCCTCCTACTAGTATAAAACACAGATTCACACTAAATTGGCCTCCAAGACTGCAAAACCCTCAAAAAAGCTTAAAACTGCACAACAAACCTTGCGCCTGCTTCGAGGACCCTACTCTGCAAATATGGGGTTGTACAACGAGTTTATAGCTCGTCAAAACTTCTTCCGTGAAGCTTCCCAAGGAAGTCCAGCAAGATTCTTGAATTTTCAGGGAAGTCATCCCTACGCTTCAGCTCCCGCAGTTGCTCCTCCTGCAACAGCTTTTCTTTCTATCCTCCCGCTCCTTTTACAACTGCAGCTTATGCTCAGTTTTTTCCTTTCCCTTATGTTTTAGGAGAACCGGAAGATCCATCGTCATTTATAGATAATATCCAACAAGAACCAACTCCAGCTCACTTCAGAGAGCCGCGATTACTAACTTACACTGGGGAGCCTGACCCAGTTACACACTTACAAGCTTTTGAGTCAGTCGTCACCCTCAAGACTCTTACTGATGCTATAAGGTGCAAGCTCTTTGTAACGTCCTTTGATGGACAAGCAAGAGAATGGATCTACGGACTACTCCCTCAGTCCGTCGCTTCCTTTGCTAATCTGCGAAGAGAGCTTCTACTCAGGTTTTCTACCTCTACCAAGAGGAAGAGCGGGCCAGAAGACCTATTTTAGATCAGGCAGCGAGAAAATGAGACTTGTGCTCATTTTGTCGATCGTTTTCAAAGAGAGATTCTTGACATTGAAAACGTCGATCCAGAGATGTACCGAGTTGCCCTTATAAGTGGTTTAAGAGAAGAACCACTTAAATTCGAAGCTAATGTCCGAGTGTCGAGGACATATCAGGAGATGATCAGTCTTGCCAACTTATACATACGAGGTGAAAGAGTAATCCCAACTACATCTCAAGGCTTGTAACAGAGAAAGATCATTTTTCTTCATACGGACAACCTCCAAAGTCTCCTCGCAAGGATTTTCAACCGCGAACAAGGAAGGGAAGAAATTTTCAACGTCATCAATGCCTCTTCCCAAGCCAAGATCATTTCCAAAGTCAAAGATCACAATTGTCAATTCCTCCCGCTTATCCAACACAAGCTTCGCTAACAGCTTCAGCTTACCAGTAGCAGGGTGACAACTTACCATAATTTGAACTAGACCAAGTTAAGACGGACGTAGTCTAAGTGATGAAAGGCAAGACCGGTTATAAGAGACCTTATCAACCCGCTGATCAAAGATTCAAAGACTCGGATCCCTATTGCAAATTCCATAAAGAGAAAGGGCATCCAACTGAAAACTGCCGAGCGCTTCATCAACTGGTGGAGAAGATGTTGAAGTAGGGCAAATTGCGTGACTTATTCTAGAAGGATGACCACTTTGATTCGTCTACTTCGAAAGGCAAAGAAGTAGTGGACATTCCTTTTGACTCAAAGGGAGTGATCCAAATTAGCAGCGGTGTCAACTTCAATATTAGCGAGAGCATCGATGTTGATGACATAGGCACCCTTAGAGATCTATTCTGAGGTGAAGATGGACATGACAGAGTTTCAAAATCTCTTTGCAGTCATAGTTGTTTGCTTTTCGTTTTTCATTCCCTAAAGATTTCTAAGTTCTCTCTCATTCATTTCAATGAATTTTATGTCAGAGATCCCGTACTAACACATTTCCCTTTTTGGAGTGCCTCCTACTCTATTTTCTCTTTTCCAAAGGGATCACTGAACCGACGAGACATCACCAAGTCTTGCTTGATCCCCCCATAGACTGGTTCCTAGTGTAATACCACCATGACCACATATAGCAGGGAGTGTTCGCATATGTGCAGTGGGAGCCATCCAATCTGTGCAGGCGAATTTCAGGGCTTCAGATCCTAGCCGGTATCTAACACACAGCGTGCATCAAGGGATTTCCCATGTCTTAGCTCTACTGTGCTCCACTAGGGATGCATTATAGCCAAGATGATCATTGTTTGGCAAGCAATGGACCCTGAATGTAGCCTTGTCTCTGTGATCATCTCACACTGTGATAGTCGAATACTCCAAGGTACTCTTAAGCTGTGCTTTCCGCGGACCCACAACATTGCTGATCTTTTACGATGAGCAATGCTTTAGACCATTTGACGCACTTGGTCTAACTAATCAGCGATGCTTGTAGCCCTAAGGCATGAGAGCAGTGTGTCCGTCGTTCCTTCTTAGGAGTTTTGCATTTTCTCTTTTGTGCACTTTCGGGGGAGCGCGGTTGATCCTCCCTTGGTAATCTGAACCTTTGATGATCTTTTAGGGCGAGCAATGATTTAGACCTTTTGGCGCACCTGGCCTAATTGATCATCTTCAGGTGTAGATCTCTTTCAAACTGCCTTTTTTCAGGTTAACAGGAAAAATCCGACTTATCCAAAGGATTTGTGACGTCATATTTCTTGCTTATACTCGTCTTATATACTCAGCTCATATAAAGCTTTATCCGCTGGCAGTGCCTCTATTTTACTTATTGAATATTTTTTGGCACCAATTGTTTAATCAAAAAATCTGGTTCTCTTTATCGACAAGTCATGCTATTGAAGTCCAATCAAAGTGGTTTTACCTGGCTAATTCGGATTTCATATTGTGGATATCATATGGGACTGCGCCAGAAGATTATTATTATGGCTTGATCTCTACTCGATTCTGCCCATTCTTTTACTCAGTTAATAACTGGGTTTATTGGATATTCTTCCTGTTGTCCAATATATCTTATATCTTCCTTACCACCTCAACATTTAGCAGGTACCCACGCTTTGTATTTCCTTCATATCTGCTTCTTACTCTTCTTTTTGCAAATATTTGCAAGTTCCCTTCAGGTACTTGCAAGTTTTTTTTCTTTCATATCTACTTCTTACTCTTCTTTTTGTAGAGATTAGCAGATATTTGCAAGTTTCCTTTAGGTACTTGCAAGTTCTTTTTCTTTCATATCTGCTTCTTACTCTTCTTTTTGTATAGATTAACAGATATTTGTAAGTTCCATTCAGGTACTTGCAAGTTCTTTTTCTTTCATATCTACTTCTTACTCTTCTTTTTACAGAGATTAACAGATATTTATAAGTTCCCTTCAAGTACTTACAAGTTCTTTTTCTTTCATATCTGCTTCTTACTCTTCTTTTTGCAAAGATTAGCAGATATTTGCAAGTTCCCTTCAGGTACTTGCAAGTTCTTTTTCTTTCATATCTACTTCTTACTTTTCTTTTTGCAGAAATTAACAGATATTTGCAAGTTCACTTCAGATACTTGCAAGTTCTTTTTCTTTCCTATCAGCTTCTTACTCATCTTTTTGTAGAGATTAGCAGATATTTGCAAGTTCCCTTCAGGTACTTACAAGTTCTTTTTTTTTCATATCTGCTTCTTATTTTTCTTTTTGCAGAGATTAGCAGATATTTGCAAGTTTCATTCAGGTACTTGCAAGTTATTTTTTTTCATATCTATTTCATACTCTTCTTTCTGCAGAGATTAGCAGATATTTACAAGTTTCCTTCAGGTACTTGCAAGTTTTTTTCTTTCATATCTGCTACTTACTCTTCTTTTTTCAGAGATCAGCAGATATTTGCATGTTCCCTTCAGGTACTGCAAGTTCTTTTTCTTTCATATCTGCTTCTTACTCTTCTTTTTGCAGAAGTTAGCAGATATTTGCAAGTTTCCTTCAGGTACTTACAAGTTATTGTTCTTTTATACCTCTCACCATTATTTTGTAAAGACTCAATAGAAAGTGTTCACAAGTCTTCTTCACTTTGTAAGAACAATTCAGGTATACACAAGATACGCATTTTTCACTTGCTCTGACTCTTCTCCTTTGTAGAGGAAAAATAAGTACATACATACTTCTTAAGGAGAGACATCAGGTTCTATCTCTCCTTGCCCCTTATTTTTTCTACTAGATTTTTGAGTGGCGGATCGCAATTTTAGGGGTTACCTCTACATTTTTGAAGTTTCTGGCAAACTTAAAAAAGTGTGGGGATCATGTTAACCTAGAAATCCGCGATACTTTCCAATGGATAGCTCAGCAAGCCGCGGACTGCTCCATCCATCCTAGGGGTTCGTGGCCTGCTTTTTAAGCTAACCGTGCGGATAGACATTTCTGTCCGCGCGGTTAGGCGGTGGCCGCCCGGTAGTCCCCAGCTCTACAACGGCGCAGACTACTTCCTAGTCCGTACAAGCAGGTCACGCGGCTACCCGGGTGGATAGCTCTGCTCCAGGTCGCCCAACAGTGGGCGAATTCTCCAAGTCGCCCAATAGTAGTCGACAGCTCTCCAGGTCGCCCAATAGTGGGCGACAAGCCTCTAGGTCGCCCAATAGTTGTGGCGACCTGTTCCTTCAGCCCGCCAGCGCACCCAGCAGCAAGGGAGACCTGCCTGCTATCCGTCAACAGGTGGCAGACTCAGTCTAAGTCCGCTTGAGGGAGGTGGACTTTCCTAGTAGCAAACGGACTCTTCATCAGGTCACACACACAACGCAGACTAAACCTCAGCCCTCCAGAAGGTGGCAGACTCGCTTCATCCAGCAGTAGAGGCGGACTCACCCTGTCCGCCATGTACTAGGCGGACTCATTATTCAATTTGCCAGAAGGACTTCATCTTCCCAGCACCGGCTTCTTCCCAGTAGTAGGCGAGCTACTCCTCAGCTCGCACAGCATGGTACGGGCTCGATTAGTGCAGCAGAGGCGGACTCGTTCTAGTCTGCCAATAACAGATCG
Organism: Platanthera zijinensis; assembly: GCA_039513925.1. Taxonomy (NCBI): domain Eukaryota; kingdom Viridiplantae; phylum Streptophyta; class Magnoliopsida; order Asparagales; family Orchidaceae; genus Platanthera; species Platanthera zijinensis. The sequence goes on from CM077088.1 coordinate 33,980,804, forward strand.
GTTCAGCGTAGTATGAGAAGATCGTAGAATGCCTCTAGTTCTGCGGATATTTTGCTTTAGATTCTGATTCAATCATGTCTGTTAAGAAAAAGGGAGAGCTTCACGTCTTAGTACTACTGTATGTTGACGATATGATCATCACCGGAAACTCAGAAGAGGAGGTAGCTATTCTCAGGGTGGAGCTAGCTATCTGATTCAAGGTGAAGGATCCTAGCTAGGGAGCTCTACTATTTCCTTGGTCTCGAGGTGGAGAGGGAAAAAATTGGAGTGTTTGTTTCCCAAAAAGTCTATGTGGAGCGGATCGTTAAATGATTCGGCATGCAGGAGGGGAAGAGCAGCTCTACTCTACTGGACGTCGGTCTAAAACTTTAGCGTGATGAGGGAATGTTTCTTCCAGATCCCTTGGTGCTCTGGGCTCTGGTTTGCAGTCTCATATACTTGACAATTACAAGACCAGATATCGCTTATGTTGGGGGCCGAGTAAGTCGGTATATGCAGGAGCCGCATAAGTCTCATCTAGAAGCGGCAAAGATCATTTTGAAGTACGTAAAGTCTACCTCAGATATGAGTCTCTTTTATAAGATGGACACAGGCTTCAACATGCACGGTTACACAGATGCTGATTATGAGGGAGATACCAACGATCGGAAGTCAACATCTTGTTACATCTTCTTATACGGATCGACAACTATATCGTGGTGTAGCAAGAAGTAGGATTTGGTATATGTCTCCACTACTAAAGCGGAATATAAGGCATCTGCCTTGACAGCTCAGGAAGCCATCTGGTTGAGGAAGTGTGATGTCTGACTCTGCTATGCGGTGACAACGAGTGTGCTCTTAAGTTAGTTACCAATCCAGTTTATCACGCGAGGACAAAGGACATCGAGATCGAGCATCAATTCGATCGAGAGAAGGTGTTGGATGGATTAATGATGGTGGAATATGTGTTGAGTCAGGACAATGTCGTTGACATCTTCACAAAGTCGTTGTAGAAGGAACCAATTGTGCAGTTATGGGGACTTCTCGGGCAGACTTCCACTTCTCACTTCAAAAAAGAGTGTTGAAATTATTGAAGTAGGAAGTGGGGGGTCAGGATGGTGCAAACCACACAGACCGCGAGACCGCGCGCGGTTAGCGCGGACAAGTGTGGCAGATTGCTAGGTTCTTGGCTATGGTTATTTCTCGCAGTTTGTCTTGTAGGTTTCTTGGAGTGTAACTGCGAGGTTAAAATTAGCTAACCACATAATGATGGGTCTGGTATGTGGGACCATGGAGACCGCTCAGTCCGCGAGTTCTTTGGATCGAGTAAAAGCAGCGCAGTTTGTATTTGGAAGGAGGTTCAGGCCGCGTCGACTTCAGTGTTCGCACATGGTGAGTATTCTGATTCTTGGTGGAGGCCTGGTTCTTTGTCTGCGCGGTCTAATAGTAGTGACCGATGGTGTTATTGACTTGGACAAATTGTCCAAGTGCCCAGTCCGGATTGGTTTCCTAAGTCGTGTTGTCATCTTGGAGTGTGTGGCTTGTTTCTCAAGTCGCCAGGTTTATTTGCAACCCGGTTTGCGGTTTGTTGTTGCTAGTCGCAGTCCGTCGGAGGTCATTCTATCAGTTATGGGAGGTGACCGCACTCCCTTGGTTGCTTATAAATATAGGTCTTGGGCTCGTCATTCTTGACGGGAATAGTGAGAACTTAGCTCGCTTCTTGAACTTGCGGTTAGACTTCATTAACTACGCAACTAAGTGAAGTTGACTTGTGATGTGCAAATTGTGTTGCTAGCACCGAGCGACTGGGCAATTAGTATTGGCAGTTTTTCAGTGGAGGCTCAGTGTGGTTCTGTTTGCGGTGTACCAGCAGTCGCAGTTTGCGCGACTAGAAGTCTACTTCCTTGGTAGTTCACAAGTAGTTTAATAAAGCAGTTCGCGCGGTCTCAGCGGGTTGACTGTTTCCCAGTTCAGTTCAGCAACATCTGTTCGCGCGGTTTATATGGATAGTCGATCTTTGCGGTCAGGCAGGCAGAGTTGCGGACAAGTCGTTCTCCAGCAGTTGCTCAATAAAGTTGTTTGTCGGGTTCTGTTCGGGCTAATGGGCGGTTCGGCGCGGATAGGCGGCTTCAGCTCGTGATTTGCGGCTAGGCGGTCTCGGAGTTCTGTCTGACCGGTTTGTTCTTATCTTGTTGTTATCTGTATTGTTGTTTTCATCGATGCATTGTGCAATCATGTCTCAGAATGTATATCTTGCTTTGTAAAGAAGAATATAATAGTTATTGCAATTTCAGCTCTTGTTCTTCTACTATTTCTAATTTATTTGACGTGCTTGGTTGAGTGTTCCTGCGACCTTCCTCGCTTCACAATTTTTTACACAAAAAGATCGCTAGGGTGTTTTACCGGCTTGAAAATCCTGACACCTAAAATGGCGACCAAAATGTTCGACGGGAAAGGGTTTTTGATGTGGGAGGCAAGCGATTGGTTTCAATGTGGGAGTCTAGCAAGCGGCATGTGGGAGCTAAAAGTTTGAAATTGGATAATTTATTTATGCTTGTTGTTTGACCATTACGTATGTTGTGGGCCTCGGCCCTCCATGCACTATTAATTACACCAAGAGCCCAAAAATATTTCATTATATATATAATGATTGACAGTGCAAGGGGCTCGCGTTCCCATCACAAGAGTACTTGGGCAATGACAGTGCCTTGGGCAATGACAGTGCCTTGGCGTGAGGAAGCTCTCTTCACTTGTCAACCTCCCTATGCTATGCTCCCCATGTAAAATTATAATTTTTTATTTATTTATTAGAATATATAAATATTTATATAATTTTATATGTTTAACATTATAAAAAAATGTAATGTAATTTCTATTATGTTTATTTATATTAGAATTATAAATTTATAACATAAATTTATTTTTATTTTAACTGTTTTAGCTTTCAACCATTTAACATGGTTGAGTTTGTAAAATAAAATTAAAGTATTCATCGGAATTTTGTAATTAGTTGAGTGGTCGAGCGTTTAGGTAGCATATTGACCGGTAATGGGTTCAATCTCCGGAGAGCGAAAATTTGCAATTATTAAATTTTCAATCTAAATCAATGCTAATTTGTAGTTCATGTCGCGCGTTAGTTGATTTAAAATATAGATTTGGAACACTCTATTGTTTTGAGCTCAAATAAAATTAATAAATTGTCAGATTTGATTTCAGTTAGATCCCACAGTTAGAATTGCTTTGTTGGTCCTCCACAGTTAATTATTTTTTTTAGTGATAAATTAATAACCACCGTTACATCTCGGGAACATTAAATAGCCATATTATTAAGTAATAATCAATCAAACAATAAACTACTAAATCAATTAACAAAGCTGACACCTGATAAGAATCGAACCATGACATTTCTGTCATGCGGCGTCAGCTTACATATAACTGTAAGATAGATAAATTATTAAGAGGTGTTTGTTAATAAATTTTAAACAGTTTATTTTGTTCACGCATGTATTTATTAATGTAATGCCCTTTGGATTAATTAGCAGCTAGCTTGCATTTTAAATGACTGCCTAAAAAACAAAAGAAAACGGTGGAAGTTAATGCCGTTTTTATCGTTTAGTACACGTGGGTCAACGTAACCAGTTCTACCATTTGATCCCCGCACGTGGCGCTTATCCACCATGCAATAAAAAAACCCAATGGTGGCGGTCTTAAACCACGGGTTAAACTGTCTTTCCTTAACGATTATCTAATATATATATATATATATATATATATTTATATTTTGAAATATATAAGCTAAAGTTTGAGCTATTTTTCCTATAATACATGACAAGAATTAAGTAAATAATATATGCATTTTATAGTCAAGAATGATATCTACAATTTTTATATTGAACATTTTTCAAAATTTGTACTATTTAACCTGAATCTAGACTGATAGGTTGCTGACTCGAATTTTGAAATTTACTATTATTATATTCTTTCGAGTCAACAACTTTTCGGGCGAGATTCCGGTCAAATTGTGCAAATTTTGAAAGAATATTCAACATGAAAGTTTTAGATCTCGTTCTTAGCTATAAAATATATATATTATTTACCTAATTCTGACATATATCGTGGAAGAATCAGCTCAAATTTTTTTAGACTTAAAAAAAACTCAAGTTTATATAACAAAATTCAGTTATAATATATATATAATGCCTGAAAAAAAATGGAGAGGATTGATGGAGACTCAAGAGGGAAAAGAAAAGATGCGAAAACAGGCTCAAATAGTACCCAAAAAAACTATTGAGAAGTTTTTACTTTCAGAACTCTTCTATGCATTTTAAGTATTCCTTGCTGTGACCGACGTCGGTAAGAGAGATAATGAGATGACGAAGAGAGATTAAAAAAAGGCAGAAAAAGGTGAGAGAAAGTCAGGACTACGAAGGCTATAAATGAGGGAAGCCCATTGCCCAGCATTAGACAAAGCAGGAGCGAGAGCAGAGAGAGCAGAGAGAGCAGAGAGAGAGAGGAATGGAGGGAAAGAAGTCGTTTGTTGATGAGCTGTTCCCTGGAAGGGAAGCAGCACAGCAAGCAAAGTCTGATATTCTGAGCTCCATATTTCCGCCGCGCTCAATGGTAACTTGCTCTGTTTCATTTCATTTCAACTCTGGATAACAGAGCTCTTCATCCTCTGTTTTCTAGACTGTTTCGAGTTAGATTTTGTAAAGAATTTGTTATTTTCTATAAATTAGAAGATTTTGAGCTTTTTCTTAACAGTATGCTCTGTAAATTTGCTCCTTTTAATGATGATTTAAGAAGTTTATAATGTCATTTAACGGCTATTTTCTTGTTTTAGGGAGCTAGAAAGGATTTCTCTCATTCCGATGCCTCTGGTTCTTGGAGAAAACATGGAGGTGATGCTCAGATTCAATTTAGACTTTCTCCTATCACTGTTATACATTTTCCTTTTCCCTGTTTTTTGGAGTGTAAATGATTAAATCTTGCACAAGCTTGGAAAAAAAAAACAATTCCTTTCTTTTGAACGATACACGATTCTCCGAATTTCTAATCCACCGCTTCTAAGTGAAATGTTGAATAAAAAAGTTGCAAGTATTATATTGCATATTTAGCTTCAATTGTGTATTATACATGTTTTACTTCTTGTCCTTTTTTGCTTCCAATAATGAATAAACTAAGATATTTCAGTAATAAATGTGATATTTTATTCGTATTTAATATGAATAATTGATATAGAAAAATGACAGGCTAATTAATATTTTATTTTCAGATGGGAATTCCCGCGGCAGCCCGAGTAAAAACCAGAACTCTGGAAAAAAGTCAAGCAGCCCTGTCTATTTGTGTGAACTACCAGAATCCTGTCTTATGAGCTCCTCTGTATATTACGGTGGCCGCGATGACTTTATTCCAGACTCTTCAACCTCCCAAAATTCTTCGACGCGTTATAACGTGAGTGAAAGACATGAAATTTCAAACAGAAATTTGGTTTATTTATTAATGATGATGTGTTCTGTTTATAATTTAAAATACACAGCACAAGAAGGATAAGGATGATGATTCAGGCAATACAGATGTCGCCACTAGAGGGGATTGGTGGCAAGGTGCGTGATTATTATTATCTATGAAGGAATTCGTCGAATGCTTATATTTAGTTAATTCATCAGCTCTGTTTCATATATTATAATTTTCTTAATTCAAGGTTCATTCTACTACTGAAGCCATTTCCAGCGCCTGTTTTAGAGAAGACTTCTTCACAACAGGTACTTGCTTGTGTATATTTTAAGTGATTTTGAGCTGTTTGCTGTAATTATCCTTCTCCTCCTTCTAGCTAATTATGTTTTTTTAAAAAAATTACAGGCTTTTTTATGTAATCCCTGAAAGAAAACAGAGTGCATCAGTAATCCCAGTTTACAGAGGATTTCCGTGAAGAAAGCAGATAGCTTGGGGATTCATCTATAATTTGCTTGTTTTGATTGTATCTTAAATTTAGGTGACTAATTGAAAAAATGTGTGGAAGTATGAGCGCAAAGGTTTCGAAGAAGCCTTTGATTGTTCAGCTTTGTTGTTCTGTTTTTTGTGAACTCTATAGTAGTTTATTTATGCCTAAACTTTTAACTATATGGAAAAGTGTTGGAAGAAGGTTCCATTGTTTCTGTGAGCTTGTGTCAGCTGTGAAATTGTGTGAGGGGTAGCAAATGTGACCGAATTTACTATTTATGGAAAAACAAATTAAGCTGGTAATAAAGTCAATTAACTCATGAAAGAAAATTAGGAACACATATAGATAGGGGGTAAAGGAATGAAAACCTTAAGCTAGCCGTAATTTTTCTTCTTCTTTTTTTACTTCTTGGATTCTTAGCCAATAACTGTGGATCATGTGTATGTTGAGGTATATTTATATAGCTGGTAACATGTTTCTATTGAGTTTGGTTTGTATTCGGTAGACATCTGATAATCCGTTAGGGATTTTAGGGTTGCGTCTATAATATCCCTGCTAAGGGTAACACGTAGGTTGTTTCAAACTTGGCGGTCACACGGAATGCTTCGAGCGCACTAACATTTTCGAACATTTTCATTTTGTGTGCCCTAGCCCCCACTCTCGTGCGCCCTCGTTCCTGTTTGAGAAGGAGTTCCCAGTTCCCGCCTCCTCTGGATCTAGGTTGTGGTTTCAGGCATCGATGCGCCTATTGCCGGCTGGTGAGAGGTGAAGCTGATCCGCGCTTGTAGGTCTGCGCCATTTCTTGCCGGAACAGTCAATTTGCTGTTTGGATCGCCTCATGTAACTTTGTTCATGTTTTAATGTATAACTCAGTGTTCGCCGAGTGGGTCCAACAAGACAAAAGAAGGGCCCTCGATATACGCTCGCGCCCGCCCAGACCAAACGGGCGAGCCGGAAAAGCCAGCTTGCGCCCGCCTAGCGAGCGAGCGGGCCAACCCGTGTCCGCTTGGTCGGCGAGCGAGCCAGATCCGCTGGCCCGCATTCGCCTCGGTGTCCGCCAGACCAAAGACTGTCGGCCCGCCTCCGTGTACGGGGCAGGCGAGCCGCAGGAGCCCGACTCGCGTTCGCCTAAAGAGAGGCGAGCTGCGAGAGTCGACCCGCATCCGCCCAGTTAAGTAGCGAGCTGGTCCCAATCCCCCCCCCCCCACCCACCCAAGAGTGAGGGGCAGATATCCTATGGTTAATATGATTTGGTCTGCATATAGCCGTTTAGAACAGCGGAGTTTGGCTGTTGACAGACCACTTTAGGCTACATATAGCCGTTTAGAACAGCGGAGTTGCCCTATGTGCATGTCCTAAAAATCTATAAATAGAACCAAGGGGGTACCTCAGATGGCACGCTTTCATACTTTCTCATTCTCTGATCTTCTAGCGCTTTATGAGGTACCATTAGCTCAGCACTGGCTAAGGAGATGAAGCGCTTTAAGATCTTCCGAGTGTGTGGTGGGACCTCCGTGCTGGAGCCTTGAGTCAGTCTCGAGTTTTAAGTCTTCAGTCAAGCTCACTAGGAGAAGTAGGTGTGCGGTTACCCTTTTCACAAGGGTTCAAACTCCACAGAAACTTGTTCTCGGTTTCAACATTTTGATGCGGTGAGCGTGAAGCGTGATTAGCACAGAAAATCCAAGTGAGTTCAATGATTGGAGGTGAGGGAGAAGGATCTGACCGGGTCAACTCGCCACCTCCCCCTCCTCTCGCCACCCTCGGGATGTTCGAGGACTTCAGGCAGGAGATGCGAAATCTCGTCATGTTCGCACTCAGAGCTCGCGGCGAGTGCTCAACACCCGTCGTCCCAGTGGTCGCCGCCCCAGCTCTGGGCAAGAATGCCCCCATCAGGCGACCTGGGAAATAGGTGGCAGAGGAAGGCAGCGAGCAGGATCTGTCGGGGCTAGCTTTGTTCCCCGGCTCGGCAAATGCGGGTCGAACCGGCAAGGTGGAGGCGCGAGATCGCCCGGCTCGCCTAGTAGGAGAGGGGAGTCCTTTCAGCGAGCTAGTCTCAACCGCACTAGTTCCAAAGGTATTCCGTGAGCCAGAGATGTCACTACAACAAACTCCACCTGTTGTAAGGACTGAAATATAACAAAAACACAGTTTGTTACTAATAGTAACGAATTTTTTCTGTTGTTACCAAAAAGTACTTTGTGTAACGAATATTTTATATTTTGTTACAATAAAAATTAATTTGTTACTATAAATGTATGTATTTGCAACAACACTAATGTTACGTAACAAATAGTAATTCTTTCTCACAATATGTTTGGCCATTTTTAGTCTCACACCGCCAGTTAAAACATCAATTTTAAGTTTATATTGCCCATTCCACAATGAATTTTTGAAATATGTTGGGTTCGCAGGCTCGCAGGCAGGCGCGACGGAGGGCGGCGGCTGCGGGCAGCGGCGGCCGGGCGGCGGCCAGTGGCGGCGGCCGAATCTTTTTTACTATTGTAACTAATTTATTGTAACGACACACATATATTTGTTACAAGAAGTATTAGCATCGAGCTTTAGAGGACGACCGTTACATAAAATTTTTTTTCGTTACCAAAAAGTTTTTGTAACGATTTTTTGTACTTATTGTAACGATTTAGGTCCTTACTATAAGTGCAATTTGTTGTAGTGTGTCCTACTATACCGGAAGGGATGATCCGATCCAACACATCCAGTAATTTGAGGATGTGGTTTCGATCAGGCAGATGTCGGATGTCTTTAAGTGTCGGATCTTTGATATAACCCTCAAGGAGAAGGCGAGGGATTGGTTCCATCAGCTTCCGGTCAGCTCCATCTACTGTTTTGAGGACCTGCGTCGGGAGTTCTTGCTGAGGTTCACAACTTCCAAGAAGAGGAAGAAGGAGTCAGCGTCCCTGTTCCTCATCAAGCAAGGAGTGAACGAAACTTTGGGGAGCTACATGGATAGGTTCCGGGAGGAGGTCCTCCAGGTGCAGGAGATGTCAGGGCACACCCTCGTGGTGGCCTTCACCATGGGGCTGCAGCAGGGATTCTTCATAATGGAGCTGAAGTGGGTGCCTCCGGTGTCTTTCGAAGAGCTGATGGAGAGGGCAACGAGGGAAGTCGAGGGTAAGGCATCGAACCCGGTGTTTGTTAGGAAGCTAGCCAGGTGGGCTCCGGAGGAGGAGAGGGAGACAGGAGGTGGCAAGGGTAAGGAGGCCAGGAGAGTAGAGCCCCGGCCGCGGGAGCAGCAACAGCAGAGGTGGGGCTGCCAGGAGCTGAATAATCGGCTGGGCTGGAGGCAGCAAGGCTGACATGATCAAGGCTAGAGAAGATATTTCCACGGAGGATACAACCGCCAAAGAGGGCAAGGCCAGTTTAATCCTCCAGGTTGAAGGCAGGGCTAGAGACCTCATCTCCCCGATCAACACCAGGCTATGTAGATAGCTCTAGGAAGAAGAAGAGGAGTGCATGGGAGGAGGTCGGGATGTAAAGCGGAGCTGCCCTATTATGACTTCCACCAGGAGGAAGGGCATGCAACAGATACCTGCCCGGAGTTCTTGGACATGAGGGGAGCTAGGGGAAGGCCGAACAGTAGCAACATCACCGCCAGGAGGTGAGGATCAAAGAAGTCCTGTCGGGAGCAGAGTAGGAAAGGTGTGAGGACCGGGCCGATGTAGGAGGCCGAGGAGGGATCGGGGTGATCTATGGGGGGTGAGAGTCGAGGCCGCCCGCAAGGCAAACCTCCACACCATATATTGCCGGAGCGTTGCCTCCACGTCCCTAACCCCACCCCAGATGAGAAGATTACCTTCTCCCTGAAGGACATGCCCGATCACGAGGATCCGTTCTGCGATGTGCTGGTCATTCAGGCCGTCGTTGAGACCTTTACTGTCTCCCAGATCCTCGTGGACAATGGGAGCTCCATCAACGTCATCTTCAAGAAGGCATTCAATGTAATGAAGGTGGAGTCCAGGAGGGTGTTGGCCTCGGATGGGCCCTTGTTTGGATTCTCTAGAGAGAGAAAGGATGTAGAAGGAGTAGAGCTCCATGTTATCTTGGGGGGCTAGTCTAGGAACTGCAGGTTCGTCATTGTAGACACTCCTAGCAGTTACAACGCAATATTCCTATGACCCCTCATCAACGCCTTTCGTTGTGTGTCCTCTTCATTCCACTAATGCCTTAAGTTCAACGCCAAAGACATCCAATTAGGGGTCCGGGGAGACCCCAAGGTGGCGAGGGAGTGCTACATGACCGCAGTCAACACCATCTCCTAGCAGGGAGGAGCCGAGGAGATGGAGAGGAAGATGGAAGAGATAACTGGCCCAGAGGCCATGAGAGGAGCTGAAGAGATGGAAGTGGAGGAGGAAGAGGTCCACGCCCGTGAGGGAGGGGCGGAGGAAGTTCTGGAGGAGCTGGCCGAGGTGATGGCTGTGGAGGAAGCTGAGGAAGTTCTTGTGCCTGGCGAGGGGGACGCGGGCGAATGGGAAGAGCAGTCCCGGCTGGAAGTTGCAGAGGTGGTGGAGATGGAAGTTTTAACCCAGGGAGTAAGGGTGGAGAGAGTGCGGGTCAGCAGAGGACTGATCCCGGAGGACCAGAGGAGGATGCTGGAGTGCATCCAGAAGAACGTGAACATCTTCGCATGGAGCGCGACGGACATGTCGGGGATCGATGCGGATGTTGCTTGCCACCGCCTCAACCTCGATGTCGATGTCCGTCCCATCCGTCAGAAGAAGAGGTCCACCGCTGACAAGCTAGACGAGCCCATCCGTGAGGAGGCAAAGAAGCTCCTGAAGGCGGGGTTTGTATCAGAGATTCAATATCCAGGCTAAGTCTCTAATGTAGTGATGGTCAAAAAAGGGGACGGCCACTGGAGGATGTATATCGATTTTTCCCTTTTAAAAAAAGCATGTCCCAAAGATTATTACTCCCTGCCTCGAATCGATGCGCTGGTTGACTTAGTCGTTGGTTTTTCTCTAATTAGCTTTCTAGATACATTTTCAGGTTATCACCAGATCAGGATGCACCCTCCCGACATGAAAGATGTTTTCTTCATCACAGGGGAGGGGTGTTACTACTATAAAATGATGCCCTTTGGGCTGAAAAATATAGGGGCAACGTACTAGAGGATGATGGACCGGGTCTTCCGGGAGCAGAAGGGAAGAAACTTGGAGGTATATGTGGACAACCTCATGATCAAGAGTCGGGACGTGGACTATTATCTCCGAGATCTGGAGGAGACCTTCGTCACCCTGCGGAAATATAAAATGAGACTGAACCCCTTGTAGTGTGTCTTCAAGGCAAGCAGGAGCAAGTTCATAGGACATCTCCTTACTCCCGCGAGGGTGGAAACCAATCCTGATAAGGTGAGGGAGATCATGGAGTTGAGATCACCTCAGAATGTCCAAGAGGTCCAACACTAGGCAGGGAAGCTAGCAGGGCTGAGCAGGTTCTTCTCTCGGACAGGAGAGAAGTGATCACCCTTCTTCAAAGCGTTGAGAGGGGGTCAGAAATTCGAGTGGTCCGAGGAGTGCGAGAAGGCCTTCATGCCTTGAAGAGGCAATTGACCCAGGCTCCGCTTCTCCAAAGACCAAAATAGGGGAAAGATTTATCTCTGTACCTTGGGGTCGGGGCTGAGGCCGTAAGCTCCGTCCTGGTCCGGGAGGAGGGGAAGAAGCAACTTCCAATCTACTATGTGAGTAGGGTCCTGAGGAAGGCAGAGTTGTGATACCCTATTTTAGAGAAGTTAGCCTTCGCCTTGGTCATCTCGGCTCGGAGGCTCCGACCCTATTTCCAGGCCCATTCTATCTGGGTAGTGACTGACCACCCCCTTCGCAACATCTTTGAGGGGGTGAAGCACTCAGGGAGGTTGGCAAAGTGGTCGGTGGAGTTGAGCGAGTTTGACATTTCTTTTGTTCTCTGCCTCTCGATCAAAGCCCAGGCGATGGTCGACTTCTTGGCCAACTATGTGGTCGAGGTGGCGAAGACCGAGCTCACTCATCTGGTCCCTTGGAAGTTTAAGGTGGATGCTGCTTCGGGAAGGCACTCTTTGGGAGTAGGAGTGATCCTGGAGAATCCTCAAGGGACAAGGATAAAATAAACGGTGGTCATCCATTTTCCAATTACCAACAATCAAGCAGAGTACGAGGCAGTGATAGCGGTGCTACGTCTAGCTAGGGAGCTGGGGGTGCATGATGTGGAAGTGCTAACGAACTCCATGGTGGTGTCCTCTTAGATCAACGGGGAGTTCAAATCAAGGAAGCCCACCCTCCAGCCGTACTTGACAAAGGTAAAGGGAGTCATCAACATGTTCCAAACATTTTCCATCTGATATGTGTCGCGGGAAGAAATTGAGCAAGTAGATCAGTTGGCCAAGTTTGGACCCAGTACAGGAGGAACCCTCACCGACCTATTCTGTCCTTCCATTGAAGAAGGGGAGCTGATGGAAGTGGATTGACGCCCTCCTAGAGGGATCTTTTTACGACCTTATCCACATGGGAGTTCTCAGATGGCATGGACAAAAAGCTCTTCAAGCACAAGTCAACATTCTACCTGATGCACAATGGGAAACTTTATAGGAAGACCCTCTCAGGCTTGCTAGAGCATTGCGTGGCTGAAGAGGAAGTCCCGAGAATTTTGGAAGAATTCCATTCTGGGGAGTGTGAGAGTCACTCAGGGAGTAGGACTCTAGAGGGGAGGATAGTAAGGCAAGGGTACTTCTAGCCAACCCTGGGCCAGGATGCCACTGATTTTGCGAAGAAGTGTCAGAAGTCCAGCTATTCGCCCCTCTCCAACTGCTACCAGCCATAGGCTCAGATGCATCATTGCCCCCTGGCCCTTCACCTTTGGGTAATGGATCTTGTAGGGCCTTTCCCTCATATCAGTGGGTAGAGAAGATTCTTGCTAGTGATGATTGATTGTTTTTTAAGTGATTGGAGGTCAAGGCGCTGACCAAGGTGACCTCCCAAGTGATTCAAAACTTTTAATGGAGAGAGATCATTTGTCGGCATGGGTTGCCTCAGTCCATTGTCACAGATAATTGGTCATAGTTTGTCAGCATAGAGTTCATCATTTTTTGTTGTCAGCTTGGGATCGATCTCCGGTTCGCTTCGGTCCACCACCCCAGAAAAAATGGATGGGTGGAGGCGGCGAATAAGATAATTGTAAACTTGTTGAAAAAGAAAGTTGATAATCTGAAGGGGAGCTGGGTGGAGCAACTCCCTTCATTCCTTTGGTCCCTGAGAACCACGCCCAACACAGCCACGGGAGAGACCCCCTTCAAGCTCTCTCACGGCTGCGGAGTTGTGCTCCCGATAGAGTTCAAGGTCCAGACACAATGAATAGTGGATGCGGAGGAAGGTAGAGAGGAATGGAGGGCTGAGAACGAAGATGAGTTACGGCTCTCCCTAGATATGGTGGAGGAGCTGCACGACTTGTTAGCCATCTGACAAGAAGAGGTCCAACGATGAATGGCCAAGTACTTCGACAAGCACGTTTGGATCAAGCAGTTCACAAGGGGAGATCTGGTCTTGAAGAAGGTCGATGCGGCCTGGAGGTCGGCAGCCGCCGGCAAGTTGAATCCTTATTGGGAGGGTCCCTGTGTAATCAAAGATGTGTTAAAGTCGGGGAGTTAACATCTCTAGAATGTGGAAGGGGAACCCCTCAGTCGTGCCTGGAGCGGCGATGACTTGAAGCGCTTCTACTCATGAAAGTAATTGATGCGCAAAAAGTAAATATATAAAATGCAACACAAGTATACGTGTCGTGTCAAGTAATAAAGTAGAAAGTAGAGTGTCGAATCCACAAAGACAATATTTTACTTAAGCTTATGAGTACTAGTAATATTCTTTTCTGCTAAGTCAAGCAGTTTCACAGTTTTGTAGAGAAGTAAAACTAAATCTAACATGCGAAACTAAATTACTAAGAATAGATAATGAAGAGAAATATGAGCTTTTTATATTGATCCTTATCCTTAGTTTGCCTATGTGAGAAAATACAAGCGAACTTAAACTAATTATTATCTTGTGGAAATCCTAAACCTGCGAAAAGAATCTCTCGATTTCATCATCGCGTTGTGCATATTTAGTGAGTAGCTTTAAATAAAAGTTACACAAGTAAACATACGTATAAAAGTGAGGATCTTAAATCCACAACTAGAATGATAGCGATTTGCTAAATCATATGTAGCCAAATTACATTCTCGAGACTTATGAACGCATTTTTTGCATATAGAACGCAGTAAAAAACACAAGAGGATAATTTCTTATTGTCATCACTAAAGAAGAGAATGAAATTTAAGATAAAGACTAATAATAAGTTAGTTGTTCATGTAATCTTTAAGGCAAACTTCAGATAGTTCACAACATACAAAACTCATTAGAGGATTAGTTTCTCATAGTCGGATTCACAGGATTTTGCAATAGGAATTGAACAACAATGGTAACAGAAAATTTATGACAAGCAAACCAAATGGTTTCCAAGGCAGCCTGTTGAATTCCATCACCCAAGTCACTGTGCTTCTCCTTCGATTCTCCACTATCTGATCTCCTCACCACCGATCCCACCTCTGGTAATTCTCTCTTTCTATATATAGTGGCTCGCCCCTTAAAGAGCCTTTAATTTCATGGAGGACCGTCTCCTTTTGATTTTGTAACCGCCATCTATTTGAATTTTAAAATTTCAGGTTTCCGTCAGCCTTTTGTTGCAGCAATTTTGTCTATAAGGAGCCTTTAATTTGCTGAAGGAACGCCTCCTTTCGATTTTGTAACCGTCGCCAATTTGAATTTCAAAATTCCATATTTCTGTCAGCAATTTGTTGCAACAACTTTGTCTCTGGAAAGATAGACATAATTAGGTAATAAATAATTTATTGCAACAATATTTTTGAATACTAGAGTTGATTATAATTTATTTTTCCAACTTGATTTCTTTTTGTGTATTTTACAAAGAAATATCATAAATTTATGTTTAAAACCTAAATTATATCAGAATATAATTTAAACCCTATTTTACTTGATTCCATGATGATTTGCTACTTATATAAGATGAAAACTTGTAAATAAAATGATGAAATAACTTCTTTTTGAGAAGTTATCAGTAATAAGTCAATCTCCTTTTACATTCTTTCTTCTCATTGAAGGTTTATTTGCTCAACAAGGGAAACATATGTGATGGTTGGCCAAAAGGAAAGTTTGGTTGATGCTCAACACCCGCCGTCAGGCTCCTACTAGCTGATTGAGCCGGTGGTAGCGCCTGGTGATTGGCCAAAATGAAAGTCTGATTGATCTTCAACACCCGCCGCCAGGCTCCTACTAGCTGATCGGGCCGGTGGTAGTGCCCGGTGGTTGGCCAAAAGGAAAGTCTGATTGATGTTAAACACCCGTCGTCAGGCTCCTGCTAGCTAATCAGACCGGTGGTAGCGCCCGATTGTTGGAAAAAAGGAAAGTCCGGTTGGCTAAAAGGAAAGTCTGGTTGATGCTCAAGACCCGCCATCAGGCTCCTACTAGCTGATCGGGTCGGTGGTAGCACCCAGTGGTTGGACAAAATGAAAGTCCGATTGATTCTCAACATCCACCGTCAGGTTCCTACTAGCTGATCGGGACGGTGGTAGCGCCTGGGGGTTGGCCAAAAGGAAAGTCTGATTGATGCTCAACACCCGCCCTCAGGCTCCTACTAGCTGATCAGGTCGGTGGTAGCGCTCGGTGGTTGGCCAAAATGAAAGTCCAGTTGATGCTAAACACCCGTTGTCAGGCTCCTACTAGTTGATTGGGCCGGTGGTAGTGTCTGGTGGTTAGCTAAAATAAAAGTTCGGTTGATACTCATCTCCCACTGCCAGGTTCCTACCAGCTGACAGAAAAAGGAAAGAAGGGTAGTGAAAATTCCTAAAAGATCGCTAGAAAAAGAATTGAAAGAGACAAATATCGCCAAGGGGCGAGAATCGCGGGCGAGCTGGATCTCACCCATCAGGTGCCCGCTCAGCACGTATCCAGTCCGGCACCCGCGAGGCGACCCAGGTTACGTGCACTCAGTAGTGTGAGGCGCTCGCTCTCAGGCTACGTCGCGACCTAATGAAGCTTGGCTCGCGCGAAGCCGAACGCCCCGGACATGATTCGAGGCGGGTTAGTTCATAGACCTTGCGGGCGGCATAGGAGAAGCTCTCTGAGTAAAGGGGCGGATCGCCACTCGCGGGACGGCTACTTAAGTTCTTGTCATTTCCTAAGCTAAGTCCTTAAGGGACGCGTGATCTCACTAGCGAGGCGTGAGTTCGGAGGTGGCTAGCGGGAAGGCCGATCCAGGTCGCGATTACAAAAGAAAAGGAAAGACAGAGTTATAAAAACAATAAGACACCGTTTCAGAAAAGAGCATGTATTAATCTGAAAATGTTACAGACTAGGGGACTCAGCCAGTATTTACATTATTGCAAGGATAACAAAATGAAAATACATATATTGTAAAAAGGGAAAACTTGCGGGTGCTTCAAGCCGAGCCCCCGGGCGGCGAGCTCCCCCAAAGGGCTTGGAAGGACTTGTCGCCCCTCTTCGGGACCGGAAGAAACAACTCCAGGACCACATCGCTCGCAGACAGCCCCGCGCCTTCGCTCATCACTAGGCCGGCCTGCTGCATAGTCTGGAGAGTAAACTTCGCGGCCTTAGAGGCGTTCTTCTACATCATCTCCTCCAACTCGTAGTCGGAATAGTATACGAGCCGGCTGCTGGTGCTGGAAGACAGCGGGGAGTTGCAGCTTCTAGTTCCCGCACCCGCGTCTGCAACGCCTCATTCTCCTTCTCGAGGGTGGTGATTTGAAAGCCAAGGCGCTGGGCCGTCGTCGCATCCCGTGAGAAGAAGCAAAAGAGTCAATGGAGGAAATCCTAAAAGAGGAATCTTGTTTCAAGTTTTGGGACTTGCCGCCCCCATGTACCCAGCGAGAACGACGTCGGCCGCGTCCGCTCACTTCTTCTGTAGTTACACCTCCTCAAGTGCAAGGCGGTAGGCCTCTTCCTTATCGTCGGTGTGCTTCTGGAGCGAGGCAGAGTTCTGCTCTATCTGCGTGCATCGGCGACCCACCATATGAGCCACCCGGGCCACGAAGCTGGGCCCGCGCGCTCTTGTGCATAAGGGCTCGTGTGGCCTCCTCGTGGAAGACCGTCGCGGCCTCCCGTGCGTAGAAGCTGAAGGAGAAGGCGAAGGCCTCCCCGCTGATGGAATCCTTCTCCAACTAGCTCGACAACAGGGTCGAGATATAGGCCCGGTTCTCCTCTTTGTCCTACTACAGGAGGGGCTTGCTGAGCTCGTCCAGGTGTTGCTTGTCATAGCAAAAGTTGCGGTGCCCCCTCGCCACGGGCTTGTCGGCGGACACCTTCTCTTGCGCCTTGGAGGTGTCGGCCGCCTCGCCAGGAGGCCCGCTAGTGGAAGCCCTTGAGGTGGCGGTCTTCTCAGGTTGTTGGCCAGCGGGAGCCTTGCCCTTCTCCCGGGATGCGGGAGGATCGCCGCCGGTGGTCCTTGGCTTTTTGGACGGAGGCGGCAGATGGGGCGGACCGCGAGTAACCCGCTTTTGGGTGGCGAGGGTTGGGACCTCGCGATGTGCGACAGCAGATACCTCGGCATGAGCGAGCTCGCCCAGAGCGACTCGCGCACTCTCATACAAGTGGTGCAGGGGGAGATCTCGCTCACCTGTAGCAACAAAGTTAGAACAAGTAAAAGAAAAATAAAGGAAAGGAATTGAGCACGAGTAGCCTACCTCCCCCAGGCGGGACGGGGATGAGGGAATCGATGTTCCTTCGTAGGAACGCGACCTCGAAGTTCTTCACCTAGAAGAACCCGTAGAGTTCGACTTCATGGCCCCCTAGGCTAAGAGGGCAATAGCACGCCTCGCTGAGCTGGACAGGCGAGAACGGGGCGTTGCTGAAGTCGCCCCTGACAAACACGAATTTCGTTAGCTAGTTGTGCCTCTTGTTTACTGTCTCTCGCACCTTTACGTGATTGCTGGAGAAGTAGGAGGTGTCATCTTTGTTCGTCCTGAAGGAGAACGGCTTGCAAAAGACCGCAAGACTGAACTTGATCCATTCTTCCTGCAAGAAGCAGGTGAACGCGAACACGACGACCACCGAGTTGGGAGTCAGCTGGTTGAGGAAGACCCCAAAGTTCTTCAGTATCTGCTGGACCTCAGGCCATAAGGGAAGTCGGAGGCCCGCATCAAAGTGGGCGATGGGTATGACGAGCTCCATGTCAGAGAGATCATTGATCTTCTCCTCCTCCCCTGGTCGGATCACCTCAAACCCGGGCAGGACAAAGTTAGCGAACACCATGACAAGCTCGCTCTCGATGAGGGTGGCGGAGAAGAAAGGATAGTCGGAGAAGGTCCACGCGCATTTTCTTCTCCCTTCGGTATCGCCACCACTTCCTCCCATCTCGCAATCTGTTATGCGGGTGGGACGCTGGAGGTCTCGCGGAAAGGAGCAAGCTGAGAATCGGACGCAAGAATGAAGAAGACGTAGAAGGGTTTAAATGTGGTAGGTGGGAATGTGGGATGAAGGGTGGTGGGCTATTTATATAAAAAGAAAGGGACATGAAAACGTCCCATCAGCGGGAAATGTGCCCTGACGCTTCGATATTCGAGCCCGCTACTAGTTCTCGCCTACTCACCACGACCCTACGAAAACTATGCGGCAGCGGGAGAAGGGGCGAGCGATCCAGGCTGGCCCTCGTCCGCCCAATGGGCGAGCGAGCCAGGCTGGCCCGCGTCCACCCAATGGGTGAGCGAGCCACGCTAGCCCGCGTCCGCCAGAGAGGCAAGCGAGACAAGTTGGCTCGCACCCGCCTGAGAAGGGGATAGGCAAGCAAGGCAGCCCATTCGCATTCACCTAAGAAAAGCTAAGCAGTAACAAGCAGTAGAAAAAAGAATTAATATACATATAAACATAGGCACATTAGCAGGCGAGCAATTTTAAATAATAATTAAGAAATTTGGGTACTCCGGAAGAGAGAAATAAATAACAAAGTTCGTTGTTATGTCGCGCAAGATGATCTAGAAGATAGGTGCGACCCAGGCCTGCATGCCAACAATGAGGAAGAGGTGGGCGATTCAGTATTGAATCCACTTCCACCTACCCCACCCTCGCACCCCGAAATGAGGCGGCAGGCGAGGATAGAAGTACTCGTGAACCGCAAACAATTCCCACTAGGCCAGGTCGACCTATTCCGTGGCGTGCCTAAGTCGTTCCTCTGCTCGCGTGATGTGTACGCTCGGCGAAGTCGTCCCGTCGCCGTCTTTTGGGCACTTCACACCCTCCGGGACCGCGAAGCGCTCCTCCGCCTCCGCCTTGTCTTCATCCATCCTATTGCAAACCTCTTGCAGCATCAAGGAGTGCTCCTGGAACAACCGGGTCACCCGCCTCTTCATTTCCTCAGTATCTTGAGGGTCGCCCAAGTATTTGTAGATGTGGTCTGGGAAAGGAGGAGGCGAGTACCCATCACTAATGTCGACGTCGGATGACGAGATTGCATCGAAACCTATAAAAGCAAAGGAAAGGTCAGAAAAAGCAGACAGATAGTCACAAGCGAGCGAACGCATAAACTCACCCGGGGTCGGCACATCCCCTGTGCTGGTATGCGGGCGGGAAGTCCCTGGTTGGCCCTGGAAGATCTCTCCTTTAAGAGTCACAAAGGATTTTCCCAACCCAGGTCAGGTCGACATTCGCGGAACTAGCAGAGGCCGGTCAACGGCTCTTGTGGTAGAGGCTGCAATAGCAAACAATCAGAAGGTGATGGGGAATCAGTTGGAAAGCGAAGGCAAGGGGTCAAGAACTCACCGGTGGTTAGAGGAATGTTTGGGATCGCGAGAAGAGCAGATCTCGCCACAAAGGGGCTGGTGACACGCTCGGTTACTCGCAGGGAAGAGCGTCTCGGCTCCATTCCCCCATCTCCTTCCTCGCGAGGCGCCTCCTGCGGGAGAAAAGGTGTCAGAATCAATATGACATAAAATCAAATAAGGTGGTTCGCATACCGAGTGGGAAACCTCCAGACCGATCACTGGGTTAGAGGGGGTGCTATTCGAGGGAGATCGCCTGACCATCTTTGCCTTCTTCGGCCTAAAGGCAGGCTGAGCGACCCTCGAGCCAGCCAAGGGGCGGCATCGATGACCTGCGCCCGCGTACCCTCTCTCGCGGCCACTAGGCGAGCACGCATCTCTTTTGATATGGGCATAGCTACAGTAGTTCGCGAAGAAAGAAGATAAGCAGACGAACGGGGAATTTCTTTGAGCCTGGTGGTATATATATAGTAAGAAGGTGGGACCCATCAAAAGATTCTCTCCAACTTAGCAGACACTCACCGAAAATGTGGGCTTGGATGATTCTTTTTGAGCTTTGTGAAGGCTCAAAAAGAACGGTGATTGTGTACAACCCAATGTTCGCCGAGTGGGCCCAACAAGGCAGAAGAAGGGCCCTCGATATAGGCAAGCTCGCGCCCGCCCAGACCAGACGGGCGAGCCGAAAAAGTCAGCTCGCACCCGTCTGGCGAGCGAGCGGGCCAACCCGTGTCCGTCTTGCTGGCGAGCGAGCCAGATCTACGGGCACGCATCCTCCTTAGTGGCCGCCAGACCAAGACTGACGGCCCGCCTCCATGTCAGGGGCAGGCGAGCCGCAGGAGCCCGACTCATGTTCGCCTAAAGAGATAGGAGAGGTGCGAGAGCCGGCCCGCATCCGCCCAGTTAAGTGGTGAGATGGTCTCAATTCCCCCCCCCCCCCCAAGAGTGAGGGGCAGATATCATGTGGTTAATATGATTTAGTCTGCATATAGCCGTTTAGAACAACGGAGTTTGGCTGTTGACAAACCACTTTAGGCTGTATATAGCCATTTAGAACAGCGGAGTTGCGTTATGTGTAGGCCAGCCTAAAAATCTATAAATAAACTCAAGGGGTTACCTCAGAAGGCACACTTTCATACTTTATCATTCTCTGATATTCTAGCGCTTTCTGAGGTACCCTTAGCTCAATACTGGCTAAGGAGGGAAAACGTTTTAAAATCTTCTGGGTGTGTGGTGGGACCTCCGTGCTGGAGCCTTGGGTCAGTCTCAAGTTCTAAGTCTTCAGTCAGTCAAGCTCACTAGGATAAATAGGTGTGTGATCACCCCTTTCCATAGGGTCCGAACTCCACAGAAGCCGGTTCTCAGTTTCAACATTAATAACTACATGCTCTTCCTCCCCTTCGGTCTTCTAGAGGAAAATATGCATCCTTATATTGACTTCTTGAAGAAGATGATTCTCGTATCTTTGGAGTTGAGATAACAACACTAGATATCTTGTTTCTTCTTAGGTTTTGGAAGATCATAGCCGATCCTTCAGAGAATTAACCTGACTATCGTTTAGCTTTGGAGACAATAAGCAAAAAATTTTTGGATCAAATTAATTCCCCTTACAACGAAAGGGAGAAGGCCATTATCTTGGTGTGCTTCAGTCGAGTTTTATGTTGCTCGGTATTAGTCTTCAGGAAGAGGAGCAAAATTTTTCTGTATTAGTTCCGAAGACTTTGTCATCTCCACACGGTCGAGGGATTTCTTTTTAGTTTTCTGCTCTCGATTTAGGTTGCTAGTGGAAATCCATAGATTTGGAAAAAACACACATTATTAAAGGGAATCAATCTCTCTTCTCCTGTGTCAGTGATCAAATAGGACAAATTCTCAAATTAAGAGTTCAGTGTCAGGAAGCGAAACACCCAATTTGGTATAAAATACTTAAATATATTTTATACTGTGCAGTCCGATTTCGCATCCCATACAGGAGGATAAGGTAAGGATCAGTGGATCAACGATGAAATTTCTTCTCGCGATTACCCTCTCATTTGTCTTTCAAACAGACTGGCAAAGACCTACAGTAAGATGAAAACTGCAAAGTAGATTCGGGTTGCTTAAGAGGAACAGTTCAGAGAAGAAGAGAATATGCCAAAGACGCACCTAGTGGACAAATTCATTGCTTTTACCTTCGTTGAAGACATGGATATTCTTTCACAGGTTACAGACTTTGAGACTCTTATAAATAAGCTCAATAGTGAAAACATCCCTCTGCCAAACAGATTTGTTGCAGGAGCCATCATTTTCAAACTCTCATCGGCATGATACTCCTTCAAAACAGAGATGTATCGGAAGAACATACAAGTTAGTCTTTAAGATCTCAAAAATTCAATTGCATTGAGGATGAGAATCGGACTAGGCACGCTTTAGTGATGGTTAGTTAGTAGAACTCTGCTTCCAACATGGTCATGCATCCAAAGCGAAAGCCTAAGTCTGGAAAGACTAAACTGCTCATCAGTGCTTCCAACCTGTAGTTGTTGACCCTTTCAAGTCTGTCAGGCACTAGTACTAAAACTGTTATTGAGTTTGAACTAAGAATATCTGGCACTGAGCTCATAGACGCTAGTGATTTAGAATCTAAAAGATTATCTAATAGAGAAAGAGTATCTAAAAGCTTTGATGCAGAGTTCGTGATATACCAAGTTGAAACTGATTCATCTACCTATAAGGAAGCGATGTGATCAGAGATTTTCTATTATGCAAAGAAGTCATAGATAATGAGATGAATTTTCTCTTACAAAATCACACTTCAATTTTAGTTGACTTGCTTAAAAGGGTGATAGAGAAATGCATGTTCTCCAATCTAGACTCGATTAAGGCATGTATACCTATCAAATTATAACATTAGATATAAATATCAAGGTCGTATTAAAACTCGGGTTTTTCGAGTACTGTTACTTCGAGAAAACAAACTATTATTTTTCCGATCGGAAATCAAGGATGAAACAAAATTAAGACTAAAATAAAATAAGAAAAGAACACAACTTGATCAAAATGCCCTTCAAATGAAATAGTAAAGATGTTTTATAATTTTCTAATATATTCCTTGGCCCCGGGAATTCCCAAAATATGAACGCACCTCTCTAGGAATACATCCAACTGAGATTAAAAATATCAATTGAACTCGCGTTCTAATCGATAACCTACTACTCGTCTTACCGAGGTGAATCCCGCAAAATCGGAAGAATCATGTCATCCTCTCTCGAGGATTGCGTTCAATTTTCTTTATTTGTGAGTGATCGATTCGTACGCGAGTCTCTCGGCTAGCCGACGAAAACAGATATGAGATTATACATAGACATATAATATCAAGATAAATCAAGAATAAATCTAAGGAGAAAAGAAAGATAAAATAGGAAAGATAAATTTCATTCAAAGATGTCATGAACAAGAACTATATATTACTAACTATTAAGCATAAAATAAAGTGCAATAATTAAAAGAAAGAAAATTGCTGAGATAAAAATTTAATTGCATAAAATATAAACTTACATGAGATGTAAATATTGCATTGAAAGAAGAATACACGGTAAACCTAAGCTAAAAGAAAATAAAGTGCAGACTTGTCCATATGGGCTAATGGGCAAGGGGAGAGAGCCAAATGCTTGAAAATGAGCCACTACTTATAAATAAAAGGGGAAGATGATGGGCAAGGAATATGAAGGGGTGGAAGTGGAAGAGTTGCATGGGGTATGAGAGTATTTAATGGGAGAGATGAAAGAGTGCATCGTGAATAAAAGTGGAGGTGACAGCATTTGGAATATAAAAGACAATGTGATGTGGCATTGTTTAATGAAATTGGAGGTGTTCACGTACATGCATGATGATTGATGAGGTGGTGGCACATAAATTAAGAAATGAAATATATTATGGAGAGGAGGGAGCTGAAGGGTTGGTTCGGCCAAATGGATTGGAGGGAAATGAGTGGGGCCGGGCTGCATTGATTTAAGAGAGTGCGGTTTGCAATAAAATGGAGGTGGCCGAATATATTAATATATGGGAATTGAATAAGAGGGGCCATGGAAGAGGAAAGGAGGGGTTGTAGCATGCAGTAAATGTTAGGATATTTGGTGTATATGTTCGCGCGTGTCTGGACCGACTCGGAATGACCCAATGGGTTTCGTGTCACTAGGGTGTAACGGCTCTACGCTGGAGATACTATATAAGGCCATTCCACATTTGATGAACCTTAGTGGACTATCTTGAGCGGAACAATTACAGTAAATATGAAGAGTAATCAGGTGGCCGGGCGAAGGTACGTGGTGGCATTAAGGGAGATGAATATGGGGAGGTTAGGTTCGGGTTGCATGCACGGGATTAGCTAGAGGTGGGCCCAGCTGTAATTCAAGTGGCTGTATTTAATGAAGGAATTACATGAAAATAATTTGCATGGCTTTAATTGAAGAGTGAGATCGGGTACGGCCAGAAGCAATAATTATGAAAGAGGAGGCGGCCTGATAATAAGAGGTGGATGACGGGGCACATGCATGGGATTGCAAAGCTGGCGGGTTGCAGCGAGGCGTGGAGTGGAGCTTGATTTGGCGTTGAGTGAAACTGGCATGACGTCGAGTGGAGGCAGGATGGCGTCGAGTGGAGGCAACATGGCATCGAGTAGAAGGCAGCATGCATGGCGAGTTGCACATGCACGGATGCGGCACGAGCAATGCGATGCCATGAGCGCGGTCGCGAACAGATATAAAAATTAATAAGTGAATAAAATATAAAACAAAATTATTTTTAAATAAAAATACATAATATATTACTATTTGTATTAAATATTAAACTAAATTATATAATTAAAATATGAATAAATTCTACTCATTATGGGGCTAAAACAAAACACATCTAGTTGTCAAATGTTTCACTCAAATGAGTGAAATATACTAATTTGATATAGACTTACCTATTTGTCACATTGAGACAATTAGAGTTTTTCTCACTTTAGTCTCTATTGAATATTTTACCGTTCATCAGATGGATTTTAAGACTATATTTCTCAATGAAGATCTGACTGAGGATATTCATATGCACCAACCTGAATGGTCTGTCATAGAAGGTCTAGAAAACAAGACACGTAAGTTGATTAAGTCACTCTACAGACTGAATTAAACATCAAAATTGTAGCACGAGAAATTTAATAATTGTGTTAAAGACATGAGTTTCAAATCAAGCATATCAGATAAATGTCTGTATATAAGAACAAGTTCAAACAACCATCGCCTGCAAATCGTTCTCGACGAGATGACCGGCATTCGGGTGAGTATGGGCTCCGTGGGGCGACTGACGAGGATGGAGGAACAGCTGCGTCTTGGTGACGACGCGACGGCGGTGGTGACGGAGCATTACCGGCGAGCGCACGAGATGGGCTGGGCCACACGACATCCTCATCCTCCGGAGCGACCACCTAGAGCTTAAGATTGTTTCCTTTCTTTATTTTGAACTTGTCGCCGGAGTTTGTTTATAATAAACATTATTGTAGTTGTAACAAGCGAGTTCTCCCCTCGCCTTTAATTTCTCCTGTTTATTTGTTGTTTTTGCTCGCTATTATTCAGCGATATTCTGAGTTCACCATGCAGGTTTTGGCGACCTCCGCGATATTCTCTGCTTCGCTTGTGCGAGATGGGTTGACGTCGGGATCTGTTTACTCGCCTATCCCGCGACCTAGTTAGATACTCGCCGAAACGGATATATACCCCCTCCCCTTTTCCTTCGCCTATAAATAGAGGAGGTAGGTAGGACATAAGTACGTTGCTGCGATTTTCCAACCCCAGCTCGCGAGTATCTTTTCTTGCTCGCGAGGTTCTATATACCTTTTCTTCTTGCCCTTCTTCTCACTCTATCTCGCTAGCTCGTTAACCATGGTTGGGGACGACGCTAGTGCTCGCCGACAAGCCCACGCCGTCAACTTTGCTGATGCGGTCTTCAAGAAATCCGTAACCACAGAGCGAGACTTGGAGACGTTCAGGAAGCGACTTCTGCCGGATGGCTACTCGACGAGGCTCCCTACTCGCGGCGAGCGACTCAACACCTATATCGTGGGTGCGATGATCTTGTCTCTCCGCCACTTCAACGCCGGCCTACGGCTTCCGTTCTGGCCGGAATATTGCGAGATCCTGCGATATTTCGGGATCATCTCCGCACAGATCAACCCCAATGGAGTGGCGATTATCATGGGGATTATCTGCTACCTGTGTGAAGAGAGGGTCGCCTTCGACCTCTCCATTTTCCACAAGATATTCGCCTTCGCCGCGACCGCCGAGGGAGTTGTCTATTTCAGCAGCCATGTCTGCACTTTGGTGGGGACGGCGAACAAAGTCCACCGATGGAGCAAGCAGCTGGTCGTCGTCCATGACGACTTCGCGGGCACTTTGGGAAGGTCGCACTAACCCGCCGATGTCGCCTTCCTCCCGCCGATTTTTGAAGGCGTTCGCGAGCAGCTGTTAGAATCCTTCCGAGGTCACCGGTTCAACGTCATCCACTGACGGCTCAATGTCAACACGCTCGAAGGTGTCCATCCAAACGAAGGTAAGATTTGAGCGATAATTGTCTGCTTGCATACTCACTCCCCTTCATCGGAGCTCGATACTAAAATGTTGTACGATGCATGTAGTGGATAACGAGTTTCCGGAGAAGCCGCTTCCTCCGGCGAAGGAGATCACCACATCCTTCTCGGAATCCCGCCCTCCGCCCGACATCGGCGAGAAGAAGAAACTCGCCAAGGGGAAGACGAAGGTCAAGTCGTCGGGTCCTGCAAGGAAGAGGGCCAAGATGTCTTCTTCCCTGTCCGGCGATAAAGAGTCGCCGCTAGATGCTCGGGCGCCCCGCTTCCACCCGAATTTCAACCTTGGGCGAGGAGCGGTGGATGCTTATGGTCGCCCGTTGGTGACTTGGTCCGAAGAAGAGCATTCAGTGACACTGAGTACCAACCTCCCTTCCTGGTCGGCAGATTGGGAGGATAAGGGGGAGGCCTTCGCCGTACTCCATGTATTGTATGGGTGAGCTGATGCTGAGTCGTTGCTGGAGCTCAGCCCGGAGGTGCTCGCCCGACAAACCTCGTGTACGCTGGAGCGGACTGTCGAGTTAGGCCACTACTCTGCCAGGAAGCTATTGGAGATGACCGAGTCTTTGAAGGTCGTCACAAATAATGTTATTGATCTCGACATGCAGTCAGTCCGCTGGAGGGACTATGAGGTAGGTCGCCTCCTCCCGTGCGATATTGGTGAATTTGGACTTGGAATTATGTTGCTGATTGTTTTTTATCGCAGACTGCCGAGATCGAGGCCGCGAAGAAGCTCTCCGAGTGCGAGGAGAAACTCGCCAACTCCCTGGCGGAGTTGGAGGCGGCCCAGATTCGCTCCGCCGAGATGGAGACTCGCCTGGTCGCCGCCGAGGGGAGCGCGAGCTCTTCAGCTTCCTTGCCTGATGCGCCGTTGTCGGAGGACGACCCGCATTGGGCTGTTAAGCGGTCTCACCTTCTTTGGGAGGAGAGGTCGTCAGTCTGCCGCGAGATAGCGCGAACGGCGGGGAACATTATGCTCGCCCGGCTGAGGATCAATGACCAGCTCGCTGAGGGGGAGAAGCAGCTCACCGTAAACAAGCTTATCCCCGAACTACTCGTCGAGGAGACCATCTCGCCCGATCGCGCCTCTTCCTCGACATCGGGTTCCAGCAGCAGCGACAGCGGCGTTAGCACTGATGGAGATGGAAGTGGCGAAGGTGGCGAGGAAGAGGAGGATGCCGACATTGGAGATGACGAATATCGGCCTGATACTGGTGACGAGCAGTCCTAGTTGCTCGCCGATTTTCCTCATACTCACATGTAACAGATTATTGAAACTTTTTGTAACTTGTAAATTTTTGGACTTATATATTTATACAAGCTTAAGTTACCGCACTTTGTCCTTCTTTGCTCGCATGCTTGTTTGTTGATGGTGCTCGATAGGCTCATAAGCCCGGGGAGGATGAGTGCTCACAACGCTTATCCACGCGTTATCATCAACTGTAGTCGCGTGATACTCGCACGGTCATAATCGCTTCAATCATTTCGCGTCCCGATGTTCGAATGTGTACCGATGCATACTCATCATATCATACTCGCAAGTTCGTTAAGGCATATTCGCATGCTCGCCAAGACATACTCGCACCTGCATGATTGCTTATCTCGCTGGGACAAAACCCGACTGGCTTGGAGACCGGAGCCGACACCCTCGGGAGCCGAGCTCGACTGGTGGTTGGCAGTAGTCGGCACCCAGCAGGAGCCAAACACAACTGGGGGTGGGAATCAGTCGACACCTAGCAGGAGCCAAGCTCAACTGGGGGTGGGAATCAGTCGACACCCAGCAGGAGCCAAGCTCAACTGGGGGTGGGAATCAGTCGACACCCAGCAGGAGCCAAGCTCAACTGGGGGTGGGAATCAGTCGACACCCAGCAGGAGCCAAGCTCAACTGGGGGTGGGAATCAGTCGACACCCAGCAGAAGCCAAGCTCAACTGGGGGTGGGAATCAGTCGACACCCAGTAGGAGCCAAGCTCAACTGAGGGTGGGAATCAGTCGACACCCAGTAGGAGCCAAGCTCAACTGGGGGTAGGAATCAGTCGACACCCAGCAGGAGCCAAACTCAACTGGGGGTGGGAATTGGTCGACACCAGCAGGAGCCAAGCTCAACTGAGGGTGGGAATCAGTCGACACCCAGCAGGAGCCAAGCTCAACTGGGGGTGGGAATCGGTCCTACAAAACAATGCCATGTCATGCCATTATTCCTACAAAACAGAAATAAAAATTAATAAGTGAATAAAATATAAAACAAAATTATTTTTTAAATAAAAATACATAATATATTACTATTTATATTAAATATTAAACTAAATTATATAATTAAAATATGAATAAATTCTACTCATTATGGGGCTAAAACAAAGCACATCTAGTTGTCAGATGCTTTACTCAAATGAGTGGTATATACTAATTTGATATACACTTATATGTTTGTCACATTGCGATAATTAGAGTTTTTCTCACTTTAGCAACTATTAAATATTTTACCGTTCATCAGATGAATTTTAAGACTATATTTCTCAATGAAGACTTGACTGGGGAGATCTATATGCACCAATCTGAATGGTCTGTCATAGAAGGTCTAGAAAACAAGACACGTAAGTTGATTAAGTCACTCTACAGACTGAATTAAACATCAAAACTGTAGCACGAGAAATTTGACAACTGTTTCAAATCAAGCATATCAGATAAATTTTTGTATGTAAGAACAAGTTCGAATAAAGTGATAATTATATGTTTTTACATTGATGACATGTTAATTCTCGATACTGGTCAGTCTGAGATAGAACACGTGAAAGTTACATTGACAAAACAATTTAGCATGTCAGACTTAGGTGTGGTAAAAACCATCCTAAGAATGGAAGTGAACTTCACTGAGAAGAGTATTAATCTGAGTCAGAGTCACTACATCAAAAATCTATTAGAAAAGTGAGATTATGATAAAAGCAAAAAGATTTAGACTTCATACAATTATAACAATAGACTGAAACTTAATGAATGTTCATATATTAGACATTTGGATTACTCCAAATATATAGAAAGTCTCTTATACGCTATAACCTGCACTAGACTTGACATCGTCTTTACAGTCGACATGTTAAGTAGATTTACTAGCAATCTTAGGAAAGACCACTGGAATGCCTTAAAAGGCTAATGAGATACTTAAATTACACTAAGAAGTATGTTTTATGTTACAGTGAACATCATCTAGTACTTGAAGGGTATTCTGACGGCTCATGGTACTCAGAAATTGGTGATAATAGATATACTGGTGGTTTTTTGTTTACATTAGGAGAAACAGTCGTAGCTTGGAAGTCTAAGAGGCAGACATGCATTGCATTATTCTGTATGAAATCAGAACTCTACGTTCTAGCTTCAGCATGAGAAGAAGCATAGTGGATTATAGATCTTATAATGGTCATTTCAAGACGAGTCTGAATTGAAAATGCACTATATTTTAATTTATTGTGACAATCAAACTACAAAAATCATTGCAACGAATACATTGTTCAATGTGAAGATGAGACAACTAATTAAGGATGAAATAGATCTTAGTTGACGTATCTCACAAGTTAAGGAATAATTTTTCTATTGGACGTGAGATTAAAAAAAATAATGTAGTAGATATCTTAACTAAAGGCTTAAGCAAGTTTCTTACATCTAAAATATCAGAAAAGTTGAAATTAAAATATTTTTAGTATGACTTAAAATCTTTATTATGTTTTAAATTTTAGAATCCAAAATCTGCTTACATTCTAATATTTAGATTGAGTACACAGAAGTATTTTAGATGCTACTTAATAAAAGCCTGAGATGACTTTGATCGGACTCAAATTCCTAACTAAATATATAATATAATATTCCAATTATTCATAAACTATTTACGAATCTCTCTAATCCAGATAACATTATCCGAATTCGGATTCGAATACCACTGAAATTCGAATTTGCATTCGAATCCTGTTTGAAATTTTAAAAAAATACAAATCATAATCGTATCGATTCCCGAATTATTCACAAACAATTTGGTCCACCAATAACCCCACACGTCATTCCCGGTGAAAGCTCCTTTGGCTGGCAACATTGGGGTTCACAAGTGCACACGAACATGATTTTGCTGGGGCACACAGGCATGATTATTAAATTAAAATATATATAGAGAGGGAGAGAGGAAATGATTAGGGTGATCACAGAGAGACAACAAGGTTGCTCACTGTAGGGTAATCGGGAATTTAAATTGTTTATCGGATCCTAATTATATTTTTTTCAAGCGCATGAATCGGATCCTCGATACATATCAAGCACCCGCTAATTTCCAAAGAAAAGAAATTAAATCGGTCCCCCGATGCCGCATCGAAGCCTTGATAAGAAGGGTCCACAAATTACTCCATTAATACTGTTAAAATTAAAAGTCGCGTCGGATCTCTGATGTCGGTCGAGCCCGGATGCTGATCTGGCTGACCTTTTTTACCCATGTTTGCATTTCATTTTTAACTTTGGTTGAGCAATACTTTAATGTTGAAATTTCTCCTGAAAAAATATATTTAATCATTCAATTGAATTAATATTGATTAGTATTATAAGTCCACTCTTCTTAATAAAGGTAAATTAACAAAGAGAAGTGAAAGGATCTCACGACTTGTTTAGTTGCAAGAGGGTTAATTAGGGGTGCAACTCGGGTCGGTTCAGTTTGGTTCTACCCTAAACCGAGAATCGGTTCATATTGTTTTGGTTCCATCATTTTTGAACCAGAACCGACCCATGCACTCAAAATTTAAAACCATAATCAAACCAAAAATATTGATTCGGTTGCGATTGGGTTCTCGGTTCTAACTGACTACATACTTACAACTAAAAAATTCTTCATAAAATCTATAAAAAATCTTATTTTTCGTAAAGTTTTTCACACAAATCTTATTTTCTTATATGTTTTGTTCAACAATAAATATATAGAATGTTCTTATGAACAATTAAACTTACTTTTTGTTAAACTATATAGTGGTAATCAAATATGATTTTCTTAGACAAGTATTAGGCATTCAGTTCTCAATTCGGTTCTCGGATGCCGAACCGCAAAAATCGAGAACCGACCCGAAAGGTTGGTTTTTGCTTTTTCAAGAACCATACTCGAACCCAAGAACTATTAGAACCGTCTTGAATTGATCGGTTCGGTTCCTGATCGATTCTCAGTTCTTCGGATTTTTTTGCACACCCCTAGAGTCAACAGAAGAAATAAGTAATTCCATTTTCATCGAATTCTAATAAAGGAAGGAGATAAGCAAAACATCTCCAGCTCCATTCAAAATAAATTTCCTCATTTTTTAGTGTTGTTATTAGCAGTCCATTTATGACTATTCGCGGTCCAAATTTTATAGAAATTCAATCCATTAGATTTCTTAAACGCCTTTTATCGCATCCGGACTAAATGTCACATGTGATCCCGCTCGGTAAGAAATCCCCATCTTCGTTGCCTCGCCTAGGGTTCCTGTCGCAGTCGACGATCCTCGTCGTCTAGGATTCTCGAAATCGCGTGTTCCAATCATCGAACATCCTTCCCTTGATTCCAATCACCGATCATCCAAGGCTGAAGCATATCAAGTTGGAAGATCATATCTAGTCAACCGATCACAAACGTATATCTTTAATGATAAAATATATTTAGTCATAAAATTTCATCACTAAATGACAGTTTTCTTGTGGTATGTCTTGTGGATAACTCGAGGACGAGTTTCCTTGATGAAGGCGGAGCTGATGTAGAATGTGTGGCCGCCGATTATTTGGAGCGCCGAGATGCATGAAGCGCGACAAGGAAGTTCGTTTGGCGCATAGCCACATCATAGTCTATTTTGTATTGTTAGTTTCTTTTTTGTTTTTTGTATATAGAACTTTGTTACTCATTTGTCTTGGGTTGCTTGTTGGTTCGTACGGGTTAATTAGTATTCTCAATTTGTTTGGTGTGTCCCCAGTTGGAGATAATATGTATGTGAGGTTCTTTGTCGTTTGGGGACACTTTGGGATTAAAAAAAAAGATAGAAAGCCGTTGTTATTCAAGCCCCCTAGGGCTCCTTTTGGCCCGGTGGATTCCAGGTTCCCTCTTAGGCTCTATTTGTTTGGGGGTTTTGATACTCCGTTTTGGGCAAATGCCGCCGGAAGGAGGGTAAACAAATGAATCTCCGGCGGCGTTTGCTCCGTTTCCACCCGCCCGCTTAGTTTCCTGCATAAAATGCAATAGCTAGCCTAGGATCTTTTCTTTTTGAGAAAGCATTGTTATAAACTGTGGTAAGGTGTACATTTTTCACAATATTTTTGAAAAAGTGATGCAATAGAGCAATTACCTATCATGAAATTTTTAAAAAAGGGTGATGCAATATGCTACCGCGATGGTCACACGCTTTGACGTTGTTTTTATAAACATCACAAAAACTATGGTGCCGCTTGCTTAAAAATCTTCGTTAAAGAAAGAAAAAAATGTTGATGTATGATACCTTTGTTGTAGCTAGCTAAAGATGCTCAGAGGCATAAGTGCATGGAATGTGACAAGCTGAATAGGATAATACAATAAAAGCAGTGGTTATGTGTTGGTATTTGGTGTTTGGTACGTAGATAGTGGTCTCTGTTGCGGACTAACTCGGTGCCTCGGTCGGACCGGATTTGCTTGCACCGTCTTAGCTCATGGGGCGGTCGAGCGCGCACACAGTCAATGAAAGCAGAAAGTTGACATAAGATGTGATGACGCGGAAAAACCCCTTAAATGGGTAAAAAACCACGTGACCGGATCTGTGTCGATCAAATCCCACTAGATTCTGGTGATTATAGTGTGTTGGAGAATCGGGGCGACAGACCGCTCCCGTTTCAACTTGGGTGGGAGAGAGAGAGACTACAGCTTCCTGCGGGCAACAGGTTGCACCGCGGAAATGACTTAAACGTGGAAATGCGCGGGATGCTTCTGACGCTTGCGCTCAGGGCGGCGCGCGCTTGCTGGCTTCGGAGGGCTTCTTCCTTTGGCTTCCTCGAGGTCTTGCGCGTCCTTTTGCTCTTAGCGCGCTGGTGGGGTGCTTATAGCCGCTGGTAGTAGCTGGTGGTTATTGGTGGTTCACGGCGAGCGGTGGCCGACCTGGCGGTGGATGCGGGAGAGCTCTCACTTGAGGAAGAAGAAAACCCGGAGAAGAGAAAAGGTGAAGAATGAAGAGGCTCTGGGGTCCCTTTTATAGCCTCCAGGGGAGGATTGTGGCGGGCCCCACCACGAAAGTGGTGGGTTAGTGGGTGGTTACCCTCGTGATCGAACGGCGAGGAGGGCCTCCCCTCGATCGGACGGTGGGGAGGCCTCCCACGGTGGCGGGCTGTCATAGCGGTTGCGGTGGCCGGTTAGGCGCCCGGCGGTGGGGGCGGCCGACCTGGCGGCCAAAGGTGGCGGTCCGCCAGGGCCGGCGGTTTGCCATAGTATGGCCAGCGGCCTGCCGTGGTCGGTCCGCCGGCGGTTAGGCGGCCAGCCGCGGCAAGGCCGGTCGTGGCTGGTCGCGGCCGGGGCGGCCGCGGCAAGGCCAGCCGGGGCGGCCGCGGCCGGCTGCGGCAAGGCCAGCCGGGGCGGCCGCGGCCGGCTGCGGCAAGGCCGGCCGCGGTTGGGCCGTCGCAAGGCGGCCGCGGCTAGGCCGAGTTGCCGCAAGGCGGCCGCAGTTAGGCTGGATGCGGCTGGGCCGGCCACGACTAGGCCGGCCACGACTAGGCCGGCCGCGGCTAGGCCGGGTTTCCGCAAGGCGGCCGCGGCCAGGCCGGCTGTGGTGGGCCAGCCGCGGCTAGGCCGGCCGCGGCTAGCCCGGTTGCGGCAGAGCTGGCGGCTAGCCCGGTTGCGGCTGATCCGGCGGCCTGCCGCGGCCGGGCTTGGACGCGGCTTGGCCGGCTATGGCCGGCCGCGGCTAGGCGGTTAGGCCGGCCTTGGCCTACCGCGGCCAAGTCGGCGGCCTGCCGCGGCCTCCCTGGCGGTGAGGTCGGGTTGCCGCAAGGCGGCCGTGGTCAGGTCGGCTGCGGCTAGGCCGACCGCGGCTAGCCCGGTTGCGGCCAAGCTGGCGGCCTGTCGCGGCCGGGCTTGGCCGGCTATGGCAGGTCGCGGCTAGGCGGTTAGGTCGGCCTTGGCCGGTCGCAGCCGGGCTGGCGGCTTGCCGCGGCCTCCCTGGCGGTGAGGCCGGTGGTCCGGCCGTGGCAAAGCCCGGGAGGTCCGGCCGCCGGCGGGGGTTAGACCGTCCGACGGCGGCGGTCTTCCCGGCGGTGGCGGCCTTCTTCCCCAAGGAGGGGAGTGGGTCCCCCCCCCCCCATAATTCTCATCATGAGAGATTATGGGGGGAGTGGCCTACCCATGATCCTCTTTTAGTGGGGATCATGGGGGGAGGGTTTTCTCTCCTATAAATGATGGTGGAACCCATCAGTCTCCACTCTTTGTATTTAATCTCACACCCCTAATTTGATATTGTAGTTCTCCTTATATGTTTTGATTCTTTTGGAAAATAATAAAGGGAGAAAAATTCGTCTGTTCATGATGAGATATACAACAGCCTGAGAGGATTTTTGAACTCATTCTGTTGACGTTGAAAAAAGAATAGTCGTCGTGATAGCGCGAAGGAGCCGCCATGTGAGAGAGCTGTCGCCGCCGCCGCCGCTTCGCTCCGGGTGCTGCAAGGGGTGGGAGATTCCTGTAGAGGTTCCGTCGGTGGTTGCGGGTGGTGCAACACCGTGCGGCGAAGCTAGAGCAGTTGCTGGTTTTTCCCTATCTCTTCGTTCGTGTGGAACCCTCGACGTATCTGCCTCTTGAAAGAAATAGCCGTCGGTTTAGGAGGAGAGGATTTCTACCGGTCTTGGAGGAGACAATGTGGTGGGGTTTACGTCGGATTCATGGTTGCGACCTCCAGTTTCGAAGTTCAGAGGATCGGATCCGGGTTTGGCTTTGTTTGGCGTAGTCGGTGTTGGAGTTGCGGCGGAGCGGGCATGGCGGCAAAGACTTGCGGACTGCAGTGGCCTTGATGGTGTTTCTCTCTGATGGTGCAGCTTGATGTGAATGGCGTGCGCGAGTGCAACTGGCCTCGATAGTGCTTCTCCGGTAGTGGTATTTGGTTTGATCATCATCCGACGACGAAGGTTCCCAATGAACCTTGTGCGTCCGCTGTGCTAGCGGATTGCAATCCAGATTATTCTCTCTCCCGCGGATTGAGCGAGTCCGGCTCTTCTGTGATGTATTCTGTAACGGACGTCGGTACATTTCTTCATGTTGTATTATTGTGATTATATTATTTTATATACAGAGTTTTGTTTAAATTTAAGCGTTTTTGTATCCATGCATGTATTTATTTGGTTGCGCATAGGAGATAATTTTTGCGTTATATCTCAACAAATACAATAGAAGCAAATGTTATGTATTGGTATTTGGTGATTGGTGTGAAGATAGCGGTCTCCTCCCTTTGTATTTAGTCCTACATCGCTAATTTGGCGTTATAATTCTCCTTATATGTGTATATATAGAGGCAAGATATAAAAAGTTTTGAATAAGAAATAAAATTCATTTTCTTCCACTTAGTATCAGAGTAAGGTTGGAGAAATTCCATTTTATTTTCTTTTTTGTCTACTCCCTTCCATCCAGTTTTTCTTCTGTGCATTCCAAGTATGTCATCCAGCATGAATGGAAAGGACTGCGGGCTTGAGTACGACAATGGAGGCGCGCGTAGCAGGAGAAGGATTGGAGTTCTTGGATCGTCCGACGCAGGAGAAGGGAGAAGCATCAGGCAGCTCTTTTGCGCAAGGAGAAGGATACGTGCGACAGGGAGAAGCATCAGGCAACTCTTTTGCGCAGGGAGAAGAATACGTGTCACAGGGAAGAAGCTTTGCCGTCCGCAAAGAAGGATCAGGCGGAGAAGCATCACGCAGAGGATTTCACAAAGCTTTGGTCGCAAAGGGAGAAGGAAATGTGGCGATCTCGTAGAGGCAATGCGCGCGGAAAAGCATCGCAACAGTTGGAGGAGTGACTTAGGGCCTGTTTGGTGTATCAGGATCCTCTTCATTTCAAGTGAAATGGAGGGGATCCATTTCACGGTCGAGATTGAAATGCTTTCGATCCGACGGATTCATCATTTCTCATGTTTTTTTAGATTTTTTTAATCAAAAAAATCTCCACCACAAGATTTCTTTCCAATTTATCTTGTCCATTAGATATTGAAATGGATCCCCTCCATTTCAAGTGAAATGGAGAGGATCCCGATCCCTGTTTGGTAGGGCTTTTTAGCTCCTTTTCGTTTTCTGGAAAACGCCACCACACTTAAGAGACCGTTTGGATTGTATATCGGTGGGAAAAGCTACAGCGAAAAACTCCATTTTCTCATCTTTTGGAAAAGTCACTTGTCACCTACTTTTCAACCTTTTCGAAAAGAACTTCCGCATGCAAAAACACTTCTCTTAAAAAAATGTACAACTTGATTTTTTTTTTCTTGACGTGATTTTTTTTCCCGGCATACTTTTTTTGCCCGGCACAAAAAATTTGCCCGGACGCGAATTTTTCGCCCGTGCGCGAATTTTTCGCCCGGCCGCACATTTTTCGCCCGGGCGCGGGATTTTTCGTCCGGGCGCTGGGTTTTTCGCCCGAGTGAGTTTTTTTCGCCCAAGCGTGTATTTTTCGCCCTGGCCGATTTTTCGTCCGGACGTGATTTTTTCGCCTGGGCGCATTTTTTTCATCCGGGTGCGATTTTTTTCCGGTGCACGATTTTTTTTCGTCCCAGTCGATGTTTTTGCCTGAATGGACATTTTTTTCACTCGGGTGATTTTTTCGCCCTCGCGCGATTTTTTCACCCGGACGCGATTTTTGCGCCCGGGTGCGTTTTTTTCGCCTGGAGGTGTTATTTTCGCGCGGGCGTGATTTTTTCGATCCGGGACGATTTTTTCTCCCGGGTGCAATTTTTTCGCCCGGGCGTGATTTTTTCGCACGAGCGTGTTTTTTTTGCTCGGGAGAGGTTTTTCGCCCGAGCACTATTTTTTTCGCCCGGGAGCGATTTTTTCGCTCGAGAGCGATATTTTTCATCAGAGCTTGTTTTTTTCGCCGGAGAGCGGTTTTTTCTCCCGGGCGCAATTTTTTTGCCTAAACGCGGTTTTTTCGCGAGGAGCTAATTTTTGGCCCGGACCCTGTTTTTTCACCCGGTCGGGAATTTTTTGGTCGGGCACGAATTTTTTTCCCGTTAACGATATTTTTTTGCCCTGACACGTTTTTTTTGCCCGGGCGAGATTTTGTCGCCGAACTCGCCAGGGGGCGATTTTTTCGCTCGGACGTTAATTTTTGGCCTTGACGTGATTTTTTCGCTCGTTCGTGATTTTTTCGGCCGTGGGCATTTTTTTTCTCCCAGACGTGATTTTTTCGCCTAGTCTCGATTTTTTCAGCTGGACGCGAATTTTTCGCTCGTGAGCGATATTTTTTGTCGGAACACGTTTTTTTGCCCCGAGATATTTTTTCCGCCCGGGCGCGATTTTTTCAAACGTGGGCAAATTTTTCGCCTCGACGTTATTTTTTTGCCCGATCGTGTATTTTTTTCGCCTGGACGCTATTTTTTCCACTCGAATGCAATTTTTCTCGCTTTTGAGCGAAAATATCGCGTCCGTGCGAAAAATTCTCGTTCGTGCAAAAAATTCCGCCCGGGCGAAATTTTCTCGCCCAGTCGAAAAATTCGTGCCCGTCCGAAAAATTTGTGCCTGTCTGAAAAATTCGCGCTCGTCCGAAAAATTTGTGGTCGTCCAAAAAATTCGTGTCCGTCCGGAAAATTTGCGCTCGTTCGAAAAATTAACGTCAGTCCGAAAAATTTGCATCCGACCGAAAAATGATTTTCCGGGCGAAAATATAGGGCCCGATCGAAAAATTGGCGCTCGGGCGAAAATATTGCGCCCGGACGAAAAATTCGCGCCCGTGCGAAAAAACCGCGCCCCGACGAAAGAATTCGCTTCTGGACGAAAAATTCGGTCTCGGGCGAAAAAAATCTGCCCCAGCGAAATAATTGCGTTTTTTTACCCGGACGTGTATTTTTAATAAAAAAAGTTACCGCAACGGAGATTTGTCAAACGGTTTATAAAGTACTTCTCCTTTTTGAAAAGCTCTGCAAAAGAAGTTCACCCAAACAGTTCTCCTTTTCTAATAGATATTTTCCAAAAGCTTCTTTTCCTACCATCCTTTTGCTACCACTCCTTCTCCTTTCTGAAAAGACTTCCCAAACAGATCCTTAGGCCGCGTGCGTAATCTCTGCGGGAGAAGGAGCGTCTAGCAGAGGCAAGGGATCTTCACACATGGTGTCGAGCGCTTATTCTCTATGGGAGAAGGTCGGTGTCAAGGGCGCAATCTTTGCAGGGAGAAGGATCAACCGGAAGAGGCGACAGATTGTGCGATAGTACGTACGGAGTGGATTACGTGGCAAGAATTGTGTGTGCCTTCTGTTCCTCTTCACTTAGAGAGGATTTCCAAGGCCTACTACGCTACTCCGGCTTAAGGCGTCTTTCATGCATCGCGTAAAAGGAATGAAAAGTGCGCAGTGTGAGGGCTTCTTGTAGCGCTTTCTGAGGAAATTCACTTTCTCGTGGAGAAATTGGTTGTCAAGATGGAGGAGGCGGATCCAAAAGTGTTCTTCTAGTTCCTGTGGATGTCAAAAGGCAAGGGATTGACATAGTTGATGTCGTCTCTAGTAAAGGTTAATTGTCCCTCCGTAGAGTG
The DNA here is from genome assembly GCA_039513925.1 of Platanthera zijinensis. NCBI lineage: Eukaryota > Viridiplantae > Streptophyta > Magnoliopsida > Asparagales > Orchidaceae > Platanthera > Platanthera zijinensis. Next base: position 34,019,848 of record CM077088.1, read on the forward strand.
AAGCTCGATGGACCCGCTACATACTGAAATTGGTCGCATCCGATGAAAAGGGCACTCTTCGAAAAAAACTTGGAGTGCTATCTGACTAGCGAGAAGGAGCCAGAGAAGGACTCAGATGGGTACAATGAATGGAAGACTACACACATTCAATTACACGGTTGGCTCCTAAACTCAATGGTCCCGTCTATTGTTATCACGGTGGATGACATAGACACTAATATTTTTGATCTTTAGCAACACCTACTTGCCAACATTTATAAAAATGTTGTCTAAATCTTAATAGAGAATAGTTTATAAGTGTAGCAATTAATTATCATCTTTAGGCAATAATTTTTATGTAACATTCAATAAATGTTCTCTAAACTATTATAGAAAATAATTTTGGAATATTGCAGTTGATGTTTCACTTTAGACAATAGTTATTGCATGTTTCTTTTAAAAAAATAATTTACACTAGCAGAGCTCTTGATTCCCCGTAGAGGTCATCATTCTCACTTTCTCCTAGAGACTGTAAGCGATGTTTGGGGGGAATTACAGAGGTTCTATATAGGAATCAACAACAACATGCACGTGTTTCAGATCGAACGGGAGATTGAGACTATAACTAGGGGAGATCACTTGATTCAAAAGTATATCGCAGATCTGGAGTGGCTATGTGCTGACTATGAATATTTCTCACCAACCGCATGTTCCAAAGATCCTGAATGCATGAAAGGGGAGCAAGATGCTCAGCGGAGGACTATGCATTTTTTGAGGGGGTTGAACCCGACATTTGATCAATGGAGTGCAATGTTGTTGCTCGCTCAACCAAAGATTCCTAGCTACCCTGGATGAGTCAATCTCAACTATAATGTTGTAGGAGAGCCGGATTAGGATTTAGTCTAGTGCAACTGCACCAAACGGGGCAAAATCAGCCCTAGTGGTAACCAATTCGGGGTACGCAGGATATAAGAGCAAGGTACGGCAATGTTATAATTGTGATGAAATAGGCCATCTCCGATTGGCTTGCCCTAAACCACCAAAGAAGGGGGAAGCTTATGGGCAGGGAAAGTTTGGAAGTCGCGGGCGTGGTCGTGGAGGTCGTAGAAGTAGTGGACGAGGAGGCTATCAGGCAAATCTGATGATAAGCAAGGAAGTGACAGAATAAGGTATTACTAATATGGGTCGCCCAAAGGAGTAGGAGATTTTGAATGCATACCACCAACTGATACGAAAGAAGCAATAAGGTGTGATGGATGTCCCCCCGCTCAAACATTCTCTAGGGGAAACATTGCCTCTTTTGCTCACACAGCCACAGATACACGTGATACACATCCCTAATATTTATATCCATCACTAGATCACCAATGTGGATAGTCGATTCAGGTGCCTCCTGATGAGTATAAAAATATACAATTTTATTTCATATTAAATATACATATTTATAAATAAAAAACCTTAGTTTTTATTATATAAAACTAACTATTTTTATTATATTATATTTTCTTGTTTTAAAATTAAATTTTAAGTATTTCTGATTTTTTGTAATTTTTTCTTAGGTCACGCCCCTAGGTCACGCCCGTGACCTAGGGCGTGACAGCTCTTTTTAATTCCGTTTTTCTGCTATTTTGCTGGACAGATCAAACTCAGGAAATCGATGGTCACGCCTGCTGAACACGCCCGTGGCAAAGGCGACACGCCCGTGACCTAACCAATTTCTATCCAGAAGTCCAGCAAGCTGCCGCGCTGTCGCCACGCCCCGTGCCGCCTGTTGAATTACATGCATGACACGCCCGTGACCTATTGCGACACGCCCGTGACCAGTTCAAGTCTATCCAAATCTCCAGCTGGCTTGCCACCTGTCCCGACAGCCTGGATGTCACGCCCGTGACCCTGTCACGCCCTACCCGACACGCCCGTGTCAGGGGGCGTGTCACCTGAAATTTTTTTCTATAAATAGGCCGGCAGGGATTTGTAAATTCAATTGAACTCCAGCAGATTCCTTAAGAACTGTTAGGACTCCCCAGCTCTCTGACAAGGAACTGGTAGTAGCTTTCAAGTATTCTAAAGTTCTGTAAGTTGTAATTTTTCAGCTTTATTTTCAGCTTTTTAGAAAGTTATAATATTTTCGGACTTTATAAAATAGACTCTTTCAATTTCAATTCTGAGTACTTTACTGCTTTCTTTTACTTTATTTTCTTTATACTATCCCGAATGAAAGGCGAAGCTCTGCTTATGTCCTGGATTAAGATAGTGTAAAACTGCTTTCAAATCTATTTTCAAAACCCTATTCTTTCATACTATTCCGAATGAAAGGCGAGGCGAAAGCCTAAGTCCTGAATTCAGATAGTGCGGAAGCGCTGCAAAATTTTACTACCCTATCTCAACAACAAAGGTGAAGCGAAAGCTTAAATCCTGGATTGAGATAGATAGGTAGATATTATTTTCTGTACTTTATACCGCCCCCATCCTGAGAAGAGGCTAAGAACCCTTAGCACTTGGTCAAGATGAGCTCTGGGCTGGATACTATTTTCAACTATTTCAACTCTACTTTCTAGTTATTCTAACTAGAGTTTTCTGTTAATTGATCATATACCAGGTGACGAGACACTACGTTTACGTTAACCCGTTTAAACGCAAGCCTTCCCGGTCGTACTTTCGAGTCAGTGATGCTACCAAAGGAACCCTCTCGTTAAGTTAGATAATTAAGAAATAAAGTTGTTCTTTAATAGGCGAATTAATATCCGCTCAAATTGATTCTGAAATCAAGGACTAAACTCTAAGTCCCTATCTTAATAAATCACGTATATAAAGTTTTTTTTGTATCTTTTAAGTTAAAAAATAAACCCAACTCCGTTCTTTCGATAAAATAATAGTCGGTTCTAAAAAGTAGAATAATTAACACCGATCCCAGGAAAAATACGACCTTGATATTTTCTACAAAATACTATACTCCTATGCGATAGGTACTCTTGCCTTAATCCACAGGATATAAGTAAGTAAACAAACAGATAGACTTATATACGTAAAAGATTATATAAAACCAAATCTATCTTCTTTAAAACAAACTTTACTTATCAAGCTTTTTGGCGCCGTTGCCGGGGATTAGTTTATTTGTGTTAATATTTGAAAATAAAAGAACGCTATTAATTTTATCTTTTCTTTTTCTTGTTATTTAAAAACCTTAGTTTTATAAAAATAAAACAAAAATAAAATTCCCTGAATTTAAAACTTTGTTTTTATAAAACCTATTTTTTTTTTAAGTTTATTAACCACTAACGAATTCTAACAGAAAAACCTAACCTACTATTTAACGTATTTTATATAAAACTTGAAAAATTAAATAAAAAATAGTTTATAATAAAAAACCTGCTTTTATTATAAAACTTCTTTTATAAAAAACTTGTTTTATATAAAATAAAAATAACTTGTTTTTAGTTATTTTCCGTTTTTAAGCCTTTTTGTGTGTTTGTATTTGTGTTTTTTTACTTAGTTTTTTTTTTACTTAGTTTTTTTTTTATACAAAAGTCTTTTTTAGTGTATGACCCGCGGAACTCCATCTGATTTAACTCTTGGACTTGATCCTGAAATCGAACGCACCTTTCGCAGGTGCCTCCGATCTCTGAATCAAGAGCTCGTGTTAAATCTGGAAGAGTCCGTAGGCACCGCACACGTTCAAGAAATGGCAGCAGAGCAACAACAAATGCCAGAGGTGGTCCCCCAAAGGACCATGTCTTATTATGCACGACCTAATTTAGATGATACCGGGTCTAGTATCGTTCGTCCACCAATTGCTAATAATAACTTCGAGATTAAATCGAGTATAATCCAAATGATTCAAAATTCCGTTCAATTCGATGGATTGCCCGATGAAGATCCAAATACGCACTTGTCAAATTTCTTAGAAATCTGCGACACATTTAAGATAAATGGCGTCACTGATGATGCCATCCGTCTTCACTTATTTCCTTTTTCTTTACGAATGAAAGCCAAGCAGTGACTAGGTTCTCTCCCCAGAGGATCTATCACCACTTGGGCTGAAATGACCGAAAAATTCCTAACAAAGTATTTTCCACCTGCAAAAACCGCACGTCTGCGTGCGGATATTTCTTCCTTTGTACAAGGCGAGTCTGAGTCTCTTTATGAGACTTGGGAACGTTTTAAGGAATATTTACGTCGGTGTCCACATCACGCACTGCCAACTTGGCTCCAGGTACAAATATTTTATAATGGTTTGAATATTCAAACCAGACAAGCCATTGATGCTGCCGCTGGGGGCACGCTCAATAATAAAACCCCTGAGGCCGCTCAAACCCTCTTTGAGGAAATGGCCATGAACGCGTACCAGTGGAATGTGCCAAGGTCACACCCTAAACAAGCTGGGATATATGAGCTCGACACTTCTTCTACTTTAGCACTCCAAGTAGAAAATTTAACTAAACAATTGGCTGGAATATCTGCTTCCTCTGCCACTACTTGGAATCCGAATAATAATATAATTGAAGAAATCGATTATATGGGGAACTCTTATAGACCTTCCTATAATCCTAATATGAACTTAAATAATAATTCTTATAATCCAGGATATAGGAACCATCCTAATTTTTCGTGGAGCAACCCCAATAATGCTCAACGCCCTCCGACTGCAAATCCAATTGGATTTGCACCGCAACCCCCACAACCACAAACACCACCACCACCACAGAACCAATTTAGGCCAACCCCGATAGAAGACATATTTACGAAATATGTCAGTATTAATGAGTCCAATATCCGGAACCTGACCGGATCAATTAAAAATTTAGAAACACAAATTGGACAAATATCAAAAATGCTATCGGAACGCCAACCTGGTAATTTGCCAGGAAATACGGAACCAAATCCGCGGGATACTGGCCATTCCAATAACCCAAGTTGACAAGCCGTTCAACTACGAAGTGGCAGGGAGCTACCACCACCCGTTAGGGTAGAAAAAGAAGCTAAGGTTAGCCTTCCTACACCACTTCCCGTTACGACTCTGCATCCTCAACCCCCGCGAATTTCTTCCACACATGTTGTTTTACCTTATCCATCTAAACTAAAAGATGAGCGAGAAGATGAACAATATAAAAATTTTCTAAAAATGCTAAAACAAATTCAAATCAATATACCTTTCTGCGAGGCAATTGTACAAATACCTAAATACGCAAAATATTTAAAAGCGTTATTTTCAAATAAAAAGAAACTCGAAGATATTTCGAGAGTTTTTCTTAACGCCGAATGTTCAGCCGTTTTATTACATAAATTACCCCCAAAATTAAACGATCCGGGACGATTTTCTATCCCGTGTCTTTTCGGTAATCTATTAATAAAAGATGCGTTAGCAGATTTAGGTGCTAGCATAAATTTAATGCCCTACTCGCTCTTTCAAAAACTAGGATTAGGTAACCCCAACCCAACTAAAATGAGCATCCAATTAGCAGATCGTTCTATTAAATATCCAGTAGGGATAGTAGAGGATGTTCTGGTCAAAATAGACAAGTTTATCTTCCCGGTAGACTTTGTTATTCTTGACATAGAGGAAGACGCCGATGTTCCCATAATTCTCGGTCGTCCTTTTCTCGCAACCTCTCGCGCGTTAATAGACGTAAGTAACGATAGACTTCTCTTACGAGTAGGAGATGACGAAGTTACTATTGATATAGATCCCTCTATGAAAAACTCTTTAATAAATGACGATTCCTGCTATCTTGCGAAAGCCTCTTTTGAGGAAAATGGTTTTCCCTATTCTGATTTATTTTCAATAACTGTAGAAGAATCGGACTTGGCAGACTTACCCATTTCAAATGAAATGCCTACCGATGACCCTTTAGAACCTTTTATATCTTTAACTTCTACAACTTTAAAAACTCCAACTTCATATGAAAAACCACCAACCCTCGAGCTGAAAACACTTCCTGCACATTTAAAATACGTTTTCCTTGAAGCCGAATCTAAACTCCCTGTTATCATTTCTGCCGAATTAAATGATAAGAAAACGTCTGAATTAATAGAAGTGTTAAAACAACATCGTCGTGCATTAGCATGGCAAATTTCTGATATTCAAGGACTCAACCCATCTTTTTGTACACATAAAATATTTTTGGAAGATAACCCTCGTAAATCTATCCAGCCCCAACGACGTTTAAATCCTAATATGAAGGATGTCGTAAAAGCTGAAGTAATGAAATTATTAGACGCAGGAATTATCTATCCAATCTCAGATAGCACATGGGTTAGTCCCGTACTAGTCGTCCCTAAGAAGGGCGGTATAACGGTAGTGCCAAACGCTAATAATGAACTAATTCCAACACGTACTGTTACGGGTTGGAGGATGTGCATCGATTATCGAAAATTAAATGATGCCACCTGTAAAGATCACTTTCCACTACCGTTTATAGATCAAATATTAGAGCGACTCTCGGGTCACTCATATTATTGTTTTCTCGATGGTTATTCAGGGTATTTACAAATTCCTATAGCCCCTGAAGATCAAGAGAAAACTACGTTCACTTGCCCCTTTGGTACTTTCGCCTATAGGCGAATGCCATTTGGACTTTGTAATGCGTCAGCTACATTTCAAAGATGTATGCTAGCTATTTTTGGCAAGTTAGTAGAGGACGTTATGGAAGTATTTATGGATGACTTCTCCGTATTTGGAGACTCATTCCATACGTGTTTAGATAACCTCGCTCGTGTTCTTCAACGCTGTGAAGACACGAATTTAGTGTTGAACTGGGAGAAATGCCATTTTATGGTCCGCGAAGGTTTAGTTCTCGGTCATAAAATTTCTTCCCAGAGAATCGAGGTAGATAAGGCCAAAATAGAAATAATTGAAAAACTTCCTCCTCCAACAAATGTAAAATCTATTCGAAGTTTCTTAGGCCATGCAGGTTTCTATAGACGGTTCATTCAAAATTTCTCTAAAATAACAAAACCGTTAACTCATTTATTAAAAAAAGAAGCCCCATTTATTTTCGATAGTGAATGCTTAGTAGCATTCAATATTATTAAAGATAAACTTATCAACTCTCCTATTTTAGTTGCCCCAGACTGGTCCTTTCCTTTTGAGATCATGTGTGATGCGAGTGATTATGCGGTAGGAGCTGTCTTAGGACAACGAGTAGACAAATATTTTCATCCTATCTATTATGCAAGTAAAACTCTCACATCTACACAAACCAATTACACGACCACGGAAAAGGAATTACTGGCGATTGTATTTGCATTTGATAAGTTTAGATCTTATATTACACTATCAAAAGTTATAGTTTTTACGGATCATTCTGCTTTAAAATATTTACTAACAAAAGCAGATGCCAAACCCCGTTTATTACGTTGGATTCTCTTATTACAAGAATTTGATTTAGAGATCCGAGATAAGAAAGGCGCAGAAAATTTAGCAGCCGATCATCTTTCTCGACTAGAGAATGCTGCAACAGATACACTCGTGGAAGCCGACATCGAAGATAAATTCCCTGAAGAAAGTCTCCTCGCCCTCGAAAAGGTAACAAACTCTTCTACTCCTTGGTTCGCAGACTTGGCTAACTATTTAGTAGCCCGAGTCCTTCCAAAATCTTTTTCATTTCAAGAAAAGAAGAAATTCTTTTCTGACTTGAAAAACTACTTTTGGGAAGACCCGTATTTATTCCGAGTCTGTGCGGACCAAGTAATTCGAAGATGTATTTCGAACGAGAAAGGACTAAAAATACTACGGCACTGCCACGAAGGACCAACCAGCGGACATTATCAATCCAACCGGACTGCACGTAAAGCCCTTGAAGCAGGTTTCTTTTGGTCTACTTTATTCAAAGACGCTCAAAAATTGGTAAGCGTTTGCAACCGCTGCCAGCGGTCAGCTAACATTTCCCGTCGGGACGAAATGCCCCAAAACTTTTACTTAGAATGTGAAATTTTTGATCTATGGGGCATAGATTTTGTAGGCCCTTTACCTCCTTCTTTTAAAAATCGTTATATCTTAGTAGCGGTCGATTACGTTTCACGATGGGCTGAAGCGCAAGCTTTACCCACCGCTGACTCGAGAGTCGTCGTTAAATTTCTGAAAACCTTATTTTCACGTTTTGGCACGCCTAGGGCTATAGTTAGCGACCGAGGTACTCATTTTTGTAACACCCAGATGGCTAAAGTGTTAGCCAAATATGGAGTTACTCATAAACTCGCTACCGCTTATCACCCCCAAACAAGCGGCCAAGTGGAGGTAGTCAATAGAGAACTAAAGCGCATATTAGAAAAAACTGTAGATACCAATCGAAAAGATTGGTCCCTCAAATTAGATGATGCACTTTGGGCCTACCGTACAGCATTCAAAACTGCGATCGGTTGTACACCTTATCGTTTAGTATATGGAAAAGCATGTCACCTACCTGTAGAATTAGAACATCGCGCATACTGGGCGCTAAAATTTCTTAACTTAGATACAAACTTAGCCGCCGAACAACGTAAATTTCAACTCAATGAACTTGAGGAATGGCGTGCAAACGCCTATGAAAATAATAAATTTTATAAAGAGCGATCTAAGTTTTATCATGATAGGAAAATTAAATTTCCAAAATCTTTTTCACCAGGTGATCTTGTCCTACTATATAACTCACGCCTTAAATTATTTCCAGGAAAATTAAAATCCAGATGGACCGGACCCTATACTGTTAAACAAACCTGGCCATATGGGACCGTTCTTATTTCTCACCCTGAACTAGGAACTTTCAAAGTAAACGGACACCGTTTAAAACTATATTTTACTGGGGACCCTTTTCAAAAAGAACCTGAAACCCTAACACTACTCCATAACCTCGAAATATAAATTCCTTTGTATATTTCCATCTTTTATGCTTTTGTAAATTCTGTACATATTTTTCACTTCATACATATGCCTAACATAAGTATGGGGGTGCTTTTTAGCTGCAAGTTATTTTCACTTTTATGATATTTCTTATATGTTTTCAATAAAAGTATTGTTTATTTTAGTACTCACCAAAACAATTCAAAATTTTCAAAACCATACTATGTAAATATATTCCAAAAATCTGAGTTGATCGAAAATGCAAATTATTCAATTTTCAATTTTACTACTCCTTCTCATAACTAGATAGATATAAATATCCGGAATAAATTTGTAAAATCTTATCTTATAAATTTCATTACAATCAGAGTTATTATTTTAGCAAGCCTGCTTTCAATATCAAAAGAAATACATATATATACAATAGAAGCAAACATATTATGTTCACCAAACAATTGTAGACTGTAATTATCCTTACTCCATTCTTAACGAAATATAAGAAATACAAACTATTATAGTTGCTCTCAAAATTTTTTATCCAACTCTTGAATATTTATTTATTTTTTACTTGGCATGTTTTCTTACGCAAGCAAGTATCTAGGAGTATGTGCTCCTAGTAAAAGAAAAGATCTTATGTCAATGGGAATAAGATTTCATTCCGTACACATAGGCATCCAATAAATATGAAAAGATTATATGGAAAGGAGTATGTGCTCCTCTAAATATACATTGGATTCAATTAAAAACTCAAGTATGCTTTGCCACTTTGGAATTACATTCCTTAGTAGTTATAACAACGCATAACTTAGATAAAAAGATGATAGAATACAAAAATCTATCACTTCTACAAAAACCTATTGTATAGGTAAAATTCCACCCTTCCAAAGTTGATATTCTATTTTTGTTTAAAATTTTGAGAGAGCATAAATAATAAAATGCATATTTCCAATATATCTCGTATAAAGACATAGTAATCATAAAGCCAATCTATCCTTGTTATATCTGATTTTAATATATGCTTACTATTTGTTTTCAAAAACTTTTATGGCTATAAATTCTAACTCTGGTATCAATGATATGTACGATAACATTCAAAATCTTTATTCACCGGATGTTTATACATATTTTATCTTGAAGAATTAAATTGATAGTAAATAGAAAATTTATTAACCTTGTAAATATACTCAACTCTATTATTGCTCTGGAATAGCAAAATCTAAGTATGGGGGTATTTGATGAGTATAAAAATATACAATTTTATTTCATATTAAATATACATATTTATAAATAAAAAACCTTAGTTTTTATTATATAAAACTAACTATTTTTATTATATTATATTTTCTTGTTTTAAAATTAAATTTTAAGTATTTCTGATTTTTTGTAATTTTTTCTTAGGTCACGCCCCTAGGTCACGCCCGTGACCTAGGGCGTGACAGCTCTTTTTAATTCCGTTTTTCTGCTATTTTGCTGGACAGATCAAACTTAGGAAATCGATGGTCACGCCTGCTGAACACGCCCGTGCCAAAGGCGACACGCCCGTGACCTAACCAATTTCTATCCAGAAGTCCAGCAAGCTGCCGCGCTGTCGCCACGCCCCGTGCCGCCTGTTGAATTACATGCATGACACGCCCGTGACCTATTGCGACACACCCGTGACCAGTTCAAGTCTATCCAAATCTCCAGCTGGCTTACCACCTGTCCCGACAGCCTGGATGTCACGCCCGTGACCCTGTCACGCCCTACCCGACACGCCCGTGTCAGGGGGCGTGTCACCTGAATTTTTTTTCTATAAATAGGCCGGCAGGGATTTGTAAATTCAATTGAACTCCAGCAGATTCCTTAAGAACTGTTAGGACTCCCCAGCTCTCTGACAAGGAACTGGTAGTAGCTTTCAAGTATTCTAATGTTCTGTAAGTTGTAATTTTTCAGCTTTATTTTCAGCTTTTTAGAAAGTTGTAATATTTTCGGACTTTATAAAATAGACTCTTTCAATTTCAATTCTGAGTACTTTACTGCTTTCTTTTACTTTATTTTCTTTATACTATCCCGAATGAAAGGCGAAGCTCTGCTTATGTCCTGGATTAAGATAGTGTAAAACTGCTTTCAAATCTATTTTCAAAACCCTATTCTTTCATACTATTCCGAATGAAAGGCGAGGCGAAAGCCTAAGTCCTGAATTCAGATAGTGCGGAAGCGCTGCAAAATTTTACTACCCTATCTCAACAACAAAGGTGAAGCGAAAGCTTAAATCCTGGATTGAGATAGATAGGTAGATATTATTTTCTGTACTTTATACCGCCCCCATCCTGAGAAGAGGCTAAGAACCCTTAGCACTTGGTCAAGATGAGCTCTGGGCTGGATACTATTTTCAACTATTTCAACTCTACTTTCTAGTTATTCTAACTAGGGTTTTCTGTTAATTGATCATATACCAGGTGACGAGACACTACGTTTACGTTAACCCGTTTAAACGCAAGCCTTCCCGGTCGTACTTTCGAGTCAGTGATGCTACCAAAGGAACCCTCTCGTTAAGTTAGATAATTAAGAAATAAAGTTGTTCTTTAATAGGCGAATTAATATCCGCTCAAATTGATTCTGAAATCAAGGACTAAACTCTAAGTCCCTATCTTAATAAATCACGTATATAAAGTTTTTTTTGTATCTTTTAAGTTAAAAAATAAACCCAACTCCGTTCTTTCGATAAAATAATAGTCAGTTCTAAAAAGTAGAATAATTAACACCGATCCCAGGAAAAATACGACCTTGATATTTTCTACAAAATACTATACTCCTATGCGATAGGTACTCTTGCCTTAATCCACAGGATATAAGTAAGTAAACAAACAGATAGACTTATATACGTAAAAGATTATATAAAACCAAATCTATCTTCTTTAAAACAAACTTTACTTATCACCTCCCAAAGTAATATTGGGAATGCTATGAAATTTCTTTCATATACTCACATAGTAGTCCCAGAATACATTCAAATTGTTGATGATACGGCTCAACCTGTAGTTGGTAAGGGTACCGTATAGTGTACCAACACTTTAGCTATGTTCAATATTTTGCATGGCTCTTCGTTTCCCATAAATCTTTTATCTATTAGTATGTTTCATCATATCACAGCTAAAGTGGGTTGTATTTTTTGATATCTTAAAGGTGATCACCCAAGAGAAAGAGACTGGCTGGAAACTTAGGACTGGCACATGACATAAGAGCTTGTAGTACCTAGATAGGGAAAGCTTGGACTCTGCCCTTTCCACACTAATAGAGGATACTGCAGGAGTTGGATGGAGCATGGAGGACCAACTCATACTTCATCATAGACGTCTGGGTCATTCTTCATTTTCTATTTTAAGTCAAATGTATCCACTTTTATTTGAAAAATTCAATCAAGAAAAACTTGTATGTGATGCGTGTGAACTGGGAAAGCATAACAAAAACTCCTACTCATTTTCTGGTAAGAGTTCTTATTTATTTAATCTAGTTCATTTTGATGTTTGGGGGTCATGTACCACGCCTACTTTGAATGGATTTCTATATTTTGTGTCTTTTATTGATTGATTTTCACATATGACTTGGCTATACCTAATGAAAAATAAAAGTGATGTACTCTCTGTTAACCCCAAAATCGGCAATCCTCTCCAAGGTGCCCATTTTTCTTCTCCTACAGGTTCCCACCAGCAAGGAGCAGGATATCCATGATGTCCACCAAGTTCGCGCAAGTCGGACTGTCGAGCCCAAAAATAAAGGATGGATGCTCCGCCAGCCGCTTGCCAGGAGCGACCTCCGCTCGCCTCCGCGGGCCGCCCGCAAGGGGGGCGGCCTGGCCCAGCCGGGCGGACTCCACCCGGAGTCCGCCCAGGCCGCCCACAAGGGGGCGGCCTGGCCCAGCCGGGCGGACTCCACCCGGAGTCCGCCCAGGCCGCCCGCTAGGGGGCGGCCTGGCCCAGCCGGGCGGACTCCTCCCGGAGTCCGCCCAGGCCGCCCGCAAGGGGGCGGCCTGGCCCAGCCGGGCGGACTCCTCCCGGAGTCCGCCCAGGCCGCCCGCAAGGGGGCGGCCTGGCCCAGCCGGGCGGACTCCACCCGGAGTCCGCCCAGGCCGCCCGCTAGGGGGCTGGGCCAGCGGGGCGGCCTGGCCCAGCCGGGCGGACTCCTCCCGGAGTCCGCCCAGGCCGCCCACAAGGGGGCGGCCTGGCCCAGCCGGGCGGACTCCTCCCGGAGTCCGCCCAGGCCGCCCGCTAGGGGGCGGCCTGGCCCAGCCGGGCGGACTCCTCCCGGAGTCCGCCCAGGCCGCCCGCTAGGGGGCGGCCTGGCCCAGCCGGGCGGACTCCACCCGGAGTCCGCCCAGGCCGCCCGCTAGGGGGCGGCCTGGCCCAGCCGGGCGGACTCCTCCCGGAGTCCGCCCAGGCCGCCCGCTAGGGGGCGGCCTGGCCCAGCCGGGCGGACTCCTCCCGGAGTCCGCCCAGGCCGCCCGCTAGGGGGCGGCCTGGCCCAGCCGGGCGGACTCCACCCGGAGTCTGCCCAGGCCGCCCGCTAGGGGGCGGCCTCCGCTCCGGCAAGGGAGGACTCCTCCTGGAGTCCCCCCAATTAGCCCGGAGTTGCCTGCTCCAGATCCGCCTGCTTGCTCCTCAGGTCGCGCAGCTTGCCTGCCCTCTCCTAGCCGCCAACAGGAAGACTGCCCCAGCAGAGGAAGGTCCAGTCCGCGGAGTCCGCCGAGGTCGTCGACCTCATCTTCTCAGTCCACCGAGGTCGCCGAGGTCGTCAAGGATGACGTCACTGGACCAGATTCTCCCCGGGCCTATAAATACCCCCCAAGACCTCTCATTCTGGAGGAGGAGGAGGAGAACTGCAACCTTGATCAAAGGCTGCGGACTCGGTTTTCTCAGTCCGTCAAGGTTGATCAAGCAAGGTCGGCGGACTCAAATCTCCAGTCCGCCCAGGTCGTCAAGGGCTGTGGACTTAGTTTTTTCTGCTCTCAGCAGCTTGCGCAGCCTCTGCAGCCTCCGATTTCCAGTTCTCCCAGGTCGTCAGGAATTGTGGACTTAGCTTTTTCTGCCACCAGCAGGCAGCTTGGGCAGCGTCTGCAGCTTCAGTTCTCCAGTCCTCTGCAGCCTCTTTTACTTAGTTTTTGGCATCTCCTTCCTCAGCCGCCAGCTTCCCCCATTGTACCCTTTACTGCTCTTTATGTAATGGTACAATAGCAAGTTGTAACTCTTTTTGATTAAAGGAAAAGCCCGTCGCAAGAGTGGCATTCAAGCCGCGGCGGGCGAAGTCTGCTGTTGCCGCTGCTAGCGGCCTCCTCTCTTCTTCTCTCCTCTCTCGGCGTCAACCTGCAAAGCTAACCATTCAGGTAGCTGTCTGCTCGACAGTACCAGATCAAGCTCCCTCTCTGCTCAAGCAAGCTCTTTCTCTCTGCTCGAGCAAGCCTTCTCCTCTATCCCCGCGACCCTTCTTCCTTCATCCTTAGCTTGTGAGATCGAACACCCGTTAACTGGTTGGAATCGCATTTCGCGCATCAACAGTTAACACGCAGCCTTCAGATCTCGATTAGACAGTGAAAGCAGTGGTTACTCATGACAGACCATCAACCAGCCGAGAGTCTTTCTCCAAGTCCCAGTGATGATTCTCTTTGGGAGGCCTTAGAGCAATCTCGCAGAGAAACTGCCCAACAGTTTCAAGCCATCAACCGAACTCTAGCAGCTCTCACGCAGCAATTGGCCGCTCAATCTTCAGCAGCGCCAATCCCTCCAATCAATCCAGCACCAGCATTAGAGACTCCTCAAGTTTACCCACCGGCTTATCCGCCGGTCTATCCTCCTCTTTATACTCCAACCTTTCCGCAGGGGCCAGCAGCTCCCTTGCGATCTCAAGATGATGAGTTTGCAGCTCGTCAAAACTTCTTTCGGGAAGCTGCCCGGGGAAGTCCAGCTAGATTTTTGAACTTTCAGGGAAGTCACCCCTCCTCTTCAGCTCCTGCCTCTGCTCCTCCCGCAGCAACCTTTTACTCCTATCCTCCTGCTCCTTTTGCAACTACTGCTCATGCTCCTTACTTTCCTTATGCAGTAGAGCCAGAAGAGCCATCGCCGTTTACAGAGAGCGTTCGATATGAACCAACTCCAGTCAACTTTCGAGAGCCACGGTTGCCCATTTACACCGGGGAGACTGATCCTGTCAAGCATCTTCAAGCTTTTGAATCAGCCGTTGCTCTCAAGACCCTCTCCGATGCTACCAAGAGCAAGCTCCTCGTAACGACCTTTGATGGTCAAGTAAGAGACTGGTTCTATGGACTGCGACCTCAGTCAATCTCTTCCTTTACGGATTTGCGAAGGGAGTTCCTGCTCAGGTTTTCTACCTCTTCAAAGAGGAAGGGAGGCCCGGAAGCCCTCTTTGAGATCAGGCAGCGAGACAATGAGACTTGGTCTCATTTTGTGGATCGTTTTCAGAAAGAAATCCTAGATATTGAGATCGTTGATCAAGAAATGTACCGAGTGGCTCTCATCCACGGCTTGCGCAAAGGCCCTCTAAAGTTTGAAGCTAACGTCCGAGCACCAAGAACTTATCAAGAGTTGATTGGTTTAGCCAACTCATACATCCGCGGTGAAAAGAGCAACCCCAGCTTCGTCTCCAGACTTGTATCGAAGAAAAACTCTTCTTCTTACAGGCAGCCTCCGAGGTCCCCTCGGAAAGACTTTCCATCTCTCTCTAGGAAAGCAAGAAGATTTCCGCATCGTCAACCCCCCTTCCAAGGCCATGATCGTGCCCAAGAACGACTGCTACCATTGTCAGCATCATCTCCGCTAGCAGCGTCGATTCATCAGCAAGATGATGGCTCGCCTAACTCTGAACTAGATGAGTTCATGCAGGAAGTTTGCCAAATCATGAAGGATAAGGCATATCCCAAAAGGCCCTACCAACCGGCGAATCAGAGATCAAGAAATTCAGACCCTTTCTGTGAATTCCACAAAGAGAAAGGTCATTTAACTGAAGATTGCAAGGCCCTTCGGCGATTGGTTGAAAGATTGCTCATCGAGGGCAAGATCAACGACCTGGTCAAGAAAATTGATTCTGCAAAACCTTCCACCTCCAAGGGCAAGGAGGTGGCTGAGGGTCAGCAGGAGTGCATAGAGATACATGATGAGGGCCGGCAGGGACTCGTTGATATTCAAAGTGAGTGCATAGATGTCGTTGACGAAGGTCCCCTTGGAAGGCTGTTTTGAAGCAAAGAGGACACAGTTCTTGCGTCATCAGCTATGACAAATCACAGTTCCTCAAAGCCCCTCACGATCGTAACTGGTTGCCTTTACTTTACTCTTCAAACATTCTATTTTTCAGCACTTCTGAGCGTTTCATTTTTTCATTCAATAAAGCTTACGTCAGAGATCTCATACTGACACAGTTCCCTTTTTGTGATGCTTCTTCTCCATATTCTTCTCTTTGCCAAAGAGATCACTAAAACCAACGAGATATCGCCAAGTCTTGCTCAGTGCCCCCTCGAGATTGTCCTCTGGCGTAAAACCACAGTGACCACATATGATGAGGAGTTTTCTCATATGTGTGTAGTGGGGGCCGTTCAACTCTCATGCGGAGGATGACGGGGCTTCGGATCCCGGCCGATGTCTAGAGCAGTGTGAGTGCCTAGGGGAGGCCTCCTGTGATAGTTCTATCGTGCTTCGTTAGGGATACGTTACAGTTACGATGATCTTTGCATGACAAGCAATGGCAATCAAGTGTAGCCTTGTCTCCTCGATCATCTCACAACTGTGACGGCCGAACACTCTATGGTACTCTCAATCCGTGCCTCCGCGGGACTCACAACTCCGCTGATCAATCCGCAGACAAGCAATAGGCCACTTGGCGCAACTAGTCTAATTGATCAGCGATGCTTGTAACCCGAGGCAAGAGAGCAGTGCATCTGTCGATCCTTCTTAGGATTTTTCCTTGTTTATTTATGCCCTTCTAAAGGATGCGCGGCTAGCCCGCTTTGGTTAGGACTACACCCAGGATGACTTTGGCAAGTGATGCATAATGCCCACGGGGAACACCTGTGGCAGCATTCAACCTTTTAGTTCATCCTCGGGATGTAGCCCCTCTTCTCTCCTTTTTTACCTTCTTGCAGGTTAGCAGGTTGAATACAACCTATTCTAAAGATCTGCAATATTTCTCTTGGTTTATGATCATCCTATATACACTACCTGTATAAACTCTTACCAGATGATGGTCAAAAAGTTCTCCTATCAGATGTTAATCACACATCACTCAAGGCATATGGACCTTCTTGTTTGACAAAACCGTGTCATCGTGAATCTGATTTTAGATTTTCTTATCTCGCTGATCTAGGTTTTCATGTCGACATTATACCTTGATCACGCAAGGCGATCATCATCGCAGTTTGATCATTACTCAATCGATAGCAGAGTGCGCCAGGTATCTACTCTGTTATCCAATTATGTCTTATCATACCAACAGTTAACAGCCAACATTCGCAGGTTCTGCCCAGGTACTTGCGAACTTAGTTTTTTCTCCTTCTACCTGCTTGCTTACTCTTCTTTTTGCAGAGACTAGCAGGTAGTGGCAAGTTCCTCTCAGGTACTTGCAGCGTATTTTCTTCTTCTACCTACTTGCTTACTCTTCTTTTTGCAGAGACTAGCGGGTAGCGGCAAATTCCTCTCAGGTACTTGCAGCATATTTTCTTCTTCTACCTGTTTGCTTGCTCTTCTTTTTGCAAAGACTAGCAGGTAGCGGCAAGTTCCTCTCAGGTACTTGCAGCCTATTTTCTTCTTCTACTTGCTTACTCTTCTTTTTGCAGAGACTAGCAGGTAGCGGCAAGTTCCTCTCAGGTACTTGCAGCCTATTTTCTTCTCCTACTTGCTTGCTTACTCTTCTTTTTGCAGAGACTAGCAGGTAATGACAAGTCCTTCTCAGGTACTTGCACCTTACTCTCCTACCCTATTTTGTTGCTTACCCTTCTTTTGCAGAGATCAACAGATACCAACAAATCCTTTCCAACTCAGGTACACGCAAGACGTACCTCCTTTTACCTGTATTAACTTTTTTCTTTACAGGTAAAATATAGGCACTGACAGATCTTTCCTAAGAGAGGCATCAGGTTCTTTCTCTCCTGATCTCTAAATTGGTTCTTTCTTGTTTCTCAAGGGGAGGATCACGATTTTCGTGGGTTTCCTACTTTTTCGAAGTTCCCTGCGGAACTTAAAAAAGTGCGGGGATTATGTTAACCCCAAAATCGGCAATCCTCTCCAAGGTGCCCATTTTTCTTCTCCTACAGGTTCCCACCAGCAAGGAGCAGGATATCCATGATGTCCACCAAGTTCGCGCAAGTCGGACTGTCGAGCCCAAAAATAAAGAATGGATGCTCCGCCAGCCGCTTGCCAGGAGCGACCTCCGCTCGCCTCCGCGGGCCGCCCGCAAGGGGGGCGGCCTGGCCCAGCCGGGCGGACTCCACCCGGAGTCCGCCCAGGCCGCCCACAAGGGGGCGGCCTGGCCCAGCCGGGCGGACTCCACCCGGAGTCCGCCCAGGCCGCCCGCTAGGGGGCGGCCTGGCCCAGCCGGGCGAACTCCTCCCGGAGTCCGCCCAGGCCGCCCGCAAGGGGGCGGCCTGGCCCAGCCGGGCGGACTCCTCCCGGAGTCCGCCCAGGCCGCCCGCAAGGGGGCGGCCTGGCCCAGCCGGGCGGACTCCACCCGGAGTCCGCCCAGGCCGCCCGCTAGGGGGCGGCCTGGCCCAGCCGGGCGGACTCCTCCCGGAGTCCGCCCAGGCCGCCCACAAGGGGGCGGCCTGGCCCAGCCGGGCGGACTCCTCCCGGAGTCCGCCCAGGCCGCCCGCTAGGGGGCGGCCTGGCCCAGCCGGGCGGACTCCTCCCGGAGTCCGCCCAGGCCGCCCGCTAGGGGGCGGCCTGGCCCAGCCGGGCGGACTCCACCCGGAGTCCGCCCAGGCCGCCCGCTAGGGGGCGGCCTGGCCCAGCCGGGCGGACTCCTCCCGGAGTCCGCCCAGGCCGCCCGCTAGGGGGCGGCCTGGCCCAGCCGGGCGGACTCCTCCCGGAGTCCGCCCAGGCCGCCCGCTAGGGGGCGGCCTGGCCCAGCCGGGCGGACTCCTCCCGGAGTCCGCCCAGGCCGCCCGCTAGGGGGCGGCCTGGCCCAGCCGGGCGGACTCCACCCGGAGTCTGCCCAGGCCGCCCGCTAGGGGGCGGCCTCCGCTCCGGCAAGGGAGGACTCCTCCTGGAGTCCCCCCAATTAGCCCGGAGTTGCCTGCTCCAGATCCGCCTGCTTGCTCCTCAGGTCGCGCAGCTTGCCTGCCCTCTCCTAGCCGCCAACAGGAAGACTGCCCCAGCAGAGGAAGGTCCAGTCCGCGGAGTCCGCCGAGGTCGTCGACCTCATCTTCTCAGTCCGCCGAGGTCGTCAAGGATGACGTCACTGGACCAGATTCTCCCCGGGCCTATAAATACCCCCCAAGACCTCTCATTCTGGAGGAGGAGGAGGAGAACTGCAACCTTGATCAAAGGCTGCGGACTCGGTTTTCTCAGTCCGTCAAGGTTGATCAAGCAAGGTCGGCGGACTCAAATCTCCAGTCCGCCCAGGTCGTCAAGGGCTGTGGACTTAGTTTTTTCTGCTCTCAGCAGCTTGCGCAGCCTCCGCAGCCTCCGATTTCCAGTTCTCCCAGGTCGTCAGGAATTGTGGACTTAGCTTTTTCTGCCACCAGCAGGCAGCTTGGGCAGCGTCTGCAGCTTCAGTTCTCCAGTCCTCTGCAGCCTCTTTTACTTAGTTTTTGGCATCTCCTTCCTCAGCCGCCAGCTTCCCCCATTGTACCCTTTACTGCTCTTTATGTAATGGTACAATAGCAAGTTGTAACTCTTTTTGATTAAAGGAAAAGCCCGTCGCAAGAGTGGCATTCAAGCCGCGGCGGGCGAAGTCTGCTGTTGCCGCTGCTAGCGGCCTCCTCTCTTCTTCTCTCCTCTCTCGGCGTCAACCTGCAAAGCTAACCATTCAGGTAGCTGTCTGCTCGACAGTACCAGATCAAGCTCCCTCTCTGCTCAAGCAAGCTCTTTCTCTCTGCTCGAGCAAGCCTTCTCCTCTATCCCCGCGACCCTTCTTCCTTCATCCTTAGCTTGTGAGATCGAACACCCGTTAACTGGTTGGAACCGCATTTCGCGCATCAACACTCTCATGCTTCAAGGATTTTCATAAAAGGGGTTCAAACGCAATACGACACAGTGATGAAGGTGTTGAGGTCAAATAATGAGACTGAATATACCAATAGGGCATTGGTACTTGCTTGCTCTGAGCGCGAGCCTTCTCGCTTATCCAAAGCAGGAGCCTATGGGAGAACAAAAGGGACGCGAACCCCCTTCTCGCCTATCCAAAGAGGGAGCCAAAGGGAGAACAAAATGGGCGCGAACCCCCCTTCTCGCCTCCCTCCCCCCGGGCGAGAACGTATCCCAGTCGAATCCAGACCTAACTGAACAAGCGTCGAGCTCGGCTCGGCGAACAACTTACCCGAGGCGCGAACCTTCTCACCCGCCCTGGGAAGGAACTCTCCTGTCTTGACCTAATTCGACGAACTCCGAGCTGAGCTCAACGAAATACTTGCCTGAGGCGCGAACACCGAGCAGAGCTCGACGGACTCCGAGCTGAGCTCGATGAAACGCTTGCCTGAGGCGCGAACGTCGAGCTAAGCTCGACGGACTCCAAGATGAGCTCAATGAAACGCTTGCCTAAGGCGCGAACCTTCTTGCCTGCGAATTTCCTGATCCCCCCTTTTGCCCGAGGCTAGCCCAAACTCGGGCCTTGGGGATCTTGGATGCCACTCAGCGAATATAGGGGTTTTACAGATCCTTCCCTTTCCTTTGCTCATTCTGTCGTCGCCGTGTATGCTGATGACTTGTGAGCACACGCTTCTGACAACAACAAGAAGAAAAGGGGAGAGCCCGGGATAGGTCCTGATGCGGGATCGTCGTCCGGAGGGCCCTTGAAGCGCCTAAAGACTATTGCCTCCAAGAAACCTGCTCCTTCTGGCGAGCTAACCCTCCCAAAGAAACTCGTTCCAGCGAGTGATCTGACCCCTTCGACAAGGAAGCAACAAGAAGGTGGCGATCTGGGGACAGAGAATTGGGAACACCCGACTAGTACCCCAACTTCGGGTTGGGGTAGAAGCCCAAAGATGGTTACATACAATCTCTGCTTTCCTGGGACAAGGAATCACACCTAGTCTCTCTCTCTCTCTCTCTCCGCTCTCCTGCCATCTTAGACCGAGTACATTCATGCTGGCGAGGATGTGTATTCCCTCAGCTACGGATTGTACGCTCACTAAGATGTCGAGGAGTATGATAGGTTGACAATGAAGGAACTCGTCGATGAGAGTTCGCGGGCCCATCTGCGCGCCACTGAACTCGCACACATGGTCGTGCATCGGGGAATTAGCTTCAGCAAGAAATTCATAGATGCCGAGACTGCCCTGGAGTTTGCCGAGGAGAAGGACCTCTATCTCGATACACGCCTCAAGCTAACGGAGTGCCTCCTCGTTAAGCACTTAGGTGGTGTAGTAAGTCTTCTTATTTTATCTTCTTTCCATTTCACCTTGAACTTTTCTCCAAAAATCTTCTGTAGGATACTGAGACTGTCGAGCTCCTATAGTCGTGCATCGATGACTTGGAGGGGGAGCTCGCAGCTATCAAGGTAGAGCTCGCAAAGGCTCGTGTGGAGAAGACTCTTGTCGCACCCAGCGCGTCCTCCTCCAGCACACACAACCTTCTCCACTTCTCGCCGCAGGAGGTGGAAAACACCTGCAAGCTACTAATTGTGAAGACCACATAGTCGAATCTGAATGTACTGCCCAACCTCGATGCACTGTAGGATGATTGGTAAAGAATCAACTTATTTTTTGTGATTAGTAAAGAATCAACTTTCTTTGTCATGCTCATCTTTATATATTGTGCGTCTTGCTGTCATGTCACTTGTTAATTCATGGTCTAGTGATTTTCCTTACGATCACCCAACTCGTTGAGATACACGTTCCACTTCTCTGGCTCGTGGGAACTGGACCACCCTGTGGCTATCACGGGATCTAAGCACTCATGTGACTGGTGCTTTACTCTAGTACTCGCGTGTGATGGGGTGGTACTCGCGGCGAGAGCGAGTGGTATCTGACCCCCTTTTCCCCTATTTTTTCTCTTTAACTCTTCTCGAGAGGGCCAAGTATCCTTGCTGGCTTGCCAAAACTTAGCTCTTGCCAACGCAACCCATGACCACCTTCCCCTTAAGGCTTAACCTTCTTACCCGAGCGACCTGTCTGCCCTGCCAGCTAGTGAGAGCCAGGTCAGCGGGGTCCCATCGAGGGTATTCTGATTCAGACTTAATCTTATCTCAACCTTCCTACCCGAGTAACCTACCGGCCCTACCGGCTAGTGAGAGCCCGGTCAGTGGGTTCCCATCAAGGGTATTTTGGTTCGAACTTGATTCTATCTCAACCTCCTACCCGAGCGACCTGCCTGCCCTGCCGGCTAGTGAGAGCCCGGTCAGCGGGTTCCCATCGAGGGTATTCTAGTTCGGGCTTGATCTTATCTCAACCTCTTACCGAGCGACATGTTTGCCTTGCCGGCTAGTGAGAGCCCAATCAGCGGGGTCTCATCGATGATATTCTAGTTTAGACTTGATCTTATCTCAACCTTCCACCATAGTGACCTGCCTATCCTGCCGGCTAGTGAGAGCCCGATCAGCGGGGTCCCATCGAGGGTATTCTGGTTCGGAATTGATCTTATCTCAACCTCATACCCGAGAAACCTGCCAGCTAGTGAGAGCTCGTTCAGCAGGGTCCCATCAGGTTATTCTGGTTCGGACTTGATTTTATCTCAACCTCCTACCTGATTCACCTGTCTGCCCTGCCGGCTCATGAGAGCCCTATCAGCAGGGTACCAACGAGGGTATTCTAGTTCGGGTTTGATCTTATCCCAACCTCCTACCCGAGCGATGACATGTCTTCCGTGTCGGCTAGTGAGAGCCCAGTCAGTGGGGTCCCATCACAGGTATTCTAGTTCAGACTTGATCTTGTCTCAACCTCCTATCCGAGCGACCTGTCTGCCCTGCCAGCTAGTGAGAGTCTGGTCAGTAGGGTCCCATTTAGGGTATTCTGGTTCGGACTTGACCTTATCTCAACCTCCTACCCGAGTGACCTGCCTTCCCTACCAACTAGTGAGAGTCCGGTTAGCGGAGTCCCATCGAGGGTATTCTGGTTGGGACTTTATGAGCGGTGAGGATAGAGTGAAAAGGTATCTGGTTAGAAGTGGATCTTTACTTTCATTCATCTTATGGATAAAAGTGCTTCAGGTCGTCACCGCTCCAAGTGTTTCTAATGGGGGTACCTTCGACATTTTGGGGCGATAATCACCTGGGGTAAGCGCCTCAAGGATTACAAAGGGCCCTTCCCAGTTAGGGTGGAGTTTTCCAACGACTCCCCCCTTCCTGCGACATCGACCTTTTTGAGGACTAAGTCTCCATTTACAAAATGTTTGATCATGATGTTCTTATCAAAGTACCTTGTCATTCGACGCTTGACCACCTCCTGGCGAAGGGTTGGCAGATCATGAAGCTCTTTTACCAGAACAAGATACAGTCGTTGCTTTTCCTCATTTTCCCCTCTCCATTCCTCATTGTCCTTCCCCACGGAAACAACATGTGGGGACCTCACCTCGAATTATACGGGAAGCACAACCTCTGACCCGTGCGATAACTTGAAAGGGGTTTCCCCGGTAGCTGTGTTCGGGGTGGTTCTCAAGGCCCACAAGACATAGGGGAGTTGTTCCACCCAGCTGCCTTTCAGATTTTCCATCTTCTTCATCAACAGATTGACAATGATCTTGTTTGCGGCCTCCACTTACCTATTGCTCCTAGGGTGATGGACAGATGCGAACCTAAGATCGATGCCCAATTGTCCGCAGAAACTAACAAACTCCTCGCTCGTGAATTGAGGCTTGTTGTCTGTGACTACGGCCAGGGGCAATGCATGCTGGAAAATTATCTCCCCCCCCCCCATATAAAGTTGTGAATTACTTGTGATGTTACCTTCGCCAATGCCTTGAACTCTATCCACTTCGATAAATAGTCCACCATGATTAAAAGGAACCTCCTCTGGCTGCTTGCCTGCGGGAAAAGACCAACTAGGTAAAATCCTCATATTGCAAAGGGCCATGGAGCCACAATTGTCCCGAGCCTCTGTGCCTGAAGGAGTTGGAGTGGTGCATAAAGCTGGCATTTCTGACACTTCCTTGCAAATTCAAGTCGTGTCTTTGCTAATAGTCGGCCAAGAGTACCCTTGCCGCAATACTCTCTTCTCTAGAGTCCGACTTCCTGAATGATTGTCACACTCTCCAGAGTGGATCTCTTCTAAAACCTGAGGGACCTCATCCTCGGCCACGCACCTAGCCAAGAGCCTAGAGAGGGTCTTCCGATACAGCGCTCCCTCCTGCAACAAATGGTAAGCTGACTTGTACCTAAAACTCTTTTTAACTGGGATGTTCTCCGGGAACTTTTGTGATGTTAGGAAATGGATGAATGGATCCCTCCACGAGGGTCGTTGGTCGATCTCCATCAGCTTCCCCTCGTTGAAGGAAGGTCGGAACAATTCTGTCACACTTCCTTCTGCACGGGGGCCAAACTTGGCGAGGTGATCCGCATGCATATTTTCCTCCCGAGGCATGTGTCGGATCGAGAAAGTGCGAAACAACCCAATGAGTCTCTCGACCTTAGCTGCCCTCTTTGATCTGAACTTTGTGAACCAATTTCCTAGTTTCAAAAGTAGATACTATATATAATTATATAATGTTCATATTACTAACATATATGACTAATCTTTATTTCATTTATCTTCTAGGTAAAAAGAATGCGGAAGACGTTTTACCAGAGCTCCTTATATACTCTAGAAGATATTGCATGGAGATTGTGAACATTACTATGTAAATTAATTTACTGAACTGCGTGAAACATTGTATTACCATGATTTTATTATCTTTAATTTTGGAGGAGCTGGCAATATGTCATAATTTCATTTTATTTAATTAAAGAGAAACAACTTCCAAACAGCTATTTTACCAAACAATTAAACATAACACACTATTTCAAACAACACAAACGCAAATTTCAAACAATGTTCAAATTTGTCATCAATGCTTTCGTGATAACTCTATTCTCACAATTACTTTTTCACGAAAGTTTTTTCATCAACATCATCAAACAGATTTGTAGTTCAATTACGTAAAAATTGTGATCAAATAGACATATCTCTGTAAGAACAAAAACCATTTCCCATCTTGCACTTTTTTCCTCTAACTTTAATTAGGAGTTTAATTTGATTTCTAATATTATAGTATAATATAGTTCTCATATAACATGCACATGGCTGGTGATTATTATATCAATTTGACTATAGAAGCTAGCTAGGATGATAAAAAACATAATAACAAAAAAAATGTTTTATAATATATTTTCTCTTCCATAATACTGATCGATTGGACCTAAAGAATTTTAATAAGTTAAAGCGATGTGCATTATTTCATGTATAATATTTGAATTATTAATTTGTTGCTGGAATACAAATATATCATGCAGATGACTGCGCCATGTGCGCAGAAATTTTATATTTCCCACATACAAATAATGTGGTGTATGAACACAGGAGGAGAAGTCAAAAGAGAAGCCGGGAACAAATTCTCTTCTACTGAATCTGGAAACGAAGAATTAAAAAGGAGAAGCATCAGAGGCGGTCCACTCTGGTTCTTTAGATTTTTCTAGGGTTTACAGAAAGGACAATAATAAGTTAATTAAAGAGCTCGCTCCGGTCCACTTGCGATTATCTTAACGCAGTAACGTGCGCGCATGGTTCTCTTGTTTTTACAGAGCGGTGAAGCAGGCGTCAAAGTCAACTCGCCGACATCCATGGGTTCATTTGGATCAAATGGAGAATATTCATTTCACATTCCACATTATTTCATGCCTCATCCCAGGGTTAAATTTTCTCAAATCTTTTTTAGTTTTGCTGTATTCGAGTGCTCCGCCCTTACGGCCAATCGTGACGGTACTCTAACTGCATGAGTGTATGGGGTGTCCTGATGCCCCGTGCGACAATACTCCGATCGTAACATTACCATGGCACGACGATGCTCCCGCCGCTCGCAAACCCTCAAGCGCTATGCTATGCTCGTCGCTCTCTTTATCCGTGTCCGCGGAGGGTTGCGAGAGGTAGGGAGAACACTTTTTTTTTATTGGTGAGAGATTTTACTCATATGAGAGCATAGTTTTTGAAATTATTGAAAAACATAAATTAAAGAGAATGAAAATCATGTAATAAAGAAGGATAAAATGGAAAAACTGAATTTTTACCGAACGAATATTTTCCTCTTTAATATAGATAAAAGATGAAAGCATTTTCATTAAATGGTAGGTGGTAGGGCTTTTTGGAGGATAATTACCATAATGACCTTTTAAGTTTGAATTTAGTTCTTCAAATGAAGAGGATTTACCATAATGACCTTTTTGGAGGATTACCATAATGACCTTTTTGGAGGGTTTTCAAATGAATAGGATCGTGATTGGGGCACCTGCCCATAGTAAATAAAAGGCAAAATTATCAAATTGGTCCCTAAACTTTGGGTACTTTTTCAAATCAGTCCCTAAACTTTCAAATGATTCGAATAGGTCCCTAAACTATTAAAATCACTTCAAAATAATCCTAAAGTGATTTTTCCTTTCTTTTTTTATTTAATTAAATTTTTATTTCAATGCAATATTACAAATATTAGATAATTCTAAAAAAATGATTATAAAATTATAAAAAATAAATTAAGCATTCTAATTTACTCAAACAATCACCCAGTATAAGCTGCCACAAAACAATTTTCACATTAATTGCATTTGTTTTATAGCGAAATATGTCTTGTAAGCAAAATCCTAAAACAAAATCCGACGAGCAGAGCAAAATACCCTAAAACACCAGCCGGGGAAATAGAAGACAGCGAGAGAAATGAAAGAAACTTATTATTTTAATAATATCACCGGCGGGGAGGATGGATGAGTTCCGACCAGGGGTGCAAATTGAGTTGAGCCGACTCGAAAGCTCGATGAGCCGGCTCGAAAAAAGCTCGACTCGAGCTCGTGCCTGTGGAGCTCGAGCTCGACGAGCTCGAGCTCGATTACGAGTCAAGCTCGAGCTCATCTATTGTTATTCATGAGCTCGCGAGCCGGCTCGCGAGCTTTTTATTTATCGGCTTGCGAGCTTTTTATTTAAATATTTTAAAATTATATATATATATATATAATAAGAAAATAAAGTTCATGAGCTAAAAAAATCGCGAGCAGCTCGAGCTCGCGAGCTCGATAAGTTGGCATTGAGCTCGACCTCAAGCTGGAATAAATGAGCTCTTCGAGCTCGAGCTCGAAATGAAAATCTCGAGCTCGAGCTTGGAAATTTTGCCATGCTCGACTCGAGCTCGACTCGTTTGCACCCCTAGCTCCGGTGAGCAGAACTGCGAGACCTTGTACAGGGTCGGAAAAGATCGGCGATCAAGACCGTTTTTTTACAGCAGCTAGTATCGGACGGAGGAAATGAGAAGCCGGGGAGGAGTAAATAATATATTAAAAAAATAAGATATTATAATAATTAAAAATCCTTTGGGATTAGTTTGAAGTGATTTTAATAATTTAGGGACCTATTTGAATCATTTGAAAGTTTAGGGACTGATTTGAAAAAGTACCCAAAGTTTAGGGACCAATTTGATAATTTTGCCTAAATAAAAGTAGGAGGTAGGGCTTTTTAGAGGATTATTATAATGACCTAATTTTGAGTTTAGTTCTTCTGTGATATTCCGTACGATTTGGAATTAGCGAGCACAAGCACAAAACAAACTAGAGAGAGAGAGATCACGAGTCTGTACTACCTATTAGCATAATTCATGAGCTACAACACGATGACCCCACCTCACACCCATTCAGTGAAAAAAAAACGTGGCCAATTGTCTAAAAGGGTTTTTAGGGCGCTTTTTTCAAGCGCAGCTAAAGCTTCAGCAGGGCTTTTAAAATGCCACAAATGACTTAAAAACGCGGTGGTAGACCATTTTGTTGTAGTGAAGAAGCAGGCAAGTTCACTAGCAATATGTTAGTACCTTTGTGAGCTATTAGTGTTGCATCTTACTAGTACCTCTTGGTTGTATTTATAAGCAATTGGGAGTAGTGAGGGGCACCCAGATGTCAGTGCGTGACCCCACCCACATGCAAACTACATCAAGACCTCGGTGTGGCGGATCCGCATCCTCTCCATTTCGTCAGAAATGGAACCCGAAATGGAGGAGTTCTATTTCATCATTTAATGGAGGGGTACCTTAGGGAAGTGAGCGAGGCGATCCGACCGTAACTTAGGACCTGGCGCGAGCAGATCAAGGACACAGATTTGTTTGGACCGTATTAAGGTTGTTTTGAGATACGGTCGGATTCAAGAAATATAGTCATATTTTTGCGTGGAATGATATGCGCCATTAATTAATAGTCACGTCATCAACTGCATGCGACCGGATCTTTCCGCGCACCTTAGAAATTTGGTACGTATACGTACCAAAAACGGAACCCCATAATAAAGCACGGAAAAATATAAACCAAACCATGAGGATTTTAAGTTTATGATGTGAAAGCTGAAAAGACCCGCAGGACGTCGTGCCGCTCAGGAGCCGAATCTCAAAATTATACAACTGACTAGAATATACCAACTCGGATCTAAAACGGTAAAGTACATATCCCAAGTATGAAAAGCATCTAGGAGAGGATCCAACGGAGAGCAGGCGTGTCGTTTATGTCTAGAAGTATAGGTGCCCTTACATAGCAAGGTAGCTCCCTTATAGATTTGAAGTTATTTGTGTTGGATTTAGTTTTTTGTCATTTAATCAGCATATTCACTGTTGCATTGCCTTCACGAAAGATATGGTGCAGAGAGTGATGACATTGCAATTGAGATCCAAGAATTTCATGTCCAATGGAATATGTGGACCAACAGAAAGATTGATCGGCTATGGATGAGCAAAGGAGTAATGAGTCAATGTAAATACGCACTCTAAACTAATTCATGGCGTTACAAAATATAATACACGTTCTTAAAGCCTGAAATTCAGCCTGCAAAGCGGAGATGGTATGGAGAGGAAAAGATAAGGCATAAACCAGTTCCCCACAAAAAATACAAAGGATGAAAGCTCCACAGATGGATGTGGGATCCCAGAAGGCATCAGAGTATAGAAAAAAAGTTCTTGATAGGTTTAGTTATTATGAAATCTCCTGTGATTGTTTGGCACCGCGGAATACGCAACGGAATAACAACGTAATAATAGCCACAAAATTAAGTAAGCAAAGCAATAAATCAAGCACACAAACAATAAAAGGATATACGTGATTCAGAGAGAAGCTCATACATCTATCGAGAGAGCACCAAAGAAAATCCAATAAAATATGAGAGTACAAAAAAATCCAAAGATAAAACCTAGAGCGCCAAAGGTTTGTACCACCGACTCCTTGACTCGATGATGATCAAGAAAACCTTACCAACATCGCACTCCAACGACAGCGTTCCTAAACTAGGTCGATGGAGTCCTTCGCTCGCTGAATAAGAAGCACCAGGAAACCTGGTTCTCATATAGATGATGAAAAGTGAAGCACCCCTGGACTGGATCGATGGAATCACTCAAGCCCTAACTCCCGGTCTCAGAAAATAGTTGCACTCCGCTCTATAGATCGTGGAAAAAAACCATACATCTCATCTTTTTATCCCTCTCTCTCACTCTCATTTTAACCTAAACTGATGGAGCGGGGTTGAACCCCTGGTTCAGGTAAGGGTGGCACTAACGCAATAATCTCCACCATGATGCCCTTCACGATGTGAGCTCGACCTTTAGCTTAGATCTTCTCTAAGAACGCCCCCTCTTCCCGGGGTTACCATGATCAGAAGGTAAAAATGTGAGTCAAGTCAAGACAGTGCTTGAACTTGACTCATGTCAGAGGATTCATCAACATGTCTGCAACATTGTCCTACGTGGTACAATTGCTCTCTGGCTGTCACAATACATCTTCACCGACTATTGAGAAATCTTGAATTTCTTGATCAGACCTCTAAGCCAAAATGACTTCTTTTGCGGCCTCCACCGCAGCAATGTACACTGTCTTAGTCGTGGATAGAGCTAATATGTCCTGAAGAGAGGCTTTCAAACTGATAGGACCTCCACCTAGAAGGAATATGCACCCTAAAGTAAATCTTCTTCTGTCGAGGTCTCCTGCGTAGTCAGAATCAACGAAGCCCTCTAGAGCTCCAACATCATCGCTCCTCTTGAAAAGTAAGCCGGTGTCTGGTGTTTGTTTAAAATACCACAGAATCCACTTGACTATTTCCTAGTATTATAGCCCTGGATTTATCATATATCTGTTAACAACGCTCACTGCCTGAGTGATAACTAGTCTTGTGCAAATCATTGCGTACTTCAAGCATCCTACCCTTACTAGCGTACGACACTCTGAGCATCTTCTGGCATTCCTCCTCTGTGGCTGGATGTTGTTGTGATGACAATCTAAATTGTTGTCCCAGCTTTAAATTCCACTGTGATGAACTTTTCCAGTACCTTTTGAATGTAACTAGTCTGAGAAAGCCATAGCATGTCTCGCTTTCTATCTCGCTTGATCTCCATCCCAAAGATCTTATAAGTGTGACTGAGATCTTTCATCTCAAATTTAGCAGGTAATTTTTGCTTCAGTGCTAGAATATCTCAGGCCGACTTGTAAGCAATCAACATGTCATCAATGTAGAGCATCAGAATCAAAATATTTCCATCTGCAAGAAATCTGTAGTAGACATAACTATCATACTGGCTTCTGTTGTAGTCGTATGATGTCATGAAGGTGTCGAACCTCTTGTATCACATCCTCGGATCCTACTTCAGACCATAAAGAGACCTATTCAACTTGCACATCTTTTTTCCCATCATCGGGTTGAATGAACCCATCAGGTTGCAGTATATAGATCTCATCCTCTAAGCTGTCGTGAAAAATAATAGTCTTCATGTCCATCTACTCCAGCTTTATATCCTATATAGCTATCATGGCGAGTAGTTCCCGAATGGAACAGTGCTTCATCACTGGTGAGAAGATTTCACCAAAGTCGACTTCTTTCTTTTACGCAATACCCTTGGCTATGAATCTGGCTTTGTATCTCCATTAATATTTTCCTGATGTAGACTCCTTTTTCATGAACACTCATTTGGAACGGATTG
Source organism: Platanthera zijinensis (assembly GCA_039513925.1). NCBI lineage: Eukaryota > Viridiplantae > Streptophyta > Magnoliopsida > Asparagales > Orchidaceae > Platanthera > Platanthera zijinensis. The sequence goes on from CM077088.1 coordinate 34,050,946, forward strand.
TCTTAACCCCTTTTAACAAACTAACCAAGTCTCAAGTCTTATTCTTCTAAAGGGATTCCATCTCTTCCATCATCGCAGCTTTCCACTGAGAAGTATCTCTTCCCTTTATAATTTCTTGATAGGAACCAGAATCTGAGAAGATCGCCTGAAAGGCATATGCTATAGTATCTCGTAGCCTGAGAGACAGTTTAATCTCTCTCATAGCCTTTCCTCTAGCAATCGAGTATGGCTCCGCTTTAGCAGGTTGAACAATGTTTGTCTCCTCGGAGTTGAAGAATCATCATGATCGTCTACTTTGGCATTTTCATCCAGCTTTACCTCCACTTATGAGTCCGGAGTCTTCTCCACCTCTTTAGCTTGAGACTGAGATTTCTTTAGCATATAAGACTCATCAAATACGACGTCACGCTTCAGCTCGATTTTCTTAGTTTCAAGATTCCACAACTTGAACCCTTTGGTGTCGGATTTTTGGCCCAGATAGATGCACTTCTTAGACTTAGCATCCAGCTTTGGCCTTTCTAAATCCTACAACAATGTGTAGATAGAGCATCCGAAAATATAAATATTAGAATAATTAACTAGTTTACCTGACCATACTTTCTATGGAGATTTAAGATCTAGTGACATTGATGGGGACCGATTCACTAGATAACATGTTCTATTGATGGCTTCGGCCTAGAAATACTTAAGTAGATCAGCAAAAAGTCGCATGCACCGAGCTCTTTCCAGCAACGTTCTATTCATCCTTTCTACAAAAACACTCTCCTGCGGTGTACTAGGAATGGTGAGATGTCGAGTGACATCTTCCTGATTGCAGTATGCCTGAAACTTTATTGAGGTGTATTCACAGTCATTATCAGATTTGAGGTATTTCATCTTTTACTTGGTTTATTTCTCTTATGGTCTTCCAGATCTTAAACTTCTTGAATACTTCTGATTTGTGCTTAAGAAAGTAGATTCATACCTTTCTTGAAAAATCGTCAATGCATGTCACAAAATACCTGACACCTCTAAGTGATGGATCTTGGGATGGTCCTCAAACATCTGAGTGTATGTACTCTAGAATCCATATGTTTCGTTTGCTTGATATCACAAACTTTACTTTGCTTTATTTTCAGGGGATGCACATCTTGCAAAATTCAAGCTTGTATATTTTGATTCATTTCAGCAGATCCTTCTTATGTATCTCCAGCAAACCTATCTCGCTTATATGTTCAAGCATGGCATGCCAAAATAAGGAGGAATCCTCATCAGTCGACGTATAAACTACAGCATCTCTAGTTATAGTGGTGTCGCTCATTCTATAGAAAGTGTCTGAACGCTCTCCTTTCATCACCACAAGAGCTCCTTTTGGCTTTCAAGTAACCACGATCACTAGTGTAGGAGTATCCGGCCGCCTCCAAAGTGCCTAGAGAGATCCGACTCTTTCTTAGATCGGACACGTATCTAATGTCCGTAAGTGTTTTGACCGTTCCGTCAAACATCTTGATCTCAATACTTCCAATCCTCAACGTTCTGTACCATGAATTTTTTCTCATCAGAACACGACTACTATCACATTGCCTGAAGCTGAAAAACTGTTCTTTGTTCGGGTACATATGATAGGAGCATCCAGTATCTATGATTCAAGCATATGTAATATCAATACTGGATGAGACATGAAGTAGATCAGCATCGCTCTCATTATCGAATGTCATTACTGCATGTTGTGGCCCATGTGTCCTCTCTTTGATCTACTTCTTTGGGTAATTATTTTTTCAGTGTCTCTCTTTCTTACAGTAATAACACCTGTTATTTCATCCTTTAGACTTAGACCTGGGCATGTTTCCCTTCTTACCTCTGTCTCTAAATCTGTCTCTGACTGGGTTGTTGCTTTTCACCAGTAGACCCTCATCGGTGCTAGAACCTGACTTGCTTTTCATTTCATTTGATAACAATGTGATCATCACCTCTTCTATCTTCAAGGCATCCTTTTCGCAGAGGATCATGGTGACTAGGTGATCAAATGACTTCGACAACAAACACAGCAGAAGAAGAGCATAGTCTTCTTCTTCAACTTTCACATTCATACTGTGCAACTGAGAGATGAGCTTGTTGAACACATTCACATACTCCGACAACTGAGTACATTCAGACATCCTCAAACTATATAGTTTGCTTCTTGATATGGAGTTTGTTCATGAGTGACTTTGACATGTAGAACTCCTTCAATTTCTTCCACATATCTGTTTTAGTCTCAGTGTTGACTAAATTGTACATCACTTTGTTTGCTAAACGCAAATGAATTGTATTGATGACCTTCAGATCCAATTCCTCTAATTTGTCTCCATCTTTTTCGGACTTCTCCTTGCCAAGAAGTACCTTATGGAGATTTTGCTAAACTAGAACTACTTTGTTCCGTTTCTGTCATAGACCGAAGTCGATCTTGTCGTCGTACTTAGGAATCTTGAACTTTGTCGTCATTTTTTTTGCTTCGGGATTTCTGAGGATCGAAACCTATCTCTGATACCAATTGTTATGAAATCTCGTGTGATTTTTCGAGACCGCGGAACACTCAACAGAATAACAACGTAATAATAGCCACGAAAATTAAACAATAAATAAAGCACACAAATGCAGACAACAAAGGATATACGTGATTTAGAGAGAAGCTCTTACATCCACTGAGAGCACCAGAGAAGATTCACTAAAATATGAGAGAGCACAGAGAAAAATACAAAGATAAAATCTGGAGAGCCAAATATTTGCACCACCGACTCCTTGACTCAATGATGATCAAGAAAACCCCACCAACAGTGCACTCCAACGACAGCGATCCCGAACTGGATCGATGGAGGCCTTCGCTTGCTGAATAAGAAGCACCGGGAAACCTGGCTCTCGCACAGATGATGAGCGGTGAAGCCCCCTGGACTGGATCAATGGAATCGCTCAAGCTCTGGATCCGGAAAAAACCCATACAGCTCATCTATTTTATCCCTCTCGCTCACTCTCATTTTAACCTAAACCGATGGAGGGGGGGTTGAACCGCCGGTTCAGGTAAGGGCAGCACTAACACAACATTCGCTCTCAGTAGTGTGCTATTGCGGTTGCTACGATGACAAAAAAAGCATTGTACATCACACAGTTGTTTTGCCAAACATCTTAAATAGCTTCTCCATTTGAAACCACACACTGTCCTTTCAAACAACGCCATTGAGATTTTATCCCCACTCTGCAATGCAAAACAGTTGATTTTCTACCATCTCTGCTTCTCCAATCACTAAACCAACAGAGCCTAATTCATTATTAATTTAATATTTGATGAATCCCGGTGCTTCTCTCTCTCTCTAAACAGCATGCACATTTATTTATAATTGTTTTTCTTAATCACAAGAGCTAAAAATAATTTAACCTAAAAAAAAATGAAAACGGTAACTGATCTCTGCCAGGTGCTTGCTTTCGATGGTGCAGGGACAAAATAAAATAAAATGCCACGTCCGATCCACGCAGATTTGATTTAGAGTCATCGAAATGGTTCCCAACGTACGCCAAATGGCAGCGTCGATGATGGGAATAGGATGCCGGAGAGATTAGCGACCGATCGGAGTGTTTTATTTCTATCTCCTAATTATCTTCTTCCCTTTCTTATTATTTCTCTGAACAAGTTCTACAGTTGCGCGCGCCCGAAAGAGAATAAGAAGAAGAAGTAAGTTCATGGCGGATCAGAAGAAGAATTCATTTGATCTGCAGGAGGAGATCTCCCCCGCGAAGGAGCCAGTTCAGCCTCCCAAGGTATTTTTATCTTCTTCTCGGATTTGCTGTAATTATTACTTCACGCTCTGTTTCTAAAAAACAAGACTAATAACAACTATTTATTAGAATGATTTCTCTCGTCGCTAGCTCTAATCTTTTTTTATTTTTTGTTGCTTTTAGGTAACAGAAAAAGGCTCAGTTTTTAATGAAGGTGAGATCCAAACTCTCGAAGATTATATAATTTGAAGTGCCGTGAACAATAATAATTGGGTGTATACAATAATTAGTATATGCAGTGCCTAATTGATGCAACAATTAGTTGAATCATGTCTGCAGAAATATATATATATATGATAGTTTTCATTATTAACCCTAGCAAAGCATAGAATTAATTAAATTTGTTGCGGGACGCCCGGTCTTTCCTCGGTTTGGAGAAATCGGACCGTTTTAGTTTGTAATTGGGCCGGGCGTGTAAACAGTCAAAATGAAGCGCAGCAAATGACAAGAGGCGTTTTTTGCGTGGAAAATCCGGAAAGGGTGAAAAACTACGTGGCTGGAACTGTGTCGAGTTAAAATCCACTAGCTTCTCGGAGTTTTTTAGAGTTTGATTTGATCTCGGATGGCGACAGACCGCTGCACCGTTACAGGTGCAGAAAATGAGGGAAACGGCTAAATTTTCGGAGGCTCGATGGAAGCGCTCTGATCTTGGAATGTTGTTGAGCTCGCGGAACCTGGGTGGTAGCGTTCCGGCTGGAAAATTCTTTGAGTCCGCGGAGATTCTGGAGGGAGCAGTCTCGTTGATGCGGAGCCATGATGGGAACGCTCTCACGGAGGCGGTTGACGTGACTTGAAGCGTGTTGAAGCCTGAGCTCAAGGAGGAGGACGGAGAAAATTCATGAGTGGAGAATCGGCCTAAGCCCAAGATCTCGCCGGAAAATCTCAAAGCTCTTTCTTGCCTCTGAAGTTATTTGTCTTCAAATGAAGGTCTTGGGGCCTATTTATAGTTTTCATGAGTGTCATGATGGTAATTACGCCGGAGAGTGATTTGTGCTGGCAAAGGACGTTGCTCCATTTCGATCACCTGAATCACTATTTTTGCCGAAATGACAAGAGTGCCCCCCGGGCAATTTGGGCGGCCCGGACAAGATGCCTTAAGGAGGCGGCGGCCAGCGGAGGCAGCTAGAGACGGCGGGGGTCGCCGGCGGCTATTCTGTTGATGGATCTTCTTTAGTTGTTGATCTGCATCAAAGAATTATTTTCTTCTTTAGTTGTTGATGGATTTTGTTGGAAGGAGATAGGAGTACGCTATCGGGTAAGGAAAGTTGGACAGATCTCATACGAATCACCGAGGATATTTTGTTGTTTTCGGTCTCTCTCCCGTCATGGTGTAGCTTAAATCTGCACTTCAAAAGACACCTCCGCGGCAAGACAAAATCTCTTACGCGCAACCACGTAGGGTAGGAACTGTGAGAAAAAGCTCATACGAGCCACCAGGGAATTTGTATTTTTCGGCCCCTCTCAACATAGTCTCGCTGAAATTTGATTTCCACAAAGCCCCCCATCAAGAATGACCAACCAACGCAACCTGAATCTAATATCATGTCAGAATTTAATAAGAAAATAACAAAAAGAGAAGAAAGAAAGGGGGAGGCGGTAGAGAAGATCTTTCTCCAAATGCTACATTGCTTCAAATAAGAAATCCTTCAAAAATTAATAGTTGTTTACAAGGCTTGACAGAATGGCTTTATATAGCCTTACAAAAACATTTAAAACTAATGAAAGTAGAACTTTCATACCACAACATTCAACAACAACATTCAACAACAACATTCAAACTTTTATCCCACTATAGTGGGGTCGGCTATATGGATCTTTTGTCGCCATTGTGCCCTATCTTTTGTCATAATCTCACTAATGCCTAAGTACATCATGTCTTTCCTTATAGTTTCATTCCAAGTCTTTATTGGTCTACCCCTCCCTCGTTTAACATGCCTAGTGGCTAGACTCTCACAACGTCTAACAGGTGCCTCTAATGGTCTCCTTTGTAATCTTAGACGAGCTTCTCGCATCTTCTTTGCAATTGATGATACTCATGTCTTATCCCCGATACTTTCATTCCTAATTTTATCCAATCTCGTGTGTCCACACATCTACCTAAGCATTCTCATCTCCGCAACTCTCATTTTTTGCGTATGTACACAATTCACTGCCCAACACTCAGAAAAGGGGAACAACCTAGCGTTTGTACAATTTCTCAAATGATCCATATTCATAAGGGTGACTAAATTTTACGATGGCCGTCTACCTAACACAACTCTCACCATTTTTCATCTGGGTTTGAGACCGACATAGGCTGGTTTGAAAGTACAACTTTCATACTATATTAAATTGTCGTTGTCATGGAGAAAGTTTTGATCTCAAAAAATCAACAGGTAATCCATATTTCGGTGGTTTGACATAGCTTTCAGCGCTCACAGTGCTCAAGGTGGAATGACTAACATTAATCTTTGCAGGCTGTAAAGAAGAGCTGAAGAGAGAGAGAAATAATTCAAATTTTATTAATTCTTCAAACTTTTGTTACAATGGGTACATGTATGCATACATATATATAGTAAGAGAGAGGAGGAGAGAACTCAAATCTAATGATGTGGGACTAAAGAGAATATACATGAGCTCCAAGAATGGGCTTCTCATATTGGGTTTTTTTCATTTCTTCTTAACACTTTCCCACAAGTTAGAGCATACAAGTCGTAGGCGACAAGCTTGGATAAGAACTGATGATATAGCGGTCGAGAAATGGCTTTAGTTAGGATGTCAACAATTTGCCCTGTAATAGGAACATGTCTAATTCTACTTTCTTTGATTGAACATTTTCCCGAATAAAGTGACAGTGAAATTCAATACGCTTGGTTCGCTCATGAAATACGAGATTTTTGGCAATATGTATAGTTGCTTGACTGTCACAAAATTGGGTCGTCGGAGATGAGAGTTTATGTCCCAAGTCATTAAGAAGATTTTCAAGTCAGGTTAGCTCAGATACAACGCTGTCATAGCACGGTACCCAGCCTCAGAAGATGAGCTAGCAATAACAGACTGCTTCTTGCTACACCAGGTAATAAAGTGCCCACCAAAGTATGTACAAAACCAGTTGTGGAACGCATATCATCAAGATAACCCGCATAGTCAGCGTAAAAGTACGCAACAAGAGATAGAGAGGAAGATGGTTTGTAACAAAGTTCGTATCCCGGAGCAGTCTTCAAATATCTGAGAATGTGCTCGACAGCCTTGAGATGAGATGTTTGAGAAACATGCATAAACTGACTCACAATTGCAACCGCAAATGAGATATCAGGTCATGTGACCGTAAGATAAATCAGCTTCCCCACCAAGCGTCAATAGTATTCTGGATTTGCAAGCAGTGAGTCGGAGTCAGAACCATGTGCAGAGAGTTTGTAATTTACATCCATAGGAGTATCTGCAAGTTTGCACCCTGAGTAACCGACATCTTGAAGATCAACACAGTACTTCCGTTGAGATAGAACAAGGCCATCAGGTTGCCTTGCGACCTCAAGTCCAGGGAAGTATCGAAGATTCCCCAGGTCTTTTGTCTGAAACGCTGAGTTTAAATGTTACTTGATTTGTTGAATCCCAATGGAGTCGTCACCTGTAATTAGAATATCATCAACGTACACAAAGAGAATTATATTGCATGTTGGTTGATGACGAGTGAAGAGGGAAAAGTCGACCAAGCTCCTGTAAAACCAACTTCTCGAATGACCTTACTGAAATTTTCAAACCAAGTGCGAGGAGACTATTTGAGATCATATATAAACTTTCGGAGATGATATACATGAGACTCCCCCGTGGTCTCAAACCCGGAAGGTTGGTGTACATAAACAGTTTCCTGAAGTCGCCATTGAGAAAGATATTTTTAATATCTAACTGATGTAAGAGTCACTGACGATGCGCAACCAAGGAGATCAGGACCCGAACGGTAATTAACTTGGCGACCGGTGAGAAGGTTTCATCATAATCAAGGTCTTGTTGCTGAGTGAAACCCCGGGCTATGAGGCGAGCTTTTAGGCGGTCAACAGTCTCATCTGGAGCATGTTTGTTGACCCACTTGCAGTTGACACATGATTGGCCGGGAGGAAGAGAAACCAAATCCCAGGTCTGGTTAGCCCAAAGGGCAGTCATTTCTTCATTTATGGTCGCATGGTACCCCGAATATTGAAGAGCCTCCCGCACAGAGTTAGGGATAGAAATAGAGGAAAGAGAGATGACAAATTTGAGGAGTGGCAGAGAGAGGCGATGTAAAGATACACAATTCACCAAGGGATGAGCCGTAGAGGTTGATGTGGGATCGTCAGTCCGATGGATAACACTGGTAGTCAGGAGTTGTTGGAGGGCAGCAGTCTTGGAAGAACGACGAGTATAGACGCGAAGAGGCAGTTTAGATAGAGTTGGCACCGGGAGTGGTGAAGGAAGAGGTGGGAGAGACGGAGTCGTGACAGGGACAACCGAACGAGCGACAGGGGAAGGGAGTAATGGTGGGGAGGGAGAGGAGTAGAACGGTTGATCCTCAAGAAAAGTTACATCAGCCGAAACGATCAGTTTTTCATCAGTAGAAGAGTACCATACATAACCCTTCTGAGTGCGGGGGTAGCCAACGAACATGCATTTTGTGGCACGAGGAGCAAGCTTGTCACTAGGTTGACCAAGAATGTGGACATAACATGTACAATCAAAGGCATGAGGCGTGAGGGAGAACAGAGACTTGGAGGGAAAGAGCAGGCCAAACGGAGATGTGAAGTCGAGTATAGAGGAGAGCATGTGATTGATGAGATGACATGCAACAGAGACGGAAAAATTCCAATATTATGTGGGCACCTGCATTTGAAACATGAGTGACTGGGCGACATCAAGAAGATGCTGATTTTTCCGCTCGGTCACACCGTTTTGCTGGAGGGTATAGGCACACGAGGTTTGATATATAATTCCAAACTCGATGCATAAATTTGAGAAGGTGCAGCTAGAATATTCACGAGCATTGTCGGTGCGGATTATTTTTAAAGTAGCAGAGAATTGCGTACGTGTTTTAGTAATAAAAGATCAGAAAACAGAGGTAAGTTCAGTACGATCACGAAATAGATATAACTAGGTGAGACATGAGTAATCGTCAATAAAGGTAATAAAATAGTGATATCCAAAAATACTAGGGAGTTTATAAGGCCCCCAGATATCAGAATGCACTAAAGATAGATGAGTATCACTCCGAGTAAACTTAGAAAAGAAAGAAGTATGATGTATTTGTCATAGATATAAGATTCACAAGTAAACTCTTCCAATGTAACACCAGGAAGAGTCTTCTTAAGAATCGGGAGCCGAGCATGCCCCAGGAGATGATGTCAATCAACAGAGGAGACTGCAGAGAGAAGGTAGGTGGAACATCCAACAGATAGAGCCCATTCGACATCTGTCATTTACCAATGATATTCAGCGTTTGACGATCTTGCACAACAAAAGATGAAGAAGAGAAGGCTATACAACAATCAAGTTCCTAAGTAAGGCGACTAACTGATAGGAGATTGAATGGTGACCCCAGAACATGAAGAACCGAGGAGAGAGAGTGGGGGGGTAAGTCGTAGATCAGCAGTGCTAGAAACCGGAGTGGTGTCGTCATTTGCTACAGTAATGAACTTGGGATAGGATGACTGCATGTACTGAGGTGGTTTCTGGAGGTAATATGGTGAGTAGCCCCTGAGTCCACAATCCAGTGGGGGCTATGGGAAAGACGGGATATACCTTTAGTGGAGAAAGACACAACAGAGCCAAATGAGCGACTAATCACTCCTTGAAGCTGTTGAAGTTAGGTGTGGAGAGCGTTGATGTTTTGCCGAGTAGCAGAGTCAGAATCTTGTAGAGCAGCATGCAGCAGTGGGATTAGAAGCAGTTGTTGTAGAAGCAATCAGGTGTGGAGGCAGACCATGCTTGCGGTAGCAAGTGGCTTCAAGATGACCTTCTCAACTACAGTAAGTACATTTCAAAGTAGAATGCCCAGCACGTCCTCATCCCCGAGACGTAAAGCGACCTCCTCGAGTTGACAAGCCATGAGTTGAAGCAGTAGGTAAAATGGACTGCTGGAGGAGAGCCGGAGAGAAATTTCCAGGGACCTCGGATGGTGGGGTAACCTTAAGCAGCATAGAACAGAGATAGGACAGAGAGGGCGTTGTAGAAGAGGAAATAATCTGAGCCCTGACACTGTGAAGATGGGGAGAAACACTGACTATTATCATAACAATCCCAGCAGCTTGATTTTGTGTTCGTTGTGTAGCGAGATCTGTGAAAGGAGGTTGATGTTGGATTCAGACCTCCACTAAAGTTTTGGCATTGGAAATGAAGGAGTTCAAGTCACCCGTTGTGTCGGGATCCAGTGTTTGAAGCGCGGAGATGATGTCAAACAAATACAGTAAGCTATTTTTGCCATAGTAGAGAGAGTGAAGCTCCTCCCACATCGTCTTGGTCATCTCATGATACATGGCCATGCGGTATGGCTCAGGGTCCATGGAATTGAGAATCAAGGATTGGACCCGACGGTCATCACGGAGCCATTCGTTAGTAGGGACAATGAGAGCATCCCGAGTAAGATGATGATGAAGACCTTTGGTCTGGAGAACTCGCCGAACAGAGTGCACCCATGCCACAAAAGTTTGTTTCCCGCTGAGAGAAATGGTGGTGATTCTAAGTTCATCACGAACTTCAAGAGAAGGAGCAGCGGCACGAGCGGGAAGAGAAGAAGCAGTCGTTGAGCCCATGGCAGCAAGAAGAGAAGTTTGCAGCAGGCATGGCGAATAGGAGTTCGCAGTGAGCAAGAAGAGAGACGGTCAAGAGCGGCCTAGCGAATAGAAGAGGGAGGGCAGGCAAGTAGAGTAGAGAAGAGCGGCAAGTCACGGAGAAGCTCGCAACGGGTAGAGAGGAGACCGCAGCGGCCTAAAGCAGCGACCAAAACAAAGGCCAAGAGGCAGTCCACGAGTAGAAAATTTGAAAATGCGTGTATTTCAGCGCGGGCGCGTATTTCAGCATGGTCGTCATGCTGCTTTGGTGGTCTTCCGGTGCTTGTTCACAGGAGATGCTGGCGCTTTCTTCTCTCGGAGTTGTCTTGATGTGACGGCGGAGGCGACTTCACGCGTCTCCATCTTGACTTGCTCTCTCGTGAACCTTGCCTTGTCTTTGCGACCTTCGTCTCGCTTTGTCGTGGCGATCTTGGACGTAGATCCTGTAGAAAAAATGGGAAGAGAGAAAGGAGTGAAACAGATTGAACCGGAAAAAACCTTTTTAAGTAGAAATGGGCCTATTTATAGATTTTAACGATGGTGGTCCAGTAATTTTGCTTAATAACTACCAGATCGGTCAATAGGATCGCTCAGAAATGATCACACTGATCGCCACTATTGTGAAATGACGGCCTTGCCCCCGGGCCAAAGGAAGGCCCGCTCGCGAAGAATGGCGGCCCGACGACGACGGCGTGGGCGGCCGGCAGCCGCCCCTCCACACGGAGGGCGGCCCAAAAGGAGCGGTCGGCCACGGAGAGGCCGCCCGGGGACGGGCGGCCTCGGGAAACCCTCACAGGGGGCCGGCCGCGGCGAGGCTGCCCGGATTCGGGCGGCCTTGGCTGGCCCTTGCAAGGGTCGGTCGTGGGGAGGCCGCCCAGGATCGGGCGGCCTTGGTCGGCCCCTTGCGGGACCGGTTGTGACGATGCCGCCCAGGAGTAAGGTCGCTCGGATCCGGGCGGCCTAGGTCGGCCTTTTGCGGGGCCGGCGGCGGCGAGGCTACCTGAGATCTGGCGGCCTTGGCCTGCCCTTTGCGGGGAAGATTGCGGTGACGCTGCCCGGATCCGGGTGGCCTTGGCCGGCCCTTGCGAGGGTTGGCCGAGGCGAAGCCACCGAGGATGGGCGGCCTTGGACGGCCTTTGAGGAGGCCGGCCGCGGCGGGACCGGCATGCGGTAACTATTACATGGATCGAGCGCGCGGATCCCGCGCGCGGATCCCGCGCGCGGTGGTTACCTGCGTAACTCCCATGACTTTAGTGTGGGGAGAGGGTGGTTTGGCTATGTGCAGCCCGATTTTCCTAAAAATTGGTGTTGACCCCATCGGACTGCACATAGCCAAACCACCCTTTTGCTTCTATATAGAAAACATGTTCACTCATTTTTTAAATGAAATTAATTTCATCACTTTCGACCAAGTTAAAAAAAATTTGTGAAGTCAACATTAGTCTCTAAAACATTCAAACAACAACACTACAACACTCAAGCCTTTATCCCACTAAGTGGGGTCGGCTATATGGATCCTTTGTCGCCATTGTACCCTATCTTTTGTCATAATCTCACTAATGCCTAAGTACATCATGTCTTTCCTTACAGGTTCATTCGAAGTCTTTATTGGTCTACCCCTCCCACGTTTAACATGCCTAGTGACTAAACTCTCACAACGCCTAACAGGTGCCTCTAATGGTTTCCTTTGTACGTATCCAAACCATCTTAGACGAGCTTCTCGCATCTTCTCTGCAATTGGTGCTACCCATGTCTTATCCCTAATACTTTCAAACAAATAACAAATTTAAAGAATGTACATCAAATAAGGAAGCATTTTTAAATTTAAGCCCACCATAAATCAGCTCTTAATGAAAACAGAGCTCCTAGCTGTATGAGATCAATGCTAAAGATTAAACTTCCACATTGCAGCTTCTTCACTGACAGGCCTGAGTAGTTCCCACAGCAGCACAAGCAAGATCCTGGAGGCTCTGTCAAAACCTGTTGGTTCACATCATGAAGTAAGCTATATATGTTTATATTAAAATTATAAAATAAATAAACTAAAGCACCCTAATTTCTTAACAAATATCAGCCCTGGATCCTGAACATGCAGCACAAGAAGGATAAAGATGATGAATCTGAGAATACCAGCTGGTGGCTAGGTGCACTTTTTTTCCTTCTTCTTTTTTGAACAGCGAAATTTTAGCCAGTCAGTTATAACTTGCCGCGTAGCTGATTTAATTGACTACACCATTTACATTATTACCACAGGAGGAGGGGGCGTGTTTTATGGAGGCAGGGATTAAGTCCCTGCTGAGTTCATGCACAGGTATACACCTGGAATTGATTTTGAAATATCAGGCACCTGGAGATTATCATTTGTCTGTAATTCTTATGGAAATCTTATACATATAAATCTCTATCATTTGATAAAGCATAATATTGAACAAAAAAACACGGAATATATAACACACGGCACTAGTTAGTTGATGCGTTTAGCAACAATGTTTGTCGTGCATTGGATTCTGCTATGTGCACTGTGCGCCGGCATTAGCATTCAGTCTTCGCTCGAGTGACAATCAAATATTGTCGTGGTCGCAAACTACAAGTGGGGAACTGTGAACGGTAGTTAGTATATAAAAACTATATTTACCTGTCTCTGGTTGCTTTGCAGTGTAGTATCTGCCAACTGAAGGCCTTACATATGCCTGCTATATATGCTTCTGTTTCCCCTTTTGGTTTGATTTTTCTGGGCAATGTTGCATTGTTTGCTTTCTATTGTAAATGAGGAAGTTGATGAAAGCTACAGTTTTTATGGGTTTATTGTTATTGAGAGAAGTTCGTCTTCTTTCTAACTATATGGCTTGGGCTGACGATTAAGAGTGCGGTGTCAATGATCTAGGCATGTTTGAAAATGTATGAGATCGAGAAAATGTCATGTACATGTCCACGCATATTACGACTTCATTATATATGCAGAATCTCTGATCATTAATTTATGTAAATTGACAGTTTATTCAATAGGTGCAAGAACAAAGATTTGACAAGTCATTAATTATTAGACTTGCACACAAATTTAATAGGACTTATTTTCATGCGGATAGACAATTCCAAACATATATGTGTCTCAAATTAGATTACAATTCATGTAGACTCCTAGGAAATGTCTTACTAGAAATTGTATTAAGGTCAAGGCGGTCAGGAGGACGTTGCTCACGAGGTGGGTGGCGACGCACTGGTGGATCGTACGCAGGGCACTCGCTGGAGGAGACAGGCACTGAGTTTGGGGGCACTGGAGACGAGGGAGCAGGAGGACGAGGACGAGTGTAGTGATATGCAGGGGTGGCGACGAGCGCATCAGAGGGATATGTAGGTGGCGAAGGGGAGGAGTGAGAAGATGACGGAGTGGACTGTGACAATGGAGGAGGAGGTGACGGAGTAGACTGTGGCAATGGAATAGTAGGTGGACATACCGAAGGGGAGGATACATGAGACGGGAGATGAGAAGAGTGAGAAACTGCACATCAGAGGGAGTAACGGATGAGTGTGAGGTCGATGGAATAGAGGACACGAAAAAAGGGTGAGACTCGTCAAAAGTGGCATCACGTGAGATGCGGAGTCGACGTGCAACAGGGTCATAACATCAATAGCTCTTGTGCTCGGTGCTGTATCCAAGAAAGGCACAAGGAACAGACTGAGCAGAGATCTTGGTTCGCTCACGTGGAGAAAGAAGAACATAACACTGACAGCCAAAAACACGAAGATGAGTGTAACGCGGGGGGTCTAGAGTACAGACACTCATCAGGACAGTGGCCCTGAAGGAAAGTGGAAGGCTGCGGGTTAATAAGATAGACAGCGGTGGAAACAGTCTCAGTCCAAAAATGAGGAGAAACGTGATTGGATATAAGAAGGGTGCGGGCTATCTCAATAATGTGGCGATGTTTCCTTTTAGCGGTGTCATTCTGAGTGTGAGCATCGGGACATGCAAGCTGAGGGAGAGTGTCGTGGGTAGCTAGCAGATATCAAAAAAAAATGAGAGAGGTACTCCCTCCTGAATCTGAACGGAAAATAAATATGGACGCAGAGAACTGTGTGCGCACCATAGCAGAAAAAGTAACATAAGTCTGAAAAAACTCAGAGCAAGAATGCATAAAGTAAATCCAACTATAACGGGAATAATCATCAACAAAAATAACATAATACCGGTGTCCGCCCTTGGATACAAAAGGTGCGGGACCCCATACATCAGAGTGAACAATATCAAAATGACGCTGACACCTACACTCACTAGACAGATATGAGAGTTGTAGTTGTTTACCAAGCTTACAACTCGTGCAAGAGTGGGACCGATCAACAGGAACATGACCAAGGAATCCATGACTAATGAGAGTCGCAAGACGCAAACCACTAGGATGACCAAGACGATGATGCCACTGAGAGAAGCCCATCGAAGGAAGACAAAGAGTAGAAGCTGTCGGTGACGAGGTAGTGGATGGAAGATGGAGGCGATCAAGGACGTACACTTCGCTACGACGACGACCAGCTCTAAAGAGTGCCCCAGACAGACGATCTTGCACACGACATGTAAACTCATCAATGGTAGCAAGACAGCCGTGGGATGTGAGCTGGCTAGCGGATATGAGGTTCATGGATAACTTGGGTATGTATGCAACATCGGAAACATGAAAGTGGTTATTATGAAGAAGGTCACGACTAGCGATAGGGTGAATGGTGTCATTTGCTACCATGATACTAAGGGCAAAGGAGACGGGCTGACAAGACAAGAGGTGGGTAACGTCATATGCCATGTAAAAAGAAACTCCAGAATCAAGCAACCAGACGGAGAGAGAGATACCTGCGGGAGCGGAGGCAGCCGGCTGAGAGGCAGAGGCATCAGAAGCGTTCGGTAGAAGTACTAATGCAGGGGAGTGAGGCAGTGAAACATGTTGGGAGAACTGCTGGGCAATAACCTGAGCCAGCTCAGATATAGAGGGAGACTGCGCCAGAGCCGAAAATAGAACAGAAGGTGCACTAGAAGCATGTTGCTGACCAGACTGTTGAACCCTATGAAGCTGGCGACACTAAGATTTGGCATGACCAAGGCACTCACAGTAGTGGCAGCGGACAGACAGGTGATGAAAAGTACTGAACTGAGTTGTCGAAGGTGTCGGAGGAGGACGAGCATCGGATGCAATAAATCAACGGCGCAAAGTTGCGAATCGGGAAGGACGGACTGTGACGGCGGCAAAATCACTTGATCTCCAACAACAGGAACAAGATCCTTTTCGACAACAGGAACAAAAAAACTGAAGAGAAGAGCTTCCCGTCAAGCTACAGGAGTTCTTTCCGACGACAGATTCGCGAACTGAGAAGGCCGAAAAACTCCTTCCCGACAATATAAAAAGCGAACGGCGGCTGCGACGGAAGACGCGAACGGAAATTTTCTTCTTGACGGTGACGGAGACAGAAAACGCGTAGCGAAAAACAGAAATCAGCAAAAAAATAGGATCGGTCGGCGAGAAGAGAACAACGACGGGATCGAATCGATCAGAGAAGCGCAAACGAGGGTAGCGGCAGGATCGATCTTTGCACCAACGGGATTGATCGGCAGAAGCAGCGGCAGGAATGTCGCGGAAACAGGGATCGGATCGAGCGGAAATAACGACGAGAAGATCCACGGAAGATGTGTCGTTGGTGGACGATCTCGGAGAAGTAATGGAGTGCTCTGGTGGGCTCGCAGAAGAGACGGATCTGGGAGGAATGGATCTCTGAAACGAAGCGTTGCGCTATGAGGAATGGATAGTTGTGGAAGAGGAAGCGTTGCGTCAAAGCGCTGTGCTTGTGAATCGCGGGAAGGATTAATCTGGGGCGTGCGCAGCCGATGCAGAAATCGGCGCGGGATGGAATTGGCGAACAACGGCAGGACTGTTGTCGTCAATAGAAGAAGGGGGCGGAAGAAGCGGACTGTTCGGCTAGATTTTTCTTGGCTCTGATACTAAGTAGGAATTGGAATGAATCAATCTATTCACCATAAACCAATGTAATATATATACAAGTACAAGATAGGATGATCCCAATACCCAAGGTGACTCTAAGCCTAAGTTATCAAAGGCGCAAGGCGCACCGAGTCGCAAAGGGCCCCTGGAGCCTAGGCGCAAGGCGCAGGCGCGCGCCTGAGGCACGTGAGGCGCAAAAATTGGGGAAAAAGGAAATTGAGTGAATTGGGTGCCCAATTCGCTGAAATTGAGCGAATCAGGCGCCCAATTCGCTGAAATTGAGCGAATCCGGCGCCCATTTCGCTGAAATTGAGCGAATCCGGCGCCCATTTCGCTGAAATTAAGAGAATCCGGCGCCCATTTCGCTGAAATTGAGCGAACTCGGCGCTGAATTTCAGTGAATTGGGAGCCCAATTAGCTGATTTTCAGCGAATGGGCGCCCAATTCGCTCAATTTCAGCGAATTGGGCGCCCAAGTGCGCCTAGGGGGTGCCTCGGGTGCGTCTAAGATCATGTTTTTGCCCATATCAAAAAAATTTAAAAAAAAATTACCTTGGAAGGTCTGGGCGCGCCTGGTAGCCTGTAAGGCACGCGCCTGGGGCACATCGCCCGCCTCAGCTGTGCTGAGGCGCGGCGGGCTGCGCCTGGTGTGCCCGGCGTCTCAAGCGCGCGCCTTGACAACTATGCTCTAAGCTAACGTTACCACTCATAATGAACATCGTATCTAACATATATGCAGTGATAAAACGGTAAATAAAATGATGCGGCATATTCTTAAATATATATCCATTAATTATATGCACTTAAGCCTTTCAACAATGTCATTCTTTTGTGGCTTACCCAGTATTATGTATTAAGCATATTTGTCCTGAAAAGCAATGACGGAATTAGGATTTTGATGCAGCCAGGCACAATAAATTTTAACATACAAATCATTGTTAAAATATTACTCAATTTTTGTTATTGTATTCTCCACAATGTAAAATCAAAACATATAGATCAATCTTCTAAATTTTGACCAATATTATTGAAAAAATTATACAAGTTATAGAAACAAACATTACATAAAACTTACGGATCAACAAGAAATTTTGCATTGACACATGCTCTGAAAGCGTGAAATAATTATTTTAGTTGTAATTGTATCCCCAACATCTTTTTCAATATAAACAATTAAACAATCATTCATCTATTCATCCCACATTTTGTTTTGTATACGATTAATTTTTTATTATCTTCATTGCAGAAAACATCATTTCAACACTACCTATTGCAATCAGTAAGAGGCAAGCCAACTTGAGCAGTCAAAAAACTAAGGGATAAGTACCCTGCTCTTTTAATCTCACTAAATTTTAAATAAGCCCGTTAATTCCTTTAACTTCGGAAAATGTGTGTCGGGCGATGTAGAGCGCATGTCAAAAATATATATGTCAAGCTGACTTTCAAGTATTTGTAACTCTATTGGAGTAAAATTATATAAATATAACTCTGCAAAATGATTTAGTTTATGATTATCATAAGAATTAAATTGATCCATTGGGTCAGGATAAACTACACGTGAAAGCAATTATATGTTAACTTCATTAAAACGATCATTTAACTCATTTAGCATCTAATATAACACTGCATTAAAATTTTCAATCCTAAAATAATGTGTATTTGTAATCTCGCGTGCAATATGTCTTGATCTACCTGCCTGAACAAACTCTCATCCACATTAGGAACTTCTACGATATGTTTATTACAAAAAGAAAAGACTTCAACCATGAAGATTTGTCACTTGACTTCGTCATTTCTCATCTTTAATAATAACAACGACGATTGTTATTAGCACTTCAGTTTAGGCTATTTGCAAATTTTTTATATCCGCAAAGCAGTTTTTAATAAAATTATATCCTCAAATCCGCAAAGCAGTTTTCTCTCCAAGGATTTGAATCTCTCTTGACGAATCAAGCTCCGATTCGCTCTCCCATAGTGATCCTCCGCGAGGTATTCACTTCCCCTTCCTTCATCACCTTCCATGGATAACAAAAAGGAAGTTGAAGATGCTCTCCAAAAATAGCGGCACCTCCACCACATACATCTCCACTTGGCAACAATGAAGCTTACTAGGGATATCCCTCTACCAAACGACCACCAAATAGGGAGAGGAGAGCAGAGCATTCTAGCTCTCTCTATCTAAAACAATTGGCCTCTCCTGGACGAAAACAAGGAGGCAAGTTCGCAGCTAGGCAAGAAGGGCTCGGACGAAAAGCTAGCAGAGTTCCCTTTCTTTCTCGACAACAAGGAGGGTTCTCACCTCCAAGGTCGACGACACGTAATAGGGATGGGAGACTCGACAACCTCCTCACTTAATCCTTCGCAGATGACGACGAACTCGCTTAGGAAAAAGCTCGGTAATAGGGAGGCAGAGGACAACAACCCCTCCTCTTCCTGATCTCCCATTCGGCTTGCGACCCACGACAACCAGAAGGCAGCAAAATCAAGCAGTGATCCCTCCCCCTACTCCTGCTTGGCGCAACACAGGTCACGCGAAAATGGGGAGCAGCAAAAGGAGGCAAAGCAGCCCGACCGAATAGCTAGGCGGAAGGTGGAAGAAAATATTGCTTTGCAATTATCGATTTGAGGAAGGAAAAATAATGTCTAATTTTGAGTGCGAATAACCAAAACTGAAGTGCGAATAACAATCACCATAACAACTCTAACAGCTTCAAAAAATGTATTGTGTTAACAATATCTTAATATTTCATTTGCAAGACTTGTGATAGTTCATGTGTTTTGCCAAAATATTTTTCATCGAATGGATAACAAAAGCAAATTTAAAAGTCAAGATAGCATGCAATAGTGCACTAGCTTGTCATTCCTCTTTAACTTTCATCTGCCTCATCAGCTGTGATAATCTCAACAACATCAACAATAGATAAAAACATATGAAGTTTAAAACTGTACCATAATGTGAACTTCATCTTGTGTCTCCAATCCTCTTAAGCTCTAAAGGTTGGTTCAACCCCCAACCACTTTCTAACTCACAACCAAGCTTTCTAGCAACTTTATCAACTTTCAAGGCTCTGAGAGTATTACGACGTTTGCACAAGCCGCCAACAACATTCAACATCATGTAATAAGAGTAAAAAGCTCAACAACATCAGAATTCCCTTCAGTAACAGCTACTAATATCAATTATAATTGATGGGAAAAACAATGAACATAGAAATCACAATTATTTTCATGCATAATTTGAGCTTTTAAAACCTTTGAACTTGATCTTCGTATTGCTAGCGCTATCATATTCTTGTCCACGCAATTTTGAAATACTAAGACCATTTTTCATAAATAAACTATCAATACCAGCTTTAAGTGATAAAACTGAAGTATCAGATACGTGCACAAAACCAAGAAGAAGCTACATAATCATGTCGTTTGAATCCACGTATCGTAAAATAATGAACGTTAGCTCTTTTGTTGATACATCAAGTGATTCATCCATTAATATCGTAAAAAAAAATCTCTAATATCTTGAACAATTTGTTGTGTTGTCTCCATTGCAATGGCAGAAACTTTTTTTATTTTATTTTTAGTGATATAAGTTGACAATTGTTATAAGCATTTTGTAACAAAACTGATTAAATATCATTTTTATGTGATGAACGAAATTCCATAAGCTCGAGAAAATCCCCTCGGTTGTGTGAATCTTTAGTCTCATCGTGGCCACGAAAGAATAATCATTCACATAAAAGAAATCGAACACAATCAATCGACATACATAAACGAGCACGATAGTCTATACTTTGTTGTTCTTCTTATCTAACAAATGCAATTTGAATACCTTTTTTTATTCATCAGGCTTCACACATCTTTCTAGAAGTATTGTATGGAGTCATGTGATTCCAAACATGTTTATCTATTATTGTTTTATCTTTCCAATATATAAAACCCCTACTGACAAAAGTATGCTCACACCTCTTTGGGGAAAAATATAACAATAAAGGAAAAATATTGCATTTTTTCTTTACTATACTCTAATCAATCGTTAAAGCCATTATACATATTTTTATTGAAACGACGAGCTTTATGTCAGATTTCTATTTGTGAAAAAAGTATCTAAATGAGGTTAGCATGGACCTTTTTTGCAAATAATATCTTCTAATTGAGTCTTGAACATTGGCATCATATAAGTTTATAGGGTGTCTTAAACCCGAATTGGAAGATCAGTCTTCTAATTTAAACTCTTCTACTCAATGTCTTTTGCCCGCTGAAACTACCTCATGCAAATTCACGGAACTTTCACCTAATCCTGCTTTTGAAAAAAAAAACTCTCCATTGCACAAAAAATCACACTATAGAAGCCAGAAGGTGCCACCAATTATCAAATATGGACAAGCAATATTCAAAACAGATGAATCTAAAAATTTCAGCTCTTGATGTCTAAAATTATAATATTGACAATCCTTCCGCTAGAGAGGGAATGATGGACAATACAAAGGACATTCATATTACAGGGTTCTTATTACAGGCTTCTGAAAAAAGAACCTACCCATTCACAGGGTTCTTATTCAAAGCCAATCAAAGATTCATATGAAGTGAATACAAGTTGAGTTCAAAATTTACTAGTAAACACACCTACCCATTTATGATTCATGAGTGTATTCACTGGATATTAGGCTCAACATGGGCCAAATTGTCAAGTGTCCAAAAAGTTCTAGCTACTATTTATAAATTTTTGGGTCCAACTAACAAATGGCAAATATACAAAGAAAAACTGTATTCACAAAAGCCCTAAATCTGCTTTGAAAAAAAAAAAAAAAAACCTATCCATCACAGAAGGGCACACAACGCAAAATCCTTACATCTAGAATCGAAATGCACACACCACAAAAGCCCCAAATCTAGAAATGATACCTGTTGACTGCTGAAAACTCCAGACAACAATGCTAAAAGCTCCAGCCTCTACGAAATCGAAGGAGAAGAAATGGAATGTCCAAGAAACCTGCTTAAAAGAGGATATAGAAATTGAGTTAAATCAGAGGAGTTAATTAAGGAAATGGAAAAGTAGTCGACTAAAAATGTAGAATGAAGAAGGTCGGAACTCGGAAGACATACCTGTTGGGTTCTTCTGCTTAGGCCGTGGACGAGGAAAGCCGTCTAGATCGAGCGCGATAAGGGCGGAATGGAGAAGACGCATTCGACGAAGGACGCCATCAACGAGGATGAGGAAGCAGGAGAGGGAAATCGCGTCTACCATTGGCACTTAACACCCTTTTTAACGAAGGGAATTGTTATTGGTACTCTATTTGTAACTCGTTCATATTTGTAATATAAATGAATATTTGTACCTATAATTGACATTTGTATTCATGCATAATAATATTAAAAAAATTGATGTGGTTTCCCGAGAGGCGTTAGTCGCACGGCCTTCACCCCATGCGTGGGGTTATGGGGTGTGGATATCTGAACCTCCCCCGACGTAACCAACATCGTCGTCGCCACAAACCGTAATCGTCGCCGCCGCGCCAACAGCCATCGACGCCGCACCGAAACTGCCATCGTCGCTGCCGCGTCAACCTCTATCGCCACCGCCACGCCAACCGGTATCATGTGTCTTCGGCTTCTAACTCGTGGACTTGGGAGTGGGTTATTGGACTTAGCCTACTCTATTGTTATGCTAGAACATACACATACGACCTAAAACGAACTATTTATAGGTTGACCGGCCAAGTTCTGTATTCATCGCACATGAATTGCTCGTCGTGCGCCTATTCTCAGAGCATTGTGGTGGTCAAAATAACTATTTTAACACACTTGAGAACTGTTTTCGTGACAATAATCAATGCACACTTTCATGCAAACGCGGGTGCTTTGTATTTCTTTGATGTGTATTTCTCTTATATTAAGAAAACTATTTTCACATGTTTATCAGGAGACATGAATGTTCGAAGGGCTATGGCAAAATATAGGGGTTCGTCGGGCGTCGAAGGAGAAAGGAAGCGTCGGCGAGGAGATGGGCGGAAGGCGCGACGGAACAGAGGGCACGATGGGCGGCGAGATATTATCGGACCACCAGCGAGAGACTGCGAGCGGAGAGGCCAAGGTTCGGCTGCGGGAGTTTAGGGCTTGAAAATGAAGTTTGTGTTGGGTACAAATATCGGATAGGTTTAGGAAAAAAATGTTAAAATTTGTATTATTCTTTGTATGAATATCCAATTGTGGGTTGTGAATAACAATTTCATAAATTAATTAGAGACCTTTGGCACATTGCACCCTCACATTTGAAGTTTGGCACTTTGCAACCTCCAAAGCTTTTAATACAACATGTTACACCCTCAAATTTGAATTTTCATATTTCTGGTTTTAAGAAAACATTTAAATCATAAAAGGTGGGGTAGTTTGGGTATTTTAAAAAAATTAAACCCTAAATCTAAAGAAACTGCTTCACTCCTTACTGTGCTCACTCCTTATTTCTGCGTTGCGCGTGAGAGCTACGACGTGGGACGACGAGAAGGATCTCCTTCCTTGCGTGCAATCTTCCAATGAATCGCTGATTTTTCGACGATCTTTCCCACTACATTTTCTGATCAACTGACAACAATTTTCCTACGTTCTTCTCGGTGATCTTCCCAGCCTGATTTTGAGTCTGTGATGCTTTCTTTCCTTCCTCATGGTAACCCTATTTGGCAGGTATAATTTCAGTTTTGATCCTATAATCTCTTGAAGATCTTGTTCCCTACTGATATTTTTGTTAGATTTAGGGTTAATTTGTGAATCATTGTTTTCTTATTCTTATATTTATTCTTAAATTTAGGGTTAATTTGTTGTTAGATTAAGACTCGCATGTATACTTACTGATATTTTTGTTATATTTTGGTTTAGATTTCTAATTACAAATTTTTGATTTGTTGGTTAGATTTTTGGCACTTACAGCATTCAATTAGGGCTCATTGGCATTTTGCACCCTTTAAATCAAACTTTGGCATTTTGCACCCTTGAAAGCCATTAATAGAGCACTTTGCGCCCTTTGGTGATACATTATTTTCTGATTGTTAGATTTAGTATTAGTTTCTGGTTAAGATTTGTTGTTAGAATTTGGATTAATTTTTTATTTATTGTAAAGTTTAGATTATTTTAGTATTTGCAAATTCATTAAAATATTAATTTGTGCATGATAAAGAATGGTTTGGATGTCTAGAGCATGATTCAAGAGAGGACACATGTTATGTCATTTGAAGTTTCTCTATTTACTATTACACTGCGTCATTCTGGGTTGTTCATTGGCTCTGCAAATATTTCGTATATGCCTGATGTAGTTAGCTTCTTTAACTACTGTGATTGTAACTTCATATTGTTGAGGGATTTGCATGATATGACGGATCAAGTTGGTCATTTAGGTTGGGTGAGATTTTTTTCTTGTCCTGACGGATTTGCTGATCACAGCAATATGAATTTGATATTGAATGATGGTGACGTTAAAAATCTAATAAGGTATAGCAATTCAGAAAAGTTAGTTGGTGTCTGTGTTGACACTGTTGAAGCCCATTTTGCCAATGACAGTGAAGTTGACCCAAGCTTGGAGAAGCCAATAATTGAATTTGAAAATGACAGCGACTCAATGTGCAACGAAGAGGACACGAATGAATATGATTTAACTTTTAGCGATGACTTTGAAGAAAGTGAATATGACTGTGATGATATAGATTTCGATGAATACGTTGATGAAACCATATAATGGGTAGGATTGAAGGAGCCAAATGAACAAAGCGGTAAGGAGCCAAATCAAATCATAGAGCATTATAAGAATAGAATCTTTCTCACTTCTAATCCAAACAAAGGTCAATCATCATGTTATCACATATATGAAGGTAATGCACATGAATCAACTTTGAATTTGAAGTTGGACTGCGCTTCAATATTGGTGAAGATTTCAGAGACGATGTTAGAACTTATTCAAATATGCAAGGAAAGCCGATAAAATTCTCAAAAAATTATCGTGATAAGATACAAGTTACTTGTGAATATGGTTATGTAATGTATGCTTCCTTTATTTCTAAAAATGATACAACTTTCCAAGTAAAGATCATCAAAGGAGAACATTCATGTTATAGGGCCTCAAGCTCTAAACATTGCATTTTTGATTATCTTGCTAAAAAATATCAAAACCATCTTTAGGAGTAACCTTGAGTGGCTGATTATTTTTATGCAAGAGATGATGCAAATGGAAAATAGAACACCACTTTCTATTTGAAAAATGTATAGAGCTAAAAACATGCAAACAAGATTATTCATGGTAAAGAACTAGAGCAGTATGCTAGCATTTGAGACCTTTGTGAGGAAATCCGTCAAACTAATCCAAACACAATAGAAAAAGTGCAGTGCAAATAGGTTTCAAATTCACAAAAATGTATCTTCAAAAAATTATATATATGTTGGGGTACTTTAAAATAAGATTTTCTTGCCGACTACCGGCCTATTATAGGTCTTGATGGTACTCACCTTAAGACTTCCAATGGATGAATCTTATTATGTGCAGTTGGTATTGATGACAATAATGGTATGTATCCTATAACATACGCAATGGTTTAAAAAGAAAATAAGAAATCATGGGAATGGTTTATTGGTTTATTAATATATGATTTGTGCATTGAAAACAATTTTGCATAGACCATTATTTCAGATAAACAAAAGGGACTTATAAGAGCAATAGATGAATTACTACAAAATTCAGAGCATAGGTTTTGTGTGAGAAATATGTATAGCATTTTCAAGCTAATACATAAAGGCTTACAACTAAAATCTGTATTGTGGAAGGCCGCATTCACTTCAAGAGTAGTTAATTTTAATAGTGAGATGGAAAAACTTAAACAATTCAATATCGAGACATATAATTGGATTAGAGCAAGACATCTTAAAAATTGGGTAAGATCTCACTTTAACACATGACCCAAAAGGTGACATGCTATTAAATAATTTGTGTGAAAAATTTAATAATTTCATAGTAAAGGCAAGAAGAAAACCAATCATCATAATGCATGGGATTATAAGAGGATCAAGGGATTGGCCTCAAACTGACTTAAACCTTTTGGTTGCATGCACGGTTAAATCAAAAAACCTGGAAGGCCATCATTGTATGGCAGAAGATTGGAACAAGATGAGCTAGATGGTAAAAGGTATGGTTTGAAGAGACATGGGATAAAATATATATGCTCCAACTAGGGTGTAACAGGCCATAATAAAAAAAAGTTATAGTCAATCAAACAAGAATGTCGAACAACCATTGCCAACAATGTCCGGATCAAAGTTCCCGATTAGTTCTCTATTAATTGATATAATTTCAACTTGTAGAGGTATTAAAATAACATAATATTTTTTCATGTAGATGAAGAAGAAGACTGCAAAGACAAATTATAATTCTACTCAAGAATCAGTAGCTGAGCCGTTTCATCAAGGTGAGAATTATCTCACTAATTTCATTTACCATTTTTTAAATTGCACTCATTATCTAATGTGTTGTTGTTTAACCAGTGGGAAAGATGTTTGGGATGACATCAAATAAGAAGAGCAGAAGTTTCATTATTTAGAAATTTTATTGAGATTGTAATGTTGTTTAGAGTAATGATATTTGTAGAAGGGTTGCTCCGCTCAAGATAGTCCACATAAGCCTATTAAGTTTGGAATATGGATTATATAATATCTCCAGCGTAGAGTCTAAACCTAGGATGAACGAACCCATAAACACGCTCTGAGTCGGCATCGACACGTGCGGACATTATCTAATATATCTAACAATCTCCTCATATGTCCGTCGTGAACCCTGGCTTTGGATAAAGGGTGGTTTGTGCAATGTTCAACCAAACGTGAATCATTCACAACCATGTCCAGCATCTGTTTACACATATTAGACTTAAAACACAAATAGTATGCACGCATAGGTAAAACAAAAACTCAGCTGCAACATATAAAGTCTCAAGTACAGTAAAGGCACAAACTCTATACTCCCAGCGTCTCAAATCAGACAGAGATCAGAAAGACCAAACAAATAAGTACAAAAAGAGCTAAACAATGCTCTGAATAGAGATAGCAAAACAAAGAAATCTACTAATGCTCTAACAGTCGTCATCCATAAGATCATCATGATCTGGATCTCAGACTACCAGTGCTCCTTCTGAACCATCAGCCCCTACAATTTCAACAGAGAGTTTCATTTAGAATGAATTCAATCCTTTGAAAAATTTACACATATTTAGTTCTTTTATAAGAACTTAGTATTAATTTCATTATTATTGGCTGAGAGGAAACATTCACGGAGAGTTATAGATTTACCTCAAAATCTGATATCTGTTTCCAACACGAAATGATTTTAGGACTTCTAGACACCGTAACTATATCTGTGGTCCTATATGGAATGTCGTGGTTACCGTCCTTTTAAAGTTAATTGGAACTGATTAAGTTTTGAATGAAATCAATTACCAGAATAAAAGACAAACTAAGTCAGATCGTGTTATCAAGTTTGGAATAACACTCTCCTTCAAGATAAAAGCCGAATTCAGGTGAAGTTGTTAGCATCAAGTTTGGAATGAAACAACTTAGCAGATCCGAACTCAGCAATCAAGAGCATCGACGGAGCACAACATGCTTGCTTTGACAAAGGAAATCAGAATAATCAAAACGTTTGAACAAATGCTGAACTAAATCGTCTGATGTTGAACTAAGACCGAAAAAATCGCCTTTAGTCTCATTTTCCCCACTGTTTTGATTAAACGGTCTTTGGACATCCCTTTCTTTAATGGATCAGCCAGGCTATCCTTTGAACGTACATTGATCAAAGTGATAATTCCTTGTTCTTTCAGATAATTCAATAAGGCATGTCTCAGTCATACATGTCTCCTCTTAATATTATAGAGGACATTCTTAGCGATTTGAACTGCTGCTTGATTATCACAATACAAGTTCAACGAATTGACTTGTAACTTAGACAAGGGAATGTATAAAATCAAGTTCCTTATCCAGTCTACCTCTTCACCAGCAGAGGCTAAGACAAACTCAGTTTCATAGATGGCAATGCTATACAGGTTTGTCTTTTGGATTTCCAAGTAATAGCAGTTCTACCCAAGGTGAATATATAACAACTGGTAGACTGGTTTTTCCCGACTTCTGAACACCATGAGGCATCAGAATGTCCTTCCATAGTAGATGGGTAACCAGTATAGCACATAGCATGATCTTTAATACCTCTCAAGTATCTCAACAATCTGTTTAGGGCTTCCCAGTGCTCTTTGTCTGGACTATTAGTAAAATAGCTTAGCATGCTAACCTAAAAAAGCAATGTTTGGTCTTGTACAACTTGTGGCATACATGAGACTACCAATTATTTTAGAATACTTAACTTGATCAATGCTGGTCTCTTCATTAGGACTCAACTTGACATTATGATCAAACGATGTCTCAATCAGCCTACAGTTATCATATCCCCAGGTAGAAAGAAGTTACTCAATATAATGAATCTGGCTAAGAGTAACTCGATCCTTGTCAACTCTAACCTTCATACCTAACAGAGTATCCACATGACCAAGATCTTTCATGTCAAAAACTTCTGTCGGAGTGGAATTAATATCCTTAACTACAGCAAGATTAGACCCCAAAATTAGCATGTCATCCGCATATAAACATATGATGACTGCCTGATTCGACAACGAGCGGTGATAAATGCATTTATCTTAAAGACTTGCCTGAAATCTGAGGCTCTTTAACACCTGGTCAAACTTCATGTGTCACATCTTAGGCGCTTGTTTAAGCTCATAGATTGATTTATCTAATTTGTACATTTTATCTTTTAGATCTTTATGCACATAACCTTCAGATTGTGTTAGGTAGATCTCTTCATCAAGCTCTCCATTTAAGAAGGTTGTTTTTACATCCATCTGATGAACTATAAAGTTCTCGATAGACGCTAAGGTCAGAAGAATCCTAATAGTCGATAGGTGTCACGTAGATGAATAAACATTTAAATAGTTTATTCCCCTATTGTTTATAACCTTTAGCTACGAGACGCGCTTTATACCTAGCTATAGACTCATCAATATATAGTTTATTCTTTAACACCCACCTGCATCCTAGGACTTTAGCGTCTTTCGGCGAGTCAACTATATGTCAAGTATTGTTATGTAACAGCGAGTTCATCTCATCATCAAAAGCTTCTACCCACATCAACGAATCTCTAGATTTCATTGCTTCCTGGTAGGAGAATGGATCATCATCTAAGTGGTAGGTGATGAAATTCTCACCAAAGTTCTTAGGGATTCTCTCTCTTGTAGATGCTCTAAGTGGAACAGGTTCCACCTCTAGAGGTTGGAGAGCATTGCCAGAATGGACAACTTCAGGTTCTACGATAGATTCTGAAATCATATCATTAGACCAGGAGATAGATAAACCATGATCATTGATAAATTTATTTTCAAAGAATATGATATATCTAGACTCTATCACGATATTCGTGGATAGATCAAGAAATCTGTCGGCTGCACTATCTTCTGAACTACCTAGAAAGATGTATATCGTTGTTCTAGATCCCACCTTAGGCCTCTTAAGGTCTTATATTCACACTAAACAATACATCCCAAAGTATTTAGAGTATCGTATCTATAAGGATGACCGTGTCACAGCTCATATGAGATAGAAGTGAGGTGAGAATGAGACACTCTATTCAGAATGTGATTTGCAGCACGAACTGCTTCTCCCCACAATGAATTAGGTATGCTAGTTATTAGGAACATAGAATTTAACATCTCTGTCAAAGTTATATTCTTACTCTATGCAACACCATTTGATTGGGGTGAGTAAGGAGCTGTGGTTTCAAGAATTATTCCCTCAAAGACACCGAATTTCTCGAACCCAGTAACAGTGTATTCTCCTTCTCAATCACTTCTAAATCTTTTAATTTTAAGGTTTAACTGATTTTCCACATGAGACTTGAAAGTCTTAAATGTCTCAAAAGCTTCGTTTTTTGATTTTAACAAATACACATGCCAATATCTAGAAAATTCGTCTATGAATGTAATTAAATACTTCCTCCCCCCTCTAGTGATGTGACTACGAAAATCACAAAGGTATGAATGTATTAATTCAGAAAGTTTTGTGCTTCTAGAAACCGATTTGAAAGGCCTTCTAGTGATTTTGGTTTGAGCACACACCTCACATTTATCAAATCGAATTGACAGATCTAAGATGATGTTATGACTCTTCGCTAGATCTAGCATTTTCCTATAGTTCACATGTCCAAGTCTGTTATGTAACAAATTAGGATCAATAAGGTTCGAGCTTATTTGGTTAATGTTATCACTATTTAAGCTAAGTATATACATTTCGTTGATTAGGTACGCACACCCAAAGTAATGTGAATTAACCGTCAGGGTTATTTTACCATTTTGAGTTGTGAAGGACATCTCAGCCTTATCTAATAGACTCATTGAAATCAGATTTTTAGTTAATGTAGAAACTACTTTAACATTATTTAGAAAAAAAATTTACCTGATGAGAGGACCAGCTCAGTTGTCCCAACATGGGTCACCTCGATCTCTCTTACATTGCAGTTCTCCATCTTCTCCTGGACCACATTGACCTCATCTAGTAAACCTTTGTCATTCGTTACATGATAGGTAGCGCCGCTATCTAGCCACCACTCAAAGGACGAACTGCGGTGACTGCTCTTGATTATAGCCACGAAGGACTTGGGATCTGAGGCATCTGCCAGCATGTTCGCCACATTTTGTGGGGTTTCCTCCTTCTTCTTAGGAGCCTTACAGTCAGCCGTCCAATGTCCCCACATGCCGCAGTTGTGGCACTTGCCCCTCTTCTTTTTGAAAGAGGGCTTTTTATGCGCCAATTGTGCAGAGGTTTCACCTTTGGGTGTTGGTGGCTTCCGTCGAGGCTTGCTGGGTCGAGAAGCGAAGTTGACAGCATGAGAGGACTGACCACTTTGTTCTAAGTTCTTGCAAGCAATATTTTGATCCTCGATATGAATGAATCTTTTGAGTTCATCCAATACAATCTTTTCCTTCAGCCTGTGCATTTTAGTCCTGAAGGTCAACCACTCAGGAGGTAGCTTGCTAAGAATTAGACACAAAGAGATTATATGAAATAGCAGACTTATCGTCCGCCAGCTTGAGACACAGACTTTCCAGTTCGATTAATTGAGAGGTGATTGACGAGTTTTAATTGAATTTTAAATTGAAGAGTCTCTCCTTAAGGAGAGTCCTCGACAACCCCTCCTCCTTCTGAAAGTTCGCGTTCAAGCGATCCCAAATTTCCTTTCCAATCTTATAACCGCTATAGGTCAGGGCGAGCCTGGTGTTTAATGAATTTAGGAGGTAGTCCATGCAGAAATCTTCGTCCTTTCTCCATTGAAATTTCTCCGCATCCTCTTCAGTAGTGGCAAAGTCACTCAGAACGGTGTAAAATATCTCACGTTCCTTCATTTCCAGCTGGACGTGCAGTTTCCAAGCGTGGAAATTGGAAAGGTCGAACGATTGAAGCTTGACGAAGTCGTATGAACTAAACTTCGACATCTCTCTTAAGCTAGAAAAATAAACAAGAAAGAAGTCACCTGAGCTGTGTGGAGACGAGACACGATCATCAGATTCAATCCAAAAAATAGTGTTTGCTCCTCTTCGACTAATCACAGTCGCTGAGGATTAGAACCAATCAGCACAGTCAACTAAAGATTCCTTCAAACGGCACAGAAAAATCTTGCAGTGACGAACGCAATCAAGATCACTATGCCCTGCAACAAGCCTTCAGATATCTTCCAGTCGGCAAGAAAGACAGTCACAGAATTCCAACGTTGATCTCGGTGGCAGAGAAGATCTCTTTCACCTCACAAAACTATGTTGAATCTGAAAAATGAGGTGATGTAGAAGCCTCAGGAGATCCCGTCTTCAAGATCAGCCGGGAATAAAATTCAGGAAAAAATGGATCTCCAAAAAACTGTGGCAGAGTTGGGACCTAGAGATCCGACGAGATCCGACAAGATTCGACGAGAAGAAATCGCAGGAGGCGTAATCCTCTCCGGCAATGGGAACGACACATTTCTTCGGCCGGCAGAATCAGTAGTACAGGAATACGCTGATCTCAGTGGCGATGGAAACCCTAGCTCCGACTTGAACTGCTGGTAAACGTGGAACGGCCACAGGAATACGCACGATAAGATTTCCAGTGGAATTTTTTTCGATTTGCGACAGAGGCGAGCGAACACCGGGAGCAGATCTAAGCGGCTTCTTCTAAAAAACCAATCAACTGGAGGTATCCTGCGCTCGATTGCTGTCGCTGGCGGAAGAAATCTCGCGGAAAACTGTGTGAACAGGTGCGGCAAAATCACGAAATCGGGATGCGGGAGAGCTGGTGCGGCGGAATCGGAACGAAGAGCAAAACCCTAGAAGGTATCTTGAGAATGTAGAAGGGTTGCTCCGCTCAAGATAATCCACATAACCCTATAGAATTTGAATGAACATTATATAATATCTCCAGCGTAGAGCCCAACCCCAGGACGACACGAACCCATAAACACACTCCGAGTTGGTCTCTACACGTGCAGACATTATCTAATATATTTAACAGTATTGTCTAACTAGGTTTTCTAATGAATTACTAGTAATGAATTTTGTCGAACGAGATTTTAATCTTGTTTCTATTCAGTTTTTGAAACTCATATGTTGAGATTTTAGACCACATTTGCTATCGCAACTTACTACAAAATAATTATTTTGAAATTTGAAAATTCAACTCAATTTCTATATTATGTATATACATAGTAACATGCAAAATATTTTATATGATCGGCATCTTGATCTCTACTTGAAAAGTTAAGCGCTTAGACGTCATCTGGGTGGCGATAACATCACACAATTTGTTGTTTCAAAATTTATTTTAGATAAAAAATACAATTCATAATTCAAATGAATTGCTCCAAACATTACAAAAAGCATGTCACAACTACATGTAATTTTGTCTCGTAGTTACAAGAGTACAACAAATGATATCAAGCTCAAAAATGTCTCCATTTAAGCAAATTATAGCAAATTGTTATAAAAAATGTATGGTATGCATGTAACAATGTATATATACCACATGTATTGCAAATGAGATAGAACCAAATTTCAGCACAAAAATTGAGTGGTCTGCATATAGCTACGCATGAGATGGAGATCAAATTTAAACACAAAAATTGAATGGCCCGGGTATAGCAGAGCAGTCAATAACAACAAATTTCTGATTTCAGCCAAAAAAAAAATTGATGTGCGGATAACTATAAAAAAAAATATGGAATAAATTAAAATGATAAAAGGAAAAAAGGGATGGACATTGGAGGACCAAAATATCCCTCCATCAACTATTTTTGGAATTTAATAAATATAAAAGAAATAAAAAAATAACAAGAGGGTACAAAGTGCTCTATTAATGACTTTCAATGGTGCAAACTGCCAAAGTTTGAATTAAATGGTGCAAAGTCCCAAAGAGACATAATTGAAGGGTGCAAAGTGCCAAAAATCCGCGGAATCACGCTATTTTCACGCCATGTGCCCGAGTGTGTCTTAAGCTAGGTCCACTCCTGGATGTCGGTGAGTTGGATAAGAGCAGGAAGTCGTGTTGAGCGGAGTGTGAACGTGGGCACTGGAACAGAGTTGTTGTTGGAGCAGGAGGATGAGAGCCCAGTACATTCTTCCCGTCTTTGAGTTACTTCTGCAACTTTTCGTCGAAAAATATCATAGCTTTGTCTCCCCTCTATTTTTGTCCCTTCAAATGAAGGCATAAGTCTCTTTTTATAGGTTTTTTGGGGGCACATTGATAATCGCATCCTTTTGGTATTTAGACATACGAATAGGAATGGACGATTTCTGGTTATCCAAATCACCAATTTTTAGAATATAACGATCTTGCCCTCGGGCAACTTGAGTGAATTAGGCAATTCGGTGGTTCAGGCAGGTTCGCTAGAGTGAAGATGGTGGCACGACGTGGTGGCGCCGGTGGAGTTGAGCGCACCACACGTGGGGTGGGGGGTGGGGGGGGGGGGGGGGGGGGGGGGGGGTGGGGGGTGGGGGGTGGGGCATAGGCGCACCACACGTGATGGGGGGGGGGGCATAGGCGCGCACCACACGTGGGGAGCGCTTCGCGCTCGGGCAAGCGTGGGGGGAGCACCCGACACGCGGGGGGAACGCCCAACGCCTGGGTGCGTACTGGGGAGTGCCCAGTGTGCAGGGGTGTCGCGTGCTATCCGAGTCGACGCGCGGGGACTTGCGCGCATGCGTAATGTGTGTGCTAGCGTGCACGAGAGTGGCTTGTTTTGCGCATAGGCGCAGATTGCGTTCTCCTGTTTCCCGCGCATTCCAACATCTGTTTGAGAGATCAAACAAACTCAAAATTGCGCTAGAACGGGCTGGCTGGAATAGTCTTGGTGAGTTGGTTGAGGTTACAGGGTAAAAACTCCGGTCGGATTACTTTGATTTTAGGGAAGCTCTATCACCACCTAGCACTTGTTTCAATTATTTGCGCGACTAAGGTTTTATTTGGTTTAGCGTTTTCGGGCGACGTTTAGGGACCATCGGACGGAGGGTAATCAAACGAAACTCCGTCTCCATTTGCTACGTTTGCACCTGTAGGAAGGAGGAAACGCACCCCCCCCTCCGTTTCGACCCCCACCTCCCCCCCTCCGGTTCGAAAGCTCCGTTTGGACCCGCTTGCCCCTCCCACCGCCGCTAAACCAAATGAAGCCTAAATTAGCGCGCACAGGTAAGAATCTGAATAAACTCAAATTATTCTTGTACCATTCTCCCAACACGCTTCGATGAATAAAGTCAATCACATGAAAAAAATTTAATAGAAGAGAACACACGCGTGCTAAGCACGGAAAAACAAGTCCCATTTGAGACAACAGTGGAGTGCCAACGCCCAATGGAGTAATATCCCAACAGTGAATACTTTCACGGAGGCGGATAGTATAATTGCTAAATAAATGTAAAATGATCAAAATAAAATATTCCAGCCAATGAGCCAATCAACTTCCCCTTTGGCCTTGAGCTTGCAGGCCTGACTTCCATTGCTCGTCCGCGATCTCCCTCTTCCTCCAAGAAGGCCGTATCAGCAAATTGCTACTTCCCTCTTTCGTCTTATCCAGAAAAAAAACGCCGAAGAATCTGCCCCTCGTCGCCGATATCGACAAAGGAAGTCGAGAGCAGGGAACAGCTGCTCAAGCCGCTCTCGCTCTCTCCAAGGCACGTTCTTCTTTCCGATTTTTTCGCCACCGTTCTCTCCCGTCTTACCCTGATCCGATCGACGCAAAAGATCCTTGATCAGTACAAACTATAGATCAAATTGTATTTCCATAGACTACGCTGAATCGTACTTCCGTCCCCGCCATGGATGGTTCGATAAGCCGGTGCCGGAGGACCAAGTTTCTGATGCATATTTTCATAACCTTGTGCTTCGCTCTCTGTCTGATCTTTGATTCGGAGAAGCTACCTTTGGTTGATTTGAAGAGCAGAGTTTCTGGCATCGCGGAGACAGAGGATCCCAACCATGCCGGTGGATTTTCGAAGCTAACTGCCGGCTTAGTGATGTGTCCGCTCTGCTTCATCGTGAATCGACTGGTAAATATGGTCGGAGACGGAAAAAATGGTGGCGAACAGTGTGAAGCGAATGCGGCGCGATCCACTGGTTTTGATGCTTGTGCAACGATTCCAGCTCGTTCTCATTTTGTGGATGTGGGTTTTCATTTCCATCCCTTTGTTTGTTCTTACTTCTCCCCGTTCTCTGATTTTACGATGTCTGGCGTTCAGGTTCCGCATGTGCGGCAGGAGTTTCACTGGGATTGCGGGCTTGCTTGCGTTTTGATGGTGATGAGGACTCTGGGAATACAGCACTACAATATTCATCATCTCGCGGATCTTTGTTCTACAACAAGGTAGATTTAAGTTGCGTGATGTTGTTTGGACTAGCTTCCCACGCCTCTAGGGTCAACACTATTTTCAAAACTACGCCTATGTAGGATGTTAATAGGGGGAATCCCTACATTAGAGATGATTTGGGCCAACATCACAACATTTTTAGATAATGTGGATGCGATGTTGAAGTAGTGATGATTCAGGGGCGTGAACAGGATTTTCACCCTTGTTTGTGTTCATGTTTTTTGTTGGTTTTTCGAAATCTTTCTTGTACAGGAGTTGCCACTGAATTTTATAAAATGTGCTAACCTTGTGTTGGAAGTCCATGTTTTCCTAGATCTTACTTGACAAGGGTGTTATGTTGGAATGTGAAGGGATGTGTGAATCTTATGTTGGAGGTCCTTTATTATCATCATTAGTGTTATCCCAACTATTTAAGGTTGGATTGAGCAATCTTCATATTTTCCTTCATTCATTAAAATGTCATTAATTTCACCATAAGATAAATGGTGTTCGAGTTCTATCATTGGTATTGCTTACAAGGATGATGCTTTCATCGTAGGTTGTTACTTGAAAACAATCATTCATTTAGATTGAGGATTATGAATGAAGCTTAAGTTTTTGCTGCCACATCCACATCCATCTTAGCATTCTTATTTCGCTTAGCAATATGGGTCAAAATGAAGGTACAAGTTGACTCAAACATATCAATGATAGAAAAATATGTATTAATGAATGGCTATAATAGAAAAATAATGAAAGTGTCATTTATCAAAGATAAGGTGATAGGAAATAGATTTATGTGGTTTATGCATATACCATGAATGTTAGAAAATGCATCTGTTAGACGAGTAGATAGAGTTAGACTCGAAGGATTACGTGAATGATCCTAAAACCTGATTTATTAAACATAGATTGCTGAATTATACTGAACAACTTTCATCAGTGTTATCTTTGGTCTTCCCCTTTTCTAACGTAATACTTTGACAATTTTTGTGTGTGTTAGTCTAATTGATGCATTTCTTAATCTTTATTGAACATTCCCAAACCATCTTAGTCTATTTTTATCACCTTATCTTTGATAGATATCACTAAAGGTACTTTGCTTATAAAATAATTCTTTAAGTTATCTTTTCTAGTTTTTTACATGCATGTGTCTTAGGCTCTTAGCATTCTTATTTCTATCAGACTCAACTTAGATATCAATGAAAAATTTCTTTCAACACATTTTGATCCATAAGGAACCGCCTGTTTCATTGTGGTTTTCATTAAATTTACCATTAAATCTCCATGATATCCTGAAGTCAGATAGTTGCTCTTGAAGTACTTCTTCATTTTAGCTCTCTATCATTGACTCTGGAAGTTATATAATTCCTTTTCTGTAATATAGTTATCATGTGCGAACATATTGAACCTAAGTTACTTCCTATGAAAAAAATGTACCTGTGTGAATTTCACAACGACAACAACAACACTCAAGCTTTTATCCCACCATAGTGGGGTCGGCTATATGGATCCTTTGTCGCCATTACACCCTATCTTTGGTCATCATCTCACTAATGCCTAAGTACATCATGTCTTTACTTATAGTTTCATCCAAGTCTTTTTTTTGTCTACCCCTCCCCCGTCTAATATGCCTAGTGGCTAAACTCTCATAACGCCTAACAGGTGCCTGTAATGGTTTTCTTTGTACTTGTCTGCACCATCCTAATCGAGCTTCTCGCAGCTTCTATACAATTGGTGTCACTCTTGTCTTATTTCTGATACATTCATTCCTAATTTTATCCAGTCTTGTGTGTCCACACATCCACCTAAGCATTATCATCTCCGCAACTCCTATTTTTACTTATGTACATAATTCACCGTCCAACACTCAGAACCGTACTGTGAAAAATGTACTTGTCTGAATTTTACTATTGTGATAAATTTGTGTGAAATGAGGGGAGCCTTGTAAGATGAAGTCATGCTGAAAGCACCTCAAAGTGCCAGTAGGCTAAAATATCAAGCCCCAAGTTGAGCCCAATATATTTATGGTTGTGCGCATTCCAAATGGTTAGGTAAGGGATATGGACAATTTTTAATATGTCAGAAACTCACCCTCATTTCACTATTGTTGGTGAACCATTCTTCATTCTCATGTCGATCTTAAAACTACCTTCATGTGATTCCACCGTATCGACAATCACTCTCCTAAATTGGTCGTTTAAATGCCATTAAGTATCACACATGTAGATCCCATTAAGACACATTAAGTATCATGCATGTAGATCCCACTAAGACACATTGGGAGACTAGGAGTCTTTATTGGTCTACCCCTTCCCTCGTTTAACATGCCTAGTGACTAGACTCTCACAATGCCTAACAGACATGGTTGTCAGGATCGCGATCTGGATCATAGGATCTTACGATCCATACGATCTAGATTTTGTAAAGCAATCCTCGATCCAATCCTACCATCTGATCTAATCCAACTTCGAAACGATCTCATCTAGGATCTCGATCCCGACAACCTTGCTAACAGGTGCCTCTAATGGTCTCGTTTGTACGTGTCCAAACCATCTTAGTCGAGCTTCTCGCATCTTCTCTGCAATTGGTGCTACTCCTATTTTCCTATCTTATCCTTGATACATTCATTCCTAATTTTATCCAGTCTCGTGTGTCCACACATTCACCTAAGTATTCTCATTTTCGCAACTCCAAATTTTTGCTCATGTACGCAATTCACTGCCCAACACTCAGAACTATAGAGCATTGCTGGTCTAATTGCAGTACGATAAAACTTGCCCTTAAGTTTTAATGACACTTTACGATCACATAAGATCCCTGACGTGCCTCTCCACTTCAACCAACCCACTTGGATTCTATGTCATATCTTTATCAATACCTCCGTCGTTTTGAACTATCGATCCAAGATATTTAAAACACTGACTATGAGAAATATCTTGATCACTCAACTTAATAACGAAGTCATCCGTACTTCTTGTACTGCTAAATTTAAGCTCCATATACTCCGTCTTTGCCCTGCTCAACCTAAAACCCTTCTTTTCTAAAGTGTCTCGCCAAGATTCAAGTTTTGCGTTTACACCCTCGCGCGTCTCATCAACCAAAATGATATCATCTGCAAACAATAAACACCAAGGTATTGCTTGTTGGATATGTCCGGTGAGCTTATCTAAGATAAGGGTAAAGAGATAAGGGCTTAAAGCTGAACCTTGATGTAAGCCAACAATGATAGGGAATTTCTGTGTTAATCTCCAAATGTCCTCACCCTTATCACTGAATTTGTATACATATATTTGATTATGTCAATATATGATACATTTACACCTTTCTTTTTTAAGACTCTCCAAAAGATCTTTCTTGAAACTCTATCATAAGCCTTCTCAAGATCAATAAACGACATATGCAAATCTTTTTTTCTTTCTCGGTAGTTGTCAATGAGTCTCCTCAAGAGATGTATAGCTTCCATGGTCGACCGCCCTGACATGAATTCAAATTGATTCTCCGAGATGTTAGTCTCTCGTCTTACTCTTCTTTCTATTACTCGTTCCCATAGTTTCATGGTATGAATCATCAATTTAATTTCTCTATAATTAACACAATTTTGTCTATCTCCTTTGTTCTTATACAAAGATACCAAAATACTTTCTCTCCATTGGTTTGACATCCTCTTTGACTTCAGTATCTTATTGAAAAAAACATGTAAGCTACAAAATCCCTTCATTTCCTAGACATTTCCATACTTCGATGGATATATCGTCTGACCTAACGACCTTTCCATTTTTCATCTTCTTTAGAGCATCATTTACTTATGATACTTGATTTTTATGATAAAACGTTATATTCCTATACTCCTCTGGTTTACTTAACTCTTCCAAGTTAAATTTATTGTCTTTTGTTTCATTATAGAGTTGATAAAAGTATTTTTTTCATCTCTCTTTAATATCCACATCATCCTTCAAAACTGTATCTATCTCATTCTTTATGCATTTTACTTGACATAAATCTTTTGTCTTGTTTTCTCTAGCTCGCGCAGTTTTATATATGTCACGCTCTCCATCTCTGGTATTTAGTCGTTTATAAAATTCTTCGTAATCTTGACTTTTTGTTTTACTTATTATCGGTTTAATTTCTTTTTTGGCGACTTTATACCTGATTAAGTTTTCATCATTCCGTAGAGTGATTTATAGCCGACCCTTTTTGGCCTCACTTTGCCTTGTACTTCTTCTTTCCACCGCCAAGATTCTTTATTTGGGGGCGCACGATTTTTTGATACTCCAAGTATGTTGTTATATGGCGCATCGGCGCCAGTTATCTTTATATTTTGTTGAGTTATTTTTAGTTATCTCTGCATTTTTATTATGTATCTTTATATTTATGTGCTCATTGTCGTAAGCCTAAATGGGGGGCATGTTTGGTGAACTTAAATAGTGGCCAGTTGAGCCTTAATGGTAAGAAGGAAAAATAGAACTCATGTCTCACTCTCTTTTATTTCTCCTTTCCTCTCCCCTCTCCCTCTTTAAACCCACGGGAAAACCTGTGAGTTGCTATGGCCGAATCCCGCACCCGCCTTCCGCGATACGACATCCCCGATCGACCTCGTCCGTCGGTAACACCTCTGCCTCGCAGCTATAGCGCCACCACCGCTCACTAGGTCTAAGGGAAAGGCCCATATCAAACTGGTATCAGAGGCCGACCTCCCTGATGCGTCTTCCGCTTTCCCTACTCCGCACGATCTGCACCGCTCCACCGCCGATTCTCCTTTCAGCACCCCGTGCTCTCCGGTACACCATCCCAGCCCCACGACGACTTCTCCGCCGCACCGCACATTCGCCGGTTTGTCTTCCAGCCCCGAGGCTCTTGCTCCCGGGTATTTTGCGACCAACCTAATCCCTCCTAGCCCCACAGCAGCAACCCAACATCTCTACTCCTCCGTCGGACTACTTCTGACACCGCTGATCGATTGTCCAGCCCTAGCACAAATGGCGGACAGTGCTCCCTCGCTTGTCGAGCTCATGACACTCTTTCAAACCATGTTCGCGACTCAGAACGCAAAAATGGACGCCCTCAACGCACGTTTGGATGCCATACAGGCGATGCCCTCTCCTCCGCCCTCGCTCACGGCCGATCTCCCTTCAGCAAGCCGTGTGGACTCCACCGCCCTTCCAAGAACGGAATATCCCGCCTACGAGCGCACTATCCGAATGGATTTTCCAATCTACGAGGGCCACGAAGATCCTCTTTCGTGGCTTACACGCTATGATATTTTCTTCGTCAACCAGCGCACGCCAGTTGAAGAACGCGTCGGCATTGCATTCTTCCACTTGGCCCTGCATAATTGTGGTTCACTCAACTTCTGCGGGAACACCCCAACACTTCGTGCGGAGAATTCAGCACGGCCTGCACCCTGAGGTTTGGACCCGCTCCACAGGGAAACCCACTCTGCAATCTGGTGAACCTCAAACAGGACGGCTCCATCGACACCTATCTGGAACAATTCCAAATGCTACTGTCTAGGGCAACGTCCGTCTTACCGGAGCAACAGGTTCCCCTCTTCATCGCCGGCCTTCACGAGCGATTATGTTGGGATATGGAGTTCCTTATGTCACATGATCTCAACACAACTATGAATCTCGCCAGGGCTTGTGAACGGCGACTACTGCTAGATCGCCCGCCTTTGGGATGTAAGGACTATCCAGGCGCTTACTCCCTAGCCAGCTTGCCTGACAAGACTCCATCTCGGGACGATACACCGCGGCCTACGGTTCGCCGCCGTTTGTCCCGCACCGAGATGGCCGAGCGTCGCGAGAAAGGCTTGTGCTACAATTGTAATGAACATTTCACACCGACACATCGATGCAAACACTTATTTTGGCTCGATGCGGATGATCTTCCCGATGATGACGCGACAGGAGGAGAAGCCACTGCAATACCCTTCAATCCCGCTTGAGGACAAGCTGTCTTCGGATGGGGGCGCCGTTGTTATGTGACGCGCCAACGCCAGTTATCTTCATATTTTGTTGGGTTATTTTTAGTTATCCCCGGATTTTTATTATGTATATTTATATTTATGTGCCCATTGTCGTAAGCCCAAATGGGGGGCATGTATGGTGAACTTAAATAGTGGCCGGTTGAGCCTTAGTGGTAAGAAGGAAAAATAGAACTCAAGTCTCTCTCTCTTATTTCTCATCTGCCCTCCCCTCTTTCTTTAAACCCACGGGAAAACCCGTGAGTTGCCCTAGTCGAATCCCGCAGCCACCTTCTGCGATACGACATCCCCGATCGACGTCGTCCGCCGGTAACGCCTCCGCCTCGCAGCTATAGCGCCGCCACCGCTCACTAGGTCTAAGGGGAAAACCCATATCATATGTTTTTTCCACTTATCCTTAAATGCGAAGAAATAAATTCCCATGAAACATTACAAGAAACATAAGGGTCATCAACTAGTTGTTCCATAACTGCTGTTTTGAAAGCAACCTATTTTTTCATCTTCTTGTTACACCGCCAAATTTTTTGCAATTTTTTTGTTCTTGTTTTAAATTTATTATATTTAATTTTATATCTAGCACCAATAATCCATGTTGTGTTGTCATACTTTCACCTGGTATGACTTTGCAATCCTTACAAATCATTTTATCCATTTTGCGAGTTATAAAATAATCAATTTGTGACTTACTTGGTCCATTTTTAAACGTAATTAAATGTTCTTCCCTCTCTATGAAAATCGTATTTGACACAATTAGCCAATGTGTTACGACAAAATTTAAAATTGTTCGTCCTTCATTTTTTTCTCCATATCCAAATCCTCTATGAACGGGTGTATAATCTATATTTTCTTTTCCTATATGTCCATTTAAGTTTTCTCCTATGAAAATCTTCTCTCTTTGCGAGATTTCTCTTACTAAATCATCTAAGTATTCTCAAAATTGCACTTTATAGCTTCACTTAATCGTACCTGTGACGCGTAAGCACTGATTACATTAATAGTTTTCTTTCTTATAACCAATTTAAGAGTTACGATTCTATCACTTTTTCTATTTACCCCAACAATTTTATCCTTCCAAGTAGTATCCACAATATTGAATATTATTTTTGAAGTGGGAATGACCATGACCGTGATTCACAAGGATTTTTTTTATTATTGAAGGGAAGACAGTTACTATTGGGCTTTGACACTTGGATTTCTCTACCACCTCGAGTGTATTACCAAATGTAGCTGGCCTCCGCCTATTAATGATTATGTTGGAACGTTCAAAAGAGAGAAAAATGAGTGCTTTAAGCATCCGTTTGCTTGTAAAGTCAAAATTCTTCATAAAGGGTTACAGTGACACAACTCATCACAACACACTCTTACGTAAAGAGGTACTACCATTCATGAGTTTGTCCAAAAGGCATCCACACATGCGTACACCTTTCCATCAAGAGACAGAACTTTTCCTGAACCATACAATGAAGGACACCACATTTCATAAAAGGACACATACAAAGACAACTTTTCCCGAAAAACTTTTCACTAAAAGATGCATTTTTTCCTGAATGCATATTTAAAAATATCTAGAAACTACAAAATACTTGGCCTATTTTCTAACACTCATGTAGTGGCGAGATTGTTGTGATAGACATGGGAGCAGAAAATAGATCCACTTCAAAATTGAAATTGAGAATTAAATTACTAGTTGCAATTCTTCCTCATAGGTTTAATATTTTGGGTTAGTGGTGCCGTAATGAGCTCAATCTCGCCCCCAACCTCTAACAATTTTAGCTTCTATACAGTGAAACTTTGCACTATATTATTATTTCGTAAGTTGGTACTTTAAATTAGATGCAGGTCATAGCTAAGGCCTCCAACGTAGTCATTTTACGATCCCATATGTAAGTTTACAGTTTTATTCCAGTCTCACATTTGAAAATTTAGTTATTTGTTTCTTTGAATCATGTTCATATAATGGAGTTGTGGATAGATACACCAGGTGTTTAAATAAATGTAAGAGCAATCAATAGGTGATAGAGTGACACAAATACATACTTGCGCTTAGATATGGTGCCTATATATAGACACATTCTCATATACATATATACTATAGAATGAGTGTTAATTTTATTTTTATTTGATAAAAAAGATGCAGACCGATAGGTATATTTGCATAGTACAAATACATGCATCAATTTAACGTAATGTGTAAAATAATCACAATATTACTACAAGTGCCTTCTGATGGTGATCAATGCTTGATATACTATAATTATATTTTATTTTGCTGCATTTTAAGTGTTGACTAGTTGTAAACTTTTTAACAGAACAATGTTACGGATCCGCATCCGCCGTCAGTTAACGAGTGTTGTTATTATTATTATTATTATGTCGACCCATGTCGTTGTTTTTATTTTTCGATGAATGTGTGTATTTTCCGTTATGCCATCGACGCCTTTATATATTGGCCTTTGGGGGTCTTGTAAGTTTTATGCAAGAAATAAATCAAGTTCTCTTCTCTTCCCAAATTCTTCTCCTTCTCACCTCCTCCCTTCTAGGGTTTCAACCACTCTCTCATCTCCTCCACTATTTCTAGGGCTAACAACCCCTTATATCCTCCAACCTCCGCTCTACAACAACCCAACAAAGTAGGCACGTAACATATTGGTATCAGAGGCCTTTCCTCCCCTCCAGTCGTCGTTCCTACCGCTTCTTCACCGCACCCAACAGCCGCTGTCTCCCTCCAGCCCCGCACGCTCTGTTGGCGCAT
Organism: Platanthera zijinensis; assembly: GCA_039513925.1. Classification (NCBI taxonomy): domain Eukaryota; kingdom Viridiplantae; phylum Streptophyta; class Magnoliopsida; order Asparagales; family Orchidaceae; genus Platanthera; species Platanthera zijinensis. The sequence goes on from CM077088.1 coordinate 34,095,149, forward strand.
CCAACCACCTCTTCCTCGGCGCCAGCAAACCCCCCTGTCGCTGCACCACCCAAGTCCTCCAGCAACCTCGCTGTAGCCCACCGCCGACGTCGCATTCAGCGCCAACCCCCGCGCTCCCATTTCAGCAACCCGACGCCGCCACGTTTCTCCCCTCTGGCCACTGCGCCTCCCCCCACCGTCGCACATCAACAACGCCCCCGCTACTCCTCTGCTTCCCTAGTCCAGAGCCGCAACCCCACGTGACTTCCCCGGCCGCCAACACCATTATCGATCTCCGGTGTCTCCCATCTTCCTCGACGCCTGTTACTTTTTCCCCAACGTCGACTTCCCGCGGTAGACCGCTCGCCTCTTCTGCTGTTTCCTCGCACAGTCCGCCTCCCGCTGCGATATCGAGCCAGACGGTATTCATCAAGCCCATCTGCGCCTTATGTCACCTCCCCACCCCTTCTTCTTTTTATTATATTTTTTCCCGCACGCTCCCTCTGACTGCGCCCTTCTCTTCCCCTAATTTATTTTAATTTTTTCTCGAGCCCAGCACCTTGCTCCATCCCTTCTATCTTTTATTTCTCTCCTCCGCATATCCCAATATCCCTCTTCCACGTTTTATTTAATTCTCCTCTCATCTTCTCAAACCCTACCTCCACCCACAATTCCTTTTGTTTTATTTTATTTTTATCTTTGCCCCCACCCCAACATCTGTCCTCTTCTGCCCCCTTATTATATTTTATTTTCTTCTCTTTGATTGTTGGTTCTCCTATAGCCCGCCTCTCTTTCTTCTTCCCTATTTCCTTTCTTAATTAATTACCATGACTGCTTCATTCTTCGCCGCCAACCCCGATCTATTCGCCCAAATACTTGCTCGGCTTGATTGTATGGAAGCGCGAGCCGACGGCATAGCTGCGCGCCTCGGCCTGCCACCTTTCCCGGGCGGCTATTCCAGCACTCCGCCTCCCTTGTCTGCCCCACCACCGACTCGTCTCGTGCCGTCGCCGCCAACACCGGAGCGGGAGTTGTCTCCTCCCCCTCCAATGGTGGTACCTCCACCGCCCTCCGTCACTCATGACGCTTCGCCGCCGCCACCGTCATCGCCGCCGCCGCCACTGACTCGCCTTGTGCAGTCACCACCTCCACCTTCGTCACCGCCATCACCGTCGTCATCGCCGCCATCGCCGTCGCCGCCACCACCGCCATCGCCGTCGTCGCCCCCAACTGTTGATGTACCACCTCTCTCCACGACGGTCGTCCTTCCACTGTTGTCGCCTCCTCTCCGGTCACCCACTCCTCCGCCACCGGTCATCTCGCTACCTCCTCTACCGGCTCTTCCTCCGTCAGCCTCGGCATTACCGTCTCCTCCGACCATCTCACCGCCTCCTCTACCGGCTCTTTCCCCGCCGGCCCCCACCTTGCCACTCCCACCGGCCACAACGCCGCCTCTTCTGTTGGCCCGTACTCTGGTGACCCCGACGGACCCGTTCTTGCTGTTAGCCGTCGTCGCTCCTCCCTCCCTGCTGCTCACCACCGCTCCACCGACCTAGCGGAAGCCCTTACTTTTGCCGCACGTCTTTTCGCTGCCGCCGCCACCACTACTCATCGACACCACCGTTGTCGCTACACCCAATCAGACATTGTTCTGGCGGGAGATCAAGCTGTCCGAGGAGCCGACCATCCACGTGGAGTTCGAGCTTGGGGACAAGCTCGATGTCAAGGACAGATGGGATGTTACGGATCCGCCGTCAGTTATCGAGTGTCGTTATTATTATTATTATTATTATTATGTCGATCCTTGTCGTTGTTTTTCTTATTCAATGAATGTGTGTATTTACCGTTATGCCATCAACGCCTTTATATATGAGCCTTTGGGGGTCTTGTAAGTTTTATGTAAGAAAGAAAGCAAGTTCTCTTCTCTTCCCAAATTCTTCTCCTTCTCACCTCCTCCCTTCTAGGGTTTCAACCTCTCTCTATCTCCTCCACCATTTCTAGGGCTAACAACCCCTTGTATCCTCCAACCTCCGCTCTCCGACAACCCAACAAAGTAGGCATGTAACAAGCAGTTGTACCTTAAAGATGTAGTAAATGAATATTATTATCACAAAATGTTTAGTTGGCATGTTCAACAGGTTACCTGTGGATCATCGGGGAACTATTTGAGAAGTTTTAGATGTAGACAGTTTTTTTCTCGAACTGTTTGTGCTGCTGCTGGTAAAATATATTTTGATGCTGCCATTGACTAATAGCAGATAATCTAATGATTTCATTACTCTTTGGTAAGAGTGTAAATAATTGGCATTCGCTTAAATGCAATTAGTATATTTATACATGAGATTTCCTTGGTCCATGACTGCCATTTTATCTACATACTGGCGATCCTTCTTCCAAAACTCTGTTTCGTTATAATCCTTTATTTGTCAACCTTATAATTGTTTTGTTGGGTGATTGCTGCATCTGATTGTTGTATCTTCTTTATGTTTGCCAGTGTCTGGACGGTTGATCTGGCTTATATTTTGAAAAGGTTTTCAGTTAGCTTTCATTTCTTCACAGTCACTATAGGAGCAAATCCAAAATTTTCAGCTGAAACATTTTATATGGTAAGTTCTTAAATTTCTCATTATTTATGGGAAGATTTGGTCAGAATTTTGTTGCTATTAGGTTAGTGTAGTAATTGCATGTAATGCTACGTTTGTTCCTTTTGGTTTTCAATACTAATGTAAAAAACATCCTTTGAATTAATATTTTTGATATGAATTACCCAAACTATACCATCTTTGTTCCTTATTTCCTTGCAATCTACTAATAGCTCTAACCGTGTGTTAATATTTGTAAAAAAGCACAAGAAGCCTTTTCTTCCCTATAGCTGTAAATAACTCCATTTCTCATGTCAATTCTATCAACATTGGGAACCTATCTTTTGTTCCTTGACTGTTTTACTACTGCTTATTAATAGTGAAGTATGTGCTATAACTTATGTGTGTGTGGATATATATATACACAAGTGACCAGTGGCGAAAGCAGAAAATTTATTCATTGGGGGAGAAGTACAAAATTATTCCAAAAATAAATCGATTATTATAGCAAAAATATTTTTATATTGCATTAATATCACATAAAATATGTTTATATTACATGAATAACACCTTCATTTTAAATATTTTTGATATTATCACACGATAACTTAACAAAAAAACTTGTTTATAAGAAAAAACTTTAACAAGAAATTTATTTATATAAAAAATTAAATAACTAATTTGTTTATAAAGAAATTTAATTAAAAAATTTTAAACAACATAACTATGGACTTATTTATATAAAAAATTTTAAACATCGTAACATCGAACTTGATTATTAAAAATTCAACAACATTACAACAAATTTACAACAAAAACACTCAAGCCTTTATCCCATTATAGTGGGGTCGACTATATGGATCCTTTGCAGCCATTGTGCCCTATCTTTTGTCATAATCTCACTAATGCCTAAGTGCATCATGTCTTTCCTTATTGTTTTATTCCAAGTCAGTATTGGTCTACCCCTCCCTCGTTTAACATGCCTAGTGCCTAGAATCTCACAACGCCTAACAAGTGCCTCTAGTGGTCTCCTTTGTACGTGTCCAAACCATCTTAGTTGAGGTTCTCACATCTTCTCTGCAATTGGTGCTACTCTTGTCTTATCCCTAATACATTCATTCCTAGTTTTATCCAGTCTCGCATGTCCACACATCCACCTAAGCATTCTCATCTCCGCAACTCCCATTTTTTGCTTATATACACAATTCACTGCCCAACACTCGGATCCATAGAGCATTGCGGGTCTAATTGCAGTACAATAAAACTTGCTCTTAAGTTTTATTTTTAAAAATTTATGCAATAGCATAATAACAATCTTACTTATAAAGGAAAAAAATTTTGTTGATAGTAGGAATCAAACCCAAGACCACCTAATTAAAAAAACACTCCAACTGATCAAAGAAAAGCATTTTTATTTTAATATTACAATATATTTATTATTAGATAACTTATCTATCAAAGTAAATCACACCTTTTTTTTATTTCCAAAAAATATCATTTTTAGAATTCAGCGTGGGCGGCCGCCCACACTAGGCTCTATGTGGATCCACCCATGCAGGTGATAGACATGGTGCTTCACCCCTACAACCAATCACGACAGTACCTTGACTGCGATAGGTTCAGAACTCCACCTCTATCAATTATTTAATGCAACTTAAAATAAATATAACATTAATTAATCAATTTTAATAAAGTTGATTAATTTAATGCTAACTCATCGAAAATACCACTGATATGCCTAATGACAACCTTCCTTGAATAGATCGCTGACATGTCTAATGACAACTTATCATAGTAGGTGTAAGGGCTCAACTAAAAACTTTTTGGATTTTAATGGATTTTCATCATTACTTTTAATTTTGGGATAGTGTAATTACTTGAATGGCATTGTATTTTAATTTATTTGAAATAGATTATAATTTATGTCAATTTATTAAAATATAAAAAGGAGGGTATAATTGGTATTTTTAATGTTTCACCAAAGGTAACTTTTCCCTTTTAATATTGTAAAGATATATATATATAGAGAGAGAGAGAGAGAGAGAATCAATATTCATTATATGTGACAAGATATATTTTCCCACCTGATTTTATTTTCACATTGTTAATTATAATTCAAATTGTAGATAAATCAAGATCATCATTGTAAATTTCACCATAAATATTTAAATTTCATGAAATATCAAGATTATTTGGTGTAGCATCAAGCATAACATCCATTGATGGTCTTGATGGTAAGATAAATGATTAATTACTTCTATTTATGATACATAAGTGCTCAAATCAAACAAAGAGTTTTAGAATGCTAATAACATCTAAAATAATCCTAATTAATTTGATTTGAAAAACTGAAGATCTAGTGCTTCATTAACAAGCATTATAAACCATACTTTTCTTTATAATATTTAATCAACAATTAAATCTTCATAAAATGTGATTCAATCAAATTAGCAAGTTGTTCTTAGGTTTTAGATCAATGTCACTGGCTTTGATCTTGATACGAACGGGGCGGATCCTGTCGAACGAAGGCGTTTTGCGCACGTTTACACTAGGCGCGCATGAGGTACGAAGACGACATGAGCTTAGCATGTACCGGCAGGCCCCTCGAGTTCTTCCATATTTTAAATAGTATTTTATTCCTTGTTTGTACGGCCGTTCGGCCTAGTGGGTCTCTCCCCTATATAAGGGAGAATATATGTACTTAATTGTATGCTTGGTTTGTTTTGGAAAATGGAAGTTTTGTTTGGAGGAGACCGACCCAGCAATTCCTCCCGTTGCCCTAAATTGTGTCGCTCGAACCCTCGCCCCTGCTACTCACGTCCGTGCCGTCATCCCTCCCTTTCGCCTGACGCTCGCTGCACGGTGCCGCTACTGCGACTAACAACCTGATCTGACTTGCCCTCGGCGCGCCACACATTTGGCCTCTTTGTCGTCGTCCGCTCAGCGTCCTTGTGTCGGGCTCGTCCGTCCGCCGCTCTTCCTCTCAGCGCCCCGCGTCGTTTCGACGCTCCTCTCTGCCACACCGTTGGTTGTTTCGCTTCGTTCTCGACTTCTCTTCTCCGTGGCTCCAGTGTATGCCCCTCATCCGAGGCATGGCGCGTGACTCAGATCCAACCGCCACCACGACCACTCTCCCCGTCCGCCTCGACCGGGTCGACACGACTCTGTCGGACCTTCAAGTTGTCGTCCGCGACATCCACACCCTCCTTGCCTCCCCCCCCCACCTTCTCTGGCTCCCCTACCGACCCCGCAGCTGGCCACACCGCGTCAGCCGGCAGCCCCAACTATCCTCTGGTCGACGTTCACCCTTTTCATGAGTTTGCCGTCGACGCTCTTCGCCGCATATAACTGCCGGTTTTCGATAGGGCCGAACCCCTTGGTGGCTCGCACGAGCCGATCACTACTTCAAAATCCAGGGCACGCCCGCGACGCAAATGGTTCTCCTCGCCACGATCTATATGGAGGGTTCGACCGTTCATTGAGTCTGTTAGCTCCGACAGTCATCGCCGACCTTGTCCTGGACCCTCCTCAAAGATGAGTTGATCCGCTGCTACGACAACTGCCACGCCGGCAACCCCTATGAGCGTCTGAGCAATGTCTGCCAAGCAAACTCTGTTTATGCCTACATCGACGACTTCATCGAGGTGGCCACACATGTGCCCGACCTCTCACCCAACCACTACTTGGGTACGTTTCTTGCCGGGTTGCGCCCGCACATCCGTAACCGTCTCCGGGTCCACGACCCAACCACTCTTTCTCGCGCAATGGAGCAAGCACGCTTCGTGGAGGCCGATTTTGCCACTGTCGCCGCCGCCCCCGCCTTCCGGTTTACACCCCCGACCTCCTCTTGGCCGACCGCTATCCGTCCGGCGCCTCCGCTGGGCCGTGCAACCCCAGACATGCTGCCCGCACCTGGCCATCCCCCACCGCAGCCGCCACACCCACGAGCTTGTCCTCCTCCCCATCGAATCTCTCATCAGGAGTACCTTGACCTGCGGGGCAAGGGCCTCTGTTTTCGCTGCAAGGGCCTGTACTCACTGACCCACGAATGTCCATCAAGAACCCTCAGATGCTCTTGGGGGCGTAGAAGAGGAGTTTGTGATGAACAACTTTGAGTCCCTCGAGCTAGATGAGGAGGGGCCCAACACGGGCGAGCCGACCGCCACGTTCAATCGGTTGGAGGTCTCTCTCTACTCGGTGCGTGGAATCACTGGCCCGTGCACCATGAATCTCTCAGCCACCCTGTAGCAGTCGACAACGGTCCTTATGATAGATAGCAGCGCCAGTCACAACTTCATCTCCCAGGATCTCGTGGCGGCGCTCCGTCTTCCGGCAACCCTAGCACCAGGCTTTCATGTCTCTCTAGGGGACGACCGTCGTACCCGCACTGCTTGGCGATGCGTTGGCCTGCCATTCTCCATCGGTAAAAACTCAGATTCTGTCGATTTCTACGTCTTCGACCTTGGCGGGTTGGATGCAATATTGGGCGTGGCCTGGTTGAGCACGCTTGGGGACTACAAGCACAACTGGGGGAGGCTCACGATGGATTTCAAGGCGTTGGGCACGACGCATTACCTGCAGGGAGACTCCTCGCTGGCCCGTTCACCGGCCAGCCTCCGCTCAATTCTTCTTAAGATTGACGCAGATTTCAACGCTCTCCTCTGGCACATAGATATAGGATCCGACCCGACACCACCACCTGTGCATCCGGACATTCAACGGCTACTCGATGACCACCCGATGGTTTTCACCATACCACACGGGCTACCTCCGGCGCGCGCGTCCGACCACAACATCATCCTGCAGCCCGACTTGGCGGCGGTTTCTGTCCGCCCGTATTGATATGACCACGACCAGAAGAACGCCATGGTGACCGAGATGCTCAGTGCAGGCATCATCCAACCGAGCGCCAACCCCTTCTCTAGCCCGGTGCTACTTGTGTGGAAGAAGGATGACAATTGGTTGTTTTGCGTGGACTACAAGGAAATGAACAAGCTCACCGTACTTCTCCAAGATGGACTTACGCTTGGGCTAACACCAGATCTCCCTGCGAGCAGATGACGTGCCAAATACGGCCTTTCGGACACATGACGACCACTACAAGTTTCTCGTCATGCCGTTCGGCTTGCCAAACGCTCCGGCCACCTTCTAGTCCACCACGAATGACGTGTTCCGCCCACATCTGCGTAAATTTGTACTGATTTTCTTTGACGATATTTTGATTTGTAGTTCATCTTGGCAGCTCCACTTGGCCCACCTCGCCACTGCCCTCCGCCTCCTAGCCGCCCATCAGCTCGTGGCCCACCGAAAGAAGTGTACCTTCGGATAGTCTCAAGTCAAGTACTTGGGTCTTACATCAAGGGGTTCTCCATGGACCCGCAAAAGATTGATGTTGTCCTGCACTGGCCAACGCCAACGAGCTGTCGAGCCGTGCGCGGATTCTTGGGACTCACCGGCTATTACTGCCGCTTTATCCGCGGCTACGGGGCTTTGGCGCGACCCTTGACAGAACTCCTAAACAAGGAGGTGCCCTTCCCGTGGGATGCGACCATCCAGGAGGCCTTCTTCAGCTTGCAACGCGCTCTCGTGGCGACACTGGTCCTGAGCATACCCGATTTTCCCAACCGTTCGTCGTGGAGTGTGACGCCTCGGGAAAGTGAGTCAGCGCCGTCCTCATGTAGGAGGGTCGCCCTATCACGTATTACAATAAGGCCTTCACCGACAGGCGAACGGCGACCTCCGCTTATGGCAGCGAGCTACGTGCATTGGTGCTAGCAGTTCAACATTAGCGTCCGTATCTTCTTGGTCGCCCCTTCACCGTCAGGACCGACCAACGCAACTTGAAACATCCATGGAGTCAGAAGGTCTCCACCCCGTCCCAACAGCTCTCCCAACAGCTCTGGATAACCAAACTCTTGCGGTATCAGTTCTTGATCGAGTACAAGACCGGGCGGACGAACACAACCACGAACGCCTTCTCCCGTCGTGAGCACGACGACACCTTGGCAGCGATCTCCCTCCGCCAGTGGCGGGACACGACGATCCTACAGGAGGAGGTGCGGGCGAACCCCTATTATGGTTACATGATCGACGAGTTACGGAGCGCACCGGAAGCCCACCCACCCTTTCGACTTGTGGGTGACAGAATCTACTTCCGCGACCTCCTGGTCCTCGCAGCGTCATAACCATGGATACCACGTCTACTTGAGGAGTTTCATTCCACACCGACGGCAGGGCACTTGGGAGCCTACCCGACCTACCGTCGGCTGGTGGCTGCCCTTTACTGGCGAGGCATGATGAGGACAGTGCAGCAGTTCGTTGTCGACTGTTTGGTCTGTCCAAAGGCCAAATACCAGACCTTTACCCCTGTCGGCCTTCTACAACCCCTTCTGGTGCCTGATCGGCTCTGGGAAACTGTCGACATGGATTTCATGACCCGCCTTCTACGCTCTCAGGGGTATGACTGCATGTTGGTGTGGTCGATCTTCTCTCCAAGTACGAACATTTCATACCCGTCAAACACCCCTACACGGCGAGTTCGGTGGTCTGAGTCTTTGTGGGTGAGACCTTCCGTCTACACGGGTTTCCCGGTCCATTGTTAGCGACCACGAGTAGGTCTTCATGAGCACCTTCTGTCAGGAATTGTTCCGCTTACAAAGAACGAAGCTACGGTTCAGTACGACACATCATCTCCAGTCCAACGGACAAACAGAGGTCCTCAATCGTTGTGTGGGCACCTACCTTTGTTGTTTTGCTACTGAGAAGCCACGCCAATGGACCCAGTGGGTGGCGTGGGCGTAATTATGGTACAACATCACCTACCTGTCGGCGACAGGCGTCACCCCCTTCCAGACAGTTTATGGGCGTCCACCCCCACCGATACCGATCGAGCTTGCCGCCTCGCCGGGGAATGCCAGGTCCAAGCATTGGCAGAGGACCTACATGATCGAGATGAGGCTCTACAGCAGTTGAAGCATCACCTACACCACGCCCAAGAGAGAATGGCCCAACAGGCCAATCAATGTTCCCGTGAGGTTCTTCTCTCGCTAGGCGAGCATGTGTTTGTCAAGTTGCGACTGCACCGCCAGAGCTCCTTGACCGGGCGCCTCCACCCCAAGCTCTCTGTGCGATATTTTGTCCCCTTTCTGATCATGGAAAAAATAGGCGAGGTAGCATACCGCCTGCAGCTCCCACCCGACAGTCGAATCCATCCGGTATTTCATTTGTCACAGTTGAAGCGGGCCCGAGACGCACACGTCCAAGGTCAACCCAAGAGGCAGGTTCTCATTTAGTGGAAGGGATAGGCAAGGGACAAGGCCACATGGATCTTGGCGGAGGAAGTGAAGACCTAGTTCCCAGATTTTGACCTTGAGGATAAGATCGTTAAGAACCTCGGGGTTGTTGATACAAACAGGGTGGATCTTGTCGGAGGAAGGCGCTTCGCGCGCCTTTACACTAGGCGCGTGTGGGGCACAAAGACGACACGAGCTTAGCATGTATCAGCGGGCTCCATTGAGTTATCTTCTGTATTTTATTTACTAGTAATTTATTCCTTTTTGTACGGTCGTTCGGCCTAGTGGGTCTCTCCCCTATATAAGGGAGAATGTGTGAACTTAATTGTATGCTTGGTTTATTTTGGAAATTGGAAGTTTTGTTTGGAGTAGACCGACCCAACAGTTCCTCCCATTGCCCAAAATTGTATCGCTCGAACCCTCTCCCCCGCTGCTCCCGTCCGTGCCGCCATCCCACCCTCTCTCCCAACGCTCGTTGCATGGTGTCGCTACTATGGCTAACAAATCTTGTATTTGAAGGTCTCACACTCTCAACACAAACTACTTGTTTGTATAGTGAACTATTATGGGCCTGCACGATCCAATATCTATATATTTAACTAAATGTCTAAAAATTGACTTTTATGTTTTTCAATTATGTTCAATTAAATGTATTGTTGTTCGTGCAGTCGTACCCGGAGGAGCGGGGAAGACGTGTAATGAAGTCCATTGCCAAACCCAAATGAGTTCGGGGAGTGGTAAGGGTTGCAAGAGGTCCTCTGGAAATGTAGCTTTGTACTTTGAACTTTAGCAGACTAAGCAATCCGCGACATACGCCTCCACATGGCACATCATACCCTTCCAATAGAGGCCTGTCGGAAGATGGCAGTAAGGTAACGGAACGCCACCGCGTGGTCGACAGATGATGTCGCGTGATACTCGACAAGGAGGCACACAATGCTGGAGGACGAGGCCGAGAGGACCATACGGCCTCAGTAGAGTAGTCGGCCCCCAACGAGGGCATAAGGAGGGCACGCAGGAGCATCTTCTCGTAAGCGGTCCATGATGACCCGTAATGCTGGATCAACTTCCACGTTGCTCTGTTAGGTGGCCGCTTCGTGCCATACCAGTCGTGAGATATCTGTCAATTATATTGCACTCTATTGGCGAGAAAGTGCATCAGCCTCCACGTTCGTCCTTCCCGAACAGAATCCACAGTGAAATCATATCCCAACAGTTTGGTCGCCCACACCTGCTGTGTGAGAGTATTTATCTTCCGGCTGAGTAGGTAGTGGAGGCTATGGTGGTTCGTCTGCACGACAAAGGGTTTCCCAATCAAGTAAGGGCGCCAGTGTTGTACTGCTGAAATGAGTATCATCAACTTTTTGTCGTATGCGGACAAGGATCTAACGGTCTTAGAGATGGACCTGTTGAAGTACGCGATGTATTGGCCGGCCTGCATGAGCACTTCCCCACGCCAGTACTAGAGGCGTCGCTCTCCATCGTGAATGCCTGAGAAAATTTAGGCATGGACAGGACGGGGGCGGTTACCAGAGCCCGATGTAAGACGTCGAAGGCGGCGGACGCTTCTGAGGACCAGTGGAAGGTGGGGTCGGCGGTCTTGCGAAGTAGTCTTGTCAGGGGAAGGGCCAGCGTGCCGTAGTCGCGGATGAAGAGGTGATAATACCTGTCAGGCCTAGGAAAGCCTGCATGTCCCTCACTATACGTGGCATCGACCCCTGCACCACGACCCGCACTTTGTCCGGATCCATAGCCACCCCTCGAGCTGACACCGTGTCTCTGAGGTATGAAATCTCTCGTTGGCTGAATGCGCACTTCTTCAAGTTGTTGACAAGCGAGTGTCGGCGAAGAGTCGCCAATGTGAACTCCAGATGCCCCAAGTGGTCCTGCCAAGTCAGGTTATATATAAGAATATCATCAAAGAACACCAGGACGCACTTATGCATCACCTGTCAGATGATGTCGTTCATGGTCTCTTGAAAGGTGGTCGGGTCATTGTTAAGGCCAAAAGGCATGACCAAGAATTCGTAATGTCCATCATGAGTGTGGATGGTGGTCTTATGAATGTCTTGGGCTCACACCCGGATTTGATGGTACCATATCGAAGATCGATCATGGAGAAGAAGGTGGCCCCACTCAGCTCGTCCAAGAGCTCCTGGATGACTGGTATGGGATACCTGTCGGGCTCCGTGACCTTATTAAGAGCCCTGTAATCAACACAGAAATGCTAGCTGCCGTCCTCTGCACCAAAAGGATCGGACCTGAAAAGGGATTGGCACTGGGGCGGATAGGACCGACCGTCAACATGTCTGCCACTAGTCGCCCGATCTCATCTTTCTAAACATGCTCTTAATTTTACAGGCGAACCAAGATCGCCCGAGTACCCTCTTGTAGGGGAAACTGTGGTCGGTGGGCCGCGATGGAGGAAGGTCGATTATGGGAACAAAGGCATCAACAAAGTTCTCCAAGAGAGGGGAGAAATTAGGGGGCGGTGTTGGTTTGGTCTTCGAGAGGGAAATGTCCGCCGAGGTGGTAATATGCCACAACAAAGCCTGGAAGTCGGTCTCGGTAGTGCGCTGCATCGCGCGTAAAGAGACGACGAGCTGTTGGAGAGAAACATCTCCGATAAGAGTGCAAGGGCGGTCGACACACTGAAATGTCATCCGCATCGATGCCCAATTGTGTTGTATGTTTCCCAAGGTCTGTAACCACGTGATCCCGAGGATGACGTCTGCCCCACCTAAAGGAAAGACGAAAAAAATTGCGGTTGTATGGTAAGTGCCCACTGAAAAACGTAACCCACAACATATGCCACCCGCCCCAGTCCATTTGTCGTCACCCAGGCGCACGAAGTAGGCCGCCCTTGGGTCGTTGGAGAGTTATTGGTGAGTCACGAAATCCACCAAAATGAAGTTGTGGCTTGCGCTACTATCGATCATCAGAACCACAAAAGTACCCGGGATGGATCCCTAAAGTTTCATTGTATGTAGCCCAGAGATGTCGACAAAAGACAAGTGTGAGAGGTCCAGTCGAGGGTCAAGATGTGGTTGATTGGCAGGTGTCGTTTCCTCCAAGTGAGGGCGTCAAAGTTGGCGACTGTGATCTCATCCTCATCCTTGTACATAAATACTCGTAGTTCCTTGAGCGGGCTGTCGTGAGTTGGGGAGTAGGGTTGTTTGCAACGAAAACACAAACCCTTACTACGAAGTTCGTTGTATTCCTGAGACGGTTATGAATCAGAGACCGATTTGATCGAGGAGGGTGTGGAGGCATGTACGGTGGAGGAACCGGGGGATCCGGGTCCTCGACTGGTGGCCGAGGAACGGCTATCAGAAACATCGCGACGCGCGATGAGGTTCTGAGGGGTTGTGGAAGGCCCCGAGGCCGGTGAGTGGATCAGACAGAGAAATATTCGTCGACCAAGCGAGCAATCTCAATGGCATCAGAGATATTCTGCGGGTGATGAGTGCGCAAATGGAGCGGATGTGCGGCTACAAGCTTTGGAGGAAGAAACTAATGTAGTGACTGGCGGAAGGCCGAGGACATGATTAACCAACTTAATGAAGTCATCAATATTGATCCATCAAAGAGGTGAAGGCTGGTGGCAAAGGGCGCACAAGCTCTCAACTGCGTTGCTGGCATAGCGGTGGTCGTTGTGTTTGACTAACGCCACTTTCAGGTTTACCCATGAGAGGAGCGGAGAGGAGTTGTGAAGTCAGCGGACCCAATGTAGCACGAAGCCCTCCATGGCGAGGAGCACGAGGGAAACTTTTTTGTGGTCGAGTGTAGCTTGTATGTCGAAGAACTATTCCGCCTTAGCTATCCAACCGAGCGGATCCGTGCCGTTAAAATGTGGAACCTCCAACGCCAGGGATTCATGAGTGGTTGCAAGGGTTACAAGTGTGTAGGTGGCGACAATGGTATGACGGTTTTCATGGAGTGGTAAGGCGGCATCAACGAAGATTACGGTGTCACTTGGCTGGAAGAGTGGCCCTCATGCTCGCCAATGTGTTAGAGTGTCGCTTCCATGGACGCGAGGAGGGAAGATTGGGTTTGGACCGAAGCCTACAAAGAGGTGAGATGCGCAACTTGGTCGGTGAGGGCTGAAAACTGCTCGTCGAGCCTCTTTTCCACGATGTTTAGGCGATGCTCGGCCATTGCGCGGGAGGTCGGCCATTTGGAATGCGGGGGCGCCAACGACTGAGAAGGAAGCATGTGGAGATAAAGAAAAATGCGGTGAGCCCCAAACAAGGATGGAGGAAACGGAACTGGATTTTGACTGGACGGCGGAATCAACTGAATGTTTGTAGGTTGTCACAAAGGGAGTCAGAAACGTACACACCCGTAGGCGAGAGACGCGACAATCCGACGACCGTAGGCAGGCGGAACTGCAGGTTGGACCAAATTGTTACGCTAGGGTTTGAGGAGGGAGGAAACCGACAAAATTAAAATAAAACTCCAAGAGAGAAATCTCTTTTCAGCCCTAGGCTCCAAAACATTCCACAATAGTTCCCAAATCCAAAGATAGAACAAACAATAGAGTGGGCACCTATGTATACCCATCATAATGACAATAATGTAATTAAATTAAAGATAACTTGAAAGCGCGAGCCAACGTCCCGCCCTCGACTATTTTCCGCCAAGCCGGTCGCCTTTGTTCACCGGGAGTAAACCCGCCAAGTAGTCATCATGCATTCCTCGTCCGAGTCGTTCCCCTCCGTAACACACAAGAAAAAGTTGAATGTCCGCACCTTGTAATCCAAATAATAATCAATGTCTAAGATACAATTCATAAATACCTTTGTGTTTAGCTGACCGTCAAAGCATGGTGGCTCAAGCCCGAGTCTATGTGTGATGCCATTCTCTTAGCAATACTCTCTATGAGTTCTATGATAATCATTGTAATAGTGACATCAAATTGCAACAGAGTGTTGAAACAATCTCTACAAACAGAGGAATAAGGATGAGGTTGATTATCATGATAGCTCAAAGATCTCTTAGGAGGAGCTCTATAGAGTCAAGCATAGTTTAGTCTTCAGATCCTCGGACAAATGAGTGTAATGACAGTGACATAAATGATACTCATCTTTATCATCATAAAATCGTGTCAACCAAATACTATGACTAGCCATGAATAACCTCTAAACTCTACAATAACAAATCACAAATTAATACCGAACTAGACATGAGTCCTTTATATGACCAACCACTATGTATCATAAACATGGCCCAAACCTTGGGCTCTAATACCAACTCTGACGGGGGAGGGGTAGGAATGTGTGAGTGGAATCTCTAGACGATACAAGCCCTAAGTGCAATGTCGGGAAAACAGAATTTTATCTTACCCTAGGATGATAAATTGCAAGTAGTGTTTCGACAGTAAATTGCAAGTGTAAATAAATGCTTAAGATTCACACAACCAACACAAGTAGTACTCAGATAATTTTAAACAAGCAAGCTTGCTAGATTTTCTTCCGATCGGAGGGCCGTTAATTAAGGTTTCATTTGGTAACCCGTTTTACAGCGTTTCGGTTTGTCAAAACGCCACCGTAGGTTAATAACTCATTTGTTTTTTCGCCTAATATTATAACCGCACGGCGTTTCTCCCTTCTCAATAATTCGCGTAACGAAACCCGCAGGAAGACCTCTGATTTACCGCGTTTGGAGGAGGAAAAGGCGTAGCGACCTCCCGCCGTCTCTCCCGTCTCCGCGAGGAGGAATCCCTGAACAACATCTTCTCCGACAACATCCCATGTTCGTCGGGGACCGGAGACCCCGTCGGTGGGCTCCGGGCAGGCCGCCGGTGGCAACCCTAAAAAGCGATTCAAATTGCAGGCAGGGCACGAGTGAGGCACGACGGAGGGGCGGAGGCGCTCTGATATATTTTAAATTATGTACACTAAAGTATATACAGTAATATTATTAACAATTTAAAAACATTATTCCCAATTAATTCTTTTTAACAATTTTAAATATCTATATATATATATATATTAAGAAAAATAATTTAAAAATATATAAAAGAAAATATTTTATAATAAAAAATATTTATAAATCACCACTGTTTTTTTGCCAAATGGTTTTCTGTTTTGAACAGTCATGTAAACACAGACTATCCAAACAGATCTCCATTTCTAGCAACCAGTTTCCAACAGCTCCATTTACAAACCTGCATTTACAACAACTTTTACAACCGCAACCGCTCTACCAAATGAAGCTTAAATGCGCAAGTGATCATGTCCATACAACACTGCTGAAAGCAATAACACAACCATAAAACTCTTGAGTGAGGTGCCATTGACAAAGGAGCAGAGATGTGGTGTTCGTCAGAGAGGCTGTGGCTACCCATAGAGGTAATAATAGTGGCTGTCCGGTGACTGCCGGAGAGGGAACATTGTTGTTTTGTGGATGGGATGAGGTGGGATGGTGTATGGAGTCTTGACTAGGGTGGGAGGGGGCAGGGAAGGGTTGTGATGGGAATCCATCGAATCATGCACCTGGAGGGGTTCGCCGCAAGGCGGGACCCACGTTCATTTATTTGCGCAGGAACACTTGATCGGATCGCCGATCGGACTCCGCGGTTGCGTCCGGTACGTTGCCGCGAGTCAAAAAACTGTATTTTTTTTTTCAGTTTATTATTGATGTATTTTAAGGGTCGAACCCACCGGCCAATCATAGCTGTTGATGGGGAAACCCTAACTTTTCTTTTCTTATATATAGGAGTCTAGAGGGCTGAAATGAGGCATTGCAGAATTTGGAGAACACTCATTTCCAGCGATCCCTCCCCGGTGCCGACGTCGTGGAACCCTAGGCGATGACTCCTAGGCCTCCGAACTCCTCCCCATGGTAACTCCTACCCCCACCTTTATTTTCCACCCTTCAAACCCCCATTCCCACCGCCAGATTCCCCTCCAAAACTCCCCACACTACCGCCGGCCTGCAGGTTCCAGCAAGCCTCCCCCTCCTTTTCCTGTACCGCCGCCTAACCATCCAGCCTCCACCCCCAGTTCCGCCGCCCCTTGATCCCCAGCCCAGGCCGCCGACATCATTGCCCTCACCCTAGTCCACCGCCGCTTCCCCTTGCCAAATCTTGCCACCCCAAGGGCCCTTTTGCCCTAGCCGACCACCCTCTCATTTCCCCTCCGTGGATCCACTATTCTAATAACCCTAAAATTCTAGATCAGTCCAGATCAAGGGTTCTAGCCCCCGATCCGTTATTTCCGCCGCTAATACTTTCCATTTTTGCCCGGATCCGCCCCTAAATAGTGAATCTACCCATCCCTGGCCCAGATCTACTTACTCGTGGCTGAATCCACCATTTTATTGCCCGTTCTCACCGTTTTTCGCCAAGGACAGCCACCGTCACCGTCGCCTTGCCACCGGTTCCATCTCTGATCGCCGATCTACACATCCGGCCCTCCCAATTTTCAGTGCCTCGGTCAGCCCTCTACTTTATGAGTTTTTTGTAGTATTGTACTCTTTGATTCAGCATTTTCACTTGGTGATTTATTTTTGTTTGCTGCGATTCCTGTTTGTAGAATTTTGTTTTGGTACTCTAATAATTTTGCAGAAGGAAACATTCGTCACGCGCTTTGCTTTGGCCCTCCGAGCGGAGGAAAGCCATTAAAATATTGCCTAAAATAAATATTTGCTTGTTCTATTTTAATATCTGTGTGGCGCTGAATTTTCATTGCTTATATTCATTCGTTGAAACATTGATCATCGCATCACATATAGGTTTGGATTAGCGTGTCACTCGTGCACTCACACCTAGCGTTGTAGGTTTGTGCACCACAAGCCTACCCCTACATCATTTTGGTATCAGAGGTCAAGGTTAGGTCATTTGCATGCTCCGTAGTGGTAGGACATTTAGAGAAACTATGGTAGAGCCTCAAGTCATCGACGACCACCCGACGAGCTCGAATTCGTGCGCCGCTTTTGCTGAATTCCAACGCCTTGTCCTAGACCATTTTGACGCATTAGGTGCCCAGTTTAACGTTGTGCGTCATGATCTTGCCGAGGTGAACCTTCGCTTAGAGCACTTAGAGAATGTCAGGGACACTCCGACACAGCGTGACGAGTCACTTGAGGACGACCCTAATGCTCCTCCACGTCAGGGCCAACGTCTGAGGGATGGTCCGCCCCCAGCAGACCGCCACCGTCGTGATATTCCTCAGCGAGCCCCAATCCCGCCGGTAAGGCAAAATCCTGACTTTGCGATAGATCATAGGCAAGTTCCGGCGCGAGATAGACCTCCCCATCAACGTGATGAGTACCATATGCCACGTCAGCCTAACCCAGAGATCGTGTGCCCCCATACGGTCGTCGTGACCATCACCAAGATGAATATTATCCCCGGGCCGGAGAGAGCGTGGTCCCCCACCCGCTCGATACGACTACGCCCATGATGATTACCCCGAGGATTATCCTGACCCACGGAGAGGAGGTCACCACCATGACATCACTCGTCGCATCCGACTCAGACGTCCCTTCGTTCGATGGTCGCCTACATCCGAAAGCCTTCAACGATTGTTTCTTGGACATGGACCACTACTTCGAGTGGTATGACATGAGTGACGAGCGTTGTGTCCGCTTTGCAAAAATAAAGCTGATTGGACAAGCTAAGGTGTTCTGGATTAGCGTCGAGAGAGCGTTGGAGCGAGATGGGTATTACCCCATCGCTAGATGGGAGGAGATGAAGCAAAGGTTGAGCGAGAAATACCTCCCCGTCTCCTACCGAGACCAGTTATTTGAGCAGTTACAGAACTTACGGCAGGGGTCTCTTACTGTTGTTGAGTACATAGCTTGCTTCGACGAGCTAGTTGTTAGGAGTGACGTCTCTGAGGAGCCTATCGCCACCGCCTCCCGATTCAAGGAGGGCCTTCGTTCTGAGATTCAGCGAGAGTTGATTTCGCATCGCCTGGAGACTGTCGACCAGATATTTCAGTTTGCTCTTAAGTACAAGCAGTACCCTAAACCCTAAAGCCTAAAGCCTAAACCCTAAACCAGAAACCCTATTCCTCTACCAATAATACGGCTCGTCGACTGTTCCTGAAAAATGCAACCAGAAGATGTGAAGGTAGCAGTACAATTTAAATCATTAGTAAGCTTACTAATTGACAATAAGTTGTAAGCTTACTGTCAATTAGGATCCTTTGGATCTGAGGTAGGGCTTTTGTGCCTGAGCTGTAGGAGAGTCATTCTCTCTGAAGTAGGATCCTTTGTGGATCTGAGGTAGGGTTGTCCTCCCAGCCTGAGTGGTAGGGCCTTTGGCCTGAGGTAGGTGATCAGTTAATCGCTGAGTTGTAGGGCTGAGAGGATAGTTATTGAACTTACGGCAGGGGTCCCTTACTGTCGCTGAGTACATGGCTCGCTTCGACGAGCTAGTTGTTAGGAGTGACGTCTCGGAGGAGCCTATCGCCAACGCCTCCCGATTCAAGGAGGGCCTTCATTCTGAGATTCGGCGAGAGTTGATTCCGCATCGCCTAGAGACTGTCGACCAGATATTTCAGCTCGCTCTTTAGTACGAGCAGTACCCTAAACCCTAAACTAGGGAAGTATGTGTAAAAGATGGTGGTGCGTCGCCAATCCTCACCTACACGAGGGGTGTGTAGGAGGCGTAAACAATTGAATAATCCCAGCACTCAAAGATCAATCCAAGTATATCAGTTAGGGTTAGAAATAGATGCATCATGCATGTATATATAATATATATGCATGTATCCCAGTCGTAAACAATTGATATCCCTGAAACTACAACAAATTAAGGACTTGCAAGCTATTTTAAGGCTGAGTACTAAAGCAATTAAACCGCCCCAGACCACCACGGTTGCACCCGCACGGATTCCGGTAGATGCGAAGGGCAAAGCCATAACCACTGATGGCCCGCGGTCTGGGGGTATTGTGTGCTATCGATGTTCGGACAGGGGACACGTGGCAGCGCAGTGCCCCACGCGGAACCTGCTAGTTGAGGGCGAGGAGCAGGATTTAGAGGAAGATGAGGGTATGGAAGAAGTCAAGGCCACTATCGAGGAAGGCTGGGAGAGTGACGCCGAGAGATCTTTATAAGTGGGAGTGATTAGACGCCTCCTACACACCCCTCGTGTAGGTGAGGATTGGCGACGCACCATCATCTTTTACACATACTTCCCTAGTGCAGGCGGCCCCTGCAAGTTGGCTATCGACAGTGGGAGTTGTGTGAACATCGTGGCCCAGAAGGAGCTTTGTTGTATGCAGGTGAAGGCAGATCCTCACCCCCACCCATATCGTGTCGTCTGGGTAGACAAGACGACGATTCAGGTCACCCAGCGTTGTCTAGTCCCGATTACTATTGCATCTTTTCAGGATAAGGTCTGGTGTAATGTTATTCCCATGGACGTCGCTCATGTATTGCTTGGCCGCCCTTGGCTATTTGATCGAGATGTCACGTGCTTCGGCCGCTCGAACACGTGTGTCTTTTATGACAAGGGGCGGAAGATTACATTGACGCCCACCCAGCCCCGAGATAAATCCAAGGGTGTGGTAGAGCCATTTGTGAGTACGAGCGCCTTGAGGCCACAGGCCACTGCATATTCTGAGGCGAGGTGAGTTTTGCGAGACAGTGTTGAGTCAGATATTATTTACGTTGTCGCCGCTACTCATGTCATTGAGGTCACCCCTATTGACCACCCACCCGCGGTGCGTCCCCCTTTAGGAGAGTTTGCGGACATCATGCCTGACGAGGTCCCCGACAAGCTGCCACCTCCACTGGACATTCAACATGCTATTGATTTAGTTTATGGGGCTTCCCTCCCGAACCTTCCCCATTACCGTATGCATCCAGATGAGCACGCTGAGCTCAAGAGGCAGGTCGATGAGATTCTCCAGAAGCAGTTCATTCGCAAGAGTATGAGTTTGTGTGCGGTCCCCGCCCTTCTTACCCCTAAGAAGGACGGTAGTTGGCGTATGCGCATCGATAGCCGCGCCATTAATAAAATCACGGTCAAGTATCGTTTCCCCATTCCACGGCTCGATGACCTTCTGGATACTATGTCCGGTGCCCAGATCTTTTCCAAGCTCGACCTCCGTAGTGGGTACCACCAAATACGAGTTCGTGAGGGAGACGAGTGGAAGACAGCCTTCAAGACCAAGGATGGTCTGTACGAGTGGCTAGTCATGTCATTTGGGTTATCTAACGCCCCTAGCACGTTTATGTGAGTTCTGTCGCAGGTGTTGCGGCCCTACATGGGCAAGTTTCTGGTAGTATACTTCGATGACATACTAGTCTATATTCAGACTCAGGCTGCTCACCTCGATCATCTGAGACTTCTCTTTGGCACTCTCCGCCAAGAGAAACTGTATGTGAATCTGAAGAAGTGTTTGTTCCTTTCCGAGCCTGTTCACTTTTTAGGATTTATTATATCGTCTACTGGAGTATCCGTAGATCCCGAGAAGGTCAAATCCATTCGGGATTGGCATGTTCCCGCAAATATTCATGAGGCTCGTAGCTTTCACGGACTTGCCACCTTCTAGGAGGTTTGTCCAGGGGTTCAGCACGATCATGGCCCCCTTCACGAGCTGTCTCAAGAAGTGCGAGTTTCAGTGGACCCCCGCAGCCACTCGAGCCTCCGAAGAAATTAAGGAGAGATTGACGACAACCCCTGTCCTACGATTGCCGGATTTTAGTCGCGCCTTTGAGGTCGCTTGCGATGCGTCAGGGATTGGTATAAGTGGCGTATTGAGTCAAGAGGGACACCCCGTTTCTTACTTTAGTGAAAAGATGAACAAAGCTAAGCAGAAATACTCGAATTATGATCGAGAGTTTTATGCTATAGTCCAGTCTCTACGTTACTGGAGACACTATCTCCTTTCCCGGGAGTTTGTGTTATATTCCGACCACCATGCACTACTCTACCTCAACTCAGAACGCAAGCTGGGACACCAACATGCGAAGTGGGTTGAATATCTGCAAGACTTTCATTATGTTCTCAAGCACCGAGCTGGTGTTGAGAACAAGCCGGCTGATGCGTTGAGTCGCCGCATATCCTTGTTGCAGACGATGACTGCGCGTGTAGAGGGTCTAGAGAGATTGATGTTGGACTATCCAACATGCCTCGATTTTGCCGAGATTTACACCGCCTTGTCCCGAGACCCACCCGACCCTGTTGAGGGATATCAGATCTATGAGGGATATCCGTACCGGGGCTCCTGCCTGTGCATTCCCCATACATCTTACCGTGATTACCTGATTTGGGAGTTGCACGCGGGCGGAGCCGCGGGCCACTTCAGGCAAGATAAATCCATAGCCATTGTCGAGGACTGCCTCTACTGGCCCGACCTTAAGAAGGACGTAGCTCGCGTTGTTTGCCACTGTCGTGTCTGCCAGACGACAAAGGGCACTAAGCAAAACACGGGTCTATACACGCCATTATCTGTCACGCACCGCCCTTGGGAGGATATTAGCATGGATTTTGTTCTCGGACTTCCCCGCACCTTACGGAAACACGACTCCATCTTCGTGGTGGTCGATCGGTTTTCGAAGATGGCGCACTTCATTGCCTGCCGCAAAACGGCAGATGCGGCTCATGGTGCATTTATATTCATGAGGGATGTCTTTCGACTGCATGGCCTGACCAAGTCGATCATGTCAGACCGCTATGTGAGATTTATGAGCAATTTCTGGAAGACCTTGTGGCATAAGACGGGCACTATTCTTAGGTTCTCCTCGGCATATCACCCACAGACGGACGGACAGACCGAGGTAGTGAATCAGAGTTTAGGGAATCTTTTGCGTTGTCTTGTAGGAGAGCATGTAGGTAGTTAGGACTTAGATCTCCCCGTTACAGAGTTTGCCTACAATAGCTCAGTCAATAGGTCTACCGGGTTGAGTCCATTTCATGCAGTATCAGGATATGACCCTAGGAAGCCTATAGACCTCGTCCCGAGTCCTTTAGAGTCGCTCCCTAGTGAGTCTGCTGAGTCATTTGCACAGCTTTTGCATGAGTTACATGAGTCGGTTCGCCGACGAATAATAACAAACAATGAAAATTATATTTACTGAAGGCGAAAAGGTAATGGTACGAATCCGCTCAGAGAGGCTCCCTTCGGGACCTGCCAAGAAGTTAAGCGTCAGACGAATGGGTTCGTACTCTGTTATTAGTCGTATTGGGACAAATGTCTACCGACTCGATATCCCGGCTAGTATGAGAATTCACCCTGTGTTTAATGTTGAGGATCTGACTTCATACTACGAACCTCATGAGTATGTGGACCCGAGCAATGGAGATACCCAGCCACCCCCACCCTCACTGTCGTTACCGTACCACCCTCATACGTCTCCACCGTCTGATGGTCACCCCAGTCCACCCACTGTTGACATCCACCCACCTGGGAATCCGTCTTCTTTGGTTTCACCGCAGACACCATCGATCGCACCGGGATCCACCCTTCGAGAGATGAGAGATGCGTACATCACAGAGATCAGATCCCATCAGTTTGTTCCCACCACGGACGGACCACGATGCCGCTACTTGGTACACTGGCAGGGCCGCCCCGACGCGGACGACACTTGGATACTACCGACAGAGTTTGATCGACTGGCCCCTTGATTTCGATCTCAGTACGATTATCTCCATTCATCGGAGATGAAGGTTTTTCAGTCGGGGGGAGTTGATGGGAATCCATCGAATCATGCACCTGGAGGGGCGCCGCAAGGCGGGACCCACGTTCATTTATTCGCGCAGGAACACTTGATCGGATTGCCGATCGGACTCCGCGGTTGCGTCCGAGACGTCGCTGTGAGTCAAAAAACTATATTAATTTATTTTTTTTTTCAGTTTATTATTTATGTATTTTAAGGGCCGAACCCACCAACCAATCATAGCCGTTGATGGAGAAACCCTAGCTTTTCTTTTCTTATATATAGGAGTCTAGAGGGCTGAAATGAGGCATTGCAGAATTTGGAGAACACACATTCTCGGATTCCAACGATCCCTCCCCGGTGCCGACGTCGTAGAACCCTCGGTGACAACTGCTAGGCCTCCGAACTCCTCCCCATGGTAACCCCTACCCCCACCTTTGTTTTCCACCCTTCAAACCCCCATTCCCACTGCCAAATTCCCCTCCAAAACCCCCCACAATACCGCCGACCTGCAGGTTCCAGCAAGCCGTTCCCTCCTTTTCCTGTACCGCCGCCTAACCAGCCAGCCTCCACCCCGGTTCCGCCGCCCCCTTGCTCCC
Organism: Platanthera zijinensis; assembly: GCA_039513925.1. NCBI lineage: Eukaryota > Viridiplantae > Streptophyta > Magnoliopsida > Asparagales > Orchidaceae > Platanthera > Platanthera zijinensis. The sequence continues at coordinate 34,119,219 of CM077088.1, forward strand.
CAGCCCAGGCCTCCGACATCATTGCCCTCACCCAGCCCACCGCCGCTTCCCGTTGCCAAATCCAGCCACCCCAAGGGACCTTTTGCCCTAGCCGACCACCCTCTCATTTCCCCTCCGTGGATCCACCATTCTAATAACCCTAAAATTCTAGATCAGTCCAGATCTAGGGTTCTAGCCCCCGATCCGTTATTTCCACCGCTCATACTTTCCATTTTTGCCCGGATCCGCCCCTAAATAGCGGATCTACCCATCCCCGGCCTGGATCTACTTACTCGTGGCCGGATCCACCGTTTTATTGCCCGTTCTCACCGTTTTCCGCCAAGGACAGCCACCGTCACCGTCGCCTCGCCACCGGTTCCATCTCCGATCGCCGATCTACACATCCGGCCCTCCCAATTTTCAGTGTCTCGGTTCAGCCCTCTACTTTGTGAGTTTTTTGTAGTATTGTACTCTTTGATTCAGCTTTTTCACTTGGTGATTTATTATAGTTTGCTGCGATTCCTGTTTGTAGAATTTTGTTTTGGTACTCTATTAATTTGCAGGAGGAAACATTCGCCGCGCGCTTCGCTTTGGCCCTCCGAGCGGAGGAAAGCCGTTAAAATATTGCCTAAAATAAATATTTGCTTGTTCTATTTTAATATCTGTGTGGCGCTGAATTTTCATTGCTTATATTCATTCGTCAAAACATCGATCATTGCATCGCATATAGGTTTGGATTAGCGTCTCACCCGTGCACGCACACCTAGCGTTGTAGGTTTGTGCACCACTAGCCTACCCCTACATCAGGTTGTCTAAGGTTGGGAGAAGGGTCTGACTGGCACTGAGCATAAGTTCCAGGGACTGGAGATATCCTGGAACTAGCCAGCTAAGGTAGGGAAGGGTCAGTTTTCAAGATATCATACCAAAGAGTCAATACCTTTGGGTTTCGGAAAAGCTTTTTCTCCAAAATCTGTAATAACAGTCAAACTAGCCTCTCCTCTTCTATTTATAATAAATCATAACTAGGGCAATTGATTGATCGTTCACGATAGTTGTCCGATGTCGTTCAATAAATCACTTAAAAATAGGAAGCATCACTCCGGATGCGATCACAAGCTTGGATCATCTATCTGATGATGCCAAATTAGCCCAGAGTAGGCCCAAAACTCCTCGGAATTTTATCACCTATCCCCATCAGTGTGCCTCCCCCTCTCCATGTAAAAAGTTCTTGGTTTAGTGAATAGGGCATTTCTCAGTGTGCCTCCCCCTCTCGAGTTTTAATGTAGCCGTTCATCTTCATGTTTCTTGAGTACCTCATTTCTTTTTCGTAACTGTTGGTCCATTTGCTACTCTCTCTTATTGTTTCCTTTGGTTATCAGGATTCAAACCATCATCACCACTTTTTCATGTGATGGAGCACATTCATTGTCAAGTTTCCCAACAAAGATGGCGTTCTTTATGCCAAGCACCTGGGCTGCCATTGTAACCAATGATCCACCTCATCCTACAGCAGTCTTCGTGAGTACCACATGCACTACAATCTTCCTCTTTAACACTCAACCTGAATTGACACCTAACGAACCCCCTCTTCAAATTTCCCTCCCCTGCTTCTGCATGCTTCACCTCACCGTAGGCCCAACCAAATATGCAAACAGAGAAACACGCGGCATCATCTTTGGACCCAACACACTTTATCAAGCGTCAATTTCACTCTCCATGATCCCTCGGGGCCTACAAACTTCCATTACACTTTACCCTCAGTTCTTCTTCCTCGCACTACAAATCCCACTGCTTCTTCCCATGCTTCCCAGCTTGTCGTCCCCATTCCAGCAATAGTCTCCCCTAGGCTGTGCTCTACCCGATGTCCCAAATCAACAACCTATCACTTCTCTTCGCCATCGTGTACAATGTTGTCACCGACTTTTCAAAGTACCACCAATTGCAAGTCCGCTTTCCTTCCCCCCAAATCAATTTTACTTCAAACTTTTGCAGCCTTTGTCGAGCCAATATTCAACCCAATACTGATGTCGTCCCTCGAACACCTCACCCATTACATGCCAAAGCATTTTAGCCCCTACTTCACACTGCCCACTGGCAACACCTGTTCATGTGCAAAATATTTTTTCCCCTTCTATTGGGCCCACAACACCAACCCCATGCCATCCCTTTCACAAAAAATTTCTACATTTCTCACCAAAAAGGTAAACTACTTAAAACCATACCCACCCACTCCCAACTTAACCCAATCCCTATTTTCTTAACATCAAAACGCACCAAGCCTTGCATCCACTCAAACCCTTATCTCCAAAATCATCCAAATTTATTATGTCCCCATAACAACCCTCGTTCCCATTTATCCAAAATCATTACCCACATTTGCACCCTTTCTCTATTAGGGCTCCACACATCCGGCCAATTCCACACCGAGTTTCCTCTATATTGTTCCAACAAAGCTTCCACGCCGTCGATGCCTCATGATAGCCCCCCTCCACACACACACTACCGCCCTGGCATTCCATGCCAATACCATCTATTGTTCATCATCCAGATTATCCGTGTCACCAACGTTGTTTCAAATATGGACAGATTTACTGACATTGTGCTCCAAATGACTCCTACCATATCAGTTTTGCCATTTCCTTTTAGCACCGTGCAAATATTGCCTTTGCATAGTCTCCCTTGCTCGATTTGTCTATTTCTTCCCACTATCTTGGAGTACTGCCTCTAGCACACTCTATTGTTTAACTTTGGAGATAGTCAATTTTTAAGAGAAGGATATCACTGCATATATGGTCCTGCGGATGTTACTCTTCCCCCGCCTCACTTCAAGAAAAGAATGGAAAGCCATCTTTTTTATTTATCTTTGCCCTTAATATAAATTAAGTAATATTTCTTGTAATGTATGCCTCCGCCTTTATAAAGATATCTTTGTGTAGTGAAAGGCTTCTCTCATGTTCTAGTCTTGGAGCCGGCTTAGTCTGCCTAGTGCCTTTGAATGCAACTTAGTGATAGCACGTCTCCCCTGATTTAATGTAATCATTCATTTTATATTTCTCGAGTGCCTCTGTCTTCATTTTTAACAGTGGTTGGCCTGAACATATGCAGGAGCAATTGCAGGATGATCTCAGGCGTGTAGACCGGCTATTTGATAAAGCACTTGAAACTGGGATCGACATAGTGGTGTGTGTCTGTGACATTACGTTAGCTTGAATTACTTCCTAATAAATCACTTCTACTATCTTGATAAGTTTGGAATAACCTACAGTGCAGGTCTATCAGTGAAGTACACATTGCTGCTCTTATTTCTTCAGGACAATATATTGCGGTTGCTTTGGTTGACAAGATTAAGTTAAGGTACTTTTTTTAGCCATCTTTTCTCTAGTAAAAGTATGCACGCAAGAAAATATAATTATCTTTAGATGTGCTCAAAATGACTTTTGGGGGATATTTAGGCTTCGTTTGGAAGAACTTATTTTCACCGGTCAAGCGGTTACGACCGCATGAACCAGTACTTAATTATGACCCGGTTCATGCGGTCGTAACCGCTTGACCGGTGAAAATAAGTCCCTCCAAACGGAGCCTTAGTCTTTCAATCTATTAATTTAGACTTGATAGATAGTTTTTTTTAATATTTAGTTGCAATTGGTAATGCAGTCAGTCTAGCCCAAAGAATGAATGCATCCCAGTTGGAAGTTCAGAGTATATGGGTGAGGCATAATTTTCTGTATTTTTTACTGTTTTAGTATAATTTTTGTCTATTTATTTTTAGTGTAATTGTTTGTGCTCATTTTATATTATATCTAGTTATACCTTCTTATATTGGTTCACAGTTAAAAAAAATGATATTAGGCTTAAGCAGATGTACTAATGGTTAGGAAATTATCACATCGCTACCTCTTCAAATAGGTTTTAGATCATATGATGTTTACCCTGATTTGATGATCCGGATGGCTTTTGGTTATGTTCGAATTTAGATCTGGTTGTTATTGAATCATTTTTTATTGTGATCCTTGCTTGAACAAAATTCATGATTGAATTTCTTACCTAAGCTGGAAGACCAAGTAGTTCATTCCTTGAACTATCAGGACCCCAATTCCCATCTATAGGGACCTCGGCCAACTTGACAGTCTACCGTAAGTAATCAGCCTCTATCGGGCCCCGGTTTAGCTCTATTGGGGCTCCATTCCAACTAGGGGCTTGAAATTTTAGGGACTGCTTCTAGGGAGCCGACAGTTCATGTCTATCAGCCCCTCTCCAACGCAAGACTCCTGCCCATAACATGTTGGGCCTATCAAGCCCGTGATAGCTATTTTGCCCTCGATACAATGCAAGATTTCTGCAACCTTAAAATTATAAGCCCATTCTGAGAGAAAGGGTGAACTAACTGTTCCAAGTACTCCAATTGTCATCCACACTAATCCAAAGATTTTTGGAGCCATCATCTAAAGGAGAAGAGGACATTCCTCAATGAGATCTTCCAACACCCTCTTCATTTTTTTCTTCCTCTTGAAGAAGAAGCCTTAAACTCCTTTGTCGGTCCTTCCGGCAGTAGATGCTCCTCCACACTACAACACCGTTGTTATAACCGATCTTTGTTCATATCTTGATCTTCTCTCAACAACTCCGAACATCATATGAAATCATGGAGGACCTAGAGGGAAGAAGGAGAAATCTAGGATCGTTTCCTTCGATCCCACTTTCCAACGTCCAACAACAAGATCATTCTTCAGGGAACAAAATAACTTCATCACAGGTGATTCGGTTTAAAGCAAAGGAAATCAAGGAGATGCTCCAAGAACTCATGGAGGATCTAACAGCCCTCGGAACCCGAATAAAAAAGCCTTTCAGATGATCCATGCTCGAATTGATGGGTTAGTAGACTATAGTAAGACGCCCACCATTCGACCCTAGCAACATTGAGCATCACCTCACCATTTTTGACCACCAGGCATGCCACCACAGGATTTTCCTGATCATGATCCTCCCACGGGAGCTCCCAACACATCTGTTGGGTGTGTGTAACCTCCACCAAGCACCAACATCCAACAAGGTAGAATCCCGACCAACGTCATAGGACTGGTTCCTACAATCAACATACCATATGACCACGAAGGACTGGGTGGAGGTCTTGTGGCATGGAGGGGAGGGGTCCAAACAATGACGACCACCCTAGCTCTTTAGGAATGGATTATGCGGGTGGGCATGGGAGGGATGTTGCGTTCTGAGCTACGCATATTGGACTTCCTTTGTTCGACAGCAAGAAAGATCCCTTGGGCTAGATCACCCATTGCGAGCAAATATTTATAAATCAACAAACACCTTGGCTCGAATGGTGATGCGAATATGCACTTTTGGACGACCTTTCTCACAACTAGGAAAGATGTCTCTCCTTTTATTAATGTGGTCGTTTAATCGTGCCTTTATATATTCTCTTTTGAAAAGTATCTTTGGTAATTTAGCTATTAAAGTGTTCTCTCTCAATAAAGTGAGTGTAGATAAGTTTTATAGATCATATTTTGAAATCTTTGTAAGCATACACACTCTCTCTATCTTGGAGAGGAAGTCTTAGAGGGAAAATTGACTCTCGAGAGCTTAGGGCGAGCCCACCTCACGAGTTTGTATCAATTTTCAGCTTTTTGTTCAATCTTTCATTCAGTTAATATCAATTAGTACGACTTGCACTCTTTACCAGCCAGTAACCATCTCTCTCCACTCCCTCTATCTTAATAAACCAGCTTTTGTGTCAATTTCCGTCCATGTCGCCACTACATTGCAAGAGAATATTGATGCAACATGTCAAGAGCTTTGGGCCGCATTTGCATCCATGACATTTACCGGTTTCAATCCTCAGCTCTAGCTTCTGACGATCCCCTCTATTAGCTCCATCAATCTCTTCATAGCTCCTCCTCACATAAACGCCCATGCCCCCAGACTTCAACCCATCTCCCCCCTCCCACGACACTTGAATCCACCTCGTCCTAAGTCTTCCTTTTGTAGACCGACCCATCCACGCACCCTTGGATGCTCATCCTAGTTGAATCCTTCACCAGATGCCAACTAAACCCATTCCCCTCTTTCAGGCGTATATTTGACCCCCTTTCCAGTTACTTGTTATGTTACCATCTCACCCACCGCTGTCCATGCCGACCAATTGCCAATCTTCGCCAGCTCTATCAATTACGACCTCCCTCACTAGCTTCATTGACTCCAACTACCTGATACGTTCCCAACGCTCTTAATTCTATCCACCCAACCCCGTTCTAACAACTCCTCGTTGTCGACCAAGCGACAGTTTCAGACTTGCTACCAACAAACCCTAGATCTGTCAACTGCAACACTGCCCAACTCTATCGATCGTAACTCCTCTCCCGTGATTTCATTGCTTCAACAAACACATGGCTCCCTTTGCCAAAGCCTGCATGCACTTCAGTTATCGCCTACCGTCCTATGTTCTCCACAATCCCCGACGTTAATAATTTCCTCATCTTTAACAGTGTCTGCACACATTATCTCCCTTCATGTGATATTCATTTAGACCTGAAAGGTGGAGGGCGCGTTTGTGAGCCCAAATGACATCACAGTGAATTCAAAGTGACCCTGATGTGTGCAAAAAGCAGCTTTATGAATATCTTTTTCAACCATTCTTATTTGATGATAAGGCTTCATGAGTCTAATTTAGTGAGCAATCGAGCATGGTACATTTCATCTAATAATTCGTCCACAATAGGAATTGGAAAATGATCCTTAATTGTGAGCAAAGCTCCGTCCTTTTAAACTAATATGACTGGTGAACTAAAACTATTGTTTATTCAGAGCCCTATAGTCGACGTAAAAACGACAAGTTTCGTCTTTTTTAACTAATATGACTGGTGAACTGAAACTAGGAGCGTTGGGTCATATAGGACCCATGTGAAGCATTTCCAGCACCTGTCGTTCGATCTCATTCTTTTGATTATGTGGATATCGTTACGGCTTAGCACTAGCTGGTGATGAATTTGGTTGTAATGGAATTATTTGATCGATAGAATGAAAGGGTGGTAAACTAGCGGGCTCTTGTGATAATAGTTGAAATTGGTCCAGTAAATGGGAAGAGTGCTTGATGGAAAATAGCTGGATGCATTAGGTAATGGAACATTGTTTGTCAATACCGAACAAATTGCCAAGGGTTGTAAAGAAATTAAACATGAGACTTGCGTTGATGAAACCAAATCCAATGACACATAATTATGGCCAATTCATGTGATGGAATCTTGAACACTCGAGTAAGACAAGGTTTGATTTGAGTAGTCGATTGTGACGGGCCCGAGGCTTTGAATCCATTGTACTCCCAAAACTATGTTCACGCCTTGGAGATCAAAAACATAAAGAGTGAGTCGGAAACTATTGTTTTGGATGAGTAGATTGTGTAAACATTTTCCTTGACAAGGTACCGAAGTTCCATTACCCATATATATTGGGAATGGTTTAATGGCTATAATAGATAAATTTAAAAATTTGACCATTCGGTTCGAATTGAAGTTATGTGAACTGCAACTCTCAACCAAAACTTTGTGGAATTGGGTGCCAATATAGGCTGCGAAGCGTAAGCTATGTGCAAGGGGGTTGCCCACAAGGGTTTGTAAGGTGACAACTGTTGGTGGGGGTGTTGTCTTCTGGTTCCGGTGAAACAAGTGTGCAATCCGCCTGCCTCTTCAGTGCCTTGGAAATATAGCAAGGTTCCTTGCCCCTTCAATGTGTGACCAAATGAGTATTTTTTTGTGCAATTATAACATAAACTTTTATCTCTACGATATTGTCGTTCGGCAAGGTGAGACGACGAATGAAATATTTGGTGAGAGTGTCGACCGTTGGTTGTTTAGATGGAGTTGGTGTGAACTGGGATGTCCAGGCAGGTGTAGGCCCGGGTTGTGATTGGAAGATACACGGACCATCATTTTACTGATCCTCACACATTCTTTGTTAAAGAGTATGCATCATGTAAATTCTTATGGGCGTTGCGTAAGCACCGAACGCCTTATGTGTGGTTTAAGGCCGGAGACAAACATACTAGTGAGGAAAGAGGGGGGAAGTCCTGGAGCACGAGTAATAGTCTTCAAATTTATTTTATATGCTAACATTGTAGTAGTGTGTTGAAGTTTAGTGAGTGTGCCTACCTGGTCGTCGTAAGAAGGTCCAAAGCGTTAATGTATAGCATCGACAAATAAAGGGAATGATAATGTGGGGTGATCCCTAAGGGTTGAATGGTACCAATCGTGAGGCCAGTTTATCTAAATGTAAAGCGAGTCTAAGTAAGAAATCTTAATGTCAGATATTATTAGCAGGATATCTTAGATGGATGCACTTGTTACTTACCTCACCGTAGGAGAGTTTCCTGCAGCAGTGGAAGACAAGAGGCGCTTCTGGTATAAGTTTGCGTACTACTTACTTCATGATGGAGGCTTGTTTCAGAATACCATTTATGGGCCCTTTACTTGGTGCATCTCGGAGGCTGAGGTTCCTCTGGTTTTGGAAAAGATATAGTCTGAGGAGTGTGATAGTCACTCGGGGAGTCGTACACTGGAGATGAGAATCTTGAAGCAAGGCTACTTCTGGCCAACTATCCAAAAAGACGTGGAGAGCCTTGCTCGGGGATGTCAGAAATGTAGAAAATATTAATTATGCATTTTACACTCCAATAGAGATTAATAGACATTGAGTAAAACGATCCTGCATTCGTTGTCAAGTGTTGTGTTTTTCTTAATTTTTCAATAACATTATTTCGTAGTGACGCACTTACATTTTTAAAATAAGAGCAACTTTATTCTAGCAAAAACTAGGTCAAAATTAAAAAGAAAAATGTTAATTTTCAAGAAACTTATGACCATTGCACAGCTTTCAGAGATTTCTCGAAAAGATTTCTCGAAAAGAACTGCCAATGTAATGTCGGTGAACAACCCCATCGGAAGTGTCTTCCTTTGAACCAACTTTCTAAGACGAAAGGCATTTGAAAATAGAAAAGGTGGATTTGATATGGCGGAGGTGAATGCGTTCAAAAATAGGGGAGATCTGTTGATTCTACTTTTTTTCACCCTTCCTCTGCTCCTTGAGAAATCAAACTTGAATTAGATAGCTTCGAGGCAGCGGAAACCAAAATTTACATATTCCAGTGAAGGGGATTCTTAGCTAGACCTATGTTGGTAGAGAAAGCAAAGAGACAAAGGATTATATATCTCCTATAAATGAATGGTTGTTACTTCCCGAAACAGGATTTTTAGAGAGAATGAGAAAAGAACCTTTACAAATCAGTGTAGACAGCGATCAAGCAGAAAGAATAAGAAACATAGATGCGCTTGTGAGTGGCACTCATGCTCCGACGTACAAAGGGAAAAAGAAAAGCTGTAAGTTTTATGCGGCAATTATCTCTGCTTCTTCAAAGCGATGTGTTGAGGCTGGAGAAAACTCCGTTTAATCAGTTGACTGTGGCCGCACCTAGTTGCTAATAGAGGTATGTAGTTGCAACCTCCACATAATAGACGGCTTGCTCAGGAGGCTATCACTGTTGCGCCTTCCTTCTTGTGCGCAGGCGTCGTCACTGCCTGGACTTCACTTCACTGACTGACCACCGTTGTTGCTAGGATTTGTCTCCAGTTTGTAGCCTGTTGCCACCGAGATAGTTGGAGAGAGGAGAGACCAGAGGGTTCTTGATGCCTCCACGGGAAGAGAGAGGGAGGGAGAGACTGAAGGAGTAAATGGTGCAATAGCGGCTTGGCGAGCATGATCGAAGGAGAAGAACAGTACGAAAATGGGTGATAGAGGGCAGATGCAAATGATACCTGCCAAGTTCGACTGAGAGCCTGAATGGAGTGGGGAAAGATGAGCACTTGGAGGGAAATGGAGGAGAGGTTGAGTGGCTTTTGTTCAGAGTAGAAGTGCAGTAGGAAACCGAGTGATAGAGGGACGAGGAAGATGATACATGTCAAGTTCCATCGATATCCTGAATGGCGTGGGGAAGATGAGCGATGGGATGGAAGCGATGTCAAGCAACTTCCAAAAGCAGATTGTGAGGGTTAGGGCGGGCATTAAAAAGGATGAATGGCTCGGCTTTGAGAAAGAGTATCCGAGGGGAGCGGGATTCAAAATTTCAGACTCCTCTTCCCATCCAACATATGTGCGTAGAGGCGCGAGGGGATGATTTTCGTGCGGAAAAAATTTAGGGGGGACACATGTCTGAGAGGAGGGTTGTTTTATATAATTTAGATAAACAACTGCCGAAGAAATGATGACCCCAAGCATTGTCTTAGTTACTGTGTTACAAACGTGCACGCCAAAGAGACGACGTGGCGGGTCTACATGCGCAGGAAGATGGCAGACACTAGCCCACCGATCGTGGAAGAGACGGTCGATGCTCGATCTACTTGATTATTTTTATTTCAATGTTGTTTTGATTTTTACTATTTGCATACTGTATTTTGTTATTTGCACCCCACTGCTATAAAGAGTGTTGTATGTTTGTATTAGGGTTTTATTTTTGGATGAATGGACTTTTTGAGTTGCTCCCGAGTTCTTCTCATTTCCTCATCTCTCTCTTCTAGCCGCCGGCCCTCCCCTTGTCGAATTCCTCTCCAGGATTGTATCATACTGGCTTCCCCCATCTAGGCATGTTTGTGGAAGTCGTCGCCGTTTTTTGTCACCATTGCCTCCCACATCTCCCTCTCTCCCATCTTTGCAGTACAACAATGAGATCAACTATTTTTTACTACGACGATTAGGACAGACGGGGGGTAAAATCCGCAAAGCAAAAAGTGCACTTAACTGATGTTCGATTGTGTTACTTTTGGATCGATAATTCGCATTATAATAGTAAAGATATTTTGATTTAGTTGTTGGCTTTGTTGATTCATCGACGAAATAGGTGTAAACAAAGCCAAATAACTATATGTTCCAATAAATTTTGGATCATAATTAGTTAAAATATTATTAGTAAGATCAGAGGTTTGATTTATACCCATGAGCAGATTTGGTCATGCTAGCGAAAAGCAAGGCCCAGTGGTTTCCTTGATAAGAAATGAATTTAAGATAATTATATTGCCTGAAAATTCACTGCAGTTATGATTACAGTTATTTCTAATTTCATATATATTTTTTATTTAACCAATGTATTAACATAATTTTAGTTTCTATTAGGATTTCCACTTTCTTTTTATCAGGTCCTTAAGTGACCACTGCATTCATGTGCCTAGTTCTATTCTAAGTAGGTTTGTAGCTAAAACCAGCTGCTCAATGAAGCCTGGCATGTCCAGTGCTACAAGCCTATATTTGGTCTCCATTATTTTTCTGATTTGAAGTACGGATCTTTCTTTCTAATTTCCTTGAATGTAGAAAGCATTCATGTTTAAACTTCTCCTTGAATAAGTTCCCTACAAAGTCATGATTTCAGTAAGGCTATATTTATGTCATGGCCACCACTGTTATTGGAATGCTGCTGACATCAGAATCATGGATTGTTTGTATCTTCTATGATGCATCTGCTTCAATATAGTATCTATGAATTGTTAGTGGTTGTCTTATTTCAGTGTTATTGTTACAAACTTCATTGAGATTCGTGGACGAAGTTGTGGAGCCGGTGGATATGGAGATCTCAACATTAGAGGGGAGCATCCCTTACTCTTCCGGAGGAAGCCAGGGCGGAAGAGAAGACTCCGGAGAGAAGGATAAATAGAGCTTTTGCCGCGGGCACTGAAGATGGGGGTTTGAAGCGAAGAACCAAACACTAAACCTAAGTATTTAGAGGGGGAGAGAGAGAGGTTGAAAAGAGAAATAACTTTCTTAGTTTCTTGCTTAATTCCCATTCTATGACCAAAGGGTTCTATAAATAACTTACCAATCACATTTTTGCAAAAGTCCTTAATATTTGGGCTACTTGAAAATAAATCAAGACTCCGATAAAAGACTCCAAAATACAACCCATAATAATAACAACATTACTCAACACGGCACCTAACTCATAATTAAAACGCGTCTTGTAATACATCATAATGAACCGACTCATATTTAAGACACTTCACATTTCATCCTTCAATTCGAGCTTGGTCCCGAGCTTGGAAGGGGACTCTAATTGTTGGAAGGGCGGTTGATGTTGTCGGGGTCGTTGCTTGCACGGAGATGGTGCCAACAAATTTGATAATTGGCACTCGCAAGGTCTAGTACTTGGGGACAAGAGGTCCACTAGAGGAGAGCTGCAAAGATTGGTCAATAGAGTGAGGCAGTGAACCAGTCAACTTGAAGGAACTCATTGGTTTCACGCGGGAGAGGAAGCTTGTAGGTGGTTGGGGAACTCGCTAGCGAAGGATCTCGGATCAACGTGTTGCGAAGAACTAGGGACAATTAATGATTGTTCGGTGGAAGGTTGTCTACATGAAAGGAGGTTTTGTAAGAGACATTTGACTCTTGTATGTTCTACTTCCTATTATTCTATGCTTTCCATCGTTCCTTCTTCTTAGGGGATCAATAGCGAGGATTTGCGTGGATGAAACAGGGAGCTGTCCATATTAGGGGAATCACACAAGCAACTTTTTTGCAGTTGTGGACGAGGGATCGCGTCACTATGAATACCAAATGTTACGAACCTTGTTGAGATTCATGGTCTAGTTGAGTAGTTGGTGGATTTGGGGGATCCTCAACCCTAGAGGGGAGCACCCTTTGACTCTTCTAAAGGTGGTCGTAGGCGGGGATGATGTCGACTGGGGCCTTTGCCGCAGATGCTGGAGGCGGGGGCTCGAGTGGGAGCTCCAAACTCTTAACAAAACTATTGGATGAGGAAGAGGTGGAACTAAGTGATAAATTTTTTGCTTTCTTTTTTCATAGTTCAAAGGCCTTTAGATATACTTACCGTGTTATATTTGCAAGAGGCCCCTTAACATTTAGTTAAAAATACATCAAGATTCAAAAAATACAATCTATAATAATAACAATATTACTCAACATGATACCTAACTCGTAATTAAAACACGACTCATAATACACCACCATAATGAACCGACCGTTTATTAAAACACGTAGCAGTTATTTTGATGTCAATGTTATTGTATATCAATTTTATCACATAAATGTATACAAGTAGTTTTGCATAGGATTCCTCAGGGTCGACAGCTCCCCCGCCGCTATACATCTCCAATGCACATTGTGACATTAAGCAATGCCCAAATGTGTGTTCATCACCACAAATGCGCATTGGGGATGTTGCTGCTCCGGGTGAGAGGGGGCGGTATTGAGAACGAGAGAGGGAGAGAGAGAGAGAAAGAGAGGAGGGAATAGGAGAGGAGATTAGGGTTAGAAATTAGAGGAAGAGAAAAACATACATTCATCCAAGATGGTTCAAACGAGTACAAACGCTCCCCCTTTATAGTAGCGGGGTGCGAACAGAGAGGCAAATACTTCGCCGAAAATAAGTGCTAGAAATAAAATACAAATGCCAGAATAAATGCTGAAATAAAAGATATGACGCGGCTATGCCGCGATTTCCTCCGAGCACTTCTTGTGGCCATGCGATGAACGCACCCTACGCGTGTACACTTGCCATTTGGGCTCGTCGTCGTGCAGTTTTGTAACAATGTCGTCGTCTGGAAAATATGTCTTGTCCTCAAGACAGTAATCGGCGAACTGGTTGCGGAAATCATCTCGGGGAAACCACATCGCGTATGAGTCGGGGAGACCGGTCCAAGTCACAAGAACCTCCTCTGATGTTTGGTCCCCCGGAATGCGGCATCGGTGATCGAGGATCAAGGCGGGGTAGCAGGGCGCCTCTCCGGAAAGGTCAAAGTCGGCCAGGAGATGATCTGTGGTGGCATGCTCGCTCACCACACGTCGTAGCTGCGAGACATGGAATACCGGGTGGATGCATCTCCCGCTTGGGAGGCAAAGAGGGTAAGCGAACGCCCTGATGCGGGCGAGGACCTCAAAGGGGCCGAAGAATCAGGGAGCCAATTTTGGGCACGGCCGGCGGGCCACCGAGAGCTGTCGATAGCGGTGGAGCTTCACGAAGACCTTCTCTCCTACTTTGAAGGAAAGGTCCCAACATTTCTTATTGGCGAAGGAAACCATCTTCTGTTGGGCCCGTTGGAGGTGGTACTTCAAGTGATCCAGAATGGTGTCCCTGTCACAAAGAGCGGTGGCCAGGCTCTCCACCAGGCATTCCTCTGGTAGGTGGCATACGATGGAAGGGGGAGGCCGTCCGTAGACGACCTCAAATGGGGTAGTGCCGACCGCCTGGTGATGGGCGGTGTTGTACGAGTATTCGGCCCACCCGAGCCACTTGGCCCAGCTACGCGTCTACTCCCCCACGAAGTAGCGAAGGTAAGTCTCCATGCACCGGTTGAGGACCTCCGACTGGTCGTCGGTCTGGGGATGGTATGCTGAACTCATGCAAAGTCGGGTGCCCTGTAGGCGGAACAGTGTCGTCTAGAAGGTACTCAGGAAGATCGGGTCCCGGTCGCTTACAATCGATCGAGGAAACCCGTGGAGGCGCACAACCCCTTGGATGAAGTTGTCGGCGATTGTGGTTGCAGTATATGGACGGCGGAGGGGAATGAAATGGGCATACTTCGAGAGTCGGTCTACCACGACCAGGATGTAGTCATGACCCTGAGAGCGGGGAAGTTGTGTGATGAAATCCATGGCGATGTCGTCCCACACGCGGTCAGGAATCAGGAGGGGCTGAATTAGACTGCCCGAAAAAACAGCTTCGTACTTGGCCATCTGGCAGATGAGGCAGACGGTCACGAAGGCTTTGACCTGAGGAACATGTGAGGCCAATAGAGTGAGGCTGACAACCGTCAGTATGTATGGTAAGCACCGACGTGTCCCCCCGTCGCAGAGGCATGAAATTCAGCCAATAATCGTGGAATGTTGGGGGAGGAGGGAGCGAGTACGAGGCACCCCTTGAAGAGCAGGCGGCCGTCCACACAGGAGTAAGGTGGGTGGGCTATGGCGTCCGCGAGGAGTGCTTTCCGGATCCCGTTGAGCGTCAGGTCCGCTTCCACTTCCTGTTGTAGGGTGTCCGCCTCTTCCCAGACCGGTCGGGAGATAGCTGCAAGTATGGGGTTGCGAGAAAGAGCGTCGGCCGCGCGGTTCGCCTTCCCCGTCCGGAACTCGATGTTGAAGTCATAGCCCAATAACTTGGCCACCCACACCTGCTGGGCGGGTGTAGCAATCTTCTGCTGCAGTAGGTAACGGAGGCTATGGTGGTCGGTACGGACCACAAATCATCGACCCAGGAGGTAGGGCCTCCAGTGCTGGACTGCGAGGACAAGGCCCATGAGCTCGTTCTCGTATGCTGATCGGCTGCAGATGGTATCCGAGAACGCGCAGCTGAAAAAGCCGCCAGGCGGACGACTTGCATGAGTACGGTCCCCACGCCGACGCCTGACGCGTCACACTCCACGAGGAAGGGCTGGGAGAAGTCCGACATTGCTAACATCGGGGCACGAACCAGGGCTTGCTGGAGAGCGACAAAAGCGGCGGAGGCCGCCGCCGACCACTCGAAGGGGCCCTCGGCCGACTTCTTCAAGAGCTGAGTAAGGGGATGGGAAATCGTGTTGTAGCGCTGGATGAACCGTCAGTAGTATCCTGTCAGACCCAGGAACCTACGAACATCGCAGAGGGACGATGGGGTTGGCCAATGGAGGACCTCCTCGATCTTGTCGTTGTCCATAGTTGACTCCTGCAGCAGAAATGGTGTGCCCTAAGTATCACACCTCCGTAACCCCAAAAGAGTACTTGGTTGGGTGGAGCTTGAGGTGGTGGTGCCGGAGTATCCAACGTCTCACAGAGATGTTGTAGATGCTCCTGCCAAGAAGATTTGTAGACCAAGATGTCATAAAAAAACAAGTACGTGATGGCGAAGTATCGGGCGAAAGATGTCGTTCATCGTGGCCTGGAAGGTGGCCGACACGTTGGTCAGGCCAAATTGCATAATCAAGAACTCGTAGTGGCCATCATGGGTCCGGAAAGCCGTCTTGGCGACATCGGCCGACCGAACGCGAATCTGGTGGTAGCCCGCTTAGAGATCCAGCTTGGTGAAAACGGTGTTTCCATGGTGCTCGTCCAAAAGCTCCTGGATCACCGGGATCGGGTACTTGTCTGGAACTGCGTCCTTGTTGAGCTCCTAATAATCCACGCAAAAGCGCCAACTGTCGTCCTTCTTCCTGACCAAAAGGACCGGGCTGGAAAAAGAGCTTGCACTGGGGCAGATGAGGCCCCCCATCAACATGTCGCGTCCCAGCCTCTTGATCTCGTCCTTTTGCATGTGCCCGTAGTGGTATGGTCGGACCGAGACTGCTGACACCTCAGGATGAAGAGGTATGGCATGATCGTGCGGCCGAGCCGGCGGCAACCCGGATGGTGCAGTAAAACGATCCGCAAACTCGGATAGGAGGGCCTGAAGGTCCAAAGGTGGTGCTGAGGCCGGTGGGACGGCGCCCGAGATGGGCCAGAGACAAGCCGAAAAATCGACGTTCGCAGTCTGCTGAATCGCGCGGACGGAGACGGGGGAGCGAAGTAGCGCAGCGTCTCCCACAAGGCAGCACTCCCGACCGTCCTGGAGGAAGCACATCGCCATAGTCCCCCAGTTGACTCGCTCGTCGCCCAATGTGCAGAGCCATGCAACTCCCAAAATGACGTTAATCCCGCCAAGGCCGAAGACATATAAGTCTATCGTCACCGAGTAAGGGCCCACTAAAAGCGAGACGGTCGGACAACGGCCCTGGATCGAGCGGCGACGACCATCGCCCAGACTGACAGTGAAATCTAGAGAAGGTTCCATCGGAAGACGTAGCTGCTAGGCTAAATGAGAGGAAAGAAAATTATGACTCGCCCCACTGTCCACCATGATGACAATGTGGCGGTCGTCCAACTTGCCCGCCAGCTTCATGGTTTGGGGCCTGAAATGCCGCCCACAAAAAAGCATGAAAGCTCCAAATAGTGAAGTCCTGCGTCAGTGGCAGTCTCTGTGGTGTCCTCCATCGTGATCTCGAGGTTTTCAAAGTCCACCAAAAGTAATCTCTGGCTCGAAGTCACCGATGATGACATAGAACTCCTTGACCACACAGATGTTGGTAGGAGAATAGGGCTGACGACAACAGAAACACATCCCTTTGAGGCAGAGGTCGTCGAACTCGCGGTTGGAGAACCGCTGAGGCGGGGCTAGACGGTCTGGCCTTGCGGCCGGACGGGGCTGAGGGGCCTTGGGCTCCGGAGTAGCGGTCCTCCATGGTCAGTCGCCTGGCGGAGGCCCACCTGGAATCGGCGGGGGCCGAGGGGACAAATATGCTTCTACAAGGCGGACCATGTCGAGGGCCTCGAACACCGTCCGAGGGTGATGGGTGCGGAGCCGGGACCGTATGTTTGGTCGAAGGCCTTGCATGAAGAAATCGAGATAGTGATCCGGTGGCAGGCCCGGAATATGAGTGACGAGGGCCACAAACTCATCGATGTAGTCATCCAGCGCACCGGATTGTCGTACCCCACACAGTCTTTTGATGGCGGAGCTGGAATAACGGATGTCATAGCGGCGAATCATTTCCTGCTTGATTTCCGACCAGGAGATGGTCGGGTTGGTCTGGCGGAACCATCGGGCCCAGTGGAGGGCGGAGCCATCGAGTCCGACGACGGCGGTAGAGGCCTTGTCCTGCTCGGATGTGTGGTGGAGATCGAAGTATTGTTCTGCCTTGGCGATCCACCCAATCGGGTCTACTCCGGCGAAGGTGGGAAGATCCAAGGCAAGGGCCAGGTGACCGGGGGGAAGAGGGGGTGCGGCGTCCCCGATGTGCGGAAGTGGTTCCCCCCAGGATTCGTGGGGGTGACTGGGCACGCGGATCCACTGGCAGAAGAGACAGCGAGAGGTTGTAACGCATCAAGCTTTGCGTGGATTGCGAGCAAGGAGGCATGCAAGGAGACCACGATGGACTCCTGGGTGCTGAAGCGGCGTAGGAGGGCCTCGTTGGCATCCTTCGATGGAGCCTCGGCGGTGGAACGGGTGTTCGGTGTCATGGCCACGAAAGGAAGGGCGGCGCAGCGCGGGCTGTAACGCGGCAGAGGCACTGCGGCCTGTTGCGGTTGTGGACGGTGTGGTGCGGCTAGGGGGCGCGCGGCAGAAGTGGCGCCGCGCGCGCTGGGCAGCGGTCTGGACACGACGCAGAACAGAGGTGCGGGGCGCGGTGCAAGGCAGCGACGCGGGAGCGGTGCGGGTTGCGGACTTGGCGCGGGCTTCGTCTAGCGCTGGTACTCCGACGGCCTGCGGTGGCCGGCGGACGGGCAGGTCGGACCAGTTTGTTGCTGCTCCGGGTGAGAGGGGGCGGCGTTATTGAGAACGGGAAAGGGAGTGAGGGAGAGAGGGGGAGGGGGAGAGGGTGAGAAATTAGAGGAAGGAAAAACATACATTCATCAAAGATGGTTCAAACAAGTACAAACGCTCCCCCTTTATAGTAGCGGGGTGTGAACAGAGAGGCGAATACTTCGCCGAAAATAAGTGCTAGAAATAAAATACAAATGCCAAAAATATAAATGCCAGAAAATAAATGCTGAAACAAAAGATATGACGCGGCTATGCCGCAATCTCCTCCGAGCACTTTTTGTGGCCATGCGATGAACGCGCCCGACGCGTGTACACTTGCCATTTGGGCTCGTCATCATGCAGTTCTGTAACGGGGGACAACGAGTGTCGGTGGTAGTCATTGTTGGGGCGGGGGGAACACCATACCAGATTGCTTGTATTATTAAAAAGTAATCAAAGGTTATAAATATGATTAATTACATTGTTTATTATAATAATGTATATATTTATATAAATAAAAGTAATCAATGTTTTAAAAAAGTTGCTCATCAGGTGTCGGGTGATCATTTAGGCTCCGTTTGATACAATGTTGGTTGTCATGAACCTGGGGGTTAAATTGTCATTTCTTAACGCCCACCTAAAGAACTTCATCCACTTTTATGTTCAAACTGATGATGTTTGTTAGGTGATTCTTAACAAATGATGGTTTAACTCATGTGTTTACGACCGCCACCGCCGTGCCAAACAGAGCCTGAGTAGAACAAGTGATTGCCAGGCCATTTTTTTTATAATAAATAGAGCTGCTTTGTGATCGTCATTCGAATTCAAAACATGCTTGATTTGGGAGTGGATATACATAAGAGCAGGAAGAAAATAAAATAATTTTAAAATTCCTTGCAAAGATTAAATTAATGGTTCGAAAAGCTGACTTTTTTCAATTGCATTTTATGTGTGAAATCATTTTCTTGTTAATACTGATTTTTTTTTTATGTTTGAACAGAATATTATTGATTAGTTACATACAATTAGCAATGAAGAGTGCATTCCTTTTTTAAAATTTTGAACTTAGAAAGCAAATAATGCTGAATATTTCAAATATATTTGAAAGCAATTAAAGCTGTCTGTGAATGGATCATAGCAGAGTTCCAGAGGGCATTGTTCCTCTTTTTGGCCAAACGGCTGCCAACCACAGTTCTCCTGCCCCAACCGTTGGAACTCTTCTTTTCAAACACCTGCGCTAGAGGTCCCCTCCCACCACTACCCACAGTGGTGCAACCTCACCTGGCTCCCTCCTCCACCGACATCCCTGTTGCCATTATCATCGCTGCTGCTCTCGCTCCCTCGCATCCCGCCGTCACTTGTCTACCGTGGTTGACATGGTCTAGCAACTACATCATCACCCTTACTCAGTTGCTCTATTTTTAGTACCCGACCAGAAGTAATGTCACAGCTTAAAATACAGAAAATTGTTACGGGAAACTCCTTCAATGGTCGTCCTCAACATCTCTTCAACTGCTATCTCCGGTGGTTGCTGTGGGGATGAGGAAAAAATCTAAAAAAAAACTGAAACAGAAAGGCTGTCATGGAGGGCAAAAACGGAAAGGCCAAAAAATCCAGCGACATGGAAGTTCTGGCTTATAAGTAATGTAGTTGTTATCATAGTGTAATGTAATTTTTCTGGAGATGTTGTGACATCTAGGCTCTATTTGTTTGGGCGTTTTGTTGCTCCGTTTTGAGCAAACGCTGCCGGAAGGAGGAAAAACAAATGAACCTCCGGCGGCGTTTGCTCCGTTTCCACCCGCTCCTCTTGAGAAACGCCCTCAAAAAGCTCCGTTTGGAGCAGCCACCTCCCCCCTCCATTTCGAACACTCCGTTTCCACCCGCTGGATCGACCCGCCACCGCCGAACCAAATGAAGCCCTAATGTCAGCCTATCTTGGCAACGCCTAAGCGCAACTCAAAGAGGACATACTAGTCAGTCATATAACACTATTTAAAGATGTTAGCAAACAGAACACCTGAATTCTTTAAATAAAATTGCACAACCTTACAAGTATAATATGAGTTGGGCTGCATAATTTTGTAAGTCTAGTATGAGTCGGCTGCCTAACCTTGGAAGTTTGGTATGAGTAGGACTCGTCCTTAGTATCTTCCTTCTTGTTCATTATCAATTCTCGCATTTGTTTTGAGCTGATAATTTTTTTCTTTCATGGAAAAATACTTTTCTTGGCGATACTTATCCTTTTTAATTGTTCATACTGTTTAAATTTGTCTATATAGATGTGTTCATGACCCCCTCAGTTTTGGATTTGATCAATCATATGGCTTATTTCAGGGCATTTTATTGTCATATGTGGGTACGATGCAGAAACCAACGAATTTGAAATAAGAGACCCTGCCAGTTCTAGGTATCCTGTTTCTTTATTCATGCCTTTTTACTATAAATCACTGTACTGAAATATGGCTTATTTCAGGGCATTTTATTAGAAAGTTGACCATTGCCCAAAAGGAAAGACCTCACCGAAGACATGTGGAGCTCACCAATTTCTTGACAATTTAGTGCATCAGCTCGCTGGTGAGCTCCTCCCAAGCTTGCCCGCAAGCCCACCCGGTGATCTTAAACTTGCCTGCAAACCCCCTTCCTCGGTGTGTGGAGCTCCTCCATAGCTTGCTAGCGAGCTCGCTTTGCGGTCTCCAGCTCGTCCGCGTGCCTGGCTCTGGCGGCCTCGCCCTCAGCAAGCCCAGCTCTAGCGACCTCGCCTAAGGTGACCTGTTTCAGCTCGCCAGCTTCTGATGCTCTCCATAGTAAGGTCGTCCGGGAAACATGTATCTCATATCCAACATAGGTGGGGAATGGCTATCCGTAAACCAGACCCCCCATCCTGGACTGCCTATAAATAGGCCCAAGCAGATGGAACACTGACCCCCCCCCCCCCCCCCCCCCCCCCCCGCACCCAAGGTTCTGTTATCTTCAGTTTTGCCTCACTTGCGCCTAACTCAGCTTTATCTTTCAAAGGGGAAGTTTCTATAAACTTTTGGGTGTGTGACGGAACCTCCTCGCTGCAACACCTGGGTCTTGTTTGTAGGCAATGCAAAGTTCTTTTCTTTTTTCTTTAGCTTCTTCTAGTTTTATTTTACCTGGGTCGACCATTGGTCTGGTAACCTTTGGTAACCCCTAGGTCCGAACTTTGTGAACCAAATTTCTCGGTTCCAACACTTTGGTGTGGTGAGCGTGAGTCATGATCAAAGGAGGAAACATCTACTGTGCGATCTCATGGCGAATCGTGGCGGGAGAGAGTTAGAGATCGTCAACTCGTGAGCTCTGAGTAAGTTCGTCATCCAAGCTGACCTCACGAAGTTCAAATAGGGTATGATAAAGACGTTGTGAACTCTTTTCGCGCCTAGTGCTGAAATCGCAGTAGCCTTGCCGCCAGTCGTCACCTCGACAGAGGATGTCAAGCCGTCCAGGCGACCTGGGAAAGAGGTTGTAACCCATCTGGAGGAGGAACGACCTCAGTATAAGCAAGCCCAGTACGTGGCCCTGCTCATTCGTTGCTAGCTCGGCAGATCGGCTCGGCGAGCCCGTTTTGCAAAGAAGTTTTGAACGCGCCTTTTTCGGAGGGGTTTCACAAGCCCGTTCTTATCTAACTATATAAGGAAGGATGGCTCCCTCCACCATATGTTGTGTTTCGAGGACGTTGTTTCCATCTGTAGCATGACATATATCTTCAAGTGCCAGTTTTTCACAATCACCTTCAAGGGGAAGGCCCGGAACTGATTTAACCAGTTGTCGACGAGCTCCATCTACTGCTTCAAAGATCAACGTTGTGGATTGATGCTGCGCGACGTCAAAGAAGAAGAAAGGGGCCTATGACTCTATTTCTTCTTAAGCAAGGGCCTCGGGAGACACTGAGGAACTACATCGATCACTTATAGGAGGAGGTTTTGGGTATCCAAGAGGTGGATAGCTTCACTTTGTAGCTCACACTTACGAATGACTTGCAAGAAGGGCTGTATAAGATGGAGGTGGGGCAAGATCCCCATGTTTCTTTTGAAGACCTCATTAATCACGCGGGATGGTATATTGAGGCAAAGGCCACCAACAAGAGTTTAATGGCTCCTTTGATGAGGCTGCCAAAGGCAGAGGAGTTGAGTACTTCAGGAGGAGGTATGAGGCGGGAAGATGCTCGTCGGCGGGGCGGAGAGTTCACAAGGCCAAGATGTATTCTGGAACCCAAGGAACTTGAGAGGAGGTTTCAAGCCCTGGTCAACAGACCTCCTTAGAGGCCAGCAGGAATGAGATCATGACTGTTCAAACCTGATTAGCATCACACTATCGAGCATCAGGCTCGCTTCAACGCGCCAGAAAGGCGTCAGGAGATCAGGAGGCCCTACAGGTCTCCTCCTCAGGAGGCGATGACAATAGTTCTCCTAGGCTGTCAACAGTGGAGGAGGGTTCCTGATCAGAGGCATTAGAGGGAAAATGCAGTCCTTTACTGTGACTTCCATTAGGTGGAGGGGCATGCCACTTCGGCTTGCCCGGAGTTCCTGGAAGCGAGGAGAACTGCAGGAGTAGGAAGAGATCTCAGAATGGTGTGGGAGGATCAACAATATGATGTGGTGGACGGGAGTATTCTTTCCCCGGCCCCCACTCGGGGAAGATGCGAGGTGCGGGTCGACTTCGGGACTCGAGGAAGAATCAACTACATCCACAAGAAGAGCCTTCACAGTATGTACAAGAAGAATATTGCTTTGACAACTCAAAGACCTCCCCCTATTGGAGACATCATGTTCTCGGCAGAGGACATACCGAAGAACGAAGATTTGTTCCATGATGTCATCGTCGTCCAGGCAGTGATCGAGAAATTTACTGTTTCTCCGGACGCTCTGAACAGTTATTATACGATCTTCGGGAAGACGCTCATCAACGCCTTCCATTTTTCACCAGTTCTTGAAGTACAATATGAGGGGGGGGGGGGTGCAAATCCGGATCAGAAGCGATCTGAAGGTTGCCCGAGAGTTCTACCTAAACACCGTCAATACCATCGACTGGAGGGAAGAGGCGAAAGAGGTTGAAAGTGCACTAGAAGGGATTCCACTCCTAGAAGTTGTTGAGGAGGTGATAGAGGTAGAAGTTGTTGTGGGCAGGAAGCTTGGAAGTTTCAAGGTCAGTAGAGTGATGGCGAAGGAGGACAGGGAAGAGCTCGTTGAATGCCTTTAGACCAACATCGATGTCTTCGCATGAAGCACTGCAGACATGTTGGACATTGATGCTAATGTAGATTTTGATCGCCTGAATCTTTGATCCTGAGACCTGTCCTATCAAACAGAAGAAGAGGGCGGTGTTATGATGCGCGGCAGCCCGTGTTGGGGCCCACAAGTCCCAATGTCGTCTACTTGCAACGGAGGCGTGACTTCACATTCCGTCTTATTATGTGTTGGGTTTTATTTTTATTGTCCGGTTTATTTCCGCATTTTGCTCATATGTCGTAAGCCCAAATGAGGGGATGTTTGTGAACCTACTTAATTGGATAACTAGGCCTTGGTTTGTTATGCAAGAAATTAAATCCAATCTCTCTCTCTTACTTTCCCTCTTCCTATCTCTCTAATCCCCCCCCCCCCCCCCGACGGAACTCTTCCGTATTCCCGACCCAACCGCATCCCACAACGCCCCGATTCCCCTCTTCTGTTGATTGAAGCTCATCGCCGCTCCTCCTCCCCACCAGCCATAACGCCCCCTCTGGCGCACCCTCCTCCTCCGAGGCCGGTCACTAGATCTCAAAGGCAAGCTCATAACAATCTGGTATTAGTTGCGTTATAAAGGCGCACGCCTGAGGCGCAGGGCGCATTCCCTTACGTCTCAGCATGACTTAGGCGGAAGATGTGGCTGAGGCGCGCCCAGGCAGACCCGAGGTGCATTTGAGCCGCACCAAGACGCCCAATTCGCTGAAATTCAACCAATTCACTCAATTTCAGCGAATTTGGCACCAAATTCACTGATTTTATTTTTTATCCCATTTTTGCGCCTCACGTGCCGTAGGCGCGTGCCTGCGCCTAGGCTCCAGGGACTCTTTGTCGAGCCCATCCGTGAGGAAGTACAAAAGCTGGTAGACGTAGGTTTTGTGTCTGAGGTCCAGTATCCTTGTTGGATGTCCAATGTTGTAGTGGTTATGAATTTGGAGGGAATTGACGCATGTGTATCGATTTTTCTCTGTTAAATAAAACATACCCTAATGATTGTTATCCTCTATCTCGAATCGACGCGATGGTTGATTCAGCCATCGGTTTTCTGTTATGAGTTTTTTTATGCATTTTTAGGATATCATCAAATCTGGATGCATCTCCCACGACATTAAGAATGTTTCCTTCATAACTGACGATGAGTGCTACTGTTACAAGATGATGTCGTTTAATTTAAAGAACACGGGTACGACTTACCAGAGGATGATGGACTGGGTCTTCAAAGACCAGAAAGGGCAGAACTTAGAGGTCTACGTGGATGACTTTATGATCAAAAACAAGTGTGTACGAGAGCACTCGATGGACCTGGCGGGACTTTCGCAATGCTGCGGAAGTACAAAACGAGGCTCAACCCCGCTAAGTGCATTTTTGGAGCTCGCATGGGGAAGTTCTTGGGACATCTCTTCACTCCAGTAGTAGCGGAGCCAAACCCCGACAAGTTGAAAGTTATCATGGTGATGACCTCTCCCAAGAATACCAAAGAGGTGGAACGACTGACTGGGTGGCTCATTGGTTTGAAGTGTTCCCCTTTCTTCAGAACACTACACGATAGCCATAAGTTTGAGTAAACCGCTGAGTGTGAGTCGACCTTCCAGAACCTTAAGCAACTGTTGATGTAAGCTCCTCTGGAGGGGCAAGACCTCTTTCTTTACTTGGGAGTTGGAGCTAAGGCACTCAGCTTAGTCTTGGTTTGACAAGAGGTGAAGCGCAAGTTTCCAATCTACTACATGAGTAGAGTTCTTCGGAAAGCTAAGCTACGATATCCAATCTTAGAGAAGCTAGCTTATGCTTTGAATATTTCAACAAGGACATTAAAGCCATACTTTCAGGCTCACGCCATCAGAGTTGCGACTGATCACCCTCTGAGAAGCATCTTAGAAAAAATGGAGCATTCAGGTTAGCTTGTGAAGTGGTTAGTTGAGCTTATTGAGTTCGACATAGCCTACATGCCTCAGATGACGATCGAGGCACAGTCGTCACAAATTTCCTGGCTGTCTTCTCCTCAGAAGGAGCTATCCAGGAGTTAGAAGAGTATGTCCTTTGGCAAATGTTCGTTGATGGGGCTTCTGACAAGAATTCTCTCACGGTAGGAATGGTCTTAGTGAGCCCGCATGAGACTAGGATCGAATAAACTGTGGAGATCCTCTTACCGGTCACGAACAATTAAGTTGAGTACCAAGCCGTCATTATTGTCCTTCGTTTAGCCAAGAAGTTGGGAGTCCATGACATTCGATTCGTTGATACTCGCATCTCAGATTCGTGGAGAGTTCGAGATGAGGGAGCCCATTTTGCAATAATGCCTCTTGAAGGTTAAGGGGTTGATTGGCACCTTTCAGTCCTTCTATGTACAACTTTTTTGCTTCGTTGCAGTTGTTGTCAGCGCAACAGTTAAGAACCATCACCTCTCTGTGGTCGTTTGTTGTTTGGGGAATGGATCTGGTGGGGCCTTTCCCTTAAGCTAGTGGCCAGGGGAAGTTTATTTTGTTAAAGATTGATTACTTTGCCAAATAGATAGAGGGCGAAGGCGTTGACGAAGACTACATCTCAAGTAGTGACAAACATCATTTGTGGAATATCGTATGCAGGTTCGGCATACCTCAGACCATTTCACAGACAATGGTTCTCTGTTTGCTAGTTCGAAACTGGAAGAGCTCTGCAGGCAGATAAGGACTAACTTACGCTTCGCTTCCGTGCATCTTCTGCGAAGCAATGGTCAAGTGGAGAACAAGCTCATTCTCAACCTCTTGAAAAAGAAGGTTGAAAATGTTCGAGGCAAATGCGTAACATCCCTCTGCTCTTGCTCAACAAGCTCAATCGAGCATTTCTTCCCCCTTGTCAGAACCCTGGGTCGCCGAAAAACCCAAACTACAATCTCGCCACCTCTGCGACCCTCCAATGGCCAACCAATCAGGCCCCTCCCGAGTTCCCCTAGCACAGGTGGAACCTCTTCCCCTCCTCCTTCCTTATCTTTCTGACTTGCCGCATGCGCCTCCCGGCGGCCGGAGCGCCGCCGGTGCCACCCGAGCCTAGCTCCTAGTCAGGTGGTGTCCGCGCGTTGTAAGCCTTGCCCAGCGCCGGTGGTGGCGCTGGGAGGGTGTTACACCATCGGGGATAACCATCCCCGGCGGCAGAGGACTGTGGTGCTGCCGGAATTCACCGCTCCGGCGGCACCCGAGGAATAATACCTCTCTGTTTTGATTTTTTCGGCGATGGATGGCGGCGCCAGGCCGCCAGGCCACCGTCGAAGGAAAGCCCGACCCTCGGCGCGCTGGCCGAGGGTGGTACCATGGCCAGAAAGCCACCAGAGAGGTAGGGCGGCGCAACATCGCTGGGAGCAGAGCAGCTGTGCCACCCCGCTCTCAGGATGAGTAATTCCGGCAGTGGACGACGGCGCCAGGCCATCGGTCCACTGCCCAGAAGATCGTTGGCCCCCGGTGAGTCGATCAGGGGCGGCGTCGACGTGATGCAGCTGCCGGCCAGCGGTAGCAGAGCCCATCATCACTCCGCACCGCCGGCACGATACAGCTACCGTCTGATCTTCTTGATGAAGATCAGACGACCGCGTTTCCATTAAATTACATGCCGCCATTGTTTTCTGGACCCCACAGCGGTTCCATGCCTGATCCGCTATGGGGGCAGATGGATACTTTTCTTTGTCTGACTCAATCTCAGCCACATGATTGTTTAAAATTGGTTATTTGCAGACCAGAGTATAACAGAAACTTTGAGAATTTTTTGAGAAAAATCTAGGCTCCTAGGAAAAAAATTTTGAACATGAAAGTTGTTCCCCTTGATGAGGGCTATCTGCACAAAAATTTTGGGAATTTTGTGAGTTGATTTAGTATTTTTAAAAACCTAAATAAGAATTATTTGGCCCAACTATAGACCCAAAAATGTTTGAAATTTTTTTTGAAAAATTTATAGGCTCTTTTTAGGCCCTCTTTGAGGTTGTGTAAAAATTTGGGGAATTGGGATAAAAATTAAAGATTTTCCAATTTCTCGGAGCCTAAAGTCGCGCTTTGAAATCGATATGTCCAAATCCTTTGGAAAGAGAAAATCGGCACGCTCGACCGTATTTTAATTTGAATGTTGAGTTCAGATGAATAATCGACGAGGGATATCGAGACGAGATTCCAAGCTCTGAGTGTTATGAGGATTTTTGCAAAATCATTGAGTGCCTCGTTTTTAAAATAACTCTCGAAAATTTTGGGTAAACTTGGAAGGTGAAATACCCAACCTCGTCTCGGGTGAAGAATTTTCCCCACGTTTGGAAATGATTTTCGAGGTTGAAATTCAAGGAAGAATGTGTTCTTTAACAAGATGCTCAGTTTTGATCCAACACGTGCTAATAAGTTGGTGATTATTCATGAATGAATAATAAAGTTGTAATCTATAATAAATTTCTCTAATCCGATTAAGCCGTGATTAAAAGACGCAATTGAACTAATATCAGATCTTAATAATGAGTGAAACTCAAAAGAAGCTTCCTAAAAACAGAAATGGAACTGAACTTGTCTCCTATGAACGGAGTTGGAACTGAACTTACCTTTTATGAACGGAGATGGAACTGAACTTGCCTCCTATGAACGGAGATGAAACTGAACGTGTCTCCTATGAACGGAGATGGAACTGAACGTGTCTCCTATGAACGGAGATGAAACTGAAGTCTCTTGAGAACGAAGTTATTGGACTACTAACCCTTTTTCTTTATTTCTTTATTCCAATCTTGCACTGGTCCAGTTCCTTTTATTACTTTCAGTTTAGTACTTTCCTTTCAGTACTCCAGTCTTGTACTGGTTTTTTATTACTTTCAGTTCAGTACTTTCTTTTCAGTACTTCAGTCTTGTACTGGTCCTGTTTCTTTACATTCAGTTCTGTTCTTTCCTTTCAGTACTTCAGTCTTATACTGGTTCTGTTTCTTTACATTCAGTTCAGTTTTTTCTTTCAAGTACTACTCCAGTCTTGTACTGGTCTAGTTCATTTCAGTATTTATTTATAGTTATTTATGTTCAGTATTATTCCAGTTTCGTACTGGTCCAGTTTACTCCAGCACTTTATTTCAGTGCGTTTAGTTCAATTTTTCATTTCTGCAACTTATTTTAACAGCATTTTATTACCACATTTAAATTACTGCAATTTACTGTTTTAGCATTATTAACACGGGTCTTGCTCTGACGAGCAATTGGTTTTGATAAGAGCATTAGTTGGGGATAACCAAGAGTCGAGATAATCCTCCAGGGTTTGCCCCAAATAATGTGCTCTCACGCTCGTAGTGTTCCTTGCCAAATATTGAGTTGCATGTTGTTTTAAAAGGTTGTTTGCCCAAATTATTTGATGTCAAGTAGGGCAGGCCGCCGCAGATCTGATCTGTACCAGCAAATTATTTAAATTGAAATGTTTGTAAATTGCTTGCGGTGAAAAGTGTCGGGTCAATCACTTCCGCAAACTGTTCGTGCCGGTGCGGAAGGTCAACAACTAATGGCAACAATGGGATGTGTACCACGGGTGACCGTCCGTTTTATTTTCCCTGTTGGGTTCCCTCCACTGTCGGCCTAAATTTCCAGAGTTCGTCGTATGTCGCTCACATTCAAAAGTACACTTGGTTGTACACT
Source organism: Platanthera zijinensis (assembly GCA_039513925.1). NCBI lineage: Eukaryota > Viridiplantae > Streptophyta > Magnoliopsida > Asparagales > Orchidaceae > Platanthera > Platanthera zijinensis. The sequence goes on from CM077088.1 coordinate 34,148,357, forward strand.
AGAGCCTGTGTAGTGCGGTACGACCACACCTTGAAGTAGCAGGACTGGCCACTTTCACTGACGGCCACATCAGTGAGGCTCGCGAGTTTTGCTACCCTGTTTGGAGAGAAGCGGTCCAATCTATATCGACATAGTGGGTGTGCGCAGGTTTGAATATCTGTGGTGTGCGCGAGTTTGAATACCTGTGGTGTATGCGGTTTGAATACCAGCGGTGTGCGCGAGTTTGAATATTTGTGGTGTGTGCGGGTTTGAAGACCTGCGATGTGTTGACGGGTTTTGAATACCTGCGGTGTGAATAAAGGTTGTGAGTACTTGTTGGTTGTGATAACTAGTTGAGCGCCTTTTTAAATAACTGATGTTTATGCTGCTACTTTCCAGTTATTTTATGTTACATTTTTTCAAATATTTGTTCATATCTTAAGAAATGATAATGCATTATATTGAAATGCTGCTACTAACTCTCTTGTGTTTCGGCTATTTACTTATTGTTAGGTGCGTATGCTCGTTCCCAGGATATAGATCCAGGGAGGAGATGTGTTTCCACTTAGCTCTGTGATTAACGGTTATTTTAATAATCATTCACAGGAGACTAAACATCGTGAAGTCCAGCTGCTGCAGGACGGTACTCTAGCTGACATGACTACCAGAGCGAGAGGTACCCTCATCGTCTCTAGACTTCTGAGACGTGAGTTCCTAGCGCGCAGTCTTGAGAGAGAGTGTTAGTAGTAGACTTTTGAAGTCTACAGACTCGTTTGTATAAACAGTGGCTACGACCTATGCTTGATCTGATATATATATATATATATATATATATATATATATATAATTATATATATTTTGTGGCTTTTTTATTGCTTCCGCAACTCTGTGATGTGATGTGAATGTTGTGTTTCAAGCCAGACAAGGCGGTCAACTAGTGCTTAGTAGAGTGGGGCGTTGCCACTTGGGAAGCACTGTGTGGATGTCTTGGGCAGTAAGACCCGTCTCCGACCCGACCCGAGCAAGGGGTGGGGGAGAGGGTCTTACAAATTGGGTGGAACAGCTCCCTTCCTTTTTGTGGGCGTTAAGGTCCACTCCCAATTCATCCATGGGGGAGACCTCGTTCAAGCTGTCCTATGGATCAGAAGCCCTCATCCCGGTCTAGTTCGAAGTCAAGAGTCCCAGGTTAGTTGCGGCTGAAGATGAAAGTGAGGAATGACGGCTCGAGAATGGGGAAGCTCTGAAGATCTCTTTGGACTTTGTCGAAGTGCTCTGAGACCTCACCGTGGCAAGGCAAGAGGAGATCTAACTAAGAATGACGAAATACTTTGACATATACATTAAGATCAAGCTGTTCCAGAAGGGTGACTTGGTGTTGAAGAAAGTAGATGTCGTCGTCAGATCAACAACCATTGGGAAGCTTAATCCGAACTGGGAGGGACAATTCATGATCCTAGAAACTCTGAAGACCGAAGGATACTGCCTACAAAATCGGGAAGGTGAAGTACGTGGGAGCATCTGGAGCTCAGATGACCTAAAAAGGTTCTCCCTTGAATTAACATATCTTGGGATGAACATTAAGCATGTGCCAAGTCGTAGTAACCTTGTATTTTTGTATTACCATTTTGATATGATCTTATAAGCTTTTCCAATGAAGAACTCATGCCCGACTCATCAATGGGACATCACGGAGCGTCCAATCTCCGCCAAAATTCTAGATTATGAATCTCCACCTTATCTCTTGGAACTCTTAGTCGAGTGATGAGATGACACATTGGGCTCCAAAAGTCTCCATAATTCCATGCATCTGCAGTGGCGGTCGAGATGTGAGGACGAAGTCGTCGTCTAAAAGGTCTTACAAGAAATCGAGTCCCTGACAGCTGCAGAAGAATACCCCTTGAAAGATATTGCTAGCTCTCAATAATTCACCTACAATACATGTGACTGGATAAATGTTAGAGCTAATCAATATGACACAGATCACGTCCAGGCTAACTAAAAGTAGTACCAATAGCACACACGCTTATTCTAGACCTTGACTTTACTTAACGCATGAAGTTCCTTTTGCTTACCTGTCTATGTTTTCTTTGGCTAACAAGATGAAATCTCAAAAGGAAAAAAGCTTGTCGGGATTAAGAGTTCTTGACGCCTCAGGTATGAGAGTCCCAATAAGTCTATACCTCTCCAGTGGCGGCCGAGATCAGTTCCTTCATTGCATTATGATCGTCTGACCCCTCGAGTGTCCGCTTAATGTTCCTGATCAAATGACGCCTCGGGTAGGAGAGTCTCTATAAGTTCATGTTTTTGCATTGGCGTCCGAGATCAACTCTCCCCTTACATGATGACCGTTTGACCCCTTGAGTGCTCACGCAATCCCCTTAATCAGATGGCACTTCAGGTAAGAGAGTCGTCATAAGTTTGTGCCTCTGCAGTGGGACTGAGATCAGCTCTCTTCTTACATGATGGATGCCCCCCCCCCCCCCCCCCCCCGCATTGAATCTTTCTTATGCATAAGCCTGCTCATAAGAGGTGTTGACTGCAAATAAACTCGTCGTCCTATGAGCCTAAGCGAGCACTCACACTCTTCATCCTTGAGCCTAAGCGAGCTCTCGCGCTCTTCGTCCTATAAGCCTAAGCGAGCTCTCGCACTCTTTGTCCTATGAGCCTAAGCGAGCCCTCATCTCGCGCATAATTGAAAGCTCAAGCAAGCTCTGAATATGTATTTATAAGAATAGATGCAAACACTAGAAAACAGTGACCAAAATGGTAATCTTTTTATTTCTTTGATGAATCTTTGTGTATAGATGCAATGAAGAACAAAAACAAAAGGGGGTTTTGCCCAGTCACCTCGCCGCCTTGCCGAGCAGAGCTGCTTCCACCACTTCCACAAGTGACTTCTCCCTGGACCGGCCCGAGTTGAAGGAATCGCCTCTTGACCTATCATACGAACCACCATTGCGCGAGGAGTCTGAGTCGCTGCTGTTGGACGAGGTCTCATCGGACTCTTCCTCGAACACCTTAGGTAGAAGGGGCTCAACTGACAAAGCCTCGCCTCTCTCTGTCAACCTACCCATACGCCACAAGCGTGTGAGCATGAGCTCGCCACCGTCGCAGATGTATTGATAGTGAATATACCTCAGGTTACTGGTGGAGTAGTAGAGGCGGTCCTTCGACGAAGCGTCGAAACCTCGGAAGTTGAAGGAGCGGCGGACAATGACTGCGCAATGGCGAGCTAAAGCCTCAAAAAATCCAACTCACCCTGGATATCCGTGTTCTTCTCCAAGATGGATATCTACAGCACGACAAGGATCTCTGCAGCTTGGAAAAAATAAAATTCAAGTGAGAGCACGACCGCATATGCGAGGTGAAGTGAAGAAAGGAACAACGTCCCGAATTTATCTTACCTGCCTCTGAGATCAGGTGAGCTTGCTGAGCCTCAGCCAGCTCCGCCTTGATCTTGGCGAGTTCCTCCTCGGCCTCAGTTCACTTGGTTGCGCTCTCCTCAAGAACGGCGAGGGCGCTCCTGGTGTCATGCAACACCTTGACGCTGTGTATGTAACACCTCGACAAGGAATGAAGGAACTCGACGGTCCTCAAGACAGAGCGCGAGGCTTGCTAGGAGAGGAACCGCGGGCCGACCCTGGGAAAAATCTCTGCATTGTCTCACCAGTAGATGTTGTACAAGACGTTGAATGCATCATCATTGAGCTCGTCTTCTTCCACTCCGGACGGCAGGTTGTACTCAGGTACACCCTGTTTTGCAGTGCGTCCAAGGCGACCAACGACTCTCCAACGATGTCCACCCTTTCACCATAGCGTCCGTAGTTGGGGTGATACTTGGGGTCCTCGTCGTCAGGAGCCCTGAACTCGGAAGGTTCCTTGTGTGCGACCTGCTTCTGATGCTTTTTTGGTGCCCCGCAGAATGCTGGTGGGGGAGAGCCATCTTGCCCCGCATGTGAAGGTTGGGCCTCGCTGATAACCACCCCGTTAGGAAGGGAGCAATGTCTTATGAAAAGAATTGAGAATCGGTAAGATCCTGAGATCGCCAATAGATCAACGAGGTGGAAAAGAGCTCGCCTATACCTTCCTCCGGCTTAACATAAGGCAGTTCGTCGGCGCGTCGGCGCAACCGGTCGATGCCAAGTCGCTTCTGGAAAAGTGAGGTATACAGGGACTTCGAGTCCTTCGGCAGGCGAGGCGCCCTGTAGATCGCCGACTTATGCTATTACAGGAGGACATGCCACTCGGGCACCCCAACATTGGGAGGCAACCTCGGAGGCCCATGGCTAGTTCCGCTGCCCCACCAACCACTGTCCCTTATCCGACCCGGAGACAGTAACAGATCCGCAGACTGCACACCTCAACCCATCTCCACACTTAGTATACACGCGACGGGGTGTTGAGGCTAGGGCTCGATCCCCAACCTCCTTAATAAGAGGCCTTAAACACGACCCTCATCACCAATTGAGCCGAGGGCCGTGTTTAAGGCCTCTTATCAAGGAGTTCTAGGGATCGAGCCCCGGCCTCAACACCCCGCCGCGCTTATACTGGGCGTGGAGATGAGTTAGGGTGTATGGTCTGCGAACCTATTACGGTCTCCAGGTCAGATGAGAGACAGTGGTTGGTGGGGCAGCGGAACCAGTCGCGGGCCCCCGAGGTTACCTTCCGATGTCGAGGTGCCCGAGTGGCATGACACCCCGTAAAATAAAAGTGCACCTTTATTTTACGGGGTGTCATGCCACTCGGGCACCCCGACATCGGAAGGTAACCTCGGGGGCCCGCGACTAGTTCCGCTGCCCCATCAACCACTGTCCCTAATCCGACCCGAAGACCGTAACAGGTCCGCACAACCCAACCCGTCTCCGCACCTGTTCTCAGTGCAGCGGGGTGTTGGGGCCGGGAATCGATTCCCGGACCTCCTTGATAAGAAGCACTTAACACCCACCCTCATCACCAACTGAGCTGCAGCTCAGTTGGTGATGAGGGTCGTTTTTAAGGCCTTTTATCAAGGTGGTCTGTGGATCTAGCCCTAGCCTCAACACCTCTCCACTCTTATACTTGGCGCAGAGATGGGTTAGGGTGTACGGTATGCAGGACCTGTTACGGTCTCCCGATCGGATGCGGGCCGGTGGTTAGTGGGGAAGCGGAACCATCCGTGGGCCCCCGAGGTTTCCTGGTTGCCTCCCGATGCTGAGGTGCTCGAGTGGCATGGTCCCCCCATAACACATGCTGAATAGGCCGGAAGAGAAGCAAGCCGAAGGGACCTCACACAATGACAAACTTTTGTGTCCACTTGTGTACTTTGTTCCGCGTCTCCTAAACATTCATAGAGGCACCACCATTGAAGCAGGCAACCCCATCGTAGGTCGCCTTCATCATTAAAAGCTTCCTGAAGACAGCGAAGTCGAATACTACTCCGGCATCGCGTAGGAAATAGATTGAGTTCATGATGTCCGCAATCTCATTGGAATTTATGTAGGCACAGACAAGGCTGAAATGAATCAGAATTTGTCGGGCCTCCGACCAAAGGGGAAGCCCCGTCTTAAAATGGGCCAGAGGGAAGACGAGCTCGTCCGTAAAAAAATGTGTTGAGGTGCTCGCCCACCCCGGCTTGCCGCGTTGTATATCCAGTCAGTAAATGTCTCATTTTGAAGGCCATTAGCTTGTCAATAGTGGTCGTGGATTTCAGATAAGTGTGCGCGCCAAACTCGGACGAGCTTGTAAGTTCCTCATTTTGAAGGCGTACCGACTCGCCCTCGCCTCCAAGAGAGGTCATCTTGGCAGAGAGGAAAAAAAGCAAAGACGGGACTAGTTACGACCCCATACACTCACGTCGCTAAACAAAACTCAGCAAACAAAAAGCGTATTAAATATGGTAGGGGGTCCCCTATTTATAATAATCTCTTGATTAATGCAAAACAAAAAGATATGAAGATGCTTAATTAATTGCTTGATATGATTAATTAATTTTATATTCCAAAAAAATGACCTTGACATTCACTGAGATGGAGCAGCCCGGTGCACTCGACACTCGTCGAGATGGCCCGACAATAATTTTTGGAGGCCATGACTAATTGGAATCAAACAGCAACGACAATGGGAGCCGCTCACAATGCGAGACATTTTACGACAAGCAAATAGATGGCCTTATGGTTGCACAAAAAAATAAACAACGACTCATAACGCGACCAACGATTCTGCCTGACCAAGTGCAAGTCGTTGGTATTACGGCCAGCCCAACACTCGTTGAGACGGCCCGACAAAAATTTTTGGAGGCCATGACCAATTGGAAACAAACAACAACCACAACAATGGGAGTCGTTCACAAGGCGACACTGGCATTTTACGACAAGCGAATTGATGGCCTTATGGTTGCACACAAAAATAAACAACAATAACGCGACCAACGATTCTGCCCGACCAAGTGCAAGTCGTTGGTATTAAGGCCATTCCAACAGTTATCAAACAATCGTCACATTTTGTTGCTCTCATTCAGAAGAACGCCCCTCTGCCATACATCGACCATGCCACGGTTGTTGTTGACTCTCCTCTCACACACACTAATATCGATATGGTTTAAAGCAGTCACCGAGCATTTGCGGATTATTCATTACTCTTCAACCAGTACATCAACATCTTTCTGACAAGATACTGCTACACGACATTGTTTTGGTGAGAGTTTTAGGAACCAGATAATTAATTTCACGGTTCAGTGGATTATTAATTTGAAAATCTAAATATGAAGGTGGTGCAATTCATTGATTTGAAGTTTTGTTTCCTAAACTACGACTGCAAGAAAATTCACATAAACTGCTGGTGAGGGTCGCTGACACCTCTTCGCTAGAACACGATTTGAGGGTTTTCCTCACCTCTTCGCCAACAACGATTGCAATGCTAAGGGTTTCTTTCACCTCCTCGCTCGGACACCTTCACAAAATCACCAGCACTTCAATCTCATTGACAATGCAATGAACACAAATTCAACCATGCTTATCATTTAGAAATAAAGTACGAGGAATGATTACAAAACATCCAAACAACATCCCATCTTCTTTAATATAGAGAGAACTCAAAGGAAATGAAACCTAAGGAGGCGGAGAAGTAGGAAAATGATACAAATAGAGCCCAAGTCTTTTCCTTGGATGTGGGGGACGAAGAAGTGCTCCTGTGCAGTCCTTGGTTGCGTCCGGGGTCCAAGAAGGCTGTCACCACCTCTCACCATTACCCGTCTTCTCGGCGGTTTACTCCGTTCTCGTCACAATCCACGGGCTCCTTGCGGTGCGGCCTCAATCCTTGGAGAAATCCCTTGAAGCTTGAGATGAGTGTAGAACCTTCAAAGGACTAATCCCACTAAAAATGGCAAAACTAGGTATAGAATAGCCGAAAATCCCGAAGGATCCGATTGACTTCGTCGAAATCTATATTTATAATCCGTCAGTTTTAATAGTTACGCACGATGGAACGCACGGTCGTGTGTTCGATCTTGTGCGAAGAACATAATTTAGGCATGAAACGGTGGAGCCCTAGCAACCAAAATGAGGTCGTGCACTTTTAACCACACTTCGTCGTGCGAGCGTAAACGCGCACGACCAACAACAAAATTTTTATTTTCTGGAATTTGCAGCAAATGAACACGCACGATCGTGCACGAAGAAATGTGCGTGATCGCGCGAAACCCATAAATGCACACAATCGTGCTTTTTTATCGCGCACATTTGTGTGTGACCAAAACGCACGGGCAACCTAAGAACTTCTGATTTTCAAGTGTATTCGACCGTGAACTCGCACGGTCGTGCGGAATTGAGCCCGCACAGTCATACATTTCATAGCAAGTTCTAAGGTTGCGTCGCAACTAGTTGCAACAAATGAACTTTAAAAGCACACAAGACAGAAAAATTGAAATACTCAATGTTGAGGGGAAGAGGTAATCTCCCCTAAGCATGAAATGCACCCAAACTAGCTCAGATAGGCTCTTATGTCAACTTTGATCAATACAAACAATGTGACATCAAATGAAGAGCTAAACATTGCAAAATAAAGCTCCAAGTCAAAAACACTATCTGATAATCACTCATCAACTAGTCGCCCTATTCTGGAATAAATTATGTATTTTATTAAGGTCATATCACGTCCTTATATAATGTCGTATCACATTTTTTATTTAGTTGCATGTATTGAGTCCAGCGTACGTTCTTTTTCATAAGTCTTAAGTGTTTGGACTTTGTTATGCCTATACACTTGTAGTTCTATTTGAAGACCATCAATGTCATGAATGAAGGCATCCAAGAATTAAGTTTATTTCTCTTGTCTTGTTATGAGGTTGTGATCAAGGTTGTCAGGATCGAGATCCTCGGTGTGATCGTTTCGAGGTTGGATCGGATCTGTTAGAGAATATTAGAGGAAATTATGTAAAAGCCCAAATAAATGTGGCCTATTTATAAGCCCACTTAGCTTTCTTGTTTAGTCCCACATCTTTAGAGTGGGAATCTCTCTCTCTCTTTTCCTATATATATGTACTCATACTTGTAGTTTATACACAATTGGAGAATACAATTATTATTTTCATCCTGTTTCTGCGTTCTTCTACATGGTATCAGAGCGAAATATCTCTCCATGCGGTTAGGTTGTTCTTAACCGCCTGCCTGGCCTTCCCTTCTCAACCCGCACATGGCAGCGACCTGTTTTTTTCTAACCGCCTCTTCCTCCTCAATCTCGTGGCTTCCACCTCTCTTCCCCCCTCCCTCCCTGCCCTGCCTTTTATACTCTCTATCCTCCTGCGAAGTGGGCCCCTCTCGCTGCTGATCGCTCTTTAGTTGGCTTTCCTTGCCTGTGGTTTGGTCTGCTAGCCGTTGTTGTGCTCTCACATCGATCTGGTTGCTGTCCGCCGTTGATTAGTTGCCGAATTCTGCTCGGTCTGCTCGCTTGTCGCAGTGACCTCAGCGGTCTGCCGCTAGTTCTTGATCAGCTTGTCGCAACGGCCTCAGCGGTCTGCCGCTAGTTCCTGATCAGTTTGTCGCAGCGGCCTTAGCAGTCTGCTCGCTTGTCGTCACGGCCTCAGCGGTCTGCCTCTATCCTCTCCGCTGCGGTCTGCCACTGGTTCTTAATCAGTGTGCTCGGTCTATCGCTAGTATGCTCTTCCTGCTGCCCCTGTATGCTCTAACCGCACCCCTAGCGGTCTGTTCTTCTCGCTGCGATCTCACGGCGATCTCTTTTATCCGTTGCGATCTTGTCTAAACCCTTCCCACTGCGATCTCATCTATCCGCTGCGATCTCTTCTAGCCCTCTGCGGACTTTTCTAGCCGCAGCTCTGCTTGCTGGGTGCACCTCTAGCCGCAACTCATCTCTTCAGTCCGCTTGTCTTAACCGTACAGTCTAGCTCCTCTGCCCACGGATTTTATCCACCTGTCTTAATCGCACAGTCCGATCCTCCATGGATTCCGATGTTGCTTCCACTCTACAAGCTCGTGTTGCTCGTGTTTGAACTTCGTGATGAACTCCGGATTACCATCAACACCCTCAGCGGGAAGCGAAACATTGTGGAATAGGTACACTCTATTCGTCGTGTGTTGCAGATGAAATTCCTTCATCATCATCTGACACGTGTTACTCCTACTGCACCCACCGATGAGTGGCTCCGTGATGACGGTCAGGTCCAGTCATGGCTTCTCAACTTGATGGACACCAAGCCTTACAAGATGGCTATGTATCATGAAACGGCTAAGACCACGTGGGAGGAGCTTCACTCTCTCTATTCTGGGCAGAACAGTCTTCAGCACTTGTTCAACATCATCTCTGATCTTCAAACTCTTGATCCCGGGGCACCCGGTGATATGACCTCCTTTGTTGTCAAGGTCAAGACCCTTGTTGAGGCTTGGATACAACATCATCTTCCTACCACAAATTTGGTTACCCAACGGGCCCAGAAAGAAGAGGTCGGGATTGTCATGATGATGACTCGTGTTCCTTCTCTTCTGCACAGCGTTCGGGCTCAGATTCTCTCTTCCTCTACAACTCCATCTCTGTCATATGTTTGTTCTATGCTTCTGAAGGTTACCCCGCCCCCGGATGCTCCTGTAAATCTCTCTCTGACTCTTCTACAACAACCTACACCAGTTCCTTCAGCTCGAGGTTCCTCGGCCTATGGGGGTCACAACACGTCTCGGGGACGAGGACGTGCTGGGAGATCTTCCTTTACATGCACTTACTGCGGTCGGGATGGTGCCTTGAGGCCACCTGCTATCGCAAACATGGTCTGCCTCCACATATTGATGCCTCTGCTACAGCTGAGCCTCCTCCAACTTCTCCCGCAACGAATTTTGCCTCCTCCACCCGTGATGAAATCAATGCTCTACGCACTGAGCTCCAGCATCTCCAAGGGGTGATTACTCGCTCATCTGGATCCGTTGTGTCGATTTCCAATGAAGGTATATCCTGTCTCTCCCAGATCTCTCACTGGATTGCGGATTCAGGTGTCACACACCATATTACTTCGCAGAGACCCCCTCAATACTTGTTGACTGCCCATTCCAAGTTCATCGTCGTGGCCAATGGTGATACCACCCCGGTGTCCGGCCCTGCTGATATACCTCTAACACCCACTCTCTCTGTCTTCGGCCCTTCATGTTCCGGGATCACCATTTAACTTGTCTGTTAGCCGTCTTACTCGGGACATTAATTGTTATGTTACATTTTCACCCTCTACCTTTGTTGTGCAGGATTGGCAAACGCAGAATATCATTGGTAAGGGGCAGTTGTCTAATGTAATGGGGTCTACCTACTGGATGTTCCCCCTTCTGCTCTCTCTGTCGTCTCCTCTGTCGATTGACATCATCGTCTTGAGCATGCTCCCCTCCAGATTCTCATGAAAGCTCTTCTGGATGTCTCCCTGCATGAGTTTACTTGTGAATCTTGTATCTTTGGCAAACAACATCATACTTCCTTTAGTCCTGCTTGTACTCGGAGTGATATTCATCTATATCTAGTACACTCTGATGTTTGGGGACCCTATAAAACCCCTATTATGTTTGGTTATTATTACTTTGTCACTTTTATTGATGATTACTCTCGCCTCGCCTGGTTATACTTACTTCGCGATCGTGCTGAACTAACCTCAACATTTCGTGCATTTATTACGGAAACTCGTACTCAGTTCTCATCTCCCTTAAAAATAATTTGCACTAATAATGTTCACAAATACACTAGCCGGACATTCTTTAATTTATACACTGAGTTGACATTATCCATCAAACATCGTGTGCATATACGCCTCAATAGAATGGAGTGGTCGAGCAGAAGAATCGTCATCTTCTTGATGTCGCTCGGTCACTAATGATTCAAATGCAGGTCCCCACACAATACTGGAACTTCGATGTGTCTGCAGCATGTCATCTCATCAATCGCATGCCCTCCTCCATGCTCGACTTTGCCACTCCATTTAGTCTCCAGTTTCCTTCCAAATCCCCGTTTACCCTCACCGGATGCACCTGCTACGTCCATAATTTTGGTCCACCCATGGATAAGTTTGTCCCCCATGCTAGCAAATGTATGTTCATGGGATATTCTCAGACTCAAAAAGGCTATGTGTGTTATTCTCCCACTGCTGGCAAAGTAGTCGTTTCGACAGATGTCACCTTCTTGAAGACCAACTGTTTCACCCTTCTCCTTCCGCTCCTCCTCTCCCTCCTCCCTTACCTCGTCCTTTCGTTCTCGTCACGTCTTCTCTACCGCCCCTCCTTCCCACCCCACATCCGGCACCAATCTCACCCAAACCACCTCTTCGTGTCTACACTCGTCGTACTCCAAACTCTGGAGCCCTCCAGCAGCTACTTTCTACCAGTGCTATCTTGCGGCCTGTCGATCCAGCATCAATGTCTTCGGCTCATCCCCTGACGAATTATGTGTCTTTGCATCGTGTCTCTCCACCTCTCCTCAAGTTTGTTCTCTCTCTATCCTCCATCTCTATACCTAACTTTGTATAGAAGGCTATTCAACACCTAGGGTGGCATGCAACTATGAATGATGAAATGACTGCCCTTTGGGCAGACCAAACTTGGGATCTAGTTCCCCTTCCTCCAGGACAGTCTTGTGTCAGCTTTAAATGGGTTTTTGCAATCAAACATGCTCAGGACGGGACAGTTGAACGCCTCAAAGCCCGGCTTGTGCCCCGGGGGTTCACTTAACAACATGGTCTTGATTATGATGAAACTTTCTCTCCCGTCGCCAAGTTAAATTCGTTTCGGGTCCTGATCTCCTTAGTTGTTCATCGTCACTGGCCTCTCCATCAGCTAGACATCAAAAATGCTTTTTTGAATGGTGACCTTATCGAGACAGTCTACATGCACCAACCTCCTGGGTTTGAGACCACAGGGGAGTCTAGTGTGTGTCATCTCCGAAAATCTATTTATGCTCTCAAACAGTCTCCTCGGGCTTGGTTTGACAAATTCAGTAAGGTCGTTCGCGAAGTTGGATTCAAACGGAGCTCGACTGGCTTCTCTCTTTTCACTCGTCATTAATCAATCGAGACTGTCATTCTTCTGGTCTATATGGATAACATTTTGATTATTGGTGATGATTCCACAGGGATACAACAAATCAATCAACACTTAAACTCCGTCTTTCAAACTAAAGATATGGGAACTCTCTGATACTCCTTTGGACTTGAGGTTGCGAGATGACTTGATGGTCTTGTCCTTTCACAACTGTAGTACTGCATTGACCTTCTTCAAGATACAGACTACTTAGGGTGCAAACCCGCAAAAATCCCGATGGATGTCAATCACAAGTTGTGTGCTCACGGATCTGATTCTGATTCTCTGCTTACGAATTCAGAGTACTATCGACATCTTGTAGGAAAACTGATATATCTGACGGTTACAAGACCTGATATGTCATTTGTAGTTGTAATGATCAGTCGGTTTATGCATGCTCCACATGTCTCTCATCTCCAGGCAGTCGAACGCATCCTCAGATATTTGAAGACTGCTCCTAGACAAGGGCTTATATATAAGTCATCCTCCTCTCTATCTCTTATTGCGTATTCAGATGCTGACTATGCAGGCTCCCTTGATGATCGACGTTTCACTACAGACTTCTATACCTACTTTGGAGGAAATCTTATCACCTAACGTAGCAAGAAGCAATTTGTGGTTGCTCGCTCTTCTGTTGAAGTCGAGTATCGTGCAATGGCGGTCGTTGTATCAGAACTTACCTGTCTTGAGAGTCTTCTTGGTGATTTGGGAGTCAAACTATCCTCACCAGCAACTCTTTTGTGCGACAATTCTGCTGCGATATATATTGCAAAGAATCTCGTGTTCCATGAGCGGACCAAACACATTGAAGTTGACTGTCACTTCGTTCGAGAAAAGGTTCAATTGAAGAAGTTAGAATTAGAGCATGTTCCTGCTTCTGGGCAAATTGCTGACATTCTCACCAAGGCGTTACCACGACAAGTATCATCAGTTCTTCTCCAAGCTTGGTGCTTACGACTTTTATGCTCTAGCTTACATGGGAGTGTTCAAGAATATTAGAGAAAATGATGTAAAAGCCCAAATAAGTGTGACCCATTTATAAGCTATTACCGTGCACAAAATCGAGGAGAGCTCCGGCAAGAGGAGGGCCGGCCAAGAGAGATAGAGAGAAAGAGAAATTAGAGTTGTGAGAAGAAGCAAGAGGGAGCAGCCCCCTTTTCCAAAAGCTGATTGATCCAAAAGATGAAACTACACATAGTTTACCCCCTATATATAGGAGGACCCACAATTACATAAAACCAAAGATACATAAAATAAACCAAAACCGCCTAGGCCAATTCCTCCCGGTTCATGTCCGCCCGGTTCCTGGCTCCCCGTCTGGTTCGATTTCCACTCCGCCCGGATCCGTTCCTCGTCTCCGAGCCGATACCACCGTGAGCCCTACTCGTCTCCCGCGGTCGTCGCGTATACACCTGCCACGGTGGTTCTTCCGCTATGTCGGTAACAATACCGCCGTTTGGAAAATTGGCCTTGTTCTCAAGGCAGAAGTCCGGAAACTGGCGGAGAAAGTCATCGCAGAGGAGCCATGTAGCGTCGCCGGCCGGCCTATGGCGCCACGCGACACGGATCTCATCCGGCGCGGTGTCCCCGGGTAAGTGATGACGTCGGTAAAGAATGGCGGCGGGATATAGTGGCTCCGATCCGGAATAATCGAGGTCGGCCGGAATGTGGTCCACCGCGGGATGGTCCCATATCACCCGGCGGAGCTGCGAGACATGGAAGATGGGATGAATGCGACTGTTGTTGGGCAGACGGAGCCGGTATGCCACATTGCCACGGCCCCAAATGCGGCTGAGAACTTCGAAGGGGCCGGAAAATCTGGGAGCCAACTTCGGGCATGGTCGCCGCGCGACTGTGAGCTGATGGTATGGGTGGAGTTTGAGGAAGACTTTCTCCCCTACCTGGAAGGAGAGATCGTGGCGCTTCCGGTTGGCGAATGACAACATTTTCGCTTGGGCTCGCCGGAGATGGTACGTCAAGCTATCGAGGATGATGTCGCGGTCATGGAGGTCGTCGGCCAAGGTGGGAACGGGACACTCCCCGGGGAGGTGCCGGATCACGGATGGTGGAGGCCGCCCATAAACGGTTTCAAAAGGCGATGTGTTCGCCGCAGGGTGATACGCCGTGTTGTAAGAATATTCCGCCCAACATAACCATTTGGCCCAAGTACCCGGCCGCTCGCCGATAAAGCAGCGGAGATAAGTTTCCACTTAGCTTTCTTGTTTAGTCTCACATCTTTAGAGTGGGAATCGCTCTCTCTCTCCTTTCCTATATATATGTACTCACACTTGTAGTTTATGCTCAATTGGAGAATACAATTATTATTTTCATCCTGTTTTCGTGTTCTTCTACAGGATCGTAGGATCGAATCGAGGATCGCAAGATTTCATAAATTAAGACTAAAAATATAAAATTGAATTTTGTATCATCCAGTTACATGCTCAACAACAACACTCAAGCCTTTATCCCACTATAGTGGGGTCGGCTATATGGATCCTTTATCGCCATTGTGCCCTATCTTTTGTCATAATCTCACTAATGTCTAAGTACATCATGTCTTTCCTTATAGTTTCATTCCAAGCCTTTATTGGTCTACCCCTCCCTCGTTTAACATGCCTAGTGACTAGACTCTCACAGCGCCTAACAGGTGCCTCTAATGGTCTCCTTTGTACGTGTGCAAACCATCTTAGTTGAGCTTCTCGCATCTTCTTTATAATTGGTGTTACTCCTGTCTTATCCCTAATACATTCATTCTGAATTTTATCCAGTCTGGTGTGTCCACACATCCACCTAAGCATTCTCATCTCCGCAACTCCCATTTTTTGCTCATGTACACAATTCACTGCTCAACACTCAGAACCATAGAGCATCATTTGTCTAATTTCATACTAAGTTCACGTTTTGTTTCAGGTAGGACATCCAATGTTTACTAACAATAATAACAAATCTGGACTTTGAGGCCCTTGCCCAACTGGAATACACCTCTCTTGGCCTTGAGGCTGAGATATATTACCGACATGACATGGATTCCCCTCTCAGGCAGTCCCATGTCAGCTCTGCAGCAACCATCCCACCACGATGCCTCTCAGTTTTTGATGTTTCACCAGAACCGCCCACTAGAGGAGTTACCCGAGTCTCCACATCGTGCTCATGGGATCCTTACCGCCTTGACCTTGAGGACAAGGTCAATTTTCAAGTCGTGGGTGCTGATACATATTTGCATTAGGGAACACTACTCATGCTTACACTCAGACGTTCGGCCACGCCTTGCAGGAGTCACTCAACAACTTATTTCCTTATTGTATTATTTTAGTGTTTTGTCTTGTAGTGAGGGGCTTCATCTATATAAGGAGCCCTAGGGGTGGAGTCTTTCTTATCTTTGGAGTCTTGAGTGTTTGGCTCTCTTGGAGAGTGGAATGTAAAGGAAGACCCAGCCTCCGGATGCTTGACATGATTACTCTCCTGATTGTATATTTATTTTTGTTTAATGCAGTGCAAGTTATTTGTTCTCGATTTTGATACAACTATGTGCTATCATGTGGGTTTGCCACAAACTTTGGGATTTATGATGCCATTTGTTTCTGGTTTCCTAGTTTCCTGGTTTATGTATTCCATTGTCTTAATGTCATACAAAATGACCCTTTGCTTCTCCATGGATAATGCTATTGTGCTAAAAATATGTATGGGGCTTACTTTCTGATTTTCCGGTTGTTGATTAAGTCTTTGTTATTTTGCAGAAAGAATGAAAGAGTTTCTCTCGAATCTCTAGATCGTGCACGCAAATGCTATGGCACTGACGAAGACATAATTTTGGTAATAATAATTATGAGATACCTTACATCTAATCATGTAACTTGGTTGAAACAGTTAAACATGTATATTTATCTTCCAACAAGTAAATAATGTAATACCTTTTCTTGGATTTGTATCATTTTAGTTCTTTGGCTATAATCACATCATGGATAATATTCTAAGCATGAAATTCAATAAGGTAACTATAAAAAACTCCAATATGATTTCAAGGAATATTATATTCATGTCCAGTGTTTTGTGCAAGTTAAAACTAAATTAGATGTCGATAACATGATTCCCAATTTATAAGTTGCATGAAACCACTTGCCCTTTTTATTTATTTCTTTCACTCAAAGTAATGTTGATTTCATTGGGCTTGTTATTAGAACATTGTTTTTCCACGAACAACTTAAAACTTAAAAGTCGTTGCCATCATCATATTCATTTATCTTATACATTTATCCAACTATTCAGGTTTTTGAAAGCCTCATGAATTCTTAACTTCAGTTTTTATACGTCTTTTAGCAATCCTATTCATATAATATTTATTCTTTAGTCGGCTATTTTTTCATCAATCCTTTCATTATGGAACTTTAGTCTTAGACAAGGACAAAAACCACTATTTTTATTTGGTTTGCTTTGACTTCCTTATAGTATAATTATTGATCTCATACGTTCTTTTTTTTGTCCTTGATTGTATATGCACATACCTCCTAGTCCATTTTTTACCGTTTTATCTCTTGCAAGGGAGAATCTTGTTACCTCTTTAAATAATCATCTTGACCCTGGGTAAAGCTCTAAGGAAACTACGGTTGGATGCAAATACAAATTTCCGACAAATTCAAGCTCGCAATAAATATTTAATAAAACAATATGTTTTGATTTTTTTTCCCACAAAAAACACAAGTGCTTTAAATGAAGATAACAATAGAGGAGTACAAACGCAAGAGCCCGCGAAATCAAATGACTAATTGAATGAGAAGATACGGAGACTTAAAAACTAATATCTCCTCAAGTAAAGTTTAAACACAAGACTCAATCGTAAAGAAATGACAAACACATCTTGAAATTGCACAATATAGAAGAGGGAGGGCTGGAGATGTCTTTGGAGGGCTGTGAACAGCCGGGAGACACATCCTGGACTGGACTTCGGGTCCCAACAATGAGGTAAAGGTCTGTCCACGAATGGATAGGGCTGGAACTCAAGAGTCCAGCTGCTGGGAGGGGCTCGACAGAGGGCTGGAAGGCTAGGAGAGATTTTCAGGACGCAGGGAGATTTGCCGTAGATCTTATACGGGGGCTGAATAGCAGCAGGAATGAATTTAGGGGTTGCAGGGCGCTGTCCAGTGGGTTTTCCTGCAGCTGGAAGTGGTCGGTTGGGAGGGGAGGAAAAAGGGGATGCAGGATTTAGAGGGAGCAGGGTTTTGGCGTTGAGGGGTGGTGGCTGTGACTCCACGTGAGGGATGTGGCTTGGTTGGGTGTGGTATGACTTACGAGATGGGGGTTCAGTTAGATGAGTAATGGTAGTTCCACATGTGGCTGTAGGGAGAGGGAGGGCTGGAAATGTCTTTGGAGGGCTGTGAACAGCCGGGAGAGACACCCGGGACTGGACTTCTGGTCCCAACAATGAGGTAAAGGTCTGTCCACGAGTGGATAGGGCTGGAACTCAGAGTCCAGCTGCTGGGAGGGGCTCGACGGAGGGCTGGAAGGCTAGGAGAGATTTGCAGGACACGGGGAGATTTTGCCGGAGATCGTATACGGGGCTGGATAGCAGCAGGAATGAATGTAGGGGTTGTAGGGTGCTGTCCAGTGGGTTTTCCTGCAGCTGGAAGTGGTCGGTTGGGAGGGGAGGAAAAGGGGGCTGCAGGGTTTAGAGAGGGGGGGGGCTCCACGTGAGGGATGTGGCTTGGTTGCGTGTGGTATGAGATGGGGGTTCACTTAGATGAGTAACGGTAGTTCCACGTGTGGTTGTGGAGAGAGGGAGGGGGCCGGCTATGGTGGTAGTAGTGTGAAGGGAGTACAAGAGGTTACTAAACTCTAGGTAAGTGGGGTAGTGGGGGGAGGTTGGGAGGAGATTATGGGTGGGGGTGGCTGGCCGAAGGATGGCCGTAGGTGGTTGGTGGTGGTGGCCGGAGAAGTTTTCCGTCGGTCGTCGGTAAATTAAATGATGGAAATTGATGAAGAAATGGTGGTGGATGACCTGAGGTGACCGAAGACGTTCTCCGGTGATCGTCGAAGGTGGATATGAAGGGAAATTGATGAGGGGATGTTGGAGAAGTGGATCCATGACAGCGGTGAGGGAGATCGGTGGTCATCAGAGGGATGGGATGGTGGGAGAGAAGTCTGGTTGCTGTTTGTGATGGGAAGTGGAATGGGGTCGTCGGCAGTGGAGTGGGGAAAGGAGGAATGGAGGAGGCCGGCTGTTGTTTGTGAAGGGGAGTATGGACTGGGGGGGGGGGGGGGGGGGGGGACTGGGGATGGAGGACTGGAGGAGGCCGACTGTTTGAGGAGGGGAGTATGGGATGGAGTGGTCGGCTGTGGAGTGGGAGAGGAGGAATGATGGCTCACGGCAATGGGGAAGGAGAAATCTCAGGCTTCACACTCAGGGATCGACTTCGGCGCTGAATATGACCAAGGATTGGCTTCAACACTCAATTTTTCAATGCCCAAAGTGAGAGCTCTCACCCTCAATATATAGACACTAGAGGGGACAATGAACAACCATGATTTACCGATCGTTGCGATCCTAAAATAAACAAAAATACAACTTAAAATAAAAAACACGAAAAACAACTAACGCTACGATCGGCGACCCACTTAAGATGAGTGTTCCCGATTGTCACTGTGCCCGAGGTTGTCTTGAGTAGACCCGAACGGGTTTGGTGGGCTGCTCCCCATCACATCTCTTATTCTATCATTCTCACCTTTGTCTCACATCCTTCTCAGCATGTTCATTTTTACCACACTTGATTACTGTTAGCGCATGTGTGTGCCTGACCCACTTACAAGTTACAATCCATGTGCCTCCTATTATAATTTGGTATAGTCACTTTCAATAGTTTTTCCAAATCCTACTGTCAATATGATGTCAGAGCCAAACACCTCATTCAGAAAAACACCCTACATTTCCACTGTTGTTCGCATTGCTGCTCCTCTAGTGCAATCACATTACCTCTGCCATCGGCCTCACCTCTCCTTCAGCATGATCATGCTGTCACTAATTCCCATCGTAGCTGTCAGCACTTCTCTTATGTTGTCGCTACCATCAGCTGATGGCATTGCCGCCCTTTAGCATGATCATACTGCCGCCGACCAATAGTGTCAGCTCTTCTCTAGCATGGCAGCTTTGTCACATTCACCAACCCATAAAATTGTCTCTTTAGCACAATAGCATTGCAACTGCTACAGATGATAGTTTTTTTGTTGGCCAATGTTACTGTTGTCACTGGATGATAACACCACTTCTATCACCCCTCTTTGGTTCTGTTTGCGAGCATCACAGACTGATGCAATATTAGGTATCATTTACCCTTATTTTTGTGATCGTTGGTTGTTGTATGATTGTGTAAACTCAATCTTTTGGATGTTGTATGATCTCTTCGATTGAATATCATGGTTGGTGATGAGGATATCATGCCACGTGTGACCTCTGGAGTAAGCTTGCCGATTTGAAGCTTACTTGTAACCACTTTGCAGTGTGGAGTCATGGTTTATCACACTTTATGTGCACAGAAATGAGCTAACAAATTGATGTAGCCACTCTTGATAAGAAGATGATGTGTGAGTATGCTATTTGGGAAGAAGAAAAAATGTGTATCTATCTCTCCTAATTGCAATGGATTTGTATATTGCAATCAACCTAACTTACACATACATCTAAATATGTTTGAAATTATCTTCACATGAATTATGGAGGTATTTCAAATATGTGAGGCTTATCCCTGTCTTTCAAAAGTTATGTGACTTGTCTCATTGAGAGAAGACTATAACAAGGCACTTTACCTAATGTAAAATATTGTTTAAGACTTTTACTCTCAACTCATGCTGCAGTGTTCTATTTTGATCATATATCAGCTGCATCGACCAGTTTCTCACCACCCTCATTACCTCAGCTACACCTAGAGCTGTCACGGTTCCGGTTCGGTTCCGGTTCTACTAAAACCATGAACCGAACCGCTAAGGTAATGGTTCTTCAAGTTAGAACCAAAACCTTATTTGGTTTGACCGGTTCCGGTTCTGGTTCCGGTTCCATCATAATTTTTGGAACCGTCGTGTCAACGGTTCTGGTTCCAGTTTAACGAGAATCAAAATCAAACCGGTCACTAACGGTTCGGTCCGGTTCTATGCGGTTCGGTCCGGTTCCAATCGGTTCCAACTAAAACTAAAACCAAATTTGATAGAATGAAATAAACGCGGTCTGCAAAAAACTCAAAACACCTTCAAAATAGAAATAATTAAGTTGCACGCTCCTCGACGGTCTCTTCCACGATCAGTGGGCTAGTATATGTCGCATTTTCATTGGTGGAGGTTTTTGACCATGAAAAGGTATGCACGCCTATACCTATACGGGTCTTCAATTTTTGACCAAAATCTAGGCTTTGAATTGATATGGATATACATACACAGTAGCAGAAAACTACAGATCACAATGATCCGAAATTCCAGACATTATGTTCACTGTTATTTAGTTTTTGGTAATAGATTCTTAAGGGTGTGCAAGCTCTGAATACTATCATTCATTAAATTGCAATTATTAATGTTTGATCAAAAGTTTTATTAGCATATTCATAAATTGCTGACTCGGGTGGAGAGATTATTTTATATGCATACATTATACTAATTATCTCTTGTTGTAGTAATCTAAACAGCATATAATTTTGTATGCTAACGGAATATGCTAGCGCCGCAGAGTTCATAAAGAAAATACATGTCAACTGTTGCGAACATCCGCTATCGCAAAGCATGAGCTCAGAACATATTTTCGGCACTTCAGTTACCGTTTATTCGAGCTCTATTTCAATTGTGTGTTCTTAAATTACTTTGACTAATTAGAAAAGTTAATCTTACATATTACTCCAATAGAGATTATTAGATTTTAAATAAGACGATCTTTCATCCGTCATCGCTACATTCAGCGTTTTGTAATTATCCTAAATTTTTGATAATACAATTGCGTAGCGACGCACCTTAATTTTTCTAACATAAATATTATAGATAGATTATAAAATTATAACAATATTATAAAAAAATTAATAATAATAAACAGGTTGCGGTTCGGTTCTACTTCGGTCCGGTTTGGATCGGGTCCAAAAATCTTGAAACCGCTTGAGACTTATATGTTGCGGTTCCGGTTCCGGTTCCGGTCCGGATAATAAAATTTTAGAACCACACCCGAACCAAAGGTGTTGACGGTTCCAAAATTCAAACCAGAACCCGAATAATTTGCAAACGGTTTGGTCCTATTCTTTGCGGTTCCAGTTCGGTTCCGGTTCGGTTTACGGTTTTCGGTTTTAAGTGACTAGAGATTAATTTTTGTTTTTGCTAAGGCAGGTTTTGTTAAGACCGGTAACCCCTTGATTTACTTCTTTGTTAGATCACCTAGGATTATTAATTTTGTCTCTCATCTCATGACTTACTCTTTGGGTAAGGGTTTAGGATTATGCTTGAGAGAGAGGGAGATATTACCCGGAATTGAAACATTTGCTTACATTTATTTGTGTAAAAAGAGATAAATAAAAGACAAATTTTATTGCTCCAAAAACATAAATAATACAAAGGTAGCCCCTTTATTTATAGAAAATGAGGGAGAGAGGAGAATACAACAAGCGATGTGAGACTAAACATAAGCCGCGCATACTATGTGGTTTGAACAGGTCAAACCGCAAGGCTATACAACTGGAGATCGGCTACACGGCTAGCTAGAAACCGTCAAGTACCAATCCAGGTTGCCACTAGACCGCATCTGCGGGTTGCCACAAGACCACAACTCAAGGTTGACAAACCACCCGGACAGCACAGCGGGACGCTGGTCAACAACAGCGGTTTGCCAAACCGCTAAGACTGCACTGCGGATTTGTCAAACCGCCGGGGCTTGCTAAACCGCCAGCCCGCCAAGACAAGCCGCCAGATAGACTGTTATCTTTGTCCGCCAAGCCAGACCGCTGAGACCAGTCCTCCAAGCCAAACCGCCAGATCAACAAACCGTCGAGACCAGTCCGCCAAACCGCAAGGCTCTAACACTCCCCCTCAAGTTGGAGCATATATGTCAATCGTGTCTAGCTTGCTACAAACGTTCGAAAGAGAAGCGGAAATTGGTTTTTGTTGAGATGTCTGTCAGTTCTTTGTCAGAAGTGAAGAATGAAGTTCAGATTTGATTTTTCAATATCTCTTCTCTAATGAAATGACAGTCAACTTCAATGTGTTTTGTCCTCTCATGAAAAATTGAATTCTTGGATATGTAAATGGAGGGTTTTTTATCACAAAACCTAGGAAGAGGATGATCATAGATTTCCCCCAAGTCAAACATAAGTCCTCGTAATCATTTCAACTCGCAAGTTGTTGAAGTCATGCTTCTGTACTCAACTTCAGCACTTGACCTGCAAATCTCAGACTGTTTCTTGCTTTTCCAGCTAACAAGATTTCCTCCTACAAAGGTGCAAAAATCTGATGTAAACTTTATGTCTTCTTCGTTATCAGCATAGTTGGCATCAGAATACGCTTCAATCTTCAAATAATTATGCTTTTGAAACAATAACCCCTTTCCTGGAGACCCTTTCACATACTCCAGAATTTTCATAGTTGAACGAAGATAACACTTTCTGGGAGCTTGCATAAATTGACCGACCTTCCCTACTGCATACAATACTAACTGGAAGAAGAAGAGAATCCTCAGTCCACCCCTTGTCATCACCAACGACCATCGGACAATGAGCAGGTCTCGCCCTAAGAAGACCAGTTTCTTTTAAGAGATCTAGCGCATACTTCCGTTGTGAAAGTGTAAGACCCCTCTCCCCTTACCAAGGAGATAACCCGGTCTTATGCCCAAAACCGTCGCCTTACGGTGACACTAACTCACGGGTTAGTCGACACCGCAAGACGCCGATTTTGCCGGCTAGTACGATCATTTAACCTGTTCGGTCAATCGAGAGTAGAAGTAAAACAAGTAGTGTGTAGCACTAACTAGTCCACAAAATCACAATACATATCATATATATGGAAATGAAAAGTACAACAGCAGTCCACAATGAATACAACAAAAAGAGAAGAGGGTTTATGCCCTGTACATGAATATTAAATCTCTCTCACAAATACAAACAAGCGGAAGCTAATCTATCAACGGTACATGCATCATCACCTGACGTCGGGCTGCAGTAGTAGTAGTAGTAGTAGGTGGTATCAGCTCCTCAAGTCCTGCCACCTTGTCCTGCTGGTCGTGCTCGAGCTCCTAAAATGATACGGTCATAACCGAGCGTTAGTCATAAAGATTAAGTCATTTCCTCCACACCTTGCCTCCGCGTCTCCTAGGCACCATGCGTAGGACAAAGCGGAGGACAATAAGGGGTATAAGATAGAAAGCAGGTGACAGTGGAACTAATCTATCAAGATTATGTAGTAGCAAGTATATCTCTATTCTAGCAGTTCTATATAATACAAGTAAAGTAAGAAAGAACTGTAACAAGTAAAGAAAGGTAAGAACAGTACTGCAAGTAAAGTAAGGTTAAGAACAATAAGTAAACTACACTACTACTAAACTACCATCACAGAAGTATCTTAACTTATATGAATGTCCATACAAACTTATAAGTTAAGGTTTCCAAATGTAACTTATCATATAAAAGAGCTCATACTAATTTATATGATAAGGATCTATGGTGCGTATGACTTAAATATGTATGTATGTTATGTATGCAGATTATGATTCATGCAAGTGCAACTCACACACACGACTCTGTGATCACAGACCTTTAATTCCCGCTTTTTGGAGCTAGCATCATTCTCTGGTACCACCGTTTTGGCTACGGCAGCAGCGGAACGGGCGCTTCCGCTTTCTAGGCGGGTATACACACTACCAAGCCCAGACCCTTTGTACGTCTCTGTACACGTCCTAGGTGCACTCTAGAGTCTCTGCATACTAATGCTGGCCAACTGTCAGACTTTCTTGGTCGGGTGTGCGTTTTCGGGGATTGTCCTCCAAACCGCAGTATAAACAACCTACTGGCCCCTCAAACCCTCACACCTTATCAGAGTCACTGTACTGTCATCGGTGTGACGATTGGCTCAGTACCGCATGACCCGCCACTAATTTTGTTTTTATGCACATGCAAGGTATCTCAACCCGAGCCTCCAGCTCGCAGGACCAAACCCGTCCTGATGTTATACTCCTGAGCCTCCATCTCGCAGGACCAACCCGTCCTGATATCAAACTCTCGAGCCTCCAGCTCGTAGGACTAACTGTCCTGAAACCCTCCAAACCTTCACGGGTGAGATTGCACATCAATGTCTTAGTTCTGAATCCCTCCAACCCTTCACGAGTGAGAATGTTATCATATTCTCTTAGCCTATTAGACTACTCTTATTTAATGTTTGTTATACCTAGCAATTTAGGATTAATCTCAGGACTGCCCAGGGTATGCCCAATGAAGGGGTCTCGGGGGCACTAGGAACCAAGATGGGATTGAAAGCCCAAAGCTCCCTTTCGCAAGGATACTTACTTTTATTAATGTCTACCCATGATTCATACCCAGCTCTCGTTGTTACTCTAGAACGAACCTAATGACTTAGGATATTATTGGGGAATCGGCGGTCTACCGCCGGTCTCCGTTCTAGCTACTGTCCTTGGAGTTTTGCACTCTATCACTCGATACTATGAAGTGACCTACTAGACACCAACCAGGGTTTATATTCCCAATATAGTTATCAATTCAACCTTCTATCGTATCTCATGTGGGTCCCAGTAATACCTGCTACTTTTACTAAGCGCAACCCATGACCTAATACTAACCCGTATAATAAGACTTCCAATTCCTTGGGTCAAATGCCCCTAATTAATTATCATGGGTTGGTATGGTGTATGATATTGACCATTTAGGATTTCACCATTTTTCTAAGTAATTAAGACCCTAAATTAAATCTTTTAATTAAGTGACCTAAGTCATTTTGTGCATGATGTACTATGTCCAATGATCCCACAAGCCTAAGAAATTTTCCTGATGTTCAACTAGGTTAAATATGACTGCCTACCTACCAAGGATCATAATTTTTCCATTTAAATTTCTATATATTCTCTAATTAAGATTAAAACTATAATTAATCCATTTTCCAAATGAAGTACTTCAACTATCCAACCAAAAATTCTTAGAAAATTACTGGAGATCAATATTGATATAATAACACAAAATACAGAATTTCATGATCCTATTCAGTGATTTGACCTAAAAAAAATTCCATAAGAATGTTATTACTAAAATGCCACTACTTGAGTTTTTAGCATATATACTCACCCATAAATTCTCAAATAATTATAAAGGGTTCTAATCAAAGAATTAAGATACCATAAATTTCCATATAATTTTACAGCAATGATTTCCTTTACTTTTTATTAATTTCCAAGAAGGGGCAATAATGTAATTCTACTAAAATTTCAAGGTAAAGTTTTCAAACAATCTTATAAAATTTTCCAGAGGTGTATGATGTCCTACTAGGGCTTGTGACAGAGTTTCAGAATTTATAAGAGTATTTAGCCCTATTTTCAATTTTTATTTCCAAAAGGACATAATTTTCAATAATTCCAAATAATGGGATTTTTTATCCCAAAAATCTCATCCTTCCTATGGGAGGTGTATTTTATCCCTATAAACCTCTGTCTAGAATTTCATGGACATGCATTGGGTCAAATGGGTTATTTCCCCATTTTTGCATTTGTCACAATTATTTACAAATCTACCCTCAACATGCATGTTGGTTTTCCCCAACATGCAAATTTCCAAATGATCTGAAATTTCTACCATGGCCTTATTGGGACCCTAAGATCATGCTCAAAATTTGGGGGCATTTGGAGTTGTAGATCTCCAAAAATTAAATAAATGATATTTCTCCAAAAACTATGGAAAAACACATCCCAAAAATTCCCATTTTTGGTCAGTACCTAAGTATGACCTATTCACATGCATGACCAAAATCTCAGGTCATGTGGACTTAGGGTTTGGCTTGGGCACTCATTTAAATATCTGCTCTAGCCTAGGATCAGTTTTGGTAGAATGACCCTACAGGGAGCCCTATTGCTCCAAATTACAATTTTAGGGTGGCAAAACAAAGTTATGACCTAGCCCTATATTTTTCATGTTGATGACTGCCTCTAAATATGCCTCTAACAGGCCTATAATTAACATGCAAAACTCCATATAAAATGTGACAGAAATTGCACTATTCATAAATATAAAGCATTTAATTTAAATGAATTAAAAACCGATGACATCGGTTCATCGTCCCCGATAACCGACGGCCAGGATTCCGTCTTCCTGTGTCTTTTGATCTTCTGATCCCGGGCACCTGGGCTGTCGCCACCGCCGGCGATTATCGCCACCACCTCCGTTGAGGTGGTGGCTAGCGTTTCCCGACGATAAGGCGGCTCCTCCAGCAATCCCGAGCAAGAAGAAAAGCTCGGCATTTTAGCTCACGGCTCACATGGTATCGGGCTCAATTGAGCCTGATGTCTCGCCTAGTTGAGCTAGAAAGCTAGCACGGGGTGAGGTGAGGCGAAACGGACCTGGATGCGGGCTTGGCGGTGTGTGCGGTGGTGGTGCGCCATGGCCGACGATCTCTCCGGCGAGCTTGCTCGTTTCCTGGATTCTTCAGCAAAAAGCTTGCTTCAGCAGTCGATCTCCACTCATCTCAACCTCCTGAAGCTGATGGTGGGCTTAGATTTGGCTGGGAGTGGCTGGGTGAGGAGTTTTGATTAAGGCGGGGTGGCCGACCATGAGCATAGGATGCTCCTCCTTGCTGCCAAGTGGTCACCACCCCTTAATTCTTGCTGAAATGAGCTTGGGAACTCAGTATGAAGGGTTGGGCAAAGGGAAGGAGGCCCACATGGCCCCCATCCCCCCTTTTCCTCCTTTCTCTCTCTTCCTTTTCACCAAAATTCCTAAACTACCCCCATGCATGTACCCTCTCTCTTATTTCAGGGGGTTAGGGGCTGTCATTGACCTTTTGGGCTAGTCATGGGCCTTGAATCATGGGCTTTGGCCATTGGAATTGGGCTTGACTCATTTCATTTCATTTCTTTAAGCCCACTTTTTAGGTTGACTTGGTCAACATGATGAGTGGGATGTCCCCACTTGATGGTCATGGACCCAATGACACCACCCAACTTGGGTTGTGCCATGGTGGTGCCCCACTTGGACTAATTGGGCCTATAGGTGTGGGTTTGACCAATTTAGGGTTTGGGTCAACTTAGGTCAACGAGTGACCCAATGATGTGTCTTTTAGTTCACTTTGATTGTTATTAAGGTTAGGGGTATAGTGATGGGGCCAATGTGTAGCTAAGATCCCAATTTGGGCTAGTTTGACTTGAGTAAACTTGGGTCCTATAGTGGGTCCTATGTGACTACACCCTAACTCCCTGGGTCAAACCTAGCCTAAAACTCATGCCCCCACCACATGTTCTAACCCAATCTAAGTTAAGGGGTCTAATAGGAAATGGGATGTTACAAATCTCAATAAACAAAAAAATAATTTCGTTTCCGAAATTTAAGTTCGGGTCTACGGGGTTCCTACACACAAGAATTTAAGAACTTTAAACAAAAATTAAAGTATTACCTGAGGTAAAAAGCTCTGGGTGCCGCTCTAGTATCAGATCCCTCGGCTCCCAGGTGTGCTCCTCCCGTCCATGGTTGGACCACAACACCTTCACTAGGGGAACCTTCTTCTTCTGCAGCACTCGGACCGCGGTATCATCGATCCGGACCGGCTCTATACGAACTGATCTATGAAGTGCTATCGGGTCTGCTGTAGCGGTAATATGCTGCTCCGGCCGAAGGAGAGCTCTCTGTAACGAAGAGACGTGGAAGACATCGTGCAAGGTCCCTCACTCTAGCTGCAGCTCCAGCCTGTAATCCAAGGGGTCGATCCGCTCCAGAATCAAATATGGCCCCATATATCGAGGACTGAGCTTCTTGTGCCTCCGCACCCGAGAAACACCATGCATCGAACGTATCTTCAAGAACACTCTGTCCCCCACCTGTAATTCCACCTTCCGATGTCGCGCATCGTAGTACTTGGTCTGCCTACTCTGAGCCTCCAGCATCCGATCCCTGATCAGTCGTATTTGAGTATTCGTATTCTCTATGTATTCTGATCCAAGTGTCGTGGGGTCCTCATCCTGAACCCAAGATAGTGGTGTCCGGCACTTCCTCCCGTATAGAGCCTCATAAGGTGTCATCCCAATGCTCGTCTGGTGACTGTTGTTATAGGAGAACTCAATCAGTGGCAACAGTCTCTCTCAGGGCTTCCCCGTATCCAGTATACACAAACGTAGCAGAACCTCCATAGTCCTGTTGGTCCGCTCTGTCTGGCCGTCGGTCTGTGGATGGAAAGCGGTGTTAAAAGCAAGCTGAGAACCCAAGTACGCCTGTCTTGCTCTCCACTCCCTAGAAGTGAACCGACCGTCACGATCCGAGACAATCGTCCTGGGGACGCCGTGGTACCTGACAAACTGCTCCACAAACAACCTCACCAAAGCAGCAACTGAGTTGTCCTTCCTGATCGGTATAAACCGGGCCACCTTGGTCAGTCTATCGACAATGACCCAAGTAGAATCGTGCCCAGAGTGGGAGCGAGACAATCCGTGCACGAAATCTATAGCGATATCTTCGAACTTCCACTCTGGCACCGGCAGTGACTGTAGTAGTCCTCCTGGGCTCTTGCACTCTGCCTTTACCCGCTGGCATGTCTCGCAGTGCGTCACATAATAGATGATCTCCCTCTTCATTCCTGACCAGTACATGCTCCTCCGCAGATCCGCTGTCATTTTGGTGATACCGAGGTGCATTGAGTACTGAAAACAGTGTGCCTCCCTGAGTATATCCTCCCGGATACCACCTCCTGCGGGTATATAAACACGACCCCGGAAATGAACGAGGTCATCACGCAATGAATAATCCTATGAGTCTCTCCCTTCCATGGCCCTGAATACTGGCTCCAAAGCAGCATCTAGCCTCTGATGTGTCCTGATGCGCTCCCGTATGTCACACTCAATGATCAAGGAGCTCAAGTACTCCCGATATTTCTCTGGATCGGACTCGGAAACCATAGTAACGTGCATATCCTCCAGCATCTGTATCAGCTCCATAGCAATCAGTCGGGGCTCCGGTCCAGTAGTGTCGGCTCTCCTACTCAAGGCATTAGTTTGCAGCTCAGGTCCGGTTCATGCGGTCGTAACCGCTTGACCGGTGAAAATAAGTCCTCCCAAACGGAGCCTTAATAATTTTAACCACTTAACCATAATCTAGTGGCTATTTCCTCCTACATTTCCATTCTTTTGAATAATTAAGGTATTTAAACTTATCTAACTTTGGTATTTATCATGTTATCCTCTGATAAGATGTATTGAGAATTGCTAATATTACCAAATTGAAATTGTATATCATGTACTCTGCTTGTTGCTCTACTAATTAGAAATTCTTTCTTCTAAACAATGTCATTGTTCTAATTTTTCACTTAACTTCGTGGATGTTTCATCTCCCTTTGAATAATTTTTGTAAAGATATTTATAATTATTATGAAAATATATTGACTCAATGTTGATCATTGATGTAAGCCTAATGTGATATATAATTTCATGTATTATTGAAAATGTACAACCCCGTATCCAGCGAGTGGGCTAACAGGAGCCAAACCAGCCGGCTCAGACCGGCTCAGAGCCCCAGGCGAGTTCGGCAGAGCATGCCGAGCCCAGCGTGCCGAGTATTGGCTCGGCGATCGTCGGGCTGAGCTCGAAGTTCATAGAGCTGAGCCCGGCGGAGGTCAATTCACCGGGCGAGCAGATCCGGCCGAGTACGTGTTCGCCCGGAGCCAAGGGGTGGGCGAGTGCCAGCACGCCCGCGAGCAGGGGCTTCAGACCCGATTCGCCCAGGCCCAAGGCGAGGCGAGCCAGGTCGTGGTGTTGAGAGAGGCGAGCTCACTCAACGCCTTCTCCCGTGGCGTTGAGCGAGACGAGCCAGGCCGTGGCGTTGAGAGAGGCGAGCTCACTCAACGCCTTCTCCCGTGGCGTTGAGTAGGGCGAGCACCCTCACCGCCTTTCACCTCGGCGTGGGAGGAAGCTTTCCCGCGCCCGTACTCGCCGCCCCCGCTCAATGGACATTCTTCTCAGGACCGGCTCGCCCTTCAGTTGTGGTGTATTTTTACCATGTTACCCCATTCGGACTGCCTATAGTCCTCGAAAAAAGTGAAGGTTGAATATTGGCAGACCGTCTTTTCCTATAAATAGGACCCAAGGGGTACCTCAGAAGACACGCTTTCTTGTGTCCGGTCTTCCAGCGCTTTCTGAGGTACCTTAGCTTCAGCACTTGGCTAAGGAGGGGAAGCGCTCTAAGATCTTCCGGGTGTGTGGTGGGACCTCCGTGCTAGAGCCTTGGGTCTGTCCCTGGTCCTTTTCCCTTGTCACTTGGGCTCGTGAGGAGAGAAGTAAGTGTGCGAACACCCCTTCCCCAAGGGTCGGACTCCTCAGGGACCGATTTTTCGGTTTCAACAGAAAAGGTTGCAGCTTACTTGGTTTATTCAAGAACCTTATTTTGCTATAGTGATGAATATTAAACATATATTTTGGGTATTTTGTGATCAGAAATCCAAGTAATTTCTATTAAACTTCTTGAAGAAAAAGTTTTTAACCTGCTTTCTGTCTTAAATTAAAGCATAAATAGAACTTAAATCAATTCATTTTGATATTCTTCTCGACCATTAGTTTTCAATTTGAGATGCCTCTCAACCATTAGTTTTTTATTTTGATATTTTTCTCAGCCATTAATTTTCTTCTGTGGGGGAGCACTAATAACTCTGCACATTTATTTCGCATCTAGATCTTTTCATTTTATTTGTAAACATGATTCAAAGTTCATCTGTTTACAAATGTTGCCAAAATTTTATAATTTTCTATTAATGCAGGTTTCATTGTTGGAGAAGCCACGTACACTCTCTCACTTGAGCTGCTAGATGTAATAGAGTTTTATCTCCCTTGCAATTCCCAAATTGGCTCCTGCCCAACTGCCTTGGCGCCCTCTGTCCACTGTGATTAGAGCATCAATGAGTATTTCAAAATCTGTTTGGCTTGTGTGTATTGTAGGCAATTTTTTTTGTATAATTTGTTTATTAACTCATCATTCATTATCAACTGTAAATGACTTTTAATCCATGTGAAGGAAATGCAATTTTATGGTTTAGTTGCCACTTTCTATCCATTTTGTATCGTAATAGTCATATTACAGCTCAAACATCGAACTTAAAACAAATTAGGATAATGTGCACAATACCAGCATGAAATTCTTAACTTAAGCACTTCTCACATGACGGAACACGTAAATCATCACTGAACAAGGGAGAGGGACGTGTATCATGTTAGAACTCGAAGTGCATACCAACATGGGATTCCTAGTATGGTACTAAATATTCCAGCTCGCTCACGTACGTGTAGGAACACCAAGGAAGAACTACTCCCTCAGGTGACATTAGAACTCAAGCAACCAATCTAAAATCGATCGGTGCTGGCCGAAGACACCCATTTTCAAATATGGTACACAATTCAACATCAAATTCTAAATCTACTACGAACGGAAACCATGGAACAATAGCCCCGGAATCATCTCTTTTTTCAGTTATGCCATTCCCTGAGTGCACTTCCAATACTAACTACACTGAGCCCTGGCAGATATTTGAAAGTCTGAACAGATCTATGAAGCGTCACTGTACTCTCCAGATCCGTCCTTGAGCATATTCAATGCAGTCCTTGACTGCTGGGGTAGGTATGAAGTATTTGGTAGGTTTTAATTTGAATATGTGTGCACAAAATATCTGATCCAGTTAGATAAAATTGGCCAAATGATAATTTAATATTTTCCCTTTTTCGTTCTTGACTGGCCTGATATATGTTTCAGGAATCATATGCATATCATGCAGCTACAGCTGACAATTAAATGATTTTTGCTGACTTTTAGTGACTTGGTGTGGCCACAGCTGGCGATTAAATGATTTATGGTGATTTGGCGGTGTGATAAGACTAGAGGCAGTTGGTTGGTGCAAACTACTGGTTAGTCCAAAACTCCATCTTTTTTTTTATTTGTTTGATTGTTTATTTATTTCTTTGCCTAGATTGGGTACTTCTGCTAGTTGTTGTGCCTTTTGGTGTTTGCTGTTTAGATTTGAGCACGGGATGGTGGTTGGGTTGGGTTGGGTTGGGTTGGGTTTGGTTTACCTGAATGGAAAATTAAGTGATTTTTAACTATTTGTAAAATTGATTTATTTTTCTCCCATTTTCGGTCTCTTTTGCACTATTGATCCAAAACTACTGTTGGAGGTGTGGAGTCTGATCATCCTGTCGATTCATCCACTGAAGCATTTTTTTGGGTAGCGCCCCCGAGCATTTTTTTTGGGCAAGGATATTTATGTAATTTTATTATTACGGCAACCCTAGACTTCGAATATAAAGGGCTTCCTCGCTTCTCATTTCTATAACCGAAAAACCAAAGAAAGACGGGAGAAACCCTAATGCGGCCGTGGATGTAGGCAAAGTTGTCTGTGTTTTTTTGTGTTGTTTTCATGTTTTTTCTTCGTTCCTATGAAACTTCTGACCTAACATTACCACTTCATAACTAGGATCGGGATCCTCTCCATTTGGCCTCCGATGGACCAAGTTCATTTTGCTGTCCTAAAGGAAATGAGCGAGATTTGACGGGCAGTATGAAAATTAGCTCAAAAAAAGGAATAAGAGAATCTGTTTTTCATCTCTCCCATTGGATCTTGATCCTTTCCTGCGGCCGAACGGTGAGCCTGAACTTGATATCGAACACAAGCAGCTAAACCAGGTAGTTGATAAGCCGCGGGTCTTGTTTTAGGATAGATCTGTTATTTATTTATTTTTCTTCAATAGCTGAGCTTGAAGAGAGGAAAATGAGTAAAAAACATTTTATTAGAAATTAAAAAATTACTGGGGTACAGAATTGATCACCACCCTCTGAAACTATAATTCTTGACTATTTGACAGAACTATCCTCTTGATTCCTAAAGCTAACTGCAAAGAAAAAAGAATAATTAGTGCGATCGATCTTGCAGTGGGAATTACGGGTGGCTTCGCTGCCGAGTTCTTGGCCAATTTGTTCGAAACGATTGTGCTACTTTCTGAGTGACTAATGATTCTACTCAGTCTGGAAATATTCCTTACACTTTGAATTTAAGCTAAACTCGTCATTCTTCCTGCCTTCTCCTCTAGTTTTGGCTGAACTCTCTCCTTCAGTGACTTGTAAAATTTTAATTCTTTAGCTTTGAATTTTTGGATTGTATTTTTTGGGTTGGTTTCACCTTTATTAATATCATAACTTATTTTCTGTCGTTAGCATGTTGACAACTTCACCTTTCGGCGCGTCTTCTGTTGGTCGTAACTTCTTCAATTAGTAGCCTAAAATAATGGATTTCTCGATGGTTGCATTGTCAACTTCAGGCTTGGAGGGTTGTGTTATGAGGTTTAAAGTGGTTTAAAGTTCGTTGCTGGTTTTGCATTTGGCAGTGTATCTATTACTAATTTTACTCTTGTTCTAATTCAAAAAAAAATACAGGTGGAGTCTGTTCCCGCGTAGGCAGAGCCGGTGTGCTTGTAATAGGCAAAGCCCCATGCACACTGCACTTCTAGTATACATTATTGCTAGTGTTTTTGTGTGTGTGTGTGTGAACATTTTCTTTTTATTATTTGAATAAGAAGTCATATAGTTCTGGCTTGATTAGCATGGGCCATCAGTGCACAACTTCTAATATCTGCCCACGCTTGTGGAGCCAAGTAAATGTGCCCAAATTACCCAATACTGAGAAAATAGTCGGCTCTTGCCTTATTGTTTAAGATTTAGGGGATGCAAGGCCGTGTGTCTCTTTATTATTGGGAAATAATATATACAATTTATTAAAACTAACAAAATATTGAGATGAACAAAAAATATATGCGAAACCATTTTCCGCCATCCCCGTGGGACGACAACTGCAATGACTGTAAGTCTTTGTTGCCCTCTCCAAAGGCACCTGACAATGAAGTTCATCCAACTCATTCGAGATGAACAACCCTTCAATTTATTTCTATATGGTGCAATGAATATTCATAACCAAATTAGGATATATATAGAAATATATAAGAATTGCATGCACATAAACTGATTGTATATGTCGCAAAAATACAAAGTATGCGCCATGTCATGTTGGATGTTTCTATACAAACAAATTAGCATGAAGTAATGCGCTGTCTAATTAGATCTACAGAAGGTTAGTGGGAAGAGTGTTGATCAAAGGTCAGAGAATGTGGGGCCCCATCTAAGTTAAAAAAAAAAAAAAAAAAAAATTGAAGATATGTAGAGAAGTGGAAGAAGAAGCGAAAGGCAGCACGTTTGTCTTTATCAACAGCCAAGCGACAAGACAGCATCTGCTGCGCGAAGGACATGGGCATGCTCATGCTGGATTTTCTTTATATATATATTTATATATCATCAACATTTTAAGGGTCTTTTTGTTTGTGTTATGTGTTTGAACTTTTAAGTGCTGAAAATGAAAAATGTAGGTTTATCTAACGGCTATTTTAAGGTGATTGTTATTAGCATTATAGTTTTGGTTAGTCGCACAACATTTTCTTCTAATTTTTCGTGCCTTTTAAAAATATGTTTTGTACATGTATTTTTAGGAAAAATGTTCAACGACTTTTGTGTTGAACATTTTTCCTAAAAATGCATGTACAAGGCGTATTTCTAAAAGGCGTGAAATCTGGGTGTATTTTTCAAAGTACGCATTGTATATGCATTTTTAGGAAAAGTGTTCAACACGAAAGTTGTAGATTTTCGTGTTGAACACTTTTCCTAAAAATGCATGCATAAGGCGTATTTTCAAAAGGCGCGAGAAATTAGGAGAAAACATTGTGCGGCTAGCCAAAATTGTAGTGCTAATAACAATCACCTATTTTAAATGTACCCATTTTTCTCTTAATGGAGATGGGGGATAAATGCTCAAGCGAATGGAGCCTAAATACAGTCGCCAACCAGACCTTTTAGATCCCCACCAATCAAATACACTAGAAGATTGTAATTTTGTAGGTTCCGTGATGCACAGTAAATCTATGCACCGTGGTCCCACCAATTCGCATGTTTTTATTGGCTAAGCGGACCTTTCTTTCGATCTGCTCGGCGGTCCAAAAAATTTTTTCCTAAAACTGAATGGGTTCTCTTGACCCGGTTCTGGCATTTATCTGTAGTTCAACTTGATCTCCTGTTAGCGGATCGCAGTGGGACCAACATCTGTGAATTTTTTTAGGTTTAGGGTTTACAGAATCTCGACAAATGGCAGCAGTTTATGTTTCTAAGTTTGCGATGCTGCATTGCTGCCGCAAGTTTATTTTCTCTCCTTTATCAGTGGGCATGAGTCAAGACAGCATGATTAGGTTGATTACTATTCAGGGCAAGACTATTGATTACTATTCAGGGTAAAAGTATATCCGTCCTATTATTCCGAGTTCCGACGGTGTTATTGCGGCTAATTTGAACCGGACTAAATTGAACCGTTTTAATTGGTGGACCGGATTAAATTGAATCTTCTTAGCTCTGGAGCGGTCAAGCGCACAAACAGTCAGAAAATTGTAGAAAAAGACAGGTGGATTTTTTGCGTGGAAAATCACGGAAAGAGATGAAAAATCATGTGGTTGAATCGGTGCCGACCAAACTTCCACAATACAGTGCTGCTTTATAGGGCTTTTAAGAGAATGCGATGGCGACATGACACTCATTACAATTTGCAGCGGGTTTGAGGAGGGGTTCAAAGGGTGATAGGTCACTGTTTCCGAAACTAAGTATTTTTTCTTGCCAACAGCGGAGAACGTGCAAGTGTGCTCTGGAGGCTGGGCGGGATTTTTGCTTGTGCTTGGAAGATGGTGCGGAGAGAGTTTGATGTTAATAGGCGGGAGCTGAGTGCTAAGTGCACCGTGCACTGGTTGCTTGTTGTGACGGAAGGAGCGTGCACGGTGCGGAATGCTCGGAGACACGAGAAGACAGACGAAGGCGGTGGAAGAAGCACAAAGATCGTCGAGGGATCTTTGAAGTGCTTCAAGATATTCAAGAGCGGCTTCGAAGATCAGGGAGTTTCCCAGAGGAATTTCTGAGCACGAAGGGGGAGAAGTGGAGGAGAGAAAAATGAAGGTGGCTCTGGGGTCACATATATAGGTCTCAAGGGTGATTATGGTGGTTATGCGGATATCTGCAAACCATAACCATCTATTTTATTATCTGTACTCCAATTAAATATACTCCGCGATGCATATGATTTTAATATTTTGCTACGTGCACATCGGCATTGTTTCGGCTATTGGCACTCATCCATGATAGTTGGTTATGCTGGCAGTTACGCCGGTAGTTATCCGCAAATCAAACGGTGGAGATTGTTTGTGGACGATCGGACTGCGAAGGGGGTTCGACCAGCGGGCGGCGGCGAGCCCCCGGGGGCGGGAGGCCGACCGGGGGAGACGGATATGGAGGCTGGCCTTGCGGCGGCTGGCCTTGTGGAGGTCGGCCTTGCGGAGGCCGGCTGGGCAGAGGCCGCCTGAGCGTCGGGAAGCTGAAAAGTGGTCAGCCTCATGAAGGTCAGTCAGGCATAGGCCGGTCGAGCGGCGGCTGCCGGCCGAGCGTAGAGCGGCCGAACGACGGCCGTCCACGCAGGGAGCGGCTGGGCGGAGGCCGCCCGAACGTCGAGTGGCCAAACGGCGGCCGGCCTCGTGGGAGCCGGCCGGGCGGAGGCTTGTAGCTTACGATTCGGCTTCGAGAAGTTCTGGCCAAACTTTTAAGACTGTGTTCATGATTTTGTGTGGGATCCAAATTGACCTGAGTGCAGCCCCAAGCTTTCGGCCAGGATACGATCTTCTACCTTAGGTTATTTTTGTTTTAAACTTTATTGCTTTGAAATTTATTTTTAATATTTTATTTAGCTCAAAGTTAATAATTTTATGATTATTCTTATCTATTTACTTGTGATTGATTATTATATTAGTTAATAATTTATTTGAATTGAAAGACCCTAAAACATAAAAGTCTAAAATGTTTTACCAAAAAATGCTCCTTTTTATATTATAATCAATTATTAATCTTTTTGCAAATTTATAGGACTATGAGATAAATTAATTACAATGGTTGTTATTTGCAGATAGTGTTTGTCGATTCATAAATTTTGTTTATTTACAGGGCTAAAGAATAAAGTCAAATTTACGATTCGTAGATATTTCTATTATTCACATATTATCCAAAAAAAAACTTTGGCCGCCCTCTGTGTCCTCCTCATCATAACGAGAGTAACCACTGTAGCTATTTAAATCTTCCTAAACAAATCCTACAATTGCCTTAATAGGGTGGAAAGGTAAGCTTAAAAGACTACATCAAAGAAGAACATTTCTCTTATGAATAATTATATTATATTATTATATGTAGATAATATCGATGCACATATAAATTAATGCTCCTATATACTTAAAATTATGCGTTATATGCTTTCGCAAAATTACATATTATCCGACAAGGCGACAACTGAATACTATTTAAGAACAATGTATGCATGCATATTAACCGGGCCTGTGGCCCCAAACCTTCTGCTTTTTTTGGTGTGCCGGTGATTCTCCGTTCCAGCTCCGACCGGCGGGCGGTGGAACGGAGACGGGATCAAATCTTGCAAGCCAATTAATTAAATTGGTGGTATTAATAACTTTAAAGATATAATAATATTTCAAGTTTAATGAGGTCAGGCATAAACTCTTCACTTACTGTGCCTCAGAATTAAATCATTTTAAAGACCATGTTATAGTTTTTGAGACACTTGAACCTTAAACTCTTGTCTATAACAGTACAAAGAACCAAATGCGGCCAACTTCAAGACTGTGTATTTGACTTGTTAACCTTATTAATTGTGCCATTTGTTTACGCCAGCCCAAGCCATTGGTCGTCCTGCCTTCAATCTAGGCTTTGTTTGGGACGGTGGAGGCTGTGTAAAGTTCTATTTTCACCACCACCTTTATTTTAGTGATCTCAAATGTTTGGGGTTGTTGAGGGCCTGAGGCTAACTCGAGGCTATTGGTAAACAGGTCTAAATTGGACCTTACTCATGAGCGGTCGAGCGTGCAAATCATCGCAGAGAAAAGAGACTGCGGGCAAAAAAAGCTTTTTTACGTGAAAAACTCCGAAAATAGGTGAAAACCACGTCGCCGGATCGGTGCCGACCAAACTTCCACTATCGGTTGTTGTTTTACAAGATTTTTGAGAGAATGTGAGAGCGGCACGCCGCTGCTCGTTACAACTTGTAGGGAGAGAGAGACGCGTTCGGAGGTGACAGGTCACCGCTCACCAAGCTAAGTGTTTGTCAATGACTGCGGTAGGGAACACGCACTCTGGAGGCTTAGCGGTCTTCTACTTGTGCTCGGAGACTGGAGCGAAGAAAGCTCGTGGTTGACTGGAGGGCGCTGAGTGTTGAGAGCGATGCGCGCAGGTTATTTGTTTTTGTAGGAGGTGTGCGCACGGAGCGGAACGATCGGGGACGCACGAAGGTGGATGAAGATGGACGAAGGTGGATTAAGATCTTTGAAGAGCAAAGGAGGTTCCCGGTGAAGCTCTCAAGCGCGTACGCGGAGAAGCGGGGGAGGAGAAAGGTAAAAATGAAGGAGAGATCTGGATCCTATTTATCGGCTCATGGGATGGTTATGGTGGTTACGATGTTATCCGCAAATCATAACCATCATTTCAACTATTTGCAGGTCAATTTACTGTAGTTTGCGCCGTGCGTTTTTATAATATTTTGTACTATACGCAAATCGATATAATTTTGGATATCTGGACCCACCTATAATTGGTGGTTATGTCGGTGATTACGTTGGTGGTTAACTGTACATCGGATGATGAGGATCGCGTCAGGACCATAAAACGAAGGGTCGGCCGATGGCGGAGAGAGGGACGGCCAGTAGCGGCGAGCCCCTGGCGGCGGGAGGTCGTCTGGGGAGAAGAGAGTGGCGGCCGGTCCCGGGCACGCTGGTCGTGACGCCGGCCGGCCATGCCTAGTTGTTGCGGGTGCGCGGCTGCGAGGCACGGCCCCTGTCAGCTGCGATGCTGGCCGCGACCACGCCGACCGAAGAGGCGGGCCATGGGAGCGTTGACTAAGAAGGTCGGTCGCGGGCGTGCTGGTCCGAGGGACCATCGACAAAGTCGGGCTTGCAGGCTGGGGGAACAGGCCGCGAATCCGGGCTCGCTGACTTGGGGGACCGGGAGCGCGTCTTTCGCTCGGGCGAGCGTTTTGTCGCCCGGGCGCTCGTTTTGTCGTTCGGGCGCCAATTTTTTGCATGGACAAGCGTTTTTCGCCAGAGCATGCGTATTTCGCCCGGGCACGCATTTTTTCGCTCGGGCGAGCGTTGTTCTCTTGTGCACCTATTTTTTGTCTGGATGCGCTTATTGTCTCCCAGGCACGCATATTTCCCCCGGGCGCCCGTTTTTTCGCCCGGGCGCCCGTTTTTTTTGCCCCGGCGCCCGTTTTTTCGCCCCGACACCCGTTTTTCGCCCCGGCGTCCGTTTTTTCGCCCCGACGCCCGTTTTTTCGCCCCGGCGCCCGTTTTCTCCCTAGGGCCCGTTTTCCCCCCTGCGCCCGTTTTCGCCCCTGCGCCCATTTTCGCCCAGGCGCCCGTTTTTCCCTGGGCACCCGATTTTCACCATGCCCCGATTTGGCACCAGGGCGGGCGTTTTTCGTCCGGGCGCCCGGTTTTTTCCTGATGCGAATCGTCTCCCCGACGCTCGTTTTTTCGCTTGGGCGCCTTTTTTGTCCCTCGGGCGCACTTTGTTCGTCGCGACTAGCATTTTTTCGCCCGTGAAAGTGCTTTTTCTTCTGGGTGTGTGAATTTTCGCCTGACCCCGCATATTTTCTTCTAGACGCTCATTTTTTTTGCCTCTACCAGAGCTTTTTCTTCCGGGAGCGCATTTTGCGACGGAGTGGGTGTTTGGCGCTCGGGCACTAGTTTTTTGCCTTGTCGTGCTTTTAGCGCCTGTGCGCGTGTTTTTTTGGGTGGACACATTTTTTGTGCACGTACTTGCATTCTTATGTCAGGACACACTTTTTTTTTATATTGGAAAAAGATTAGCTTATTCATGATATTTTTCAATTTTTATATTAAATTTTATTTAGCAAATCAACAAAATAATTGATCAATTTCATAATATTCATCAATTTGAATATCGAATTTCAATATCAAATTTCAATTACATCTAAACGAACGGACCTTGTCAAATTCGAATCCGATTTGAATTTGATCCAGAACCAAACAAATTCAAATCATAACATTTATGGCTATCTTCACGTACAGGAGATGTCACTGTGATTTAGAAGCAAGAAAAAAATGTACAAATATACCTTTTAATAAAGAGAGACAAAAATCCTAAGACTATAGTTTATTTCATAGATGTACACAAGTTTACACCTTAGATTTAATACAACAATTATATTAATGATGATAACTAAATAACAATCAAAATTAGCTGACTAGATGAGTCACTCATCAACCAATTCATTGTTAATATCCATAGTATTAATAACTATGAGTGCATTAGTTTTGTTGACCTAAACATTATCAACCAAAAACATTATAATTATAATTATTATTATTATTGTGGATTCGTTCGGAGATTCAAATTGCTAGCTATGCCTTAATTAAAATGAAAGTATTACAAGCGAGCATCAACATCATCATATTAAGGTAGATATTGCAGGGACGGTTCATAACCATGGCGATGACCGTCACCGCCGCGTCAAACAGAGCCATAAGGTTAGCACGACCTCAGCGGTCATGAACGCGGTGGTTACGAATTATTTTTCGTGCAATCCTGACTGCACCTAAGAAATTTCATTCAATTTTATGTTTTAATTTCTTTATAGAGGCCATAATCGTTGTCTCAATCAATGTGGTTACAATCTAGGTGATCGAACAAAACAACGTCTTTGGTCAACACAAGATTCAGTCGGACGCAATTACCAAAGCTTTCATTCAAACAACTATAAAAAGTCATCATGTTTTCATTTGAGTACAAGCAACTTGAGAGACTAAAGAGAGCTTTGAGGTTTTTCGACGAGTACGTGAGACTTAGATCGTTTCCCTTTCTAATTCACTCTCGTGCGCGCAGCAGTGGGCGCAGGAAAGCACTCAAAGGAACGTGCTTGTGGAAACTCTGGCGGATGCCCTCTTCAAGGCTTCGTGGACTTAGCTACTTTTATTGTCTCTATACTTAAAACTTGTAACAGAAAGATGCCCTGTCACTATCCGAGAAACTCAAATGCTTGTAAATAAAGAGAAAATAGTGAATTTTGGTCCAGCACAGATCAAACACGTGGTTTTTAACCCTCTTAAAATTTGAAATTAAGGCGGTCTGATTATCCGAGAAAAACCCGACAATCCTCAACAACATCTGTTTTGACATAATTTTTAAAAATTATTTTAATAATTTCATTTAAATACCTCCAAATTCCACCGTGCTCAGAATATTATTTTGCACATGCATTTATAGTCACCTCAATGAAAAAATGTTAGATTGTATTTTATGTAACTAGTGAAGGATATTTTAGTAATTTACTCTTATGTGTTAGAATGATTGCCTATAAATGTAAATCCTGTATACGGGATTGTTGAGGCTCCGCTCAAAGTATTCTACGAATACCCCATCTATGTATGGAATGGGTATTTATAGTACTTCCAGCGTAGAGCCTAACTCTAGTGCGACACGAACCCGTAACCTATACCGAGTCGGGCTAACACGCGTGCGGACATATTATAAAATATCTAACAATCTCCTTCTATGTCTGCCGTGTACCCAGACTTCGGATAGAGGATGGTTTGTGTAAAGTTCAACCAAACGTGAATCATTCACAACCGTGTCCTGCACCTGTTTCAAACAAGATTAGACTTGAACACAGAAATTAGTATGCACGCCTAAGTAAAACAAAAAACTCAGCTGCAACACAGAAATAGTCTCAGGTACAACAAGACACAGACCCTATACGCCTGGTGCCACAAATCAACAGAGAGCTATATAAAGTCCAAACAAACAGTGCAAAAGTAGAAGAGCTAAACAATGCTCTAAACAGAAGTAACAAAAGATAAACTCATAACACTCTAAATCTCATCATCCAAAAGATCATCCTGATCAGGATTCCAGTCAACCAGTGCTCCTCCTATCCCAGCAGCTCCTGCAATTTCAACAGAGAATTTCATTTCAGAATGAATTCTATCCTTTGCAAATTTGCAAATATCTAGTTCTACAGAAAAACTTAGTATTAATCATTTTAATTTGGCTGGGAGGACACGTTCACAGAGTATTATAGCTTTACCTCAGAACCTGATATCTGTTTCAACCGAAACGATTTCAGACTTCTGGACATCGCAGCTATATCTGTGATCCTATATGGAATGTCACGGTTACTGCCCTTCTAAAGTCAATTGGAACTCATCAAGTTTGGAATGGAACCAATCTCCAGAAGAAGAGACAAGACCAAGTCAGATTGTGTTATCAAGTTTGGAATAACACTCTCCTCCAAGGCAAAAGCCGAATCCAGGTGAAGTTGTTAGCATCAAGTTTGGAATGAAACAACTTACCAGATCCGAACTCAGCAACCAAGAGCATCAAAGGAGCACAACATGCTTGTTTTGACAAAGGAAATCGTAATAATCAAAACGTTCGGACAAAGGCTGAACTAAATCGCCTGAAGCTGAACTAAGGCCGAACTAAATCGCCTTTAGTCTCATTTCCCCCACTGTTTTGATTAGTCGGTCTTTGGGCATTCCTTTCGTCAATGGATCAGCCAGGTTATCCTTTGAACGCACATCAATCAAAGTGATAATTCCTTGTTCTTTCAGATAATTCAGTAAAGCATGTCTCAGTCGTACATGTCTCCTCTTAGTATTATAGAGGGCATTCTTAACTACTTGAACTGCTGCTTGATTATCACAGTACAAACTCAACGAGTTAACTTGTAGCTTAGACAAGAGAATGTCTAGAATCAAGTTCCTGATCCAATCTGCCTCTTCACCGGCCAAGGCTAAGACAAACAACTCGGCTTCCATAGACGACAATGCTATACAGGTCTGTCTTTTGGATTTCCAAGTTATAGCAGCTCCTCCCAAGGTGAATATATATCCACTGGTGGACTTGCTGTTCCCGGCTTCTGAACACCACGAGGCATCAGAATGTCCTTCCATAGTAGGTGGGTAACCAGTGTAGCACAGAGCATGATCTTTAGTACCTCTCAGGTATCTTAACAGCCTGTCTAGGGCTTCCCAATGCTCTTTGCCTGGATTACTGGTAAAACGACTCAGCATGCTAACCGAAAAAGCAATGTCTGGTCTTGTACAGCTTGTGACGTACATGAGACTACCAATAATTTTGGAATATTTAACTTGATCAATGTTGGTCTCTTCATTAGGACTCAACTTGACATTATGATCAAATGGTGTCTCAGCCGGCCTACAGTTATCATATCCTCAGGTAGAAAGAAGTTGCTCATTATAATGAGCCTGACTAAGAGTAACTCGACCCTTGTCAACTCTGACCTTCATACCTAACAGGGTATCTACAGGACCGAGGTCCTTCATGTCAAAAGCTTCTGCTAGAGTGGATTTAATATCCATAACTGCAGCAAGATTAGACCTCAAAATCAACATGTCATCTACATATAAGCATATTGTAGCACCCCCCCCCCAACCTTTGCCCGGGTCGGGTCGGAGGGGTGCTACTGGCCCAAGACGCCCACCCAGTGCTTATAGGGGAAACGATCCACCCTGTCCAAGCACAAGATGGCCGCCTCGGTTGGCTCGAATCATAACATTCACAACCCATCAGAATATAGCGGAAGCATTAACAGGAAACCATTGCAGATTTATATATATGACATATCAGATTCACAGCGGTTCTAGGGCCGAAGCCTAAGTACTCATATAAGCCCGTAGGCTATACATGTGCTACATATAATCCTCATATACTCTCTCTCTACGCTGCTCGGCGGAACTCACGTCTCTAAACTCTGGGGACGGCGGGGGTA
Organism: Platanthera zijinensis; assembly: GCA_039513925.1. Classification (NCBI taxonomy): domain Eukaryota; kingdom Viridiplantae; phylum Streptophyta; class Magnoliopsida; order Asparagales; family Orchidaceae; genus Platanthera; species Platanthera zijinensis. The sequence continues at coordinate 34,192,978 of CM077088.1, forward strand.
CATCTGCTCGAGTCGACCTAGCTGCTGGCGTAATCTCCTGCGGCAGCGGGTCACTACGGTGCTCCACCTCCTGTGAATGGTTAATCAAATAACCGTTAGTCACAGAGCTAAGTAGAAACAAATCTCCTCCCCGGATCCATATCCTGGGGACGAGCACGCACCCATCCAACAGAAGTAAATAGCCGAAGCAAGAGAGGGTTAGCACAACATTTCATATATGAACAGCTAGGAGCAAATATAAAAGAGTGCAGTATAACCGGAAAAAGCAGCAATAGTATAAAACGGTTATAACCATGCTCTACTAGCTCATCAGCACAACAAGTTTTCATACCCTGATTTCTATCGCAGGCATTCACAGCCGCGCACACACCGCAGGCGTTCACAGCCTGCGCACACAGACCCTATGTCGACATAGTTTGGACCGTTTCTGTTCCAGCAGGGTAGCAAGCCCCGCGGGCCTCACCGATGTGGCCGTCGGTGACAGTGGCCAGTCCTGCCACTTCTGGGAGTGATCGTACCGCACAACCCCAGGCCCTAACGTACAACCTTGTGTACTCTTGGATGTGAGCGACATCCAACGAATCATTTTGGCCGACCAGCGGAGGAAAACCCGACGGGGAATAAAACAGCCGGTCACCCGTGGTACCCATCTCCCTGTCGCCTTGAGTCGTCAACCTTCCCGCACCGGTACGAACGGTCTGCGGAAGGGACTGACCCGCCATTATTCCACCGCAAGCAATTTACAAACAATCAATTAACGGCAAACATAACACACACTGGGTCTACGTCGGCCTGCCCTACTAGGCTTAAACTTCGGGCGGCGACGCTTAGCTCTACTTTCGCCAAGGAGCGTGGGAGCGCATTATTTGGGGTTAGACCTGGAGGAATACCTCAACTCCGGTTATCCCCAACTAAGGCTCAACCTTAATAACGACTGCTCGTCAGAGCAGGACCCGGGGTTATAATAGTAAATTGCAATGAAGACAAGTGCGGTGATTATGCTGCTTATTTAAAGTGCTGGAAAGAAACGTGACCAGTACGAAACTGGAGTAGTACTGAATAAAAAAGTACTTGACCAGTACGAGACTGGAGTAGAGTTAATTAAAGGTACTTGACCAGTACGAGACTGGAGTATAACTGAATTGAAAGTACTTGACCAGTACGAGACTGGAGTATAACTGAATTGAAAGTACTTGACCAGTACGAGACTGGAGTATAACTGAATTGAAAGTACTTGACCAGTACGAGACTAGAGTATAACTGAATTGAAAGTACTGAACTGAAAAGAATAAAAGAACAAGACCAGTGCAAGATTGGAATAATCATAAAGAAAATAGTTAGTAGTCCAATCACTCCATCCAGGAGGCTTCAGTTCCATCTCCGTTCTCAGGAGAGATTTTCAGTTCCATCCCCGTTCTCAGGAGGCACATTCAGTTCTATTTCAGTTTTAAATAAGGCTTCATTGGGTTGCACCCATTATTATGATCCGATTAGAATCTGGTTGCGCTTTATTAATCACGGATTAATCAGATCAGTGGCTTATCAGGAGTTGCACCCTCATTAGTTATCGAGAATAATTCGCATAGCACTACTCGTACTCTCGCTTCCGAGCGTACCCAAATCACCCGAGAGGCGAGGCACTCAACGGTTTCACGGAATCTCGGAGCACACGGGGTTCGGTCACTTGCCTCAGCCACTCTCGATGATATGACAATTTTATTATTCTTTTAGTGAGGATAGTCGCGCGCTCCAATTTTCCTTTTCGAGCGTAATAATTATCGGGCGCGATCCTAGGCTTCCAAAATTTGGGAAAAATATCAACACTCAATCTCATGACCCCAAATTTTGATACAACCCTTCAAATACCCTAAAATGAGCCTAGTAATGTTTTGGTAATTTTCCAAAGTGTTTTGGGCCTTTAATTTGGCCAAACAAATTTTATTTGGGCTTTTAAAAATACCAAAACAATTCCAAAAATTCTCAAAATTTTTGTGGAGACTGCCCTATTTATGGGGAACATTTTTCATGTTCAACACTTTTTCATGAGGGCTCTATTTTAGCCTCTGAAAAATAAAACCCTCCATTATTATATTATAATATTATAATAATATAAAATATAAAATATAAAACAAAAATACTGTTCACTTCCTTCTCCCCCCCCCCCCCCCCCCCCCCGCTGTAACCAATCCCGCCGCCCTTACGGGCCTTCCCAGCCGCCGGCCGGCCACCGGCCGGCCTTGACTCCGCCTCCGGCCAACTACCCGTGGCCGGGCGCTCCCTCCGGCGGTGGTCCGGCGGCCCGCCGCCGCCGGATTTTTTTTTTGTTTTTAAACCGTGAGGGGAGGGGAGTGGCGGCGGCGGCGCTCCGGCCGCCGGAGCTTGCATGCGACACGTCCAAAAGTTAGGGAGGAGGGAGAGAGAAAGTTTCTACCTGAAGTTGGGGGGTTTGGCGGCCTCCGGCGAGCTCCGCCATGGATGGCTTTGGAAGGTGGTGGAGCTCGGCTTTGCCTTTTCCGGCCACCAGAGCTCCGGCAGAGGGGGGAGGAGCAGGGGGAAGGCTGCTCTGAGACTGTGTGGGGAGTATAGGGGGAGGGGGGGCCTTTATATAGGGAGGGGGAGGGGGAGCTCCCTCCTTTTGGGTGGTGTGGGACTAATCCCTCCTTAGGGAGGGATTAATCCCACCCTCCAGCTGTCCTCCAGCTGTCCAAGGACAGCTGGAGGTCTCTCCTTTTTCCCATGTGGAAAAGGATGAGGCCCTTCATGGGCTTGGGCCTTAAGAAAGAGGGGGAGAAAGAGAGAGAGAGAGAGAGAGAGGGAAGAAGTGGGTGGGCCTCCACTTGTAGTGGGATGGGGGCTTGCTGGTTGGGGGCCCAAGGAGAGTGTGGGGGCATGAGTCATCCACCTTTGGAGAGGAGGTGGGCCCCTCATTTGGAGAAAAATCCAAAAAATGGATTTTTAGGAGGGTTTGACCAAGTCAACCCTAGGGTGGGTCCCCCTTGCTAGTCAAGTCAATATGGGTCCAAGTCATCGGGGTCGGGTCAAGGTTCGGGTGTCGCGACATAATTGGCGTGCGCACGCTTTTCGGTGCACGACTATGCTTGATTTGACCATGGGTTGACCAATTATCGTCGAAATTGATCGGGATGATTTTCGTTGACTTCGTATTGACCATACGAGTCCAACGCCACTGACCGGGGTCGAATCGGAGTTCGTTTGGCGAAAGTCCGATATTTGCGCGTCGCAGCGTGCTAAAACGGTCAAAACGCTCATAATCATCGTTAGGCTTCGAATCGCGGCGCAACGAGTTCCGATGCGTTCGTATTAACTATACGAAGTCATAGGAATTGACAGAACTCAAATCGGAGTTCTCTATGTCAATACCCAAAAATCTTATTTTCGCGACGTTCTGCGAGGAATGGCCAAATCCACTATATAACCTCTGGTTCAATTGAACGAGTTCCGATGCGCTCGTATGGACTATACGAGACCACAGGAACTGACGGAACTCAAATCGGAGTCCTCTAGCTCTATTTCCTACCTTGGGTTACCCCTCACCGGGTCATGGGTAGGGTCCGGGCCACTTTTATTGGGCCCACTAGGGTTCTGGTGGCCCAATAAAAGTCGGGATGTTACACATATGATGACTGTCTGATTCGACAATGAGCGGTGATAAAGGCATTTATCTGAGAGACTGGACTGAAATCCGAGGCTCTTTATCACCTGGTCAAACTTCATGTGCCACATCTTAGGCGCTTGCTTAAGCCCATAGATTGATTTATCCAGTTTGCACACTTTATCTTTTTGATCTTGCTGCACATAACCTTCAGGTTGTGCCATGTAGATCTCTTCATCAAGCTCTCCATTTAAGAAGGCTGTTTTCACATCCATCTGATGAACTATAAAGTTCTCGATATATGCTAAGGCTAGAAGAATCCTGATAGTCGATAGGTGACACACAGGTGAATAAATATCAAAATAGTTTATTCCCCCCTGTTGTTTATAACCTTTAGCTACGAGACGCGCTTTATACCTGGTTATAGACTCATCACTATGAAGTTTCTTCTTCAACACCCACTTGCATCCTAGGACTTTAGCGCCTTTTGGCAAGTCAACTAGATGTCAAGTATTGTTATATAGCAGCGAGTCCATCTCATCATCAATAGCTTCTGCCCACATTAACGAATCTCTAGATCGCATTGCTTCCTGGTAGGAGAATGGATCATCCTCTAAGTGATAGGTGACGAAATTCTCACCAAAGTTCTTAGGGATCCTCTCTCTTGTAGATACTCTAAGTGGAACAGGTTCCACCTCTAACGGTTGAGGAGCAGTGTCAGAGGGGCCAGCTTCAGGTTCTACGATAGATTCTGAAATCATATCATTAGACCCAGAGACAGATAAACCATGATCCTTGACAAATTTATCTTCAAAGAATATAGCATCTCTAGACTCTATCACGGTATTCGTGGATAGATCGAGAAATCTGTCTGCTGCACTATCTTCTGCACTACATAGATAGACCCACGTCGTCGTTCTCAGTCCCACCTTAGGCCTCTTAAGGTCCTGTATGTGCACATAAGCAATACATCCCCAAGTCTTTAGAGTATCATATCTACAAGGATGACTGTGTCATAGCTCATACGGAGCAGACGTGAGCTGAGAATGAGGCACTCTATTCAGAATGTGATTTGCAGCACAAACTGCTTCTTCCCAAAAGGAATTAGGCATGCCAGCTGTGAGGAGCATAGAGTTCAACATCTCTGTTAAAGTTCTATTCTTACGCTCGACAACACCATTCGACTGGGGTGAGTAAGGAGCTGTTGTTTCAAAAATTATTCCCTCAGAGGCACAAAATTCCTTGAACCCAATAACAGTGTATTCTCCTCCTCGATCACTTCTAAATCTCTTAATTTTCAGATTTAACTGATTTTCCACACGAGACTTGAAAGTCTTAAACGTCTCAAAGTCTTCGTCTTTCGATTTTAACAGATATACATGACAAAATCTTGAAAAATCGTCTATGAACGTAATCAGATACTTCCTTCCCCCTCTAGTGATGTGACTATGAAAATCACAGAGGTCTGAATGTATCAACTCAAGAAGTTTCGTGCTCCTAGAAACCGATCTAAAAGGCTTTCTAGTGATCTTGGTCTGAGCACAAACCTCGCACTTATCAAATCGAATCGACAGATCTAAGGGGATGTTATGACTCTTAGCTAACTCTAGCATTTTCCTATAGTTTACATGTCCAAGTCTGTTGTGTAACAACTTAGGATCAATAAGGTTTGAACTAATTTGCTGAATGCTATCATTGTTTAAGCTAAGTCTATGCATTCCGTTGATCAGGTACGCACACCCAAAATAATGTGAATTGACTGCTAAGGTCATTCTACCGTTCTGAGTTGTGAAGGTCATCCCAGCCTTATCTAATAGACTAATGGAAATCAAGTTCTTGGTTAAATTTGGAACTACTTTTACATTAAGCAAACATAAAATTTTACCTGATGAGAGGACCAGCTCGGCTGTCCCTGCATGGGTCACCTGAGTCTCTCCTCCATTACAGTTCTCAACCTTTTCCTGGACCGCCTTGACCTCAGCCAGTAATCCTCTGTCATTCATCACATGACAGGTAGCACCGCTATCAAGCCACCACTCTGCGGACGAACTACGGTGACTGCTCCCGATCATAGCCACAAATGACTTGGGGTCAGAAGCATCAACGAGCATGTTCGCCACATTTTGAGGGGCTTCCTCCTTTTTCTTTGGGGCCTTGCAATCAGCCGCCCAGTGTCCCCACTTTCCACAGTTATGGCACTTGCCCCTCTTCTTTTTGAAAGAGGTCTTTTTAGGCAATAGTTGTGTGGTGGCCTCACTCTTGGGCGTTGGTGGCTTCCTACGAGGCTTGCTAGGTCGAGACACAAAGTTGAGAGTCTGTGAGGACTGCCCACCTTATTCCTGTCTCTTTCCTGCAATATTTTGATCCTCGATATGAATGAACCTTTTGAGTTCATCCAATGCGATCTTTTCTTTCAGCCTGTGCATTTCAGTCTTGAAGGTCAATCACTCATGAGGTAGCTTGCTTAGAATAAGACATACAAATAGATTATCTGAGATATCGGACTTATCGTCCGCCAACTTGAGACGCAGACTCTCCAGTTCAATAATTTGAGAGGTGATTGACGAATTTAAATTAAATCTGGAAGTAAAGAGCCTCTCCCCAAGGAGAGTCCTCGACAACCCCTCTTCCTTCTGGAAGTGCGCATTCAAGCGATCTCAAATCTCTTTTGCAGTCTTATGACTGCTGTAGGTCAGGGCGAGCTTAGGATTCAGTGAATTTAGGAGGTAGTCCCTGCAGAAGTCTTCGTCCTTTCTCCACTGAAGTTCGTTCACGTCCTCTTCGATAGAGGCGAAGTCACTCAGGACCGTGTAGAAAATCTCACGTTCCTTCATGCCAAGTTGGACGTGCAGCTTCCAAGCATGGAATTCGGAGTGGTCGAACGACTGAAGCTTGACGATGTCATAGGAGGTAACCTTCGACATCTCGCTAAAGCTAGAACAGTAACAACCAGAAAGAATCACCTGAATCAGACGGAGATGAAACGCTGGTCTTCGGATCCAATCCAATAAATAGCTTGCACCTCTCCGGATGAGAATAGTCAAAAGCTTAACGAAAAATTTTCTTCAAACGGTGCAGAAGAGACGAACTGAATCGCCTAGTCCTCCTTAGTTGGGAAGGATTTGATTTGCACCAGCAATAGCAGGAGTTCCTCAAACCTTGCTAGCGGAGAGGATTGGGTCTTCCTCTAAATGATCTTGGATCTTTTAAAATTTCCACCAGAGTAGCCAAGAAATTAGAATTTCTTATTTTCCAGTGAACTTAGCACAGATCCGGCGATATCCGGCGATATCCAGCAAGGTGAAGGCACAATCCAACAGGAAAAAAGACATGGTCTGGCGAGATAGAGGCAAGATCCGAAATCCTTTTCTCTTATCTCTGAATGGATGCAGCAGCACAAAAACAACTAGATCTGGAACCCCACCAGTTTGAACATGTGACAATATCTGCGACTAGATCTGAAGATGGCAGCCAGATCAACGCTAAATACCCCACTGCGATCTTTCACTGTTTCGTTAACAGTGGTCGGCGTAGACAAATCTTGCAGCCTCCCTCCCGATCGACTCAGGAGAAACAGAGATCTACCCAGATCTGGATTGGCTATTGATCAGATCTGCGATCAAACTGCGATCCACTTCCTCACGAGCGGCAACAACGGCAAACGAAATCTCGCGCAGAAGTCGCAGGTCCTCTGATCGACGGTAAAGAAAGAAAAGCCTGGCGGGAGGAAACTCGCGCTTGAGAGGCGCAGCGGCCAAATAGCGATCTGGTGAGGATAGGGACGGCGGAATCGCAAAATCGCAACACCGGGAGCGGACGGATTTGCTCGCAGGATTCCGATCGGTGGAAGAGAAAATTAGATCTTCTCCCTTCTTCTCAATCAGGAGCGGACGAATGACGGGATCACAAAATCGGGGAGCGGCGGCGGCTGAATCGCGAACGATGGAACGGCGAAATCGCACGGGAGCGGCGGAAAATCGCAGACTCGCACAGAGCGGAAACCCTAGCACTACTTTGAGAATGTTGAGGCTCCGCTCAAAGTATTCTACGAATACCCCATCTATGTATGGAATGGGTATTTATAGTACTTCCAGCGTAGAGCCTAACTCTAGAGCGACACGAACCCGTAACCTATACCGAGTCGGGCTAACACGCGTGCAGACATATTATAAAATATCTAACAGGGATTGTGTGTGTAATGTATTTTTCAAACTCTGTTTTGAATAAAGGAAAAGGCCCGCTCCCTGTTTACGGGATTGTTTGTGACAATTCCAGTTCATGGCCGTTCTCATTTTTATTGAATTCACCGATCATGGATCAATTCATCGCCAGCCGCCGGATATTCAATGATTCTTCCCACCTGACCGGTATTTGTCAAAGTGAGAGGGAAACCCTTAAAGATTTCTTCTGCCGTTTCACCACTGAGGCATGACGAATCCCAGGGATAATATCAGAGCTTCTACGCGGATTTCTTCTTGGAGGGCTTCACTCTAGCGGCTTCCACTCCGCACTATTACGAGAGACTATACCAAACTATCCTGATCTTGTTCGACAGATCGATGCCCAGATTGTCGCAGATGATGCAGTTGAAGCACACCGCCAACAATTTAAAAGCAACTCAAAGAGGCAACGATAGCAGGGGTTGACACCATTCTGGTTCTCAAAAAGATCAACTCGAGCTGTGTCAACCCTCGACGGGCTGGGGGATATCACCAACATCAAGACCTCACTCCCCTCAACACTTCACGAGCAGAAGTATTGCTCGTCATATGCAACCATCCGTCTCTCCAAAGATCAAGGGCCCTTACTCCGAATTCAGGGGATCAATCTAAGTATTACAACTTCCATCAAGGTCATGAGCATAAGACAAAAGATTTTTCGCGATTGAAAACAGAAATCAAACGATTCGTTCGCCTCGGGTACCTCGAGAGTTCTCTCTAAAACAAAGGCTCCAAATCAACATATCAAGAATGATCATGCATGAGGCTGACCCCTAGGACGAACATCCTATAGAAGAGCTTTTCTTTTGCTAAAGGGCATCCGGAGCTCCATCACTGCTTGTATTTTGTATTTTTAACATTTGTGAGACAAACAACAAGTGTTATTTCTAATCTTATTGATGACTGTTTTACAAAGTGTTCGGTGTTTCCAATAAGAGACTCCGGCATCTGAGCATCTCCCCTTACAGAGTGTTCGGTGTTCCCAACAAGGGACTTCAGTATCACCCTTTACAGAGTGTCCGGTGTTCCTAACAAATGACTCTGGTCTCTCCCCTTACAGAGTATTCGATGTTTCCAACAAGGGACTCCAGCCTCTCCCTTTACAGAATGTTCGGTGTTCCCAATATGGGACTCCGGCCTCTCCCCTTACATAGTGTTCGGCGTTTCTAACAAGGGACTCCGGCCTCTCCCCTTATAGAGTGTTCGGTGTTCCCAACAAGGGACTCTGACCTCTCCTTTACAGAGTGTTTGATGCTCCCAACAAGGGACTCTGGCCTCTCTCCTTACAGAGTGTTCCGATCTCCGCAAAAGAGATCCTGGCCTCTTCAGTTCATAGCTCGGTTAGGTCGCACAAACCAAGCCACGAGCCAACCTCGTGAAACTAAGCCACGAGCGATCCTCGTGCGAACTAGGTTACTAATCAACTACAGACACAATTACAGCCCCCAAAAAGTAACACTACGAGTCAAACAACGCTCACACAAGAAGAAGAAAAAGTATACAATAATCATCACAGCAACATACAAATACATGCGCAAACTCTCTAATCAAGGACCGTCAAACAATAAAGACGACATACAAAATACCCAACTAGAAAAGCAAAAGATGCAGATACACTAAAACAAAGAAATAGCGTTGCTACACGTCAGCCACGTCAACATCAAAGCTCTCATCGCCAGAGATATCATCAAAGCTAAGGCCGGACACGTTGCATCCCAAGCTCCTGCCAACAAGTCGAAAAGCCTTCGTGACTCCACGCCTGAGTAGGGCTGTGCATAAATACCCGAAAACCAAAGAACCGATCCGAACCGAACCGGTGTCATTTGGGTCAGTTCTATCGGTTACCGGTTCGGTTCCGGTTCTTAAATTTCCAAGAACTAGGGTTACAACTCGGTTCTCGGTTCTGGTGTCGGTTCTACCCAGAACCGATCCGACCCGAACTCACCCCTTAATAAAAATCCTATTATATTTGAACTTCTACAATTTTACTGATTATGACTGCATCACTTCAATTAATATTGACTAATAAATATGATGTTATTTGGATTTTGGCAATTGTCATCTGTTTATTTTTATTTCTTTTTTTTTTGTTGGCATTATATGTTATGCTTCTAAATAATAAATTATTACAGTTGCTAATGATTTGATGAATATCTGATAATTTGTTAATATTTAGGAACCGAAACTAGAACCGGAACCGAACCGGAATCGAGAATACGGTTCTGGTTCTTGGTGAGAGATACTCGGTCGGTTCTGGTTCCAAATATTTAGAACCGAACCTATATGGTTCGGTTCTCAGTTCTGGGGAGAACCGAACCGAACCGACCCATGCACAGCCCTACGCCTGAGGACCAACCCTCGAACATCTTCCATCTGAGGCTCCACCTCCTTACTCCAGATCTCATCGCAGACTTCCTCGTTGATCAAGCACCGATCCCGCATGTAATCCAGAGATTCCATGTACTCTACTAGACCAACAACTTTCAACTCTGACACACGACTATCAGAAGATAACTCCTCCACTATGGATTTCTCCGCAGAAAGTTCTGTCTCCAAACGAGAAGTCTCCTCTTGAGCACGCTTCAGTATCTGTGTAGTCCTTTCCACCAAAGATTCCTCACCTCCAGAGATGCTCGAGTCTCCTCCAATTCCGCCTTCACCTCTGATCCAATCCGACGAAATCGAGAAAGGTCCTGGTCATGATCATCCCTCAAAGTGGCAAGAGAGCCCGCCGCCGCTCGAAACATCCCTGGAGGGCCAGATATCAGTGCTTCAAACTCACATAATGATCATTCTAGGTGATGACAAGTTGAACCTGAGCCTCGATTTACAAAAGAGAGGACGAATAGAAGTCAGCACAATACAACAATAAAGAAGAGCCAAAAATAATCAAGCTCGCTTACCACTTCATTCATCGCCCTCAAGAAAAAAGATAGCCTTGGAGCCGCGGCCTCCGCAGGGAAAGACTGGGGGGACAGATGATCCAAGCACCTGTACCTCGGGAGGAAAACTGTCACGGCCGCCAGAAGGAGAGTCGTCGCCCAGAGAAGATGAGCAAGGCGTCACTCTACCGCTATCTCGAGAAACTATAATGACCTTTTGTTTCCAATTGCAAACCAAAGATGTCTCAGCGGTCCGCTCAGATTCTAAAGAAATATCACACCGCAACAAGCGCTTCTCTTCCACAAACGAAGAAATACTGAACAGACGGTTCTCCAACTCGTGAGGCTTGAAAATCCAAGTATTGGAGAAAACTCTCGCTCTCTCCCCTTCTGACGACGATGATCAGGCAGCGCGTCTCACAGCTCAGACAAGCCCCAAGAGTTCCTGACATAACCAAACAAAGTATTTTCGTGGCGGCAGTCCGTCTGAATCTCAAAGTCAAGCCATCTTTTGTTGCTATGAATCTCCGCACGCTCACTACCATCCGAACGAACGTCGCACCAATCTCAGAAGCAGACTAGAGAAAGTTTCCCGCCATGCTCACGGAAAAAGGAAACCAACCTCATGAGATGTACTACCCCCAAGGGAGTAAAATGGGAAATCGACACGTCGCAGAACTTCAGAATCTCAACCACTTTCTCGCACGGAGGGAACCAGAACCCCTTCCTCAAGGTAGTCTCGCAGATCGTCAACCAGCCACAAGAAGGATTTTGAACCCTCTCCTCGGCACGCGGTATCTTCACTTCAACGTCGGCATGCAGGTCAAACCTCCTTCTCCAAATTACAACCTTATCCTCAGTAAGAGAGGAGCGAAGACGCATCGGTCTCGCGGTACGCCTTGAGCCATGTCGAAAAATCAAAAATAAAATCAGACAAAGAAGTCCGATCATAGATCATCCACCCTCGTCACGCACAAAAGGCGCGCCACACGATAAGAGCCAAAAATGTCTGTAATGTGCCCGAGCAAGCACACACACCCCTACACGCGCATACCCGTGCAAAATACCCCCGCACGCGCCCGCGCATGGCCACCGTGCGCGCTAGCCCGCGCACACACACGCACCAAACACGTGTGTGGCAAGGCTCGTACCCGCGCGCACGCTCCGGCTCCCGCGGGTTCGCTCGGGCTAGCGCGCGGTCTGGCACACGCCCGCGTGCGCAAAGAGGTGTGCGCGCCCCCATGCGGGCGCACCCGCGCGCACCCTCGCAGGTGCGACCGCACTCTACCCCGCACACGTCCGCACGCACCGTTACGACTACGAGAGCGACGCCTCTCCCCCCGGGCACGTTCGTCACCTCTCCTACACCATAAGATATGCTAAAATTTTTACCCGAGTTTGCATAGCGCAATCATTCTCCGCCTCAAGGCTATCACTGTTTGCCATCGTCACCGCCGCAAAAGTAAACAAAGAAAGATCCTTGCTCTCATTTGTCTGAAGCGGTATCGCACAACAAGGATCTGGGGGCAATTTTTGGGGATGACACCCATTTTATAGAAATCGGGTGTGCACATAACCGCACACCCATGATCTCCATCTCAAAGAAAGAGGGATCATGGGATCGACCGCATGCGCGATCACCGCGCCTGATCCCCCGTACGTCGATCCCATTACACATAATAGGCAAACCGCCGCGAGCCCTACCTCGCCGGCGGCGGGTGGGCGGCCCCCTCCCCGGACGCCAGCTGCCCGCCCTCTCTCGCCACGGCTCGGCCAAGGGGGCGGCCTCTCGGGCCGCCACCTTCCTCGGCCGCCACCTTCCCCAGCCGCCAGCGCGGCCAAGGGGGCGGCCGCCCGAGCCGCCACCCTTCCCCGTCCGCCTGCGCGGCGGCCCGGGCCGCCACCCTTCCCCGGCCGCCTGCACGGCCAAGGGGACGGCCGCCCAGGCCGCCCCCTTCCCCGGCCGCTAGCGCGGCCAAGGGGGCGGCCAGGGCGGCCGCCCCCTTCCCTGGCCGATGGCGCGGCCAAGGGGCGGCCGCCCGGGCCGCCCCCTTCCCAGGCCGTCGGTGCGGCCAAGGGGGCGGTCGGGGACGGCTGCCCCCTTTCTTGGCCGCCGGCGCGCGGCCAAGGTGGGTGGTCGCACCGTCCCGGCCGCTGTCGGCGGTCCTCCCCTCGCCGACAAACTTGGCGACAAGTTCGCCGGCCGCCCGGGGAGTTCCACACCCATTGTCCGATCGTTAGGGAACACTTTCGGCTGAATTCCTCCTACGAGCCGAACCCGAGCTGCACCCGAGCCGCATCTGAGCTACAAGCGAATAGAGTCAAAGTCACCTGATGAAGCCGAATCTCTCAAGTCTCAAGTAGCCCCCGCAACCGAGAGTTCAGACGCTCCGCTCCTGTGTTCAGAAATTGGCAAGCTGCTATCGGAAGACCACCAGCGCGTAGTGCAATTTGTAACAACCCTCGGCGCGACGGCATGTCGCCCGCCGCGTGCTAAGTGTTCTCTCACCCCCCAAAGCTGTAACGAGAGGTGACCTGTCACCCTCGACTTCACGAACAAGTTGTAACAACCCGAAGATAGTGAACTTTGACCGGCACAGATCCGGTCACGTGGGTTTTTACCCATTTGAGGGGTTTTTCCACGTTAAAATTGCTTGTGTACAACCAACCTACTCTATTGACTCTGCGCGCGCTCGACTGTTCCCAGAGCTAAGACGGTCCAAGTATTTCGTTCCGATCGGGACGTCGAGTTAGACCGCAATAATCCTAATTACTCCAAATGAGAACAAGTAAACAACGTTGTCATTTCTTGGATTATTAGTGCTGTTTCTAAAGAGAGAGAAAACTCCATCCTTCATCCTAATACCGCCTCTCTCATGTGGAGTAGTCTGCAACCACGTTTTTCCACTAGCACTGGTTCACTGATTTATGGCCTGCGCAAGGCCATTACCTCATGTCATCAAAAAGGATTGCAAATTGAAGGCTATTACACAAAACTCAAACAATTGTGGGACGAATTAGAAGCAATTACAAAATTGTCAAACCAATACTCGATGCGCTGTTCTGCGAGCCTAGGAAAAACAGCAAGAAAAACAAAAATTGATGCAGTTTTTTATGGGCCTTAATGACATTTACAAACCTGTTAGAGGCCAAATTCTGCTAATGAAGCCATTACCAACTATTGAAGATGCATACTCAATGGTTCAACAAGAGGAAAGACAAATAAGCACTTCTAACTTTGCAATGAACGATTTAAATGCCGCCCTCTTAACTTGATATCAAGTTCTTACAAACCCAGAAAACTTCAGCAACTCGTCACAGCCACGACAGACTTCATCTGGAGCACACCCCTCGCAGAATAAGAAAGAATTGCGGTCTGAGCATTGCCAAAAGAAAGGACATACTAAATCCAGATGTTTTAAAATACATGAATATCCTCAAAACAACAAATTCAAAAGCAAACAGCAGATGTATACGCATCACAAGCCGCAATTTTACAATGTGGATTCAACCGGACGAGATCCATCAACAGATTTTCCACAACTTACCAAAGATCAGGTTAATCGTTTCCTTGGTCTTCTTTCAACTCCCGCGCCAACCACAGCTTCTCAGGTTACAAGTCTAGCCCTTGGAGAAAATATTCAAACCTTAGCATGTATTTGCTATTATATTGTTTAACAGTTAATCACAAAAATGGCACTTGGCTAATAGACAGTGGTACAACTAATATTAACAATTGCTACAATATCATAAAATCACCAAAACCATTAAGGCTCCGTTTGGAGGGACTTATTTTCACCGGTCAAGCGGTCATGACCGCATGAACCGGATCTTAATTAAGTCCCGATTCATGTGGTCGTGACCGCTTGACCGGTGAAAATAAGTCCCCCCAAACGGAGCCTAAATCCTCCTCAACTTGTTTATCTACCCGATGGTTCCACGGCCTCAGTTACCCACATTGGGGATGTTCATCTCCAACCTACTATTGTTCTACATAATGTCTTATTTGCATCAACTTTTCAACACAATCTCATATCAGTTAACAAGCTTGCCACTGATTCCAAAAGCCTTAAACTTTCTTGTTTCTTGCAGGACCCTTTGCGGAAGACAACTTTGGAAATTGGTAAACGAGAGGAGGACGGTCTTTACCGCTTCTCCAATTCTCAAGACAAGTCTTCTTTCTCGTCAATTCAAAGTCACGTAACAGTCATGCCTAACCAAATTGTGTTATGGCACCATCGTTTAGGGCATTTCTCTAAACTTAGCCATCTTCTATTCTACCTCATGTTGATATTATACATAATTTGCAATGCAATGTGTGTCCTTTAGCTGAACAAACTCGTCTATCTTTTTTCAAAAGTGATAATTTTTGTCAAAACGCTTTTGATGTTATTCATTGCGATGTTTGGGGCTCATACCGTAGCCCAACTTATTTTGGTTTTAGAAATTTTCTTACTCTCGTTGACAATCACACAAGGAACACTTGGACCTACTTAATGGTTTCTAAACATGAAGTCCCTCTTTTGCTCAGGTCCTTTTATCAACTCATTTTAACTCAGTTCAATTGCCCAATTAAAATTTTTCGATTTGGATTGCCACCTTGTGCGAGAAAAATTGACGGTTGGATTGATTGCACCGACATATATTCCTACTAGAGTTCAGCTAGCAAATATATTCACTAAAGCCGTGAGACATCCTCAACTGTCCTTCTTATTGTTGGGGTGGTGAATCACTTCAGGGCCTCTTGTTTCTCACACCGGGTTAGCCCAAGTGAGCTTAGAGGCAAGGGAGTGTGAAGCAGCCCCTGTATGCATTCTTGTCCCTCTGTTTGAGGTGAGGTCGACGATCGTCGAGCTCACGCTTGAGCGTCGACCTCATCTGGCGTCGAGCGTCGACCTCAGCTGGCGTCGAGCGTCGACCTTCGCTGATGCGTCGAGCGTCGACCTCGGGCGAGATCGTCGACCTCCGGTCGACGCCCGAGCGTCGAGCTCTGCCTGGGGCGTCGACCATCGCTGATGCGCCGAGCGTCGACCTCGGGTGAGATCGTCGACCTCCGGTCGACGCCCGAGCGTCGAGCTCGGCTCTGCGTTCGACGTTTGAGTCGTTTTTACTCCTGAGTATTTATATCCCGTTTTTCGGGGATTAGGGTAAGCGAAGCTAATTTCAGAGAGATTGACGGCTGCGTATTTCCTGAAGAAGGCGTATACGAGGTTTGTCGTTGGAGGCGTCGTTTGTAACACCCCAAAAAGGCCCAAAAGACTCAACTTGAAATTTGAGTAGCAGGTCAGGTTACACGGCCTGGGACACGGGCGTGTCCCAGGGCGTGTCGGGTGACACGGCCTGGGACACGGGCGTGTCCCAGGGCGTGTTCTATTTATTTTGCAAGATTGGCCTATTCCGGGCAGAGCCGGACACGGCCTTGAACACGGCTGGGAACACGGGCGTGTCAGGCTGGACACGGGCGTGTCAGCTGCCGTGTTCCGACCCGTGTTCTGGTTGCAGCTCGATGGAGCAGGAGACACGGGCGTGTCTCAGGTTTGACACGGGCGTGTCAGGTCCGACACGGGCGTGTCGATGATCCGTGTGGTTCAGTCGGTTCAAGCTGTGTGCACCGCTGAAGGGGTACACGGCCTGTGACACGGGCGTGTCACAGGCCGTGTCGGCCAAAAAGTGAAATTCTGGGGAAATCTTGGCCGTTCAGTTTCCTCTCTTTTGATCCAAAGTCTCAGGTGGTTTCTTGGGCTGGATAAGTCGTGAAAACAGGAGGAAGAGCCATTCTTCTTTTATCCTTAAGGAAGAGGGAAAGAGAGAAAGAGAGAGGAAGAAGGAGGAGGAGACCAAGCCACCGGCGGAGCTCCCGTGGTTCGATTCGCGATCCGAAGCCGGCGTTGTGACGGCAAGGCTGCTGCGGTTCTTTCTCACCGGCTAGTTTGCGATGGCACCGAAGAGATCGACAAGGGTAACGATCTCCCTCCTTGGACATGTGAAGTCCTTCTTTTCTGCATTGCATAGGGAAAGCCCTTCCCCGCGAGTGTGCGGTGGGTTGTGGTGTCCCTTGGGGTAGATATGTGAAGTCCCCCTTGTTAGAGGCCGGAATTGGAGTACGGCTCTAGGCATGCTGTGTGAAGCCCATCTGGATGGAATCTGGATTGGTGATGCTTGTTTGCATATCGGAGAAGGCTCCGTGATAATGGCTTGTGATGCCTATGGCTTGTGATGCCTTGTTCCTACCTGTTGCTTGGTGCGGCAGGAAGTACTGGACGATGTCCAGGAAATGAAGAGGGTTGGCGGCAACTCTTGTGGCCGTGCGTTGCCACTTTGTGAGTAGTTGAGCCGTTGGGCTGCAACTCGTTGAAAAGTCTGTGTGCCGAACAGGAAAGGTGAAACCGACCCGCGCCTATAAAATGCCATGGATACTTCCGTATTCGAGGTGGCTAGGCGACTTGAGCAACGGGGGGTGGCTGATCCGTACCTGCGTTAGGTCCGTCCGACTTGGAAGCCTGGTATAGGTTTTGTTGGAGCGCCTAATGAGAGTCTTAGGCCCGCGCGCCGGAAAGACTAGAAATGCTCAAATACCGTGTAGACGGTGGTGTTGACCCTGGTATTCCGGTACACCGAAAATGTGCCCTGAGTGCACGGACTGTCGGGCCGGGCGGCCGATGGTTGTGATGGCTTGAATGTGCCTGCGCGCACATAGTTGCTATTGTTGATGCCATGCTTGCAGGGAAAGAATGCTCATGCCCCGAGAAAGGGGTAGGATTGTTATAATTGGGTCAGCTGAATGCTGACCGTTGCATTGTTTGCCACCGGTTGGGTGGAATTGTTCCCGTGCAGGTGCTGGAGAGCCAAGTGGTAAGTGATGGGCGGGAGAGCCCTACTACTGTTGCTGCTGCTGCTGCGGCTAGCCTGGAAGGCTAAGCCATTGTTTTGTTTTCTCTTTGTACTCATGTATGGCCGGCCTGCGCGCCGAGGTTTGTAAAACATGATGTATGTTCAGAGGAATTGTAAGGCCTTAAGGCCAAACTCTTGTGGTTGTGTACATTCCGTGGTATATATATAAATGTGGTTTTATATATTGGACATTCCGGTTAAAGAGTTCAAAGTTGTAACTTAAAGCTTCCGCTAGAATGCTCTGAGTTAGGATTCGTATTTGGTTTGGTATAATCCTGTGACCTCACCGTCTGTTTGTGGCATATAGTGTGGGGCCCCGGCCGGACCTTCTACTATACGTCATTTAACGGATGGGGTCGTTACATCGTTCAGGGGAGTTTTTCCCTCGGGTAGTTTCTTGTCCAGAAGAAGGTGGAGGTAGGGTCGGCCTTGGCCTTTGTAACCTTTTGTAACCTGTAATCTTTTGGTGAATACAAGGAGGAGAAGAAGGGGAGAGAGGACGTAGCCCGGTTTTTTGGGTGAACCTCTGTATTAGTGGTGTTGTGTTCTGTGCTTGTGTTCGCTCTGCATCTATTTGTATTTTCTGTATTCGACTTTGCCTCTTCTCGGCACGCCAGTTTTCTTACATTTGGTATCAGAGGGAAGTTCGCTCGATTCTCAGATATGAGTTCAGGAGGTGTGCGGATCGAGATAGAGAAATTCGATGGAAGCAGATTTGATCTGTGGAAGATGAAGATGGAGGATCTTCTGGTGGATCGGGATTTGTGGGGGGCAATAGCTGATGATCCACCAACCGAGAAGGCTGCTGTGGATGTGGTTGCAGCCTAGACAAAGACAGATCGAAAAGCCAAAGGTCTTATCAGACTCTTTCTCACAGACTCTGTTTTGACAAATGTGATGGAGGAGACTTCCGGCCAAGGTCTATGGCGGAAGTTGGAAACCCTATATCAGAGCAAGTCCCTTGTGAACAAGCTGTTATTGAGGAAGAAGTGGTACAATCTGAAGATGCAGGAGGGTGGTTCCTTCTCGGAACACCTGACCAATTTCAACACGGTTGTGGGTCAGTTGATCTCTATTGGTGAGAAGATCTCGGATGAAGACAGGGCGATCACACTACTTTGTTCATTGCCGGACTCTTGGGACAACGTTATCGTTGCCATTGGGGGTAATGGAGACAGAACACTCACTTGTGAGTCGGTGTGTGCTACTCTTCTTTCTGAGGAGACCAGGAGAGCAGGTTCTGAGAAGACCAACAAAGGTGCATTGAGCGTATCCAGATCTCGCCCTCAGTTGAGGGACACAAAGCAAGGTGGATCTCGAGACAAGTCTCGTGGAAGGTCCAAGAGCAAAGAAAGGAAACCCGTCAAGTGCTGGAAGTGCAATGAGGTTGGGCATGTGAAGTCTCACTGTCCCAACAAGTCCACTCAGAAGAAGGATGGAGGGTCAACTTCGGGCGCCAAGAAGGAGGCTGACAGTGGTGACATGTACATCGCAGCTGCATGTGTTGCTCATCAGGATGCGGATGTGTGGTATGTTGATACTGGAGCCTCTTACCACATGACCCCTCACAGGCACTGGTTTTGTGAGTATGAGGAGTTTGCGGGTGGTGATGTCATGCTTGGGGATGATACTGCAGTACAGATCATTGGTCGTGGCAAGGTGAGACTGAAGATGGCCGACGGGACCATGAAGACCCTTCCGGGGGTGATGCATATTCCTGGGATGAGCAGGAATCTGATCTCGGTGGGATCTATGGCTGATGCGGGAGTTTGCTTCAGCTGTGACATGCACTCATGCAGGATGACCAGAGGGGCGATGGTGATCGCCAAAGGTGTTAGGCATGGAACACTGTACAAGCTACTTGCTGATACAGTGGTGCCTAGTGGGGCCTTCATCTCTAAAGGCCAAGAGGAGGACCAGGAGGAGCAGTCCAGGCTGTGGCACCAGCGGCTTGGACATATCAGTGAGAAGGGGATGTCGGCTATGACATCCGGCCAGATGGTGGAGGGTGTGCCCATGTGCACCTCGAGCTTTGGGTTCTGCGAGCATTGCCTACTCGGCAAGCAGAACCGGGTTAGCTTTCAGGGAGCAGGGACTAGGGCCACTGGCCCTCTTGATTTGATCCATTCTGATGTATTCGGACCTACTCCAGTTCCATCCCTTGGTGGAGCTAGGTATTATGTATCTTTCGTTGATGATTATTCTCGCTATTCCTGGCTTTATTTTCTCAGGTCCAAGGCAGAAGTTCTAGACAGGTTCAAGGAGTTTAAGAACCTGGTGGAGAACCAGTTGGAGAGAAAGGTGAAAGTCCTCCGTTCTGATAACGGAGGGGAGTATTGCTCGGACGCCTTCGAGCAGTACTGTACTGAGCAGGGGATTGCACGTCAGAAGACCACGTCGTATACTCCAGAGCAGAATGGAGTGGCGGAAAGGCTCAATCGGACCTTGATTGAGAAAGAGAGGTGCATGCGCAGTTGGGCCGGTTTGGGGAAGGAGTTCTGGGCTGAAGCGGTAGCTACCGCTAATCATTTGAAGAACAGGTCCCCTACATCTGCAGTGAAGGGGTGTACCCCCTTTGAGGCCATATTCAAGAAGAAGCCAAATTTGGCTTATGCTCGTGTGTTTGGGTGTGATGCTTACGTGCACATTCCAAAGGAGAAAAGGGGGAAGCTGGATATGAAATCCGAGAGATGTATCTTTGTGGGCTACAAAGAAGGCATCAAGGGATACAAGCTTTGAAACCCGGTGACGAGGACGGTGACGTATAGCAAGGATGTGGTCTTTCATGAAGTCCGTCCTCAAGTCACTACACGAGTGGAAGAAGAGAAGGATGCAGAGAAGGTGGTAGTGGAAGGGAACATGGAAGCCTCTTTGGAGGATGCTCGGGTAACCACTACAGCTGGTTCAGATTCTGACTCTGAATCTGATGTTTTGGAGGAAGTGAACTTTAGTGATGAGTCAGAAGAGGAAGTTGCCGATGTTCCACTTCTGAGACGCTCAACAAGGGAGACGAGGGCACCACTCCGGTACTCCCTTAGTGCTGTTGGAGCACAATATTGTCTGAACATGCTTGAAGAAGATCCCATTTCAGCCAAGGATGCAAGATCGAGGGCTGATGCAAATCAGTGGGAGCTTGCTATGGAGGATGAGATGGTTTCCCAGAGGAAGAATCAGACTTGGAGTCTGTGCAAGCTTCCAAAGGGGAGGAAGGCCATTGGGAGTAGATGGGTTTTCAAGCAGAAGGTGAAGGCAGATGGCACTGTGGAGAAGTACAAGGCAAGGTTAGTTGCCAAGGGGTTCTCGCAGGTTGAAGGTGTGGACTACGACGAGATTTTCTCGCCGGTAGCCAAGCTCACTTCTATCAGGATGGTTCTCTCCATTGCCGCTGTGCATGATTTGGAGATTGAGCAAATGGACGTGAAGACGGCATTCCTTCACGGGGATTTGGAGGAGGAGATCTATATGCGGCAACCTGAAGGATTCGAGGCCAAGGGCAAGGAGGATCAGGTGTGCAGGTTGAAGAAGTCCCTCTATGGACTGAAGCAGTCTCCGAGGATGTGGTACCAGAAGTTCGACACCTACATGCTGGAATCGGGTTTTGAAAGGTCGAACTCGGACCACTGTATTTATATCCAAAGGAAGGGAGAGCACTACACTTTCTTGACACTCTATGTAGATGACATGCTGCTCATAGGGAATAGTGTTAAGATGATCCAACAAGTGAAGAAGCTGCTCTCGGCCAAGTTTGAAATGAAGGATTTGGGACCAGCAAGTGTGATCTTGGGGATGCAGATTACCAGAGACCGAAGCAAGAAGAAGCTGTGGTTGGGGCAGCAAAGGTACGTCGAAGAGGTGTTGAAGAAGTTCAACATGGCTGACTGTAAACCTGTTGGTGCCCCTATGCCGGTTGGGGAGAAATTATCTGCGGAGATGTGTCCCAAGACACATGAGGAGATGGAAGACATGGAGAAGGTTCCATATGCTAGTGCTGTGGGGAGCCTTATGTATGCCATGGTTTGTACTCGTCCTGACATCGCACAGGTAGTGGGAGTGTTGAGCAGGTACATAGCCAAACCTGGGAAGGGGCACTGGAACGCTGTGAAGCGGGTGTTCAGGTATCTTCGCGGCACTTCAAAATACTCTATTTGCTTTGAAGGTGCTGTTGATGGGAGAGTCCTGAACGTGGTTGGACACGTGGACTCTGACTGGGGTGGTGATCTGGACAGCAGGAGGTCCACCAGTGGGTATGTCTTTACCCTGTTTGGTGGTGCTGTCAGTTGGATGAGTCGACGGCAAGGAGTGGTTGCACTCTCGTCGACAGAAGCTGAATATATGGCCCTTACACATGCCTGTAAGGAAGCTATATGGTTGAGGAGGTTGTGCTGGGAGCTCAGTTTTGAGCAGGGTCCTGTGAGGTTGTGGTGTGACAGCCAAGGGGCTATCCAGTTAGCCAAGAATCCGGCTTTCCATGCTAGGACCAAGCACATTGACATCCAATTTCACTTCATCAGGGAGAAGGTGGAGAAGCAGGTAGTGCAACTGGAGAAGGTTGACACTAAGGAGAACAGTTCTGATTTCTTAACCAAAGCTGTGCCTGTTGCCAAGTTTGAATGGTGTGCTACGGCAGTGGGTTTGAAGAGGAAGTCTGGAGGAGCTGCTCTCATGTGCTGAAGGTTTCCACCAAGTGGGAGAATGTTGGGGTGGTGAATCACTTCAGGGCCTCTTGTTTCTCACACCGGGTTAGCCCAAGTGAGCTTAGAGGCAAGGGAGTGTGAAGCAGCCCCTGTATGCATTCTTGTCCCTCTGTTTGAGGTGAGGTCGACGATCGTCGAGCTCACGCTTGAGCGTCGACCTCATCTGGCGTCGAGCGTCGACCTCAGCTGGCGTCGAGCGTCGACCTTCGCTGATGCGTCGAGCGTCGACCTCGGGCGAGATCATCGACCTCCGGTCGACGCCCGAGCGTCGAGCTCTGCCTGGGGCGTCGACCATCGCTGATGCGCCGAGCGTCGACCTCGGGTGAGATCATCGACCTCCGGTCGACGCCCGAGCGTCGAGCTCGGCTCTGCGTTCGACGTTTGAGTCGTTTTTACTCCTGAGTATTTATATCCCGTTTTTCGGGGATTAGGGTAAGCGAAGCTAATTTCAGAGAGATTGACGGCTGCGTATTTCCTGAAGAAGGCGTATACGAGGTTTGTCGTTGGAGGCGTCGTTCAGGGGAGTTTTTCCCTCGGGTAGTTTCTTGTCCAGAAGAAGGTGGAGGTAGGGTCGGCCTTGGCCTTTGTAACCTTTTGTAACCTGTAATCTTTTGGTGAATACAAGGAGGAGAAGAAGGGGAGAGAGGACGTAGCCCGGTTTTTTGGGTGAACCTCTGTATTAGTGGTGTTGTGTTCTGTGCTTGTGTTCGCTCTGCATCTATTTGTATTTTCTGTATTCGACTTTGCCTCTTCTCGGCACGCCAGTTTTCTTACACTTATTAAGCAAGTTAGGAATTTGTCACTTATCCCAAATCCCAACTTGAGGGAGAATGGAGAAATGTTAGATTGTATTTTATGTAATTAGTGAAGGATATTTTAGTAATTTACTCTTTTCTATTAGAGCAATTACCTATAAATATAAATCATGTATACTAGATTGTTTGTGTAATGTATTTTTCAAATTCTGTTTTGAATAAAGCAAAAGGGGCTTCCTGTTTTTCTTTTTCCAAACTCAATAATATTAACAATTTAATTACGAAATAATAAGAAATTATTTACTCGTTCTCTTTAAGTCAAAGCCATGCATTGAAAAAATAAAAATAAAAATGAATCCACGAATGCACGATGCATGTCATCATTGTCATGTGTTAACTCCCCGCTCCAACCACACAAACGCCGAACGACCCCAAAAATGTTGGGCACACCAAACGCGGGCCACACTTTTTTTTTTATTAAATAATATTTTTATCATAATAATACTCCTGGAAGAAAATTTGATAGTGGTAGCTAGGGCTGTTAACAAATAGTATAGTTCGTGAATAATTCGAGATTCGATTCGTGAAGATTCGATAAATATTCGTAATTTTCGAATTCGAATCCGGATTCGAATCCAAAATCGAATTCGAATAATTTTCGAATCCGAATCCGAATAAAATTATCCTTATTCGAAGTATTCGCGAATAGTTCGCGAATTATAAAATTACTTAAATAAAATTATATATATTTAATAAAATTATATATTTAATTATTCTTAATAGAAAAAATCGAATTCGAATTCAAATCCGTGTTCGAATCCGAATTCGAATCTTAATTCGAACCCGAATTCGAATCCAACATTTCATATCGAATTCGAATCCGAATCTGAACCCGAATATTCGAACGAATCCGAATCCGAATCCGAATCTCTGCATTATATGTGAAATTTGGATTCGATTGAAGAGATATTCGATTCGATTCGGTTCGTGAACAGCCCTAGTGGTAGCTAACCTATTTCACATTCCTTCTCCATGCCCTCCCATCAGCACCACACCTAAATCATTTAACAATAAATAAAAAATATAATAAAGTTTTTTTTTTTTAAAACAAATATCAAACACCACTAGAATGCAAACTTGAGCCTTACTCAAAATACGAGAATAATCAGATACACGTGATCGCACCCAAATGATTAAATTGATCATTTGGGTGAGCTGAAGTAGAAACTACGCGATCACCTGGGCGGGCCATAGTAACGTGCGAGGAACGGGCCGGTGATAGGCTCCACCGCCTTAACATACGGGATGATAAAAATCGGTGCCGTCCGATTAAAGGCGGGATACGATAACAGCTGTTTGATTGGAGGGAGTAACCTTGTCTAGCCTTATCGGTTGGCGGGCTGTGGGGGCTACCGGTAGTACGTACAGCTATCCGCCACTGGGGAGATTCATTGGCGCGAAAATCTACGGGGATTGAGAACCGTCCGATGGGCCGTGGTTGAGGGCGGTTCAAATTTCGAACCCAGGTTGAGGAGCCGAAAGTAACCGTTGCTTTCGGCGGGAAACCCGAAGAAAGACCAAGAAGGCATCCGAGGCACACTTATTAAATCCGGTTTTTTGGCTCGCCTCAAATCCGCCACTTTTTTAAAAAATGAAAAATAAATTATTTTTTTTTCTATTTTCAGCCATAAAATAGCTCCGTGCTGTCCTCTCGTTTTCGGCCAGTATGCACGTCTGCGCCACAATTTCGCAATTTGTGTTTTTTTTATTAAATATCGTATTTTTAAAATATATATATATATACTACATGGAATTGCTCTCCGTTGCCGGCTATCCGCCGTAAACTGACGCCGTCAGCGGCGCCGTGAAGGTACTGGTAGAAAGCGACGTCGGTTAAGATAATAGAGGAGGAGCGGACGGTTATCCTATATCGGATCGATAACTGCCACGTCACCAAGTCGAGATTCAGATTCCAAATCCGGAGGAGGTGACATTACAATTTATGAACAGCAAAAACACAAAGCAAGCGGAAGGGGTAACCGCACGGTCCGGTAACTGCATCCACACGAAATTGGTGGAGCGGGAGTAGCGACGAAAGGGCGAGGGCAATTATGTGATTTCAGCTATTAACAGGGATTAAAAAGGAAAAGAATAAAGGGTAGGGACAATTCTACCCGACAGGCACATGACAGTCCAGCCCTGTTACAAAGATTCAGATCTTTTTCCCGCCGCAGGGATTTCGTGGCCATGAGAAAATTACCATTTTACCCACACCAATTAACCCCCCTCCCCAACCAAGATTAATTAGATTAGTATCGGGAAGGCCGTTTATTATTAATTAGATTGAGAGAAATGACAATTTTGGACCTGGTTAAAGGATGTTACTCCGGTCAGTGTCAATTATTTAATAAACACACACTAATTCAACCGGCTGTGCATCGTGTCCGGTTTATTACATATTAAATATAGTTCGGATTTCGGACTATATCTATATTTTGCTCTGTGTGAATGAAAATAATAATTATTAAAAATATATGAAAAATCAGGTTTCAAACCAAATGGAAGCGGCTGGCAGGCGGGTTGGCCGGAGGTCCAACCACTACACTCCTGGGGAAGTTAGGGCTTCTTTTTTCCTCAATTTGGGATTCGAAAAAATATATGTGGTTTATCCGTATGACGCATTACTATTTTTAAATTTTAATGGATTAGATTGTGAATAATATTTTTAGGGCGTTGTTAAGGGCACATCAGTTTTGGCTATGTGCACCGCACTTTCTCCTAGTTTTTCGCACTTTCTAGAAATACGTCTTGTACATGCATTTTTAGGAAAAATGTTCAACACGAAAGTTTATATGGCACCACCACTCCAAGCTCATACGACGCCGTCACTCCAATTTCATATGGAGTCACCTTCACTCAAAGTTCATACGACGTCCCCATTATTCCAAGTTTTTACCTTTCAATAGTTGATTCTGATTTCTCTAGCGGTTTGTAAGAGTTTGTTGCACAACTTACTTCTTATCAAATGAAAACTGACCAGTATTTTGAGTACTTAGAGGATGCAATGCTCAAAATTAGCTAAGACCTTTAACATGTTTCTGCACTTATCAATTTCAAAGGAGACATGTTGATGCCAACATCCATGAAGACTTGCAATATCGGGCTTAAAACTACTCATTCAAAGACTTTTTTGGGTTTCATGGAGCACATTTGAGTATTTGACCTGGGTGGAATCAAACGATACAATCGTCATTTTGGCGGGCGAGGATGGAAAGTAGCAACCCGCTGCCCGCTACAATGTAGTTAATGTATAATCATCACGTTGCAAGGTGATAATAACTGTTGTACTTGTATGACTCTATAAATAAGTCTCCCATGTAATAGTTTAGTATGGATGAATGAAAGTTTAGTAGTTGTTGCGGTCCGCGGCAGCGGTCCTGATAGACCAGACTAACTAGACCGTTTTAGCCCTCAGAGCGATCGGTTACGCAAACAGTCACAGAATTAGATCACAGACGATACAAGTTTTTTTACATGGAAAACCCTCTGAATAAGGCAAAAAATCATAGTCGGGATTGTGCCGACAGAAACTCCACTAGATCGTTGAGGCTACAATTCTTCTCTGGTAGAACCGAGGGCGACATGTCGCGTCTCGTTACAACTTGAGGGAGAGAGAGAAAGAGACAATGTTCGATGCACGGGAGAATGCTCGTGCGCTTCTTGATGATCACTAGCAGACTGTTGGGCTAGTATGACGGGTATTCGGCAGACGGTGTCCTTTGAATGCTGATGGCTGCGGACAATGAGCGAGTGATTTCTTGCGAACATCGAATTGCGCAGAGGGGATCAAGAGTTGTCTTTGACTTGGGGTCTGTTTGGCGCAGCTCTGGCGGCTGGAGAATCTCTATTCCAACCGCCAGAGCTATTTTTTAACTGTTTGGGACAGCTCCTTAAGAGCAGCTTTTCAGAAATCTGGAGCTGTTTTGCAGCTCTTCAGAAATCTCCCCTCCCCCAGCTTCAGCTTCCGCAAAATAGCTTTCTCTCTTACAGGTTTTGGAAATCTAATGATTTCTTCAGTTGGAACATGCTCAGAGGCCGGACGGCCTTCCTCCGGCGATTCCGAGCCTCAGACGGCCTTACTCCGGCGATTCCGAGCCCCCGACGGCCTTTCTCCGGCGATTCCGAGCGCACTTCTGCACAGAACACCCAAACACTCTGCAGCTTTTCAAAACTGCTCCCCAGAGATCTATTTTAAAACAGCTCTATCCAAACAGCAGCTTTTCAATCCGCCAGAGCTGTCCCAAACAGAGCCTTGGTATCAAAGTAGTTATTTTTAAAAGTATTTTTAATATGAAAGTTGTGAACATTAATTTAGAGTTGAAAGAAGATTGATTTTGTGAAAGATAGTATTAGTCGTTTGAAAAATAATGAATTGAAGATTTATGATTTTTGAAATTATTTTTCAAACTATCATTGAGTTAATTTTTATTTTCACTCTTCTTTTATATATACTTTTATTTAAAAAAGATAACAAGAAATAAATGATTTTTTATTACTTGAAATTTTTTTTTACAAACAATTTTAATGATTCTAGTTTATTCATTATAACATTACTTTTTTTTATCAATTTTTCATTATGCTTTTTTAGAAATTAAAGCTCTTTTTCAAATTGCTTCAATATTTTCTTAAAATCAATGCAATTATAACAAAGTGTAAAATTTCAACTATAGAGCATAAAAGAGAATTTGATATATTAATATGAGATTCTACTTTAGCGTTTGCTTTTAAACTTATAATTTTTAAACGTAATTTTGAATTAATAATTTTCAATTTCTTAATTATATATTTAGCAATTTCAAGCATGTGATAAGTAGAAATAAAATTTTTAATAAACAGAAAATAATTAGATTTTCTTACAACACTTTTGGATGAGACCTGATTTGAACATATAGTTCCTTTGATATTTTTATCGTTCTCTTTCATTGATGAGATTTTATTTCTTTTTTTGCACGATGTGTTTTCTTCTTCTAACTCATTTGATGTACACTCAATGGATCCTTCAATGGATGAACTTTCTTGAATACTTATGCAAACATTCATATTCTTCATGTCGTGTATTTGTTTTATTCTTGTGGATGCAGATTCATAAGTTTCTTCAAGAATTTCCAAATTTCATAAGCAGTAGAAAGCATAAATAAGTTTGAAAATATTTTTCTCTAATGCACAAAATAAACTATTAATTGATTTAGCATTCAAAATCATATCATTTTTATTTAAGGTACTTGAGAGTTTTTTAATGATAATATTCCAAACTTCAATATTTAAAGATTTAAGATATTTTTTCATTAATGTTTTCCACTTTTTGTAATTTTCACCCATAAATAAAGGTGGTGATAAAGATTTTTCAATAAACAGGAAATTATCTCCTCTGGTGGTTGAGAGATCATAAAGCGTCATTATTCCGAGTTGTGAAGCCATTTTGAAATAGCATAACTCTGATACCATGTGTTGGATCTTACATCGCCCTTATAGCGGAGGGGGTGAATAAATGCTTTATAGAATTTATAAACTTTAGTGTTTATAAATGAAATTTCAGAATATTTTATAGGAATCTTAATTGAATAGTTTAGTAAAGATTATATTGAATATTAATTATAGAATATGTATGAATTCAATATTACTTCACTACTGCCAACGATAAATTGTATGGTCAAAGACCAGCTCGCAGATATTGAATTCAAAAGTTTCTTTCTTATAAAAACGAATCTTCTAATATATTATGCAATAAGATTTCAGGAAAAATATTAATTAAAATATTTTATGCATAGATATAAAATCAAGATATGAATACAAAGAGAGAAATGATTTTATTTTTTAAGAATTGAATATAAAATGTTTGATTTCTATAACACTAGAAATCGAGGCGAAATATGACAAATCTCTTTTTGATACTTCACTGATTCTTCTTTCATGGATCGGCTGGCTATAGCCTATCTTACCCCAGATATGGTCTCTAGCCTCCCTCTATCTCTAACCCCGACTTAGTAGCGATACACAAGGCGACGAATTATCCCTAAACCACATAAAAGTCTAGTCACCACACACAAGGTGAATTTTCTACGAAATCCTTCCTCGAAATCCAACGTTCTTCCTGAACGATTTCTCCAAAGCTAATACAAAAGATAAAATGAAAAGATTAAAAGATATATAAAAAGGTAAGAGACACTCCCCAAAAAATTATGAAGGTGAAGACGAAGGCAACGAAGATGTCAGCGTTCTCGGAACGTTCACCCTTCGTATTGAATGTGCATTGTAGTCATTATCCTTCAAAATCTCCTTTAGATCTTCATATTTGCACAAAGGATTTCTCTCTTTATCTGGCGATGACTCTCTCTCAAAAGAATCATAGTTCTAGCTTGGTGAAGGAGGAACTACTGCTTCAGAAGTTGTCGCACTTGAATGCATGAAATTTCCAGCCTTTTATAGAAAAATCGTTATTGCTGGACGATATCTAGCTTCGCAGGCGATATTGCCTCAAGCTCCCACGTGTCCCACGCTGTGATGATCGTGCCGGTTGAAAACGGAAGTGTTTGATAGCCATTATCGCCCGGCGATAGTGCCGAGTAGTGCGTGCCATGACGATCGTGTGGGACATGACTGTCATCGTGCTGGCGTCATTTTCGCTATCGCCTGGCGATAGTTTCTAACGCTAGCTATAACTACTCTTCACATTTGCCATCTGAAACTTTTTTAGATTGTAGATGACTTCGTTCTCATTCCGGAATGGGGTGACACGTTCCGTAACTCTTCTCGGACTGAAAGTTATGCCTGTTTGAAGTTCAGCACACAAAATCCGCCCTTTTGTTTTTCGAAAGTGTACACACTCTTAGATCATACCCATGATCGAAGACTTGTCTCCTCATTCAACTTGTATAATCTGCTCACTATAAACACACAAAAGACTAGATCAAATAAATTATGGTATTTGTTATTCTCAAATCAAGAGATGCGGAACGTATGCTCCAACAGTCACGATCCGATGCGTGGTAGTCATGGTGTGAATCGGGCGCGGTGATCGTGCGCGAAACGGTTTGAACCGTAACCTCTCACTTTGTTAGTGGAGGAGTGGAATTTTTGGCTATGTGCAACCGTGTTTGTCTATAAATTGAGTACGACCCCAACAGTAGTTTTTCTAGTTGTCTCCTTCCCTCCTTCATTTCATCTCTACCCTATTATCTTCGTCTCTCGTCCCCGACCATCTCTCCTTCGGACTTCTTCTTGTTAATTAGATTACAATTCTTGTGCAAGTGATCTTGCCGGCAAACTCGTAACGACATACGGCTTGTTACGCACACCCATGTGCTTGCGTGTTGTGAAATCGGATCGAGTTAAACTGCGGTAGCGCAACGGAATTTCACGAATGAGCAAGAACCAATATCGCGCAAAATAAAATACGGAACGAGATTCTAGCATACACAGACGACACAAAAGATTACGTGGTTCGGAGATGGGCTCCTACGTCCACGGGGAGAGCGCGCCAGAAAGATCCACTAAAGTCAGAAAGTTATCAATTACAATAGACCTCAATGGGTCGAACAGAGAAGGAAACAAAAACAACACAAAGAAAACTGAAACTGGAGCTGTCGGATTTCCGACAGCGCTATCGCCCAGAACGTTGCTCCTCCTGAGCAACCAAAGTGCGCGCGCCAAGCTCGGCCGGAACTCCCTCCAGACCACCGTGCTCCTTCGCCGCCACGCCTGATGCCTGTCTCGTTGCTGCTCTGCCACCGGGCCCAAAACCCGCCGCCGCTGCCTGAGACGAAGTCGAAGCCGCCGGAATTGCGCCGCCTGAAGCTCTCTGTTCACAAATTGGATCTCACGGATTTTTCCTCTCATCACCGGTCATGACAGCTCCCCTATAAATAGCAACAAAAAACCCCTCTCAATTAGGAGATAATCTAATATAGGAATGGAAAATAACCGGCCATCAAATAACTTCCCAAATAAATTAGGATTGCCCAAAAAATGATTTGCCCGGATTAGGAATGAGGAGCCCCAAAATAAATTCTCATCTAAATGATATTCCTATATTGAGATAATCCTAAACTAGGAATGAAAAACTCCTATGGATCGATGACATG
The DNA here is from genome assembly GCA_039513925.1 of Platanthera zijinensis. Classification (NCBI taxonomy): domain Eukaryota; kingdom Viridiplantae; phylum Streptophyta; class Magnoliopsida; order Asparagales; family Orchidaceae; genus Platanthera; species Platanthera zijinensis. The sequence continues at coordinate 34,224,174 of CM077088.1, forward strand.
GCGCGATCCGGACGATCCGTGCGCGTGTGAGGTGTCACGATCCTAACAATCTCCACCTTGACGCCTCACGCAAACGAAACTCCACCTTGACGAACGTAACTCAACCTTCAGCTTAAATCTCCACTACTGGCGACTACGAGCCCCCTCTCCCTGGGGCCTAACCGCGATCAACGCGCATCAGAATGAGTCAAGTCAAGACCGCTCTTGAACTTGACTCCAGTCACTGGACTTCCTCGCAAGTCCGTACTAATATCCCTCCAGGATATCTCCCGCAACTTCCTGCCTCTACCTCTACCGAACTCCCTCAACTCCCGGTGGCGCACCCCGACGTGCTTCGCCCTTGCCCTATAGACCGAGTCTTTTGCAAGACGACTCGCACTCAACCTCTCACTGTGCGACTCCACCTTCTCCTGAGTGATCATGAGTTCCCTGGTAGCACCCTTGAACCGGATGGCTCCTTTGCGGCGTCTGGGCTCTCCTGAGATGACTCTCCGCCCACGGATGCGAAAAATTTACCTCCATCAAGGTCCTCTCTCTGCGCACACGCCCTCGCCACGAAACCTGCCCTGCTCCTCCGCCGGTCCTTCCTAGCTTTCTACTGAGAGCGGATCCTGCTCTCTATAGCTCTATCGAAGGAACCGCGATCTGGGGAGATCGCATGAAATGCATATGCTACTGTGCCCTGTAGCTCGAGAGACGGTTTGAACTCTCTCCTCGCATCTCCCCTGGCATTCGTGGTGCCAATCAGTCTATAGAGCGACCCGAAATGCTCTCCTCTCAAGACTGTCTGCGCGCCTCTTCTGACCTCCAAATATCGGCCGTTACCGGTAAAAGAATACCCGGCGGCCTCCAGAGTGCCTAACGAAATCAAACTCTTCCTTAAATCAGGCACATACCCGAACGTCGGTGAGGGTCCTAACCACTCCGTCAAACATCCTGATCCTGATGTTACCGACTCCCAATATCTCGCACTCTGAAACGTTCCCCATCCGAACTCGACCACCCTCATATTGCCTAAAGCTGGAGAACCACTCTCTGTTCGGGCACATATGGAACGTGCATCCTGTATCCAAGATCCAGGAGCCTGTGGTCTCAATGCTGGGTGCAGCATGAAGAGCGTCGGCATCGCTCTCATCCTCAGATGTCACTGCAGCCAAATCTGGCTCATGCGCCTGCTCCTTGATCTTCAGCTTTGGACACTTGTCCTTCCAGTGCCCTTCCTCTTTACAGTAGTGACACGTGTTCCTGCCTACAGACTTTTCCCTAGGTCGGTTTTCCCGCTTTCCTTTCCCTCTCGATCTACCACTCAATGTGTCTTTGCTCTTCACGAATAAGCCTTCGTCGGCCCTAGGGCCCGACTTGCTCCTTGTTTCGTTCGAGAGCAGCGTCGTCATCACTTCTTCCATCTTCAGGGTATCCTTCCCGTAGAGGATAATGGTGACCAGATGATCGAAGGACCTCGGCAATAAAGACAACAGGAGCAGAGCCTGGTCTTCCTCCTCGACCTTAACGTCCATACTCCGCAACTGTGAGACGAGCTTGTTGAACATGTTCATGTGATCTAGCAGTTGCGAGCCCTCCGACATTCTCAGGCTGTATAGCTGCTTCTTCACATACAGCTTATTCGTCAGCGACTTGGACATATATAGCTCCTCGAGCTTCTTCCACAAGTCCGCCGTCGTCTCAACATCCACCACGTTGTACATCACCTCATCGGCCAAACACAGCTGAATCGTGCTGATGGCCTTCAGATCGAGCTCCTCCCATTCGTCGTCCTTCTTCCCGGACTTCTCCTTGCCGAGGAGAGCCTTGTGAAGGCCTTGCTGGACGAGAACGGCCTTTATGCGCTTCTGCCAAAGGCCAAAATCAATCTTGCCGTCGTACCTAGAAATCTCGAATTTTGCCGACATTGTCTTGCTCGCAGAGCTACTGGGCGGTCAAGATGATATTCGCGGAACCGATCTGGGAAGATAGGGAGCGGACCAATGTCGTCACCCACCGTTGACCCAAATCAGAAAACCGGAACGTTCAGACGATCACCCTCGCGGAACCTGCCTCTGATACCAATTGTTGTGAAATCGGATCGAGTTAAACCGCGGTAGCGCAACGGAATTTCACGAATGAGCAAGAACCAATATCGCGCAAAATAAAATACGGAACGAGATTCTAGCATACACAGACGACACAAAAGATTACGTGGTTCGGAGATGGGCTCCTACGTCCACGGGGAGAGCGCGCCAGAAAGATCCACTAAAGTCAGAAAGTTACCGATTACAATAGACCTCAATGGGTCGAACAGAGAAGGAAACAAAAACAACACAAAGAAAACTGAAACTGGAGCTGTCGGATTTTCGACAGCGCTATCGCCCAGAACGTTGCTCCTCCTGAGCAACCAAAGTGCGCGCGCCAAGCTCGGCCGGAACTCCCTCCAGACCACCGTGCTCCTTCGCCGCCGCGCCTGATGCCTGTCTCGTTGCTGCTCTGCCACCGGGCCCAAAACCCGCCGCCACTGCCTGAGACGAAGTCGAAGCCGCCGGAATTGCACCGCCTGAAGCTCTCTGTTCACAAATTGAATCTCACGGATTTTTCCTCTCATCATCGGTCATGACAGCTCCCCTATAAATAGCAACAAAAAACCCCTCTCAATTAGGAGATAATCTAATATAGGAATGAAGAATAACCGGCCATCAAATAACTTCCCAAATAAATTAGGATTGCCCAAAAAATGATTTGCCCGGATTAGGAATGAGCAGCCCCAAAATAAATTCTCATCTAAATGATATTCCTATATTGAGATAATCCTAAACTAGGAATGAAAAACTCCCACGGATCGGTGACATGGCGCGATCCGGACGATCCGTGCGCGTGTGAGGTGTCACGATCCTAACACTTGCGTCCCTAACGATTGAGTGAGATTTTTTGTGAGATTACACGCGGTTTCTATTTCCCCACTTTGGCCGCTCCTCTCTTAATAGAGAGAGATTCTGCTATCCGCAACCTCATTCTAAATTATAAAGTAAATAGGTTCTCCATCAATCGTCACATTTTATTAAAACTTAATGGAACATAAAAATGATGTTTACAATTACCCAATTGTATTATTGTTTTTATAATGAATTTATTAAATAATATTTGGCCCACATCCGATAAAAGGCCAATTGACAAGCATTCCAAGCCTTAGAACTCAAGCCTTTGACATTCTCTCTCTGTCCACCCCCTATATCTTCACTCTCTCTCTCTCACAATTCTTGGCTCGATTGAGTGGATAGCAGAGGGAAGGAAGAGCACAAGCGAGGTGTGAGAATCATAACAGAGAGAGAGAGAGAGAGAGAGAGAGAGAGAGAGAGAGAGAGAGAGAGGGAGCGGGGCAAGCCAGGTGTTCTAATTATTATTTCTTCTCAAGCCAGCAAAAGGCAAACTGGACTCCACTCTGTCTCACTCTGCTTGCCCTAGTCCTCTGCTTGGCCGACTCTGCGATTCAACGAAGAAGATGGCGGAGAAATTTGAAGACGGGGAGTTTTGGCTGCCGGCGGAATTTCTCGACGAGGACTTTTTCTTCAAAGAGAACCGCCCGGCCGTTCAAAGGGGCGACCGGCCCTCCTACGCCGCTGATATCACGATGGAATCTGAGAGCGAGGAGGATTACATAGCCGGCCTCACTCGGCAAATGGCCCATTCCTTTCTTGGGGACGAGAAGGTCTCCTCTGCTTTGAACTCTAAGGTACGGTTATACCGCCACGGCGACTGATTATTCTAGTTAGTTTGTTTAATTTTGTTTTTCGCTAAGTATACCGTACCTCAGATCATGGGTACGTCGCCGCAGTCTACACTCTCTGACGCCGGAGCATGGTCGGCGTCGAGTCGAGGCAGCCCGAACGGTCCATCTCAAGCTCCTTCACCGCCCTCCACTCCTCTTGATCAGAACAAAGGCGACGCGTGGGATCTTCTCTATGCTGCGGCGGGGCAGGTTGGGAGGATGAAGCAGAATGAACAGAGCACCACCACCCATGGCCGCGGCCTCCTTATTCCGCCTAAAAAGCCCCTCGCTAATGCTAAAATTCCGCCCGCCTCGGCCTATAGAAGTTGCAGTCCTTTCCTAACACAACAGCAACTCAGGGTTGCAAAGGTGGGTTCTCTAACTCTTCGTTTACCCTGAAAATCGTTGTAACTCGATCGATGAGGCTTATTACTCTATCTGCTAACAGTTCCATCTCTTCCGCCAGTTCCAACAGCTCAAACGTGATCAAATGATTAAGCAGCATCTTTCTGCTGCTTGGGGCGGAGAAAACAGAGCAGCCGGTAACAACCGCTCCGTGGGCGTATCTCCCTTCACCTGGCCGCCCCCTCAGCGCCGGCAGCAGGGTTCTGGAATGAGAGCCCTCTTTCTCAACAGTTCAGGCACGAGACGTGAATCCGCCGGCACCGGCGTTTTTCTTCCCCGGCGAGTCGGCACACACAACGATACACGCAAGAAGCCAGGTAAATCTCTACTTCGAAGATATTTCAAAACAAATATAATAATTTTGATGTCCTGTACTGAATGACTTCATCTTCTTCCAGCTTGTTCTTCCGTTCTTCTTCCAGCAAAAGTCGTCCACGCCCTCAACTTAAACTTAGAAGAAACCCAAATATATCCACGCTATCCGACATACTTCTCCTTCGATCATGGTATGTTTTTCCATTTTCTTTAATTTTACTCTTTAATCACTCTATGCAGTATTTTACTGAACCTTGCTGATTTTTTTTTAAATTTTTTTCTCAGACATTCCTTCCCATCGCGAAAATGTCTCCAGCCCTCTGCAGAAGCCTCAGCAACGCCGTCCGCCACCGTCCTTCGTCTCCGGCCATGAAGTTCGACTTCCACAAGAGTGGACCTATTGACTCCTGAATTAGTTTTCTAGACTCGCCGTTAGGTTTTAGCAGTTTGAAGTTGTCTTTTTTCTAGTGAAAGAATGAATCTTACAGTTTAGTAGTAGGTTATCTTTTGGGATTTTTGGATTGGTTTCCGGTGAAGAACTGAAAGAGGAGAACCAGAGACGTCGGTTCGCCGGCCCCCTCTGTGTTTGTCTGGGAAACAGGGGAGAAGATGAATGGAGGAATGCAATAATAATAATAATAGCCGTTTGCTTCTGTGCCTTCGGAGAAGAAAGCGTTCAGGGGTATTTCTGTAATAAAATTTACATTTCCTTTGTCCCCTGCTCACTTTTTCTTTTTTGCAGCCATGTATTTTTGGGGTTCCTTATGCAAAAAAAAAAGGAAATTACCTCCCGCACCCTCCTTATTACTAGCCTTACATAAGGAATAAAAATTGAACGTTTCCACCTGGTTTCTTTTTTGCATTTTTATTAAAATTTTTTTCCAATTATTATTATTTGGTATTTTAATGCGTGTGGCATTGAAATGTTCAAGTTTCATTAATGTGGTATCCGTAAAACCCCCTGCTGTTGCCGTTATGTGGAGTGGATCTTCAAGAACGGAATCTAATTGAAATGTCGGGGTGTGGGCCCGGGAGTCGCTCTTTGATCTTTTTTTTTTCTTTCATTTTTAAATCATAATTATACATTTAAATTTTTTTTATTTTTTTTTATTATTTCCATTGGATGCTAATTATTTTCTGGCTTTATTCCCCCCACCATGTGGGGATTGTCGCGCAGTTCGTGGCTTTGGCGTTGATTCTGGACATTGATTGGGTTTTTTATGCTCCGAACGTGGGCTGATTTTTATAATTTTCCGGTTTGAATTTGAGATTGAACCGTGGCGGTTTTTTATTAGAGGTGGAAAAAGTGCCGTGTGGCTGGGTTATGAACGTGCTGTGTTTGTGTTTCCGTTCAAACACAGCTGGCTGAAACGATGTATCGGTGGCTTGTTCATTTTAATGGTCTGCATTGTGGGGTGTTCCGCGGTTTTGACGTCCGTTACTGGTTTTGCGCTCTCAAGTTAAAAACTCTTATTTTTGCACTTTTGTTTTTGTTTTGTAAAATTACAAAAAAAAAACTAAAATTAGAAGCCACTTTGAATTTTGAACACTAAAGTGCCAGTTTTGGGAAAAAAAAATTGGGTGAGTTTTTCCGAACTATTTATTGGGAGAATAAATAGTTTCAAGTGGGTCACTCCATTCTGGGTCACACCCTTTCTTTTGAAAAATTTGCACCACTCGAGCTCTCTTCCTTAGAGCGGTGAAATCCTGCTCTAATCTTCCTCCTATGGTGAAACACTGCCCTCTTCTTCCTCCATCAGGGAACTAATTCCTCTTTCCATCGCGCATAAGTACATCTATTTTTGCATAATATTGACTATTGAGCGATATATTGACAATATTTTGGGGAAATATTGAGAGTTTTGATAGTATTTAGTCAATACTGTATATTATATTATGACAGTATTATGATCTCTAATGTTCCGTTGCGGTTGAAGCTGGAGGAAGATTGGAAAATCATAGCAGGCGGGGGAAGGAAGAAGGGGAAAATAAATTAGTTTGTCTTCCCTTAGGGTGCGGCCGCTGCAATATCCGGCGAGTAGCGGTTGACAGGAGCCAGGTCGGCCAAAGTCCCGCTGTCCGGCTCGCCCAAGTGGTGGGCGGGGGGGGGGGGGGGGGGGGGGGGGGGGGGTTTGAGGGGCGAGTGGAGTGGGTCGGCTCTCACTCGCTTCGGGGGTTCGACGTGCAACGGGCGAGTGGGGCAGGCCGGACCCGCACTCGCCCAAGGCTGGAAGAGGCGGCGAGTGCCAGCTCCATCCAGCACTCTCCGAGTGCTCGCCCCCGGCGAGTGGAGGCTTCATAGGGTCACTCGCCCAGTCTCCTGTGATGTATCTTTATTGTTTTACCCTCGTTGGCCTGTCTACTGCATGTTGGAACATCAGAGTTATTTTGTTGGCTGATCCAGATTGGCTGCATGTTGCTGTTCAGAACAACAGATGTTGGTTATTTGAAGATCGTTTTCAGAAACCTATAAATAGACCCAATGAGGTACCTCAGAAGACATGCTTACTTGTGCCCCGGTTTTCTTGCGCTTTCTGAGGTATCCTTAACTCGGCATTTGACTAGGGAGGGGAAACACTCTAAGATCTTTTGGGTGTATGACATGACCTCCATGCCGAACCCTTGGGTCTGTCCCTTATTGTTTTTCCTTAGTCGTTTGACCCGCGAGAGAGAAGTGCGCGATCACCCCTTCCCCAAAGGTGAACTCCACAGAGACCGAATTTTCGATTTCAACAGCTGCTGGAGAAGGAAAAGGAAGGGGGATATTCGTCTCTAGGTGTACAACCCCGTGTCCGCCGAAGGGGCCCAAGCAAGCAGGCGGGCCGGGCCCCAGCCGCCTCTCTCAGGCGGGCCAGCCCCCGCTCGCCTCTCCTAGGCGGGCCGGCCCAGCCGCCTCTCTCAGGCGGGCCAGCCCCCGCTCGCCTCTCCTAGGCGGGCCGGGCCCCAGCCGCCTCTCCTAGGCGGGCCGGGCCCCAGCCGCATCTTCTAGGCGGGCCGGGCCCCAGCCGCCTCTCTCAGGCGGGCCAGCCCCCGCTCGCCTCTCCTAGGCGGGCCGGGCCCCAGCCGCCTCTCTCAGGCGGGCCAGCCCTCGCTCGCTTCTCCTAGGCGGGCCGGGCCCCCAGCCGCCTCTCTCAGGCGGATCGGCTGCAGTCCACCTCCCTCCAGATGACAGGGGGTGACTCGACAAGAGGTGCGCATAACCAGCCAGAACAGCGGGGTTTGGCTGTTGGCAGGCCAACCCAAGGGGCTCTTTAGTAAATTCAGGCTACCAGGGGCAGGTTATTTGCAGACCATCCAAGGTAATCTATAAATAAGACCCAAGGGGTACCTCAGAAGACACGCTTACTAGTTCACAAATCTTATAGCGCTTTCTGAGGTACCTTAGCCCGGCAACTGGTTAAGGAGGGGAAGCGCTCTAAGATCTTCCGGGTGTGTGGTGGGACCTCCGAGCCGGGCCCTTGGTCCTGTCCTCTGTTTTTCTTTCCCTTGTTGTTTCTCTTGCAGGAGCGAAGTAGGTGCGAGACCACCCCTTCCCCAAGGGTCGAACTCCACAGAGGCCGGTTTCCGGTTTCAACATTTTTGGTGCGGTGAGCGTGGAGCGTGGTCAGCAAGGAAAACCTTCAGCAAGTTCGATGACGGGAGAGGAAGGACAAGGATCAGGCAGGGGCAGCTCGCCACCCCCCTCCCCCACCCCCAGCGGCGAGCGTGTCAGCAGAACTTAGGGAGGAGATCCTCGGGCTCGTCAGGACCGCCCTCGGCATGCGAGCGGAGAGCGCGACACCAGTAGTCCCAGTAGTCGCCGCTCCCGCACTCGGCGACGACGCGCCGCTCAGGCGACCGGGGAAGGAACCCGCCGAGAGAGGCGAGCGCGAGTTCCAGGGGCGAGTTCTGTTCCCCGGCTCGGCCGCAGAATACCATTTTGGCGAGACGGCGGGGAGAGAGCTCCCCCCTCGCCCAGCTGAGGGAGGAAGCCCCTTCAGCGAGTTCGTCTCCTCCGCCCCAGTTCCAGAGGGGTTTCGTGAGCCGGAGATGACCTACTACTCCGGGAAGGGAGACCCTGTCCACCACATCCAGTGGTTTGAGGACATGGTCTCTATTCGACAGATGTCCGACGGCTTCAAGTGCCGACTCTTCGCCATCACCCTCCGAGAGAAGGCGAGAGAATGGTTCCACCAGCTCCCGACCGGGTCCATCTTCTGTTTCGAGGACCTGCGTCGGGGGTTCATGTTAAGGTTCACCACTTCCAAGAAGAGGAAGAAGGAGGTGGAGTCCTTGTTCCGTGTCAAGCAGAGGGTGGGAGAGACCCTGGGGAGTTACCTGGACAGATTCCAAGAGGAGTTGTCTCAAGTGCAGGAGATGCCAGGGCACACCATGATGGTGGCCTTCACCCTGGGTCTCCAATCCGGGTTCTTCGCAATGGAACTCAAGAGGTCCCCCCCAGTATCTTTTGAGGCGCTCCTAGAGAGGGCGGCTAGGGAGGCCGATATGGAGGCAGCACACCCGGAGTTTGCCCGAAGGTTGGCCAGATGGGCCGTGGAGGAAGAGAGGCCAAGGGGTGGCCGAGGGCAGGAGGAGAGAAGGGTTGAGCCCCGGCAGAGGGAACAGCCGCCGCCGCCGCAGCATCAGCAGCAACCCAGGCAGGGGAGACAGGAGCCGAACTTTCGGCTGGGCTGGAGACCCGAGTGGCAGGAGCCCGGGGCAAGGAGAGGGTTCCGCGGAGGGGACTACCGTCAAGGAGGACAGGGTCAGTTCTACCCTCCGGGCGGGATGCAGGGCCAGAGGCCGGCCCTCCCCGACCAGGAGCAGGCTATGGCCATAGCATTGGGAGAAAGGAGAAGAGCAGCACGGAGAAGAAGAAGGGATGTGAGGGTGGAGTTGCCTTACTGCGACTTCCATCAGGAGGAGGGGCACGCCACAGCCACGTGCCCCGAGTTCCTCGAGATGAGGGGCAACCGGGAGCAGCAACAACAATAGCGTCCGGAAGTGCGGATTGAGGAAATCCGGCCTCGGGCGGAGGAGGGTCGGTGCGAAGACCGGGCGGATGTGGGCTCCCGAGGTAGGATCAGAGCGATCCACGGGGGGGCTGGGATCGAGGCTTCCCGCAAGTCAAGCCTCCACACTATGTACCGCAGGAGCGTTGGCTCCACGTCCCAATCCCCTCCCCCGGACGAGAAAATCACCTTTTCCATGGAGGACATGCCGGGTCACGAGGACCCCTTCTGCGATGCGCTGGTCATCCAGACCGCCATCGAGGACTTCACCGTCCCCCGGATCCTCGTCGATAACGGGAGCTCGGTCAACGTCATCTTCAAGAAGGCGTTCGATGCGATGAAGGTGGAGGCCCGAAGGGTGTTGGCCTCGGACGGACCCCTGTTCGGCTTCTCAGGGGAGAGGAAGGAGGTTGAGGGAGGAGTGGGACTCCATGTCGTTCTGGGGGGGCAGTCCCGCAATTGCAAGTTCGTCATCGTGGACGCCCCCAGCAGCTACAGCGCCATCTTCGGGAGGCCTCTCATCAGCGCCTTCCGCTGCGTCCCCTCATCCTTCCACCAATGCCTAAAATTTAACGTCGAGGGGGTCCAGGTTCGGGTCCGCGGAGACCCCAAGGAAGCGAGGGAGTGCTATGTCACGGCGGTGAACTCCATCTCTTGGCTGGGGGGAGCCGAGGAGATGGGGCGGAGGCTGAGGGAGGAGGAGCCGGAAGCGGGCGGGGATGAGATGGAGGTGGAGGAGAGTCGCGCCCAGGAGAAGGTCGCTGAGGAGATTCAGGAGCCGGCTGAGGCGATGGCCGTTGCAGAAGCTGAGGAGGAGGTCCTCGCCTTCGACGAGGGGGAGACTGAGGAGCGGGAGGCACAGTCCCGCCTTGAGGCGGCAGAGGAGGTGGCGGAGATGGAGGTTCTAACCACCGGAGGCAGGGTGGAGAGGATCCGCATCAGCGGAGGATTGACCCCGGAGGCTCAAGGCCGGATGCTGGAGTGCGTCCAGAAGAACGTGGACATCTTCGCATGGAGTGCCGCGGAGATGCCCGGGATCGACTCCAACATCGCCTGCCACCGCCTCAACCTGGACCCGGAGGCTCCCCCCATCCGACAAAAGAAGAGGCCCGTTGCGGACAAGCTCGCCGAGCCCATCAGGGAGGAAGTAGCAAAGCTCCTCAAGGCCGGCTTTGTATCCGAAATCCAATACCCCGGCTGGGTCTCCAATATTGTAATGGTTAAAAAAGGAGAAGGCCGGTGGAGGATGTGTATCGATTTTTCCCTTCTTAATAAATCATGCCCTAAAGATTGTTACCCCTTGCCTCGGATCGACGCGCTGGTTGACTCAGCCGTCGGTTTCCCTTTGATGAGTTTTCTAGATGCCTTTTCAGGTTATCACCAAATCAGGATGCACCCTCCGGACGTCAAAGACGTCTCATTCATCACAGGGGATGGATGCTATAGTTATAAAATGATGCCCTTCGGGCTGAAAAATGCAGGGGCGACCTACCAGAGAATGATGGACAGGGTCTTTCAAGGGAAAAAGGGAAGGAACCTGGAAGTTTATGTAGACGATCTCATGGTCAAGAGTCCGGACCTCGACTCCCACCTCCGGGACCTGGAGGAGACCTTTGCCACTCTCCGCGGGTGCCAGATGAGGCTGAACCCCCTCAAATGCACCTTCGGGTCAGGCAGAGGAAAATTCTTGGGCCATCTCCTCACCCCTGCCGGCGTAGAGCCCAACCCCGACAAGGTGAGGGCAATCCTGGAGTTGGAGTCTCCGTGGAATGCGAAGGAAGTGCAGCGATTGACTGGGAGGCTGGCGGGACTGAGCAGGTTCCTCTCACGGGCCGGGGAGAAATGCTCTCCGTTCTTTAAAAGCTTGAGAGGAGGCCAAAAATTCGAGTGGACCTCGGAGTGCGAGGAGGCATTCCAGGCCCTAAAGAAGCAGTTGACTCAGGCCCCCCTACTACAAGGGCCAAAGGAGGGGGAGGACTTATTCCTGTACTTAGGGGCTGGGACCGAGGCCCTGAGCTCTGTTTTAGTTCGGGAAGAAGGGAAGAGACAACTCCCAGTTTACTATGTAAGTCGGGTCTTGAGGAAGGCCGAGCTCCGGTACCCCATCCTAGAGAAGCTGGCCTTCGCCCTCATCATCTCGGCCCGGAGGCTCCGGCCCTATTTCCAGGCACACTCGATCCGAGTGGTGACTGACCACCCTCTCCGCAACATCTTCGAGGGGGTGGAGCATTCTGGCAGGTTGGCCAAGTGGTCGGTGGAGCTGAGCGAGTTCGACATCTCCTTCATACCTCGCCTCTCGATCAAGGCCCAAGCCATGGCCGATTTCCTGGCTGACTATGTGGTCGAGGTGGCAGAGGAAGAACTCACTCGCCCGGTTCCCTGGAAGGTCATGGTGGATGGTGCGTCAGGGAGGCACTCCCTGGGGGCTGGGGTCATCTTGGAAAGCCCCCAGGGGGTGAGGATCGAGCAAACGGTGGTGGTGCATTTCCCCATCACCAACAATCAGGCCGAGTATGAGGCCGTGATTGCGGGTCTACGCCTGGCCAGGGAGCTGGGGGTGCACGATGTGGAGGTCCTCACTGACTCCCTGGTGGTGGCCTCCCAGATCAACGGGGAATTCGAGGCAAGGGTTCCCACCCTGCAGCGTTACTTGGCGAAGGTAAAGGGAGTCATCGGCACCTTCCAGACTTTCTCCATCCGGCACGTGCCTCGGGAGGATAACGAGCAGGTGGACCAGCTGGCAAAGCATGGACCCCGGGCGGGGGGAACCATCACAGACCTCTTTCGCCCATCCATCGAGGAGGGGGAGCTGATGGAGGTGGAACAACACCCCTCCTGGATGGACCCATTCGTCACTTTCTTGACCACCGGGGAGTACCCAACGGGAATGGACGGAAAGAAACTCAAATACAAATCGGCATACTACCTCATGCGAGATGGCCAGTTATATCGAAAAACTCTCTCAGGGATGCTGGCGCGTTGTGTGGGCGAGAGGGAGGTCCCGAAGATTCTAGAAGAGGTCCACTCCGGGGAGTGTGGGAGTCACTCTGGAAGTCGAACCTTAGAAGGCCGGATCGTCAGGCAGGGATACTTTTGGCCGACTCTGGGTCTCGACGCGGCAAAATTCGCAAAGGAATGCCATAAGTGCCAGCTATTTGCTCCCCTCCAACTGCAACCGGCCCAGCGCCTCAGGAGTATCACAGCTCCCTGGCCATTCGCCATCTGGGGAATGGACCTGGTCGGGCCCTTCCCCCAAGCCAGCGGCCAGAGGAGGTTCCTGCTCGTGATGATTGATTACTTCTCCAAGTGGCTGGAAGTTAAGGCGCTGGCCAAGGTGACCTCCCAGGTCGTCAGAAACTTTGTGTGGGGGGAGATCATCTGTCGTCATGGGTTGCCCCAGGCCATCGTCACAGACAATGGCCCTCAATTCGCCAGTGCCGAGTTCACCAGCTTCTGCGAGCAGCTCGGGATCGACCTCAGGTTTGCCTCAGTTCATCACCCCCGAAGCAATGGGCAGGTAGAAGCGGCAAACAAGATTATCGTTAACCTCCTCAAGAAAAAGGTGGAGAACTTGAGAGGAAGCTGGGTGGAGCAACTCCCCTCGGTCCTCTGGGCCCTCCGAACCACACCCAACACAGCGACAGGGGAGACGCCTTTCAAACTCTCCCACGGGTGCGAGGCAGTACTTCCGGTGGAGTTTGAAGTCCGGACACCTCGGGTAGTCGGGGCCGGAGAACACAAAGAGGAATGGAGAGCCAATAATGAAGAAGAGTTGCGGCTCTCTCTCGACATGGTCGAGGAACTGCGGGACCTTTCAGCCGTGAGGCAGGAGGAGATAAAGAGAAGAATGGCCAAGTATTTCGACAAGCATGTCAGAGTCAAACAGTTTGCCGAAGGAGACTTGGTCCTGAGGAAGGTGGACGCGGCAGGAAGATCAGCCGCAGTGGGGAAGCTCCACCCCAATTGGGAGGGACCATTCATCGTGCAGGAGGCATTGAAGTCGGGGGGATACCGCCTCCGGAATGTGGAGGGCGAGACCCTAAGTCTCACTTGGAGCGGGGACGACTTGAAGCGTTTTTTTTCCTTAAAATTATGTAAACCGTGTTCAATCTCTAATGGAATTTCTTGCGGTAGACTTGTTTTTCCCCCCCCCCCCCCGATGAGAGCTGAATGTCATTGCCTCAGACCCCGAGCAGATCCCGCTGCCAGGCTCTCCCCGAGCTGGCAGGGCTGGATGTCACTCGGAGGAGTCTGCCTCAGACCCCGAGCAGATCCCGCTGCCAGGCTCCCACCAAGCTGGCAGGGCTGGATGTCACTCGGAGGAGTCTGCCTCAGACCCCGAGCAGATCCCGCTGCCAGGCTCCCACCAAGCTGGCAGGGCTGGATGTCACTCGGAGGAGTCTGCCTCAGACCCCGAGCAGATCCCGCTGCCAGGCTCTCACCAAGCTGGCAGGGCTGGATGTCACTCGGAGGAGTCTGCCTCAGACCCCGAGCAGATCCCGCTGCCAGGCTCTCACCAAGCCGGCAGGGCTGGATGTCACTCGGAGGAGTCTGCCTCAGACCCCGAGCAGATCCCGCTGCCAGGCTCTCACCAAGCTGGCAGGGCTGGATGTCACTCGGAGGAGTCTGCCTCAGACCCCGAGCAGATCCCGCTGTCAGGCTCTCACCAAGCCGGCAGGGCTGGATGTCACTCGGAGGAGTCTGCCTCAGACCCCGAGCAGATCCCGCTGCCAGGCTCTCACCAAGCTGGCAGGGCTGGATGTCACTCGGAGGAGTCTGCCTCAGACCCCGAGCAGATCCCGCTGCCAGGCTCTCACCAAGCTGGCAGGGCTGGATGTCACTCGGAGGAGTCTGCCTCAGACCCCGAGCAGATCCCGCTGCCAGGCTCTCCCCGAGCTGGCAGGGCTGGATGTCACTCGGAGGAGTCTGCCTCAGACCCCGAGCAGATCCCGCTGCCAGGCTCTCGCCAAGCTGGCAGGGCTGGATGTCACTCGGAGGAGTCTGCCTCAGACCCCGAGCAGATCCCGCTGCCGGGCTCTCACCTAGCTGGCAGGGCTGGATGTCGCTCGGAGTCGGCGATCTCTCGCCGAGCAACCAGGGAAGGGAGGCGAGCCAGGAAGGCGAGTCGGCGAGCCGGGAAGGCGAGTCAGCGAGCCAAGAAGGCGAGTCGGCGAGCCAAGAAGGCCGGCCCCGGCGCATAAAGGAGCGAGCCCTAGGCACGGCGCGCGAGTGGAGAGTTTGGACTCTCACGTCGCCAGAGATCAGGTGAGCGGGCCGGTCAGGATGACCCTATGAGGCCGCAACGCCGGCCCCAACCTTCGGCCCGGCGGGTCACAGGGTGAATTAGGGGCAAAGGCTCGGAAGCGCCAAGCCCCCCCGAGAGGCCGACCCACACGAAGTCTTTACGCACGGAGGACGGGCCCAGTCCACTCGCGTCGCGGAAGGTGCGACTCGCCGCTCGCGTCGCGCCGGCTTTAGTGTCTCAAACCTAGATCTACGTCCCGAATCTCAAATGGGCGGCGACCTCCCTTGCTCGCTCGCAGCAACGAAAATCAGAGAATCAACAAACAACGCACGGTAGCGATTGCGAGGCGGGAAATAATTGACAATCGAGGAAGTAAATGCAGTGAATATATTCTTATACAATTATAACTGCGACCCGCTGAGCAGTCGCACAAAAATAAAGAAAAAACAAAATACATGTCCAGAGAAGGGGGGGGGGAGAAAAAAGCCACAAGACGGCGGGCCCTTCAGATGCGGTGGAACCCTCCTGGCTTGGGTACTGGAAGGAACAGCTCCGGCACCACTTAGGTCACCCGCAAGCCAGAGCACTCGTCCTTGAGGAGCTTGGCCCGCTGCAACGTCTTGAAGAGGTACGTCACCGCGTCGGCCCCGTTCTCTTGCATCAGAACCGCCAGGTCATACTCGCTGTGATGAACGAGTTGACAGCCGCTCGAGGAGGCCGGCGGGACGGCAACAGCAGCCTCGAGCGCACCCACCCGCGCCCGCAGGGTCTGGTTCTCCAGCTGGAGGGTGGCGATCTCGGTACCAAGTCGGCTGGCGGTCACCGCATCCTGCAAAGAAATTTATTAGGACGAGTCGCGGGATAAAGGCGGGTGCGAGTGAGATGGCTTACCGCGCCACCTTGGTACTGCGCGAGGGCGGCGTCAGCCGCTTCGAGCCGCCTCCGCAGGTCATCCGCCTCCTCCTGGGCGAGCTTGCGGGCCTCCTCCTTCGCATCGATCAACTTGTTGAGCGAGGGGGCATCTCTGTCCAACCGGAGGCATCGCCGGCCGACCATGTGGGCCAGGGCGAGGCTTTGAAATTGCGCCCGCGCGCTCTCATAAATAAGCACCCGCGTGGCCTCCTCGCCGTAGGTAGAGGCGTCCTCCCGCCCGTACACGCCGAAGGAGAGATTGAAGGCGTCCCTGGAGGCGGTGTCCTGCTCCGACCAGCTAGGCAGCAGCGAGGATACCGAGATGCGGTTGCCCTCCTTGTCCCACTGAAGTAACGGGGCACCGGATCGGTCCGTGGGCCCTTCGCCGTAGCCGAAGTTGGGATGCCCTCGGGGAACCGGCTTCTCGGCGGGCCGAGTCGCCGCGAGCGGCCGCGACGACCCAGCCGCCCCGCCGGCGGGATCAGCGGTCGAGGGAACCGCAGGGGCAGGGGCAGAAGATGGTTGATCCGCGGGGGCCTTGCCCTTGTCGCCGACCGAAGGAGCCTGACCGCCCGTTTTATTCGGCTTCTTTGGAGGAGGGCCCTGAGACAGCTCACCTCCGGATCGCTTCTGGCCGACGGGAGCCGAGAGCTCGCGGTGAGCTAAGGCTGCCGCTTCCGCACGGCCAAGCTCGCCCAAAGCGGACCGCGCGCTCTCGTAAGGCGGGCGGAGAGGGACGTCGCGCTCGCCTGCAGGAACAGGAGTTAGAAAAGCCAAGGTACGATTCAAGCAGAGGCGAGCGAGCCGCTTACCTTCCCCAGGCGGGACGGGGACGAGGTCGTCCAGATTCCGGCGGAGGAAGGCGACCTCGAAGTTCTTCCCGGCGAAGAACTCATATAGCTTTGCCTCATGGCCCCCCAGGCTAGGGGGCCGATAGCTCGCCTCGCCGAGTTGCACCGGCGAGAACGGAATGTTGCCGAAGTCGCCCTTGACGAAGACGAACTTCTTGAGCCAGTTGTGGCTCTTGTTGACCGTCTCCCGCACCTTGGCGTGCATGCTCGCGAAGCACGCGGTCCCATCCTTATTCGCGCGGAAGGAGAACAGCTTGCGGAAGACCGCAAGGCTGAACTCGATCCTCTCCTCGCGAAGGTAGCAGGCGAACCCGACTACGACAGCGATGGAGTTCGGGGTCAGCTGCCCCGGGACGACCCCATAATACTTGAAGACCTGGCGGACTTCCGGCCAGAGGGGTAGCCGGAGCCCCGCCTCGAAGTGGGCCGTCGGGAGAGCCAGCTCATCGCCTGAGAGCTCGTTGATCCGTTCATCCTTCCCGGGCCGCCTCGCCACGAAGCCAGGCGGGATGAAGTTGCCAACGGTGTCCAGAAACTCCTTCTCCGAGACCGAGGCGGGAGGGAAGCTGTGGTCGGCAAAGATCCAGGCACACCTGCCCCTCCCGTCCGCTTCGCCACTGCCGCCCGTCATCTCGCGGGATTGATAAGCAAGCCGAGCGAGAGGAAAGAGGAAAGAGAGGGTTCTCGCGGGGTAAAATGGGAAGGGCTCTTGAATGCGGTAGGTAAAATAATAAATGAAGGGCCTATTTATAGGGCCGGGAAATGGGCGGGAAAAATCGGAAAAGGCGGGAAAGTGAACTGACAGCAGAGCCAGCCCCGACGCTTCGATTCCCGAGCCCCGCCCGGGTCCGCGTCGAATCGCCGGTCGGCCGCGAGATTCTCCCGGCCGCGAGCCATCCCCTCTCCCGCGCAGAGTAGATTTTGAGAGGAATGCCCAGTCGAGGGGGGACGAGCGAACCGCCCGCCTCTTCTAGGCGGGCCGGCCCTCGCTCGCCTCTTCTAGGCGGGCCGGCCCTCGCTCGCCCCTTCTAGGCGGGCCGGCCCTCGCTCGCCTCTTCTAGGCGGGCCGACCCTTACCCGCCTCAACTAGGCAGGCTCTCCAGGGTTAAAGCTGAGAACCCAGCAAAAAAAAGAAATGAGAATAAATGATAAATAAATAAAAAAAAAAGGGGGGAAAGAGAAAGGCATGCGCCCTGGAACGGGCGAGAAGACCCCTGAATTATTACAAGCAATCGTTCTTGGATAATATCCGACACCGACACACTGGGATGGATCGCATCGAGACGATTCAGACCCTGCGAGCAACTGCGGGCACGGGCGGGCGAGGCATGTGGCTTAGTACTCAATCCATTTCCACCTACCCCGCCTCTGCGAGCCGGTTCGAGGCGGCACGCGAGAGTCATGATACTCCCGAACCGCCGCCAGCTCCCGCTTGGTCTGATCGGCCTGTTTCGAAATGTTTGACAGCCGCTCCTCAGCTCGCGTAATATGCGCGCCCGGAGATGTCGGCTCATCCTCCTCAGCCGAGCCCCTTGCCCCCTCCAAAGCAGCGAGTCGCTCCTCCGCCCTGACTCTGTCTCTCTCCATCCCCACGAAGGCCTCTTTGAGCAGCATCGTGTGTTTCTAAAACATTCGCGCCACCTGCGCCTTCATCTTCTCGCTATCATGTGGGTCGCCCAAGAAGTCCGCGATGTCTTCCGGCTCTACGGGAGGCGAGTACCCCTCGCTCATCTCGACATCGGAAGAAGCGGCGCGATACCCTGCGGAAGCGAGGTCAGAAGCAGACGAGCGACGAATGGGTTAACTTCAGGGGGGGTTACCTGGCGTCGGTACGTCTCCCGCGTCGGGAGCAGACCGAGAGGAACCCGGCCGACCTTGGAATGATTTCCCTCCCGGGGCGACGAGCGGCTTCCCCAGACCCTGGACTCTCAGCGGGGGAGGAGTCGCAGGAAGGCTGCGCGCTGGAGAGAATGGACTGACGCCCAGGTCGACCATCTCCACGGAGAGATCCGCAAGGTTCCCGGAGCCCCCTTCCAATGCATCTTCAGGGGGCGTCTCCTGCGAAGGAAAAAGTCAGTAGAAAGCATAGGTCACAGGGCGAAACCACGCACCCAGATTCAACCTCGGAGCCGCCGGAACCCAGATCATCACTCGGCGTGGAACGGCGGACAACCTTTCCCTTTGCCGGCTTAAACTGCGGGCCGGAGGATATGGGCGCCAACCACGGGGCGGCCGCGAGGGCCTCCTCCCGACCCTCCTCCCTAGCGGCAGCCAACCGAGCACGTATCTCCTCAGACGCAGGCATCTCCTGGCCTCAAACCACGCAGGAAGCAAGAGGAGAGGGCCAGTTATCGAAGGCCCGGTGGCTTATTTATAGCTGAAAGGCGGGTCCCACCAAAAGATTCCCTCCAGCTCAGCAAGGACGTCGCCGGACACGAGGGTTGGACATTTCTTTCCGAGCTTCTGCGAAGCACGCAAAGATCGGGGATTGTGTACAACCCCGTGTCCGCCGAAGGGGCCCAAGCAAGCAGGCGGGCCGGGCCCCAGCCGCCTCTCTCAGGCGGGCCAGCCCCCGCTCGCCTCTCCTAGGCGGGCCGGCCCAGCCGCCTCTCTCAGGCGGGCCAGCCCCCGCTCGCCTCTCCTAGGCGGGTCGGGCCCCAGCCGCCTCTCCTAGGCGGGCCGGGCCCCAGCCGCATCTCCTAGGCGGGCCGGGCCCCAGCCGCCTCTCTCAGGCGGGCCAGCCCCCGCTCGCCTCTCCTAGGCGGGCCGGGCCCCAGCCGCCTCTCTCAGGCGGGCCAGCCCTCGCTCGCTTCTCCTAGGCGGGCCGGGCCCCCAGCCGCCTCTCTCAGGCGGATCGGCTGCAGTCCACCTCCCTCCAGATGACAGGGGGTGACTCGACAAGAGGTGCGCATAACCAGCCAGAACAGCGGGGTTTGGCTGTTGGCAGGCCAACCCAAGGGGCTCTTTAGTAAATTCAGGCTACCAGGGGCAGGTTATTTGCAGACCATCCAAGGTAATCTATAAATAAGACCCAAGGGGTACCTCAGAAGACACGCTTACTAGTTCACAAATCTTATAGCGCTTTCTGAGGTACCTTAGCCCGGCAACTGGTTAAGGAGGGGAAGCGCTCTAAGATCTTCCGGGTGTGTGGTGGGACCTCCGAGCCGGGCCCTTGGTCCTGTCCTCTGTTTTTCTTTCCCTTGTTGTTTCTCTTGCAGGAGCGAAGTAGGTGCGAGACCACCCCTTCCCCAAGGGTCGAACTCCACAGAGGCCGGTTTCCGGTTTCAACACTAGGGTTCCGCCGCGGGAGAAGGATGAGGAAGGGGGCACAATCGCTTGTAAGATTCCGCCTCTAGTGTTCGCCGGAGATGGTCGACGGAGATGGAGAGCACACCTTTAGCATTCACCAGCTTGTAGGGTACCGCCGGAGAGGTGTTTCGACGCGTGAAAAATTGCCGTCGGGAAGAGGTTTCGTGGCATGGAGATATCACAGTCCAAGGTTCGGAGGTGCCAAAAATGGGTGGGATCCACTTCCAAAGAGCATTTATTCTCACCCAAATTTTTTTCCAGTTTTGCGCGGTTTTTTTTTCTCCGGTAAGACTGTTTGCTTAAGCTTTCTTTTATTCTCTAGCACCACCCAAAATTCAAATTTTTTCCCAAAATGCATTTATTGTCCAAAAAAGCAATTTTTGCTCAATGGTTACATGTTTTATTGTAAAGAATAAGTTCCCCTTTTTAGTGTCTGTACAAAAAACACTTTCTTTGAACTGCTGGCCGGAGGGAATTATTTCTGTGGAATTGTGGAATGGATGGGTGGGCTGCCCGAGAGTAGTATGTATAGTGTGAGAATGGTGTGGCAGTACAGCCATCTAAATAATGTACACTAATAATATTGTTTTTTGATATATATATAGTACATATGATTATGATATAATGTGAGTTTCAATTTTACAGTACCCTTAGTACACCTCTTTTATTCCGCTGCTGGGACGTCGAGTTAGACCGCAACAGTTTGACGCCGTCTGTGGGAAACGAGTTCCCAACATCCTCAGAAGACAGTACCCTCAACACAGTGGTACTCGTGACTAGAGACTATGACGGGAAGAGTTGCCCGCACCGCAGAAGGGATGACCCTTGGGGGGTACGTCGGTCCAGTTACCCCTCACTTTCCCGTCAACATGCTTGAAGCAGACCCCCCCCCCCCCCCCCCCCCCCCCCCCCCCCCCCCCCCCCGCGTGGATGTTAAAGGCCGCAAAGTCCGTCCTGTCAGAAAACCTGAAGCTCAAAATCACTGCAACTATCCTGAAGTAGCGGGCCTCGATGAAAGGATCACGCGTGAAGAAATTCTCAACTTAATCACAGAAGAGCGCGAGCGAGCCAAGCGGGGTGTCGCTTCGCCAGCCGCCCCTCCATCATTACTCGTCATTTGCACTGGAGATCCTGACACACCCAATCCCTCACGGTTTCAGGCTCCCAAAGATCGAGACGTACGATGGTACAAGTGACCCGTCAGAGCATCTCAGACACTTCGCAATCATGATGCAACTTTGCAATGCCTCAGATCAACTGTTGTGCCAAGCTTTCCCGGTGACTTTGAAAGGAAAAGCTCGCACCTGGTTCCTATCTCTGAAGGAGGGGGAGATGAAGAATTTTGCAGAACTATCACAATAATCCACGGACCAATTCATCGCCAGCCGCCGAATAGTTAAGATTCTTCCCACTTGTCTGGGATTCCGCCAAAGTGAAGGAGAAATTCTCAGAGATTTTTTCTGTCTTTTCACTGCAGAAGCACGACTGATCCCGAGCATCAACCCCGAGCTCTCACGAGGCTTCCTCTTAGAAGGACTCCGCCCCGACAACTTCTATTCAGCATTAATGAGAGAAACGACATCAAGTTATCATGATCTAATACGACGAGTCGAAACCCAGATTGCAGCTGATGAAACAATTGAGACGCATTAAAAACAATTCGATAGAGGAATAAAAAAGAGAAGGGAGCAAGAAGCTTCATCAGACCTGGGAAAGAACAACGAATGTCGCGGCAACCCACAACCTCCGCATCACCTGAAATACACACACCTCAATACCTCCAGAACAAATGTGCTTTACGCAATCCAATGCAGCAAGGCGCTCCGCAAGCCCAGACCCCTTGCTAAAAATGCGGGAGACCAAACTAAATACTATGAGTTCCACCATGGACGAGGACACGATACAGAAGATTGCTCAAAGCTTAAGGAGGAGATCGAGTATCTCATTAAACCAGACCTCCTGGGAAGATTCTTACAGGGCTAAACACCAAGTCCGTTGACAAGAAATCGACCAAATGCTTCCTAGAACGGACTGGGGGGCAACCCCTAAGTCCACCAGCCCAAGAGAGGGCTTCGTACCTATCAGGAAGGCTCTGCCCATTGTAGAGTTTATCAATTTTACTTTCCTATGAATTCTTTATGTAAATTTCTATAAGAACAGTCTCACGACTGTAACTATAATAACTTTAAAAGTTTTTTTTTTATTTCAGTCCTATAGAAGGCGAGCATTCTCTGCGCGATTTGAAATGCATACTCACTTCGCTCAAGTACAAAGACGTCCATTTACATTTACAGCAATTGCCTTCGGGCATCGCGCTCCTTACAACAACTATCTCCGAGCAGCGCGCTCCTCACAACAACTGCCTTCGGGCAGCGCGCTCCTTATAGCAACTGCCTCCGAGCAGCGCGCTCCTCACAACAACTACCTTCGGGCAGCGCCCTCCTTATAGCAATTGCCTCCGAGAAGCGCGCTCCTCACAGCAACTGCATTCGGGCAGCACACCCTTTACAACAACTGCCTCTGAGCATCGCGCTCCTCACAGCAACTGCCTTCGGGCAGCACGCTCTTTACACTAACTGCCTCCGAGCAGCGCGCATCTCACAGCAACTGCCTTCGGGCAGACGCTCCTTACACCAACTGCCTCCGAGCAGCGCGCTCCTTACAACCATTATCTCCAGGCAACACGCTCCTTGTAATACCTTGATCAGATATTTACATTCTCCAACAATGCTCTCTTGAGCAGCCACAAGTGCTCAGACAAAAAGATGAAAAAAGAGCACAATCATCACAGCTACATACAAGTATATGCGCAAAGACGTCAATCAAGAACCGTCAAACACTAAAGACGTCATACAAAAAATCTCTAGACTAGAAAAGCAAAAATGAAAAAACACACTAATACAAAGAAACGGCGTCGCTACACATCAGTCGCGTCAACATCAGAACTCTCATCGCGAGAGATATCATCAAAGCTAAGGCCAAATACGTCGCATCCCAAACTCCTGCTAACAAGACGAAGATCCTTCGAGACTCCATGCCTGAGGGCTAGCTCTCGAACGTTTTCCACTGAGGCTCCACCTCCTTGCTCCAGATCTCATCACGAACATCCTCGCTGATCAAGCACCAATCCCGCTTGTAATCCAGAGACTCCATGTACTCCGCAAGACCAGCAACCTTCAACTCTGACATGTGGCTATCAGAAGATAACGCCTCCTCTTGGGCTTTCGCCGCACAAAGCTCCGTCTCCAAACGAGAAGTCTCCTCTTGAGCACGCTTCAACATCGAAGTATTCTTTCCCACCAGAGATTTCTCCACCTCCAGAGATGCTCGACTCTCCTTCAATTCCGCCTTCAGCTCCAATCCGATCTGGCGAAACCGAGAAACGTCTCGCTCATGATCATTCTTCAAAGCGACAAGAGAGCCCGCCACAGCTTGAAATTTCTCCTGGAGGGACAGATACCCATCCTTCAAGCTCACTTAATAATCATTACAAGTGACAACAATTTGAACATGAGCCTTGATCTGCAAAAGAGAAGTCGAAGAGAAGTCAGCACAATACAATACTAAAGAAGAGCCAAAAATAATCAAGTTCGCTTAGCACTTCGTTCATCGCCTTCAAGGAAGAAGATAGCTTTGGAGTCGCCTTCTCCGCAGGGAAACACTGGGGGGGGGGGGCAGATGATCCAAGCACCTGTACCTCGGGAGAAGAACTGCCACAACCACCATAAGGAGAGTCAACACCCAAAGAAGGCGAGCAAGGCGCCGCACTACCGCTACCTCAAGAAACTACAACGGCCTTCCGCTTCCAATTGCAATCCAAAGATGTCTCAACAATCCGCCGAAAGTCCAAAGAAATACCACATTGCAACAAACGCTTCTCGTCTACAAATGAAGAAATGATGAACAGACTATTCACCAACTCCCGAGGCTCTTAAAATCCATGCATTGGAGAAAACTCATGCTCTCTCCACTTCTGACGACGTTAACGATCAGGCAGTGCATTCCACAGCTCCGGCAAGCCCCAAGAGTTCCTGACATAACCAAACAAAGTATTTTCGTGGCGGCGGTTCGTCCGAACCTCAAAGTCAAGCCAGTTTTTGTTGTTATGGATCTCCAAACGCTCACCACCATCCGAACGAACGTCGCACAAATATCGGAAGCAGTCCAGAGAAATTTTACCGCCATGCTGGCGAAAGAAGACAACCAACCCCATGAGACATACTACCCCCAATGGAGTAAACTGGGAAATCGGCACGCCACAGAACTTTAGAATCTCAATTACTTCTTCGCATGGAGGGAACCAGAATCCTGACCTCAAGGTAGTCTCGCAGATCGTCAACCAGCCACAAGGAGGATTTTGAACCCTCTCCTCGACACGCGGTATCTTCATTTCAAGGTCGGCAGGGAGGCCGAACGTCCTTCTTCAAATTGCAACCTGATCCTCGGTAAGAGAGGAGGGAAGACGCATCGTCCTCGCGGTATGCTTCGAGCCCTGTCACAAAAATCAAAAATAAAATCAGACAAAGAAGTCCGATCAAAGATCATCCACCCTCGTCACACACAAAAGGCGCTTCACCCGATAAGAGTCGAAAATATCAGTAACACGCACACGCCCCCTACACGCGCATACCCATGCAACAGACCCCTCCGCGGGCGCCCGTGCATGGCCATCGTGTGCGCAAGCCCGTGCCCGCACATGCACTAAGCGCGCGCCCCCGGGCGCACGCGGCCAGGCGCGCGCAACCAAGCCCGCACAAGGTCGGGCGCGCGCCCGCACGCGATCTGGCTTGTGCCCCCACGCACAACCAGGTGCGAGCGCGCCCGCTCGAGAGCCCATGCGGGCGCACCAACACGCACCCTCGCAGGTGCACCCGTATGCTACCGCACACGTGTCCGCGCGCACAGTCACGACTACGGGAGCGACGCCTCCATCCCCCGGGCACGTTCGTAACCGCTCCTACACCATAAGATATACTAATATTTTTACCCGAGTTTGCAGGGCGCAATCAATCGCCGCCTCAAGTGTTAGACCCCCCCTCCCGGAACACAAAACACGGCACGAGAGGAGTCTTATGCCCAGAACAGCCGCCTTGCAGTAACGCTAGCACTCGGGCTAACCTGTACTACAAGACGTCTATCCTGCCGGCTATAACCAATATGAACCAATGTCAACCCAACCAAGAATATAAACAGAAGTCAATCTACACATAAGTAATAATAGTTAAAAAATACAATAAATAAAAGAAGCTACAACAAGCTTCTAAAATATCAGAGTATGGGTAAAACTTGCCCAAAGGGCTACATCAAGAGTCTCTCAAACTCACATCGGTGACTGACGGTAGTGACGACACCATCCCTTCAGGCCCTGTCGTCCTGGCCTGGCTGTCCTACTGCAAAATCTATGGCTGCTCTGACTGCGGGGTTTCCTCCTAAAAAAGAAGACGTAGCAACTGTTAGTCATAAAGACTAAGTGGCTATCACATCCGCTCTCCCGGCGACTCCTCGACACCGGGCGGAGAAAGGAACAAAGGTACAATATTTATATAAGTAGTAGTACAAGTAGGTGGAGTAAGTATACATGTCATGAGTAGTAATATAAGTAATGTATAACAATATTATTAATATTCTATTATAACAATTCTACACAAGCTATATCAATCCATCTAAGCATATAGATCTATAACAGGAAAGTAACTTAACTTATAAGAATGCCTATACAATCTTATAAGTTAAGGATCGGCTCAACAGTAATGTAACTCATCGTAAAGGAGTTTCAATACAAACTTATATGATAAGGATCTTGAATATACAATGTAATGTAATGATATGTATGCAATGCAAAGACTCACCCATGATCACGCACATGCAATTGTTATGTCGACACAGACTTGTAGTTCCCACTTTTCGAGCAGGTAGCTAATCTATCAAGCGTCAAACGTCGTGGCTAGACGGTGACAGTAGAGTGGGCATCTCCACTACTAGGCTGGCATCCACACTACCAAGCTTAGGCATCTGTATGCCTCAATGCTAAGAACATAAAAACGGAGCTCACATGCGTACTACGACTCAACAGGAGTCTCGGGTAGATGTGCTCCGAGAACCAAGCCCTGAACTGGCCTATGTTGTGACCCGAAAGGAGCCTCGGAAAAAGCACGAGAACCAAGCCCAACCGTTCACTTGGCACGGAAGGAGCCTTGGGAATGAACACCGAGGACCAAGCCCAACCGCCCAAAGTCTATCTGTCAACTTCCGTCGGTATGACGACTGGCGAGCCCGTAGACCTTCCACACTATCCTTAACCCAGGATTACGACATCGCGTGTCGACTCACACCGCATGCAATTTCACATCATCGTGGCACAAAAGAAGCCTCGGGAATGAACACCGAGGACCAAGCCCAACCGTCCACTTACGTCTCTTCTCAACATTACCAAACCAGTGCGGTCAAACCCCGCACTTACACCCCTTTCACAACCTCGTGCCCCAAGGTACATAAGGGTTCATTATCAGTGTAAGGGTGCTTCACACATCCATAATCTAAAGACCACGACCATTTGTTCGTAGCAGTCATTACCAATTATATTCAGCATGTTCAAGCCAACTCATCATTATTCAACACATCACCACTGTCAAGTACTTCCCCAATATTTCACATATTTAAATCATTCTTACCATCTCAACTCGTCAGTTCATCCGTTCATTAACTTTCACCAAATCACCTCGATCAAGTGCACTTTACTACACCATTTGTTCATTAAGGATCTATCTAACAAATGTCATTAACATAATTTACCACAATTGCTTATAAATTGAACTTAATGGGGGCATCAACGTTACTGTACTACAATCTCTCTACGAAACCCAAATTCGATTCAAAACTAACACGAGAATTATATATGCAGGAATAATTACTGTACAACAAATTTGATCGGGGATTCCCGAGGCTATCGGAATCCAGTGAAGACGTGTAACCCCTAGTTGGAAAGTTATTTCCGAGGACTACGACTTTCGTGTTTAGTCAAAAGCCCAGACTTGGCCGCATCATGTCTGAAAACGGCCACGAAGAATGCTGCGCGCAGAAAATAGATTTTTGAGCGCATCTTAAAGCAGATCGAACGTCATCGGTTCGTCTTCTTCCTCCAATCAAACCTTCCAAATAACATCCAGAACTTCTCCTCCCTTATTCACCCTCAAATGACCACTTCTCTTCACGAAACCATCCCTCTAACTTCATTTGAAGTGAGGAAGGTTGAAGGCTCTAATTCCTAAGACACAAGTCCTAGCATGACCTCTTCCTAGAAACCTTCTTCTCACAAATCAAGACCCTTTTGAGTCGATCTCTCCTAGAAATAACTAAAGATCTAGCACCAAGGGAGAGGGCAGAAAGCTCACCTCATTTTCGGCATTTCCATCATTTCCAGCCATGGATCTTGTCACCATTCTTGGCAGCATCTTCTTCTCCTCGGTCGGTGTTAGTTCTTCACGGGAAGAAGATCGTCTCCATCACCTTCTTCCTCTCCAGTAGTTTCTTACAGCGACGGCTTGGAAGGAAGACTAGAAATGGCAAGAGTTTTCTCCTCTTTTCATGTGGGAAGTTGGGTAATTGCATAGCCACGTGTCGAACTATCATTGGACCGCCAATCAACCCAGTAAATGAGTCCCTTCGAAACGACGCGGCTAGAAAATTCGCCAAAACCCGAAATTGAACTACACGGGTAGGGACACTCCCGTGTCACTACCCGTGTCCTGCTCGGGAGGAACGTGTTCAACGAATCATCGAGCTCCGCTCGACGAATCGTCGAACTGCTGTGCACACACACACGGGTAGGGACACGGGCGTGTCACTACCCGTGTCCTGCTCGGGAAACACGGTCAATGGTGTTAGTCGATCTCTGCTCGATGAATACACACACACGGGTAGGGACACTCCCGTATCACTACCCGTGTCCTGCTTGGGAAATACGGTCGCCGATGTTAGTCGATCTCTGCTCGATGAACACACACACACGGGTAGGGACACGCCCGTGTCACTACCCGTGTACTGCTCGGGAAACACAAGGAATCCACAACGTTGCCAGAGAGCCACACGGGTATGGACACGCCCGTGTCCTTCTCTGGAAATTTTACAAAGAAGACGCAAAGACACCAGAGTACCACACGGGTATGGACACGCATGTGTCACTACCCGTGTCCTACTCTGGACCAACTTCTCCTCCTTTACACAAGTGTAAGCCTAGCTGTCAGCACTCCCTGAGCCCAAGTCAGCTCTCCTGACTTAAAAGTGTGCACGAGGGGCCTAATGCAAATTGGGACGTTACATCAAGGACATCACCGTTCGCCATCGTCGCCGCCGCAAAAGTAAACATAGAAAGATCTCATCTCTCCTTCGTCCGAAGAGGTCTTACGCAACAAGGATCTGGGGGACAATTGTTGGGGATGACCCCCATTTAATAGAAATCCAGTGTGCACATAATCGCACACCCATGATCTTTATCTCAAAGAAAGAGGGATCATGGGATCGACCGCGCGCGCGATCACTACGCCCGATCCCCCGTGCCCGGATCCCATTACGCGTAATGGGAAAACTGTAGCGAGCCCCACCACGTCGGCGGCGGCCGGCCGACCCCCTCCCCGGCCGCCGGCCGTCCGCCCTCTCTCGCCATGACATGACCAAGGGGGCGGCCGCCCGGGCCACCCCCTTCCCTGGCCGCCGGCGCGGCCAAGGGGCCGGCTGCCCGCGCCGCCCCCTTCACCAGCCGCCGATGCGGCCAAGGGAGGGGCGGCGGACCAGGCCGCCCCCTTTCTTGGTCGCCAACACGGCCAATGGGGCGGCCACCCGGGCCGCCCCCTTTTGTGGCCGCCGGCGCGGCCGCCCCCTTTCGTGGCCGCCATCGCGGGGAATATATGAGATTGTCCTTCTTGTCGTGCAGACTGGGAATCACAGATGAGACGATGACGTCGTGCTCCACCGCGGGGAACAAACCGATCACGAAGATATTCCCACATAGCGCGGGCTGAGGAGAGGCGGACATGAGGAGCGGACGAGCAACAGACTCCAGGATGTAAGCCCGAATGGCCTGGTCGCGACGTCGCCAAAGACTAGCGTCATCAGGAGTGGTGGCGGCATCGGAAGTGCTGGCAGAGCTGATAGCAGTAGAGCTTGCAGAGGCGGGGGAGCACCGATGATGTGATCCCAGAGATCACAGGTGGAGAGAGCGGCTTCAACAGTAAGAGCTCATTCTAACCAGTCGCTGATCGTGGCCAGCTGAAAGGAAGTGATTGGTTAGACTGAGCTATAAATGGAGCCTAAAAGAATAAAGTGTCATTCCGTCTAACCAGTCGCTGGTCGTGGCCAACTGGAAGGAAATGCATGGTGGCAAACATGAGAATTAAAGTGCACCGATGCGCCAAATGGAGCCTAAAAGAATAACGTGCGTGTTGTTGTGTTGGTGAAATTTTTAGGTCGGGAATCCGATTTGAGCCAAAATTGATCCACGCCATTGATTTGCATTTCTATATTTCAGAAAAATGGCTGGATATTTTTGCAGTTGTGTTAGGACATAGAAAATTCAATTCGATTTTATAACACTAATAAAGTGGTGTGCCCATCATCCTGCAGCCTTTTATTATAATACTAATAATATTATTATAAAAAATATGCAAGAATAATATATATATATGATCACAAAACTGTAGTTTTTAACGTCTTGCTATTTAATTGTTCTGCGTAAAATTCAAGTTCCCCCGGCTCGGTTTTAGGCAGGATGTGGCGGTCGTAAACGCATGAGTTAAAATGTCATTTATTAAAGATCACTTAATAAATATTATTTGTTCGAACATAAAATTGAATGAAATTTCTTAAATAGGCGTTAATGAATGACAATTTAACCCCATATTCATAACTGTGTGCCAAACCGACTCTAAATGTGTAACTTAATTTCCCTTGCATATCTCATATTCATTCGATGTTTGAGTACTTACTGACTTCATGAATACATTGATTAAGGATACTGATATTTGTTGAGATTGTGCCACCTCACCGATCCGTGTGCCCTCTTTATTCCTGTTTTGGGGGAGTCCTAAACATGGAAATGCTTTATGGGGGGAATATAATCTAGGGGATGTTCTTCCTATTTGGATTGAGCCCTGTTTTGGCAACCCCCTCCATATGTGTTCATCTCCATATTTTGATGACTCTTGATCCTATTATAAATAGGAGTCAGCCTCCTTTAGCCATATGATGATTCGGTAATATACAACACTAGTGAGAATTCAGAGAGGGAGAGCTTTGAGCTTTTCAGGCGGTTCTTCCGGCGAACGGCGGCAGCAGGCGGCGGCATCTGGCGCGCAAGGTTGCGGCGCATCCGGTCACCTCAGGCGAGGCGACATCCGGCCGGCCGTCTGCAGTAGGCCCCAGAGGTTCGGCCGAATCAGGCGCGGCGACGGCGGCAGCAGGCGCAGAGGCGGCGATACAGGCGGAGCTAACGGAGGCGGCGCATCCGGTCACCTCAGGCGAGGCGACATCCGGCCGGCCTCCAGAAGTGGACTCCAGGCGTTCGGTGGCTTCAGGCGGCTGATCCAGGCGGGATCGGCATCAGGCGGCGGAAGCAGGCGGTGATTCCAGCGGGGAAGATAGACAGTGTTTTTTGTTTTCTCTTGTTGTATCTTGTAACCTCATCTGTTTTAGTGGATCTTTCTTGCGCGCTCTCCCCGTGGACGTAGGAGCCCATCTCCGAACCACGTAATTTTTTGTGTCGTCTGTGTATGCTAGAATCTCGTTCCGTATTTTATTTTGCGCGATATTGGTTCTTGCTCATTCGTGAAATTCCGTTGCGCTACCGCGGCTTAACTCGATCCGATTTCACAACAACTGGTATCAGAGCCGAGGGGGAGGTCATGGGTTCGATCCCCCTGGATGGCGTTCCAGGGGGAGTTTGTTGGGTGTGGCCCGCCATCCAGATGTTGGATGGGGTGCCTCCCGGGCGCACCCGGGTTGGCTCCTGGCATGGGTGCAGGGGAACTCCATGGTACCGTTTAATGCAAGGGAGTCGGGTTGGCTCCGGGCATGAGTACAGGGGAGTTCCGGGCACGGTTTAAGTGCGAGAGAGCCATGCGAACAATTTGACCGGTCCTGCTAAAATAATATAAAGGAATTGGTAGCGCCCTTCCTAACACTCCGGGGTTTTGGGAGAGTTGGTAGGCGCCATTCCTAACAACTGGTATCAGAGGGAGGTTCCGCGGGGGTGATCGTCTGGACGTTCCGGTTTTCTGATTTGGGTCAACGGTGGGTGACGACATTGGTCCGCTCCCTATCTTCCCAGATCGGTTCCGCGAATATCATCTTGATCGCCCAGTAGCTCTGCGAGCAAGACAATGTCGGCAAAATTCGAGATTCCAAAATACGACGACAAAATTGATTTTGGTCTGTGGCAAAAACGGATCAAAGCGGTGGTCGAGTTCGCGCAGAGAAAGGGCCTTGGCGAAGACAAAATCTTCGCAGCCGTGGAGAAGAAGGGCAGAGTGTCATCTCAGAAGTGCCCAGACACCGCAAGGGGAGCCATCTGGCTCAGGAGTCCCACCAAGGAACTCAGGTTTACTCAGGAGAAGGTGGAGTCGCACAGTGAGAGGTTGAGTGCGAGTCGTCTTGCAAAAGACTCGGTCTATAGGGCAAGGGCGAAGCACGTCGGGGTGCGCCACCGGGAGTTGAGGGAGTTCGGTAGAGGTAGAGGCAGGAAGTTGCGGGAGATATCCTGGAGGGATATTAGTACGGACTTGCGAGGAAGTCCAGTGACTGGAGTCAAGTTCAAGAGCGGTCTTGACTTGACTCATTCTGATGCGCGTTGATCGTGGTCAGACCCCAGGGAGAGGGGGCTTGTAGTCGCCGGTTGGGGAGATCCAGGTTGGAGGTAGAGTTACGTTCGTTAGGCTTCGAGGTGGAGTTCATCGCGTGAGGTGTCAAGGTGGAGTTTGTTGAGATTGTGCCACCTCACCGATCCGTGTGCCCTCTTTATTCCTGTTTTGGGGGAGTCCTAAACATGGAAATGCTTTATGGGGGGAATATAATCTAGGGGATGTTCTTCCTATTTGGATTGAACCCTGTTTTGGCAACCCCCTCCATATGTGTTCATCTCCATATTTTGATGACTCTTGATCCTATTATAAATAGGAGTCAGCCTCCTTTAGCCATATGATGATTCGGTAATATACAACACTAGTGAGAATTCAGAGAGGGAGAGCTTTGAGCTTTTCAGGCGGTTCTTCCGGCGAACGGCGGCAGCAGGCGGCGGCATCTGGCGCGCAAGGTTGCGGCGCATCCGGTCACCTCAGGCGAGGCGACATCCGGCCGGCCGTCTGCAGTAGGCCCCAGAGGTTCGGCGGAATCAGGCGCGGCGACGGCGGCAGCAGGCGCAGAGGCGGCGATACAGGCGGAGCTAACGGAGGCGGCGCATCCGGTCACCTCAGGCGAGGCGACATCCGGCCGGCCTCCAGAAGTGGACTCCAGGCGTTCGGTGGCTTCAGGCGGCTGATCCAGGCGGGATCGGCATCAGGCGGCGGAAGCAGGCGGTGATTCCAGCGGGGAAGATAGACAGTGTTTTTTGTTTTCTCTTGTTGTATCTTGTAACCTCATCTGTTTTAGTGGATCTTTCTTGCGCGCTCTCCCCGTGGACGTAGGAGCCCATCTCCGAACCACGTAATTTTTTGTGTCGTCTGTGTATGCTAGAATCTCGTTCCGTATTTTATTTTGCGCGATATTGGTTCTTCCTCATTCGTGAAATTCCGTTGCGCTACCGCGGCTTAACTCGATCCGATTTCACAACAACTGGTATCAGAGCCGAGGGGGAGGTCATGGGTTCGATCCCCCTGGATGGCGTTCCAGGGGGAGTTTGTTGGGTGTGGCCCGCCATCCAGGTGTTGGATGGGGTGCCTCCCGGGCGCACCCGGGTTGGCTCCTGGCATGGGTGCAGGGGAACTCCATGGTACCGTTTAATGCAAGGGAGTCGGGTTGGCTCCGGGCATGAGTACAGGGGAGTTCCGGGCACGGTTTAAGTGCGAGAGAGCCATGCGAACAATTTGACCGGTCCTGCTAAAATAATATAAAGGAATTGGTAGCGCCCTTCCTAACACTCCGGGGTTTTGGGAGAGTTGGTAGGCGCCATTCCTAACAGATATTTGTACATCTTAAATGACTATTTATAACCCATAGATATTTGTATAACTTAAAATTATATTTATACCCTGATAGACTATTTGTACCTCAATTTGTAAGATATAAGGTGACCCTCGAGCGTTTAGATGCTCAATTTCGTGAATTCATGATTCTTTTCAGAAAGACAATGGACAAGTCGAGGGAGCAAATCGATCACCTATCCAATAGGCTCGATGCAATCTGGCTCGATAAAACTAGCAAACTAATTTTATATTTTTGCAATTTTTGAAATTTTGAATTTTGAGCTCCAAATGTTTCTCATTTGAAAAAGTGATCAACATGAAAGTTGTAGATCTAATCAAGATCTACAA
This sequence comes from Platanthera zijinensis, assembly GCA_039513925.1. Lineage (NCBI taxonomy): Eukaryota > Viridiplantae > Streptophyta > Magnoliopsida > Asparagales > Orchidaceae > Platanthera > Platanthera zijinensis. The sequence continues at coordinate 34,257,476 of CM077088.1, forward strand.
CTTTCATGTTTACTATTTTTTGATTTGAAACCGTTTAAGACTTCCAATTTAGAAGGCACGCTCAGAACGAGTCGTCCGTACAGATTTTTGGCGTGACTTTTTCGGGTCCCAAATCGGTGGTCTAAACTATCTCAAATAAAAAGTGTTCAACAAGAAAGTTGTAGATCTCGATGATATCTACAACTTTCATGTTGAACACTTTTTAATTTGAAGCCGTTTAAGTCTCCGATTTGGCCCCGAAAAAAGTCACGCCGATCCCATGGCGTACGTACATATGTTTGGCGTAACTTTTTTCATGGGCCAAATAAGGGGTCTAAACTGCTTCAAATCAAAAAATGTTCAACATGAAAGTTGCAGATCTCGTCAAGATCGACAACTTTCATGTTGAACACTTCTCATGAAAATGCACGTATAAGACAGCTCGGTGAGAAGGGTGTGAGATGAGGGCTGAAAATGAGATACAAATATCATATTTTAGAGTTTAAAAAAGAGTAATTTTATTAAGAAGAATGATGTGTGAATAACCGTTTATAATGTACAAATATCAGCGCCCTTGATTAATTACAATTATTTATATCAATCTTAATTAATTCAGCCGTACCTCCATCAGCGCAACAATAACCAAACCAATATGGCTTCATAACTTGGTCTAAATCAAACATTTTATTATTAATTATTATGCCCTTTAACAAGAGGGTCATGAATATATGTGGTCTAAATCACAATAACGGTCTCTTTGGCATTGTGGTGGCCCGGCGGTCATGAATATATGTGCCCCTCAAAATTTCGTCGAATTTTGACTTTTCTAAATTCACATTTTTCTTTACTTACTTCTTCCAAATCTTACTTTTAGTAACAAAAAATTTGATCAACAAATATTGAGGGTTCATACCTAAAGACATTTAATATATGTTTAAAATTAATTCGCCACTTGAAATCTCACATACTAATATGATTTTTTTAATCTATTTTACATTGTGCTTTCACAGTATGCATATGTTACAGCGAATACCAAGTCAACTCTAATTATGAGGTCTTCTAATCAGGCTTCACAAGGATAATTTCATAACAGTTAATATATGTTTAAAATTAATTCGCCACTTGAAATCTCACATACTAGTATGATTTTTTTTTAAATCTATTTTACATTGTACTTTCACAATATGCCTATGTTACAGCATATACAAAGTCAACTCTAATTATGAGGTCTTCTAATCAGGCTTCACAAGGATTATTTCGTAGTCATCTCATTCGGCCAAATAAATATAAATAATTTCATTAATTGCAACACATACATATTTGTTTCATCATACTATTTTAATCTCATATTTTATTAATTATTCATTAATTTTGCAGGATACGACACGGGCACATAAGCAAGCCATAAGGATTTGTCACCACTTGTATTACAAAAGTATTAAAATTAGTAGCAAGGCTCAAGGAGGCTTCCATGTACTTGCACGATATATTTTTATATAATTATTACAAAATATTTGTGACAATAAATTGATTTTAAATCATCAATTTTCAAACTAAACAAGCTTAATTTATATTATTTTATCGGAGCCGGCGACGGCAAATCAATGTCGTTGCTATCGTAATTGTTTTGGCTCACCCAAAGTGGCAATACTTATTCCGATAAGTATTACCACCATTCAATGCAAATTAAGCTCCGTTTGGTACGGTTGTGGCGGTCATAAACACATGAGTTAAACCGTCATTCGTTAAGGATCACTTAACAAGCATCCGTTTGAACATAAAAATGAACGAAGTTTCTTAAATGAGAGATTACGAATGCCAATTTAACACCTTATGCTCATGACCGATGCCACCGTGCCAAACCCAGCCTAAACGGATTGAATATTAAACATTATATGGTGAATATTTTCTTTAAAAAATTCTTTGATTTGCTAATAGAAAAAATGATTTATGAATAGCAATTATCAAAATTTATGATTGTCTATTAGCAATGATTTACTCGTACCCAAATTTGACTTGCTAATAACCGTAACAAAAAATTATAGAAAACAAAGTTATGACTAGTCGTGGCAAAAAGTTTGGTTCCGGAAAGCCCGATTGGGTCCGGCCCGGCAAAAGCCCGGTTAGGCCCAGGCCAGGGCCGGGCGCTGGGCCCTTACCGGGCCCCCATTTTGGCCGGTTGCCCGGCCCGGGCAGAGCCCGGACGCCGGATTAGCCTGAGCCCGGCACCGGGCTAAGCCAGAACATGGCGGGATTTTAATCCCGCCAGGATCTAGGCGGCTGGGACTAATCCGGCCTGATCAGCCCGGGATCAATCCAGCTAATCATAGGCGGGCGCCTAATTAGGTGGGATTTTATCCCACCCTTTGAATTCAGGCCGGCCCAGCCCGGCCCGACTCAACTTGAGCCCGGGCCGAGCCTGGTTTGACAAAAGCCCGAGCCCGATCGGGCCAGGCCCGGCACGATTAGGCTTTTTGAACACGACTCATTATTTTATTATGAAACCAAAATTTTGATGCATTTTTTCAAATTTTTATTTCAGGCTATAAGAGAGAATCTAAGACCCATTCTTCTTGAGATCGTTAATGTAATATTTATAATTTTAATTCTTTTTTTAGTAAAATAATTTTAAATAAATATAATAACATTAAATTAGGCATTGAGAACAAGAGAAAAGTCTAAGACAAAAACAAACCCAATGTTATAAAGCCTCGTCTCCACAATTTATTGAGTAGGCAAAGTCCTTAAGGATGCATAACAGTTGTCGCGGGTCACCTGATTTTTCTTCGGTTCAGAGAGTCAGATCACTTTAGCTCGGAGTTAGACCGGATGCACAAATAGTCAGTGAAGAACGGCAATACATACATGAGTCTTTTTTATACTATGAAAATCTGGAAAGAGTGGAAAAACACGTGTCTGGATCTGTGACGAGCCAAAAATCCGCTATATAGTTCGAGATTACAAGCACTGAAAATCTCATCGGAGGATGATAGACCACATTTCCGTTACAAGCTTTAAGTACAAGAAAAGTCGGAAAATAATCTAAGTCCACGGACCCTTGACAAAGATGTACGTCATCCGGAGTGCTTCTCTGTGCCATTTTCTGGAGCAGAAAATTGGCTAAGTTTTTATGGATTGGATGAACGCGTCTTTCTGGAGAAAATGGCTAAGTACTTGAAGCTTTGGAGTTCACGGAGCTTGGAGGCAAGCGTCCTCAAGAGTATTGTTCACGGAGCTTTGAAGTTCACGAAGCTTGGAGCTGTCCTCTTCTCTTAGGCTCACAAATGCAACCGCGCGAGCGCTCGGTGTGGAGCGTCGAGCGCTAAGCGGCTTAGAGAGAGAGTAGAACAAATTTTAAGTGAAAGAACAATCTAAGTCTCACGTTTTTGCCGGAAAAACTCAGAGCTCTCTCTAGCTTTTGAAATTGATTTTCTTCAAATGCGGGCACGTGGGTGCATTTTTAGTTTTCTAGACGGATATGCTAGTAATTGCGTCCGGGCGGATTTTAAGGTGGCGATTGACGTCGCTCCGTTCTGACTACCCGGATCGCCATTTTTCAAGAAATGACGGAAGTGCCCCCCGGGCAGCTCGGGCGGCCCAGGTAGGTTGCCCAACAACAACGGTGATCGGCAGCGGCCAGAGGCGGCTAGCGGCGTGCCTGGGCACACAAGATGCGCGTGCACTGCGAGCGCGGACGCCTAAAGGGTGTGCGTGCACCCCCCAAATGTCGCGCGCGGGGGCGTGCTACGCCTGCTCCCGCGTGTCGCAGGTGACGCGCTCGTGCTTGGGTTGGTTGTGCTTGTGTGTGCTTCCTCTCATGCGGATGCCCGACCTCCTACGGCTCGATTCAAAAAATTTTAGGGGAAACCCCTTCAAATGTAAATATCAATTGTCTGGTTGAAGGTATGTTTGGCGTGACATTTTTGCTCTATTGAGTTCGGTCAAAATGCCGCTGTCCTTAAATATGTGCTTGCAGGGGCGGATCTAGGTGGTTCAAGTATTTTGAAAATGGTTAGTGAATTTTGATTTCTCTTGTTGAGACAATGAATTTTTGATTACTTATACATCAAAACGGTATCCGGATGAGGGAGAAACGACTCTGATAAGATGAAAACATTCAAAAAAAAATTTGTAGAAGTTGATGTCCTCACCTCACCCCCCTGTTAAAATTTCTAGATCTGTCACTCTATGTTTGGCATAACAAAAGCTAGGACCGTTGCCAATCAAAAGAATCAATTTTAAATATAAAAGCATATGAAGTTCCTTAGGTGAGGCCGGACGTTCATTCAGGGGGGATCCAGAGGGGGGATCGGAGGCACAATGACCCCATAATTATTTTCAAAATGATTAGTGGATTTGGATTCCTCTCGTCAAGACAATGAATTTTGACTTATATGTCTAAAACGGTGGCCAGATGAGGGATAAACAACTCCGATAAGATGGAATAGTTCATTTTTTTTGCTGAAGAAAGTTAATGTCTAGCCCCCTTGTTAAAATTTCTAGAACTCGGTGACACATTTCTATGATGAGGGGCGGACATAGGAAAAAAATAAAATCGTGCATTCGACACACATAAGCTGAGCGTACCAAACACAATCCACTACATTGCCAGATCTAAATCACAACATTGCTATTTCATTTAAAAATTTTTATGTGTACCTCCATTATTAATTTCCTGAATTAGCGATTGTGTTCCTAAACAATGGATTAAAATCAGTGGACTGCATCAACTTGTTGCTTGACTAGGAGCCACTCAAAAAACAAAAATATTGTAATTGATATTACTCTCCATGAGCATTGTGATCACATGGTATATTGTTCTCATAAGTTTTGACAAAGATTGTATCATGATAGCATCGTCATCATATCATTTAGGCTTTGTTTGGTTTGGCGTTTTGCTCATGCGGCGGGAGGAGAAGGCGGGCAGTTGGAATCGGAGAGGAGAGGCCGCGGTTGGAATCCCTGCATTTTTCTCCATTTCCCATGCCACGGCGGGAGCAAAAGCCACCACCGGCCATTTGATAACCCGCCGTGTGGCGGAATTTGACCCAAACAGAGCGCTCCAAACGCTCCCCCAAACGAAGCCTTAATACAGATATTTTTTAAGTTTAAGGTGAGGAATAAAATAAGGTGATTGTTATCCGCACTGCAGTTTTGATTATTCGCAAATATTTTTTTTCTAATTTTTCGCGCCTTTTGGAAATACGTCTTGTACATGCATTTTCAGGAAAAGTGTTCAGCATCAAAGTTGTAGATCTCATCGAGATCTACAACTTTAGTGTTGAACACTTTTCCTGAAAATGCATGTACAAGACGTACTTTGGAAATACATCCAGATTTCGCGCCTTTTAGAAATACGTCTTGTACATGCATTTTCAGGAAAAGTGTCTAACACGAAAGTTGTAGATCTCGATGAGATCTACAACTTTGGTGTTGAACACTTTTCGTAAAAATGCATGTACAAGACGTATTTCTAAAAGGCGCGAAAAATTGGGAAAAAAAATATGCGGATAATCAAAACTGTAGTGCGGATAATACTCACCTAATAACATTGAAAAAGTGTTAAGAAATTATAAGAAGTATTTTGCCATAAGGAGAAGAGAAACAGAAGGGTCATGCTCATGCATGCAGTACTCTTATACAAATTATCCTCCTGAGAGGCTGAGGTAAATTAATTCATAAATCTTTGGATTTAATTGTTTGGGACCTTGGGTCTAATTTTCATAGCATTTCGGAGAAATTTTTATATTCTCGAAATATATTGATTTAATTCATACATTTCTATATTATACTGGGATATAAAAATAACATTGTTCCAATATTATATGGAGATATAATTTTTAAATGATAGCTTATGAAGTAAATTAATATATCCCGAAAAAGGCGTGGAATCAAATGCATCACATTTTAATTCCTAAACGGAATTGGAACCAATGTTTTATCCAGGATGAATAATTCAAGCTCCAAATAAATAAAAAAGAGGAATGTTAAAAACACACCTAAAAAAGGCTAATAACACACCAATAAGTTTTCTAAAAAACACAAAAATCCTAATGCATCCAGCTTTAAGCGCACACGGAAATTCCGGCTAATAACACACCAATAAGTTTTCTAAAAAACACAAAAATCCTAATGCATCCAGCTTTAAGCGCACACGGAAATTCCAACCCGCCGCCCTTCTTCTCACCCACCTATCCCGCCACTGATCGCCGATTTCTGGAGTTCACCGGAGTACCGGAATGGACGGAATCAGCGGGCCGTCAAAGAATCCCCGACGAGCTCGCATCATCCGCCGGGATCTCAACAACTCCCAGGTGCGCCCTCTCCGACCTCACTCATCTCTAGGGTTCACCGCCATGCTGTTCTCATTGCACACATCCAATTTACCTAGCATCCCTTTTCACCGTAGATTCATGAAATATCCAAGGTCACGGCCATGGTTTCCGGCGACGACCCGAACGTCGACAACTCGAATGTTTCAGGAGGCTACGAGGGAGTACCGGAGGTCGGCACGGTGTTCAAAATCCACCATGAAGTCTCCAAATTCTACATGTCTTATGCACGCCGGGTGGGATTCGGAGTCTCCGTCAGGCGATCAACGTTCTCCAAAGAAGGTCTCTGTTTGTATCTCGAGCTCATGTGCTGCACAGGCGGCGGCAATAAGCGGACGATTGCCAAAAAAACCCACAAAAAAGTAGAAGAAACAAGATGAACATTTTATAAAATAATCCAAAGATTCTCCTCTTCTATACCAATAATAAATTTTATATTTTGTGTGGCAATATCATGGTAGTGTGAAAATAAAATATTTTGGTGTGTTAATATAATTTGGCTGTAAATAGCGAAAACGGGTGTGCTTTTAACATTGCTCATAATAAATGGCATTTATATTGGCAGCTCATGAATGGCTATTCTCAGCCCATAGATAACAACTCAGCAAATCGATATTGACAGCCCACTTAATAATGACAGCCAAATTTTTTTTAAAAAAATTAAACATACTTATTTCATATCCTGTATAGCAATGAACGTTGCTAAGGGCCCGTTCGTTTGCAGGTTTTCGTTTTGGACAAAAACGGAAAAAATCATGCGTTTTCGTTTTGGACAAAACGAAAACTTATGTTCGTTTGGAGAATGTTTTCGTGTCCGTTTTAGACAAAAATAAAAACTGATGTTCATTTGGGCATTCTGAACTTCTTCTCCAAAGCCCTCTATCTAAACCTATGTTCTGAATTTCAAGAGAGGAAGAAGAATCAGAGGACTTCTAATCGATTTACACGTTTTTAATCTTCAGATCTTCATAAAATAGCAACACATCTCATAGATCTAAATACGGGGCTCCTCATAATCCATTTCTTATGTGCAACCGACAACGACAATAATCGAGAAAACATTTCCGCCTAAATCCATGGCAGACTGCCAGATGAATGCGAAGAAACTCAAGTCCATCAAATCGACAAACTAGGGGTCCTCTTCATCCATGCAAATGATGAAGGGTTCATAAGATATCACCTCTTGCAGCAAAAGAAATACACTGTTCTGGAAAGAAACACAGAGCATCAGTTGGAACTATTCACCAGAGGCAGAGATCTAGGCTTCGTTTGGGAGGACTTATGTTCACCGGTCAAGCGGTTACGATTGCATGAACAAAACCTTAATTAAGGCGCGGTTCATTCGGCCGTAACCGCTTGACCGGTGAAAATAAGTCCCCCCAAACATAGCGGCGGAACTAGAATTTTGAAGTCGCAAAGGCACAATCTAAGTACTGTCAATTTGGGGGGTTCGGGGGGGGGGGGGGGGGGGGGGGCAGCGCACCTTGAGCGGGGGTTCGGGGGCGGCGGCCCTGAAATTTTTTTTGCAAATATTTCACACCGAAATTTGGACTGAAATCAGTCTAGATCACAGTGAAATCTGGACTGAAATCTGTCCAGATTTCAGAGAAATCTGGACTGAAATCTGGACCACTGCAGCCTGCCAGACTTCGCACCGCTGCAGTCCGCTAGGCTTCGCACCGCTGCAACGGTGCGAAGTCTGGAGGGCTGCAACGGTGCGAAGTCTGGCGGGCTGCATCGGGGCGAATCGTCGTCGTCGACGCTTGGCGGGCTAGGGCAAGGGAGCAGCGACGGGCTAGGGCACGGGAGCAGCAGGCTTAACGACGGGATTCCTTCTCCCCCGGTGAAAATCGCGGAAAAAACTGCTCGGGCACGTGCCCTATCGTGCCCTACCGTGCCCAGGGCTAGTTCCGCCCATGCCCAAACAGAACCCTAGTCTGGTCGTCATCCAAGACCGCATCAAGATCATCCACAATATCCTTTAACTCCTGTGTAATCTCATACACGGCTTACTGTTAGAGAAGCTGCCACACCACCAATAGAGAGAGAGGGGGGGAATAGGAGAGAGAAGAGTATAGAAATTAGAAACTGGAGAGAAGGAGGTGAAGAGGCCTTGGAGTTGCTGAGCAGGAAGGGCGGCGCTGCTGACCAGGAAGGACGAGCGGGTAAAAAATGAGACGAGGGGCAAAAGTTGAGCTGCCATTAGGGAGGAAAGATTTTGACTATTTAATGTTATTTTTATTTTTTTATGACTACAAATATCAATATACGAGCTGTCAATATAAACATCCATGATAAATCATATAGTGTTGTGTGGCTGTATTTTCTCTTAATTTTTTAGAACAATATATTATTATTGCAATTACTCTCACCATTGCACATATTAACAATATTAATGAAGCAATGTAGGGTTTAATTATGTATGCTAGACATGCCAATATGAAAAAAAAACAAGCATCCTTAAAGATCGGGTTGGAGAGACTGCGGCGGTCGTGAAAGCTATGATTATGCACTGTTGTTCCTAAAGAGCCGACCTTAAGGAATTTTATCCAATTTTATGTTCCAAATTAATATTTTCATTGTGGTAGGTCATAATCAAACACATTTCATGATGACGACATTTTTATCTAGAATTGTCAAAAAAAAATGTCTCCCTAACGGACGACGGTTCATAACCATCATAAATATATTTATGACCGCCACTCTCGTGCCAAAGTGCCCAAAAGTTTGATTGGGTTGAGACATACTTATTAGTAAAAAAAACTAAGGGTCAGTTTGTTTCAGTGGTGGGGGTGGTAAAATGAGTTGTGAGAATGAAGTTCTGGAAATGGAGATGTTGGAATGGAGCTGTTCAGAATGACAAAACAGTTTAGTAAAACAACCGTGACAGAACTGTTCAAAATGAAGAAACAGTTTGATAAAACAGCGGTGCCGTTTCTATTACATTTAATTATAAAAAATTACAATTATACTAATTAAAATTTATTATAAATTTAATTTAATAATAATCATATTAATAATATTAATAGTAATCTGATATCATAATAATAATATTATAATAACAATATATAATGATGATAATAATAATGATAATATAATAATAATCACAATAATAAAAAAAGGGCGTTTATATTGGCAGCCCGTATATCGATATTGACAGCCCAATTATAATGGCAGTCAAGTAAATCGTTATTGGCAGCCCAAAGGCTAATGACAGCCCAAAAAATAGGTTTTTAAAAATCATTTTTAGGAAAAGTGTTCAACATGAAAGTTGTAGATCTCGACGAGATCTACAACTTTTATGTTAAACATTTTTTCTAAAAATGTCATATAGGAGGTCTATTTTCAAAAGGCGCGGAACCCGAGCGGAACTATGCGAGTTCCGCCCGAGCTCCGCGCCTTTTGAAAATAGGCCTACTATATGACATTTTTAGATAAAGTGTTCAACATGAAAGTTGTAGACCTCATCGAGATCTACAACTTTCATGTTGAACACTTTTTCTAAAAATGTCATATAGTAGGCCTATTTACAAAAGGCGCGAAACCCGCATTTTGGGCTGCTATTAGCGGTCATATTACGTGTGTTTTTCATTAATTTTTGGGCTGCCAATATCGATATACGGGCTGCCAATATAAACGCCCTAAAAATATTCAAAGTTTAGGACTTACATCACCGGAGGCGGAGGATCCAAATCAATCACGGGACGAGGAGGGGGTAGGGGGAGGCTGTGACAGATCCAGAAAATTAATAATGGGGGTGCACAAATTGATAGTGGGAGTGCACAATTTTTTTTTAAACGTTTTCATCTTATCGGAGCTGTTTCTCCCTCATCTGGCCACCGTTTTTGACATATAAGTAGTCAAACTTCATTGCCTCGACGAGAGGAATCCAAATACACTAACTATTTTGAAAAATAAAGGGGGGCCAGTGTCCCTCGGGCCCCCCTCTGGATCCGCCCCTGGGGGGAGGCGGCAGAGCATCTCATCAGCGTGGGGCGGGGGAGGGGGGGTCTCCCCGGCGTCGTCCGTAGCAGTGGAGGAGGAGATGGAGAGAGGGGTTCTCCACGGCGATGGAGGAGGAGATGATGGGGGGGGGGGGGGGGGGGTCTCGCCGGAACTGGGGGGGGGGGGCAGCTTCTCGCCGACGTCCATGGCAGAGCTTTTTTGCAGGCGTCCATGGCAGAGCTTCTCGCCGGCGTCCATGACAAAGCTTCTCGCCGGCGTGCATGGTGGTGGACAGTGGCAGAGCCAGAATTTTATCTCGGAGGGGGGGGGGGGGGGGAAATGAATGGTTAAAAAATACATCACAAAAAATAATAATTAAATAGACATACATCAGATAACGCCTTTTATAAAAAACTGCTGTTTAAAATATTATATTTTTTTTATTTAAAATGAAAAAAAAATACTTTAGACAACGGTTTTTAAACCGCTGTCTAAAGTATTATAATTTTTTAAAAAAATTTAATACTTTAGAGCGAGCGATTTTTATAAAAAAATCACCGTCTAAAGTCTTATAAATTTTTTTAATTTAAAACCGTATTTTTTTAAATTTAAAACGGCAAAAAAAATTTTAATACTTTAGACAACGGTTTTTATAATAAAAAACCATTGTGTAAAGTATTATAATTTTTTTTATTTAAACGGAATATTTTAAATTTTAAAGCGGCAAAAAAAATATGGTCTATGAGACCATGTTTTCTGGGCACTTAAAACCCAAAAATTCTCTCATACCCAACATCCTTCTTATTTACCTTCTTCTTAATAGAATCAAACAAGATAACTCCCCAGTTCACTTATTTTTGATTTATCAGGGCACTCATCAGAAGAAATTGGTGTTTGGTTATGTAGTCATGAGCAAAGTGTTTGCCCAAGATTACTTTTCCAACAACATCTGCTAAGAACTTGTATTCAACAGACAAGTTCTTTTTCAACATTTTGTTAGAGTTTCCCTAGGAGCAACTCATTCTAACAAGCATATCATTAAACTCAGCACTAGACAGTTCTATATCATCTTCCTCATTGATAAAACCAAAAACTTCAGTTAAAATAACAGGTGTGAGAGGAACATGTTGTCCAGATATGGAGCCAATGAGAGTTGTGGAATCTGGAGACGATGATGAGAATACCTGGGTGAGGAGATCCTCTCAGGGGTTGGCTCCTTCTCTCCATCGAGGCACATTCGAGTCATCCAGCTAGTGAGAGCCTTAGTGAGGAGATCCTCTCGGAGGTGGAACCTTCTCTCCACCGAGGCACGCTCAACCCATCCAGCTAGTGAGAGCCTGGGTGAGAAGATTCTCTCGGGGGTTGGTTCCGTCTCTCCACCGAGACACATTCGACTCATCCAGCTAGTGAGAGTCTCAAGTGGAAGATGCATGTGAGTTAGCCCTCATGCGTGGAGTGACAAAGGCCTTTCGTTTTGTCGACCGACACCTAGGATGCGACATCTCTGGCTTTAGCTTTGATGACGTTTCTGAGGATGAGCGTTCTGATGTCGACACTGTTGATGAGTAGCGGTCTCCTGTTCCTGTATTTGTATGTTTTTGTAGTCTTCCTTCAGTTATTCGTGTCGTGTGTTGTTTTTTGCTTAACAGTTGTAGTGGACGCTCTTGTGCGCTGATCTGTATGACATCGTTATTTTTATGTCACTTAACTGTTTCATTTTTCCCTTCTCCTTTGAGAAATGTTTTTGCGAGCTTGGCTTGTAGGAGAGTGTGAGCGAAGTTTTTCACATGAACTAGATTCGCAACTTCGTTTGCACAGTTTCATCATACGGCTTAGTTTGCGCGGTTCTAGCCCGCGACTTAGCTTGCACGGTTCTAGCCCGCGACTTTGTTTGCACGATTCTAGCCCGCGACTTTGTTTGCGCGGGTTGAAATCGTGACTTTGCCGTGAGGGGGCAGGCCCCACGGGGAGTTTGCACGAGTCGGGCTCGCGGCTTAATTTGCGCGGGTTGTAATCACGGCTTAGTTTGCGCGGCATGTAATCGCGGCTTGGCCGTGAGGGGGGCAGCCCCCATGGGGAGTTTGCGTGAGTCAGGCTCGCGACTTAGTTTGCACGGCTCTATTCCACGGCTTTGTCGCGAAAGGGGGGGTAGGCCCTTACGAGATTTGCACGAGTCAGGCTCGCGACATAGTTTGCACGGCTCTAACTGCGGCTTTGTCGCGAAAGGGGGCATGCCCTTGCGAGGTTTGCAAGAGTCAGGCTCGCGGCTTAGTTTGCACGGCTCTAGTCTGCGGCTTTGTCGCGAAAGGGGGGCAGACCCTTGCGAAGTTTGCGCAAGTCAGGCTCGCGGATTAGTTTGCACGGCTCTTGTCTGCGGCTTTGTTGCGAAAGGGGGCAGGCCCTTGAGAGGTTTGCACGAGTCACGCTCGAGGCTTAGTTTGCACGGCTCTAGTCCGCGACTTTGTCGCGCAAGGGGGGCAGGCCCTTGCGAGGTTTGCACGAGTCAGGCTCGCGGCTTAGTTTGCACGGCTATAGTCCGCGACTTTGTCGCGAAAGGGGGGCAGGCCCTTGCGAGGTTTGCACGAGTCAGGCTCGCGGCTTAGTTTGCATGGCCCGTAGTCCGCGACTTTATCGCGAAACGGGGGCAGGCCCTTGCGAGGTTTGCACGAGTCAGACTCGCGGCTTAGTTTGCACGGCTCTAGTCTGCGGCTTTGTCGCGAAAGGGGGGCAGACCCTTGCGATGACAGAGTGTCGGCTTGAAGTAACGTCGGAGAATGTAATTAAGTACTCAATCCGACCGCCGAAGAATGTAGGTACTCAATCCGGTTGCGCACCTTAACCTGACTAAACAATTTCTCAATTAGGCATTAATAAAACAAATAACAAAAAGATAGTTTTCGTAAGCCCGAGCTTGCGATTTTTACAATAACAAATAAATAAATGTCCGAAAAAAGAAACGGCTCAAGGATGGAAGTGGCGGGAACGGGATTGGAAAACATCCAGGAGCAGTTGTTGGAGTATTGCGGTGTAGTCAGAATCAGCTTGGATGACAACGAACTGTACGTCATAGGTTGCTTGCCCAGGTGCTTCTTCAAGAGTGACCGAAAGAGTAATGATGCTTATGACTGGTACTGGGGCGTTCCCTAAAACACGTGCGCTGACAGATGTTAGCTCGAGTTTGCTAGTGGTTAGTTTGAGTTGAAGTAGTGTTGATAAAAACAACACATTAACGGTAATCCCTCCGTCCACCATAACTTGGTTCAACTTGGTGGATGACTCGTCAATTCTGATGGTTGTACATCTCATGCTCTGACTAGGAGGCTGCCTCTTTCTTGATAGGAATTGATCAACCATCCCCAGACTGATCAGTCGTTGGATCTCTTCCCTTAGCCGATTGCACCTGTCGGTGTTGTGGCCATGATCCCGGTGATACTCACAATACTTTGACGGATCTCCTCGGCCAGGGGAGAGCACCTCGGGCCTGCATAAGGCTGAGTGGTTACGAATTGCTTCAAAGATCTTGCCTTGGGGGGCGTTGAGCGTCGCAAACTGACGCAACTCTCGCTCTTGATATGTACTTGTGCGGTGATCGCAGTTTCTCTTATGTTCGGGGAACACACTGTTCTCTAGTTTCATTTTCTGGACTTTATACGGGCTTGGACTTTCAGGTGTGAGCTTTTTGACCGTCATGAACTTTTTGATAAAGAGAGCTGCGAGTTCAATGTAGTTGTTTATCCTTTCTTCTTGCAGAGAATGAAACCAAGCTCGAGCTTTCCCTTTTAGTGTTGTCGGAAAGGCCTGGACCATGAGTTAATCTGAAGCGTTGCGAGCATGCATGATAACTTCGAAACACCCCACGTGTGCCAGCGGGTTGCCGATTCCGCTGAAACTGTGGATTTCAAAGCCATCTTCTGGACCCGGGCCTGCCCAGGAGTCTGGTGAGTTGTAGTTGGGTAGATGTTCACTTAGCCCCTACTTCGTGGCTGACGCATCGGGACCCATCATGTTTCCAAAGTTCTCTTCTTAATGAGGATTGGAGCAGTGGCGATTATGCATCTCTTGGAGTAATGCTGCGGGCGTGGGGGAGCTACTTATACTTGAGAATTCTTTCTCTATGTCGTACTCCTTGCGCATGAAATGTCTGGTTGGGGCGGAGAGTTCTCCTGATGCCGGTGAATCAGCTTGCTTGAATGGCGCTGTGGAGGACTGCTTTACTTCTCGGCTGATAGTAAACATCATGGCCTGGAGCTCGTTTGTTTGTGTGACGTGCTTTGTCATTAGGTCCTCAAGCTTCCTAATGGCGGCAGCTTGATTGATTTTATCCATGCGGACGGGGGCCGACTTAATGCGTTCCTCGAGGACTAGTTCTTCAGCAGTGCGAGCGACTCTTTTTGACATTGAAGCAGAGCTTGGATGTTGCAAGGAAGGAGGTCTTGGCTTCTGAGGATGCTGGGAATCGTGGTTCCCACAGACAGCGTCAAACTGTTGCAAACTAACTCGACGTCCCAGTCGAGCCGGAATTCTTGGACCATCTTTAGCTCTCGGAACGGTCAAGCGCGCACACAGTCAATGAAAATAGAGAGTTGACACAAGAGATTTTAATGTGGAAAAACCACTTAACTGGGTAAAAAATCACGTGATCAGATCTGTGCCGGTCAAAGTCCACTATCAGCTTGCGATCACAATATGTTTGGAGAATCGAGTGCGGCATGCCGCTGCTCGTTACAAGTTGGTGGTGAAAGAGAATTCCTAACTCGCAACGGAAACAGGTTGCGCCAAAGGAGTGTTGGACGCTGCTTGGTGGCTGGTGTGCTTGAGTGTTAGATGTGGTCATCTTCTTCCCTTCTCTGCGCGCTTGAGGATTTAGGCGTTTATCTGGCTCGTAGGCGGCTTGAAGGTGACCCGAGGGAGGAGTTTGACAGAGCTCTGGCCAGGAAGAAGAAGACTCCGAAACAAAAAGGTGAAAAATGAGCAGGCCTAAGACTCCTTTTATAACCTCCAGGAGGTGGTTATGGTGGGTCCCCCCCCCAATAACCTGATGGGGAAAGTGGTTAAATGCACACCCATGATCTCCACAATAGGAGATATCATGGGGAAAGTGGTTAAATGCACTCCCAAGACTTTAAATAGAGCTTCATCCATCAGTAGCTACTATTAAATGCACACCATACTTTTATATATAATCTCATACCTCCTTGGCCTGTTATTGAGAGAGGTTAGGGAACTGCTAGGCAGCTTCAGACTGGGCTATCGGAGGTTTCTAACATTCTAGCGGAGCATTGGTAAAGGTAACTTTTCCTAACAGCTGCTTCTTCCACAGAGAGGTTGTCTTGGATTTTACTGGCAATCAGGTGGCGGCATTGTTAACAGAATTGAAAATGTTAATCCTCACAATTCACCAAGGTTCTACATTTGAATCAGAACATTGAGCTTGACGCTGGAGTAAATATTTGATCTTAGTTAAAAAAAAAACATATAAGAAAATTTATTAGTCCTTCAAGCATCCTATATTCTCATGGGAGAAAGGGCTATCAATATAATTTCCTAGTCATGGGGGAGTGTATAAGAAAAAGCTATCAAAGTAATTAGTGTTCTTGCACTTTGCTTTTTCTTCATCTTCTTCCTCCAGTGAAGCAGGAGATGGACAGATTCGTACGCTGCCTTTAATCACGGCCCACAAAATTAAGCCTAAGTAAAAAAAATGGCAACTTAAGACTTCATTTGGTTTAGCGTTTTCAGGCAGCGTTTGGAGTAAACGCCACCAGACGGAGGGTAATCAAACAAAGCTGAGTAAACGCCACCAGACGGAGGGTAATCAAACAAAGCTCTGTTCTCCGTTTGCACCATTTGCAAACGATGGTGCAAACGCAACAACAGCAAACCATACAAACGGAGGTTCGGCGGTGGCGGATCGATCCGGCGGGTGGAAACGGAGTGTTCGAATCGGAGGGAGGAGGTGGCTGCTCCAAACGGAGCTTTTTGGGACGTTTCTCAAGGCGGGCGGGTGGAAAGGGAGCAAACGCAGCCGGAGGTTCATTTGTTTACCCTCCTTGCAACGTTTACCCAAAACGGAGAAGCGAAACGCCCAAACAAATAGAGTCGAAGAGGCAATAAAACAATACAACAAACTGAAACCAAATGATTTCTAATCTTCGCTGTCCATTCGGATGTAGAAGCTGCAGAAGCGTTTGATCAGAAATCCTAATCATCAGCAAACCATACCAAAAAAAAAAAAAACTTTATAATTGAAGTCGCTCGGGGAGCTAAAAACCTAAATCGATCTGTCTCACAGCTTCCCGTAGCCCAGATCGCCGCCGTTCGCCAGCCCATCGGACAGCCACCGGCCCCCCAGCCCGCTTCCCTGCACCATAAATCCGAGCGCATGGCCGGCGACAGCGGCGATGAGAACGCCGACGTTGAACGACATGACGGCGAGCATCACGAGGTAGAGAAGCCCCATCCGCAGCGCGTGGACAGCGGCGCCGGCGATGCCCGCCAAAAAGCGTTGGCCGGGGCCGGCGGTGGGGCGTGGGGAGAGGATGCGGATGAAGGATGCGAGGAACTCGGCTGCAGCGGCGGCGGCGGCGACGAGGAAAAGGGCGAGGAGGTAGACGGCGAGGCCACGGCTACCGGGCCAGCCGGTGAAGAGGATCTCCGCGTGCTTGCTCCAGAAGAAGGCGCCGTGGGTCGTACTGTCGTGGTTTCCCATCGGACCTTCCATTAGGAAGGGTTTGGCGTTGAGGAGTGAGGAAGAAGAAGACGGCGGTGAGGGGGGAGAGGATTTTTTGTTGTAATGTTGGAGGGTGAAGAGTTATCGCCAGTTGTCGGTTGTGTTTGAGAAAAGGGATATCACTACCGTCCAAACGGCGATGTGACGGCGGTGATTGATCTAGGCTCTGTTTGGCTCAGCTGCAGCGACTGCAGAAGCAATGGTGGGAAGCAGTGGTGGAATAATCAGCTGTTTTGCAGAGTGGTGCCAGAATCTGTGAAACTGTTTGGATGAACAGCTTTTGCAGAGCTGTTTCAAACAGAGAAGCTGTTTAATCTGTTTGGCAAAACAGCTGTGCGGTGGACAGTTCATTTTTTTGAAGAATGACACAATAAGCAATAATATTAAAAAACAAATTAACTTAGTGAAAATAAAATGCCCAGTTCTAAATTTTAAAATTTCAAAATGTTTTCAAAAGGATTAGTTCATTTCTGAAAATCATAAACGTGCTCCGTCATGCGGATGTAACGTATCCCTCGATCATCGAGCGTTAACTGCACATCAACAATAAATGTAATTATTGATCTCCTTATATATGTTAAAAAATGAAAACGTCATTATGGTGTATACCTGTGATACTCAGTGAGTTGATCTGCAATGGTGTCCCTTATATTGGTCATTTCTGCAGCTCCCGTCCCCTCAAATGAGCTTGGTGTTGTGTTCGGATTAGAATCAATAATTCTTCGGCGATTGTTTGGTCGCAACTCATATGCCTCCGGATGAACAAAGGTTTCGTTTCTGTCACATACATCAAACTCTGGGTCAGCCCTCGATGAATGTCCTCTAATAAAGTTGTGGAGCGACATCGTAACGACCACAACCACGCACTGCTTCGAGAATTCAAAATGAGGCATTTTGGTGAGTATGGGCCACTTTTTCTTCCATACACCAAAGCTTCTCTCGAAGACACTACGCAGCGATGAGTGTGCTTTATTAAATATTTCACGTCTTCCTTCTATTGGCCTATTTCCCCGAGCAAAATCTGGCAAATGATATCTCGTTTCCGGATATGGTTTCAGGAGCCCCTTCTCCAATGGGTAACCAGCATCGACGAGATAATATTTCCCTATAGTAGTACGAAAGTGTTTAAACATTTGAAGATACGATCAATAAATCAGCATAACGTAAAAGCTAATGGGATATACCTTCTGGTGGAAACGGAAATTTACTTTGCGGATCCCGTACTGCACGATGGTATATGCGTGTGTCATGTGCAGACTCCTCCCATCCAGGTACAACATATGTAAAACACATATTGAAGTCGCAAACGGCCATTACGTTTTGAGTCATGCTACCATGACGACCAATGTAAGGAACTTGATTTTCTACAGCTATCTGTGCATCAACATGCGTACCGTCAATTGCACCGATACAATCTTTAAAAAATGGCATATATCTATCATCATTCCGTATGTGCGATGAAATAGTACGAAATTGAGGATCAATCGGAGCAATGTTATGCATGGACAAACTCGTCAGAGCTTTCAGACCGATCATAAATAGCCGACTCAAAGTTTCTGTGGAATGTTGGAATCTTTCACCTGATTTTCTAAATGTTTCATTGTGGCCCAATATGTAAATTGTTATTGCCAAAACCTCACCGGCTGGTGTCCTCTGTGTTCCTCTTAACCCGTGATGTTGTTCCAACAATGCTAGCAAGTCGAAAAAAATGACCTTGGTCATTCGAAACATATTGTGAAAACGTCCAGGATGTCCTTCAAATAACTCCCGGAGCCATTTTTGTCCAGTTTGAGTTGATGTCATGCACGGCGTTTTATCACAAAACAAGCTGACATAATCACTTATTAAACATACGCTCGTGGTAACGACCTGCACATATGCGGCGCAACCTTGTTGACGATTTGCACAGTAATTCAACATCAACTCTTCATCCTCATCAATGTTAAATTCTTCAGCATCATTTACGCTTGACATTATAGTGACCTATAAGTATAACACAACAGTCATTATAACAATGGAATAAATAGTGAAAGATATCATAAGACACAACATATACTAGTCCAAAATATCAGTGTCACATATATAAAGGTACAGAAAAAACTTCGAACAATAAAGAAGTTCCACATAGAAAATCCAAAACAAAGAGAGATCAGATTTGTGAATTCATGTAGTGGGTCTTCAGCCATTCCACCCTCCTTTCCTCTGGAATGCTCAAGAATGTCACTCGATTCACTGGTGTTTGAAAATGAACCGTCGCAAAATGATACAGCAACCGGTCTTCATACACACCCTAAACACACAAACACAATCATACACACCCTAAACACACACACACACAAACACAATCATACACATCCTAAACACACACACACAAACACAATCATACACACGCACACATTCCCAAACACCCTAAACACACAAACACACCTACAAACATACACTTACACAATCACAAATCAAACGGACACACACACTTTACACAATCACACACACAAACACACACTAGCACAATCACACACAACCACAAACATACACACCCTAAACACACACACACACAAACTCAATCATACACACACACACAATCCCAAACACCACTCAAACACAATCACACACACACACACAAACACATAAGTATGAGATATTAGTGCAAAAATCACATTAGCACCGATTGACATATACTAGTGCAAAAATTAACATATATTAGTGCTACCGCCAGAATAAATTAACATGTACTAGTGCAAAAATGTATACCTTGCCCGGTGAGAAGTTTTCCTGAGAAGGAACGTAGTAGGCGTTGAGGAAGATACTCCCCGCTGTGTTCGTCCGAGAGGAGGAAAGGGGCGGCCTGGGCAACTCGTGCAGATGGAAAGGGGGCGGTGATCGGCAGCACCTCTGGAGGAGGATGAGGAGGCCAGAAACGTCACCGGAGTTGAGGAAGAAGAGGATTCCTCGCCGGAGATGGACGCGGTGGAGGAGTTCGGAGTCGGCGGAGCGCGGGTTAGGGCTGAGCAGCGGAGTAGCGACGCCTGGCCGGTGATCGGAAACACCTCTGGAGGAAGATGAGAAGCCTAGAAATTTTGCCGGTGTGGAGGAAGACGCAGATTCCGCGCCGTCTCGCCGGGGATGGATGCGCTGGAGGAGTTCAAAATCGCCGGAGAAGTTAGCGATGGAGCGGGTTAGGGTAGCGCAGCACAGTCGCGATATTTCTGCGATCTGGAGTCGTGAGAAAATATCGCGACTCCAGATCGCTATTATTTCACGATTTGCGGGCGAGGGCGACTGCAAAAACTGGGAGGCTTTTCCTATTTGGCGGAGCGGCAGGATAATCCAAGGCCTGCTGGAGTTAAAACGTGGAGCCAAACACAGCCCTAGGCGTCCGCCTATTTCTAACTGCGACTTGGTTTGGACTTCGTACGGACAACTTTAGCCCAGAGTTTGTTGGTGATTGTTAAACGCACATCAAGTTTGGCTATCTGCAAACAGTTGATATCCGCAAACAAGTGTTTTTCAAATTGGATATCCGCAACCATAATTGATAGTCGCAAACAACCTTTTTTCAAATTTGATATTCACAAACATATATGTTAGCCGCAAACCATTTGAAAAAAACAATTACAATATAGAAGCTTCATTATTGCTTGATCCAGATCAATGAAATATCTTTGGAATTGGGTAATGCTCACCACACTAAGCCAATGAAGACCATGATATATGAGGTCAGAATGCTATGAGGTTTAATGCCTCAATCTAAAATATATTTCTAAGGCTTCGTGGAGATTCAATTATAGCAATTACAAAACTTCAACAGTGCTCATGAAAAAGATCAGATGAAGACACTTTGTGGTGCATTTTTAGAGCATCAAGTACATCATAAAAAGAAACAAGTATCACAAAACACACAAAATTTACAAAGCACGCCGAGTTTCATCCAGATCAATGGAGATTCTGGAACAATTGGAGTTGATTTCATAATTATCATTCACAATAATAACCTCCAAAAACATTTCTTCACATCAAACTTTTAGCCTGCAAAAATGAAGAAATAAAGATTAGGCAAAACTTAAAGAAAATTTTATAATATTAATATAAATAGTCTTAAAATTAGGTAAAATTTGACCTTTAAAGTTTCCTTGAAAATATTTATCATTGTTTTTGGGCTAAGTTGTCATCATATTTTGTTAGTCCTTTTGCCTGCATTTGAAAAAAATTAATATTATTTTTTGTAACATTAGCATTTGAAAAAAAATTAAGTGTAATTGCGTACAGAACTTATCCAATGTTAATAATGTACTTTGTTGAAGTCAAAAATGACCGAAGCCAAAATTGACTTCTGTGGAGTTCGACCCTTGGGGAAAGGGATGACCTCACACCTACTATGCTCGAAAGAACGTCACGGACCGAAGACTTAGGAAGCTATGAACTGACCCTCGGCTCTAGCGTGGAGGTCTCACCTCACACCCGGAAGACCTTTGAGGTCTCCCCCTCCCTAGCCAATGCTTGAGTTAGGTGCCTTGGAGGAGAAAGCCAAAGAGATTCAAGTGGCTAAGGAATAATGAATGCTCTCCAATGCACCCTCAAGGGTCTATTTATAGCTTTTCCAAGTCCTGGGGGTAAAATGACCAAAATACCCCTAAGGAAACTAAGTCTCTAGCCAATAGAAAACCTCCACACCGGGGGGCAAAGAGGGAAATTCCACCCCGGGGGTAAAAGGGTCCAAGGGCGAGAGGAGGCCCGACCACACCCCTCCCACCTCCCTGGGCACTCGAGACAGCTGGGGAGCAGGGAGCTAGGGCGAGACCCCAGCCCCCGGCCGGTCTCGCCCGGCCAGGCCTCACAAGGCCGCGAGGTAGGGGCGAGAACCCGGCCCCGGGCCGGTCTCGCCCTGCCTGGCCCCGCCAGGCCGCGAGGCAGGGGCGAGAACCCGGCCCCGAGCCGGTCTCGCCCCGCCTGGCCCCGCGAGGCAGGGGCGGGAACCCGGCCCGGGGCCGGTCTCGCCCCGCCTGGCCCCGCCAGGCCGCGAGGCAAGGGTGAGAACCCGGCCCCGGGCCGGTCTCGTCCCGCCTGGCCCCGCCAGGCCGCGAGGTAGGGGCGAGAACCCGACCCCCGGGCCGGTCTCGCCTCACCTGGCCCCGCCAGGCCGCGAGGCAAGGGCGAGAACCCGGCCCCCAGGCCGGTCTCGCCTCACCTGGCCCCGCCAGGCCGCGGACTCCGGGTAGGGGTGAGCCTCCGGACTCCGGCCGGTCCCACTGCTTCCAACTAGCACCTACCAGGGCGGGACGGGTATCCGCCAACTTGCCGCACCCGCCCCACCAAAGAGGGGCCACCGGGGGGAGGCAGATTCTTCCTCCCCTAGTAGTATATCCTCAAGGTCAAGCCAAAATGGGCCCCTTAAAGTGCAAGACAACTCAAAAGCTTAAAACCTATAAGCGGGCCTTATGCCTCGCATGGGATCCTCACTCCGCCAATACGGGGTTGTACACAATCCCCGCTCTTTTCGAGATTGACACAAGCTCAGAAAGAAACATCCAACCCAACGTATTCGCTGGGTGTAGCTTGCTCTTGTGATATCAAAAGACTATGAGGCCTCTTCCGAGTGGTCAACCTATCATGCCCGTTGATGAGAGCCTAGGCGGCGAGACCCCCTCAGGGTAAAAACACTTAGCCTCCCGGGGGGGTCAACCTATCATGCCAACTGATGAGAGCCTGGGTGGCGAGACCCCCTCAGGGTAAAAACACAGCCTCCTGGGGGGGTCAACCTGCCATGCCAGCTGATGAGAGCCTGGGTGGCAAGACCCCCTCAGGGTAAAAACACTTAGCCTCCTGGGGGGGTCAACCTACCATGCCAGCTGATGAGAGCCTGGGTGGCGAGACCTACTCAGGGTAAAAACACTTAGCCTCCTGGGGGGGTCAACCTGTCATGCCAGCTGATGAGAGTCTGGGTGGCGAGACCCCCTCAGGGTAAAAACGCTTAGCCTCCTAGGGGGGGTCAACCTGTCATGCCAGCTGATGAGAGTCTGGGTGGCGAGACCCCCTCAGGGTAAAAAGTCAACCTCTACGAGAGATTAACCGGCCTTGTCAGCTAGTGAGAGCCTGACAACAGAATCATCATCGGAGCAAAGGACTTGGGCTTCCACGAGAGATCAACCGACCTTGTCAGCTAGTGAGAGCCTGACAGCGGAATCATCATCGGAGCAAAGGACTTGGGCTTCCACGAGAGATCAACCGGCCTTGTCAGCTAGTGAGAGCCTGACAGCGGAATCATCATCGGAGCAAAGTACTTGGGCTTCCACGAGAGATCAACCGACCTTGTCAGCTAGTGAGAGCCTGACAGCGGAATCATCATCGGAGCAAAGGATCTTGGCTTTCACGAGAGATCAACCGGCCTTGTCAGCTAGTGAGAGCCTGACAACGGAATCATCATCGGAGCAAAGGAACTTGGGCTTCCACGAGAGATCAACCGGCCTTGTCAGCTAGTGAGAGCCTGACAGCCGAATCATCATCGGAGCAAAGGACTTGGGCTTCCACGAGAGATCAACCGGCCTTGTCAGCTAGTGAGAGCCTGACAGCGGAATCATCATCGGAGCAAAGGGAGAAACGAGCCACCCTCCGAGGCACTCTCGACCCTGCCAACTGGTGTGAGCCTGGTATGAGGAGATCCTCTCGGGGGTGGGAGATGGACATGTCACCTAAGCTTTTTCAATTCCAACATCCTCTAACGGGGAAAAAAAGATGGGTTACATGACCCCTCCGACTCAGCTGGTCGGGGACTGGACTCATTACATCATAAAGAAATACAAGACTCCGCCGAGGTAAGGCTCCTTCAGAGGGCCTGGGCTTGATCTCCACTCTATTGCGGATCACTCACAAGGTCCCTCGGGTTCCCACATCGACCCGATCCTCACATATATCTTCTCCCCCAACTCTGGGTCGAACCCCTTCAACCTATGCTGGCGGCTGAGGCTGGGCAGGGCCTCTCGCCCCCCTCACTTCCAAGAACTCGGGGCAGGTAGCCGTGGCGTGCCCCTCCACCTAGTGGAAGTCGCAGTACAACAATGCTCTTTCTCCCCGCTTTCGGCGGGCTGGGCGATCTCTTCTGTTGTCTTTTCCTCCTCCGCCTATCGCCAAGGCCTGCTGGGGTGGGGGTAAGAGCTGCCTTGGGGCTTGTCTTTGGAAGTTGAACCTCCCTTGACCCCCATGAAAGTTCTCTCCACCTGGGATGAGAGCTCGCCCTGGGCCTTGGGCAGGTCTTCCCTGCTGCCTCCAGCCTGGCTCCGGACCCTCCTGAGCTCTCTGCTCCTCTCTCCTCCTTCCTTCATGATGCCTTGGGCCACCTTGCTCTTTTGGCTCCACCTCCGTCAACTTTGTCAACTTCTTCACAAAGGCCGGGTTGACCGCCTCCATGGCTATCTCCTCTGCCGCCCTCTCCATCAGCTCCTCGAAGGAAAGGGAGGCCTTCCGGGTCAAGCTCATCTTGAATAACCCTTCGCACAACCCCACCGTGAACGCCATCTGGAGGGCATACCCTGGCACCTCTTGGATGTCAAGGATCTCCTCCTGGAACCTGTCAACGTAGTGGGCCAGCGACTCCTCGGCCCTTTACTTTATCAGGAAGAGGGACTCAGGACCTTTCTTCCTCTTCTTGGAGGTGGAGAAGCGAAGCTGAAAGCTCCGGCTAAAGTCTTCGAACCCGAAGATGGACCTTGGAGGGAGTTGATGGAACCAGTCCCTCGCCTTCTCTTTCAAGATGATCAAAAATAGACGGCACTTGAAGGCGTCCGTCATCGGCCTGATGGAGACAGCATCCTCGAACCACTGCAGGTGCTAGATGGGGTCATCCTTCCCGGTATAGTAAGCCATGTCTTACTCTCTGAACCCCTCGGGAACGGGAGCTGAGATGATCAGCTCGCTGAAGGGTGACCCTCTAAGGGGAGTTCTCGCCACCTCTATCCGCGCAACCTGCTCGCCAGGAGGGCTAGCTCTCGCCGGGCTGGGGAACAGCTCCCGGCCTGGGAGGTCTCGCTCGACCCCCTCTACCATCCTTTCCTTCCCAGGTATCCTATCCGACACACTTACTTCTCCCCCTGTCGGGGTGATCTCGCCTTGCCCCCTAGGAGCCAGCTCGCCGAGACCACTCTGGGTTAGCTCGTCGAGACCCCTGGGAGCTAGTCCCTGGGGGGTGGGGGTTGAGCTATCAGCCCGAGGGGCAATGCTTCTCGGCATCTCCATGATGCTTGAGATGGAAGCCATGAACTCCTCCCTTCCTACGAAGGGTCCGGTGTTGGGGAGCTCTTCTAAGTCATCACCACCTCCCAGATCTCTAGCCATGACACTCACCCGAGACTTTCTGTGCTAGTCACTCTCCACGCTCACCGCACCAAAACTGTTGAAGCCAAAAATGACCGAAGCCAAAATTGACTTCTATGGAGTTCGACCCTTGGGGAAAGGGGTGACCTCACACCTACTATGCTCGGAAGAACGTCACGGACCAAAAACTTAGAAAGTTATGAACTGACCCTCGGCTCTAGCGTGGAGGTCCCACCTCACACCCGGAAGACCTTTGAGGTCTCCCCCTCCCTAGCCAATGCTTGAGCTAGGTGCCTTGGAGGAGAAAGCCAAAGAGATTCAAGTGGCTAAGGAATAATGAATGCTCTCCAAGACACCCTCAAGGGTCTATTTATAGCTTTTCTAAGTTCTGGGGGTAAAATGACCAAAATACCCCTAAGGCAACTAAGCCTCTAGCCAATAGAAAACCTCCACACCGGGGCAAAGAGGGAAATTCCACCCCGGGGGTAAAAGGGTCCAAGGGCGAGAGGAGGCCCGATCACACCCCTCCCACCTCCTTGGGCACCCGAGACAGCTGGGGAGCAGGGAGCTGGGGCGAGACCCCAGCCCCCGGCCAGGCCTCACCAGGCCGCGAGGCAGGGGCGAGAACCCTGCCCCGGGCCGGTCTCGCCCTGCCTGGCCCCGCCAGGCCGCGAGGCAGGGGCGAGAACCCGGCCCCGGGCCGGTCTCGCCTCGCCTGGCCCCGCCAGGCCGCGAGGCAGGGGCGGGAACCCGGCCCCGGGCCGGTCTCGCCCCGCCTGGCCCCGCCAGGCCGCGAGGCAAGGGCGAGAACCCGGCCCCCGGGCCGGTCTCGCCTCACCTTGCCCCGCCAGGCTGTGAGGCAGGGGCGAGAACCCGGCCCCCGGGCCGGTCTCGCCTCACCTGGCCCCGCCAGGCCGCGGACTCCGGGCAGCGATGAGCCTCCGGACTCCGGCCAGTCCCACTGCTTCCAACTAGCACCTACCAGGATGGGACGGGTGTCCGCCAACTTGCCGCACCCCCCCCCCCCCCCCAAAAGAGGGGCCACCGGGGGGAGGCAGATTCTTCCTCCCCCTACTAGTATATCCTCAAGGTCAAGCCAAAATGGACCCCTTAGAGTGCAAGACAGCTCAAAAGCTTAAAACCTATAAGCGGGCCTTATGCCTCGCTTGAGATCCTCACTCCGCGAATACGGTGTTGTACATACTTGGTCCCGTTGCTGGCGGTGGTCCTTGCAATCGTTCATTGTAATGCACACTCCAATTTTTCGCCACTTCTTCGTGATATGTAATCCATGAAGGAAAAATATGTGGTATCGGAGAGCAAGCACCCAAGACTAGCCGAACGAAGTGATTTCCATTTAGAAACCCAATGCAAATAAGTGTTGGAACCTCCGACATTGATGAATGTAGTGGAAAATATGTCAAACTTTGCATCGATGACAGTTGAACCATTGCTACATTGTAACATGAACAAATTACTAGGCCCATATCCGGCAGTATCATTCATTTATCAAATGGGGCAATAGTTTCTATGCATTGAAGAGAGTCCAACAACTCCAACCTCCGGTCGCTACCATATATATCTTCATACAAAGCACGCCGAGTTTCAAGCTCCCAATATAGATCCTTGCAGACTTGTTGCCAACCACCAGTTACATTCAACGCATCGCTAATCACTCGGTAGCCACAGTGACCATCACCATCAACATCGTAGGCATCAACAATATGACTAGCCCAAAAGGGTGTGAAATGATGCCGAATTTTTATAACAAAATTTGTGTTTTTGCGGACCGGCAACTTCATTCTTTGTTTTTTTTTTGTTTCCCTAACCTTTTCTTCCAACAAAACATACTCAAAATGAGAAGGGAGGCGTTTCGTAGACAAAATGTCTTCCTTAAATTTTTTATAAGATCCCTTAGGCCTACCTTTTAGCTTGATCGGTACGGTCGGCTCCTTTGTTTGGCTCCATGTTGGATCTATGATTTCTCTTATCTTTCGTTTGATTTCTTTTTTTTGTTGTGCATTTGAGTCATAGAATTTTTGGGCTAACGCTTCAAGCTCCATGTCTACATTGTTTTCTAAGTCAACCTCAATATTTTCATTTAAAACTAGTTATTTCCAATGCCCGTGAACTAGCCACAACGGGAGTGCTTTCGAGTTAGCAATATACGGAGAAATTTCATGTGCACATGGCAACCCCATTGTATACCTTTTATAGTGCGAGCAATCGTGCACTAACTTCACATTCCCTCCTCTTTTAACTAGATCCTCTTCTTCTTTAATTAGTGACAAGGCTTGTAAAGAGACCTTTCCCACTAAATTAGCATATAATAGACTACTAAAATCATTGCTAACCTTGATGCAGCTCTCCCCAAATGATCGTTTTATTTCTGTATGTTGAAGGTTCATCACTTGATCGAAAGTGCTACATATAGTTGGTAAAGTACCAATTGAAACCTCTAAAATTTTTTCAGTTGACTATGCCCCCTCCACGCGATTTGTGCACGAGTTTCCCAAGTGCAAGTACTTATCTATCCATGCTGAAATAAAACGATCTTTATATGACTCTAACCAAGTGGTAGTAACATAACCAAGTACATCAGAGTATAAGGATGAATACTCAATAACCAAATTGTTATAAGCAACATTGAAATCACTTTCCGATACGACTTCAACCAACCTTTGCCATACCTTCATGAAACGTTCGAACTCCTTGCCGCTATTGAACAACTTCTTACAGTTAGCTAAAATATTTCTATTAATATGCACACGACATAAAATATTCTTGGTGCGCGGAAAAACAGTTGCAAAAGCTTTCATCAAACCAAGCTCCCTATCTGTAACCATAACCGCTGGCACAAAATCAGGCTCAAAAATGGACTTAAAACATTCCAATGCCCATTCATAACTTGCCTCAGTTTCATTAGACATAAAGGTGAAACATGAAAAAAATGATTTCGAAGTTGATGTCATTCCAACTATGCATAGTAACAGCATCCGATATCTGTTGGTCTTGTACGTGCAATCGAGTTGAAAAACGGTTGGAAATAGATTTGTTAGCTTAATCGATACCGGATGAGCAAAAAATAAACTATGCAGGTTCTTCGATCCTTCTTGAACTTTATTGAAACTAATATAGTTTGCGTCATCTATGCACTTGTATAGATACTGTATGGGTGTACAACCCTCTAAATGTTTTTTTTGAAGCTTTGCTCTGACATTGTAGATAGTTCGGATAACTGTAGAATTCTCAATATTTTTGGATTTCATAATAGATAGTATTTTTCGCGGTTTCACACCCGCACTATACATTTCCTCCACCAACTTCTCCTCATCGACCTCTAATCTACCGGCGTATGCATGAGCTTCCAAATGTACTTTTTCATGATTGTGTACACCATAAAGTACCTGAAGTTTCCACTCTTCTACATTTGCTTCCTTTTAACCCTTAAGGGAAAATAGACATCCGCAATGCTTACTCGTTGATTTGCGGAGCCCCCTGTTCACCCAACCCTTCCTGTTTTGATTTTCCCGATAATAGCCACAAGCTAAGAAGACACGCGGTTTAAGGCGGCCAACAACCTTATCCGATCCCTTTATAGTTACTACAAAGCCAATCTTCTTTCCAACATGGCGAGCCCAACCAATTAAGTCTTCCTTAAAATGAAAGATATTATCGATTTGAAAGTGTGAGCTGACATCTACTTCAATTTTTGGAACATTGTGTACGTTTGTAATATTTGGGTCTACAAGACCAAAAAATAATTACAAACTATTAACTAAGAGTACAAACTACATTACTAGAAAATACATAGTTTGTGTAATATTTCATACCATACACAATCAAGGAAGATTCTTTATTCTCGTTTGACATATCCGACATGATCCTATTGCAGAGCAGTCAAACCTACAAAAAACGGTGCTTACAAAATAAGTACTGCACAAAAAAGTATTACACAATAGGTGCAGTCATGGGATTCTGAAAGATAATTTGAAGTCCAAATAGGTGCTACGTTGTTGGAAGCACTTCTACAATTTCTATTCTCATTTGGGCACAATAGCAATATTGGATCCTTTACTCAAGCCTTGAGAAGATATTGAATCCGGATTACTGCAAAGAATAAACTATGAGGTATGCCAATTACAAAAACAATTTGGTTTAATTAATATAATGAGAGAAATTATATGTATACGCATTGCATTAATGATGTAGATTTCAATCAGTGCACTCATATGCAAGCATACTGTTAAAATGCATTGACAATTGCATACAATTCAAATGAAAACAACCTAACATTCCCAACATATAGTACACACACAATAAATACTTGCATATAATAGTATTATAGTAATGTAGTATACCAACTATGATATAAAAATAATGAAAAAAATGTCAACGAACTAGAATCTGAAGCAAAACACCTTTTTAGGGTCATTTCCCCTTAATTTGTAGAAGTGAATATTGTTAATGCTACTATTATGACATTGTTGGACGTTAGGGATGATTTGACGAAGTTTTGGAGTGTTTTTTATTGGTTTTAAAGGCTTCCAAAAAAGTTATAATTGTTGGATAGATTTTGACATTGTTTGTGGGTTTTGGCTTCCAAATTGATAACAATAATTGTCATGCCCAAAGGAAGGCACAAACCATATATGTTTATGATACCACAAGTAAAGAGATAATATTCTCTGAATAAGATAGAGAGGCCAAAACCAACACAATATAGACTCCATCTTAAGCTAAATCCAGGAAAAAAATGTAGTTAAAATGCATATAATATTACAAGCATACAATAATGATAATAAAAATAAGAAAATAAAATACAGATCACAAATTATTTGTGTTTTCCTAATATGAAATCCACACATCCAAAAGAGATCCTCTCTGATCTTTTTTATTTGGTAAACCAATTGCACAGCAGTATATAGTTACTACATGGAAGCACGTATAGTATATCTTGAGACCAGTTAGCAATAAAGGCACTGCAAAACTACCAAAAAATCTGTACTAAATTCAAAACAGTTGAACTAATCAAGCAGATCTGAACATAAGAACAGATGAAGGTTAGAAAACCTTACTTTGATCAGATCATCGCACTCGGAGACGGCAGCAAAGGGTACAGCGTCTTGGTACTGGTACTGCAACCATGACAGGGAGAAAGGAGATGATCGGGAGAAAGGAGATGAGAAGTAGGGGGAGGCGTCGACGATAGCTCTATGAGAAAAATAGGAGCAGCGGCGGAGGACGACGGTAAACCTCCGGCAGGGGAGACGGAATGTGGGGTACTCTGCAACCTGAAGCTTCAACGGGTTGCGGCGGAGGACGACGATGGCAAGGTGGGCTTCGACGATCCACTGGTTTGCGGCGATCCAGTAGTTTGCGGCGGAGGAAGAGCTTTGGTGGGGTGCGGCGCAGGACCGATTTGGGGGATTTGGGAGGGGAGTGCGATTATTAAAACCCTAAAACCTAAAAAAAATGGCTTCTGGTGTTTAACAACCACCAGTTTGTTTCATCCGCGTGTTGGATTGGAATTTCACGCACGAGAGAATTCTTGTTTTTTTCAATATTTTTTTTGTCTTTTCACGTCTGTGTTTTTTCAATATTTATTTTTACTTGTTTGACATGGTTTTAAAACACTTTAATTTTTTAATAAGTTGAATTGCACTTAAAATTTTATGATTTGCACATAATAATAATTTGCAGATAGCAAAAATTAATTTGCACCTAAAATTAATCATTTTTTACTTGGCAATTGATATGGAAACTTCCAAACTTGCTATTTACAGATCATATTTAAAAATTTAAAATTAGAAAAAGAATGCACTAACCCTTTATAAACGCATCATGTCCTTTATTTTTCACGATTCAGCCGTTCTTCTCATTTTCCGTCCAGAACCTCGCTGCTTTGCCGTAATCTCGCCCAAACTAGTCGGAGGTGTCCCTCCCTTTTTCGCCGCCAAAACCGGAGATATCTTGTTGGAGGTTATTTTTCATCTCCTTTGATTTAATACAAATATGTGTAGTTGATATTTAAAATAGATTTTGTGATAGGTTTTATTTTAATGAAGTATTTAGTACATGAATGTGTTTAAATTTAGAAATCTTAATGAATTTTTATTTTATTTTGGACTACGAATTACAATATGGTGTACAAGTAGCAGTTTAAAGACTGCATATATCAAAGGGCTGCGTATACACAATTAAGAGGAGCATGTATCAATCTCCTTTTCCTTCTACCGGGACAACATATGATATTTGACTATTTGTTCTTCACCT
Source organism: Platanthera zijinensis (assembly GCA_039513925.1). NCBI lineage: Eukaryota > Viridiplantae > Streptophyta > Magnoliopsida > Asparagales > Orchidaceae > Platanthera > Platanthera zijinensis. Next base: position 34,289,042 of record CM077088.1, read on the forward strand.
CAAACCATTGCATATCTAATCATAAAAATCCATCCAAAGAATCTGTAAATGTGAGCCCCTCAGAGATTTTTTACATATTGTAGTGTTGTGGGTCACCCGGTCTTTCCTTGATCTAGAGAAATCAAACCACGTTAACTAGGAATCAGACCAAGCGCACAAACAGTCAAAGTAAACAACAACAAAATGACAAGTGGCTAATTTGATGTGGAAAATCCGAAAAGGATAAAAAAATCAAGTGTCTGGATCTGTGCCGAGCCAAAATCCACTAATTTTTTTGAGTTTACAAATATTGATATTTGATCTCAGAGGGAGACAGACCGTTTCTCCGTAACAAGCGCAAAGTGCAAAAAAGATGAAAAGAAGCTAAGTACTCGAAGCCTCGATGGAAGCGTTCCGACCTTGAAAATTTGGCTAAGTTCACGGAACCTAGATGGAAGCATTTCGGATTGGAGAATTCTCTAAGTCTGGAGCTTTGGAGGGGCGCTCTCACTGCAGTGGGTCCTTGGTGGGAACGCTCTTGCGGATGTGTATGTTGGGACTTTACGTTTGTTGGGGTCTTAACGCAAAAAAAAAGAGCGGAGCAGATTTCTAAGCGGAGGATCAGCCTAAGTCCACGATCTCGCCAGAAAACCTCAGAGCTTTTGTTAGAAAATAATCTCACACAAACAGTTTTACACTTGGTATTTTTGGATGGAAAAAAACAAACGGGCCCTTTTTATAAAGTTTTTCTGATCACTTCATACATAAGAGGTAAGAGCCATATATATAGGCTGAGCAAAATGGAATACAAAAGGTCTGATTTAAAAGCAGCAGTTGTTAGGTGAAGGTTACATTCATTAATGCTAATTACTTTAACAGGTTTCCAACATAATAAAGGGATGCGGCATGAATGGTCCCAATGCTGGAGAGATAAGGCCAGATTTGCCATTTCTTACATCCCCTCTAAATCTGGACCTGCAATCATTCCGAGCTTTGCCCTAAGTTCCAGGAAGCGATTTTTGGGAAGGGGCTTTGTCAGGATGTCCGTTATCTGCGTGATGGAGGGGCAAAACTCCACTTCTATCAATTTGTTGTCGACGACCTCTCTGATGAAGTGAAAGCGTATGTCTATGTGCTTGCTTCGCGAGTGTAAGACGGGGTTCTTGGTCATGGCGATGGACGATGTGTTGTCGCAGAGAATTTTTACTCCTTCGCCGGTGTCTTTAGTCCCAATGATCTCATTCCTCAGTCGTTGTAGCCAAATAGCTTCGCAGGCTGCGGAGTTGAGAGCCATGAACTCTGCTTCGGCAGTTGATAGGGCGACAGTTTGCTGTTTCTTTGAGCTCCAGCTAATAGGGCTGGAGCCAAGGAAGAAGATAAACCCGCCGGTGCTTCTCCTGTCTTCGATGTTGCCTGCCCAGTCTGAGTCGGTGTAGCCAGTGAAGGTCGCATTTTCCTCTTGTTTGAACATTAATCCAAATGTCTTGGTACCCTGCAAATAACGTAGCACTCTTTTCGCAGCATTAAAATGTGTTTTAGAAGGTTTGTTCACGAACCTGGCAAGGATATTGACAGAGTTTTCAATATCCGGCCTTGTGTTGGTGAGATAAATAAGGGAGCCGATCAGACTCCTATATACTTCATCATCTGCTTCTTCTTCTCCATCTTTCCTTGTGGTGAATTTTTCAGCTGTGGACATAGGGGTCACAGATGAGTTGCAATCGGCCATGTTGAATTTTTTCAGTAGGTTTAGGGTGTAAAGTTCTTGAGAAACAAAGATGTCGTCTGCCATTTGCTTGATTTGAAGCCCCAAAAATACTTTAGTGAACCTAGATCCGTCATCTCATAGTTCTGCATCATCTTTTCTTTGAATGTTGTGAGCATTTCTCTATCTGTACCTGTAACGAGCAAGTCATCCACATACAGGCTAACAAATAGACTCCCTTCTTTGGTTGTTTTGATGTACAGAGTAGGTTCAACAGGGCAAGGTGAGAAATCTTCAGTTAGGAAGTAGTTGTTGATATTGTGGAACCAAGCACGTGGGGCTTGTTTCAGTCCATATAGGGCTTTATGAAGTTTGTATACTTTGTTTTCCTCCCCAACCTTTTCAAAACCAGGTGGCTGGCACACAAAAACATCCTCAGTCAGCTCCCCATTCAGAAAAGCCGATTTTACGTCTAGATGGTACATTTCAAGTTGATTTTGTGCAGCTACAGCAAGGAGTAATCTAATGGCTGACATTCTAGCAACAGGAGCATATGTTTCATCATAGTCGGTTCCAGGTTTTTGCGCAAATCCCTTTGCTACCAGACGTGCCTTAAGTTTTAGCAAACTTCCATCTTGATTGTGTTTAATTTTGAAGATCCACTTGAGTCCAATTACGTGGAGGTTTTGGGGTTTTTCAATCAGGGACCAAGTGGAATTTTTTTCTATTGACAGTATTTCTTCCTGCATTGCTTTTCTCCATTTCTCCTCTTTTATGGCTTCTCTGTATGAGGTTGGGGTTGTAACTAGTAGTGCTGTTTCAGTGGCTTGATATATGTCAGTTAGACTTCTTGTTTTAATGGGCGATGATGATTCAGAATTCGACTCATCCTGAGCAAGTGCAGGTAGAGTAAAGTCTTCACTAAATTCCTGAGGGAGTTCTTGAGTGACAGCAGAAGGGTATACATGGCCGTGGAGGGAAATGGGAAAATTCTCCATTTCAACCCGTTGTGTTACTGGTTTGCTTTGTGAATCTGATGCCCAATCCCAAAAGCAATCTTCATGGAAGACAACATCTCGAGATATCATAATTTTAGATGTAGTGGTTCCAGTAATCTGTAGGCTTTGCTTTCATCACTATAACCCAAAAAAATACACTTCTGTCCTCTTGCTCCCAATTTATCTTTTCCCTTTTTGTTGTTGTGGGCATAGGCAATGCAGCCAAAAGTTTTTAGATGGCCTAATGTGGGTTTGTGTCTGAAGATGGCTGCATAAGGTGTGTTGTTGTGGAGTGCTTTGGTGGGTACCCTGTTCAGAATGTAAACTGAAGTGGCAGCAGCCTCTCCCCAAAAACACTTGGGGCAAGATGAATGAATTAGCATGGCTCTGGTCATTTCTATGATTGTTCTGTTTCGTCGTTCCACTACCCCATTTTGCTGAGGTGAGTAAGGGGTTGTCAACTCCCTACGGATTCCAGCTTGTAGGCACATTTTTGTGAAATCTGCTGACAGGAATTCACCTCCCCGGTCACTCCTTATAGCTTTTATCCTTCTGTCGAATTGATTTTCCACTTTGTTTTTGAAGTTTTGGATGTGTTGCAGTGCTTCAGATTTGTGAGTCAAGTGATATAGCCACATGTATCTACTGAAATCATCTACAATGAGTAAGTAGTGAAGTTTTTCACCAAGAGAGGGAACAGTGGCAGGTCCCCATAGGTCAATATGTAATAAGTCCAATGGGCCACAACTTTTGGAATAAGTAGTTTGGGGAAAAGGTTGTCGGTGTGATTTGGCTTGAGCACAGGAGGTGCAGTGTTGTGGGAGGAGTTTGGTTTTAGGTAAACCATCAGCCAGACTGTCTTGTTGTAATTTGTGGATAGATGGGTAGTTGAGGTGGCCCAGCCGCTGATGCCAGAGATGACTGGTGGATGTAGGCTTGGTTGTAGTGTAGGTGCAATACTTGGGTCCAGCTGGTTTCAGAGAGAGGGTGAAGATGTTACTGGAGTTCATGTGAGCGGTAGCTATCACAGCATTGGTGTGAGGATGTATTATGTCACAGGTCATTTGGTTGAATACAACTTTAAGTCCCTTGTTTAGTAACTGTCCGACACTGAGCAGGTTTTGGGTAAGTGTAGGAACATATTGGACATTGGATATTAATTTGGTGATGTTGTTGACTGTGGTTACAGCAATGGTCCCTCTTCCTTCTATTTTCTCCTTCTTGCCATCTCCTAAAATAACTTCTGATTTCCAGGTATCATCAATGGTGGTGAAATAGTCTTTGTTGTTTACCATATGGTTAGAGCAGCCGCTATCAATGTACCAGATTGAGGGATAATTGGTGACATTGGAGGTGTTACAGGTGAAGAGGTATTCATCATGTTCACTCTCTGTCACCTTAACTTCTTCTTTGGGTTTGTGCCAGCACTTATCGTTCGAGTGGTTTGGAATCTTGCAGGTTTTACATCTCCAAAAACAATCCTTAGATTCATGGTTGTTTTTTTTGCAAATGATGCATCGTTGGGGGGTATTGCTGTAGGGTTTTTGTTTATAGCCCGATGTTTCTGGTGGTGGAGTGTTGAAGTTTCTTCGATTGATCTTTTTGTCTGAGTCTTCATGTTTCTTCTTTGCTTCTGATTTGTTTTGTAAGGACAACTTGGTGTGAAATGCCTTTTCAAGTAGTGGCTCATCGTGGTTTAGTAGATCCTCATGGGTTTGCAAGGATGCCATGAGATCTGACACAGAGAGTGTGTCAAGATCATGTGCCTCCAGGATGGCTGAGACAATGTGTTTGTGGGAGTTTGGAAGCGAGCGTAGGATTTTTTCGACTATTTGTTGTTCTTCTATGGTGCCACCAAGTGTTCTAATTTGATTGACTATTGTGATAACCTTAGCAAAAAAGGCTTGGACTGAATCTACTTCAGTCATTGCTATGGTGTCAAAGTTACGGCGTAACGAGTACAATTTGAGTTTGATTACCTTACGAGAACCTTTATATTCTGCTTCGAGTCTCTGCCATGCCTCTTGAGCACTCTTGGATCCCATTATCCTGGGGTAGATTGTGGGAGCAATACCTTGTTGGATCATGTGGAGGGCAAGAGCATCTTTTTGTAGTTCTTCTTTGGTGTATTGTACTGTTGCTCCCTCAGCAGCTTTTCCATCAGGTTCAGGCCCTTCTTTGACAATGCGCCAAAGGTCTTGTGATCTTAGTAGAGTCTCCATTTTGTCACTCCAGAAATCATATAGGTCTCCATTAAAGATTGGAATGGTGGAATGGGTATACAGAGGGGTTTGAAAGGTAGATGATGAGGCCATGATTGAGAAGGGAAATGTGTTCACAAGGGGGAAAGGATGGTTCCACGGAAAGAATGGTGCTCTGATACCACTGTTAGAAAATAATCTCACACAAACAGTTTTACACTTGGTATTTTTGGATGGAAAAAAACAAACGGGCCCTTTTTATAAAGTTTTTCTGATCACTTCATACATAAGAGGTAAGAGCCATATATATAGGCTGAGCAAAATGGAATACAAAAGGTCTGATTTAAAAGCAGCAGTTGTTAGGTGAAGGTTACATTCATTAATGCTAATTACTTTAACAGGTTTCCAACATAATAAAGGGATGCGGCATGAATGGTCCCAATGCTGGAGAGATAAGGCCAGATTTGCAATTTCTTACATCCCCTCTAAATCTGGACCTGCAATCATTCCGAGCTTTGCCCTAAGTTCCAGGAAGCGATTTCTGGGAAGGGGCTTTGTCAGGATGTCCGCTATCTGCGTGATGGAGGGGCAAAACTCCACTTCTATCAATTTGTTGTCGACGACCTCTCTGATGAAGTGAAAGCGTATGTCTATGTGCTTGCTTCGCGAGTGTAAGACGGGGTTCTTGGTCATGGCGATGGACGATGTGTTGTCGCAGAGAATTTTTACTCCTTCGCCGGTGTCTTTAGTCCCAATGATCTCATTCCTCAGTCGTTGTAGCCAAATAGCTTCGCAGGCTGCGGAGTTGAGAGCCATGAACTCTGCTTCGGCAGTTGATAGGGCGACGGTTTGCTGTTTCTTTGAGCTCCAGCTAATAGGGCTGGAGCCAAGGAAGAAGATAAACCCGCCGGTGCTTCTCCTGTCTTCGATGTTGCTTGCCCAGTCTGAGTCGGTGTAGCCAGTGAAGGTCGCATTTTCCTCTTGTTTGAACATTAATCCAAATGTCTTGGTACCCATTTCTTACAGCTTTCTCTTGCCTCTAGAGTTGTTTGTCTTTAAATGAAGGCCTAGAAGCTTATTAATTATTTTCTAGAGGGTCATGATGGTAATTACGCCGGAGCTTAATTAGTGCTGATGAATGACATCGTTCTGTTTCAGCCACATGGATCATCAAATTTAATGAAATGACGGAAGCGCTCCCTAGACAGTTCGGGCGGCCCGAGCAAGGTGTTTGGCAGTGGTGGTGGTCGAAGGCGGCCGGAAATGGCAAGGTGTCGCGGCTCAGGCGGGCGCGGCGCGCGGCCGTGGGTGCGGGAGCGGGAGTGGTGCGCGGGCGCACGATGCTCTCGGGGCGGGTCACGACCACACGGGGCGCGACCACACGGGGCACGGTAGCACGGGGCGGGCCTCCAATGCACCGCACAATAGTACTTCGGCCCCAACGTGATGTTGTTCATACCGCTCGCAAATTTTGAAATGTTATACTCGATCCGCCCGTCGCTCGGTTTTTCCCTCTGCATGAGGATTTATGAGTAACAGTGAGAGCATATTTTTTATTATAGATAAAAGTTTTGCTTATATGGGAACCCATATTTTAAAATTATAAAACATATAAATTAATGCAATTGAAATTCTTGTAATAAGGAGGGGCAAATTTGGAAAGTAAATGTTTAATCAAATGATGTTTTATCCGTTTAATATAATATAGATAATAGTTTATTTTAATAAAAAATCATTTTTATATTTTATCAGTACCATTTGACATTCTCCCGTAATCTTTCGTTGGAAAACATTTTCTCTCGATGATTTCTCATTGAAACCTTACACTCAAAGTTCCAACGACCTCATTTGTCATAGTTGTGAGAGCTGCCCTTCTTTCTTTAAGAGAATGCCTATTGGCCATTAGTTATGATTAGGCTTCACCTTTAGGTGTCGGTGGCTTTCAATGAGGCATGCCAGATCGAGAAACTAAGTTGACCTGTGATGATTGACTAACTTGCTTTAAACTTTTACCGACAATGTTTTCATTCTCAACGTGAATGAATCTTTTGAGTTCATCCGGTGAAATAATCTCCTTAAGTTTGTGCATTTCACCCTTGAAGGTGATCAACTCAGGAGACAGCTTGCTCAGAATCAGACACACAAAAATATTATTTGATATATCAAACTCTTCGTACTCTAGTTTGAGATGCAAATTTTTTAATTTTATGATTTATGAGCTGACTGATAAGTTTATATTGAACTTAAAATTGAAAAACTTCTCCCTAAGGAGAGTTTTTGGCAGTCTCTCTTCCTTTTGGAAGTGTGGGTTTAAACACTCTCAAATCTCTTTCACGGATTTATACACACTATATGTCATTACAAGTCAGAGAGTTCAGTAAATAGTTCTTGTAGAAATCATCGTCTTTACTCCACTGATATTAGTCCACGTCTTCACGAGTCGTGGCGAAGTCACTAAACACTGTGTAAAAAATCTCACGTTCTTTCAAGCCAAGTTAAACGTGAATTTTTCACCCATGGATTTCAGTAAGGACAAACGACTGCAATTTTATTATGTCGTACGCGCTACATTTCGACATTTAAAAATAGAAAATACAAACTGGAAAAATATTACCTGATCCAAGCAAAGTCGATCTTATGACTTCAAATCCAATCCAACAATATGTTTGCTCCTCTTCGGTCGAGCAAAGTCTTCGAAGACTAAATCTTATTAGCAAACCTCCAACAACACGGAGACTCACAACATCGGCTTCTGCACACAATTTTAATTCCGACAAAGAGATCCAACAAACGACAATTGGGGTTCTTCTCGGATGCAAGAAACTGCAGTCACTTGACTGGGTTTCCTTGATCTTGATCAAGAAGAAGGATTTTGTTGCGTAATCAGTGTCGCTCCTCCTGGATCCCCTGATTTCAGCCAGATTTCTCTCCTCCCCAGCCCAATTTCTCGTAGATTGCTAACATGACAATCACTTTTGGAAAGGAGTTAATTCTCCTTCCTATGGAGGCAGACCGCTTTATTTGGAGTTTGCCAACTTGGCAACTCTATTTTTGGAAGGGATTTATTCCCTTCATGATGGCAGCCCCCCTCTCCTTCTTACCCGATTAGGGTATTCTCCTCCACCTATAAATAGGAGGGTGGTCGGTTCTTCCGAAGGTGTACAATAGATTCTTCAGTGAAGAGTTTTCTTCAACCGGTCTTCATTCATCTTTGACGCTATTTTGGGTTGGCCTTCATTCGACCATCGTCGTGTTTCTCTCGCCGAGTTGGGCTCCTCTAGCCGCAAGCCTCCGGCTTCTTCCCTTACCATCGGAGTCCGGAGTTTGGAGTTCTTCTCGCCGCTAGAAATCGGCCTTCCGGATCTATTTTCTCGTCGCAACGCGTACGATCGGACTTTGGAGGATTCAGACTGTCATCTAAATTATCAGACTATTCTTCTCTTCCATATTTAGTCGTATTCTATGTCAGAGAAATTAATGGTGGATTTTATCTCTGCCTGCACAGTGAACGTACCCACATTTTTGGGGAATCACTTTAAATCTCGGTGTTCTTGTTTTGTGGTGCTTGCTCTTTGTTTGTTTGTCCGTTATTATCATTATTACTCGTAATCTTGTTCTTATTGGTCGTTAGAAATTTTATTTGAACAAGAGATTTCTCATCTGCACTCGGATCGATCGATTTTCATAACAAGATTTGTCCTGTGTAGAAATCTAGTAAAGAGCAGGAGATTGATCTTCCTCCCTCAGAGAGAATAACAAGCACGAAATCCCTTTTTTCTCCATCTGTGAATGACGAGCAACTCCCTAACTGATGCAAAAAAGGTGAAAGCAATTATTCCTTCAATCTTGCAAGGGATAAAAGGATCAACCTCCTCTACTCTCAACAACACACCCTCACCGGATATCAGGGTTAATAGAGGAGCGGCAAAATTTCTTTCCACGATCGATCGACAACTGCACTTGATGGAGAAACGGGAGCAGTGGTGATTTACAGTCTTCGTCCCTCGATCGGCAGCGACAGTAATACAAGAGAAGGTATCCTCTGTGCGGCACAAAAAAAAAAGAAAATGGGAGCGGCAACGAGGTTTGCGTGATTTCCTTCCCTATTTTGATTTCTGCATGCGAGACAACAAAGTCGAAATCTCCTTCCGTCAATCGGTGTCTGATAGCGAGAAGATCGTGATTTAAGAGATGGAAACACGCGAAAGAATCGCAGATCGACACCTGAAACGGGAGCGGCGACGTGAGACTTCCCAGACAGGAATAGTGTCGACGGGTTTTCCCTTCTCGATCTTTTGTGGGCCAAGAAACCAAAACGAGAGGAGACGGGGTCGGGAGTCTCCTTCTCGAGCAGAGATGGGTGACGCGACCTTCTTCGATCGACTGGAGAGAGAAGATCAAAGAGCAACACACGCAAACAAAAATGAGAACGACACGATATCACTTCAGAGTGGCAACAACGAACACGCGAGAACGGCGAACAAACCCTAGCAGAGCGCAAACATATCTTGAGAATGTTAGGGTTTTGCCTATAGCTCAAGAATCCATTGATATCATATGGTTATCAGGATCACGATCCGGAACGTAGGATCTTACGATCTTACGATCCAATTTTTGTAAATCGATCCGGATCTTACCTAGGATCTAAATCGGCACATCTATGATTGGGATCGCGATCCAGAACTTAGGATCTTTAGGATCGCAATACCAACCCGATTATACTATTCTAGCCAAAGGTAATTAGAAACATGTCCAACACTATCCCAAACTCATTCAACCGGTCCAACGCTCATAACCTATTGTTTAACCTTATATTAATCGCGTCTGATACCTCATTACAGAATCATGTCATGTTACTTTACCGTATCTCAAATGTCAATTGTCGGATGCAAACGGAGGCCAAGAGCAACGTCTTTGGTCACTTTCAATCCAAACAATATCATCCTTTTCTTTCCTTATCAGGTTTCATTTCAAGTGGTGTCAGTGACTTATCTTATATTTTTGCGTATGAGCAATCCAGTGGTTGGTAATCCAGTGGCTTCTTGCTTCATACTTTCAGACCGATGTCTTCTCTTCCTTTCTAGCGTACGAGCAATCTAGCGGATAAAAATCCAGTATACGAGCAATTCAAGCTTCTTAATTCCAACGTACGAGCAATCTGACAGTCTGGGTTTGTCTTCTTGCTTCTAGGCTTTCACCAATCAATTATTCCAGATTTGTTTTTATTATTGATATTGAGTGTCCAACCTGAAACAGAAAGTTAACTTAATATGAAATTATCTTTTTGATTTAGTTATTCAAAATATTTTAATATAATTATTCACACACTACTCAATTTATTGATTTTTTGTTAATTGAGCATGTGAATGATATAAAATTCATTTTTATATTTTTAGTCTTAATTTGTGAATTTTGAAAGATTTTGCGATCCTCAATCCGATCTTATGATCCGATCCGATCCAACCTCAAAACGATCTCACCTAAGATCTCGATCCTGACAACCATTCATGACCAGGAAAAGCAAGGCGTGTGAGAAGCGGGATCAAGGTGGGCGAACGATGGAAAGAAAGGGAGAAGGTAAAGGGAAGTGGGTGCGGATAGCAATTCCTTAATCCCTTAAAAATGATTAAAATTGAGTGATAATAGCCATAAAAATGCAGAAATGCGGTGCATATAACAACAGATAAATATGATCATGTTAAATCATCAATGCTGTTTTAATTCCCAATGTTTAATGCCTAAACATGCTCAACAGTCAAAATTATTATTAATATCAATTAATTAAAATGTGTATAAAAGTTTGTGTATTCCATAAATAAATAAATAATCTTTAAAGATTAATTCGCACCTCCTCCTCAAATAGTATCGTGCAGAAACTAAAGAAGAGGATTCCATAAATAAATAAATAAAAATCTTTAATGATTAATTCGCATTTCACGCAAAATCAACCAGAATTTACGCTCAAAATTCTTAAATGAATAAATAAATATATGAACATTATTCCAACGCATTAAAAACATTCCCTGAATCCAATATCTTAATACCTTATATATAATTTTTTTACGTGTAATATATATTATATTAAATAAAAAAAGACCCTTCGCTTCCCTATAAATACAATTCAAACCCGCGATTCTGTTAAGCAGCCTTTCAAGTTTCAACCAGTCGGCCACTATGACGAAACTAATCCTTATCTGCTGCCTTATCACCGCCCTTGTCATCCGCATCAACGGCCACCGATCGTCCATCTTCGCCGCCGCCCCCGCCCCCTCCGCCCCTGCTGCCGGCGACATTGTTGCCGACACCTGCAAGAGGGCTGCGGCGGGCGACCCCGACCTCGACTATAACTTCTGCAAATCGCTGCTCCAATCCGCCCCTGGCAGCCACAAAGCGGATCTGAGAGGCCTCGCCGTGATATCGATCAATCTGGCCAAAAACAATGCTCAGCGCGTACTCGGCCATATCCGCAATTTGATCGGCGAGGAGACGAACAACACGTATCGGAAGGAGTGCCTCAAGACTTGCAAGGAGGTGTATGCCGATGCGGTGGGGGAGCTCAAAGACTCGGCGAAATCAATCGATTCCGGCAGAATCCACGACGCTCGGACGGCGCTGAGCGCGTCTTTCGACGCGGCGGGAACTTGCGAGGATAGTTTCTCCGATGGGAACATTCCGTCGCCGCTCGCCGCCGACGACGACTACTACCAGAATATCGGCCGCATTGCGCTCTCCCTCGCCGCCCTCCTTGACAATTAATTGATCATGAATATTTATCAGCAGTATAATTATTAGCAATATGGTGCGGAATGTATTTGAGAGCTGCTGCTAATTCAAGAAGAAAGAAGCATGCTCTGTACTGATCAAATTAGAAGTGTGTTGCATTTTGGAATAATTTACAATAATTAGTATTTAATGTGACCTTTTTTTGGGGGGTGGGGGGTTCAAAATGTTGGAAACAATTTAGGTGCGCACGCGCGCGCGCACACAAAAACTAACAATTTGGCACTCGGAAAAATGGCAGGCTGGTTGGAGTCCCGCTTGATATTGGAGTAATTTTTAGTTACCCGCGGGTACATAGAGGTAGGTGCAATACATTTTTAGGTGTTGAATTTGAGATCTGACCGCCAGCATTAAATGGACGAAAAAATATTTAAAAATAGGCAGAATTTTTTGTTGATCGGACGGCTCCCAATGCATCGCGGGCACCATCCTCCACATGCCCGCTTGCACCTAAAAATTTTCGGAGATATTGGGTTTTGTTCGGACAGAAATGTCATTATCATAAAATATTTGTTTGGCATGACAACGATTTGATTGAGGGGGACTGCAAAAATGTTCCTGACCTGTAGAAGCCATTTGCACTGCATAGCTTGTTTACTTATCCATTCTTGATGAATTTAACCATGGCCTCTGTTATTGTTTGATGCTTTACTGGACCGGTCCAGCTGGACCGGTCCAGTTAATTGTTTTTTATATTATATATTAGACTTGCACAGGGGGAAGATGGGACAACACACAGCAAAAAGCCCGATTCCTATTTCTAACCTAACCGAGCCAGGCGGCGGAAAAGTCGGGAGAACGGAAGGAGAGGCGAGCGGCGGGATTCCCTCTCCGGCGACGATCGGAGGCATCGACGGCAGTGGCATAGGAGGAAGATCGAGCGGCGGAGGCGGGCGGTTCTTCTTCTCCGGCGACATCAAGGAAGAAGAGGCAGACCGGCCCTTCTTCTCCAGCGGCGGCTTCGGACGGGGTCAAGCACAGCGGAGGCGAGCGGTTTCTTCTCCGGCGACCTCAAGGAAGGAGAGGGAGCGGCGGCATCGTTCTTGCGGCGGCAGACCGGCTCTCGGCCGGGGTCTTTTCTTCTCCGGCGACTTCGGCAGAGCCCGATCTTGGGCGATCCAGATTTCTTCTCCGGCGACGTCCAAGATCCGGCGGCGGCAGCGATCCAGGGTCTTCTACTCCGGCGGCTAGATCGGCTAGGAGCGCCGATCTTGGTTCTTCTCCGGGTTCTCCGGCGACAGCGGTAGATCGAGCGGCGGCAAGCGGGGGTAGATCCTGTTGGCGAGCAGTGGTCGACGGAGGCGGCGGAAGATTGATCGGAGTTCCGATCTAGTGCACGGCAGCGGCATCGGCTCCATCTCCGGTGTAGGAGAGGGGAGATCCACGGCAGCGGCGGGTGCGGGTGTCTTCCTTCGGCGGCTCCGGCGATCCAGCGGCGGCGGCGACTCCGGCGGTGAAAGAGAGCATAAGGCTGCGGTTCCTTCGTCTTGAAGAGTGCAGCGGCTTTCTTGGCCGGACGGCGGCAGCGCGCTAGGGGAGTTATTCTTTTCCTCTTTGTTCTTGCTTTCCTATTCTAGGTTAGTGTCGATCCGAAAGGATCGTTGAGTGCTCTGTGTTGTATTAGAACCTCTATTTTTTGTTTAGTGGATCCGGCGCGCTCTCCCCGTGGACGTAGGAGCTTAACTCCGAACCACGTATATCTCTTGTCGTCTGTGTTTGTTTTGTGTTTTGGAATCTCGTACGTGTATCCTTCCGAGGATTGTTTGGTGCGCGCCATTATTTGCTCAATATCAGCTTCCGTTGCTATTGTCCGCGACGAGTTCCGTACTCGCGGGCCGGTGCCAATTGCACAACAATTGGTATCAGAGGGAGGTTCGTCCTTCGGACCAGTGAGCAAATTCAATGGCGGCCAAATTCGAGGTTCCAAAATACGATGGGCGGATCGATTTCGGTCTTTGGCAAAAGCGCATAAAGGCCGTACTCGTTCAGCAGGGTCTTCACAAGGCACTCCTTGGAAAGGAGAAGGCTAAGGTGAATGACGACGACGAGTGGGATGAGCTGGACCTCAAGGCCATCAGCACCATACAGCTGTGTTTGGCAGACGAGGTCATGTACAACGTTATCGAGGCGGAAAATACGGTGGACTTGTGGAGGAAGCTCGAGGAGCTCTATATGTCTAGGTCGCTCACGAACAAGCTGTACGTGAAGAAGCAGTTGTACAGCTTGAGGATGTCCGATGGCGCGCAACTGTTGGATCATTTAAATGTGTTCAACAAGTTGGTATCCCAGTTGCGCAGCATGGATGTGAAGGTCGAGGAGGAAGACCAGGCTCTTCTCCTCTTGTCCTCACTCCCGAGGTCGTTCGATCATTTAGTCACTACCATATTGTATGGGAAGGATACGCTTAAGATGGAGGAAGTAGTGACGATGCTTCTCTCTAATGAGAAGAGGAGCAGTTCCGGATCGAGTGCGAGCGAGGGTCTGCTCGTGAAGAGCAGAGACCCATCCCGAGGTAGATCGAGAGGGGGAGGCAAGGAGGATGGTCGACCTAGGTCCAGGAGTAGGTGTCATTACTGCAAGGAGGAGGGGCATTGGAAGGCCAACTGCCCAGTGAGGAAACTCAAGGGCAAAGAGTCTGTGCCTCAGCAGGCTGCAGTGGCATCGGAGTGCGTGAGCGATGATGACGTTCTACACGTTTCACAGAGTCGTGATGTGGTAGTCGGGACCACAGATTCCTGGATCATGGATACAGGATGTTCGTTCCATATGTGCCCGAACATTGAATGGTTCTCCAGTATTAGGCACTGTGGAGGTGGTCGTGTTCGGATGGGGAACCAGTCAGAGTGTGAGATATCGGGAGTCGGGAGCATCAGGATTAGGATGTTCGATGGAGAGGTTAGGACCCTCACCGACGTTCGGTATGTGCCTGAGTTGAGGAAGAGCTTGCTTTCTCTAGGCACTCTGGAGGCTGCCGGGTATTCCTATACCAGTAACAGCGGATATTTGGAGGTCAGGAGAGGCGCGCAGACAGTCTTGAGAGGAGAGCGTTTTGGATCGCTCTATAGACTTATTGGCACCACGATTGCCAGGGGAAATGTGAGGAGAGAGGTCGGACCGTCTCTCGAGCTACAGGATACGGTAGCGTATGCATTTCAGGCGATCTCCTCAGATCGCGGTTCCTTCGATAGAGCTTTAGAGAGCGGAGACCGTTCTCAGCGAAAAGCTAGGAAGGACCGGCGGAGGAGCGGGGCAGGATTCGTGGCAAGGGCGTGTGCGCGGAGAGAGGACCTTGGCGGAGGTAGAATCTTCGCAGCCGTAGAGGAGACGGGTAGAGAGTCATCTCAGGAGTACCCAGACACCGTGAGAGGAGCCGTCAGGCTCAGAGGTCTCACCGAGGAACTTAGGATCACTCAGGAGAAGGTGGAGTTGCACAGTGAGAGTTCGAGTGCGATTCGTCTTGCAGTAGACCCGGTCTATCGTGCAAGGACGAAGCACGTCGACGTGCGTCACCGGGAGTTGAGGGAGTTCGCTCGAGGTGGAGGCGTTATGTTACGGGAGAGTTCTACGGAGGAATGCGTTGCGAGCATGCGAGAGAGATCAGTGAGGCGAGTCAAGTTTGACTTGACTCAGACTGATGCACGTTGATCGTGCAGGCCCCAGGGAGAGGGGGCTTGTAGTCGCCAGTAGGGGTCTGTGTGTCTTATGCGGTATTAGTGTTCGTAAAGCATCAAGGTGGAGATTGTTATTGTTTGATGCTTTACTGGACCGGTCCAGCTGGACCGGTCCAGTTAATTGTTTTTTATATTATATATTAGACTTGCACAGGGGGAAGATGGGACAACACACAGCAAAAAGCCCGATTCCTATTTCTAACCTAACCGAGCCAGGCGGCGGAAAAGTCGGGAGAACGGAAGGAGAGGCGAGCGGCGGGATTCCCTCTCCGGCGACGATCGGAGGCATCGACGGCAGTGGCATAGGAGGAAGATCGAGCGGCGGAGGCGGGCGGTTCTTCTTCTCCGGCGACATCAAGGAAGAAGAGGCAGACCGGCCCTTCTTCTCCAGCGGCGGCTTCAGACGGGGTCAAGCACAGCGGAGGCGAGCGGTTTCTTCTCCGGCGACCTCAAGGAAGGAGAGGGAGCGGCGGCATCGTTCTTGCGGCGGCAGACCGGCTCTCGGCCGGGGTCTTTTCTTCTCCGGCGACTTCGGCAGAGCCCGATCTTGGGCGATCCAGATTTCTTCTCCGGCGACGTCCAAGATCCGGCGGCGGCAGCGATCCAGGGTCTTCTACTCCGGCGGCTAGATCGGCTAGGAGCGCCGATCTTGGTTCTTCTCCGGGTTCTCCGGCGACAGCGGTAGATCGAGCGGCGGCAAGCGGGGGTAGATCCTGTTGGCGAGCAGTGGTCGACGGAGGCGGCGGAAGATTGATCGGAGTTCCGATCTAGTGCACGGCAGCGGCATCGGCTCCATCTCCGGTGTAGGAGAGGGGAGATCCACGGCAGCGGCGGGTGCGGGTGTCTTCCTTCGGCGGCTCCGGCGATCCAGCGGCGGCGGCGACTCCGGCGGTGAAAGAGAGCATAAGGCTGCGGTTCCTTCGTCTTGAAGAGTGCAGCGGCTTTCTTGGCCGGACGGCGGCAGCGCGCTAGGGGAGTTATTCTTTTCCTCTTTGTTCTTGCTTTCCTATTCTAGGTTAGTGTCGATCCGAAAGGATCGTTGAGTGCTCTGTGTTGTATTAGAACCTCTATTTTTTGTTTAGTGGATCCGGCGCGCTCTCCCCGTGGACGTAGGAGCTTAACTCCGAACCACGTATATCTCTTGTCGTCTGTGTTTGTTTTGTGTTTTGGAATCTCGTACGTGTATCCTTCCGAGGATTGTTTGGTGCGCGCCATTATTTGCTCAATATCAGCTTCCGTTGCTATTGTCCGCGACGAGTTCCGTACTCGCGGGCCGGTGCCAATTGCACAACAGGCCTCCTCCGTCACACCGCGTGAAGCCAAATGTATGGCAGACGTTTGTGCTGAGTTTGAGACAAATTCTAGTTTTCTTGTGCTATATATTCTCGAGTTCCTGGTGCTTCGAAATAGAGAGAATTCATTTTAGGGTCTAGATTTAATGCAGAATAATCTGACGGTTAAGTTATCATATCATTTTACATTTTTCTCTTAATAAAAAGTAATTTGCACCATTAAATATAGGGCGCTGCTATCCGCACCGCAGTTTTGGCTATTCGCACCGCACTTTCTCCTAATTTTTTGCGCATTTTGGAAATACGTCTTCTACATGATTTTTTAGGAAAAGTGTTCAACACGAAAGTTGTAGATCTCGACGAGATCTACAACTTTCGTGTTGAACACTTTTCCTAAAAATGCACGTACAAGGCGTATTTCCGAAAGGCGCAAAATCTGGACGTATTTTGAAAGTACGCCTTGTACGTGCATTTTTAGGATAAGTGTTCAACACGAAAGTTGTAGATTTCGTCGAGATCTACAACTTTCGTGTTGAACACTTTTCCTAAAAATGCATGTACAAGACGTATTTTCAAAAGGCGCGAAAAATTTGAGAAAGTGCGGTGCGAATAGCCAAAACTGCGGTGCGGATAGCAGCGCCCTAAATATATTATAGGTGGGTCTTGTCCATCAGATTTTTAAATGGATTCTCTCCATTACCTCAAAAATGAGAGGATCCGGATCCCATGATGACCAGAAGAGTACGCTGTGTGTAGTTTCGTACCTTCCTTTTCTTATTAATGCACCTGCAATTTTCACAGCATGATAACACCGACGTAAAAAAACGAAAACAAATTTTGAATATAAAAGTGGATTAGCTTTCTTAGGTGAGGCCGACCATTCACAAAATGACAGTTCTTAACAACTGAACTCTTCAATAAACCCTCCACGCCGACACTACCCTCAGGCTATGCCTCTGCTTCTCTTATAAAAACGAACCACTGAAACTATCTCCTATTGAAATTTTTTTTGGTGCGCACAACGCACACAGTTCTCCGTGCATCCTGGTTAATTTTAGGCGATTGTTATTTGCACTTCCGTTTTGCTTATCCACACTCAAAATTAGGCATTATTTTTCCTTCCCTCAGTTAGATAATTGTAAAGCGATATTTTCTTCTGCCGTTTCAACTCCTTCGCATTTCCAAATCTTCACGGCAGTTCAAAGGCATAAACACCGAAACTTGATCTCATAATCTGAGGCATTTCTCAACCGAGTGGTGCTACGTAGCTGAAGAGAGACACTAAAAGTTTTGCAAACCTGCGACGAGCTTCTCCCTCATGCCAAAGATTTAAACATTGTGAATGTTGCGAACTAACTCGATGCCCCGGTCGGACCGGATTAACTTGAACCGTCTTAGCGCATGGAGCGGTCGAGCGCGCACACAGACAATGAAGATGAACAGTAGACACAAGTTTTGATGACGTGGAAAAACACCTTAAATGGGTAAAAAATCACGTGATCGGGTCTGTGCCGGTCAAATTCCACTAGCTTCCGGTGATTACAGTATCCTTGGTGAATCGGGGCGACAGGCCGCTCCCGTTTACAACTTGAGGGGAGAGAGGGAGACTGTAGTTTCCTGCGGGCAACAGGCTGCACCGCGGAAGTGACTCGGACGAGGGAACGTGCGGGATGCTTCCGGCGCGCTCACTCGGGGCGGCGCGCGCTTGCTGGCTTCAGATGTCTTCTTCCTTAGGCTTCCTCGAGATCTTGGGCGTCCCTTTGCTGACAACGCGCTGGTGGGGTGCTTATAGCCGCTGGTAGCTGCTGGTGGCCGCCGGTGGCTGGTGGTAGTTCACGGCGAGTGGAGGCCGACTTGGTGGAGGAGGCGGGAGAGCTTTCACCTGAGGAAGAAGAAGAGCCCGAGGAGAGAAAAGGTGAGAAATGAGGAGCCCCTGGGAGTCTTTTTATAGCCTCCAAGGGAGGATCATGGCGGGCCCACCACTAAAGTGGTGGGTTAGCGGGTGGTTACCCACGGATCGGACGGCTATAGAGGCCCCATCACAATCGGACGGTGGAGGCACGGGCGGCGTGCAACCGGCCGGCGGTGGTCGGCGGGAGGCGGCCGGCCGACGGAGGGAGGCGGTCGGACGGCGGCGGGAGGCGGTCGGCCGGCGGCGGGAGGCGGCTGGCGGTGGTTGGCGGCGGGAAGCAGTCGGCGGTGGTCAGCGAGCGGCGGTGGTCGGCGAGCGGCGGTGGCCGGCGGTGGTTTCCTCCTTTTGTGATGGGAGAGAAATTAGTGGAGAGATAAAAGGGGGAGTGGGCCCTCCCACTCTCCTACTATCATGATGGGGATCATGGGGAGTGGGTTGACTAGTCCACCCCATGATCCCCCAATTTAGAATGGCTATGCGCACCCCAAATGGTTTAAAAATGGGTTAATCCCCATCAATTACCCCCCCAAATCCTTGTTGTTGAGGAACAAAGTGGAGAAAACAACTTAGGCCATGTTCGTTTCGCAGGAATTGAAATGTAGGAATTGGAATTGACTTCAATTCCAATTCTCACAGGAATTGGAATTGAAGTCAATTCCAATTCTGTCGTTCGGCTAAATGCAGGAATTCTGTCACAGGAATTGGAATTATTAATTTAACTATTCCGCTCAATATTAAAAAATTTCCGTCCGAGCATGCATTTTTCGCCCGAGCGCGCATTTTTTTCACCCGAGCGCATATTTTTTCGCCCGGACGCGCATTTTTTGCCGGCCGAAAAATACGCACCCGGGTGAAAAATGCGCGCCCGGGCGAAAAATTATGGACCGGGTGAAAAATTCGCACCTGGGAGAAAAATTCACGGCCGACCAGAAAATGCGCGCCCGACCGGAAAATGTGCGTCCGGGCGAAAAATTCATGCCCGGGCGAAAAATTCGCACCCAAGCGAAAAATTTGCTCCCGGGCGAAAAATTCAGCCCGGGTGAAAAGTTTACGCCTGGACGAAAATTGCGGGCCCAGGAGAAAATGCGTGCCCGGACAAAAACTGCGCGCCTGGGCGAAAAATGCGCACCCGGGAAAAATATGCGCGCCCTGGAAAAAAATTGGCGCCCGGGCGAAAAAAGGACGCTCGGGAGGAAAAATGCGCGTCCGACCAAAAAATGTGCGTCCGGTCGAAAAATTCGCACTCGGGCGAAAAATGCGCGCCCGACTGAAAAATGCGGCCCAGGCGAAATATGCGCGCCCGACCCAAAAATTGGCGCCCGGGCGAATAAAATCGCATCCCGAAGAAAAATTCGCGTCCGGGCAAAAAATTCGTGCCCGGACGAAAAATTCGTTTTCGGGCGAAAAATTTGCGTCATGACGAAAAATGGGCGCTCTAGCGAAAAATGGGCGCCCGGGCGAATAAAACCGCATCCGGACGAAAAATTCGCGTCCATGCAAAAAATCCGCGTCCGGGCGAAAAATCCGCGTCCGGGCGAAAAATTCGCACTCGGGCGAAAATTCGCCTCCGGGCAAAAAAAATCGTGTCTGGGCGAAAAATGCGCTCCTGGGCGCGCATTTTCGCTCGAGCGAAAAATGCGCGGTCGTGCGAAAAAGAGCGTCAGAGCGAAAAATGGTCGCTCTGGCGAAAAAATGCGCGTCCGGTCGAAAATTGAGGGCTCGGGCGAAAAATGCGTGCCCGGGCGAAAAATGCGATCCCAGACAAAAAAAAATGTGCGCCTCGTCAAAAATTTAACTCTTTGGCAAAAAATGCGGTCCTGGGCGAACAACAAAATTTGCGTTGTTATATTTTTGAGAGAGTCGGGGACGCGCTGGTATGGGTGGGAATCACAAATGATGATCTCGTGAGGTAAGAATTGAGGGAGTCGTGTTTCTTCTATAATCAATGTAATATTATGGCCGCCGAACAGTCACAATTCGAATTGGCAATTGAATGCCAATTCCAAAGCCTCAATTCCATCGAAACGAACGGAGCCTTAGGATTTTTTCCTCATCTTCCTCCTTCCTGTCCCCAAGACTTCTTCCGGAGAGAACGCGGAAATAACGGAGAGCGGCGCTTCGAAGGAATGCACATGAGTTTCATGAAGGGACGACGCCCGGTGATGGCGTCGAGCGGCGTCAAGAGCGGTCTTCGCCTCTACGGAATCGAGGCGTGTGGCCGGGGTTACACCCCTAGCCTCCCGCGGCCGCGCATGCGCTTAAAGGGAAGGCGGCGGGCAGCGTGCATGGCCGGTCGTGGGTGTAGGTGATGGCGCACCTGGTCGCGCGGTGTCGAGCGCGCGACTGCCCGCACACGGGGGCGCGTGACTGCCCGTGCAGGGGGCGACGCGGGTGCGCGCGCGACCATGCGCGCGGGTGCGTGCACGCGACCATGCGCGCGGGTGCACGCGCGCGACCCAGTGCGCGGTTGCGGGGGCGCGCGCCGGTCCGCGCGCGTGACCCTGTGCCCAGGTGCGCGCGCACGACCCTGCGTGCGACCCTGTGCGTGGGCACGCGCGGGGGTGCGTGCATGTGACCCTGTGCGCGTCTAACCTTGCGCGTGGAAGGGCACGTCGTATGTGAGCTGTGCATTTGGACTTTGCGTGCGCGTGGCGCGATATGCACAACTGTGCTTTTTGTGCGCAAGGCGCAAGGTATGTGAGTGTGCGCGAGGTGCACGAGGTACGATGTGCACGGTATGTAATGTGTACAATGGATAGTGAGTGATGCGTGCGCAATGCGTGCTATATACGCGATGTGCGCAAGGTGTAACATGCATGACGCACTAAGCGCCCAAGGGAAGAGATTGCTGGGATGTGGAGTTTCTGTTGCCCCCCCGAGTGTATCACTGAGTACTTCTTGTATAAGGTCGGAAGGGGAAACTTGTTGCGGCGAGATTCCCAGATGCAGAGACGGTGCTTCCGGAATGGTACCCCAGTTGGCAAAGTTCATGTTGTTTCGCGTAAGTTTGACGTGTAACATTGTTTTGCGCGAGACTGACTCGCAACTTGATTTGCGCGGTCTGCGACCGCGGCTTAGTTTCCGTGAGGGCTGCTTGCGGCTTCATCGTGAGGGGGGCAAGCCCCCACGGAGAGTTTGCGCGAGGGTTGCTGCTGTAAGGAGCACGCTGCATGGAAGCAGTTGCTGTAAGGAGCTCGCTGCACTGATGCAGTTGCTGTGGGGAGCGCGTTGCACGGATACAGTTGCGGTGAGGAGCACGCTGCACGGAGGCAGTTGCGGTGAGAAGCACGCTGCACGGAGGCAGTTGCTGTGAGGAACGCATTGCACAGAGGCAGTTGCGGTGAGGAGAGAGCTGCACGGAAGCAGTTGTTGTGAGGAGCGCGCTGCACGGAGGCAGGTGCTGTAAAGTGCGCGCTGCACGGAGGCAGTTGTTGTAATGAGCGCGCTGTACGGAGGCAGTTGCTTTAAGGAGTGCGCTTCACGGATGCAGTTTTTGTAAGGAGTGCACTGCAAGGAGGCAGTTCCTGTAAGGAGCGCCCTGACCGGAGGCAGTTGCTGTAAGGAGGGCGCTGCATGGAGGCAGTTACTGTAAGGAGCGCGCTGCCCGGAGGCCGATTTTGTGTGGAGCACGATGCCCAAGGCAATTGTTGTGAGGAGCGTGCTGCCAAGAGGCAGTTGTTGTGAGTGTAAATGGATGCCTTCACACTTGGGTGAAGTAAGTGCACATTTCAAACTGCACGGATGATGCTCGCCATCTATAGGCCTGAAATGAAAAAACTTTAAAATTTTTTAGAGTTACAATTGTGAGACTGTTCTTGTGGAAATTTACATGAAGAATTCATAGGAAAGTAAAATTGATAAACACTACAATGGGCAGAGCCCCGCTAATAGTACGAAGCCCTCTCTTAGTTCGGTCGACTTACGGGTTGCCCCCGAGTCCGTCCTAGCGAGCAGTTGGTCGATTTCCTGTCAGCGGACTTGGTGCTTAGCCCCGTAAGAATCTTCCCAGGAGGCCTTGTCCGACGAGACACTTGATTTCCTCATTAAACTTTGAGCAATCTTCTGTGTCATGTACTCATCCCTGGTGGAACTCGCAGTACTTTTTCTAGTCCCCCGTATTATTAGCGAGGGATCTGGGCTTGCGGAGCGCCTCGTTGCCTTGGATTGCATAAAATACATTTGTCCTGAAGGTGTTGAGGGGTGTGTAATCTCGGGGCGGCTGATCTCTCTGATGGTCACATCGGCGTTGCCCGTTCTGATATTCTTCTCGGAATCTTCCTTCTTGGTGTTGAGGGGCGGACTCCTTCTCCCTTTTTCGCTTCTGGTTGTCGTCAAACTGTTGACAATGAGCTTCAATAGCCTCGTCGGTTGCAATATGCGCCTCTACGCAGTGCACGAGTTCAGGGTAGCTAGGGACGGTTTCCCTCATTAATGCTGAATAGAAGCCGCTAGGACGGAGTCCCCCAAGGAACACTCCTCTTAACAGCTCTGGGTCGACCCCTGGGATTTGGCGAGCTTCTGTAGAGAACATGCGGGAGAATTCTTTCAAAGACTCCCCTTCATTCTGGTGGATACCTGATAAGTGGGAAGGGTCACGGACGATTCTCCGATTTGCTATAAACTAATCCGCGAACTATCTCGTTAGCTCTGTGAAGTTTGCGATAGTGCTCTCCCTCAAGGAGTGTGTTGAAGCCAAAAATGACCTTAACGAATGTTCACAAACCAGGGTGCAGCTAACGCCTACTTCTCTCAAACCTCGACCCTTGACTGGCTGCTAAGATCCTAAGACTGACCCAAAGCCTCAGCAGGGAGGTCCCATCTTACACCCGGAAGATCTCTGAGAGCTTCCCCTCCCAAGCCAAATGCTGGGCTGGGAGCTCTTCAGAAAGCACTAGAGTTGGAGAATAATGAAAGCCTGCTTTCCAAAGAGCCCTTATGGGTATATTTATAGCCTTCCCTCGGCCTGAAAATACTGAAATACCCCTGACGGGTCTGCCAATAGCCGAATTCCGCTGCCATCCCAGGGGCATCTAGGTAATTTTACCCGAGGATAATGAAATAATAAAATAATCTTTTCCTGGGCGCCGGCCCTACCACATGGACCCACCTGGCGAGAACTCCGGCCGAGAAGGCTCTCGCCGGGTCCCAATTGAGCTTACCTTGGCGAGAGCTCTGACCAGGAAGGTTCTCGCTCTTGGTGGTCTTAATGTCATTGTCGTTGAAGGCTCACCCAATGCCCTCTCGCCTACCTCTGGGCGGGAGCTCCCTCAAGGCATAAGCTCATCTAGCCTGAAGCCCAAAACCTAACACGAAGGGTCTCGCCTATAGCTAGGCGGGAGCCCCTTAAGAAGCGGGAACTCTGTTGATTTGCCCTTGGGCTAGCCTGAGGCTAGCCCAACTCAGACCATTGAAACTTCTGGGTTCTACCCAGGGAATATGGGGTTGTACACAATCCCCGCTCTTTTCGAGCTAGCCCTGCGCTCGACAAGACAAGTCCAACCCCAAAATATTCGTTGGACACGTGCCTGTCAGCCAAGAGAATCTTTCGGTGGGCCCTACTGCGGCTATAAATACGCGCTGACAGGCGACCATAAGTCTTGCCTATGAACTACTGTTTCTTGACTGAGCTCTCGCCTGGGATTTTTTGCGCGAGACCACGATGTATGCTAAACGCACTGCCAAGCCACTTCCGCAGGACCTTCAAGATCGGTTAATCGCGGCTCAGGCGCGAGCCCTGGCGAACAGTGCTGCGGTAGCACCCTGGCTATCGAGGAAATCTCCAACCGCTGATCCTTCTGAGCCGAAGAAGAAAAAAGAAAAGAGAAAAGCAAAGGTGGTCCGGCGAGACCTTTATCGTGAAAACAGGGATCCACCTTCTCCTACTCCAAATCCCGCGGGGGACCCCTCCCAGCAAAAGATATGCCTTCCGACCATGCCTACTGAGATGATTGCATTATAGGACCAATAGCTAACGTGACCTCTCGCAGGAGTCTGTTCCAAATGACAACGCCGGGTCTTCCCCAATTCCCTCAGACTTGTCAGCTCCCCCTCCTCAGGATCAAACGAGGGTCTCAGAGGCAATTCCTTCGGTCGAGACCCGGATGATAGGTACATTTTTTGTCACTTCTCAATACTTTAACCATGCCCTTTCTTTTCTGAACTGTCTTCTCGCAGTGCCAGCTTCCGCCGACCCGGGTCTCGTCACCCGGGAAGATGAGGCGAGAACTGTTGAACTGCCTCCCCCAGCAGCTAATCCCGCCCTGCAGGCGGGAAGGGTGGCTTCTGAACCTTCCACTCCTCCCAAGGATGTCGATCATCCCTTGAGAGAAGATAACCCCCCCCCCCCCCCCCCATGCTTCCGGCCAGGCCGGGATCATCGTGCGCAAGCCATTCCGCCCGGGGCGAGGCAAGCCTCTTCACTTCCTTTATGGAACCGATGGGGGGGTCGGGCCTTCTCGTCCGACGTCAGTCGACGGTTCTCGCCGGACTGCAGATATGCGAGACATTCTTGTCAGCTAATCGTTACGCCTTAATCAAATCCTTGGGCGCACTTTTGCAGGGGATCTCAGCTCGCGGCCGGGAGCCAACGAGGGAGAAGAGGAAGAAGAAGAAGAAGATGACGAGGGCTCCCTGCTCCCTTCGTCTGGCGAGATAGAGGAAACCTTGAACAGCGCCGGGAACGCGAAGGGGCGAAGGAGGAAGATCTCGGCCATTTTGTCCAAGCTCATCCAGCGAGACCGTGCTCATACCGCCGCGGCGAAAGTGTTCCGCGAATCCGTGGAGCAAAGGCTGGAAGCTCTGGAGCGAGATTTCTTCTTTGGCGAGACTGATCGACCGGGAGGGCCTACTGCCGAGTTTTCGCCAGGGAGATACATCGCGCAGATCCGGGATCACGCTCGGCGGATCAACCTAGGGTGTACCACCCTGTCATCCTATTTTAACCCGCTGGTGCCTCCAAGAACTAGGCGGCGGGAACGAGCACGATGGCGTTGGGAACCCTAATAGTCCTCTAGATCTCGCCTCTTCTCTCTTCGTAGCCTCCCCTTCTGCCAATGTACCTTCATGCTCATTTGTAATAACAATTATTACTATCAATTTTATTCAGCTCTCGCCAGCGAGAGCATGCCATTATCCGTCTCTTTTTTTATTGTGCTGCGATTTTAAGAATGTGCCGGAACTAGGATGTTTGCGTCGAAACTAGGATGCTTGCGCCGAAACTAGGATGCTTGCGCCGATTAGGAATGATGGCGCGAACTGGGATGCTTGCGCCGATTAGGAATGATGGCGCGAACTGGGATGCTTGCGCCGAAACTAGGATGCTTGCGCCGATTAGGAACAATGGCGCGAACTGGGATGCTTGCGCCGAAACTAGGATGCTTGCGCCGATTAGAAACGAGTGTTGATTGCTGTCATCCCGAGGGGAAAACCGAGGCGTCGCCGGCCCAGATCGTGACAGCTGTACTCCGCCGTTATTTTCTCTCTTTGTCGGACGGAGCCGTAATGATTACGGTTCCCTATAAATAGGGAAGTCCACCAACCGCATTTACTTCTCCGATCCGGAACCTCAACTCCCTTTCATTGCTCTCGCATTCTTGCTTCCGCCTCTACCTCTTTATAGCTCTCGCTCTCACCCATAAACCAAAATGCCGGGCGAGAACGAGGGTCGCGCTCATTGCGCGGAAGCGTTCCGAAAGCATCTCTTTCCTTCCTGCACCCTTACCCTGGACGAGTACAACATGATCGTCAACCGCTTCATTCCTGCGGGCTTCTCGGCGAGGAACCCGGGTAATCATGACAAGGTGAATACCCCGGGGGCGGGAGAGCTTGTCATCCCCCTCGAACATTTCGAGGTGGGTTTCCGTCTTCCACTCTGGTCGGAGATTCGCCAAGCTCTCCGCTACTATGGGGTAGTTCCCGCCCAGCTGAACCTGAACTCCGTCGTGATCCTTGTGGCATTCATATGCTACATACGATCCGAGAGGATCGAGTTCAGCCTGCCAATCTTTTGGAAGTTGTTCAACTTCCGCGCCAAAGGAGGGGTGGTCTTCTTCTCCGGGCAACTGCTCAAGACCACCGGTCTCGCCAACAAACATCACCACTAGGGCGAGAAGTTCGTCTACGTCACCGGCGACTTCGGCAACGTCCCGCTCCAGCCTGTACAGTACGAGGATGCCGCCTATAAGCCGCCCGCTCTAGGGTCGCGCGAGAGCGCAATTCTGGAGTTCTTTGGCACGAAGGAGTTCGACGTCCACTTCCTCCGACGAGACGTCGACTCCCTTCCTCCCGTCCACCCGGGCTAAGGTATGGTCTTGCCCTAGATTTGATTCCTTGTCAGGATCTTCTTGTGCTGAGTAGTGGAAACTTTGCAGGAGAGCGGGAGGTCCCTCTGCGCCAACCTTTCGCTGAGGCCCAGGGTGCCGAGAGTCGGGCCGCGAGAGATTCTCTCGCTCTCGCGAGATCTAGCGCTCGTGCCTGCCGGGATGAACCGGCTCAGCCCTTACCGCCAAAAGCCGAGAAGCGGAAAGGCACCATTCCCGCCCTCCGATCGTTGAAGAGGCCAAAGCCGTCTGCTGCCGAGAAGGAGAAATCCTTGGCAGTCTCGCCCGCCCAATCTCCCCCCCGGGCAGGTCCTTCGAAGGGCTTCTACAGAGGGCCAACGAGATGGATGCTGCTGCCAGGATTCGTGCCGAGGCTTCCGCCGGGAACCCACCGGCCGCAAGCGAGGCTGGGGGAGAAGGGGCCGTTGCCGAGACCTCTGCCCGGACTCCGCCCAAGGAGGTGCCGAAAGGGCACAGAAACTACGGTTTTAGCGTGAAGTACCTCGACGCTGAGGGGAAGCCTCAGCTCCAGTGGGATCCCGCGTCCAACCTGATCAAGGTTTCGACGCTCCTTCCCAGCTAGGCGGAGCGAGACGAGGTCACTGGCGAGGCCTTCTCGCTAGGCTACGGCCTCTACAGCCGAGAGGACGCCAGCGTCTACAACCAGATGCCCACCCGGCTCTTGGCCTTCGACTCCACCCAGGCCCTGCTGCGCGGGTTCGAGCTCGCGCACATGTGCGCTCGCCGGAGCATCAACATAGATAAGAATTTCGCGGATATATATAAGGCGAGGGATGGAGCGGTGGCACAAGCGCGTGCCTTGGAGAAAGAGCTCGCGAGTGCTCAGCAGGAGCTGGCGAATGCTCAACAACTGCTATCCCTACGCCCCGCAGCCGAGGTAAGCGAGACCTTCCTGGACCCTTGTTCTCGCTTCTTGAAGCCACGTTTGTGCAACATTTCTCTTAGCTGATCTCTTTTCCACAGGATTCCGTCTCATCCATGGCGCGCCGCGCGGAGCTGGCTGACGTGCGCTGCGAGAACGTCCTGCTGAGGGACCAACTCCGGCGTGCGGAAGCGGCGAAAGGCCCGCCTCCTCCAATGCTTGACGAAAGGCTGAAGAGTCGTCACTTCTCGGAGTACGACATCGACAAGCTGCTGCAAGCGAATGCCCAGGCCACCATCAAGCTCACCCTCGAGACGTTGCGGGACTTGAAGCTGCTGCGGGAGGCGGGCGAGACCATCATTGCCGATCAACTCCTTCCATGGATCTTCGACCCCATCCCGAAGCCTTCAGGCGTGCCCGACTCCCCGCCCTCGGACATCCCGAAGCCTTCTACCGCTGCCGGCGAGACGTCCGAGGCTAGCTCTGGTGAGGGATCCGGCGAGGATTCGAGCGAGAGCACCAACGGTGATTACAGCGCGCCCCCTTGAAGGGTCTTTTCTTTTGTTATTATTCTCTTTTGTAATGAGCGAGAATCTCCAAACTCCTATAATTTATTATTAAATATAATGCAATGTTTTACCTCTCGTTGTCGATGTGTTTGCTTGAATGAGTAAGTTAGTCAGCAGAGTGACTTCCGCGCGGGCTTCCGCCGAGACCCTTAGTCTCCTTAGGGTAACCTTCCTTAGAGATCAATTAGGCGGGAGCCTTGCGCTATCGATTAGGTCGTCCTGCCCAGGTCTGCCGGAAGCCTTCTTCGGCGAGGTCGCCCGAGCCGAGACCTTCGGGCCGAGACCTCTACTGGCCGAGACCTTTAGGGCCTTGTCTCCGATCTAGGCCAGGGCCGTGTCAAAACATCTTCCGACAAACTAAAACTATGCCCCACTGGCGAGCCTTCGAACCTGCCAGTTAGATGGGAGCCTGCGCAGCGGGTCTACCTGGGGCCGAGCCGAGCTCGTCGTAACGCAGAGTAACTACAAATCAGGAACCAAGGACCAAGAGTCAAGGACTCAACCTATCCCCCACAGGCGAGCCTTCAGACCTGCCAGCTAAATGAGAGCCTGCGCAGTGGGTCTACCTGGGGCCGAGCCGAGCTCGGGGTATCGATGAAGATCAAACTCAACCTCTCCCCCACAGGTGAGCCTTCGGACCTGCCAGCTAGATGAGAGCCTGCGCAGCGGGTCTACCTGGGGCCGAGCCGAGCTCGGGGTGTTGATGAAGATCAAACCAAGCCTCTCCCCCACATACGAGCCTTCGGACCTGCCAGCTAGATGAGAGCCTGCGCAGCGGGTCTACCTGGGGCCGAGCCGAGCTCGGGGTGTTGATGAAGATCAAACCAAGCCTCTTCCCCACAGGCGAGCCTTCGGACCTGCCAGCTAGATGAGAGCCTGCGCAACGGGTTTACCTGGGGCCGAGCCGAGCTCGGGGTGTTGATGAAGATCAAACCAAGCCTCTCCCCCACAGGCGAGCCTTCGGACCTGCCAGCTAGATGAGAGCATGCGCAGCGGGTCTACCTGGGGCCGAGCCGAGCTCGGGGTGTTGATGAAGATCAAACCAAACCTCTCCCCCACAGGCGAGCCTTCAGACTTGCCAGCTAGATGAGAGCCTGCGCAGCGGGTCTACCTGGGGTCGAGCCGAGCTCGGAGTGTTGATGAAGATCAAACCAAACCTCTCCCCCACAGGCGAGCCTTCGGACCTGCCAGCTAGATGAGAGCCTGTGCAGCGGGTCTACCTGGGGCCGAGCCGAGCTCGGGGTGTCGATGAAGATCAAACCAAACCTCTCCCCCACAGGCGAGCCTTCCTGCCAGCTAGATGAGAGCCTGTGCAGCGGGTCTACCTGGGGCCGAGCCGAGCTCGGGGTGTCGATGAAGATCAAACTAAACCTCTCCCCCACAGGCGAGCCTTCGAACCTGCCAGCTAAATGATTGCCTGCGCAGCGGGTCTACCTGGGGCCGAGCCGAGCTCGGGGTGTCGATGAAGATCAAACCAAATCTCTCCCCCACAGGCGAGCCTTCGGACCTGCCAGCTAGATGAGAGCCTGCGCACCAGGTCTACCTGGGGCCGAGCCGAGCTCGGGGTGTCGATGAAGATCAAACCAAACCTCTCCCCCACAGGCGAGCCTTCGGACCTGCCAGCTAGATGAGAGCCTACGCAGCGGGTCTACCTGGGGCCGAGCTGAGCTCGAGGTGTTGATGAAGATCAAACCAAACCTCTCCCCCACAGGCGAGCCTTCAGACCTGTCAGCTAGATGAGAGCCTGCGCAGCGGGTCTACCTGGGGCCGAGCCGAGCTCGGGGTGTTGATGAAGATTCCTTCAACCAGACCTATTTTACCATCAGGATGAGAAGACATAGTCGGTCAAAGCAAAAAGCATTATGATAGCATTTTTGGAGACAGTCAATATTTTGAAATGGTAACATTGAAAAGATAACATTTATTTATAACATTACAATCCTTCTTTCCCCTTACGGGTAGAAGCATTTTAAGTCATCCTCGCTCCAGGTGTGGCTCAAGGTCCTTCCCTCCACATCCTGGAGGTAGTAACCCCCATTAACCAGAGTCTTCTCTACTATGTAAGGCCCTTCCCAGCTGGGGTTGAGCTTGCCAACCGGGGCCGACCTTCCTGCCGCGTCGACCTTTTTCAGCACTAGGTCCCCCTCGGCGAATTGCTTGACTCTAATGTGCTTATCGAAGTACCTGGCCATTCGCCGTTTGATCTCTTCTTGCCTAATGGCAGCAACATCCCACAGCTCTTCCACCATATCCAACGAGAGGCGCAACTCTTCCTCGTTCCCCAACCTCCAAGCTTCGCTTCCTTCACCCGCGGCTGTGACCCGTGGAGACCGAACCTCAAACTCCACCGGGAGGACAGCCTCACATCCATGAGAGAGCTTGAAGGGGGTCTCCCCTGTGGCCGTGTTCGGAGTTGTTCGCAAGGCCCACATGACGGAAGGGAGTTTCTCTACCCAGTTACCCTTCAGGTTTTCCACCTTCTTCTTGAGCAATTTCACAATGATCTTGTTCGTCGCTTCCACCTGGCCATTGCTCCGGGGGTGATGGACATAGGCAAACCTGAGGTCTATCCCCAATTGAGTACAGAAGCTGATGAACTCTTCGCTGGCAAATTGGGGACCATTATCCGTCACTATCTCTTGGGGTAGCCCATGCCTGCATATGATTTCCCCCCAAACAAAGTTCCTGATGACCTGGGAGGTAATCTTGGCTAGAGCTTTGATCTTCAGCCACTTTGAGAAGTAATCGATCATGACTAGGAGGAACCTCCTCTGCCCTCTAGCTGGAGGAAAGGGTCCAACTAGATCCATGCCCCAAATGGCGAAGGGCCATGGTGCTGTGATGCTTCGAAGCCTTTGAGCGGGCAAGAACTGGAGTGGAGCGTACACTTGACACTTTAGGCATCTCTTCACAAACTTAACTGCATCCTTCCTCAAGGTCTGCTAGAAATACCCTTGTCTTATCACCCTTGCCTCCAACGTCCTTCCTCCCGAGTGACTGCCGCACTCTCCCGAATGCACCTCTTCTAGGATCCTCGGGGCCTCCTCCTCGGTCATACATCTTGCAAGGAGCCCCGACAATATCTTCCGGTGCAAGCCCCCTTCCAGCATTAGGTAGTAGGCTGCCTTTCGCCTGAAGCTCTTCGCATCCCTGACCTCCTCTGACAGCTTGCCTGTGGTAAGGAAGGTCACCAACGGGTCTACCCATGAGGATCGCCGACCTACCTCCATCAACTCCCCTTCTTTAATTGCCGGTCGGAATAGTTCAGTTAAGGTTCCTCCCCCCCGAGGCCCAAACTTTGCCAATCGATCAGCTGTTGTGCTTTCCTCCCAAGGAACATGTTGAATAGAGAAAGAACGGAAACCTCCGATGATTTCCCTTACCTTGGATAGATACTTCACGAGGGTAGGCTCCCGAGCCTCAAACTCCCCTCGGATCTGCGATGTTACCACCATCGAGTCGGTGAAGGTCTCCACATCCTGAATCTCCAACTCCTTTGCCAATCGAAGGCCGGCTATCACAGCCTCATACTCCGCTTGATTATTGGTTACGGGGAAGTGGAAAGCCGCCGCCTGTTCTATGGTAACCCCTTGAGGACTCACCAACACTACACCCCCTCCCAGGGAGTGCTTTCCCGAGGCCCCATCGACCATCATCCTCCACGCTTCCGGCGGCTTCGGCTCTTCTTTCTCAGCTTCAGTGACATACTCTGCCAGAAAGTCCGCCACGGCCTGAGCTTTGATGGAGAGTCTCGGAACAAAAGAGATGTCAAACTCGCTGAGTTCGATGGACCACTTTGCCAGCCTTCCTGAGTGCTCTACCCCCTCGAAGACCTTACGAAGGGGATGGTCGGTTACCACCCTAATCGAGTGCGCTTGAAAGTAAGGACGAAGCTTCCTAGCCGAGACGATCAAGGCATACGCCAGCTTCTCTAGGATGGGGTATCGGAGCTCCGCCTTTCTCAAGATTCGTC
This sequence comes from Platanthera zijinensis, assembly GCA_039513925.1. Lineage (NCBI taxonomy): Eukaryota > Viridiplantae > Streptophyta > Magnoliopsida > Asparagales > Orchidaceae > Platanthera > Platanthera zijinensis. Next base: position 34,321,323 of record CM077088.1, read on the forward strand.
TTACGTAGTAGATGGGTAGCTATTTATTCCTTTCTTCCCTAACCAAGACGGAACTCACAGCCTCTATTGTAACGCCCCCGAATTTTCGATGATTTATTTTAAATCCTTTTTCGGCGTTACGTTGACGTTTTCCGTCTCGAGCCGTTGTTAGAGTACCTCGTTAGGTGTTCTTAGAGGTTTAGCCTGTTTGCGGGTTTCCCCAGCTAGCCGGTGTCTGTTTTGGAGACCCGGTTGAGCCGTTCAGGGAATTCTCGTGTTTGGCTTCGGGCGAGGTTAACTCGAGTTTTGTTCGTCGGAAGTCGTTTTTGACTTCGCCGTTGTTCTTGTAGCCCGGGTATTTAGCTACGGTGCGATTTTGGTCGAATTCCGAGAACGTTAAGTTTCGCGTCATTTTTGGCGGACGCTAGTTAGCGAGTCGTCATTTTTATGATGACGTATTTATTTAATTACGCATGTGTAGTGTGGCGTGTGGTTTTTTTTGCGTACCGGTAGTTGTGTGTGTGCGCGTGCGCTCGTGTACGCGCGTGCGGAGTGAACATTTATATGCGCGGGTGTATGCTATTATGCGCGTATATGTGTGTTATTATATGTAGGTGTTAGTGTAATTATGTATTAGGATTAGTTACATAATTAGTGTATAGAGTTAGTTAATAGAGTTATTAATTTCAGTTATGATTTGTTTAATTAGGATGATATTAGATTATTAGGTTTTGGTTTTGATTTTGTTATTAGTTATATGTTATATTAACTTATATTAGGTTATAGCATAAATTTTTAGTTTAGATTTTTATAGGTTTAATTATGTTATAAGTATGCTTAGGTTATTAGGATTAACTCCCCCCCTCCATTAGAAGTTATAAACCGCCGGCCCCTTGTAAAAGAAGAACCCGATCCCGTGCCCCCCTGTGCGAGCCCGACGAAGAAGAAGAACCGGCGTGCCCTAGCCGGCCTCCTTCCGCCGCCCGCCGCCCGCAGCTCCGGCCTCCCCTTCCCGATCCGAGCCCGGATTCGTGTTCCCCTCGCCGAGAGCTTCGCTCCGAGGTATTCTATTCGTCATTCCTCCATGATTTCCATTTAGATTTCGTTTTGGATTTCTCTTTTTTTTTGGAATATATTGTTCTCCTTTCATGTTTAGATGCAATCTTAGGTGGATTTGGGGTTTGTTGGAGCTTTTCGTGCTCTTGGGCGTCCGCCATAGCGCCGTTGTGCCGGCGAAATTTTTGGTGATCCGTGCGAGGCAAGTGCTTCCCCTCTTTTCGCCGTTTGGCCTCTCGTTTGTTCAATTCCTTGTAATTTCATGTATTATTGCAATTAAAATTTGTTGATTTAACTTCCTCCTAACCCTTATCCCCATTGGAACGCGCTAGAAAAATTAGGATTTCTACCCTCCCGCTAGTAGCTTCCGATTTAGGACGGCGTCGCGGTAGGTGTGTCGCGTAGATATGGGTTAGCGTCGGGTTGAGTTTATGTTAGGCCTAGGTGTAGGTCTAGGTTTTGGGGATTTTGCCTAGTTTGCCTATTTGAGGCGTTTAGGTGTAATTGTGCACGCACGGCCTATGGTCGTGCGTCTTTTAAATCGTGCGACCCGATGTCGGTGCTCGTACGCTAGGCTTAGGATCGAGTGAGTGTACTCACTCGCAGCGGCGTTGCGTAATCGCAACGACTAATCCCTTAGCGTTGATTTCTCCCCGAGTGTTTTGCTCGTGTATCGAGAGTCTCTTGTCGGCTGTTACTTTTCGAAGGCCGAATCGTGGGTTGTGGTCAGTAGTGGTGGTGGATGGCTCTTTTAGGGGTTGTGTGGCGTGATGTAGCCTTGACCACACTCTTTACCTTGACCCGAGTAGTTTTCTGGGCAAGTGAGTGATGGGTCTTTTGTGCCTTCACGTGTCAACCCTTGAGCAATTTGTTGACTCGGAATTAGTGGTTGGGCGATTTGGAACGCTTTCAACCTGATTCCAAGTTTCTTGTTTTTGCTACTGCCGCCTCTCACAGTTTAGGATGTTAGGCGTTTCTTCCGTAGGTGTTGCAGCATTTTGGCATCATGGCCATGTTGACTCTGCAGGTTGTTAGGCAGAGTAGTCGCTGTTTACCCGCACCTGGTGCAGGTTTGCTTTTCGCCCTTCCTTGGGCATTGTTGTTCTACTCTAGTTGTACTCTCTTTACTTCACTTTACCTGCTTTTACCTTACTTTTTTTTTAGCACTTGCATTCCTTTTTCCTTGCTCTGAGGTGTTCTACTTTTCTGAATGCCTCAGGTTCAGGACAGTAGCCAGTAGGTGGCTTGCTGTGGTGCTGTTGGAGGTTTCCTTTCTGTTGGCTGTTGAGACTCTCTTGAGTCATAGTGAGGTAGTTTTACTGTCTTCTTACAGACATGTGTACTTGCCAGTGGGTTAGTGTCTTATGTGACGCCCCTGGTAGTTTTTACCTTTGCACTAGATATGTTTACTTTTACTGCTACCCTGTTTTTGGGGACTTAGTTACTTGCTCTGGGAAGTTTTATGCTAGGTTGCTAGTTACTTTAAAAACTATAAAAGTAAAAACTATATTATGTATATAAAGCATGATCAGCATGATTTTTAAAAAGAACTCACTTAGCGTACTTTCTCGTTTGCGTATAACAAATGATTTTTCCTATATATGTATAAATTAAACTAGAGTTTTGGTTCAGCGTAAGGGTCCTTCGGGATCACTTATGCGCTCATTTAGGATGTTGGCATAAATGAAGTATTTTCCGCTACGTATAAAAATCTGTTTTGAAACCGTGGACTCTTTGGTCCACTGAGCCGAGGGATACGGCCCATAAATAAATCAAGTTTTTTTTTATAATCAATAAAGTCATGATTTGAAAGGATTTGGAGTGTCGCCTGAACGTCGGCAGTTATCCCCTGCTCGACGTGGCATCACAGCGCGTAGATTTTCTCTTACTCTGATTTAATAAATAGTGAGAAAAATGCGGGTTGTGACAGTTGGTATCAGAGGGAGGTTGCTTGACAATTGGTCGGGCAACCTTCCTTTGTTTGTGTTAGATGTTTAGAGTCATATCATACACACACCGACATGTCATCGGCACGTTTTGGCTGAAGCACGAACACTGCACTACACGCATAAGCATAACATGAAGTATACGGGGCATATTATGTATTTTACGATACATAATATGTGGTTGTATATGGATCCACCATAGGGGCAACATGCGAGGGTTATGTATTATGGGGTGCATAACCTCACCGCATGGATGCGACTAGCACGTTTTCTTTTTTAGTTGCATGAGAATGTTATGTATTATGGGATGCATAACATTTTCATGTGTACTCCGCCATGGCATGCACTAGGGCCTTTTTAGAATGCATAGCATAATCATGCATAGCATAACATTACATAAGCACAACGCGCCAAGCCAAGACTTGCAGGATGACATGTGTACACACATAGTTTTGAGTCAAAAAGAATATAAATTCATGCATTACCGATCTAGGCACAAGTGTCAGTGATGGTGGTGAACCATCTTAGGCTAAGCATATCATTTCCTTTGTAAATAAATAAAATAAAATCCCAGAGCAAATATAGCAGTAGAAGATCATATTTATGTACATATTGTCTGTACGTGTCTGTTGTTCGTTCTAGTAGTTAAAGTGCGTTCTAATAATTGTGATGTTTATTTCTTTTAGGATGCCGCCGAAGCGTAGAGTGACGAGGTCGACTCCCCAGTCTGAGGGTGAGTCCTCCGGTGCTCAAAGTGATGCGTTGGTGGAAAGCCTGAGGCAGAGTAACGAGGCCTTATCAAGGCAGGTGGTGGAGTTGCAGGCCCAGATGCAGTCCTTTTTATCCGGAGCGGCGGGTCAGACTCCGGGAGGTCAGGACCCCGCCGTGGGTACAGCTGTTCTAGCCCCTCCTGCCCCTCCTGCTCCTCTCGTGCCTCCAGTGGTGGTGCCCCCCGGGATGGCGTTCATCTCCCAGTTTCAGCGGCTGCGACCTCCTACCTACGATGGTAAGGCGGACTTTATGGTACTGGATGACTGGATGATCACCATGGAGGAGATGTTTCATTACTCCGGGGTGACTGAGGACCAGAAGGTGATGTTAGCCGCCTATCAGCTGAAGGGGCTAGCGAAGAGCTGGTGGATGCGAGAGAAGGAAGGCATGGTGGGAGGATGTACTTGGGCATCCTTCAAAGAGATCCTGATGAGGAAGTTTCTACCGTCAGTAGAGCGAGACAGGCTGATGAATGACTTTATTCATCTGAAGCAGAGGCAGCTCTCCGTCAGCGATTACGAGATTGAGTTTAGCAAACTCAGTCGCTTTGGTCCTAGCTTGGTGAGCTCCGAGGAGGACAGGGTGAAGCGGTTTCTTGGTGGCCTCAGGAGCGATGTCCAGCAGCTTGCGGTTGCTCACGGCGCGGTTACTTATGCGGGAGCAGTTGAGGCCGCTTTGAAGGTAGAGGCTATCGAGAACGGGAAGCAGCGTGGTCAGCAGGCGAGAAACGAGAAGAGGAGGTCAGTTGAGGAAAAGGGTCCCCAGGTTCTTGGTGCTGCTTCTGAGAAGAAGAGCAAGGTAGTGTGCAGTTTCTGTGGCCATCCGGGCCACCCAGCTGAGAGGTGCTTCAAGAGGGCAAGGGTCCAGAAGAAGGAGCATGTGCATGCTATCCAGGGCGCTCCTAGGAGGGATATTCCTTGTCCTGTCTGCAAGCGACCCGGTCACGAGGCTGCTCAGTGCTGGTCCAAGGATCGTGTGTGCTACCAGTGTGGCCAGAAGGGCCATATTAAGTCGAGGTGCCCTCAGGTTCAGTCCGCTCTACATGCAGTTCCGCTTCAGGCTTTACCTCCGCCTCAGCCGGTGGACAAGGGTAAAGGGAAGCTGAATGTGGTATCTTCAGCGGAGGCTGAGACTTCGGCGCAGGTCATTTCAGGTAACCCCCCCCCTCGCTTGACTTTCTCTTTTGTAGCAGTTTTAGTGTTGCTTTTGTTTTGTTAATTGCTTGTGCGTTTAATATTTTGTTTGTGTATAGGGAAATTTAAGGTAAGGAACCGCTGGGCCCGCGTTCTGTTTGACTCAGGTGCTACCCACTCCTTCGTGGCTAGGGCCTTTATCGAGCGGTGCCAGTGGGTTCTTGATCATGTCGGTGGTGCCTTTTGCGTCAAGTTCCCCTCGGGTGAATCCGTGATGTCAGATCAGGGCATTCTGGACTGCCCTATTTTGTTGGGGGATTATCTGGCCAAGGCTGATCTGAAAGTGTTGGACTTAGAGGATTTCGATGTCATCCTGGGTATGGACTGGTTGTCCCGATATGATGCCGTGATCCAGTGCAGGGGAAAGCGCTTGGACTTCAGGAAGGACAGCGGTCAGCCTGGGAGTGTTTTCGGTGATTCGCGTCGGGACTCTCCGGCGATTTCTGCGGTATGTGCTCAGAGGGTTTTTCCTGCTAGCTGTTTTGCTTGTTTAGTCTCAGTGTTGGGGACTGTTAGCAGTGTGCCGCTTTTGGATGAGATTCCGGTTGCGCGAGAGTTTCCTGACGTGTTTCCTAGCGATCTTCCGGTCTTCCTCCAGACAGGGATGTGGAGTTCGTGATTGATTTGGAGCCTGGTACGCGTCCGATTGCCAAGGCGCCGTATCGGATGGCCCCGCGAGAGCTGGAGGAGCTTCGTACTCAGCTTGATGAGTTGTTGGAGAAGGGCTTCATAAGGCAAAGCTCGTCGCCCTGGGGTGCTCCGGTTCTCTTTGTGAAGAAGAAGGATGGTTCGATGCGCCTTTGTATCGACTATAGAGAGTTGAACAAAGTCACCATCAAGAACAGGTATCCACTGCCCAGAATCGACGATTTATTTGATCAGTTGCGTGGCAGTTCAGTATTTTCGAAGATAGACCTCCGTTCGGGTTACCATCAGCTTAGGATCCGAGAGTCGGATGTTCCACGGACGGCTTTCCGATCGAGGCATGGTCATTTCGAGTTCCTGGTCATGTCTTTTGGGCTGACCAATGCGCCTTCAGCATTTATGGACATGATGAACCGGGTGTTCAAGGACTTTCTGGACAAGTTTGTCGTCGTGTTCATTGACGACGTTTTGATTTATTCTCGGAATGCGGCGGAGCATGATCAGCATTTGCGGTTGGTGTTATCCGCCTTGAGGGATCATCAGTTGTACGCCAAGCTGAGCAAGTGCGAGTTCTGGTTGCCTCAGGTTTCCTTCCTGGGTCATGTGGTGAACAAAGATGGTATTTCAGTGGACCCGGAGAAGATCTCAGCAGTGATGGATTGGAGTAGGCCGAGCACACCCAAGGAGATCAGGAGCTTCTTGGGGTTGGCCGGCTATTATAGGAGATTCGTCGAGGGCTTTTCTACCTTGGCAGCGCCCTTGACAAAGCTGACGCAGAAGCATGCGGCGTTCGTTTGGAGTGATAAGTGCGAGGAGGCCTTTCTGGAGCTGAAGAGCCGGTTATGTTCTGCCCCTGTGTTGACCTTACCGGCGGAGGGACAGGACTATGACGTTTATGTGGATGCCTCGCACGTTGGACTCGGTGGCGTGTTGATGCAGGAGGGGAAGGTGATCGCTTATGGGTCTCGTCAGTTGAAGATTCATGAGCGGAACTATCCTACGCACGACCTCGAGTTCGCAGCGGTGATTTTTTCCTTGAAGCTGTGGAGACACTTACTTTATGGGGCCCAGTGCAGGATCTTTACCGATCATAAGAGCCTGAAGTACGTGTTCACTCAGAAGGAGCTGAATTTGCGCCAGCGGCGGTGGCTTGAGTATGTTGCTGATTATGATGTTGAGATTCAGTACCATCCGGGCAAGGCCAATGTGGTGGCCGACGCCTTGAGCCGGAAGACGGGGAAGGTCTTCAATCTCACCGCGGATCGCTTAGTGGAGGAGTTTCTATTGATGGATATCACCGCAGGACGCTGTGAGTTGCAGAGCAGTTTGGTAGTGGCAGAGCCGTCATGGATTTCTCTCACCAGATTGCATCAGAAAGAGGATCCGGATTTGTTGCACTTGTACCTCAGAGCTGAGAGGGGAGAGTTGCCAGATTTCTCCATCGACGAGGCGGGTACTTTGAAGTACCGCGGCAGGTTTTGCATCCCCGCAGTTGGAGACATCAGAGTATTGATTTGCAAAGAGGCTCACGGATCCAGTGTTTCCTACCACCCGGGATCTACGAAGATGTACCATGATCTGAAGCAGATCGCCTGGTGGTATGGGATGAAGGGTGATATAGCTCGTTTTGTCTCGGAGTGTTACACTTGCAGGCGGGTGAAGGCCGACCATGGGAGGCCTGGTGGCAAGTTGGCACCTTTGGAGATCCCGACTTGGAAGTGGGAAAGCATCTCGATGGATTTCATTACAGGCTTACCGAGATCTCCGAGAGGGTTTGATTCTGTTTGGGTGATCGTGGACCGATTGACGAAGTGTGCGCACTTCGTACCATATAAGATCGATTACTCGATGAAGAAGATTGCTGAGTTGTACTTGGATGAGGTCGTCAGATTGCACGGCGTTCCAGTTAGCATCGTTTCAGATCGAGACTCTCGGTTTACATCTCGTTTCTGGAGGAGTTTGCAGGAGGGTTTGGGCACTGATTTGAGGTATTCCACAGCTTACCATCCGCAGACCAACGGGCAGACCGAGCGTGTGAATCAGATTGTGGAGGATATGATCCGGTGCTATATTCTTGATCATGGAGGTGCATGGGATGAGCGTTTGCGGCTCATGGAATTTGCCTACAACAACAGCTACCAAGAGAGTCTACAGATGGCTCCCTTCGAGGCGTTGTATGGGAGGCGCTGCAGAACCCCTTTGTTTTGGGCCGAGGCCGGTGAGAGGCCTGTTTTGGGTCCTGATGCACTCGAAGAGATGGAGGTTTCCGTGAAGCTCATTCGGGAGAAGCTTCGAGTTGCTCAGGAGAGGTATGAGAAGAACGCCAATCGGCGTAGGTCCGATTTGGAGTTTTCAGTGGATGATTTGGTCTTCTTGAAGGTGTCTCCGATGGTAGGAGTGAAGAGGTTTGGCAGAAATCGGAAGTTGGATCCGAGATTTGTGGGCCCGTTCAGGATTTTGGAGCGTATTGGTGTGGCTGCTTATAGGCTGGATCTGCCAGCTAGCTTCCCGGGGGTTCATAATGTCTTTCATGTGAGCCAGTTGCGGAAGTGCGTGCGGAGCAGTGGGCAAGTCTTGGACGCTGTGCCCCAGTTGGAGCCAAATCTCTCGTATTTCGAGGTGCCGGTCCGCATTTTGGAAGCTCAAGCTCGAGTGTTGCGGACGAAGTCTATTCCTATGGTGAAGGTTCTTTGGAAGAATCAGGATTTGGAGAGCGCGACTTGGGAGCTAGAGTCGGCTATGAGGGAGGCTCACCCTCATTTGTTCCCCTGAGTTTTCGGGTACGTTTCCTCTCTAGTAGTTGGTTTCTTTCCTTCTGTTGTAGGAGTAGTTTTCGCAAAGTTTCGGGTCGAAACTTTTTGTTAGGGGGAGTGACTGTAACGCCCCCGAATTTTCGATGATTTATTTTAAATCCTTTTTCGGCGTTACGTTGACGTTTTCCGTCTCGAGCCGTTGTTAGAGTACCTCGTTAGGTGTTCTTAGAGGTTTAGCCTGTTTGCGGGTTTCCCCAGCTAGCCGGTGTCTGTTTTGGAGACCCGGTTGAGCCGTTCAGGGAATTCTCGTGTTTGGCTTCGGGCGAGGTTAACTCGAGTTTTGTTCGTCGGAAGTCGTTTTTGACTTCGCCGTTGTTCTTGTAGCCCGGGTATTTAGCTACGGTGCGATTTTGGTCGAATTCCGAGAACGTTAAGTTTCGCGTCATTTTTGGCGGACGCTAGTTAGCGAGTCGTCATTTTTATGATGACGTATTTATTTAATTACGCATGTGTAGTGTGGCGTGTGGTTTTTTTTGCGTACCGGTAGTTGTGTGTGTGCGCGTGCGCTCGTGTACGCGCGTGCGGAGTGAACATTTATATGCGCGGGTGTATGCTATTATGCGCGTATATGTGTGTTATTATATGTAGGTGTTAGTGTAATTATGTATTAGGATTAGTTACATAATTAGTGTATAGAGTTAGTTAATAGAGTTATTAATTTCAGTTATGATTTGTTTAATTAGGATGATATTAGATTATTAGGTTTTGGTTTTGATTTTGTTATTAGTTATATGTTATATTAACTTATATTAGGTTATAGCATAAATTTTTAGTTTAGATTTTTATAGGTTTAATTATGTTATAAGTATGCTTAGGTTATTAGGATTAACTCCCCCCCTCCATTAGAAGTTATAAACCGCCGGCCCCTTGTAAAAGAAGAACCCGATCTCGTGCCCCCCTGTGCGAGCCCGACGAAGAAGAAGAACCGGCGTGCCCTAGCCGGCCTCCTTCCGCCGCCCGCCGCCCGCAGCTCCGGCCTCCCCTTCCCGATCCGAGCCCGGATTCGTGTTCCCCTCGCCGAGAGCTTCGCTCCGAGGTATTCTATTCGTCATTCCTCCATGATTTCCATTTAGATTTCGTTTTGGATTTCTCTTTTTTTTTGGAATATATTGTTCTCCTTTCATGTTTAGATGCAATCTTAGGTGGATTTGGGGTTTGTTGGAGCTTTTCGTGCTCTTGGGCGTCCGCCATAGCGCCGTTGTGCCGGCGAAATTTTTGGTGATCCGTGCGAGGCAAGTGCTTCCCCTCTTTTCGCCGTTTGGCCTCTCGTTTGTTCAATTCCTTGTAATTTCATGTATTATTGCAATTAAAATTTGTTGATTTAACTTCCTCCTAACCCTTATCCCCATTGGAACGCGCTAGAAAAATTAGGATTTCTACCCTCCCGCTAGTAGCTTCCGATTTAGGACGGCGTCGCGGTAGGTGTGTCGCGTAGATATGGGTTAGCGTCGGGTTGAGTTTATGTTAGGCCTAGGTGTAGGTCTAGGTTTTGGGGATTTTGCCTAGTTTGCCTATTTCAGGCGTTTAGGTGTAATTGTGCACGCACGGCCTATGGTCGTGCGTCTTTTAAATCGTGCGACCCGATGTCGGTGCTCGTACGCTAGGCTTAGGATCGAGTGAGTGTACTCACTCGCAGCGGCGTTGCGTAATCGCAACGACTAATCCCTTAGCGTTGATTTCTCCCCGAGTGTTTTGCTCGTGTATCGAGAGTCCCTTGTCGGCTGTTACTTTTCGAAGGCCGAATCGTGGGTTGTGGTCAGTAGTGGTGGTGGATGGCTCTTTTAGGGGTTGTGTGGCGTGATGTAGCCTTGACCACACTCTTTACCTTGACCCGAGTAGTTTTCTGGGCAAGTGAGTGATGGGTCTTTTGTGCCTTCACGTGTCAACCCTTGAGCAATTTGTTGACTCGGAATTAGTGGTTGAGCGATTTGGAACGCTTTCAACCTGATTCCAAGTTTCTTGTTTTTGCTACTGCCGCCTCTCACAGTTTAGGATGTTAGGCGTTTCTTCCGTAGGTGTTGCAGCATTTTGGCATCATGGTCATGTTGACTCTGCAGGTTGTTAGGCAGAGTAGTCGCTGTTTACCCGCACCTGGTGCAGGTTTGCTTTTCGCCCTTCCTTGGGCATTGTTGTTCTACTCTAGTTGTACTCTCTTTACTTCACTTTACCTGCTTTTACCTTACTTTTTTTTTTAGCACTTGCATTCCTTTTTCCTTGCTCTGAGGTGTTCTACTTTTCTGAATGCCTCAGGTTCAGGACAGTAGCCAGTAGGTGGCTTGCTGTGGTGCTGTTGGAGGTTTCCTTTCTGTTGGCTGTTGAGACTCTCTTGAGTCATAGTGAGGTAGTTTTACTGTCTTCTTACAGACATGTGTACTTGCCAGTGGGTTAGTGTCTTATGTGACGCCCCTGGTAGTTTTTACCTTTGCACTAGATATGTTTACTTTTACTGCTACCCTGTTTTTGGGGACTTAGTTACTTGCTCAGGGAAGTTTTATGCTAGGTTGCTAGTTACTTTAAAAACTATAAAAGTAAAAACTATATTATGTATATAAAGCATGATCAGCATGATTTTTAAAAAGAACTCACTTAGCGTACTTTCTCGTTTGCGTATAACAAATGATTTTTCCTATATATGTATAAATTAAACTAGAGTTTTGGTTCAGCGTAAGGGTCCTTCGGGATCACTTATGCGCTCATTTAGGATGTTGGCATAAATGAAGTATTTTCCGCTACGTATAAAAATCTGTTTTGAAACCGTGGACTCTTTGGTCCACTGAGCCGAGGGATACGGCCCATAAATAAATCAAGTTTTTTTTATAATCAATAAAGTCATGATTTGAAAGGATTTGGAGTGTCGCCTGAACGTCGACAGTTATCCCCTGCTCGACGTGGCATCACAGCGCGTAGATTTTCTCTTACTCTGATTTAATAAATAGTGAGAAAAATGCGGGTTGTGACATCTATCCCCACCCCGAGATACAAGGCTAGATCTTCCCCTTCCTTTGGGCTTTGAAGTAGCGGAGCTTGGGAGAGTTGCCCCTTCAGCCCTTGGAAGGCCTCTTCGCATTCGACCATCCATTCGAACACCTGGTTACCATGAAGCACTTTAAAGAAAGAAGAGCACCTATCCCCGGACCGGGAGAGGAACCTGCTTAGCCCAGCCAACTTTCCGGTTAGACGCTGGACCTCTTTGGCGCTGCGAGGTGATTCCAAATCTAAGATAGCCATAACCTTGTCAAGGTTAGGTTCTACCCCCGCCGGAGTCAAGAGGTGTCCGAGGAACTTCCCGCGACTAGCCCCGAAGACACACTTCAAGGGGTTCAACCTCATCTTGAACCTCCGCAGGGTGGCAAATGTTTCTTCTAAGTCTCGCAGATGTGAATCCACACACTTGCTTTTTACCATCAGGTCATCGACATAGACCTTTAGATTCTTTCCCCTTTGATCTTGAAAGACCCGATCCATCATACGTTGGTATGTTGCCTCTGCGTTTTTTAAACCAAAGGGCATCATTTTATAGCCGAAGCACCCCTCTCTCGTGATAAAGGAGACATCCTTGACATTGGGAGGGTGCATCCGGATCTGGTGGTAACCTGAAAAAGCATCTAAAAAACTCATAACAGAAAAACCGACGGCTGAATCAACCAGCGCGTCGATTCGAGGCAGGGGGTAGCAATCTTTAGGACATGATTTATTCAATAAAGAGAAGTCGATACACATACGCCATTTTCCTCCCCCTTTCTTTACCATTACCACATTGGAGATCCAGCCTGGATACTGGACCTCTGAGATGAAGCCTGCCTCTAGGAGCTTCTTGACCTCCTCTCGGATGGGCTCCTCCAGCTTGGTGGCGATGACCCTCATCTTCTGGCATATGGGGCGAGTCCTGGGGTCCAGGTTCAGGCGATGACAAGCCACGTCTGTGTCGATGCCCGACATGTCTGCCGCGCTCCAAGCGAAGATGTCGATGTTGTTTTGGATGTAGGCTCGCATCCGCTCCTAATCCTCCAGGCTCAAGCCTCCGTTGACCCGCACCTTCTGTACCTGCCCAGCTCTGGTGAGCACCTCCATCTCTATCACTTCCTCGGCCGGCTCTAGCCTCGACCGCTCCCAACCTGCCCTTGCCTCCTCCTGCTCAAGATCTTCTCCTCCGGCCTCGTCAACCTCCATCGCTTCCACCAGGCCTTCTCCTTGCCTCTGCTCTTCTTCCCCTGCCTCTCTCAGGTTTATCTCCTTTACTTCCACTACCTCCTCCATCAGTAATTCCTCCGCCTCCCGCGGGCTTGTCTCCTCCACTTCTATCACTTGCTCCCCTACTACCTCCAACGCCTCCTCCAGGCTCATCTCCCCCTCCTCGACACTTCCTTCTTGTCCAGCCCTCTCCTTTTCCAGTTCCTCCGCCTTAGCCATCCACGACACAGTGTTGACTGCCGTCACATAACACTGCCTCGCCACCTTCGGATCCCCCCTAATCCTAACCTGCACCCCTCCGTTGTTGAATTTGAGGCATTGGTGAAACGAGGAGGGGACGCAGCGAAAGGCGCTGATGAGGGGACGACCAAAGATGGCATTGTAACTGCTTGAGGAGTCTACGATCACGAATCTACTATTCCGTGAGACGCCCCCAAGCCTCACATGCAGGCCCACTCCTCCTTCTACTTCCTTCCTCTCTCCAGAAAAACCAAAAAGCGGTCCATCAGAAGCCAAGACCCTTTTCCCTTCCACCATCATCTCGTCGAAGGCCTTTTTGAAGATCACGTTCACCGAGCTCCCGTTATCCATCAGTATCCGGGAGACTGTGAATTTCTCCACCGCCGTCTGGATCACTAGCGCATCGCAGAACGGGTCTTCGTAGTCTGGCATATCCGTGGATGAGAAGGTGATCTTTTCTTCTGGGGGGGGGGGGGGAGCTAGGGAGGTCGAGGCGACCCCTCTGCGGAATATGGTTTGAAGGCTCCCCTTGCGGGTTGCCTCGATCCCTACTCCAACATGGATCACTCTGATCCCCCCCGGGTCCCCACATCAACCCTATCTTCACATCTATCCTAAGCCTCTCCGTGCTGCACCTCAACGATCCTTGCAGGCGGATCTTGCCTCCCAGCTCCTCTGGCCTCCCTCATCTCCAGAAACTCTGGGCAGGTGGTCGTTGCGTGACCTTCCTCCTGATGGAAGTCACAATAGGGCAACGCCACCCTGCCCCCTCTTCCTTCTCCTCCTCCCCTTCTCCCGGCTCCTCGAACTCTTTTTGCTCTTCCTCTTCCCACCTCCATGGCCTCCTACGGTGGTGGGAAGTGACCCCTCGGTCCCTGCCTCCATCCTCCCTGCTCAAGCCTTCTCTGCTCTCGATAATTGTCTCTTCCCTGAAGACCCCCTTGGCCCTCGGGACGACCTTCCTGAGGCCTCCAACCCAATCGGTTGTTCAGCTCCCTGGCCCCCCATGCTGCTGCCCCTGCCCTCAGGGTTCATCTCTCCTCCTATCCTCTCTTGGCTCCCTCTGCTCCCTCACTTCTCTCTGTCTTCCCGCTGCCTGCTCCTTCACATCATCCTCTGCCAACCTGGCCAACTTCCTCGCAAACGAAGGGTTTGCCCTCTCGAAGTCTATCTCCTTTTCCGCCCTCTCCATGAGCTCCTCAAAAGAGAGAGGGGGCACTCTCTTCAACTCCATGCTAAAAAATCCCAGCCTCAGCCCCAGGGTGAAGGCAAGCATCAGTGCGTACCCCAGGACCTCCTGGACCAGAAGAATCTCCTCTTGGAACCGGTCGACGTAATGACCCAATGTCTCCTCCGGCCTCTGCCTTACTACAAACAAGCACTCAGCCTCCTTCTTCCGCTTCTTCGAAGTCGAGAACCTCAATAGAAAACCCCCGCGCAGATCTTCAAAGCTGTAGATTGAGCTCGCCGGCAACTGGTGGGACCAGTCCCTGGCCTTCTCTTTCAGAGTGATGGCAAAAAGCCTACACTTGAAGGCATCCGACATTTTCCTGATCGACACCACATCTTCGAACCACTGCACGTGTTGAACCGGGTCATCCTTCCCGGTGTAGTAGGTCATATCCGGCTCCCAGAACCCCTCCGATACTGGAGCCGAGATAATGAGCTCACTAAAAGGGGTCTCGCCCCCTGCCTGGCGAGAGGGCACGTCCCGCGACCTCGGCTGGCTGGACTGATCCGCGAGACCGTGCCCGGGGAAAAGCTCCCGCACTATCGCCTCCCTCTCGCCCAGATCAACCGGAACTTCCTTTCTGGGATGCTGGCCTGGGAAGAGCTCTCGCGCTGCCACATCCCTCTCGTCTGCCTCCACCGGGACTTCCTTCCCGGGGCGCTGCCCTGGGGCATTCTCGCCTAACAGCGAGACCACCTCCACTGGAACCTGCAGCGTCTCCCACTCATTCCTTACCGAGAAGGCCAAGCTGATCGTCTGCAGGACCTCTCGCCTGAAGTCCTCTAACATCTTTCTTGTTGCTTCCTCTCCCCGGGTGGGGGATCCTCCTGCGCCAGATCCTTCACCTTCACCTCTTGCCATGGGACTTGACTCAAGATTTTCTTGCACCGACTGCTTCCACGCTCACCGCACCAGAACTATTGAAGCCAAAAATGACCTCAACGAATGTTCACAAACCAGGGTGCAGCCGACGCCTACTTCTCTCAAACCTCGACCCTTGACTAGCTGCTAAGATCCTAAGACTGACCCAAAGCCTCAGCAGGGAGGTCCCACCTCACACCCGGAAGATCTCTGAGAGCTTCCCCTCCAAAGCCAAATGCTGGGCTGGGAGCTCTTCAGAAAGCACTAGAGTTGGAGAATAATGAAAGCCTGCTTTCCAAAGAGCCCTTATGGGTCTATTTATAGCCTTCTCTCGACCTGAAAATACTAAAATACCCCTGACGGGTCTGCCAATAGCCGAATTCCGCTGCCATCCCAGGGGCATCTAGGTAATTTTACCCGAGGATAATGAAATAATAAAATAATCTTTTCCTGGGCGCCCGGCCCTATCACATGGACCCACCTGGCGAGAACTCCGGCCGAGAAGGCTCTCGCCGAGTCCCAATTGAGCTTACCTTGGCGAGAGCTCCGGCCAGGAAGGTTCTCGCTCTTGGTGGTCTTAATGTCATTGTCGTTGAAGGCTCACCCAATGCCCTCTCGCCTACCTCTGGGCGGGAGCTCCCTCAAGGCAGAAGCTCGTCTAGCCTGAAGCCCGAAACTTGGCGCGAAGGGTCTCGCCTACAGCTAGGCGGGAGCCCCTTAAGAAGCGGGAACTCTATTAATTTGCCCTTGGGCTAGCCTAAGGCTAGCCCAACTCAGACCATTGAAGCTTCTGGGTTCTACCCAGCGAATATGGGGTTGTACAGAGTGAAACCATGTACGAGACTGCCCCTTGAGAGTGGCTGTGAACACTTGACATAGTAACTGATCAGGTGCGTTATAGATCCTCATAATGGTAATGAAGTGGTTGACATGTTTCAACGGATCGTCAGTTCCATCGAACGTTTCGATATCGGGCAGTTTGAAACCATGAGGAATTGGATGAGCCAGGATTTGTGGTGCGAGGGGGAGCCTTGACATAGTGGTTGGCGAGTATGAATATCCCGTCGACCGGCTTGCCAGTTTTATTCTGCGATCACCTCCCGAATTTCTTCCTGGGTGAACCTCTGGAGCGGGGGATGTTAGGCCTCGTCTCCCCAGTTGTGGCAGTGTCGCCCAGTTTCAGCTTCTCCATGAGCCGGGCGGGTGGAGTTGGAGGCGTCAGAGTTCTTTGGGCACCTCTTGTCTTGGAGCTTCCTGCGCCCTACCATGATTTGGCAGTGACGGGTTAACTGGAGCTAGAGGGGGAGCAGGAGGCACTCCTAGATTCCTGAGCACAGCAAACATTTCAGTTTGTTGCTCCTCCATTTGTTGAACTCGCCCCTCGAGGGCGGTGACATGCGCAAAAGCAGCCTCTGCGGTCAATGGCATGTCCACTAGAGAGTGAGAGCGTGTTGGTTCAATGTGTCCTTCTGAGACAGATCCTTCAGCTATGCGGGCGCTTCTTTTCGCCATTGAAGCGAAACTTGACTGTTACAAGGGGGGAGGTCTTAGTTTCTGAAGGATGCTGGGAATCGTGGTTCCCACAGACGACGCCAAACTGTTGCGGACTAATTCGACGTCCCGGCCGGACCGGAATAAACTGGACCGTCTTAGCTCTCGGGACGGTCGAGCGCGCACACAGTCAATGAAAAGAGAGAGTTGGCATAAGAGGTTTTAACGCGGAAAAACCTCTCAAGTGGGTAAAAAACCACGTGACCGGATTTGTGTCGGTCAAAGTCTACTATCAGCTTGCGGTTACAATATGTTTGGAGAATCGAGAGCGATAGGCCGCTCCTCGTTACAACTTGGAGGTGAGAGAGAATTCTTGACTCGCAACGGGCAACAGGCTGCGTCGAGGGATTACTGGATGCTGACTTGGTGGCTTGGTGTGCTTGAGCGCTGGCGGTGGTCGTCTTCTTCCCTTCTCCGCGCACTTGCGGACTTGGCTCGTAGGTGGCTATAAGATGACCCGAGGGAGGAGTTCGGCAAAGCTCTGGCTTGAGGAAGAAGAAGAATCCGGGAGCGAAAAAGTGAGAAATGAGGAGGTCTGAGGCTCCTTTTATAGCCTCTAGGAAGTGATTGTGATGGGTCCCCCACTAACTTGGTGGTTTAGTGGGTGGTTACCTGTAAATCGGACGGCGATAGATGCTCTGTAGTGATCGGACGGTAGCCAACCTGCAAGTGGCGGTGGCGGCGGTGGTCGGTGGCAGTAGTTGTTGAATGGGGGCCCCCCGTGATTTCTCATATTTTGGTGGAGATCTCTGGTCAAACCCATGATCTCCACAATATGAGGGATCATGGGGGAAATGGTTAAGTGCACCCCTAAGCCTTTAATTGGAGTCTGATCCCCATCAAATTTAATTCTTCTGCAATTAACACAATTTTTTATATCTCCTTAATTTCTTATACAAGTTATCAAAATACTTTCTCTTCATTGATCTGACATGCTGTTTGACTTCAGTATCTTATTGAACAATTATAATTATAATGTAATTTAAATAATCTTAATTATCTATTTTTGCTATGAGTGGGGAGCGAAAACCAAAAATCGACTAAATTGACCGAACCACACCGACTTTGAAATTGAGCCACCCAGTTCGGTGTCGGTTCGGTTTAGAGCTTTTGAAAACCGAAGGTTTATCGATTCGGGTCGCTTTTGAAGTTGTGAAAACCGTCTAAACCGAATCGAGTAATATTATAAATTTTTTAAATTATATGACTTAACTATTTAATAAATTAAGTACTTCTCAGTTCAAGAAATGATGGCCTATTGGGTGCAAATTTGTTCGGTTTACCTGATTCAGTTAGTTCTAGATCTTCTGGTTGGCACTTGACTCATTTAATCACTTCGTCACAAATAATGAAATAACCCTGCTCACTAGTTACGGCTTATCGACTCAATGACACAACTGACACTTCCATAATCTTATTATTTATTAATCCCATCGGCACGAATGACGACACCTATTTTTATTTTCCCGCACAACTGTCAGCCGCATTCCTCTTGCCCTAAACCTGCAACCAGTGACCGGTGGCGGCACGCGGGATTCCCTTTCTCCTTCCTGATTCCCGATCCCGCAGAGTGCTCTCGCATTAGGGTTCTTCTTCCCGACCTATGACCAAAGGTGGTGTTCTACATTAAGGTTCCTGTGACCAAAGGAGGCACGCCCGATTCTCTTTCTCCTTTTTGATTTCCCCTGATTTCCTCCGGAAATCGGGTCTTATTGGCTTTGGGACTTCTTCTCCTTCGGGTAGATCTTCATATCTTATCTTAATTTTTTTTGTTTGTGCTTCAAGCTGACAATACACATTCCCATTACAGCCGTAAATTGCCAGAGAAAAGTGCAGAACTGTAAATTGAAGGACCCCCACCACACAAGTTCAAAGGTTAGTATATGTGCTTCAGAAGAGTGAAAATGAGCACTCTTTTTCTGACCTCAATCAAAGGTTAGTTGATGGGATCAACCCCAATTTATAGGTAAACTAGGCTGCACGCAGCCCAACCGCCCTTTCCTCTCACTAAAGTTATGAGAGTTACGCAGATAACTACAACAAGCTCGGGATCTGCGCGCCCGATCCATGCAATAACTACCACGCATCAGATCGCACGCGCAACCCAACCTCCGCCGCCCGGCGGTGTTGGCCGGCCCCGACCCCGGGCCGGCCCCTCCCCTCTAACCGCCATGAGATGGGCGACCCATCAGTGACCGTCCTCGCCGGGGCCGGCCCTCGCAAGGGCCCCGATCCCGGGCGACCTCGTCGCGGCCGGCCCTCGCAAGGGTTCGGCCGAGGCCGCCCAGATCCGGGCTGCCTTGCCGTGGCTGGCCCTCGCAAGGGCCGGCCAAGGCGCCCAGATCTGGGCGGCCTCACCACAACCGACCCTCGCAAGGGGCCGACCGAGACCACACAGATTTGGGCGGCCTCGCCGCGGCCGGCCCTCGCAAGGGTCCAACCGAGGATTTGGCGACCTCGCCCATACCGACCCTCGCAAGGTGTCTGCCGAGGATGCCCAAATTTGGGAGGCCTCACTGCGGCCGACCCTTGCAAGGACTGGCCAAGGCCGCCCAGATCAAGGTAGCCTCGCTGCGACCGACCCTTGTGAGGGTCGCCCGAGGCCGCCCACCCCCGGGAGACCCCTTTGCGGCTGGCGGCCCCTCCCGGTCGCCCTCCGTGTGGAGGAGCGTCGGTCGGCCTCCCACTCCGACGTCGTCGGGCCACCATTTCTCGCGGGCGGGCCTCCCTTCGACCCAGGGGCTAGGTGGTCATTTCCCAAAAGTGTCGATCCGTATGATCATTTCTGAGCAATCATATTGGCCGGTCCGGTAGATACCGGGCAAAATTACCTGACCTCCCTCATTAAAATCTATAAAAAGGCCTAGTTTCTATTTCAAAAGGGTCTTTTTCGGGTTCACTGCACTTCACTCTCTTTTCCTCCCTCTTTCTCTCTGCAGAATCTCCGCCCAAGACCGCTTTCGTAAGGTTCCTCCAAGGCCGCAAAGTGAAGTGGAAGTTGGCGAAGAATCAAGTGAAGAACAAGAAGCGTGTAGTCATCGCCACCGACACGTCAAGGCAACTCTGGCGGCCAAGAAGCGTCTGCACCTCCAGCGAGCGCACGATGGAAGATCGTGGAACCATCATGGCGGCCAACGACACCCGACATCCACTCTCCCCCATCTAATTAAGTGTAACGAGGCACGGTCTGTCGCCTTCGCCCTCCTTCAAAAAGTTTTGTAATAAACTCTCATATAATGGAAGTTAGGTCGGCACCGTACCGACCGCGTAGTTTTTCACCCAGATTGCGGGTTTTCCACGTCATTAAGTATTTGTCTCAGCATCTAGTTAATCTTTAGCTGTTGGCACGCTCGACCGCTCATGGGCTAAGACGATTGTGTAGGTCCGATCTAACAAGAGTGCCGCTCGATTCCCTAATATTAGTATTTTCATATATTTTCAATGTATTTCAATATGATATATATTTTTTTGAGTTTTGGAATATGAGTTTGCCCTTGATCTCTATGTGATTTCTCGATTCAAAAAATTCGAGTGATTTTTTTAGCGACTTAGGCTCCGTTTGGGGTGACTTATTTTCACCGGTCAAGCAGTGATGACCGCATGAACCGGGACTTAATTAAGGTCCGGTTCATGCGGTCATGACCGCTTGACCGGTGAAAATAAGTCCCCCCAAACGGAGCCTTAAGCTACCCTGAAATTAATGTTGATTCACTTAGTTTGATTGACGTGCAGTTTTTTATGGAAACTTTAGATTAATGTTAGCTCTTCTCATAATTCTAAAGTGAGTTAAATTGCAAGCTCCAAAAAAATTTTCATCAAACATTTGCAAGTTTAATTAACTCCATAGCTTTGATTCATGCACCTTCAGTTGTATTCAGCATAATTTGACCGAACCTCACACTAGAAACTACACACAAAAAACTGACTGGTGTATATACCACTATATCAGCGCATAATATCTCATAAAAATATTTTTATATCTTCTGTACATATATCACATGTGTATATATATCACATGTGTATATATATCACATGTGTATGCATCTAGCGGGATTTTTTTCAGAGGGCGTGCAATAAAATAAGTAATATCATATTATATTCGAATGGACTCTGCAATCTCGACATGAAAAAAACGAGTTATAGCAATTTCGGCGAAACCAATGCTAGTAGGTTAGTATGATTTTGAATATAAAATCATACAATTTCCAGTAATAAATATGAATGCTTGCAGCAGATACGTTCTTAACATGAAAAAAAATGCAGATTGCACACCAGTCTACATTACGTTGACATATTAGATCAGTTTTTTTGACATTATGCTGGAGCATATATGTTAATAAAACATATCGAAATCAATACAAGAAAACTGAAATTTCTAGGGCAAGAAAACGAGAAGCAAGACAAGAAAACTGAAAATTTTAGGACAAGGAGAAGAGAAGCAAGATAAGAAAATTGAAATTACTAGGGTAAGGAGAAGAAATCAAGACAATAAACTGAAATTATAAGGATAAAATGAAAATAAAACAGAAATCAATGAACATATCACCAAGCAAGCTGAGATTAAGGCAAAACCGAGAAAAAAAAACTCAAAAGGAGTCTTACCTGCCGCCGACCAGAGAAGAGGGGTCGTCGCCGAACGAGTGGCTCGCCGACAACTGGATTCACGAGCGCGAGAGGGGCCTGCGGTGTCGAGCAGGGTGTTTTGCTGGAGTCACGAGCGGGAGGGTTTGCAGTGTCTCGCGAGTGCTTCCGTCAAAACCTAGGGTCGACCGATCGGGGAAGAATGAGAATTGTGATTTATTTATTTGATTCAGGCGTATTTGCCACGAATTTTAACCGTGGCAAATACTACATGCAAAAAAAAATATTATTGCACATGGACCTAATTTTTGAAGTTCTAAGGGCATAGAAGTTCAAGAAAGTTTGAACCGTTTAATTTTAATTATATTTTTATATTATTCGATGTGTTCCGTTCCTAACATTAATTCCTTTTAATGGAGTGAGACTGATAGCAGCGCAGGATTCTGAATACAGTGAAAGTTGCTTCCTTCTCTTTAAACAAATCCAGAAACTCCTATTCTGCGATTGATGGGAGCTCGCTGGTCGAAAGTCACTCTTTGCCTGTGCCCGGCTGTGTCCTTCAAATCCCCCATTCTGGAGTCGAAGGATTTCGGTGCGTTCTCCCCCGTCGCAGGATTCTCTATGTTTCTTGATCGCATTGGCATTTGGTGTTTCTTGCAGCAGGGAATGTGAGCGGAGGCAGTTGGGACACGCTGCCGGCGTTCATGGTGTTCAGCATGGAGGAGTTGCGGGCGGCTACAGATGGCTTTTCTCCGGACCGCATCGTCTCCGAGCACGGCGAAAAGGCCCCTAACGTCGTCTACCGCGGCCAGCTGCTCGACGCGAATCGCACTGTTGCAATCAAACGCTTTAACAAATCGGCTTGGCCCGACGCTCGCCAGTTCCTCGTACGTATCTTCCCCCTCATTATCTCTCTATTTCTCACCATCTTTATAGATTTTCAATTCTTTCGTCCTTGAAGGAGGAGGCGAAGTTGGTTGGGCAGCTCCGGAGCGAGCGGCTGGCGAATCTGATCGGCTGCTGTTGCGAGGGAAGCGAGAGGCTTCTTGTGGCGGAGTTCATGCCGAACGATACCCTGGCTAAACACCTCTTTCACTGTGCGATTCTCTCGAGCTTACACTTGAATGAAAGTTCTTATGATTTTGATTTTCTATCCTTTAGAATCAATTGTGTTTTTGAATGTGACAGGGGATGCAAGGCCTTTGAGTTGGTCGATGAGGATAAGGGTGTCGCTGTGCCTGGCGCAGGCGTTGGAGTACTGCAGCAGCCGAGGGCGTGCTTTATATCACGATCTCAATGCTTACAGGGTTCTCTTCGACCAGGTTGGCATGACTCAGAATTTTGAATTTATTTTGTTGGCAGTTGTCATTGTTCTCTTCTTCTTCTTCTTCTTCTTCTTCTTCTTCTGATGGCCATTTGATCTCACTCCCGCCCCTGATTTTCTTTATGATTGCAAGCAGAATGGCAATCCTAGGTTATCCACTTTTGGTCTCATGAAGAACAGCAGAGACGGGAAAAGCTATAGTACAAATTTGGCCTTTACTCCTCCGGAATACCTTAGGACAGGTGAACTTCTTTCTTCATCATTAGAATTTTAAGGCTATGTTTGAAACAATTGTTGCATTTGAGGGAGGGATGGTTGTGTGAAATTATGAAACAATTGGGGCTGTCACTCGACATCCCCCATACACAATATAGCACACCAACAATACTCGTTTTTCGCCCGACATCCCACACCGCTCGCTGTCCGCCATTAAATTTGAGTGAATATTGATTAGGTCCTCCACCATTATATGATTATATCACAAGAACATAAAACTATTTAAAATTTCATGTTCTAGGAAACTGATTTCAAAAAAAATTTGTATTTGGCAGGAAGAGTGACATCTGAGAGTGTTGTATACAGCTTTGGCACTCTGTTACTTGACCTTCTCAGTGGGAAACACATTCCCCCTAGTCATGTAAGTTTATTTTCTTCCATCTAATATGATACAATAATTCAGATACTTTAAAATTTGCCTTGTACAATGTAACACATATGGGCCAGCTATGAAGATCGCCTACCAGCTGAAAGCTCACACTATATCTATCTACAAATTCTGACGCAATCATCCATGAGAGTAGAACAATGATTATGCTGTGTAGCCAATTAATGCATATGCATGTTTGCTTATTTATATGGATGTTCATCTATAAACACAAATGCATAAAAAAAATTGTTACAATTTAAAATATGTCGATTTTTAGTTTATTCATAAAATGATATCAGCACAAATCCTAGGTTATCTTTACAGTTGAATAACCTTTGCTACACTATGTAGCCCTAACAAATTACTCGGTGAGTAGCCTAATGAGTGCCCCTGATGATTTGTCTTACTGAGAAACTCTAACGAGTATCCATGTTGATATTTATCTTTTTGTTGTTTATTTCCTTATTAATTGTCTTGGTGCCGTATGTTCATGATTCTATAACTTTGTGGGGCTGTAGTTGAGGATATGAAGAAACAAATTTTTTTTAAATTCTACTCTTACCGTAGTAATCCTTGCCTCAGGCCCTCAACCTCTTTCCAGGAGTTCCTCCTCTTGCTCAAGAAGAGATCTTATCAAAATATGTGCCTGTTGGCATTAATATGTGTCTGTTTGGGCTCATTGACTTATTTCTATGTATAAGAAATCTAAACTATTAGGTGATTGTTATCTGCAGAGCTATTTTAGATATGTGTAGACCTATTTTAAATGCAGACCAGAAAATTATAAGTGCATATCATTTTGTTACGTTCAGACCAAAATCAATTCATTCAAAATCTCCTTTGATTGCAATCCTAACCAATTTAAAACTTGCAAAATTAGTACGAGTTTGCATAAATTAATCGCTCGGTGCGAAGGGAGGCAGGGCGATCTCCTCTTCAGAACTCTCGATGTATGCGGAAACGTCTCCTTCCTTGACCTGTAGAACATCACATGTGATAATCAGCATTATCCATATGAATTGATTTAAGGAAGAATAAAAGAACAAGAAAACACCATTCACATATAGAATCAAATGCGCCAGATTTTCTTCTTGTAGGAATTGGGAATGGAGGCGATTGTCTTCAATGCAACTGACATTCGGGCCAGAACCTCTTCAAAGCCAAGGCTTCAGAACTTCTTCTTGGAGGAATCAGGAAATCAGTCCAAGACGCTAAGGAAAATGGCAATCATCGGTGTTGGTGAGTGCAAGAATGCGACCGTCGGCCCAGGCTTGCGATTGGAGACTCGATGTCGATGGGAGGAGTGGCGATCGGGTGGCTCGCTGTCCATGGGAGGAGAGGCGATCGGGATGGCTCACTTTAGGATATATTTTTAAATGGTTTATGTGGAATTTCTAATTAATTTTCCGGTCTACACATATCCAAAATAAGTTTGCACATAACAATCATCAACTATTATAGTAATGTTTAAATTTATTACTTAATGCTAATCTACAACTGTGCATTTTTTATATTTATGTAGTTGATAATTCCAAAAAAACATGTCTTACATATCTTTTTATAGGCGATTGACCTGATTCGTAGTAAGAACTTTCTGACGCTGATGGATTCTGGTTTGGAGGGGAATTTCTCGAAAGATGATGGAACTGAGTTGGTACGGTTAGCATCTCGCTGTTTGCAATTTGAACCACGTGAGAGGCCAAATTTTAGGTCACTGGTGTCCGCACTTATCCCCATACAAAAGGAAGCTGAGGTAAAATTTTACTTTCAGGTTCACCTCCATGCTTCATTATAAGGAACAAAATTAACAATTTGAAGATATATCTGCTAAAAAATATTGTAAATGTATGCATTTGTGTTCTATCTTAGAAGAAGCTTTTTTGATAATGTTATTAATCTTAATCAAGGATTATACATTTTCACTTTTCTTATTCTTAAAGCTTCAATTGTTGAATGTTTGCTTGCTCATGTAAGTTACAGATCATTGTCCGACAATTGATATGTGAGGTCTATATCCTCTTCTATTTCATTGTGTTTCTGTCTGCATCTGCAACACTTTAGGGAGAGGAGGAATTCTCTATCTTTAATTTCAAGCTTGATGCAATTTCCCAAACAACTACATCCAACAAGTCTGATTCAAAATTCTTTAGTAGGTGCCATCATACGTATTGATGGGTATTCCGAATGCATCTGCAACCTCAATAAAGAAACTAAGTCCACTTGGAGAAGCTTGCTCTAGATTGGATTTAACTGCAATTCATGGTATGCTAGAGAAGGTTGGATACAGGGATGATGAGGGAATAGCCAATGAGGTATTGCGATATTTTTACTGCGCCTATTTCCACTTTTTGTAAAAATAATTGTGATATTTGATGCAGATTGTCGTTTTATCCTCTATTTTTACCGCTTTCAGATGACTGGCACCGAAGCTTTTGGCATATATTTAAAAGTTGAAACAAAGGAAATACATATAAGATTGATATTTGAAATTTTGATTAGGCTAAAATCATGCCTAAATGTGTGTTAATAGCTCCTTGAATCAATTGAGTCAAAGCTTGAACAAAAAATTGATACTTGCAGATGATTAAGATTTAGACCAAACATGTTCTGCTTTATATGTTTTACCTTGAACAAATCATTGAAGTTAGCAAACTTAGAAGAAAATTTAGTTATGTGATGCAGGACAGGTAGGTGAGTGTGACTCTAAAGACTATACAAACCCTAAGATGCCGTGCCGGGGAAATGTTAACTAAACCCTAGGATGACACAAGCATGCAAAAACAAGTCCAACAATAAATTGCAAGTAGTAACAAATAAAGTAAAGCCTATTGCAAATATCATAGTTAATCACGGACAATTTAAAGATAATTTGCAAGATTTAATGCATGTGCGCGAGAGCGCTAGAAATCAATAAAAAGCAGAATAAGACTAGTAAGTCAAGCAAGATCACAAAAAACAATAATAGCCACAGAAACTCGCATCCATAACAATATCGTATTCAGTTCTTAAAAAATGACAAGAAAAATATCATATTCAGTTCTCAAATAGTAACTCACATGAGTAGGAATCCGTACGAAATGCATGAAGGAGTTGTGGTGTCGGTGGAGTAGTGGGGGCTGTTGAGGAAGGCTTTAGTTGGCTGTGGGAGTGCTGGATGGGGGGACTGCAGGAGATGGAGGGGCTGAATGGGTGCTGGCAGTGGTTTGGGAGGGTGTTGTAGGATACTGGATGGGCAGGAGCTGACAGCAGGGGTTTGGAAGGGGATCTCAGGAGTTGTGGGTGGCCTGGACAATGGAGACAGGAGTTGTAGGGGATGAAGGAGGGTCGGCGGGTGACTGTTATGAGGTTAGGGAGGTTGATTGCTGCTGCTTTTGGAGGGTAGAATGAGGGGAAGCTGTTGTTTTGGAGGGGAGAATGGGGTGGCTGTTCTGAAGGGAAGGATGAAGGTGGTCGTTGGGGAAACTAGCTGGAGGGTATTCGGTGGTGGGAACATAACTGGAAATGATCTGCCCTGAGGGAAAGCTGGAGGTGGTAGTCTTGAGGAAGGGAGGGGCTGGAGATGGTATGTTTGAGCAGAAAATGATTTCTTAGGAACTGTCGGCAGTGAAATATGAAGGTTGTATGGGGCTGGGCACGAGGAGGATAGGATCGGGGTATGGTAATACCTAGGAGTCATTGCCTAGTGTTTGTTGAGCAGTCACAGCAAAATTACGGAAAAACTTTGGGAAAACTTCCAAAATCTGCGATGGCCTGAAAACCAGCCCATATGCTCAATGAATAGATAAGAAACTCCAGGGCAGCTATCCTGAACGGCTTAGATTGTGCAATCTTGATGGTTGTCAAATCTCCATAAATAATTTAAAAAAAGAGAAAATGCATAAAATATGTCATCGTCGGTTCAGACACGTCTTCGGTCTCTAATTGTTCATCTAGCATGCCAAATACGACAGGTGAAAATCAGTCCCGAACGGAACCAAAAACTCGTGTTCCAAAAGGTCTCACTGATCCTCATCATTCTCTCATACCTGTAAGAATTTATCTCATGAAGAATGGAGATTGCCGGCTCACATACATTTATTCTCATAGAAGGCGTTGACCAGCTACCTGTTTGAATGATCAAAGTCAATAGATGTGTATGGATGATCGTTCCGAGTCTATGTCATGTACTTATTTATTATTTTTGAACTGTATTTGACACCTGATTGATTCATATGCTATAAACTGCCGGTCTCTTCCTCCCGATGCGGCTCTGTTAGATACTAGGATTGAAGAGGAGGAAAGGGAAGGGATCAGATGAAGGGGAAAGAAGAAGATGATGAATCTATCCCGTAGGGCTCCTGCAAAATAGTTCTTACATTCGATGCCCAAAATAAAATACAAGTCTAGGCTTATATAATGTCTAGTTACAATATATGCGAGAGTAGACAGTAAATAATCAACGGGTGTGGATACATGTTCGATAATAAAATATAACGATGAAGGATGAGCTATGCCTGCGCGTACTACTGGAGAACGTTTGTCCTCGAAATGGGGTCCGTTTTCGTGCCGCCTTGATCTTGATGAAGACACATGTGTCGTGTCCTCATTCCCAACCTCTTTCGTTTTCGTAATGATGCCACCCTCTCAAAAATTCTCTTTGTCCTTAAGGCCAAAGTAACGTATTGAACGCATGACAACTTGGGTGGTGGAGAGGTGGCCCCGACAAAGAGGAAAGGGACTCCCACTTGAGGAAAGCTCATTGTCATGTGAGCCTAGTTGTGTAGGTTTGGAAAGTGGCCTCCATTTGTAGTGTGGCGACCGTCGTCTAAGCAAATCGCGAGAGAAGCAGGAGACGAGCGAATGTTGAACAGTGGACCAAGCGCGGGGTGATAAAGCTGCGGGTTTGTGGCCGACCCCACTATCAACCAACATAGTCAAGGGAGTGTCAGACATGGGCCTAGAGAACATCATAGGGGGGGGGGGGGGGCAGAGGGGTCACTAGTCGCCGAGCACAAAAGTTCGACACGATGCAGCCGCGCGTGGGGTCCCATGATGGCGGGAGAGTCATCACACTCCACAACTTCAAAATCCCCCAAGGTGATCTTTGTGTCTTCCTCGCCAATGGTGATGCGGAGCTCCTTCAAATGATAGTCATGAGTCGAAGAGTCGGGTTGTTTACAACGAAAACAACGGACCTTAGTATGAATATCGTGATACTCCTGGTTAGTCATCTAGGCCGTGCGGCGGTCGGGGGGCTAAGGTGGTGGATCGAGACGCGTGGGAGTCGCGGTAGGCACCAGGGATGGCAACCAGAAGGGTGCCAAAGGGAAAGAAACTAAACCGGGCGTCGAACTCCCCAGTGTCTGGCCATTGTCGATGGAGGGGACATTGTAGTCCGCTTCCACAAAGCACGCGAAGTCCATGGCCTCGACAATATATGGCGGGTGATGTGTGCATAGACGGGCACAAATATGCAGGAGGAGCCCATGCATGAAAAAACTTAGGTAGTGATCAGGAGGAAGGTCGGGCACATGCGTGGCGAGAGCGATGTATTCGTTGAGGCATCCCGTCTGGTGGACGCCACAAAGGCGCTCCACCGCGGAGCCTGAGTAGCGAGTATATCGACAAATGAGATCCTGTTGGAGAGCAGATCAAGACAGAACCGGTGTGGATTGACGAAGCCAGCACACCCAATGGAGGGCGGAGCCCACTGATCAGAGTCGTATTGACTTTGTGCGACACCGAGATTTGTTGAATATATAAAAATTGCTTTGCACGTGCAAACCATCCCATTGGATTAGTTCTGTTGAAGGACTCAACGTCAAAGGACAGAGTGACCGGAGGAGAAATGACGGCCGGTGTAGTGGGCTCCTTGTAAGTGTCTTGCGGTGCCCCGAGAAGGGATGGGGAATCCGCGTTGGAGCTCGCAAATGTGCTTTGGCGACCGACCATGATGGCATGAAGCTTCGCGTCCTTCCGCAACATGAGTGGTTGGAGGGAAGCAATGTCGTCGTTGTGAGCATCAAGGTGACAGACGATGGCCGAATCCATCGAGGTGGCATGAAGGTGTCTGAATGTGCCATTGATCGGAGTCGTGGG
The DNA here is from genome assembly GCA_039513925.1 of Platanthera zijinensis. Taxonomy (NCBI): domain Eukaryota; kingdom Viridiplantae; phylum Streptophyta; class Magnoliopsida; order Asparagales; family Orchidaceae; genus Platanthera; species Platanthera zijinensis. The sequence goes on from CM077088.1 coordinate 34,350,429, forward strand.
GGCATGCATGCTGGAAAAGGTGTGGCGGCTTGCAGGTACGATGGGCAGGCACCGAAAGTGCGGAGCAGGTGGTGTGAATTGAGGCGCTGGCTGGACGACAACAAGATGGTGCAGAATCGCAGATGGATGGCAACAGGGAGATATTGGTCTGGAAACCGCAAACAGAACTGGATGGAGGCGGTGCTGCGGTCTAAGCTGTCGTCAGGAGATGAGGTCGCCACATGCAGTTGGAGACGCAGTAGACGACATAATCGTCTTTGAAGGCAATAAGGTACTGTGACGCTGGTAATAATAACTGACACGGGAAGAAGTTGACGTGTGGGAAGACAACAAAATTGGTGTGGTGTAAACGAAGTCGACGGAGGACGGTGTCGATGCGTGGGGAGATGACGCTGACAGCAGACAATAGAATCAGATTGGTGCGGACAAAGTCGACGTGTGGGGAGACGTTGTGGCAGAGCGGATGTGTCGGGACGATCTTCTCTGGCGGGCTCGTGGGAGGCCTCAAGATGATCTCAGGCGATCGATACCGTGGACGCAGAGTGGCAGGTCAAACCAAATGTTAAATACTGGCTTGAAGATGACAGGGAATGGATTAGACAAAGGGGGAATAAGAAGAGAGATGAATCTAGCCTCTAGGGCTCTTTCAAAATAGTTCTTACCTTCGATGCTCAAAATGAAAAACAACGCTAAACCTTAAATCCTAAACCTCAAACCATAAACCAACAGCTCAAGATGCATGTTTGATAATAAAATATAACGATGACGGGTGTGCTATACCCGCGCGTACTACTGGAGAACGTCTGTCCTCAAAATGAGGTTCGTGTCCGCGCTGCCTTGGTCCCGATGAAGACATGCATTGTGTCCTCGTCCCCGACCCCCTTCCATTTTCATAATAGGCCCCCCTGGTGTGACTCTAAGGGTTTTTGTTCATTTTATCCCTTCCCTACCTGATATTCCATCAACCGCATAACACAAATCCTTCTCCCACCGTAATCCCTCCTACTTTGTCGAACAGTTGCATTCCCTCCTCCCACATTGATATAACCCGGAATCTTGATTTTATTTTTAGATTATAAATTTCAGGTAACTTTAAATTTAATAACGAAGCTCGACTTTACGACCAACAAAATGAGATAATTAAACCACGCCGCATACGATGCGCACAAAGGACCTAATGATTGAGCATAGCCAACAACATGAATTATTTCATCCACAAGCATAAGTGAAGACGAACAGTGAAGTTTTCTTTTTCACATTGACGACAAAAATGTAAGAATGCAAATTAGAGCAAACATACTTTGAAATTGTAGATCAATTAATTAAAGCATTAAATTATTAATAACAATAAGTAAGAAAGAGAGGAGTATATCGCTGGCTCACAAATGTGATGAAGAATACGTGGGTTCTCAGTTTTCGAAAAAGGGTGGTTCAGAGGGTTGTGGGGGTTAGTACTTTCTCTATTTTGCGATGGTGAAGGAGGTAATGTTTGGATGTTATATGGACTGGATGAGGGAGGTGGCGACCGAAAGGTTTGGGCAAGTAATGTTACCAGTGCATTGGAGGGAGGAGTTCTGGAGTTCGAACGAAGTTGAGGAAGTCATAGCCGGCTGCAGAGGCGCGAATGTTAGCTCGCATAGAACAAGGCATGCTCAATCCCGACGGAGGAGGACCAAACCGTTTTGAAGGGCTCGAAGGAGTGGTCGTCGGAGCTCTAGGGAGCTAGCAGCAGATGAGGCGAGGATCGTCGAGGAGACGTCCGCAACTGGGGGCGAGGCTAGGGTTCGTCATCGCGTGAGTAAGGAACTTTCGGGACTGGACTTCCGAAACAAGGAGAGGATTTCTCTGTTTCGATTTATCCAAGTTAGTTTTTTTGGACGGGGCGATCCTTTTAACTATGGGATAGGAATTTTAGGTAATTTGTTTTTAAGGAGGGATTTTGAAGGCATTTCTTTTATTTTTGATAGGAGATTTTTAATGATCGGAATAGGGAGGGATTTCCAAAAAAATCTTGTGATTTAGTATGAGAATTTTCTTGTAATTCAATGACAAGGGTGAGGACATCTGGAGGATTAACACATGAATTCCCTATCACTGTTGGATTACATCAAGGTTCAGCTTTAAGCCCATATCTCTTTACCCTCATTTTAGATGAGCTCACCAGACGTATCCAACAAGCAATACCTTGGTGTTTATTGTTTGTGGATGATATCGTTTTGGTTGATGAGACGCGCGAGGGTGTAAACGCAAAACTTGAATCTTGTCGAGATACTTTAGGAAAAAAGTTTTAGGTTGAGCAAGGCAAAGACGGAGTATATAGAGCTTAAATTTAGCAGTACAAGAAGGACATGTGACTTCCTTATTAAGTTCGGTGATCAAGATATTTCCCTAGTGAATGTTTTAATTATTTTGGATCGATAGTTCAAAAAGACGGAGGTATTGATAAAGATGTGACACATAGAATCCAAGCGGGTTGGTTGAAGTGGAGAGGTGCGTCAGAGATCTTATGTGATCGTAAAGTACCACTAAAACTTAAGGGCAAGTTTTACCGTACTGCAATTAGACCCGCGATGCTCTATGGTTCTGAGTGTTGGGCAGTGAATTGTGTACATGAGCAAAAAACGGGAGTTGCGGAGATGAGAATGCTCAGGTGGATGTGTGGACCTATGTTATTAAAGGAGCGCGCCTAAGACTCTAGGCTCATCAGGCTCAGAGGTTTGCGCCTCTGTGCGCCTTATTTACGCCTTTAGAATATAAAAGGCGTGTCTGAGTGAAATTTTTGTCTTAAATTTTTTTCTTCAAAAATTAATAAAAAAATAATGCATTAACTCAATAATGTTTTATTGATTTAGTGTTTGTGGAAGATAATTGTGCGTTGAGACTTAGATGTAATATAAGTGACCACATTGATTCTATTTTTAAGAGATAAAAATAATAGTAATGAATGACTAATTAGTAGACTAGATGAAGAATTTGATCGGGAAACTGAAATGATGTTTGATATTGATTATTTAAAATTGATGTGGTTGCGCCTTGCATTTGTCAGGCGCGCGCCTGCGCCTTGAGCCTGGCGCCTAGGCTCCAAGAACGTTTTGCGCTTTGGTGCGCCTTGCGCCTTTAATAACTAAGGTGTGGACACACAAGATTGGATAAAATTAGGAATGAAAATATCAGGGATAAGACATGAGTAGCACCAATTGCAGAGAAGATGTGAAAGGCTCGTCTAAGATGGTTTGGACACGTACAAAGGAGACCATTAGAGGCACATGTTAGGCGTTGTGAGAGTCTAGTCACTAGGCATGTTAAACGAGGGAGGGGTAGACCAATAAAGACTTGGAATAAAACTGTAAGGAAAGACATGATGTACTTAGGCATTAGTGAGATTATGACAAAAGATAGGGCACAATGGAGACAAAGGATCCATATAGCTGACCCCACTATAGTGGGATAAAGGCTTGAATGTTGTTAGTATGAGATTTCTAATGATCAAAATAAGGAGGGATTTCAAAGAACTTTCTCCCTTAGTATCTCCCGCCATAAATAAATAAATTATGAAAATAGAACTTAATTTTCATTTTAATTAATTTGAATATATTTCATTTTAATTGGTCTTTTCTGTGTGCTTACCTTAATTAATATATTGTCTAATTTGACGGATCTTTCTAGTAATGGACTTTCTGGACGATCACACCTATAAACCATAACAACGAGCGCGAGCGATGTGTGCGATACAAAATAAACGTGCATAAAATGAAAATGCAAGAAATAAAAATTACAATAAAAATGTGGCTTTGGTTGCATCACACATCCCGCTACTTCTTCCATCAGTAAACCCAGTCGACACTTTCACACCCCAGTTCGACGTTGTCCCGCCCCCTTCTCAACCCTATACTGATCAGCCCACTTCCACCCCTAACCGACGACGTTTAGCCTCTATCCATCTCAATCCGACGCCTATCTACCCACCTCTACCCTATGTCGACGCCGACTATTCTGGCTGCCGAATCTCCTTCTCCATCCCCTCACACCGCTAATTGCTGCCAACCTACCCTCCATTATACTGCTCTACGCCTGATTCTAGCCATTCTGTCAATCCCCTCCACAAACCTGTCACTCAGGAACTCCTCCAGGCTACATCCATAGCATTTCAGCAGCCCCCTCTTCCCTGTACGGATTGCAGCCTTGTTTCAGAGTTCCCCAAGACCCGCTTGGTCTCTCGCATTCCCTCCAGTATGCTATGTTTATGTGAAATCGCTTGATTTGAAAGGCTTATTCGGCGCACGCTTAAAATAATTACGCCTCAATTACTTTTTGATTAACGTTTGCATTTTCCCCAACATTAGGTTTTGTCATTAAGTGCACTGCATTCCACTTAGGGTTACATTTTAGGGCATCTACCTGTACAATCTACCTCTGCATCAAGATTGGTATCCTCTTAATGTAGGCTAGGTAAGAACTGATGTTGCTCCTCAGACGTCATCCAAGTGCCGGTTATGGATTGGCGTCCTCTCCAATGAACCAAGTATCTCAATGTATCTCTGTTTCGTGTGACACAAACTCATGGGCCATGATTGCTGCAATGGTCTCTGAATAATCCGTGGTAGAAAGTGCTGAGGGAACTGTTGGTGCCTGGGTGGTGGGCAGAGACTAAGGCTCTGAGCTGGAGTTAGAGTGCAGATACATATACAAGTGGCTCAAAATAAGGAGTCAAATCTTCAACATTAAGTATGAGGTGAATTCCCACACTCTTAGAATGTCTAGTTCATAGGCATTCATTCCAATCATTTGCACAACAATGTATGGACACATTAGGCTGACATTCATTTTTTTGGGCACTCTTTAAAAGATTGATCTCTTGTCACTATCCGCATAAGTTTTATATGTTTCATTACTAAATTGTAAGTGCAGCATCGTATCAATTAAGTTTTGCATGCTTACTCCGAAATATGATTTATAGTATTGATTTAGGAGGAATAAGTTTTGGAAGTAGCAACCATCAGTTAAGGTTTGCACTTGATTTTCTTTTTACAAACAAAAGCAATGAAGGATTAAATTCAATTACGGCTCCTTTACTCTTCTTGCAGCTCTCTTTCCAAATGTGGACCAATCAGATGCAAGATACTCTTAACATCAAAAAACTTGGAGATGTTGCTTTCCTGGCAAAAGATTTTGGCGGTGCTATTGATTACTACACACAGGTTTTTGACTCATCTAATGCTCAAGTTTATTACAACTAAGCTGTAAAGCCCCAAAAGTGGTTTATGCTATTGCCTTGATCGCTTTAATTTATTACTACAGTCAGGCTCCCTAAAATGTTGCTGTTGTGGTGTTATGGTTTAAGTATTTTGAATCTTCATACAGAAGAGTATGAATTTAGAAGAGAACATGACTTCTTTGTTATACATTGATGGGGATGAACCTCCATTTAAAGCGTTGGGGTGCATTTAACCACTCTTCTCCTATGATTTCTTCTATTATGGAGATCATGGGTTTGACCGGTCAACCCACTACCCATGATCTCCTCCATAATAGGAGAATCATGGAGGCCACCCAATCAATAACTATCGCCGCCAGCCGCCGCCGCCGCCGGCCACCGCCGCTCGCCGCCGCCGGCCGGCCGCCGCCGCTTGGCCGTCAGGCCGCCACCGCTTGCAGGTTGGCCACCGTCCGATCACTACGGAGCCTCCACCGCCGTCCGATTCACAGGTAACCACTCACTAACCACCAGGTTAGTGGAGGGGCCCACCATAACCACTTCCTGGAGGCTATAAAAGGAGCCTCAGACCTCCTCATTTCTCACTTTTTTTCCTCTGAGTCTTCTTCTTCCTCAGGTCGAAACTCTGTCGAACTCCTCCCTCGGGTCATCTTCAAGTCGCCTACGAGCCAGAGGAACGCCCAAGTCCCCAGGTGTGCAGAGAAGGGAAGAAGACGACCACCACCAGCACTCAAGCACACCAGCCACCAAGCAGCATCCAACACTCTCTCGGCGTAGCTTGTTGCCCGTTGCGAGTCAGGAATTCTCTCTCACCCCCAAGTTGTAACGAGGAGTGGCCTGTCGCCCTCGATTCTCCGAGCATAATTGTAACCGCAAGCTGATAGTGGACTTTGACCGGCACAGATCTGATCACGTGATTTTTTACCCAGTTGAGGGGTTTTTCCACGTTAAAACCTCTTGTGTCAACTCTCTATTTTCATTGACTGTGTGCGTGCTCGGCCATTCCGAGAACTAAGGCGGTCCAGTTTATTCCGTTCCGACCGGGACGCTGAGTTAGTCCGCAACAGTTTGGCGCCGTCTGTGGGAACCACGATTCCCAACATCCTTCAGAAGCCAAAACCTCTCTTTTTGCAACATTCAAACTTCGCTTCAATGGCGAAAAGAACCGCCCGCACTGCTGAAAGATCCGTCCCCGGTGGACGCACTGAACCAGCACGCTCCCGCTAACTTGCGAGCGTACCGTTTGAAGCAGAAGCTGCATTCGCACCTGTCACAACCCTCGAGGGGCGAGTTCGACAAATGGAAGAGCAACAAACTGAAATGTTTGCTCTGCTCAGAAATCTGGGAGCGCCTCCTGCTCCTCTTCTAGCACCAGTTAATCCCCCGCCGCCAAATCATGGCAGGGCGCAAGAAACTCCATCAAGGCAAGAGGCGCCCAAAGAATACTCTGACGCTGCCAGCTCCACTCACCCGGCCTGTAGAGGAACTGAAACTGGACGACATCGCCACAACTGGGGGGAAGAGGCCCGACTTCTCCCACTCGAGAGGTTCGCCCGGGAAGAAATTCGGGAGGTGATCGCAGAGGAATACCGGCAAGCGGGCCGACGGGATATTCATACTCACCGACCACTCTGCCAAGGCTCCCCCCACGCACCACAAATCCTAGCTCATCCAATCCCTCATGGTTTCAAGCTGCCAAATATCGAGACGTTCGACGGAACAGACGATCCGTTGGAACATGTCAATCACTTCACTACCATTATGAGGATCTACAACGCACCTGATCAGTTGCTCTGCCAAGTGTTCCCTGCCACTCTCAAAGGGCAGACCCGTCATGGTTTCACTCCTTGAGGGTGGGCACCATCGCCAACTTCACGTTGTTAACAAGACAGTTCGCGGACCAGTTCGTAGCAAATCTGAGGATCGTCCGCGACCCTTCCTATTTATCAGGTATCCTCCAGAAAGAAGGTGAGTCTTTGAAGGACTTCTTCCGCAGGTTCTCTGTAGAAGCTCGCCAAATCCCAGGTGTCGACCCAGAGCTGTTAAATGGAGTGTTCCTTGGAGGTTTCCGTCCTAGCGTCTTCTATTCAGCATTAATGAGGGAAACCGTCCCTAACTACCCCGACCTCGTACATCGCGTAGAGGCACAGATCGCAGCCGATGAGGCTATTGAAGCTCATCGTCAATAGTTCGATGGGAACCAGAAGCGCAAGAGGGAGAAGGAGCCGACCCCTCAACACCAAGAAGGAAGATTCCGAGAAGAACGTCGAAACGGGCAACGCCGACGTGACTACCAGAGAGATCAGTCGCCCCGGGATTACACTCCCCTCAATACCACGCGCACCAACATACTCTACGCCATCCAGAATGAGTCGGCTCTGCATCGGCCTAAGCAGCCAGCTCATAATCCCAAGAACAACCAGTCCAAGTATTGCGAGTTTCATCGGAGCACAGGGCACATTACTGAGGACCGTGCCCGCTTGAAGGAGGAAATCGAACGCCTTGTTCGCCTAGGGCTGCTCGGGAGATTTTTATAGGGACGCCTACAAGACCAGCAGGACCCACCTAGGCCGCCCAGAGATCAACAAAATGCCCCGCAAGGAGGAGCCAGTGGTTGGCAGATGTTCGGAAACATCGACACCATTGTCGGATCGCCCGTTCTTTCCGTTCAGATACTCCCGGTATGCACGCAGGGGGGCATTCATGAAGATAAAATGTGCAGGCAAGACACCACCATAACTTTCGGAGATGAAGACCTCGAGGGGCTCCGAACACCTCACCAAGACCCTCTTGTTATCAGCACCGGGATTGGGGATCCCTGCTATAATGTCAAGCGAATCCTCGTCGACAACGGAAGCTCAGTTGACGTCCTGTTCTCCTCCACCCTTCAGAGCATGAAGCTTTCCAGACAGCATCTGACACCTGCCGCAGGACCAGTGTACGGATTCGACAACCATCCAGTTCAGGTGTTGGGAATGATTACCCTACCAGTTACTATGGGAGAGTTCCCAAGGCAGGCGACGCATGAAGTCCAGTTTGTTGTGGTAGATTCAAGCTCAGCCTACAATGCAATCTTCGGAAGACCGGTCTAGTCCATTTTTTAAAGCCATCCCCTCGATTCTCCATCTCGTGATGAAGTTTCCCACTTCAGGAGGGATCAGAGTCGGACGCGGGAATCAAGAGGCTGTTAGGACTTGTTACTCGAAGCAGACACAGATCCGGTCACGTGGTTTTTTACCCAGTTGAGGGGTTTTTCCACGTTAAAACTTATTGTGTCAACTCTCTATTTTCATTGGTTGTGTGTGCGCTCGGCCATCTCGAGAGCTAAGGCGGTTCAGTTTATTCTGGTTCGACCGGGACGTCGAGTTAATCCGCAACATACATCATTACTATTATACGATAAGAGGATATATCATGGAGACTTGAAAGTAATTTTATAAAAAAATTATAAGACAACTATGTTGTATGAATTTAGATGTTGGGTAAAGGGTAGTGAAGAAGTCTGCACCCAACTTGAGTATGATAGAAACGAGATTGTTAAGATGGATATTGAAAAAAAGGTATTTAGAGAAGTTATTAAATGAGAGTTTTAAAGAATAAAGTACTTTGGAGGACTATAATGAATAAAATAGTGAAGTAAATTATAAATTGACCCAAAAAAGTAACGTGAACATAACATTAAAGAAGGTATAGCTTTTTGTTGAAAGGAAAACAAGTTAACTATTATTTATCCACATATGAACTATTTAAAGTATTACCATAGGACACATAGAGGAGAATAGACAATGTAGGACTAAAACATGAAGATGACACAGATAGCTTAACACCCCCTGTCAAGTTGGGCATGTGATGTTAGTCATGCCCAACTTGCCAACAAGCTCTTTAAAAACACTTGCACATAATCTCTTTTGTGAGGATGTCTGCCAATTGTTTTTCAGATGGAACAAACGAAGTAACTGTTGATCTCAATGTGTTTTGTTCGGTCGTGCTGCAATTGATTGTGACCAATGCTGATGGCAGCATTGTTATCACGGTTTAGTATGATAGGCTCATTTCTTTTAAGACCAGGATTTTTTAGGATTGTTAGGATTCATAGCCCTTCACAGATCCCATGAGTCGTAGCCCTGAACTCTGTCTCAACACTAGATCTAGCGACCATATGTTGTTTTTTACTCCTCCAGGTAACTAAATTTTCACCTATCATAGTGCAATATCCTGACGTGGACCGTCGATCAGAAGGCGATCCATCCCAGTCTGCATCAGTGTAAATCTCAATAGTAAACTCATTATTTGGTGAAAAAAGGATGCCCCTCCTAGGTGAGGACTTGAGGTAGAGTGCATATATTAGCTAAGCACTCCCACAATATATGAGATATCTAAATGAATATGCGACAAGCAGATTAGTTTTCCTACAAGCCTTTGAAATTTGGGGATGTCTTCAATCATTTCACCATCACCTCTTCCAAGTCTGTGGTTAGCTTCAATTGGGGTGTCAACCGGTCTACATCCACTCATCCATGAGGCTTCAAGGAGGTCAAATATACATTTCCTATGTGATATGAAAATCCCATATTTTGACCTCGCAACCTCAATACCTAAAAAATATTTGAGGTTTCCCAAAATTTTCACTTCAAATTCTTTCGTCAATCTCTGTTTCAGTGCCTGGATCTCATCCTGATCGTCTTCTATTATAATGATGTCATCCACATAAATCATCAGAGTCGTTAACTTCCCTTTATTGTTTTTGATGAAAAAGATATGATCCGCATTATTGTGGAAGTACCCGAAGTATTTCATGGTCTTGTGAAATCTTCCAAAGCAAGCTATAGGAGATTGTTTCAGGCCATATAAAGCCTTCTTTAGCTTGCACACCTTACCTTCAAATCCAATAAGATAAAAGCCAAAAGGTATAGCCATGTATACCTCTTCTTCCAGATCACCATGGATAAACACATCCATCACATCTAGTTGACTGAGATCCCATCCCTTATAGGCAACACAGGACAGGAGAACACTTGTATAATTCATCTTAGCGATCGAGGAGAAGGTTTTTTGGTAATCAATTCTTGACGTCTAATTGTACCCTATTGCAGCCAACCTTGCCTTGTATCTCTCCACGACACCCAGGGTATTCTTTTTAATAAAAAACTCCCACCTGCATCCCACAACTGTCTTCCCTTTAGGTAGTTGTATCAGGTCTCATGTGTGATTTTTGTCAAGGGCATGTATTTCTTCAAGCATAGCAGTCTTCCACCTATCATCAGAAAGGACCTCTTGCCGCGTTGTAAGGATGGAAGTAGCAGGCAAAGAAGTGACAAAATCTCTATGGGAAGTCGTTAGAAACGAATAAGAGACGAACTGAGATGAGGGGTGATGTGTAGAGGTACCTTCCCTTAGAGTAATGGACCTTGACGATGCTCTAGAATTCTGATAGGGACCGGTGTGTTTGTTCCCTTAAGACGACGAGAGTAAACTTGCAGGGGGTTTAAAACAGGAGCCGCAACAGTTGGCACAAGAGCAATAGAAGACAAAGGTGAATGAGAGTGATATAACGGAGGAATGAGTAACAGAGTGGTAGACAACAAATAAATATAAAAGGGCTCACTTCCAACATAGAAAAGTCCCCCCCTGAAGTGAGGACTCATAGTAGGCCTCAGATTCATGAAAGAAGACATCCATGGTTACAAAGACCTTCTTGTGAACTGGGTCAAAACATTTATGACCTTTTTGGATAGGAGAATAGCCAATGAAGACACACTTGTGCACACGTGCATCAAGTTTAGTCTTTTGATGAATATGGACAAAACAGACAACCAAATACACAAGGTTGCAGATTGGTAGGAGACATCCAAAGAGTATGAAGAGGAGTGTTATATTCGAGAACACGTGAGGGCATACGATTGCTAAGGTAGGCAACAGTGAGAACAACATCCCCCCAATAGTACTCGGGTGGTGCATTCGGCCACCCTATCTTGAGAAGGGAAGTAAACACAAGAGGTTTGATGGATAATGCCATGAGTAGAAAGATAGTGTTCAAATTGAGAGTCGATGAACTCGCGACCATTGTCAGTTCAAAGAATTTTAATAAAGGTTTCAAACTGCGTAGAAACTATCTTGTGAAACCGTTGGAATAAGGAAAAAACTTCACTTTTTGCTTTTATGAGGTATACCCAAGTTGTGCGAGAGAAAGAGTCAATGAAAGTTGCAAACTAAAACAATCATAAGTAAAAGCAATAGGGCAAGAACTCCAAACATCACTGTGTATGATATGAAATTTTGCAAAATTAGGAGATGAAACATGATTAAAAGAAGCACAATGATGTGTACCAAGTTCACAAACATCACAATGAAAATTATAAACTATTACAAACGATAAAGTAGGAAATAAACGTCTCATAGATAGGATAGAAGAGTGTCCAATCCGACAATGCCAGGACTCCAAAGTGGCCGCTTGATCAACATAAAGAGCCCGGGGAGAAGAGATAAGAGTGGAAGAAAGGCCAAAAGGTATAAGCCATGTATACCTCTTCTTCCAGATCACCATGAAGAAACACATCCTTCACATCCAATTGGCTGAGATCTCATCCATTATAGGCAACGCAGGACATGCGAACCCTTATATAATTCATCTTAGCGATCGGGGAGAAGGTTTCCTGGTAATCAATTCTTGACGTCTAATTGTACCCTATTGCAACCAACCTTGCCTTGTATCTCTCCATGACACCCAGGGTGTTCTATTTAATAGAAAACACGCACCTGCATCCCACAACTGTCTTCCCTTTAGGTAGTCGTGTCAGGTCTCATGTCTGATTTTTGTCAAGGGCATGTATTTCTTCAAGCATAGCAGTCTTCCACCTATCATCAGAAAGGACCTCTTGCCGTGATGTAAGGATGGAAGTAGCAGGCAAAGAAGTGACAAAAGCTCTATGGGAAGTCATTAGAGACGAATAAGAGACGAACTGAGATAAGGGGTGATGTGTATATGTACCTTCCCTTAGAGTAATGGACCTTGACGATGCTCTAGAATTTTGATAGGGACCGGTGTGTTTGTTCCCTTAAGATGACGAGAGTAAACTTGCAGGGATTTTAAAACAGGAGCCGCAACAATTTGCACAAAAGCAATAGGAGACAATGGTGAATGTGAGTAATATAACGGAGGAGTGGGTAACAGAGTGGTAGACATGAATCAATATAAAGGGGCTCACTTGCAACATTAAAAAGCCCCCCCCCCCCCCCCCCCATGAAGTGAGGACCCATAATAGGAATCAGATTCACGAAAGGTGACTCCATGGTTACAAAGACCTTCTTGTGAACTGGGTCAAAACATTTATGACATTTTTGGGTAGGAGAATAGCAAATGAAGACACACTTGTGCACACGAGCATCAAGTTTAGTCTTTTGATGAATATGGACAAAACAGACAATCGAATACACGAGATTGCAGATTGGTAGGAGACATCCGAAGAGTATGAAGAGGAGTGTTATATCCGAGAACACATGAGGGCATACGATTGATAAGGTAGGCAGCAGTGAGAACAACATCCCCCAATAGTACTTGGGATGGTGCATTCGGCCACCCCATTTTGAGAAGGGAAGTAAACACAAAAGGTTTGATGGATAATGTCATGAGTAGCAAGATAGTGTTCGAATTGAGAGTCGATGAACTCGCGACCATTGTCAGTTCAAAGAATTTTAATAGAGGTTTCAAACTGCGTAGAAACTATCTTGTGAAACCGTTGGAATAAGGAATAACTTCATTTTTTGCTTTTATGAGGCATACCCAAGTTATGAGAGAGAAAGAGTCAATGAAAGTTACAAACCAAAAACAACCATAAGTAAAAGCAATAGGGCAAGGCCCCCAAACATCCTGTGTATGATATGAAATTGTGCAAAATTAGGAGATGAAACATGATTAAAAGAAGCACAGTAATGTTTACCAAGTTCACAAGCATCACAATGAAAATTATAAATATTACAAACGATAAAGTAGGAAATAAACGTTTCATAGATAGGATAGAAGGGTGTCCAATTCGACAATGCCAGGACTCCAAAGTGGCCGCCTGATCAACATAAAGAGCCCGAGGAGAAGAGACAGGAGTGGAAGAATCAAGCACGTAAAGCCCATACACCAGACCACCAGACCACCAGAGCCAATCACCGTTCCCGTTTTCAGGTCCTAAAAAACACAAGACGAGGGGAATAAATTCACAAAAAAGTTCATGGAGTTGGTCAAATGACTAATAGAGAGAAGATTGCGAGTAAATTTGGGTATATGAAGAACAAAAAAAAAGAGTAAGAGAGGAGCGGGGGATGGAGCCTTTCCCAGCAATTGGAGAGAAGGAATCATTTGCAATGTTCACCTTGTCCTTACCAAACAAAGGAAGGCAAGACACAAAACCTGTGGCAGAGCCCGTCATATGATATGTTGCTGCAGAATCAATAATCCAGTGAGCAGAAGGGCGAGAAGACACATCATGAGCACCTGAGGTTCCCTAATGAGCATACGAAGACACAGAAGGCTTCAGAGACTGTCCCTGCATCAGACGGAGGAAAGCAAGGATCTCATCGGCAGGCAGAGCCAAAGAAGGAGCAGATTAAAACCACGACCTCCACGTTGTGTAGAACCCCCACGGGGTGTGAGAAATCCATGAAGACGAAAACAAGTTTCCCGGGTATGACGGGACTTCCCACAATAGTTGCAGAGCAAATGATCTTTGTCAGTGAACTTGGGCTTGGAATCACGAGAAGCCCGACTTCCAAACTGAACTGCCAGAGCATAACCTTTCGGAGCAAAGTCAGGTGTCCATGTTTGACGCCTATCAAATTCTTGCTGAACGAGATTGAAAACCATCGGAGCTAGCTTGCCGTAAGGCGGGGCCCACACTTGTATATTCGTGAAGCAAGACTTGATCGGATCGGCAATCCGACCTCGCGGATGCGTCCGACTCGTCGTTCCCAGATTTTTTTTCATATATTACATTGTTTTATTGCATATTTTATTTCTTGTAATCGTGTCGTCGTATTTACGACCAATCATAGCTGTCGATTGCAGGGTGCCCTAATTTTATTTTCTTATAAATAGAGTGAAAGGGGGTTGCCTTTAGGTCATTGCAGAGTTTGGAGATTTCAAATCTTGGATTCTAGCGATCCCTATACTGTGCCGACTCCGTGGTGCCCTAATGACGACTCCTAGTCATGTTTCCTCCTCCCAAAGGTAACCCATATCGATTATTCTCTTCTTCCCCCTTCCCAAGCCATCATCAACCCCTCTACCATCCCTTGCCACCGCCTGGAACCCTTCCCAATCCAATTGCTGCTGCCAGTGGTGGAACTTGAAATTTTACGTAGCCCGGGCACTATAAATTTAACCATAGAATTCATCGAAATAACAACGCAAAGAACACCTAATTAACATATATATTGAAATAAAAAAAATTGATAGAATCATGAAATATGCATAATGGATATAATCAAAATAGCATAATAGTAAGGATGTTCTTTTGATGGAGATCTTCACCTCTACACATCAAAACCCCATTCCTCTGCCATTCTCCACCAAAAGAACATCTCCTTGATTCCATCATTTGCAAAATGACTGATTTTATTTAGCTGGCGACCGGAGAGGGAAGGGAAATAGTAATGAATGTTGAAGAGCTTACAATGTTAATAGTTAGGTCTCCTTGATAAAATGAGCGAAGAGGATAGATGACTGAAGTCTGAACAGAAGAAGGCAAGCAATCAAATTGAAGCCCGGGCAAGTGCTCTGTCGTCGTTGAGGATAGCTGGTCCACTAGAGAAGGCTTCTTTACAAAATCGTTGTTCCGCCTGTGGATAAGCTGAGAAGGAGGCCACTATGTGAGGGTTTGTTCGGAAGTGATGGCGAGGACGACGAGTAGACGAGGAAGGAAAGTGGCTGGTCGATTGGGAAAGCAACACGCGATTATATGTCTTGGTCGGGGGCGGACAGAGGACTCCTGTTTTTTTATCGCGATTTCAAGCCCGGGCATGTGCTCGGGCGTGTCTCTTATTGGGTCCGCCAATGGCTGCCGCCTAAAACCTTTCCCAGTCCAGCTTACGCCGCCTAAAACCTTTCCCAGTCCAACTAAAGCCGCCAACTTGCCGGATCCAGCCTTGCCACCACCCAGAATACTGTTGCCGCCTGCTTGGGATTCAGTCCAGCCGCCTCCCCCTACCAGCCCACCTGAATCCCTTTGCCACCGCCCAATACAACCCAAAAAGCCAGCTGACGCCCTTGCCACACTTCCCCAGTTTCTGCCGCCCAAATTCAGCCCACCCCGTCAATTTTCCCCCACCAAAACCCGCCTAAATCTGCCATCCAGTCCTCCCCATCCAGAATTTGTCCCCTCCACCCAGATCTGACCATAACCAACCCCACCTTCCAAAACAGTCACGTCCATTCAGATATACTCCTGTAACGTCAAGCACTGCCTCCGAACCGTCGCCCTAGCTTGGTCTACCCACCTACGACAACCCCATGCTTGTGAGTTTTATTTTTTGTATGAACTCTTGTAATTTCTGCAACTAAAAATATTGTTGTGGTTTTCAATTGTCTAGATTTTCCAATATTGTAGTGGTTTGCGCTTGTTATACTTGTGATTTGCAGGAAGGAACTAACCGCCGCGCGCTTTACTTTGGCCATCCTTGCGGAGGAACGCCACCCAGAACACTGCTGCCGCCTGCTTGGGATTCAGTCCAGCCGCCGCCCCTAGGCCCCTACTAGCCCCCCTGAATCCCTTTGTCACCGCCCAATACAACCCAAAAAGCCAGCCAACGCCCTTGCCCCACTTCCCCCAGCTGTTGTCGCCCAAATCCAACCCACCCCATCAGTTTTCCCCCATCAAAACCCGCCCAAATCTTCCTTCCAGTCCCTCCCCATCCAAAATCTGACGCCTCCACCCAGATATGCCCAAAACCAGTCCACCACCTTCCAAAACAGCCACTTCCATTCAGATCTACCCCCATAAAGCCTCTGAATCGTCTCCCTAGCCTGGTCTACCCACCTACGGCAGCCTCATGCTTGTGAGTTTTATTTGTTGTATGAACTCTTGAAATTTCTGCAACTAAAAATATTGTTGTGGTTTCCAATTATCTAGATATTCCAATATTGTAGTGGTTTGCGCTCGTTGTGCTTGTGATTTGCAGGAAGGAACTAACTGCCGCGCATTTTACTTTGGTCATCCTTGCGGAGGAACGCTGCCTAGAACACTGCTGCCGCCTGCTTGGGATTCAGTCCAGCCGCCGCCCCCTACCAGGCCCCCTTAATCCCTTTGCCACCGCCCAATACAACCCAGAAAGCCAACCGGCGCCCTCGCCCCACTTCCCCCAGCTGCTGCCGCCCAAATCCAGCCCACCCCGTCAGTTTTCCCCCACCAAAATCCGTCCAAATCTGCCATCAAGTCCCTCCCCATCTAGAATTTGTCCCCTCCACCCAGATCTGCCCAGAACCAGTCCCCCACCTTCCAAAACAGACACTTCCATTCAGATCTACCCCAGTAACGTCAAGCACTGCCTTCGAACCGTCGTCCTAGCCTGGTCTACCCACCTACGACAGCCCCATGCTTGTGAGTTTTATTTGTTGTATTAACTCTTGTAATTTCTGCAACTAAAAATATTGTCGTGACTTCCAATTGTCTAGATATTCCAATATTGTAGTAGTATGCGCTCGTTGTGCTTGTGATTTGCAGGAAGGAACTAACCGCCGCGCGCTTTACTTTGGCCATCCGTGCGGAGGAACGCCACCCAGAACATTGTTGCCGCCTGCTTGGGATTCAGTCCAGCCGCCGCCAGCCCCCCTGAATCCCTTTGCCACCGCCCAATACAACCCAGAAAGTCAGCCGACGCCCTTGCCCCACTTCCCCCAGCTGCTGCCGCCCAAATCCAGCCCACCCCGTCAGTTTTCCCCCACCAAAACCCACCCAAATCGGTCATCCAGTCCCTCCCCATCCAGAATCTGTCCCCTCCACCCAGATCTGCCCAAAACTAGTCCCCCACCTTCCAAAATGGCCATTTCCATTCAGATCTACCCCCGTAACGTCAAGCACTATCTCTGAACCGTCGCCCTAGCTTGGTCTACCCACCTACGGCAGCCCCATGTTTGTGAGTTTTATTTGTTGTATGAACTCTTATAATTTCTGCAACTAAAAATATTGTCGTGGTTTCCAATTGTCTAGATATTCCAATATTGTAGTGGTTTGCTCTCGTTGTGCTTATGATTTGCAGGCAGGAACTAACCGCCGCGCGCTTTACTTTGGCCATCCGTGCGGAGGAACGCTATTTACTTGCTTGCTTAAAGAAAATATTGTTTATTGCTTGATTGTTAATCTTGTGTGGGTTTAAATACTTATTACTAAAATTTTGTATATTGTCGCTATATTTTGTATAGTCACAATGCATATTAATATTGGGTCGTGTAGTAACACCCCAACAACCACTAGGATTGCATCTTAGGTCAACACCAGTTTCACCACAGACCCCCTACATCACTAAACACGAAACAACAAGGCTCTATTAAAATATATAAAATAAAAATTCTAACAAAATTTTCATGTTCTCTAAGCATTATTTACCATCCAGCTAGCCTTCCTATCTTTATATTTGGGTGAATCTTGCTTAGAAATGAGAACTTGAGCCACCAGCCAAAAGTCAGCTCAGTCTAAATTTAAAGCTAACAGCAAGCTGATCTCGGATTGGATCGGATCGTCTCGGCTCGTAATTAACAGTAACGTTAAAAGGTAAATAAGTATATATTAATATGTTATGTTGATTCTCTTAAATATTTTAATGCATTTCCTAAGTCTTATCCTAAATCCCCTCACGCCTCTCCCCGTGATTCCGTCTCCCGCAGTTGACATTCGACAATTTGCGTTTTCTCCTTTCGCCCTTTCTCTCTTCTTCATCGGCGTCTGTCGGCGAGGCCACTTCCTCCCCATCCCCGAGCAGGCAAGCAGTCGAGCAGAGCCAGAGGAGGCAAGGAGCTGAGCAAGTAATTGATTTTGATTCTGAGTTCCAACTTACATTTAGATATTTCATTTTGATCTTGATTTTGATTTTCTATTTTGATTTCCCGCATTAGGCGAGCTCCAATTTCTCCCTTCCCGAACTTGCCTTTCTAGATCGGTGATCGCCGATCGCCGGTCGGCTAGCACTAATCGGCCATCGAGCGGTCTACTTGGTGATTGCAATCGGAGTCAAAAAAATTGAGCAAAAAATCTTCCTTTGATCTGATGTCTGCCCCCTCTAATTGAAATTTCTGAATCAACCCCTACGTTTAACCGTTCTAATTATATCCAATACTCATCTTATCATGTCGTTTGTCTATTATACGACTTAACTTGTTCCCAAATTTATATTAAATCAATCTTTAGGGTTTTGGGGGTTTCTCGCCTTATCGTCCATGTTATATGCTATGATGTTGTAATTCTCCATTGACACTAGATTGTCGCTCAATGCCTCCTTTCTCGCTCTTGATTTTGTGTTGGCTCAAATATCTTTAAGCCCAACTTTACTAGGGTCAAAGTGAGATGACTCAGATCCATAACATCTCTAGATGAATGTGTAGAAGAACTAGAAAAATATATTAATGTATGATTGTGTAAGAGAAACTGTATGATTGATATTTATTATAAATAAGATTAAGATGTACGACAGTGTTAATGCATTAATTAGATGAATAAATAGAGTTAGCATTGAAGGAATAGGTAGGAGAAGAGGTAGACAGAATGTAATATGGATGATAGTTTTTAAGCATGGTTTGAATAGTGTATGTTTAACACTGTAGGCCACGCTCGACAATAATGAATGCAAGATGAGGACTCATAAAACCGGTCCAAGTAGTTGGCATATGATTATCGATGAGGATGGTGGCGGCGGTGATGATGAATATATTATTGAGACTTAGGCTCTGTTTGGGGTAACTTATTTTCACCGGACCTTAATTAAGGTCCGATTCATGTGGTCGTGACCGCTTGATTGGTGAAAAATAAGTCCCCCCAAACGGAGCCTTAGAAGTAAATTTTATAACACCCATATTAGGCTGATAATGATGTAGGGACATAAATGAGAATGTTACACAAAGAATGCCCAGAATAAACTTGGAAGGATATAATTTTGAAAAATAATACTAATGGAATATTTGGAGTGACATGAAATAGACACTTGGGTGATTCGGATACATATAATGAGGGGTACATAATACACCTTTTAAATGAGTAGATAGTAAGGTGTTGATCTAAAGATAACATGTATAAAAAAATGTTCGAACTGATTTGTAAAAAATAGTTATAATACCTTATGATTCTTAACTGGCCATAACTTTTTCTCGTTTATACATTATTATCTTCATAATGAAATAAACTGATCCATTTTATCTTCTAGTTTATCGAGTGTGGGACGACCATTTCTCCAACTGTTTTCGCACGGCGATGCCTGTCCTACCTAATGAATGATATGCCTCAAGAGGCACTAGGAGATGCCATGCAAGCTCAGGTCATATCACCGGAATGGCACATCGCTTATTATTTGCAGGCCGCTGCCCTCATTACGCTCGGCATGGACGGAGATGCCGAAGATTCATTGAAAGACGGTGCCACTCTGGAATCGAAGTGGACAAACCAAAGCTGAACTGTATAGTTTTAATGCTAAAGTTTGAATCCTAATTTGTTTGTTTTTGGTCAATCTGTATTCTATACCCCATTATTTCATCATATGGATGATTTGTTGTACTTGCAATGGAGTAATCCCTGCAGAATGAAGAAGGAAAGGTAGATCAATGGTTAATGCCTGTTTATTTTCTCTTTGAAAGATAAATGCTTGTTTTTTGCTCACTATCATTGAAGTTTAGTTTATGATGCAAAAGTAGTTTGGATACAGCTATGAATCTGAAGGTGCGATAATCTTCATCTGTTTGTAGATCCCAGTCAAAGGAATTAATTAGCCTTGTCTAGTCCTTTACTGGAAGAAATTAGCTTGTTGATAGAAAATTTACTCCCTCTTCTCTCAAAGATGCATATTTATACATCCCCCACTTATGCCACTCATGTCTCAATTGGTAATTGTTTGTTCCATATGTTAAATCATATTGTTTGTGTTCCATAGTTTTATTTTGCCGTTGGCGGGTGAATGAGCGCGTTTCATCTGTGTGAAAATTTGAATATTTTGCAAGATGAGAATAACTATTGTCGTTGAGAAAGGAACTCTTCTTCTCCTTGAATCACTATAGCAGATCATCATTCCTTAAGGCTTGTACGGATCGCTGTAGGCACAGCTATGATCAAAGTTTGGGCAATTGGAACCGGAAATCACATCCAGATCGATTGCGCGGTGCTTTTATTTATTTTCTGTATTTTCTTTATGCACGTCTAGCGACTATTGTGATCAGACAATCTAGACCATGGGATGCCCCAACCACTTCATTAAATATGTGCATAGAGATTCATTCGACCGCCCATCATGGGGCTGCGGCATCGCCAAACAACGTGCGGTCGTGACTGGGCGGTGCCCGCCAAACAGGGCTAAAGCCTCCTATGTCATTGGAGAGAATAATACTTGTACTCTGTTGAGGTTGAGCATATCTGACAATACATATGATCGTTTGAGGGCCAAGCTTATGCCCAGATTCAACTATATATGGAAAAGACGATATACATCCAAAAACATTCATCAATGCATCTTCACACGGACAATACATGTGCTCGATGATCTCCGCAGTGACAGTACTCCTGCAGTGACGGTGCCTCTGTCCAAACTCGGTTGCTCTCAGACACTCGGCCAAATGGTAGTGCTCGATCGGGCGGGCTTCGCCCTGCTCGCCGCTCGCACCCCACTGTTGCGACGAAAGTATGAGCGGCAACAAATATTTTTGCAACAGTGGGGTGCGAGCGGTGGACACTACTTTGTGTGGGAGGAGCCCGCCCGAGAGCATCGAGCACTACCATTTCACCAAGCGTCTAAAAGCAGCCGAGTTGGAGCAGAGGTACCGTCGCTGTCAGGGTACTGTCGCTGCAGAGAGCATCAAGCACGAGCGTTCATGGTTGAAGAAGATGAGAAGGATTTGTTGAGCTCATGTTTACTGTCATTTACGAACAATGGTATGAGATTAATGAGAAGCAGAGTTGATTGTCGCCAAAAAACTCCTATGTACTCATCGTCTTCCTGATTTTAGTTTCTTTCTCAGAGAGACAACAGATTACAAGCATGCCGATCTCTTGAATGTTGGGGCAGCAATCACGGCATCGAGCTGAACAAAGCATGCATGTGAACAAATTAAAGGATGTGAATAAAGAGATTGGACTGCAAATATTAATGAACTCCAAATAGCTGTGATGATACTGATTCCGAGGGCGAATATGTTGATAGCGAAGAATGCAATAACGAATCCTCTACTTGCTCTTCTCGCTCTTCCAGCTCACCACATTATCCGGACGGTTCGGCTAGCTCTGCAAGTTCTGCGCGCAGGAAAACGAAGGCCTAGGTTGATCGAAAGTGATGTAATTTTATATTTTAAGATTCGGCGGTCCTCTTTTTGTAAGCCGGGTGAATATACTTGAGATGTAACCCTTTTTTCTCTTATGAATGAAGCACCCCCGATAGAATGCTGCTGATCGGGCTCTCATAAGCCGACAAGACTAGCAGGTCACTCAAGTGGATGGCTAAGATGAGAGGTTTAAAATGAAGCACCCTGATAGAAACCCGCTCAGCGGGCTCTCACAAATCAACAGTGCAGTAGGCAAAAGTAAATTTTCACGTGGCTTACATTCATATACAGTATATTCACTTTTCCCTTCAATTTTAGAACTGCTTATAACATTCCCATTTTTTCCGGAGAAAGAAAAAATAATAAAAAAATTAAAATTTTCTTACAATCTGATTTTCAGAAACTGAGGCACAGCAACAAAGTTAAGCACAGAATAATTTATTTATCCAGTTTTTAAAATTTTTTGGAGAAAAAAGAAAGAGAACGAAAAAAAAAAGAGAAAATTGCATTCAACAACAAAATTGAGAAGCCTGGAATTAATTATATTGCTGACCGGTGGCAAGTAAAATCCACTGGGACCTCACTTTATTGCTGACCGGTGCCAAGTAACTGCCCGACTATGTTTGTCACCTGAAAAGGATAAATTAATTAGAAAGTCGGCCATGCCGTATATACCCCAAACTCCCCACATTTTATATGATCCTTACATTAATTATATTTTATCAAAAGTAATGAGTCATTATAATTTGCTCCACTCCCACTACTAAGGCTCCGTTTGGGAGGACTTATTTTCACCGGTCAAGCGGTTACAACCGCATGAAAATAAGTCCTCCCAAACGGCCATGCGGTCGTAACCGTTTGACCGGTGAAAATAAATCCTCTCAAACGGAGCCTAAATCATGTTGCTTGGCGATGCATTAACACTGCTCCAACTCTCAAATACAATTAGGCTCAGCTAGTGGTATTCATAGGGTCGAGCTCCGTGTTCGCTGTCGGTGGCAGCGTTATGAGAAAATGCGCCCGATGCTCTCCCAAATTGAGTATTCGCCACTGACTTTGGATTTATAGAACTTTATGAATCCCCGTGTTCATACCAAGGCTCCCTTCGGGTTAGCTGGTTGTTTAAGCAGCAGCAGAGCCATTCTGAAACCATAATAGAAAACACGGTGGGAACAGTTTACCTGCGTTTGTAGTTTGTGACAGCTTTTTGGCCAAAATTTTAATTTCAGAGGGGGCATTCACGACCGCTCAAGCTTCACAGCTCATGCATGGCTATGATGAAATTTTTGGCTTAAAAACTTCATATGTGACCGCACCTACCCAAATACCAACATCTTTTTTATCAAAACTGTGTTCACAACAGTAACCTTTTTCCCAAACAAGGCCTAAAAATCTATTTTGTTGCGAATATTTTAGCACAACTTCTTAACATCATGCTACTACTCTCATAACCTTTCTTTCTACTCCTAACCATTAATGTGACATTTTTCCTTCATTTCACATCACCAAAGATGTCATTTTTATTACAGTAGAGGCAGAGTTATGATTATGAATAGAACAATTGGGAGGTTAAATGGTATATATAAATATCAATATAGGGTTATTTACGGGGACCTCCCCTTGAAGTTTGCGTAATTATAGCTTGCACCCCTCTAATTTTTGAAATTACAAAAATCTCGCCTCAATGTTTACTTTTCATAACATTTATGCATAAAAGTACTCCCTTGAAGTAAATTTTCAGAGTGTTCTTTTTGTGCATGTGTGTTATGAAATATAAATATTGAGGGGAGCCAATTGTAATTTTGAAAGTTAGAGGAGTGCAAGCTGTAATTATGCAAACTTCGAGAGGAGATCCCGGTAAATAACCCTATATGTATATACTTATATATAGAAGACTTGCCTGCCAATATTTTGAAACACAGCGATCGATGCAACTGTTCTCACCCATGTTGAGCTCAGACTCCTTGTACCTAATAAAAGAAGGAAATGAGAAGATAAATCTATTAACTATGATTAAATGTTTATAATATTTGATGAGAGAAGTTCAGCATTTTTGAAGGATATAAATGTCATCAACAGCACGAATTTACATGAACAGCGCCGATAGAAATGCCAAATTTAACCTAAACTGATCAAAATTTCGCTAAATCAAAAGTGTGTGCTGGGACAGAACTGTGTTAAAAAAATGATCAACACAGCCTTGGGAAATTTTTATTTTGCAAATATCTACAAATGAGTTGTGTGATTGACTGATAAAGATGTAGCCTTTTAGGCACCATTTGGCGGGCGGTAGCAGTCGTGAACATGGTGGCACTTTTATGCTCAAAACTAGTTTTCTTTTCTTGGCAGCGGTCATAACCGTTGTGTCAAACATACATTCTATGATGGTGACGTTTTTATCTAAACTCACCGGAGCAAAAACACCCCGCCGAACATAGCCATAATTTAATGACACCAAATAATAAATTCCTAGATGACATTACGGCATTTCAATATGGCAATAGTTTATTTCACCTCAACAGTTCAACATACTATTTATATCACAGACATTACTCCATTTGGCACAACGTTTTTGCTCCGGTGGGTTCGAACAAAAACGCTGCCATTATAAAATATATGTTTGACATAACAATTTTTATGACCGCCACCAAGAAAAAAACTAATTTTGAACATAAAACTGGATGAAGTTCGGCTCCGTTCGTAAACGCATGGGTTAAACCATTATTCGTTAAGGATCACCTAACAAACATCATCCGTTTGAACATAAAAGTGGATGAAGTTAGGTGGGCGTTAACGGATGGCAATTTAACCCCCATGTTCATGACCGCCGCCACCGTACCAAACAGAGCCTTCCTTAGGTGAGGTTGGGTGGTCACGAACGACAATTCATAACGACCGCATTCACGACCGCCACCACCGTGCCAAACGGAGCCGTACATCATCACAATTTCCAAACTTATTAGTTTCCATTGTATCTTCCACTAGATTTTCAATTGAATATGACAGCTCCTTTGTTTTAGGAGTAGTAGAACTTCAAAGGCTTATTTCCTCTATTGAAAAACTCTTGTTTTAAAACATTGATCTTGGAAAGGCTTCTTTGTTCTATGTTATGCAAATGCATGATCTTGTAACGGCTCATGTCCTCTACGTTTGGAAATAACTAATCTCCGGACCATTTTTAAACCCCCATCGCAAAAAGACCCTGCAATTTCGGGTCCGTTTGACACGATGGTGACAGTCATGAATGCGGTGGTCATGAAGCGTTGTTCCTAAACTCCCGATCTCACCTAAGGAACTCCGTTCACTTGTATGTACAAATTAAATTTTTTTTCCTTGGTGTGAAACTGTGAATCCTAACCGTTGTGATGTCAAACACATATTTTATGACGGTAGCGTTTTTGCCCAAACTCACCGGGGTAAAAATGTCATGCCAAACGGACCCTTCATCCCTTCATGTTGTGAAGTTAATGGGAGGCTCAAGGAGGTGCATGAAAAAAAGCGCAAACAAAATCAGATTAAGATGACCCTATGAAGATCTGGAAATCATGCAAATTCCACATGGATAGAGCAAGTCGAATATCGAGTGTCCTCTACGTTCCGTGGTTCCACTTCTCATCCCACCCCTTCCCACCCACCCACCCACCCCCCCACCCCGAGCTTTTATAGCTTCGTTATGGGGCCCTCGGTCTGCTCCTGTCGCGGTTAACTCCTCTCTAACCGCTTGATCGGTCTTCCTCTCTACCCGCTCGACCTCCTCTTGTCGCAGACTGTCTCTATCCGCCGCGGACTGCTTCTATCCGTCGACCTCTTCTTGTCGTGGACTGCCTCTATCCGTCGCGGACTCCTTCTATCTGTCACGGTTTGCTTGTCTACCGCTCGACCGGTCTGCGTCTCTACCAGCCGGTCTGTTTCTGTGGTTACTACTCGCTGGTCTGCTTCTCTACCCGCTCTACCGGTCTGCTTCTCTACCCGCAGTCTGCTTCTTTACCCACCGGTCTGCTTCCGCGGTTCCCGCATGCGGACTGCTTCTATCTGTCGCGGACTGCGGTCTGCTTCTATCCGCTGCGGCCTCTTTTCTTCTAGCCGCAGACTGCTTGTTGGAACTCCTGCCGCACGGAATCTTTTTACTCTTACAGCTGCGGCTTCATCTAGCCGTTGTAGTCTCCTCTTGTCTAGTTGCGGCCTGCTCTTTGCGCGGTTTGCTCTACCCGCTGTGACCTCTTATTTTCTAGTCGCAGATGGCTTTTGCTGGTCTTCTATCCTAGGGGATCGGAGATGAAATAGCGGATCGGGGCTGAAACAGTCCAGATCTGGACTGATCTGGATTGGGTGGGCTGATTGGAGGTGGTCCCACAAAGGGGAGAGCTGGCAGCAAAGAGGGGAGGCCTAGGGCTGAGGGGCGGCTGTTGTGGAAGAGGCCCCAAGGGCGGCGGTCGCTAATGGAGGTAGGGGAGGGGTCGCTGACTGCTGGGAGGGGGTTTGGAGGCCGGCGGATAGGAGGCTTATTGGAGGATGGTCGGCTGAAGGAGGGGGCGGTTGGCGTGTGCTGCAGGTAGACCACAATGGAGGAAATTAGGGGCAGCAGGCGCTGGGTTTCAGCAGGGATATGGTGGGTGTGGCGGTTGTTTGGGGGGGTTGTGGGTGCTGAGAAAGGGGTGTGGGAGGGGAAAGAAGGGGCCTAGGTTTAGGGCAAACATGAGGAGGGAGATAAGCACATAGGAGTTGTCACTTAGGGTTCCATGGAGTCGACACCGTAGAGGGATCGCAGGATTCTGAGAATTCTTTATCCAAACTCTGCATTCCCTAAAACCATCCCACTACTTATCTATTTATAATAAAAGAAGAACTAGGGCATCCACCATCGACGACTATGATTGGCCGGAGGTGGGGCCACTCCCAAAAATACTAAAGTAATATATGATTTTGACTCGCAACATGGATCCAGGCACATCCCCGGAGTTGGATCGGAGATCCGATCAAGCCCGCCAGTGCGAATACACGAACGTAATTCCCACCTTACGGCGAACCCCTCCTGGTGCACGATCTAATGGATCCCCGTCAAAAATTGCCCTCAAAATCATCCATAAATTAACCTTTTTTTAATCAAGAAGTAAAATTTTATGCATAAAGTTTATGAGCCAAAAAAGAGGTTACATCAACCGGAATGTCTAAGACAGATGGAAAACATAACAATGATTTGGACATCGACAGCTCGATCATCCTCACCCTCGTGTCTAACTTTGAAAAACAACGCTTGGAATGGATCGTAATAATTTTTCCATCATAAATAATTGGAATGTCGGAACGGCCTGAACAAGGAGAGAACAACTTCATAGATTTATTTATAATCAGTAAATAATCATTTTATAATATGTTATGACAGATTTAATAAAATTTAAGTTACTCTTAGAATCCAAAGAATTTCTCTATTTGTCTTTTTTGGCTTGCTAAGGCTTTGGCCCTCTAAATAAAATTAAGTGGTCTACCCATCCCATCTCTCTCTTGACTTAGGGCCTATTTGGGTGAGTGGTAGTGATTGGAGATGGAGTGATTGAAGATGGAGAAAAAACAACATTCTTGAATGTAGATCCCTCCTACGGGTAGAATCAGACATAAAACAGCGCCTTGGAATATCAGTGGTTCCAAATGGAGGTTACACAACAACAACACTCTAGCCTTTATCCCACTATAATGGGGTCGGCTAAAATGGAGGTTACACAACAAAAACAACAACACTCAAGCTTTTATCCCACTATAGTGGGGTCGGCTAAAATGAAGGTTACACAAACAAGTAAAAAAAAAGTATTTATATTTTTTTCAAAAATACAGCAGAGAAAAAATTCACAAACAAATGGAGATCTTCAGAAGTTTCCTCTATCTATTTCATTTATAGCCAAAAATGTGAGTGGAACAATCACTCGTGCAAAGAAAGCTTGGAATTTAATTCTAAGTGTGAGAAAGCTTGGGATTTAATTCCAGGTGGGATTTAATTCCAGGTGGGATTTAATTCCAAGTGTGAGGAAGAAGTAATAACAAGAAGACGAATCAAGAAGTAAGAATGCAGAAAAACTTCTTGCCACTCCTAATTATCACAGTAATCTCTCTATAAATCCATAAACCCCTCCTAGGTCAAATCTTCAAGAACAGCCTACATTTTTAAACTTTGAATTACAACTGCATACTGATTGCTTCATTATCACGAGATTTTACTACAAAACTATTCCCTGCCACCATCTAGGATTGAGAGAAGTTTTATCATTAACCCCATTTCAAAAGGAAAAATTGAGGGAAGGGAGCACAGATCTAAAGCATTATTAGATTGAGAGATAAGAATAACGGCAGCCCGGTGCACAAAGTATCCCCACACAGCGAGGACCCAGGGAAGGGTACACGAGAGTGAAATGTAGGCGAACCTTACCCCGCACTTATGTTTGCCCCAATCCAGCTAAACCCTTATTTTTTCTTCGTTCAACAAGATCATAGTACAAGGATGAAAAACAACTCAACATAAAAATTTTCCATCATTGGGCACTGTATAGAAGAAATAATTTGTAATGTTGCTGTTTTAGATTTGTTCTGTAAATTTACAAAAATCTCATATTTATAAGGAAGATGTTGTACACTATCAGAAGAAAGCCAGATATCTCTTTCTAGAGAAGAAGAAAAACGGGTGTCAAAAGGAGACATCAAAAGAACAAGTATGAATGAAATACTTAAGTGAGAACCCTTCAAAAGATGAAACAATCTTTCAACCCTAAGCAAGTCAAACCAGTAACATTTGCACGGTGGGCAAGCCAGCGAAGGATGAAAAATATTCGATCGTCAATATTACTCAGTAATTAGAGTTTTCATGCAAAAAATTGCAGGTAAGTACACAAAATATGGAGGTTAAAGAAGGGTCAAGCAGCAGCTAAGAATCTCTCACTTCCTCAATGTCGACAGCAAGAACAAAAGGTCACAGGGGAGAAAAGTGGTTCAGGATGCTCTCCAAGGACCAAAGAGGCGCATCAAGAAAAGGTTAATGGAACCCACAGTAGATAAGCAAATAAATTACACCATTCTCACTCAGCTATAGTGTGGTCAGCCAAAGTATTTAATTATATATTTTAATATAATTCAAATAAGGACTCTCAATAAATAAAGCATAAAATTAGCTTTATATTCAAATCCAACTTAAAGAATTTATAATTAGATTTTTTGGGGTTATGAAGACAAATTAAGCTTCAAATGATAAAATACTACATGTATCTTGTAATATGAATGTTTGCGTTGTATAATAGAGAAAAATCCCACATAGCACATTTTAATTACACTGAAATTTGAGGGCATTGCGGTATAAATAGCACCAAAAACTAAATATAACACAATATTTTTCTATCGTGTGCTTAAAGGCATCAAGTCCAAAAGTATTCTTATTGAAACAACATTGGGCAGAAATTTCAACCAAGTATAGAGAATTCCCCTAGAAGAATCATTTAAAAATGGTATAGTATACAGTTCTATTCGGAATTTCAAAATTAAATATCATAACATATAACTTTGGGCTCTACAACCACACAAACGGGCAGCATGAGAAAGTTCAAAGTATGAATGAAACAATAAAAAACTGGGAAAAATTAGTGTGCGATATTCCTTAGTATCCTTAATTTTTTTAGTAATGCAAATGACTAATTGCAAAAGTAAAATTCCAATAACTCAGTCGCAGTCTAATTTGAAAACTCTAAAACAAACATACCTTTTCTCGACGCACTTATTGAAACATGTCTGACAGAGCCTGCATTAAACAGAAAGAAAGATCATTGTAGGTTCATCATTCCTCGAGTCCTAGGAAATAAAATGCAAAGAGCATGAATCAAGCATTTGAGTATAAAAAATGGTTAAAATAACCTTCATTTAGACTTCAACATTGCATATAGATCACTGTAAGAGGAAGAAATTTACATCCTATCAGTCATAGAGGGATGAGAACTTATAGGATCTTTATTAGAATCTTTATGGAACTTAGAGGATCTCTATCAGAATCTTAATGAGTTAGAATCTCATAAAAGTTAACTTCTATGGTCTTTATGGGAATTCCTATCATTTCTTATAATCATAAACTTAGTTACCTATATGTTCAGTTAACTGCCACTTCAGTAGAGATGAGATGAGCTGACAAATTAGTATATTATAAATGTCATTGTAGGTGCTCATTTACACTGTGCTGGCTTATTTAGGGAGGATTAAATTGTTTGGCCTAGTATTTTTTTAGATAAACCACGAAATAGACTGGATCATCTTCTAAAGTCATGAAATCTTAGAAAAATCACATTAAAGTATTGATAGAATCAACAAAATATCATTTTCTTCAGAAAAGTTGAACCTAGTGATCAGATGAAAGTTTCAAAGGCTCCATATTTTCTATTCAATCTATGTTGGATTATTCACACTATGGATACCAATGAGGAAGAAAGAGTAAAATGCAGACAAATGAACAACATTTGAAAAGGGTAAAGCGATGACATTAGCAGGCAGCTATAGGGCACTATATCTCACATTCTCCGAAGAATGAAATAATCATAGTATACATAATGAAATAAGACATTTTAAAGGAGTAACATAAAAGCCAGCTGGATAGTTAGTCTTTATTCAATAAAATTGTCTTTACTAGAGTAAAGTTCTAAGCTTTCCCAGTTCTACGCTCACTCGCATGCTAAACCCAAAAACAAAACTATGATTTAACTGGGACAATTGGCACAATGCACCCTGCAATTACAATCTTTGGCAGAATGCACCCTCTAATTATAGGATGGTTGGCAATATGCACACTGGTGTGCTAATATTAAGGGAATTTTGGTCAGGATTGTTTCTCACCCCTTTTTTACCTTGAATCGGGATAGGAAATTTAGGTTTTTACCCGACTGGATAGATATTGCACCGCTCCCTGTATCTGCGACTGCGCCGCTCCCTGTATCTGCGACTACGCCGCTTTCTTCCATCGTCGACACCTGCACTGGCGATCCCTTCCACGGAAACTTCTTCCAACCATATCTTCCAACACCTGCTTCAAGGTAAGACCTCCGACCGGCGATACCTTCTGACACCTATCTCTCTTCCATCGTCTACACCCGCGCCAGCGATCCCTTCCATCAAAAACAAAATCTTCTTTTGGCGACTTCTTCTGACACTTGCACATGATGAATATTCCTCATTTGTACAGTCCTTGAAACAGATGTGTGATTCAGAGAACTTCGGGCTTTTCTTTCTACTGAATAAATAAGTATTCCTCATATGTACACTCCGAAGTTCACATTATTGTTGCAGTTACGGTAACCAATAAGAAACATCGCGCTAAGCAATGGATGGGGAATTAATTTCTTAAAGAAAAACCACAACAATGGATGGGAATTAATTCCTTATAGATAAACCACATCATTTTCTAAGGCATTAATTTCTACGGTAATCAACTGCAGGTTTGGTTCTACGCTAAGCTACTAATTTGACAGAAATACTCCCGTTTTATAAGCCTGGGTGCAAAGTGCAAGACTAATGGTAATTGGTGGGTGCATTGTGCTAAGTTTAATAATTCGGGATGCATAATGCCAAAACCCCGCAATTCAAGGGTGAATTGTTCCAAAAACCCATTTAACTGCGTGCGGGCAGCCGAATGCAATGAAAACAAGGGAGAAAACAAAAAATTCATCAGATCCCACCAACATGTAATGAGGTCAGATTTAAGCATAATGAATTCATAAAATGACAAGAAAAAGTTTACAGGAAGCAGAGATTATCACTGATCATCTTACTTGTTAAAGAGCTCTACCCTGTACTCCATCTCTTTCTCCGCCATCCCAAAAATCTGCCAGGTAGATAAGAAATCAGCACTGCCCTCCGCAAAACAAGTTATTTTAACTCGAATATACCACAAGCAAGTGGAAATTCTCAAATCAGGACAACAATGATACTAATACAAGGAACGCGAAAACAAGATAATAAAATATACAGAGATGGGTTCAAGGCAGACACAATTCAAAACCATATATATAGAAGCAAATCAAAATCCAAAAAAAAAAAAACACAGCATTCTTCAAAACATAACTTTCATAATTTCAACACCGTAACACTTTCATAACAGATGACAGATAAAAAAAAGGCAGTAAGTAGTAATTTCTAGATTTGTTCTTCGAAAAAATAGTTAGTTTAAGAAACAGAAGCGAGGAGGAGAAGAAGCAAACCTGTTCCTTTTCCATAGTCGACGGAGATGGTTTCGCAGCCATGAGGAAGGGAGGGCAAAAGTTGAAGGACGGCGTGGCGGGGAACGGCTGCGCAACGATAACCTAGGGCGGCTTCTAAAGCAAATTTGCGAGACAGGAACAAAAATTTGATTTGCGATGTGGTCTTCTTGGCCCGTGGCCATATGCTATTCAGTAGGTGCGAATTAGTGGAGCCCAAGTTAAGCTCGACAAAGCCACGGGCTCGAGCGTAGCTGCGACTCTACGAGTTCTAGCCTACGAGCTGCGAGCTCTTGTTCATGAGCCATTCAAAATCGAAAATTTTTAGGTACCAATTCGCACCTAATTTTAGGTGTGATACGGTTGTATTTAGATCATTAGATCTTGATTTATGTTTATTTCAACGGCTTCGATACGATTGTATCTAAGCTGTTGTACATCCGGTTGTATTGCGATCAAATACGACTGTATTTAAGCCGTTGAAATCCAAATTCAACGGCAGCGATCGTATCTCACCTAAAAATAGGTGCGAGTGCGTATCTAAAACGGACTCTTCAAATAAATGGTTATTCATAAACGAGTGACCGCACTGGTCCCCATGCGCAATAGTGACCCGGTATGAAGACACTTTTGTCGCTCGCAGACCGCGCGCGCCCACGCAGGCACCGTGCGAGCCCATGCATGCGGATTCGCCCGCGCGCAACCGCGCGCAATCGCAAGCACCCTGTGCGCTCCCGCGCGCATCCCGCGCGGGGCGGCCCGCATGCATCCAGCGCGGGGAGGCCCGCGCGCATCCTGTGCGGCACTACTTGCGCGCACCCACGCGTGGCCTTGGCCCACGCGCCCAGGCGGCGTCCTTCGACCGCCGCCTCCTAGCTCGTGCGTACCCCGGGCTCAATGCCTCTGCGCTCACCGCACGCTCACAATGCTTTCGCAAAAACTACACACTCTGAATGCCTCTGCGCTCACCGCACGCTAACCGCAGCTTCAAGGAAAATTCTCCAGAACTCTTCTTCAGCGTTCAAATTCTCCCATGAAGATCAGACTCCATTGTTTCTCCACAAAACATCCATTGTAACGAGGGATCGTCTGGCAACTTGAAGGTTTCTAATATCGTAACACCAAGAAAAATAGTGCTATCCGCCCTCGTGTTGGATTTTCTTCTTTAAAAACTGTGATTTGGTCCCGGATGCGAGTCCGGTTCCAAAACTGCTCCCCCGCCGAAGCCAGAAGCTGTCTCGCTGAAGAGGACAAAGCAATCCCTAGGCGCCAGCGACAACCTGCTGGTGGCGGCCGCGCCGATGGTGACATCGGGGACCCATCTAATCGACGCTTATGTGGCTTGTGAGCTTGTCCGTTCACTGGTTGCAGGCGCTACATGGTTCCTGTTTTGATTGCACACAAGGTGTTTGTAGAATTGCCTCCACCAACTCTACTTCTCTTTCTTGTGGTCATGGTTGTACTGTGATAGCACAAATAAATTCTGATCACGGGATATCCGCCAAAACTCCGGTGAGATCATATTAATCTTAGGCTTCGTTTGGTTGGGCTGTTGCTGATGGAAAGCTGCTGATGAGAAGCTGCTGATAGAGAAAGTGCTGATTCTGGAAAACAGAGTTTTGTTAAAAAAACTGTTTGGATGAAATGGAGTTTTGAAAACAGAGTTTTGAATAAGTTGTTTGGATTCAAAACGGAGTTTTGAATTAAATTTTTTTTTTCCAAAAAAAAACAACAAGCTAAATAAACACATAACACAAGAAATCCAGGTACACCCGCAATCTCGAGCTATGCTCTCGATTCATACAACTGATCCGCTATACTATCACGTAGTGCGATCATCTCCTCTACTCCACCTGCAGTGTCAGAGCAGGTTTCTTGTCGCACTTGTGAGGCCACCCTATCATCATGACCCTCCTGCTCGCACTCATTGAAATCTATATCATTGCGGGAATGGTGTCGGCGAATGAAATTATGTAAAGCCATCGTGGCCATCACAATATCTGTCTGCTTCACAAAGCTATAGCTCGGCATGTCCCGCAGTATGACCCATTTTTTCTTCCAAACGCCGAACGATCGTTCTATCACGCTCCTTAGCGATGAGTGAGCATGATTGAACATCTCTCGACGTCCCTCTGCTCGACGACCACCGCATGCGAAGTCTGGCAAATGATACCTTGTATCTTGATATGGTTTCAAATACCCTCTCTGCAAAGGATATCCAGAATCGACCAAGTAATATTTTTCTGATAATGTGTTAAAAATTAATTAACCACTCAAATAAATTAAAGTAAGAAATAGATAAACATAATTGTTAACCTTACCTCGAGGCGGATGTGGAAAATTATATTGAGGGTAATTTAAGGCATAATTGAAAATCCGGCTATCGTGTGCAGATCCCTCCCAACCGGCCATGACGAAAGTGAAGCACATGTTGAAATCGCAAGCAGCCATGACATTTTGAGTTGGATTGCCCCGTCTCCCAATATAGGGTACCTGCTGTCCAACTGCTATGCACGTGTCAACATGTGTCCCATCTATAGCCCCAACGCAATCTTTAAAGAATGGCATATAACGTCTGTCGTACATAATTTCTGGTGGAGTGCTCCCGAAAGACCTATCTAATGGCTAGATAACTTCCTCCCCTAGCCGCAACAAGGCACGAATACCCTGAGAGAAAAATCGGCTAGCTGTCTCTGTTGAATGCTGAAAGCGCTCAATTGTTTTTCTCATCGATTCATTGTGCGACAATATGTATACGGTCAATGCTAGCACTTCTCTGGAGGCTGTCCTTCTTGTTCCCTGGAGCCCACACCTTTCCTCCAAATAATGCAGTAAATCGAGAAATATTTCTTGACTCATCATGAAAGAGTCATGAAATCTCACAGTAGATCCACGAAGTATCTCTCCAACCCATTTATCACCTGTCTGCTTCGAAGTCATGCGTGCGACTCGACTGTTTAATAGAGAGGTGTGTGCAGAGGCCAAACATGTTGCTGCTATTAGAGTGTGTTGTTGAACAATAACACATTTTCTTCTAGCTCCCTCGTACTGCTCGATGGAATTATCAGAGTCCTCGCTCGACATATTCTGGAATAAACAAGTAAAGATATCACAATAAAAGTCATACATATTCTGGAATAAACTAGTAAGCATATAAATCATCCACATATCAATGTTCATACTAGTGCGGTAAAAACATAAAAAAGTTGATAACATGTTAATGTTCATACAAGTGCGGTAAAAAACATAATAGCATACACTGACAAAAAACACACAGAAATAAAGAAGATGGACACAACTACACGCCACTAGTGTAGCGACTACGAAGCCACTGAACATTCAGACTTTCTGGCAGGCACATGAATGTCTCCCTATGATTTTTGTCCATCAGATAGGTGATGGCAAAGAAGTGGAATTCCATATCTGATTGCACTTCATGGTAAGTTGCTAACTTCTCAAGTGCTTGGGCAATGGTGAAGGAAGACTTGCTCTTTGGTGGCTCCTGTATGAATCGACACATGCTCCTAGAAGATTCTGTCATATCCTCTAACATTGATGTAATATCTTTCTTCTGTCCTTTCCTCTTCTTTTGGCCAACCTCGGATGTAGCTGTGTTCTCAGTTACAGGAGGAACACCATTGTCGCCAACCTCTTCTTGTCCACCGTCTGACAATTCTCTATCACCAGTAGACTCGGGGCCAACATTCCTCGAATGAGGGGTGCAAGCATGATGCCCAGTCGCAACAACAGAGCTGAACATCATGTTAAGTTTCTCCTCTAATTCTGGCTGTATTCCGGAATAACGAAACTTCTTTGCGGCAGGGACAACCTGAAATATTATTCAATTATTTAAAACAGGCATACAATAATTAATTGAGGGAAATAATTGAATTCAAACTTTAAATACCTTCAATCGCTCGTCCCACCACTCATCCGAGGCATCTATTGTTTTTCTTGATGTGTTCCAACCCAAGCCGGTCTCACCTCGTTTCAACTCCGTCCAAAGTTTCCACTCCTTCTTCAGATGATCCCATTTGTTTTTGAATTGTACTTTATCGTATTTCTTTCCAGACGACTCTTCAAATGCCTTCATTATATTGGACCACCTCTCTTTACTAAAATGTGTTGTAGGACGATTCTCACGTTCTATCTCTTTTATGCAGATATCACAAAAGAGGAGAACATCGGAATTGTCCCACATTGCGGCCACCCCACCGTCTTTTGTTTTGCCCATCTTTATAAGGCAACACATACAAAAGAGAACAATATTAAAAAATATTACACACACATATACTCACACACACATATACACACACACATATACTCACACATATATACACATACTCACACACACATATACACTCACACACACATATACTCACACACACACATACACACACACACACATACAAGACACACACATATATACACATATACACACATACACACATACACACACACACACATATACTCACACACACACATATACTCACACACACATATATACTCACACACACATATACTCACACACTTTCTCAAACACACAACATACAACACACATTCACATATATACACATACTCACACACACATATACACTCACACACACATATACTCACACACACACATACACACACACACACACACATACAAGACACACACATATATACACATATACACATACACACACACACATATACTCACACACACATATACTCACACACACACATATACTCACACACACATATATACTCACACACACATATACTCACACACTTTCTCAAACACACAACAGATACTCAAACAAACACACATACCCACATACTCACACACACATATACTCACACACTTTCTCACACACACACATACAACACACATACACACATACCCACACACACATATATACAAACTCAATAACAACACACATATGTACACATATACACTCACACACACATACTCACACACACACACATACACTCACACACACATATATACACACACACATATACACACACACACATATACACACACACACATATATACACATATACACACATATGTACACATACACACACACACATATACTCACACACACACATATACTCAAACAAACACATATATACACACACATATATACAAACACATACACAACACATACACAACACAATACACACATACAACAACCCACCAACACAACCCACACAACACAACCCACACAACACACCAACACATTCAAATTATAACACACACAACACACACATACACAACAAATTATAACACACACAACACACACATACACAACACACACCAACACAACACACACATAAACATAACACACACACACACACACACACACACACACACAAACAAATTATAACACACATTCAAATTATACCAACACACACATACAAATTATAACAACACATTCAAATTATAACACATTCAAATTATAACACACACATACACAACACACACCAACACAATACACACATACAACAACCCACCAACACAACCCACACAACACAACAACACAACACACCAACACAACACACAAATAAACATAACACACACACACACACAAACACAACCGGCCAACACATCACACACATACACAAAACACACATGTATCACAAAAGAGAAAAATACACAACAATAGGGTACCTGAAAACTGAAGAAGAAGATCATGTGTTGGGCTGTTTGCAAGTAGGTGTACCTGAAAAAAACAAAGCATCGGGTACTCAGCTTCGGACGGGAGATTGGGGCTGAAAAAACAATGCATCGGGAGCAATAGGGTTGCGGCTGGAGGAAGATGGATGGGGAGATGGAAGGTGATGGGGAGATCGAAGAAGGCCAAGGTGAATAAAAGAGGGATCGGGACATACCGATATGTCCGTTGCTTGCGAAGTCGGCGACGATATGCTCGCCGTTTGCGCAGATGGCGAGGGGAACGATGGCCGCTGCTTGCGAAGAAGAGGGCGACGGGGACGATGGGTTGTTCGCCGGCTTGCGTCGACGCCGATAGGGAACGATGCGGATTCGTTCCTTGCTTGCCAAGAAGACGGAATCGGGAGTGATAGGGTTGCGGCTGGACTGCGGCTGGACGCGAAATAAACCCGCGGTCGGCGGCTTATGTTATTAAGCGGAAATTTCAAAACAGAGTTTCCCAAAAAAGCCCAACCAAACGACGCTTATGCTCATAATAGCGGTGCGTTTCAACCGCACCGGAGGCAAAAAGCCCAACCAAACGGACCCTTAACTTTGGTCTCATCGGATTTCCGCCAAAAACTTGTGAATTATCCGCCAATGATAAGAAAGTTACCTCCTTCACTCTCGAGGAAGAAGAACTTGCCGTTGTAATCTTGCCATTGTAATGCACCGATTTTGCTTGTTTCAAATTTCTCATACGGCTTGCACATTATTCATATTGTGAAAGAGATCCTTACCATTTTTTTCAAGCTGACGGAGGCCTTTACCTTGTCACTGATTGATGGTCTATATTTCAATTTAGGCTCCATTTGGTGCTGACAATGGTTAAGACTGCTACCAAGAGAAGAAAATTAGTTTTGAACATAAAAGCGGATGAAGTTCCTTAGATGAGATTGGTCGTTTGCACCCGCAGCAAGGAGGAAACGCCCCCCCTCCCCCCCCCCCCCCCCCCCCCCCCCCCCCCCCCCCCCCCCCCCCCCACCCCCACCGCTCCGTTTCGACCCCCACCTCCCCCCCTCCGGTTTGAAAGCTCCGTTTGGACCCGCTTGCTCCTCCCGCCACCGCTAAACCAAATGAAGTCTTAATAATGAAGCTGACAAAGGAAAGATAACAAATTTGTCTTTAACCTTTGATTCATATTGAGACATTGCGACTTATAGTATTGCAATTGTCAATCTTCAATCAGTGAATAAGCGCAAACAGGGGGGGTCTTGCTCACAGGGGGGATCTTGCTCGCATTTGCGTTGAACTAAACTTGTTTGAGGAGTTGCATGAGAACGTTCATATAATTACTTTTTCCAAGAAAACTAGGAAACCAACTACCAGAGATTGCATTGTTATCTATAAAATGATGACTAGACTGCTTACATTGAAACATGCGAAAATGCGCCTGGCAAGGGCTCTTCAAGCTACTATCAATGCGATGTGTTTGAAGGGATCTGGATTGGCTTGATGATCATGTTTTCACTACTTGTGCTCTAATTGAGAACCATGCTAATCACAAGGATGGTTTAGAGTCTGTTTGGCACGGTGTTTTTGCGTTTGTGAGTTTAGAAAAAACACCACCGTCATAAAAAAAATATGTTTGACATGACAACGGTTATAACCGCCACCAAAAAGAACTTATTTTATGTGAAGAATGAAGACTCACAGCACAACCAGAAAAAAAAACTACTAAATGAAGGATTTTACAGTATAATAAAAGACAAGTAATTCAGCTCCTCTTTTCAGCACTTGCCTCATCCTATCAAAAGAGGAGGCAGAGAAAGACGGATTTAGGGAACATTTGGTGGGGCCTTTTTGCTCCGGTGAGTTTGAATAAAAACGGCATCGTCATAAAATGTAAGTGTATGTTTGACATGACAACAATTATGACCGTCATCAAGAAAAGAAACTAATTTTAAATATAAAAGTGAATGAAGTTCTTTAGGTGAGGTCAGGCGTTCGCAAACGACAGTTCCTAACCACCACGTTCGCGACCGCAACCGCTGTGCCAAACGGAACCTTAGAGAGACAAAGGAAAGGGGAGGGGAGGAGAGAAATTGTTTACTTTTCTTTTCAGAGCGACACCCTAAAACTCTAAACTCTAAAGATGATACCCACCGCCTTCTCTAATTCTATTAAATCCCTACTGAATGAAGCCTGCAATAAAAAACGATATGCTGCATTTTTAGTACTATAACATAGAAGAAGATCACAAATTTCTTCACCTTCAGAACAGCACCTGAAGGAGAAGAAGATACAATAACCTTCAAGAAAACAAGGTATCAGAAAATCTCTGGGGAATACATCACAATATAAATATTACAATCTGCACAAGCAAGCATAAACACTCCACGCTTCGACTCGTTCTACTTGATTTTGCCGAGTAGAAACAGGCATTTGAGATCTGGGGAGTCCGTCCCTTTGATTCTCTGCCATATCAGCAACCTGCTGTATGAAAAAGCAAACGATTGCATGAAACCCACTCCATTTAATCACAAGGAGGGAGGAAACCAAATCATCCTGGAATGTTGAAGTGAAAAAGCCAGGAGATGACGAATGCAAACACCATGCACGCGAGAAGGAAGTTGAGGAAGCGGTGCCCTTGCCAAAAGCTTCGTGTTTCGGTCTGCGGTGCTGGTGCAGCGGATATGTTGCTCGAGTCATTCCAGCTCTCCATGAAATCCGTCTCACTGGTTCCTGACACATTCTTCGCGATTGCACCGCAAATTTCGCAGGTCCTGCGACGAGATGAGACAGTGTGAGGTTAAAATGGAATGTAGCTCTCAGGGAGGTGCTTATGAAATCAAAGCCTCCAAGGATGTCATGGCATAAGATGGAAGCTCTAGAAGCCAGCGGCCACTAAGGGTTCAATTGAGGACATTTCTACAACGTATATTTCACCTATCTGATGCGATGCTAAATCAATATTCATGGGTGAGCACTGAAAACTCTAATCAAATTTACTGATTTTGTTCACTCACAAAATGAATGAAAATTAAAACATATTTTCCATCCACTAGCAATGGCATTAACTGCAAGAAGAAAATGGAACATAAACATCAAGGAAGAACAGCATGTGAACTGGTGCTCTTAACCCAGAGACACTGCTATTGGTAAACAGTGGTAAGTAAAAATAAAAAAGAAACGAAAAAACTATGCAAAACACGCAAATTGATGTGGTTCAGCAAGATTGTTACTCCTTGATGGGGTCCCCCCTGAAATTTCAAAGTCAAACCGTCAAAGCCGCTAGCCCCAGGAGTCCTTAGAGAAGAAGCCGAACTCAGCACGGCGGGGCTTCGCAGGCGCGCCCGGCCTGCGCGCGCGGCCAGCCCGCCGGCCTGCGGGCGCGGCCAGCCCGCCGGCCGCGCCCCCGCGCAGCCGCACTCCCCGCGGTCGCGCGGGCGGCGGTGACCCCCTGCCATCTCCAACCGCCTCCTCCACCGCCAGCCGCCGTCAGCCGTCGCCGCCCACGAGCACCTTGCCCGGGCCGCCCGAACAGCCCGGGGGGCACTCCCGTCAATTCGGCAAAAATGGTGATCCGGGTGATCGAAACAGAGCGACGTCATTCGCCAGCACAAATCATTCTCCGGCGTAATTACCATCATGACCCTCCAGAAAACTATAAATAGGTCCACAAACCTTCATTTGAGAACAAGCAACTCCATAAATTAGAGAGAGCTCTGAGATTTTCCGGCGAGATCGTGGACTTGGACCGATTCTCCGCTCAGAAATTCTCTCCGCTCTCCTCCTTACGCTAAGGCTTCAACACGCTCTATGTCACGTCAACCGCCTCCACGAGAGCGCTCCCATCAAGGCTCCACATCAACGAGAGCGCTCCCTCCAGAAGCTCCGTGGACTTAAGGAATTTTCCAGCAGGAACGCTTCCACTCAGGTTCCGTGAGCTCAGCAACATTCCAAGACCGGAGCGCTTCCATTGAAGCTCCGAGGACTTAACCATTTTTCCTCATTTTCTGCACCTGTAACGGAATAGCGTCCTGTCGCCCTCCGAGATCAAATCAAATTATCTAAAACTCCGAGAAGCTAGTTGATTTTGGCTCGACATAATTCCAGCCACGTGATTTTTCACCTTTCCGAGTTTTCTACGTAAAAACACATCTTGTCATTTATTGTGATTCATTTTGACTGTTTGTGCGCCCGATCCAATTCCGAGATAAGGCGGTCCGATTTCTCCGGACCAGGGAATGACCGGGCGACCCGCAATACTCCTATCTAGACTGAACAGAGAAATATTCCACTATAATAGAGAAAGGATGCATTATACTCTTCTCTTCAACAATCATTTGAATATTGGAAGAAGAATAATAAATGACCAAACAACAGACACTGAAGAATTTAATAGTTCAATTTCTTGATCACTGACAAGAAGAAAGTTGGCGCCACCTAACTTCCCTCTTACACCAAGGCTCTGTTTGGCTTCACGTTTTTAGCGCTGCCCACTGAAGATTTAGGAAAGCCACGCCAAACAATGTTTCTGATCCAACGGTAGCAAAATAGATTTTCATACATACCCCCCCCCCCCCCCCCACACACACACACACACGACCCAAAATCGGTTTTGGTTTTTCCTCTATCGCGACATCCCCCTCCCCGCGTGCCCAGTTAGGTTTTCCGCGACATTCCCCCCGACGGCCTCTCCTCTCTCGCCGAAGAAGCTCTGGGCCTTCTCCTCTCTCGGCGACGAAGCTCCGGGCCTTCTTCTCTCTCGGCGACGAAGCTCCGGGCCTTCTCCTCTCTCGCCGACGAAGCTCCGGGCCTTCTCCTCTCTCGCCGACGAAGCTCCGGGCCTTCTCCTCTCTCGCCGACGAAGCTCCGGGCCTTCTCCTCTCTCGCCGACGAAGCTCCGGGCCTTCTCCTCTCTCGCCGACGAAGCTCAAGTCGTTCTCCTCCCTCCTGCCTTCTCCTCTCTCGCCGACGAAGCTCTAGTCGTTCCCCTCCCTCCTCGACAGAGAATAGCAACGTCAAATTCTCCCCCTACATTTTTGTAGAATCTTAATGCTTTGTTCAGTTTTTTGTGGATCCACTATTTTTGACAGATTTGTGTAGATACTATTTGTGATGATCCATTTATGTTGATCCATTTTTGTATATTAATTTTTGAAAATCTATTTTGTAGAACTTTGGAGATCCATTGTAGATCGCATTTTGTAGATCCATTTGGAAGAATTTATGTTTTATTATACCATTAATGCAATATTATCATTTTAAAATGATTTTTATTAGCTTTATGAAAAAAATTCACAGTTTTTCCTTACACTGTTTCTTCCAAACAGTTAAAACAATTTTCTATTTCTGAACAACATTGAGAAATTTGCACTTCCAAACAGTTTCACAGATTTTCCACCATTCTGCAAAAAAACAGGTTTTCTCACAACTGCTTCCCACCACAGATTCTCTCATCACTGCAGCCGAGCCAAACAAAGAAAAAAAATCTTATTTCAGCATCATACTAGTCTACAAAACTACCAAATTTGCAATGTCATCGGTACAACCCATATTCACCGAGTACAATCAACATCTAGGTCAAAGATCAATATAGCGCGACGTCAGAAGGAGGAACGTGGGCCAGAGACGACCCCACAGAAATCTAGCGCAACTCGCCGGGAACTTGCAACCAGCTCGCCACAACCACCCCTATAGCTCGCCCTAGTCGGAACTCAACTCGCCAAGGATAGGCTCAAGCCTGCACATCGGGGGGGGGGGGGGGGGGGGGGGGGGGGGGGGGGGGGGGGGGGGGGGGGGGGGGGGGGGGGGGGGGGGGGGGGGGGGCGCTGACACTTGACCACTCTACTCTCAGTTGTCTATAAATATGGTCCACCGTCAAGGAGAAGAGCGGTGTCATCAACCCACAGGAGACCTCGTCTAGAACTCGCGAGCTCCCTAGTGTCTCGTAAGCTTGCCTCTCCTTTACCCTAGCACAACATTTGGTTTGGGAGGGGGAGTTCCTATACACTCCTGGATGTGAGACGGGACCTCCAAGCTATGTTTAATCTCAATCCATGTTTTCCCTTCTCCGTCATTGACCCCTACTTTGATGGGCCTGTAACCTCTTCCCATACCACAAGTCCGAACCCTGAAGCCGAGTTCTTAGCTTCAACATTATCAGCAGTCTTAGCTTCAACATTATCAGCACAGTCTTAGCTTCAACATTATCAGCACAGTTCATCTGAATTAAAAAAAACATCCTTTCATGGCAAACCAATTATGTGCGACACATGTCTTCAAGAAGCGTAATTGAGGCTTCAAAAAGCTTCAACGTCTATGTGATGTTTGTAAA
The DNA here is from genome assembly GCA_039513925.1 of Platanthera zijinensis. NCBI lineage: Eukaryota > Viridiplantae > Streptophyta > Magnoliopsida > Asparagales > Orchidaceae > Platanthera > Platanthera zijinensis. The sequence goes on from CM077088.1 coordinate 34,394,331, forward strand.
CTGAGGGATGAACAAGAATTACAAAAAATTTAAAAAATGACAAACAAAAAAACATTGGTAGTTGTTTGCCAAATTCTCAAGCAAGATGCGCATCTTGATGCATCGAGATGTGCATTGTAAGTATAGACAAGGGGAGAAATCATAGAAAAGAGATTGAATTTGATGCCTCATAACATGCAATACCAAATTGACGCAATGGAGTGGAGAACACGCGAAATCAAATGCCGAGTGAGTGGTTTAGAAAAGTCTTGTGCCCTGAACGGGCACTTGTCCATAACGAATGAAATGTGCTATTCATGCTGGATAGCAAAGAGGAAATCGGGAAGAGGCAGTCACAAAAGCGCAAGGAGTGCAAGCACGAAGAACATGGCGCGCAGTTGTTGAGAATAGGGATTAGGTTATTTCACAAGATCAAGGATTTGCGGAAGCAATTAGGATGCATGTGATGAGATGATGAATTGGAGTGGGGGTTTTCCATGCTTGGGTACTTTAGTAGTATCGGAAATACGAGGGAGGCCATTATGGTTCATGCTGAGAGAGAGTGGTTAGTTCAATGGAGAAATATTGCAAGCTAAGTGATGTAGGGGTAGGGTCGTGGTGCACGGGAACTACAACTTTACGTGTAGGTGCGGGGAATATGCTAATGCAACACCTAAATGCAATGCGACAGTCGGATGACGACAACAATTAATTTAAGCAATGAAGAGTAATAGCACCACGCAGTTAATCAAAATAAAGAAGCAAACAATTAATTTTAGCAATTCGGCAACGGCTTCCTCCGCTCGGAGGGCCAAGGCAAGCGGCGGCGAATACTTCCACAGACAATTATTAACATAAAGAAAACAACTACTACATAACCATAATCGCAGCACAATATAGATAAACAACCAAATGAAAATGCCGAGTCACAGAACACAATACCACAAATGCTGACAACGTAGAGGGATGAACCGAGACACTGAAGATTTGGAGGGCCGGATGTGTAGATCGGCGACCGGGGGTGGAACCGGTGGCGAGACGACGGTGAAGGTGGCTGCCCTCAGCGGAAAATGGTGATAACGGATGGTAAAACGGCGGATCCGGCCACGAATGAGTAGATCCGGGACGGGGATGGGTAGATCCGCTATTTAGGAGCGGATCCGGGCAAGAATGGAAGGTTTGTGCGGTGGAAATAACGGATCGGGTGGCTAGAATCCTAGATCTGGACTGATCTAGAATTTTAGGGTTGTTAGGATGGTGGATATACGGAGGGGAGTTGGCGGATTTGAGAGGAGGGGAAGGTGGAGGCAGGCGTGAACAGTGTTTCGGGTGAACAGTGTTCTGCCGCGAACACCACGCATGGACAGTATCCGTGGACAGTGCGCGTGGACAGTACCGTGAACAGTACTCAGAATTCCTGGACAGCGGTATTGGGGAGGGGTTTGGGTGATTTTTGGTGGCTGGAAGTGGGATTTGAAGGGTGAAAAACGAAGGTGGGGGTAGGGATTACCTTGGGGAGGAGTTTGGCGGCCTAGGAGTCGTCACCTAGGGTTCCACGGCGTCGGCACCGGGGAGGGATCGCTGGAATCCGGGAATGCTTCTTCTCAAAATCCAACAATGACTCAATTCAGCCCCTCTACATCCTATTTATAATAAAAGAGAAGCTAAGGCATCCCCATCAACGGCTATGATTGGCCGGTGGGTTCGCCCATAAAAATACATCAAAATAAACTGAAAAAATAAAGTAATATAGTATTTTGACTCGAGGCGACGCTCCGGACGCAATCGCGGAGCCCGATCGTCGATCCGGGCACGCCATATATGGAAAGTTGCCAAATCAGCCCCGAACGGGCCCAAAACGCGTCCTCGTCTCTGCTCCGCATCAATCTCTCCGGCTTGAAAGAATTCATCTCCCGATGAATAGGGATCAAAATTCTCTCGCTGCATGCCGGGTAAAACTTGAAGAAGTCCACCAGAGGTCGCCCAAGTGTAGTCGCTGGAAAGTGTCCTCGCCAATAAACTCCCCCTGACTGAAAAGATGTCATCTCCGGTGAATGGAGACGGACGTGCTGAAGTCGAAGTTCAGGGGCGAATCGATCAAGCTCCGCTGCAAGTACCCAAGAGTCACCAACGTCTGTAGTGGGAATGCACTGGTGGTGTCTAGTCTCCATGAAGCTCTCAACGCTCAACTCACGAGTGATGAAATCCCGGTGCAATCGGTGGTGTCTGTGGTGAAACCAAAGAAGACGAGTCCCCAGGTGGGTGGAGGTCAACAATGGGTGAGGACGTATGAGGGTGATATGGTAACGACAGTGGGGGGGGTGGTGGCTGGGCATCTCCGCTGCTCGGGTCCACATACCCATGAGGTTCATAGTATGGAGTCAGATCTTCAACATTAAACACAGGGTGAATTCCCATACTGGCCGGGATGTCAAGTCGGTAGGCGTTGGTCCCAATACGGCTAATAATGGAGTACGGACTCATTCGCTTCGCACTTAACTTCTTGGCAGGCCCCGAAGGGAGCCTCTCGGGGCGGACTCGCACCATTACCTTCTCGCCTACATTAAATATTTGTTCTCGCCTTCGCTTATTTGCATGGGCTTTGTAATTTTCATTGCTTGTTATTATTCGTCGGCGAACCGACTCATGTAATGCATGCAAATGATAAACAAGTGACCCAACTGACTCATGCAAATGAAGCGAACGATGCACATAGAGCACAACATACTCGACACACTTCATAAGGGAAGAACTTGCAATGACTTGGATATTGCTAACATGGGGTGGCAATGACTCATGCAACTCATGCAAATGTCGTGCAAAAGACTCAGCAGACTCATGCAGGTAATGCAAATGATGCAAAGACAACACGACAGACACGGTACACTCCTTATAGGAAAATCTAATAATGTCTGAGATGTCCCTCAAATGTGGTGGTCTATCAAGAGATTCTTTCGGTGGAGTGTAGACAAACTCATCCCGTGTGTGACGAGTGCTCAGATGACCGCGAGAGACAACTATACTCAAATACGGTCTTGTAAAGAGCCAAATGTCTCTCGGGAAACGTAGCGCATCAGGGGGGTCCCCAGGAGGTGTGTAAGAAAAGTCATCACGAAAAAGACGACCACCTGAGTGAAAATCGTGTGCACCGACTAGAAGTCGTGACTCTAAAATATGGTGAGCGTCCCAGACAAGAAAGAACTCATCGGGTGGCTCAGCGGGTGGCGTGTCCCAAAACTCATCCAGAGTGTGAGGTGTCATAAGGTAGGTCCTCACAATATAAGTATGCTCAAGAGGACTCAAGGTAGGCCCTACATATGTCATGCTCCACTCAAGGTCCCTTCTCTGGGGCAAGGCCAGAGATGATAATGAAAGAGGCGTCATACCTGAGTGGCTCACCCGAGTCTCAACCTCACCAAGATGTGGCGGATCATCAGGAGGCTCAACATGGGGCTCATCATAGGGTTCGTCACTAAGGTCAAGGTCCTCCCGATGAGTACCATAGAAAGGGGTAGTGCCCCTGTGCATGGGTGACATAGCCACTACGAGATCAACACCAAGCTCTGAGCTATCGGTCGTACCGTGGCTCAGGGTAATGCCAAGGGAAAAGTGACCTAGACCTACGCTCAAGACTGGGTCTGGGGGTGCGGTGTCAAGACATGAGTTTATGGTATGAGTGTCAATCAACCTCGGACATGCCAAAAGTGGAGGTGTAGGTGAGAGGCACAACACTACCGACTCAATAGGTCGCTCGGGCTCATCCTCCATCGGAGTCACAAGAGACGGGTCAGAAATAAGAGATAGATCACTCACGGAGCTAAGCGTCTCGTTGGGGTGAGAGCAATCCGTATCAGGTATCACTTCCGTCGTGGGTAACAGGACAGTGGTAGGCATCGTGGTGACCTCAGTATGAGAAGGACTCGTACTGCGGAGGTCAAGGTGAGGGTCCAACCGACCAGCTCTGGCGGATCTCAAAGACTGTTCGTAATGAAAGGCAAGCTGGTACGTCTGATCGAGGGACTTCGAGCTATGATAAACCACCTTAGTACGAATGTCAGATCGAAGCCCAGATCGAAATCTGCAAGTGGTCATGGCTGAGTCCTCTCGGATATCGCTCTTCGCAACTAACTCATCAAAGCAATCTTTGTACTCAGCGACAGACATGGATTCTTGCTGAAGGGAAAATAATTGGTTGAGCAAGCGACTCCGATATGATGAAGGTAGGTACCTCTGACACAATGTACGTTTCATGTCCACCCAACTAGTGATGCGACGAAGATGGTCTCGCTCGCGGGTCCTCTCAACGCTAGCTCAATATGCCCTCGCCTGATCTAAAGTCTAAGTTTCGCAAACTAACGCGGCGCTCACCGAATAACTCAAAATAATCAAGATAATACTCAATATCCACGAGCCAATAACTGAAAGACTCGGGACTCGATGAGCCATCAAAGGAAGGGGAAACTGTACGAAACTGTCTCTCAAGATCTCTCTCAAAGTTACGATCCTCATAATAGTCGTCCCTAAGGTAATCGGGTCGAGTCGAAGGATCAACACGATCCACTCGCGTGCAAGGACATAAACGACGACAATCATCGTCTCTGGCATAGTAAGGTTGTGTCGGTGGGTCGACACGATCTCGGGAAGTGGTGTGCCGCAGCCGATAATAATCAACATGATAACGTGAGGATTTCTCTGAAGTCGCTCTTTGAGATTGGAAATAGGCGGACTCAGAATCTCCCAAGAGAGGAGAGGAACGACGCCAATAATTAGTCATGGATGAACCTAAAGACTCTATATGACCTACCACTACAAAGCATGCAAATGACCTAACTTTGACCTTTGATACCAATTTGATGTAGGGGTAAGGTCGTGGTGCACGGGAACTATAACTCTACGTGTAGGTGCGGGAAATATGCTAATGCAACACCTAAATGCAATGCGACAGCCGGATGACGACAACAATTAATTTAAGCAATGAAGAGTAATAGCACCACGCAGGGGAATTGGCGGATTTGGGAGGAGGGGAAGGTGGAGGCAGGCGTGAACAGTGTTTCGGGTGAACAGGGTTCGGGTGAACAGGGTTCTGTCGTGAACAGTGCGCATGAACAGTATCCGTGAGCAGCGCGCGCGGGCAGTTCCGTGCACAGTACTCGGAATTCCTGGACAGCGGTATTGGGGAGGGGTTTGGGTGATTTTCGGTGGCTGGAAGTGGGATTTGAATGGTGGAAAACGAAGGTGGGGGTAGGGATTACCTTGGGGAGGAGTTTGCCGGCCTAGGAGTCGTCACCTAGGGTTCCACAGCGTCGGCACCGGGGAGGGATCGCTGGAATCCGGGAATGCTTCTTCTCCAAATCCAACAATGACTGAATTCAGCCCCTCTACATCCTATTTATAATAAAAGAGAAGCTAAGGCATCCCCATCAACAGCTATGATTGGCCGGTGGGTTCGCCCATAAAAATACATCAAAATAAACTGAAAAAAATAAAGTAATATAGTATTTTGACTCGCAACGACGCTCCGGACGCAATCGCGGAGCCCGATCGTCGATCCGGGCACGTCATATATGGAAAGTTGTCAAATCAGCCACAAACGGGCCCAAAATGCGTTCTCGTCTCTGCTCCGCATCACTAAGGCTAGTGACGAAATTTTTACAGTGATGGTAACTTTGCCAACTCTGAGCCTCTGAGGTTGTAGATTGAAAAAAACTACACCATTCCCTATGCTTTTCAGTAGGCATTGGACTTGCTAAGGAACAGGGCAAAATGGACTAGCTCGAGTCACCTAGCAGCTCAAATGTTATCAAGAGCAAATCATCCGTCTTTAAAAAAAACCCATCAATCTAATAAAAAGAGGTTTGAATTCATTATCGAAGACTTAGGCATCAGTCATTTCATGGACTTGAAATTTTGCTTCTTTCATTACTTGAAGAACCACTGTAAAAAGTTTTCCATGCGTTGTGTTTGATTTAGAAAAACACAATTGTGGATCTTTTCAGTTAACAATAAAAGTTATTGCGTTCATTTTTATTTAATTCACAATGATATTGATACTTAGAGTAATAATATTCTTAATATCTCTAGAACAAGGTGGTTTGTGTCATTAATATCTCTAGAGTAAGAATATTCTTAATATTCTTAATTGAATTTAGTGATAGGATTTCTTTTATAAAAAGATGGTGGTGTGGATAGCCCACTCCTCATGTCCCCACTATCTTAGTGGGGAAATGGGTTTGACCGGCACACAATCCGCGCATGTGATCGTGTGTGATCCGCGCGCGGGGATCCCACTACAAGTAACCAAACGGCCTCCCTCTCTCTCCTCCAGACCGGTCGGCCGACCCGGTGCCATCCCGGCCTCCGACCGTGCCTTGCGGCCGCATGGCGCGGCCACCCCGTCGGACGCCTCGACCGGCTGGGGCACCACCTTCCCACGGCTTCCATCCCGGCCGTGGGAAGGCGCGGATGGCGGCCGGCCGCGCCCGGCCCTCCGGTCAGGCACGCTTGGCCAGCCGCACCTTGCGGCCGGCCGGTGCCGGGTCCTTGGTCGGCCGGACACGCAACCGGCGGCCACCCCGCCGGCTCCGGCCGGCCCCTTACCTCGGTTGCCTAGCATTGCGTCGGCGGTTGGTGCCCGGCCGGCTCCATGCCGGCGGAGACCTGGGCGTCGCGAGAGTCGGACGCCTCCCTCACCATCTCTCCCGTTGGCCATAGTGCTGCCCCCTTCCTCTGCTGTCTGATCAACTCGCCGCGGTCAAGGCCGTCCGTTCCGGGGAAAAAACCACCCGCGTAATTTTCACCGTTAGTGGGGGGCGTCATGATCTTAATGACGTCTTGCATTTAGCAAAAATGATACACCCTAAACACTATGGTAAGATATTTATATGGGTGATTATGGTGTACGAGTAGCCGCATAACTACCGTAACCACCCCCTGGAGGCTATAAAATGAGCTACATGCCTCCTCATTTCTCACTTTTTTTCCTCCGTTCTTTCTTCTTCCTCAAGCCAGAGCTCTGCCGGAATTCTCCTACGAACCACAATCCCGCCATCAGAATCCTCTTGCGTGTCATCGCCGCTTCACTAGAGACTGAGAAAAGTCCGCAGCATCACCACGAAAAAGACGCTCTGCCCGTTGGAGGAAGGAAGCCTCGTTCTTGCTCAACCTCCAGAAAGGCCGCTTCCAACCTCATTTTGCGCGCTACGCGCCCGTCCACGCACCAAGATTGTGAAAGTTAAACCTCACGCGGAGCAGCCTGTTGCCCGCCGAGCGCCTAAGATTCTCTCTCATCTCTCAGGTGTAACGAGGAGCGGTCTGTCATCCTCGATTCTACAAACAAGTTGTAACCTGAGCCGATAGTGGAGTTTGACCGGCACAGATCCAGTCACGTGATTTTTCACCCGGTTGAAGGGTTTTTCCACGTAAAAATCGCATTGTGCACTTACTTCTTACTCTGAGACTGATTCCGCGCTTGACCGCTCCGGGTGAAGATGGTCACGTCCAGACCGATTTAGGAGCGCCGAGCTAGACCACACAACAAGTATAATAAAAAGAAAAAGCTAATTGGTCTTGGTCCTAAAATAAGATCATTAAATGAATCTAAGCCCTTCATTTTCAATGTTTTTTTTAATCCCCTTTTGAGTGACATCCGGATATTGTCATTGACACAGTATGCATGGGGGGACCCGTTAACGACCGCTAGTTTACTCGAACACAAATTTGATACGAGTTTAGTTAATTTTTCATGCCCTCTTCTGTTCACGCTAAATGAAAGAAAAATAATGGCAATTTACTTGATATCACCATCGCTCATCAACTCGACGAGCATGCTAAAAAATAAAATTAACTTGTGCTCGATCTAAAGTATCTCTTGTTCATGCAAGCCGACTAATGATTTCTTTTTTTAATTTGAAATATTATTAAATATAAGGAAACACAGCTCGTGAGTAGCTTGAGCTCAAGATCACTCTACAGGTCTCGAACTCAGGCCATAAAATATGAGCTCGTCGAGCTCAAAATTACTAGCGTGGACTGGAGCTCAAAACAACTAGCTTGAAATCAAGCCATGAATCCTATAATGCTTGGTTCAAGCATGAGTAGTTTGCACCCCTAATCCTTCATCCACGTTCACCATCAAAACAGAAGAAAATTAGATCCAAAAACTATCTAGTGTATGTTTGTAAAGTGTACTCAAGTGTGAAAGATCAAGACTCTTTTCTCATGTATCTTCCTTTGTCATTTAAACAAAATGAGATAACATTGATACCCTTTGTGCCTGTGTCGCATGAATTTATGAGCCTGTGGAAATATATTTGCAACATTCTCATGAAAAATACAAGGTCGTGGTTACACTTGATGATAAGACGGTGGGTCAAGTACTCAAGTGCACTCAACAAGAGGAGGCTTTGGTTGTTGACCTTGCGCAAGTCTAAGAATAAAGTCTAACTCCTGAAAATGAGGTAACCAATACTAATCCTTTTTCACAAAGTCTGCTAGAGCTTCAACTTCCTATAGCCATTTGGAAGGAATTATGGAGTACACCAAAGGACCATTATATTCTATAATTTTGTATTATGTCATTTGAAAAGTACTCACCGTCAAATAAAAATTTTCTTGTAAGCTAAAGTAGTTATCTCATCTCAACTACCTTAATTCGAGGTATTGTCTAGTGAAAATTGAAAGAACCTACGAATTAAGAAATGGAAAATTAAAAAAAATAATAAGTAAAGGTAATTGGTGAAGTTGCCTAAACACAAGAAACCCATGGATTTGGACATTTGCGAGTTACTTTGCAAGTAAAAAACAAGTAAAAACTTTACATCAATTTTTCAACAAACCAAATATCTAGTTAACCCAAGCAATCCAATGCAAATGCATTACTGGGAAGTAATGCTAGAGTCAAAAGTCAAATGTTTGGAGATTCAGGTACTTTTCACATTACCAGACAACTCTATTTTTTAAATTTCAAATGTTTTCTACATACATTTAGTCGATATGTTTCATAGATTGTTTTATTGCCAACCTCTAGTTATTGATATACAAATTTCAAATGTGTGCAAAATATTAATAAATAGGTGACTACTAGGTCGTTACCAAAGTTGCAGAACTCTCCGTTTGGTATTCTATTTTTGCTCAGATAGCATTTTTGATTCAACTCGTTGGAGAGTTTGGGTAATGATGGGGATCAACGACATGGACCCACGGTGGAGCACAAGTTTTGGGTCAGTTAGGACTTTGGAGCCGATTAGCCACCTTCCATAGTTGGCATTTACGGATCGACGATTCGACTCTGCAGATGAGTCCGGATTTTCGTTTGCCTATATTTTTATTAATTATGTTGTTATGTTTGGTTCTTATTTCATGTAATCGGACCTGCTACATCAACGACCAATCATAGTCGTAATCAAATGAGACTTGTTGCGGCCAACTCGAGGCTCTTGCAGATCGTTCTAGATTGCATCGTCCTAGCCCGGGAGCAGTCGAGCGCGCTAACAGTCAATGAAAAGAAGACGGCTGACAAGAGACTTTTTTTAAAGTGAAAAACCTCGAAAAGAGATGAAAAATCACATGGTCGGGTTGTGCTGACCAAACTTCACGTGGTCAGGTTGTGCTCAGAGGATGACAAGCCACTTGCGGAACTAAGTCTTTTGTTTGCCGTGGTGGGGAGCACTGTGCTCTAGATGCTTTGAAACTTCTGCTGGTACTCGGAAGCTGAAGGGGTGCACTATGCACGTCTCAACATCTGCAGCTTGTCTCCTGCAGCGCGCAAAGGAATCTGGGGCGATCGACTTGTCGTTGACTGGTGGGCTTCCTGCTAAGTTGAGGGCGCTGTGAGCGCTGAGTGCGCTACGCGTGGAATACTTGTTGTGGTGCATGTGGAACGTGCTTTTCTCATGGAGGAGTGCGTGCGGAGTAGAACGTGCATAGAGGCGCTCAAAGGAGGATGAAGGTCTTTGAAGAATCTTCAAGGCGCTCAAAGATCTTCGAAGGCGAAGGAGATCTCCAAGTGATGCCAGAAAGAGCTCTCACACGCGTAGGAGAGGAAGCAGGAGGAGAAGAGGATGGAATGAAGGAGGGTCATGGGGTCCTATTTATAGGATTCTTGGGTGATTATGGTGGTTATGATGGTTATACGATTATCTGCAGATCATAACCACCTTATGTGTTATTCGTAGACCAAAACCTTATATTTTATGTCGTGCATATTTTTAGAAGAATTATGATGTGCACGCTGTACAACCCCGTATTCGCGGAGTAGGGTCCCTTCGGCAGGCGCAGAGCCAGTTTTAAGCTTTTAAGCTTTTTGGATATTTTGGACTCTTGGTGGCCAATTTTGGCTCTAGCATGGAAATATACTAGTAGGGGGAGGAAAAATTAGCCTCCCCCCCTTGCCCCCTTCTTTGAGGGTCGGGTACGGCAAGTTGGCCGACACCCCCAGACGGGATGAAGGGCGAGGTGGGGGCAGCGGGGTCGACTGGAGACCATGGTCTCGTCCCCCCTGCCCTTAGCCCCAAGCAGGGGCGAGACCGCCGGCCAGGCGAGGTCTCGCCCGCGCGGCCTGCTCCGGGCGAGACCGCCGGCCAGGCGAGGTCTCGCCCGCGCGGCCTGCTCCGGGCGAGACCGCCGGCCAGGCGAGGTCTCGCCCGCGCGGCCTGCTCCGGGCGAGACCGCCGGCCAGGCGAGGTCTCGCCCGCGCGGCCTGCTCCGGGCGAGACCGCCGGCCAGGCGAGGTCTCGCCCGCGCGGTCTGCTCCGGGCGAGACCGCCGGTCAGGCGAGGTCTCGCCCGCGCGGCCTGCTCCGGGCAAGGTCTCGCCCGCGCGGCCTGCTCCGGGCAAGGTCTCGCCCGCGCGGCCTGCTCCGGGCGAGACCGCCGGCCAGGCGAGGTCCCGCCCGCGCGGCCAGCTCCGGGCGAGACCGCCGGCCAGGCGAGGTCTCGCCCGCGCAGCCTGTTCCGGGCGAGACCGTCGGGGGGGGGGGGGGGGGTGTGGTTTGGCGTGGTCTCGTCCTTGGACCATTTTACCCCCGAGGTGGTTTTTCCCTCTTTGCCCCCCGGTGTGGAGGTTTCCTATTGGCTGGAGGCATTTTGGCCCCAGGGGCGTTTTGGTCATTTTCCCCCTAAGGCTTGGAAAAACTATAAATAGACCCTTAGGGGTGCCTTGGAGAGGACTTGTCATTCTTTCCTTAGCCACAAATCTCTTTGGCTTCCTTCCTCCAAGGCACCTAGCTCAAGCATTGGCTAGGGAGGGGGAGACCTCAAAGGTCTTTCGGGTGTGAGGTGGGACCTCCACGCTAGAGCCAAGGGTCAGTTCATAGCTTCCTAAGTCTTCGGTCCGTGACGTTCTTCTGAGTGTAGTAGGTGTGAGGTCACCCCTTTCCCCAAGGGTCGAACTCCACGGAAGTCAACTTTGGCTTCGGTCATTTTTGGCTTCAACAGTTTTGGTGCGGTGAGCGTGGAGAGTGACCAGCACAGAAGATCTCAGGAGAGTGTCATGGCTGGAGATCAGGGAGGTAGTGATGACCTCGGTGGTTCCCCCAACCCAGGACCCTTTGTAGGAAGGGAGGAGTTCATGGCTTCCATCGAAGGCATCATGGGGATGCTTAGAAGCATTGCCCCTCGGGCTGATAGCTCAACCCCCACCCCCCAGGGACTAGCTCCCAGGGGTCTCGGCGAGCTAACCCAGAGTGGTCTTGGCGAACTGGCTCCCAGGGGGCAAGGCGAGATCACCCCAGCAGGGGGAGAAGTGAGTATGCCAGATAGGAGGCCTGGGAAGGAGAGGATGGTAGAAGGGGTTGAGCGAGACCTCTCAGGCCGGGAGCTGTTCCCCAGCCCGGCGAGAGCTAGCCCTCCAGGCGAGCAGGTCGTGCGAGTGGAGGTGGCGAGAGCTCCCATTAGGGGGTCACCCTTTAGTGAGTTGATCATCTCAGCTCCCGTTCCCGAAGGGTTCAGAGAGCCAGACATGGTTTACTATACCGGGAAGGATGACCCCGTCCAGCATCTGCAATGGTTCGAGGATGCCGTCTCCATCAGGCCGATGACGGATGCCTTCAAGTGTCGCCTCTTCGCGATCACATTGAAGGAGAAGGCAAGGGACTGGTTTCATCAACTCCCTCCAAGGACCATCTTCGGGTTCGAAGACTTGAGCCGGAGCTTTCAGCTTCGCTTCTCCACCTCCAAGAAGAAGAAGAAGGGTCCCGAGTCCCTCTTCCTGATAAAGCAAAGGGCCGAGGAGTCGCTGGCCCACTACGTTGACAGGTTCCAGGAAGAAGTCCTTGACATCCAAGAGGTGCCAGGGTATGCCCTCCAGATGGCGTTCACGGTAGGATTGCGCGAAGGGTTCTTCAAGATGAGCTTGACTCGGAAGGCCCCCCTTTCCTTCGAGGAGCTGATGGAAAGGGCGACAGAGGAGATAGCCATGGAGGCAGCCACCCCGGCCTTTGTAAAGAAGTTGGCAAAGTTGACAGAGGTGGAGTCGAAGGAGCAGGGTGGCTCAAGGCATCATGAAGGGAGAAGGAGAGAGGAGCATAGAGCTCAAGGGTTCCAGAGACAGGAGGGTCCGGAGCCAGGCTGGAGGCAGCAGGGAGGACCTGCCCATGGTCCAGGAAGGGCTCTCATTCAGGATGGAGGGAACCATCATGGGGGTCAAGGGAGGTTCAACTTCCAGAGGCAAGCCCCAAGACAACTCCTGCCCCCACCCCAGCAAGCGATGGTGATTGGCCGAAGGGATAGGAGGAATCGCAAGGGGAGAGGGGGAGGTAGGGTAGAGTTGCCGTACTGTGACTTCCACCAGGTGGAGGGGCACGCAACAGCTACCTGCCCTGAGTTCCTGGAAGTGAGAGGGGCGAGAGCTCCAGCCCAGCAGCAGCCGGAGCGGATTGAAGCTCTACCCCAAGGAGGGGGTGATGATGTGTGTGAGGACCGGGTCGATGTAGGACCCCGAGGTGGTATAGCTGTGATCCACGGGGGGGTGGGGATCGAAGCCGCTCGGAAGGCAAGTCTTCATGTGATGTATCGGCGGAGCGTTGCCTCGACATCCCAGACCCCTCCTCCGGAGGAAAGGGTCACCTTCTCATCAAAGGATATGCCAGAGCATGAGGATCCCTTCTGCGACGCCCTGGTCATCCAAGCAGCCGTCGAAGGCTTCACCGTCTCCCGGATTTTGATTGATAACGGAAGCTCGGTCAACGTCATTTTCAAGAAGGCGTTCGAGGGGATGAAGGTGGAGCCAAGGAGGATAGTGGCGTCGGATGGACCTCTGTTCGGATTCTCAGGGGAGAGAAAGGAGGTGGAATGTGGAGTCGGACTCCAGGTGAAGTTGGGAGGGACCTCAAGGAACTGCAGGTTCGTCATTGTTGACGCTCCAAGCAGCTACAATGCCATCTTCGGAAGGCCCCTCATCAGCGCCTTCCGGTGCGTGCCCTCATCCTTCCACCAATGTCTCAAGTTCAACTCAGATGGGATCCAGGTCAGGATCAAGGGAGACTCCAGGATGGCGAGGCAGTGCTACGTCACGGCAGTCAACACCATCTCTTGGTTGGCTAAGGCAGAGGAGATGGAGAAGATCATGGAGAGCCTGAGCAGGGTTGAGGTGGCCAGTGGGATGGAACCTGATGGCAACCACTAGGCCCAGTCCCCCTGAAGAAGTCTCGTCTCGGCAGAGTCATGTATCTTTTTTTTATGTTTAAGTTATTGTAAGGAGTCTAGCCCCCGACCAGTAGAGTCGAGGGGGTCATGTAACCCATCTTCTTTCCCCCGTTAGAGGATGTTGGAATTGAAAAAGCTTAGGTGACATGCCCAGCTCCCAACCCCCGAGAGGATCTCCTCATACCAGGCTCACACTAGCTGGTAGGGTCGAGAGTGTTTCGGGGGGTGGCTCATTTTTCCTTAGCTCCGAGATGATTCCGCTGCCAGGCTCTCGCTAGCTGGTGGGTTCAGGTTGATCTCTCGTGGGAGCCCCAAGTCCTTAGCTCCGAGATGATTCCGCTGCCAGGCTCTCACTAGCTGGTGGGTTCAGGTTGATCTCTCGTGGGAGCCAAGTCCTTTAGCTCCGAGATGATTCCGCTGTCAGGCTCTCACTAGCTGGTGGGTTCAGGTTGATCTCTCGTGGGAGCCAAGTCCTTTTGCTCCGAGATGATTCCGCTGTCAGGCTCTCACTAGCTGGTGGGTTCAGGTTGATCTCTCGTGGGAGCCAAGTCCTTTAGCTCCGAGATGATTCCGCTGTCAGGCTCTCACTAGATGGTGGGTTCAGGTTGATCTCTCGTGGGAGCCAAGTCCTTTAGCTCCGAGATGATTCCGCTGCCAGGCTCTCGCTAGCTGGTGGGTTCAGGTTGATCTCTCGTGGGAGCCCCAAGTCCTTAGCTCCGAGATGATTCCGCTGCCAGGCTCTCACTAGCTGGTGGGTTCAGGTTGATCTCTCGTGGGAGCCAAGTCCTTTAGCTCCGAGATGATTCCGCTGCCAGGCTCTCACTAGCTGGTGGGTTCAGGTTGATCTCTCGTGGGAGCCAAGTCCTTTAGCTCCGAGATGATTCCGCTGCCAGGCTCTCACTAGCTGGTGGGTTCAGGTTGATCTCTCGTGGGAGCCAAGTCCTTTAGCTCCGAGATGATTCCGCTGCCAGGCTCTCACTAGCTGGTGGGTTCAGGTTGATCTCTCGTGGGAGCCAAGTCCTTTTGCTCCGAGATGATTCCGCTGTCAGGCTCTCACTAGCTGGTGGGTTCAGGTTGATCTCTCGTGGGAGCCAAGTCCTTTTGCTCCGAGATGATTCCGCTGCCAGGCTCTCACTAGCTGGTGGGTTCAGGTTGATCTCTCGTGGGAGCCAAGTCCTTTTGCTCCGAGATGATTCCGCTGTCAGGCTCTCACTAGCTGGTGGGTTCAGGTTGATCTCTCGTGGGAGCCAAGTCCTTTAGCTCCGAGATGATTCCGCTGCCAGGCTCTCACTAGCTGGTGGGTTCAGGTTGATCTCTCGTGGGAGCCAAGTCCTTTAGCTCTGAGATGATTCCGCTGCCAGGCTCTCACTAGCTGGTGGGTTCAGGTTGATCTCTCGTGGGAGCCAAGTCCTTTAGCTCCGAGATGATTCCGCTGCCAGGCTCTCACTAGCTGGTGGGTTCAGGTTGATCTCTCGTGGGAGCCAAGTCCTTTAGCTCCGAGATGATTCCGCTGTCAGGCTCTCACTAGCTGGTGGGTTCAGGTTGATCTCTCGTGGGAGCCAAGTCCTTTTGCTCCGAGATGATTCCGCTGTCAGGCTCTCACTAGCTGGTGGATTCAGGTTGATCTCTCGTGGGAGCTAAGTCCTCTAGCTCCGCTGCCAGGTCAGATCCTTTTACCCTGAGGGGGTCTCGCCACCCAGGCTCTCATCAGCTGGCATGGCAGGTTGACCCCCCCAGGAGGTTAGATCCTTTTACCCTGAGGGGGTCTCGCCACCCAGGCTCTCATCAGCTGGCATGGCAGGTTGACCCCCCCAGGAGGTTAGATCCTTTTACCCTGAGGGGGTCTCGCCACCCAGGCTCTCATCAGCTGGCATGGCAGGTTGACCCCCCCAGGAGGTTAGATCCTTTTACCCTGAGGGGGTCTCGCCACCCAGGCTCTCATCAGCTGGCATGGCAGGTTGACCCCCCCAGGAGGTTAGATCCTTTTACCCTGAGGGGGTCTCGCCACCCAGGCTCTCATCAGCTGGCATGGCAGGTTGACCCCCCCAGGAGGTTAGATCCTTTTACCCTGAGGGGGTCTCGCCACCCAGGCTCTCATCAGCTGGCATGGCAGGTTGACCCCCCAGGAGGTTAGATCCTTTTACCCTGAGGGGGTCTCGTCACCCAGGCTCTCATCAGCTGGCATGGCAGGTTGGCCCCTCGGAAGAGGCCTCATAATCTTTCGAAACCGCGAGAGCGAGCTACACTCAGCGAATACGTTGGGTTGGACGTTTCTTTCCGAGCTTGTGCCAACCTCGAAAAGAGCGGGGATTGTGTACAACCCCGTATTCGCGGAGTAGGGTCCCTTCGGCAGGCGCAGAGCCAGTTTTAAGCTTTTTGGATATTTTGGACTCTTGGTGGCCAATTTTGGCTCTAGCATGGAAATATACTAGTAGGGGGAGGAAAAATTAGCCTCCCCCCCTTGCCCCCTTCTTTGAGGGTCGGGTACGGCAAGTTGGCTGACACCCCCAGACGGGATGAAGGGCGAGGTGGGGGGCAGCGGGGTCGACTGGAGACCATGGTCTTGTCCCCCCTGCCCCTTAGCCCCAAGCAGGGGCGAGACCGCCGGCCAGGCGAGGTCTCGCCCGCGCGGCCTGCTCCGGGCAAGACCGCCGGCCAGGCGAGGTCTCGCCCGCGCGGCCTGCTCCGGGCGAGACCGCCGGCCAGGCGAGGTCTCGCCCGCGCGGCCTGCTCCGGGCGAGACCGCCGGCCAGGCGAGGTCTCGCCCGCGCGGCCTGCTCCGGGCGAGACCGCCGGCCAGGCGAGGTCTCGCCCGCGCGGCCTGCTCCGGGCGAGACCGCCGGTCAGGCGAGGTCTCGCCCGCGCGGCCTGCTCTGGGCAAGGTCTCGCCCGCGCGGCCTGCTCCGGGCGAGACCGCCGGCCAGGCGAGGTCCCGCCCGCGCGGCCAGCTCCGGGCGAGACCGCCGACCAGGCGAGGTCTCGCCCGCGCAGCCTGTTCCGGGCGAGACCGCCGGGGGGGGTGTGTGGTTTGGCGTGGTCTCGTCCTTGGACCATTTTACCCCCGAGGTGGTTTTTCCCTCTTTGCCCCCCGGTGTGGAGGTTTCCTATTGGCTGGAGGCATTTTGGCCCCAGGGGCTTTTTGGTCATTTTCCCCCTAAGGCTTGGAAAAACTATAAATAGACCCTTAGGGGTGCCTTGGAGAGGACTTGTCATTCTTTCCTTAGCCACAAATCTCTTTGGCTTCCTTCCTCCAAGGCACCTAGCTCAAGCATTGGCTAGGGAGGGGGAGACCTCAAAGGTCTTTCGGGTGTGAGGTGGGACCTCCACGCTAGAGCCAAAGGTCAGTTCATAGCTTCCTAAGTCTTCGGTCCGTGACGTTCTTCTGAGTGTAGTAGGTGTGAGGTCACCCCTTTCCCCAAGGGTCGAACTCCACGGAAGTCAACTTTGGCTTCGGTCATTTTTGGCTTCAACACACGCCAATCATTATTTTTGGCTATGTGCACCCCCCCCCCCCACACACACACACACATGATGGGCAGTTACGAGTTGGTAGCATGTAGATCTGACGGTGGAGAACGCGTAACGGCGATTCGACGGTAGTCGTTGGGGACAAGACCCCGATGGCGGGAGGCCGGTTGGGGAGGAGGGAGCGGCGGCCAGTCAGGAGGCCCACCGCGGTCGTGCGACCACGAGGCGCAGCGGCCGGCCGGGAGGCCGGCCGCAACCCCCCGCGGCTAGAAGTGTGCGGTCGCGAGGCGCTGCAGCGGCCAGCCGGTCGCGGCCCCTTGCGGTCGCGTGCGTGCAGCCGCGAGGCACAACGGTGGCCAGTCGTGAGTCCGGACGCGACCGCGTGTGTGAGCCCGCGGGGCGCGGCGGCGGACGACCGAGAGACCGGTCGCGGGCCCTCACGGTCACGTGCGTGCGGCCGCGAGACGCGACGACGGCAGGCCGCGGGCCCTTGTGGTCGCGTTTATGCAGCTGCAAGGCGCGGCAGAGGCCAGCCGGGGGATCGGTCGTGTGTGCGTGGCCGCGAGGCGTGACGGCGTCCTGCTAGGAGGCCGGTCGTGACCCCTTGCGGTTGCGTGCATGCGGCCGCGAGGCATGGTGTTGGCTGGCAAGGAGGCCGGCCGCGGTCTCTCGTGGTTGCGTGCGTGCGACCGCGAGGGGCGGCGGCAACCAGCCGGGTGACTGTCCGTGGGCGGTTGGCACGGCAGTTTCATGACAATTCGGGCTCGCGGATCGCGCGTGCGGTGATTTAGAGCGGTTCCCTCCATGACCCCACTAGCTTAATGGGGGACATAAGAATTTCGGTTATTTGCAGCCCAAAATTCCTATAAATGGAGGATCCCAACAGGGCCAAAGAGTGGTTTTGTTAAAAAATGTGTGCAAGAGGGGGTTGCTGGCTTTTCGTTGTAGATTTTGGAGAAGAAACATTCTAAGAAACTAACAATCCTCTCACGGTGACGACTCTGTGATACCATAGGTGACGACTCCTAGATATTTTCCCGCTTTTCTTTTGTATCCCACATCCATAGCTTTTAGTCGCCCCTGATGGGGGTAAGGGTCAAGAACAGTGCCTGCTACTTCTACGCTTCCTTTAGCACATGCCCACGAAAGAATGGGCAAGAGCCCGGCTATGCGAAATGGTTGACTCCCGTCTCTTTATTTCTAGTAAGCCTAAGGTTCGATGAAGCAGCTTCTTCGTTCCTTCCTAAAACCGGTTAGCTACTCATGAATAATCAATCTCAGCTATGGGGTGAAATCTGAGCTAAAGGCAATGAAATTGTGGGATTTTGAGGCCTAACGACTGTTTATGTGGGTCTTCCTAGTTCCAATCGTACCATCTTCAACCTTCTGATAGGATGAATCTCATTCCCTTTCGGAACCACCAAAGAAGCCACTTCCCCTTGACTTTCATGCTCGTTTGAGCTACTGTAATGCGAATACTGATGCTGCTTCATTCTCTATCCCACGGTGCAACTTTTCCCATCTCTGAGGCCTCCACCGAAGCCCCATAGCAAAGGTTCCCCCCTCCCGTCATTGCAGCCCCGGGAAGCCCACGTTTCCTGCCTGTAAACCTACGCCCATGCCACTGTTGACCGTTTATTTACACCCAGTCAACCTAACGCCATTCCCCATGGAAGATCCATTGCTCCCCAAAAGAAAACCCACGTATAACCCTACATCAATCGACTACAGGCTACAACCAGTCAACTTCCTGTAGCCCAAGCAGCCCGATCTTCTCCTATAGAATCATCCCAGCTCAGTTCCAAAACAACACTCGATGCTCAGTTTCCCTTGTTGAAACCTTCCCTCCAACATCCAAATTCCCCCTCAGAAATCCCGTGTCCAGCCCCCCACCGAACCTTATTTCTCTCTAAGAGAACCCATGCCTCAACTGAGTTCAACGACCCTTTTCCTCCCCCTCGTAGAACGCCTCCCCACAGTCACTGTACAACCACCATACAACATTCTTTCCTCCTACGGACAGCCACAAACCACCCACAAGTCACCGGACCTCTAGTGCACGACAAGCTACCCATATTTTATGAGTATCTATAGTTTTCTGGAATTTTGTTTTCAATATTAAAACATGGTGATATGAACTTGTGCTCTTTGGGATCTAGAGCATTGTACAATTTTGTTTTATATTCTTTTTGTGATTTGCAAAATCTATTCACTAACACGCTCTTGCTATAGCTCCCCAAAAGAAAACCCACGTATAACCCTACATCAATCGACTACAGGCTACAACCAGTCAACTTCCTGTAGCCCAAGCAGCCCGATCTTCTCCTATAGAATCATCCCAGCTCAGTTCCAAAACAACACTCGATGCTCAGTTTCCCTTGTTGAAACCTTCCCTCCAACATCCAAATTCCCCCTCAGAAATCCCGTGTCCAGCCCCCCACCGAACCTTATTTCTCTCTCAGAGAACCCATGCCTCAACCGAGTTCAACGACCCTTTTCCTCCCCCTCGTAGAACGCCTCCCCACAGTCACTGTACAACCACCATACAACATTCTTTCCTCCTACGGACAGCCACAAACCACCCACAAGTCACCGGACCTCTAGTGCACGACAAGCTACCCATATTTTATGAGTATCTATAGTTTTCTGGAATTTTGTTTTCAATATTAAAACATGGTGATATGAACTTGTGCTCTTTGGGATCTAGAGCATTGTACAATTTTGTTTTATATTCTTTTTGTGATTTGCAAAATCTATTCACTAACACGCTCTTGCTATAGCTCCCCAAAAGAAAACCCACGTATAACCCTACATCAATCGACTACAGGCTACAACCAGTCAACTTCCTGTAGCCCAAGCAGCCCGATCTTCTCCTATAGAATCATCCCAGCTCAGTTCCAAAACAACACTCGATGCTCAGTTTCCCTTGTTGAAACCTTCCCTCCAACATCCAAATTCCCCCTCAGAAATCCCGTGTCCAGCCCCCCACCGAACCTTATTTCTCTCTCAGAGAACCCATGCCTCAACCGAGTTCAACGACCCTTTTCCTCCCCCTCGTAGAACGCCTCCCGACAGTCACTGTACAACCACCATACAACATTCTTTCCTCCTACGGACAGCCACAAACCACCCACAAGTCACCGGACCTCTAGTGCACGACAAGCTACCCATATTTTATGAGTATCTTATAGTTTTCTGGAATTTTGTTTTCAATATTAAAACATGGTGATATGAACTTGTGCTCTTTGGGATCCAGAGCATTGTAGAATTTTGTTTTATATTCTTTTTGTGATTTGCAAAATCTATTCACTAACACGCTCTTGCTATAGCTCCATGCGGAGAAAAGTCTAAGTTTGTTTTGCCCAAAAGAAATTATTTTGTCTTGCTTTAAAAAAAAATATATGCATGTGATTTAATTTTTTATTATTGTATTTGGACCTCTCTGTCGGGACTGCATGTGTATTTTGATATCACTGTCGGGATTGCATGTGTTACATAATGTGTTCAAGGGTAATAGAATCATCTCCCCGCACTTCACATTTGGATTGCTAGGTAATCGCACACCCACATAACCTACCAACATTAGTCGGTGTTTAGGTTCAATGCATTCGTTGCATGATTATTTGCATTGCAAGTAGTGTTAGGGCATCGCTTGTCCGCCACCTATAGATTCTTCATGCGTCATGTAACCTCCATATTTATATTTGGTGCAATGGGAAGATCAAATCTTTATAATCAACCCCATTTTGGACTGAAAAGTAGGAGGTCGATTTCTTATCAGAGACACGAGCACCGCTCTCCTAAACGAGGCCGAAGAATCAAATCCACAAGTCCGTTGTGTTGCAAAGGGCAACATAGGAATATATTGTGATATAAAAGGGTCCAACAAGGTATGAACTGAAAACCTAATCCTTTGCAGTCATTGTTAAATCAAAGCAACTACTTAACTTAACCCCAAAGATTGCATTATCATCAATGTACTCCAACAGCACCCTAGTTATTTACAGTTTCAAGAACAAGCTCGGCAGAGATCCAACACCCAGTATTCAACAAACTGGATTCCCTGCACCCGCATACACAACAACAACAACAACAACAATATTAATAATGCTAAAAATACATTTTTGAAGAACAGGAAGAAATCACAACGATCACCTAATTCATTGGAAAGAAGGTAGATAAATGTTTGTTAAAATGTAAACTTTTGAGATCCATATTGGAAATTCTGTAAAAAAAATGTCACACCATTGACGGATTCTAAAAAGGCTCATTGGAAACAATGAAATGGTCAAAAAATCATGAATATCCAGGAAATGCGGCATTCAAATCCCAAATCAAAAGAGGAAATGAAATAACTTTTAAAATTTTTTTGATCAGAAACCGTAGACTTACTTGTTTCCTTTGATTTTGAACCATGTCTCCGCACATTGTTTGTGCGCAGCAGCCAAATCTGCCTTGCACGAGCAACCTAACACAATCGGAATGCCAGATTCATGGGCATGGCTCTCCAAATTCAGATGACAAATCCTGCAATCTCTGTCATCTTTCTCCACAGTCACCTTGATCTCCAGCGTCTCACACTCTACCAGTTCAGCTGAAGAATCGGAGATGCAGGAGTCCCTGCGGGGCTCTTGAACTCCAGAAATTTCATGGCTGGGTTCAACAGATGGCCTGTATTCCTGTGCTGACCTAGATTCATAAGGCGGATGCCAGTGCTCGTCGGCAGCATCAGAAAATTCGGCACTTCCATCGTCACTCCCACTGGAAGTGGAATGCCTGCAAGGCCCAGCTTCCACATCTTGCGATGATTTCTCCTCCTTCATCACCATTTGCAGATAAATTGAGATGCAATATCCGTTTAAAGCAAGGCATGAAATGTCCAGGCCCAAGTGCTCTTTACGTGGCAGAAGTGGAGTAAATGATGAGAGAAGAAGTTAATAAAAATTACAAATCCGCCAAGAATGGAGTCCCTCTAAACAAATCTTCAAGGAAACGAAGGAAGCGACAGCATATCGGTGAAATCCCTAACTTTTTAAAATCAAAAGCCGCCCAAAAATTCCTAAGCTCAGAAAATACTCAAACAGAAGAAAGAAATCACACAAAATAATCAATTCGAAGCTGCAGAATAAGATTGGGAAAGAAGAGCTCAATCAAACGAAGAACAAAAACCCTTGCAAAGCAAGAATTACTTCGGGAGAGGGAAGAAACTGAATAATTAAAAGGATGCACGATATTTTGGAGGCGAGTCACCTGTCCAGTCCAAAAGCAGATTCGCAAAGACAAAGGGGGAACATGAGGAAAAGGAGTGCGAGAAAAAGAAAGATGAAGGCACAGCTCTGAGTCTCTGAGTAAGGTAAAGGAAGGAGAGAGAGAGAGAGAGAGAGAGAGAGAGAGAGAGAGAGATTAAAAAAAGAGGAGAAATCCACAACCTACTTCCTTAGATTCCACAGCACAGATAAGAGAGAGAAGTTCAAAAAGAGAAAGGCGATGATGGTGATGTCCGGCCACTGTCCGGTGAGAGAGGAGGCAGGAAGGTCGTAAAGCCTGGGACTCATGATACTCGTGGTCTACTTGAAGAAGAAGAAGAAGACGAAGAAGAAGCGCATTATACTTCAGATCTGGGCCCTCCTCCTTTAATCCCATTTTATAATCTCACCTTAAAAATGGTCTGCCTGTTCAATTTCTTACAAATTTAATTCGGCTAAGGCTTTATTTGTTTGGGCGTTTCGCTGCTCCGTTTTGGGCAAACGTCGCCGGAAGGAGGGTAAACAAATGAACATCCGGCGGCGTTTGCTCCGTTTCCACCCGCCCACCTTGAGAAATGCCCCAAAAAGCTCCGTTTGGAGCAGCCACCTCCCCCCTCCGGTTCGAATACTCCGTTTTCACCCGCCGGATCGATCCGCCACCGCCGAACCAAATGAAGCTTAAAAACTTGCAGCAGCCACCTCCCCCCTCCGATTCGAAATACTCCGTTTTTGAAATGACTACAAAGGATTTCCGTGCAGCAGCAATACTACGTTACTACCTTAGTGCTTGTTTAGTCAGAAGGATCATCTACACAGACAAATTGTTGATAAAACTTCAAAATAGTATTTTGTTTTGACTCATTTTTTATGGGTGATTGTTATAGGCAAACTCATTTTGAATGGGGGCAAATCCATTTTGAATAGTCGCAAATCAATTCAGATAAATCAAAAAATTATATGTGCAAACCAATTATACGGGCAATTCAAATTGATGATGCCGCCTCCCTAGCCCTTAGATCTCCACCGTCAACGTACCACACGCTCCGCATTAAGTTCACAGCAGCCACTCTCCCCTTATTCCCTATCTGCATCTTCCTCCTCACCATCACATAAATGCATGTCCTCCTTCCCCTCGCCGCAACCCGTCACAGTCTCCATCACCCGCATCGCTTTTAACGCAACCGCCGCTAATGGCGCCCGCTCTGACTATTTCTACACTCATGCATCATCCTCACCAATGGATGTTGAGATATTATTTTCCAAAACTTTTGCGGCCACGATCCGACATGATGAGAATCGCCCGCTTTCTTGAGAACCGCCGCCGGAAAAGGTGGCGTTTATATCTGACAATAGAGCGGAGACCAACCCTGCATGTGCTCCCCGTCGACAAGAGCGGGCAAAACGATTCCGGTTTGCCCCATCTATTTTACGCCTTAAAAGATTACTTAATTAATATTTTAAATTTTAAATTTTCACTTGATCCTATTAAACATAGATTTACCCATAACAATCATTTTTTTCCCCTTTATCATTCTGAAAACCGCAAGAAAATTCTAGAATTTCTTTTTATATAGCTGATGCCTGATGATAGTGTTAATATATAACACTTATTTCGTATTTAAAGATTATGTTATGTTATATTAAGATAAGTACTATCTTAATATAAGTTAAGCAGTTAGAGTAACGGTTCATCTGAACCGGTGTTGCAACTGTTCAAACAGTATATGGAAGAACCAATCGTCTTTAATAAAGATAACTGTGTGTGTGAATGCCTATTCATTTTTGCATCGCCATTATTACTGTTCCACTTCATCTTCTTCCCGATATTATTAACTTCCTTGAAGATTAAAACTTGTTATCACTTGCCATCAGATAGAACTAGTATGTATTCTTTATTTAAAAGTTAAGAGGGGGGTTGAAGACTGAAGAGGCACGGACATTTGTCAAATTATATTCTTCTTTTATAATTGCATCAAACTCGGTACTTAAAGACAAACAAAATGACGGCTACATTCAACTATTAAGCATTTGGAGAAACTGAGATCGTTGATCCGTAGCCCTAACATTGTCCTCTTTTTAAAACATTGTAAGCAGGGTTATTGTCATTTTCTACCTTTCCTCTTAGGGTCTGGTTGGGGAGGAATTTTTAGGTCCGGAGCCCGTCCCTAAATCTCCGTCCGGGAGCCATACCAGTTTGCCGCGTGGAAGAAGTGATGGTGGTGATCAAAAACTAAAAAAACTTGGGGATTGGTGAACCCACTTCCTTATCCCGGAAAGAAGGAACTCGGAGTCCAGACTCCGGATGCAAAAAAATTTCCTGTTTGGGAGGACTTTTTAGCTCATTTTTTTTCTAGAAATATCATCGCACTTAACATACCGTTTGGAATGTCTATCGGTGAGAAAAACTATCACCCAAAACTCATTTTTCTCCTTTTTTTTGAAAAGTCACGGGCCTCCTACTTTTCAACTTTTCAAAAACCATTTTCTCATCCGGATACACAGATGACACTACGAAAACGCTTTACTCCTCCGGATCCAGTTCGACAACACTGCGAAAACCCTAGACTTTCTCCAAACGATCCAGTTCTCCTGAAAATCCATTTTAAGGTTTAGACGCGTATTTTTCGCCCAGCCGCGCATTTTTCGCCTGAACGCGCATTTTGGCTCGAGAGCGCATTTTCGGCCCGGGTCCGCATTTTTTGGCCCGGGCGCACATTTTCAACACAGTCGCACATTTTTCGCCCGGGCGCGATTTTTTCGCCCGAGCGCGTTTTTTTCGCCCGGACGCGTTTTTTTCGCCCGGGAGCATTTTTTTTTGCCCGGGAACGTTTCTTTTGCTCGGGCACGATTATTTGGCCCGGGCGGGTTTTTTCCGCTCGGCCGCATTTTTTCCGCCCGGGCGGGTTTCTTCCGCTCGGGCGTGGTTTTTTCGTCCGGGCACGATTATTTCGCCCGGGCGGGTTTTTCTGTCTGGTCGCGTTTTTGTTGTCCGATCGTGTTTTTTTGCCCGAGTGCGTTTTTTTTTGGCTCGGACGCACTATTTCCGCCCATGGTCAATTTTTTCGATGGGTGTAAATTTTTCTCTCAGACGCGATTTTTTTTGCCCTGACGGAGTTTTTAAGCACGGACACGAATTTTTTACCCGGGCGCAAATTTTTCGCCCAGGAGTGAATTTTTTGTTGGTCACGAATTTTTCGACCGGTTTTTCATGGGCGAAAAGTTCGCGCCCGGGGGAAAAGTTCGTGTCGGGCTAAACGTTCACGCTCGGGTTAAAAGTTCGCGCCCAGACGCAAAAACCGCGTCCGGGCAAAAAAATCACGTCCGGGCGAAAAATTCGAGCCCAGACGAAAATTTTCGCCCGGGCGAAAAATGTGCTCGGGGGGAAATGGGTGCCCGGGCGAAAAATACATCCATTTTTAATAAAAAAAAATCACTGCAACAGATATTTGACAAATAGTTTATAAAGTGATTCTCTTTTCTGAAAATCTTTGCAAAAGGAGTTCACCCAAATAGATCTTCTTTTGCAATATACATTTTCCAAAAACTCATTTTCTCACCTTCCTTCTGTCACCACTCATTTTTCTTTCCGAAAAGCTCTCCCAAACAGAACCTTAGAGTCGTGGAGGAGAAGGAAGCTTCGCATCATCCTTTTTTTTTTTATGAGAGTGTGGGCAGTGGAGGTGATGAAGCACCATCATGTTCTTTCGGAGCAGAAATTTTTAGGTTGGCGCCCCATCTTCAGATTTGGACTGGCCCGCTATGATGGCGTCACGTGCTCTCTTTTTTTCTTTGAAATTGACGATATTTAAAAAGGTGATGTGACGTTTGTTTTTTCTTCTGAAAAAATATTATTTTAAAAAAATGGTCTTCAAAAGTGTTGAGGCAATTGCCGCCTCTTTCCATACGGGCGGGGAGCTAATTTTGGAAGTCACGCAATCTATGGTATCATCGTTTTTGGAATCAAATTCTCGGTGTTATCTTTTTTTTTGGAAACTTTTCAATCTTTTTTTAGAGACCGCTCAATTCGTGGCTCATACTTTTGGAATTCCTCAAATTCTGACAATTCTGAAGGAGCATCGATGTATTTTTTTTGTACACATTTATGATCATTAATGATCTCCAGAAGATCATTGAGTGATATCATTTATGATTATATATTTTGTATGTTATGTGTATTTTTTGTATATTATGTGTATTTTTGATATCCTGAGTTCATAAATGATTTTCTGGAGATCATAAATGTTATTCTAGAGATCATAATTGATCTTCCGGAGATAATTTATATAATCTCAATGCATACATAAATAATCGCAAACACACATAATATGTTCGCCAGAATATCAATTTTTAATATTTCTGAGATCATAAATGATATCCGTGAGATCACAAATGATCTTCTGAAGATCATTAATGATTTTTTGGAGACCATTAAAAAAACATTTTCTTAAAAGAATAAAAAATAGACACATCATCTTTATAAATAGCGCATATTCACCTTTTTAAATAGCGCTTATTTCAAATGAGAAGAGTGTACCACGTGGCGCCATCATAACAGCCCCGTCTCCAAATCTGAAGACGGGGCGCAGACCCAAAAAATTCTCCTTTCGGAGGCCCAATTGAAACAATGGAGATGGCATCCGCGATGATGGTTGGAGATATCAATAAGAATAGATATATACGCAGAGATCTGAGGGTTGCAACTCATTGTTTAGGCTGTGGTTCCAGGATAAACTCCTTCCTTTTTTTGTTTCATTAATGGAAATCTAGTTAGTGTCTAAAGACAAATTCCTGTTGTTCTTAGGGTTCTGTGATCTGGAGTCCATTTTTCGTCGATTTCCTCTTCTCCTCTTCCCCTCCCATTTTGATTTGGTTTATGTCGGAGTAAATTTGCTTGTAAATGAGGATGATCTGCTAGAGTTGACAGATCTTTCCATGTGCTATCAACAAGTGGTAACCCTTGCCAAAGAATTAGGGCTTGTGGTACCTCGCATCCATGCTAGACGATTTGTTGTGAGCTGATGATGGCCAATGGTGGATGAAGAATGTTGTTTTTCCGATTGAGTTTAGGTAGCTCTATCACTTGATGGGTCAGATCGTAAGCATATGGTTTGAGAAGGGACGCGTGAAATACTGGGTCTATCTTCGATTTTGGAGGAAGGAGTAGACTGTAAGATGTCTCTCTAATGATCTCTGTCACTTGAAAGGGCCCATAATACTTTAGACTAAGCTTTCTTCCTGGTGGCTGACAATTGTTAACTTGTGGTAGGGATGAAGCTTTTGTAGAACCCAGTGGCCCTTTTCCAATTTTAATTTTGTGCGCTTTTAATCTACTTGCATTTCATCTTGTGATGTGATCTAGCGAGATTCTCTTTTAGGGAGTGAAGTAGATCTTCTCTAGTTTGTAATGTCATCTCCACTACTCATTGGTTGTTCTTCCTACACAATAATTGAGCAAACAAGGAGGAGGTTGACCATACACGACTTCAAATGGAGTCATGCATGTTGATCGAAAAATTAAAATTTTGGGATTTGTGTTGCTCTCTCTCTCTCTCTAGTATGCTCAACGTTCAACGCTCACGTGGACGCTTCAGTGAGCCCGAGAGAAGCTAGGCTCCAAGAGATGCTCTTGTGGACGCATCGTGGATGCTTCATGGACTTAGCTTTTTTCCTCTTCTTTTTGGACTCAAAGCTTGCAATGGAGAGGTGGTCTGTCACCTTTCGAGAAACTCCAAACACTTGTAACAAAAGGAAGATAGTGGATTTTAGTCTGACACTAGTCCGACCAAGAGGTTTTTTTATCATTAACAGGTTTTCCTCATTAAAAAAGCCCCTTGTCATTGCTATTTGATTTTCACATGACTGTTCGTGCCCCTGATTTGACTTGGAGCTAAGACGGCCTGATTCTTCGAACCGGAGGAAAACCGAGCGACACACAACACCGACAATTTTTTGCTTGGCGACATTTTAGTTTAAAAAAACACGTCCACTGCAACTCTGGAAAATGTCGCATTTAAGTTTTAACTTGATCCCTCAAATATTAGAGATATCTTTTCAGAGTAAGGCTCCGTTTGGAGGGACTTATTTCCACCGGTCAAGCGGTTATGACCGCATGAACCGGGCCATAATTAAAGTCTGGTTCATGCGGTCGTAACAGCTTGACCGGTGAAAATAAGTCATCCCAAACGAAGCCTAAGTCGTTCTTGCAAGGAAAATGAGAAGATCGTGTCTTTCCGTTTAATATGAAACAAGATGATCCAAAGGACAATATAATTTAAAATAATATTTCAAGACACGGATCGTGGAAAAGATATTTTGTATTTCTAGTTGATACATGAGTTACAAAATAGGTAAATTATGTTCATTCCCTACCTAAAATAGAATATAAATAATCAATGCAAATATATTTTGATATTTTCTAAGATAGAAAAGGCTCAATCAATAAAATTATTCCACACTTCAATAGCCTTTTATATTATGGAGAGAGTAGTTACAACACAAGTGTGTTTTGGTTTGTGTGGGAGAGGCGAACATGAAAAATGTTATATGATGATAAGATTTTAGGGTTTAGAGTAATCAAAATTAAACCCTAAAATCCTAAATCATAAACCCTAAATAATAAGACGACAACAGTGAACTCCTTTTGCCGAAGTGGGTGACCTTAATAATGTATAGACATCCTTTCCATCTCTATGGCGCCAAAGGGGATAAGAAAAAACTAATAATATTTATTTCTTAGTTTATAGACAATTAATGCAAATGAAGTTACTGTATTATATTTTCCAACAAAGTTCTTATTGGCCCTCAGTGGCGATAAAATAACATTACCATGGGGCCATCGCATCATGTAAAATGGTTAAAACACTCAATGGAAGTTAGTCAAAGTACTTATTTCAAAATTTGACTTCAAATTTGGGAACATTAACTTATGCTAAAGTTGAAAGATTAATTTAGGTATTTATTTATATATAAAATAAATTATTAGAGTTTATAAGAAGCACTTCAAAATTTCAAAACTTACCAAGGCTCTGTGTGGAGTGGCACTTTTGCTCCGATGAGTTTGGACAAAAACGTGAACGTCATAAAATATATGTTTGGCATAAAATAAAATTAGTTTTGAACAAAAAAAATGGATTGAATTTTGTTAGATGAAGTCTGATGATCATGAACGAACGATAGTTCATAATCACTGTGTTCATAACATAACCGCCACCAACATATCAAATTGAGTCTAAGGCTTCATTTTGGGGGACTTATTTTCACCGGTCAAGCGGTTAAGACCGCATGAACCGGACCTTAATTAAGGCTCGGGTGCGCGCGCACCAGGCCGCGTGTGCGGGTGCGCACGCCCCTGTCCGCGCGCGGGTGCGCGTGCACCTGTCCGCGCGGGTGCGTGCGTACCTGCTCGTGCGTGCGGGCGGGCTTTTCCTTGGTTACGTGCGCACTTGCGCGCGGGTGCGCTCTTGGTTTGCGCCTTGTTTGGGTTGCATGCGATTGGATGCGCGACTCCAAGCCTTACTTCATTTCTTATTAGGCAAATCTGATTCCTCTATTTTTTGTGTTTTGCAGGTCTCGAAGCGTTCTTCCGGTCCGATGCGCCTGCGCTCCACTTTGATCGATGACGGTGTTGAAATCTGGAGGAAGAAATATGGGCTTCCCGCTGATTTGGAGGTGAGGATTCCACCTTCCGAGGATCGAGTCCAGAATCCTCCTTGCGGCTGGTTGGCGATTTGCGAAGTTTCCCCGAGGTCCGGTTTTCGCTTCCCGCCATGCGAGGAGGTGATCGAGATCTTGAAGTTCTGTGGAGTGCCAATTTCTTAGTTTGTCCCGATTGGAATTGGCCGAATTATGGGCTTAGTCGCCTTCTTTCGCGAGCATGGAGGACGGTTTTCCTTGGACCAATTTCGAGATTGGTGCGATATCCGATCCGATGGTGGCGAGCGGGTGGAGGTCCGCAGTAAAAAAAAGTTGGTTGGAGTTTGAGGCTCGCAAAGATCGCCGACATGGGAATACTTTGTTTGGGTATGTTAGGAACTCATGGGGCCTTCCCGAGGTGTGGGTCACGCTGCCTGACCGTTGTCGCCGTGTGAGAGTGAAGGAACGAGAATTTTCCCCAGTGCTCGGGTTTTCAGAGCCTCGCGAACTAGCCAACCGCCTATTTAATATTTCCATCTATGTGGAGGATAAATGCTTGTTGCGGTGTGGTATCTCTTTAGACGCAGCTCAGATCGTTGGGACTTCTCAGGGAGGGGGCCGGAAGAGGAAAGCGGCCCCTCCTGGTGACCTTGATATGGTGGTGGCGGTGGTTTCTTCTGATGCCTGTCCTGAGTCGACTCCCGAGGTGCAGATACTTGCATCCCCAGTTCCTCAGGTGTCTTCGGAAATAACGGCTCCACAAATGTCCTCTTCCTTGAGGGCAATGAGTGATGCGGTAAACGCCTTGATTTGTTGTCAAGATTCCTTTTTTCATTTTTTTGTTATTTGGTGCTAACTCTGGCCTTTTTCTTGTGTAGATAGAGACCCAGGCCCAGATTGCGGTAACCTAGAATGACCATTATGTGAGTTTGAAGGATGCCTGCCTTGCTCTTTAGGAGAAGCTCCGGTCGACGTCAAGCTCGCTTGCCTCCTTGAAGGAGGAGCATGATCGGGACATTGCACGGTTCTGCCGGATCGGGTCGGGGCTGAAATACGAGCTAGAGGACGCGCGTGCAGCCCTGGAGGTGGAGAAGACCCTGTGTTGGAACCCCTAGGTGATTTGGGCTAGGTTCTCTTCTTAGGTTGTGACCCATATTGTATAGAAGGGTAAAATTTTATGTGTTTCTAGAGTCTAGGCCATGTTCTTAGAGTCAACAGATCAAAGGACCAATCTACAACACTGCCAAAGACTCAAGACTTAGAGAGATCAAGAATTAAAGAAAGAAATATACATTCGTCGATCTCAGATCGACGATAGTCGTGCTTAGCTCGACTAACTCAGAGCCAAAATCTCTGAGCTGAGCTCGACGAACTCCGTTCTCAGATCGACTAACTCTTCAACACTCAGCGCCATAATTCACTCAAAGCCAAGGCTGACTCAGAGACAAAGAACACTCGACGTCAGATGTGTTACTCGCTCAACACCAACAGATTGATCAAGTTCTTAGGTCGACTAACTTCACAGTCTCAGGTCGACGAACATAGAGCGCAGAATTAGTCAGTTTATGCACAGCAGTTGATTCACAGAGCTCAGGTCGACGAAAGATGATCTCAGTTCGACGAAAGCTGATCAGAGGTCGGCGAAATCTCAGGTCGACGAAAGCTGATTAGAGGTCGACGAAAGCTGATTAGAGGTCGACGAAAGCTGATTAGAGGTCGACGAAAGCTGATTTCTTTCTGCCTTG
Source organism: Platanthera zijinensis (assembly GCA_039513925.1). Lineage (NCBI taxonomy): Eukaryota > Viridiplantae > Streptophyta > Magnoliopsida > Asparagales > Orchidaceae > Platanthera > Platanthera zijinensis. The sequence continues at coordinate 34,426,041 of CM077088.1, forward strand.
TCATTTTAACTATTATAGGCTATTAATTCTCTTGTAAATCAATGCACTTATATTCTCTTAATAGAGCCGTTACTGGCAGCATTGATTGCTAACATCCTCCATGGAATTAATTGTTTATATCTCGGGACAAACATATAATAAAATAATTGACAACATTCTTGTCGTTTCTCGTTCCCAAGATTTCGGCTGAACATTTATTACAGAATCTCTTTTGAATTCGACCAAGTTGCAGTGATCTAATACATCTCCCTGCTAAGAAAATAAGAGATACACGAGAGCAGAGATCGATTATCAACTAGAGACACAGCAAAGAAAAGTTCTTCAAAAAGTGCAGTGAAAAAAAGATCTCTAAAAAATTGGATGCTCTGAAGAGAAGAAGAAAGAACAAATATCACCATCAAGAATCTTTCTTTCTCTCCCTCTTTGTTTTCAAGGATCTCAAGTGACAGAAACATTCTAATCAGTCAAGGATCTATGAAAAGTTGAAGGCCTACACCCTTGAACAAAGCTTTCACTCATAAATCATTCAAGATCTCAGAGGGGCTTTGACAACAAATAAGAATCCACACAGTCTTCTCATTTTGATTTGAGAAAAGAAGAATTACATCACTCTCTCATTCCCACCTCTGTACAGGGTTTTAATTCCCTTCAAAATTATTCTGGTTGCAAATCTCCTTCCAAAAGACTTGAGGTTTGGTTTTTGAGCACCTGATCAAAAGCTCATTGGTGACAGTCACCTGATCAAAACCTGCAGTGGATTCCTACCAAGGGTGGTAGAAGAGTGGATGTACCCAGTTTAGGGAACCACTATAAATTTCGTGTGTTGTCTGGTTGCTCTTTCTTTTCTGTTCTTGATGTGGCTGTGTTAGTTAGATATTCCGTGATCTTTGATTTACTTTAATCTGTGATTGTTAGATATAGTTGTTAAAGGTAAAGATAGTATAGTGTTAGAGAAGAAAATTTTAAAAACACACAGACATACTCTATTCACCCCCCCTAGAGTATATCAAATCTAACCCTAACTTTCACCCTGGTGGAGAGGACCACCCAGATGTTGAAGCACTCGAAGGAGGAGACTTCGGGCATGGCTCTGGTCCGCGGCTTTGGTTGCGCGGCTTTAGTCCACGTCTTTGTCACAAAAGAGGGGCAGTCCCTTGCGAGGTTGCACGAGTCAGGCTCGCGGCTTAGTTTGCACAGCTCAGGTCCGCGGATTTGTCGCAAAAGGGGGGCAGACCCATGCGAGGTTGCACGAGTCAGGCTTGCGGCTTAGTTTGCACGGCTCAAGTCCGCGGCTTTGTCGCGAAAGGGGGGCAGGCCCTTGCGAGGTTGCACGAGTCAGGCTCGCGGCTTAGTTTGCACGGCTCAGGTCCGCGGCTTTGTCGCGAAAGGGGGCAGGCCCTTGCGAGGTTGCACAAGTCAGGCTAGCGGCTTAGTTTGCACGGCTCAGGTCCGCGGCTTTGTCGCGAAAGGTGGGCAGGCCCTTGCGAGGTTGCACGAGTCAGGCTCACGGCTTAGCTTGCACGGCTCAAGTCCGCGGCTTTGTCGCGAAAGGGGGGCAGGCCCTTACGATGGCAGGGTGTCGGCTTACAGTACTAGTGGATAATGTAAGTACTCAATCCGACCGCCAGAGAATGTATGTACTCAATCTGGTTGCACGCATTAACCTGGCTAAACAATTTCTCAATTAGACATTAATAAAACAAATAACAAAAAGATAGTCTTTGCAAGCCTGAGCTTGCGGTTTTTACAGTAACAAATAAATAAATGAGAGGAAAAGGAAACGGCTCAAGAATGGAAGTGACGGGAGCGGGATTGGAAAACATCTCGCAGTGATTGTTGGAGTATTGCGGTTTAGTCAGAATCACCTTGGATGACGATGAACTGTACGTTATATGGTTCTTTCCCAAGTGCTTCTTCAAGAGTGACCAGGAGAGTAATGGTGTCTATGACCGGTGCTGGGGCGTTCCCTGAAACATGTGTGTTGCCTGATGCTATCTCGAGGTTGTCAGTGGTTAGTTTGAGTTGAAGCAGTGTTGATAAAAACAACGCATTAACGGTAATCTCTTCATCCACTAGAACTTGGTTCAACTCGGTGGATGGTTCGCCAATTCTGATGGTTGGACATCTCATGCTCTGTCTAGAAGGCTGCCTTTGAAAGGAATTGATCAACCACCCCCAGACTGGTCAGTCGCTGGATCTCTTCCTTTAGCCGACTACACCCGTCGGTGATGTGTCCATGACCCCGATGATACTCACAATGTACAACCCATATTCGACGAGGGAGGGCCCTACCACCGCCAGGTCATCAAAAGTCAAAGTCAACAAGACAAGGTGGGGATCCAGACCAGCACCCCGGGCCGCGGAATGTTCGGGCGAGTATGGCGAGCTCCCCAGGCCAACTCGCCAGGTGGCGACTATGACCAGATACTCGCCTCTTCCAGGCGAGCCCCCAAGGAAGTCGCCAACTTGCCAGGGTGGGGGTATAAGTAAGACCCCCCCCCCCCCTTCCTTGGATTTCCCTATAAATAGGACCCCAGGGGTACGAAGGAGGACAAGCAATTCTCGGCCTGAGCCCTCGCGTGTTCCAGCAGCTGCCCTTGACTCGTTATTGCTCAAGCTCGCCTCCTTCGTACCTAGCTCGGCCAATCTGGTTGAGAAGGGGTTGCTTCTCCTAAGCAACTGGGTACGTGGTGGGACCTTCCTGCCGTAGCAACCTGGGGTCTTGTTTGCGCAATTCGTTCCTGTTTCCTGACCAGAGATCATCTTCCCGACTGGCCGACCAGTAACTTCAGGTTGCCTAGTCCGATTTCTGAGGTTGAGAAATTTCTCGGCTTCAACACTTGGTGCGGTGAGCGTGGATAGCGACCGAAGAAGAAAGTCGTGGTTGGAAGATGGCCGATGGTGGAGACCGGGGCGAGTTGGGAGGTAACTCGGTGGGAGCTGGAAACCCGGGGCAAGGTAGCGAGTATGTGACAGTGGCGGCTTTTGCAGAGTTCGCGAGGAGAGTGGAGAAGGCAATACTCGATGGGTTGTCCAATCCGCCGGAGGTGACGGCGACTTCTCCCCGTCGCCGGACACCCCCGGGCGAGGAGATACCAATTCGGCGAGCAGGGAAGGAGCCCGCTTGGGCGAGTAGAGAGCAGGTGATCCCGCCGCGACATCACCCGGCGAGTAGTCAAGGAATCCGATTTCGAGATCCAGAACTCTCGACGAGGTATGGAGATACTCGCCGATGGAGCGAGTATGACTGCTCGAGCGGGGAGGATACTCGCCGCCGCCAGGAAGGGAGGAGCCCCTTTTGCGACGAGATCCTCGCGGCCCTCGTCCCCAACAACTTCAGAGAGCCGGTCCTCTCGTACTACTCCGGCAAGGACGACCCGGTGGGACACCTTCAGTGGTTTGAGGATGTGGTCTCAATTCGCAACATGTCCGATGCTCTCAAGTGCCGGCTCTTCTCCATTACCTTCAAGGGTAGCGCGAGAGATTGGTTCCACCAGCTGCCAGCCGGGTCAGTCTACTGCTTCTCAGATCTTCGAAGGGGCCTTTTAGCAAGGTTTGCGACGTCCAAGCGGAGGAAGAAAGAGGCAACCGCCCTCTTCAAGATCGTGTAGGGGAAGCACGAGAGTTTGGGCCGATACATCGATCGATTCCAGGAGGAGGTGCTGGAGGTGGAAGAGGTGGACGGGTTCACCTTGATGGTGGCCCTCAAGTTCGGGCTGAAGCAGGGTCTGTTCAACATGGAGTTGGGGCACAGGCCGCCCAAATCGTTCGAGGAAATGGTGGAGAGAGCCAATGTGTTCATCCAGGGAGAGGAGAGGAACAAGGAGTTCCTGGCACGGCTCGACGGAGACCGACTGCTTGGGCAAGACAAGGGAAGACTGCTGGAGAAGGAGAGAGCACCGGAGGGGCGCAACGACAGGAAGCAGGAGAGGCCGCAGGGGAAAGAGGAGAAGGGAGAAAGGGGAAGGGAGATCAGAAAGGTGGAGAGGCAGGAGAGGCGAGAGAGGCCTCGAAGGCAGGAGGATATGAGGCCCGTCGGAGGTCGAGAGGCGAGGAGCGAGGAGAGAAGGTTCCAGTACCCGAGGGACCGCCCCCAGTGGAGGCGGCCCACCCATCAGGAGGAGAGGAGGACTTCCAACCCTCGGGAGCAGGGAGGAGGAAGAAGGGAAACCATGGCCATCACGCAGCGAGCCGCTAAGCGCCGGCGGAAGGAGAGGCAGCAGGAGAGGAGGCAGGAAAGACAGCAGGAAGCGGCGATTCCCCTCTACTGCGATATCCATCGAGTAGAGGGGCATGGAACCTTGGCTTGCCCTGAGTTCTGGGAAACAAGGAGGAGGATGGAAGCAACGGCGGCCGAAAGGGAGCGGCCGCAGCAGGAGGCCCAGGTTGGACAGGTGGCTTACCAGGTACCACAGAGGAGGCGAAATGAAGACAGGATCGACCAAGGAGGAAGGGGGAATGTCATTCCCGGTCCGGGCGGCGGGCACGTCGGAGTAATCAACGGAGGGGCTGGGCTAGGAGCTTCCCGCAAGGGAAGTCTCCACCAAATCTACAAAAGGAGCGTCGCCTCGACGTCTCAGACCCCCCCTCCCTTGAACGAGATCACCTTCTCGGAGGAAGACATGCTCTGGAACGAGAACCCCTTTCATGACGCCCTGGTGATTCAAGCAGCAATCGAGGACTTCACCGTCGACCGAATCCTCGCGGATAACGGGAGCTCGGTGAATGTCATCTTCAAGAGAACCTTCGTCGGCCTTCAGGTGGAAGCGTCCCGGGTCCAGGCAGCGGATGGGCCTCTCTTCGGCTTCTCCGGGGAGAAGAAAGAGGTGGAAGGAGGAGTTGAGTTGCTGGTCACCCTCGGGGGAACTTCGATCCGATGTCGCTTCGTCATCGTCGACGCACCCAGTGGTTACAACGCCATCTTCGGACGACTCCTTATCAACTACTTCAAGGCCGTCCCATCGTCATATCATCAATGCCTGAAGTACTGCAGGGACGACGTCCAAGTCAGAATCAGAGGAGATCCCAGGGCTTCCAGGGAATGCTACCTGAATGCAGTCAGCACCATCAGCTGGATGGGTGACGCAGAAAGGTTGGAGAAGATGATGGAGCAGGAGGAGGGCCTGCAGGCCGCCGAGGAGCTGGAAGAAGTAGAGGTGATCTCCCCGAGAGGAGAGCCTGAGCTGCTGAAGATCGGAGGAGCCTTGCCCCCGGAAGGGAAGGTGGAGATAGCTGCCTGCCTGCAGGAAAACGTGAACGTCTTCGCATGGAGCGCCGCCGAGATGCCAGGGATTGATGCTGATGTCGCCTGTCATCGCCTCAACCTGGATCCAGCGACGGCTCCAGTCCGTCAGAAGCAGAGGAAGAGCGCCACCGCTCTGGCAGGACCCATCCGGGAGGAAGTAGGGAAGCTGCTGGAAGCAGGTTTTGTTTCGGAGATCCAGTATCCAGGCTGGGTCTCCAATGTTGTAATGGTGAAGAAGCCCGGAGGGGGCTGGAGGTTATGTATCGACTTTTCAATGTTGAATAAAGCTTGCCCGAAGGATTGTTATCCCCTGCCTCAGATCGACGCGCTGGTTGATTCCGCCGTCGGGTTTCCTGTGATGAGTTTCCTTGATGCTTTTTCAGGATACCATCAGATCCGGATGCATCCCCCCGATTGTCGCGACGTTTCCTTCATCACCGGCGACGGATGCTATAGCTACAAGATGATGCCCTTCGGGCTCAAGAACGCCGACGCGACATATCAAAGAATGATGGATCACGTCTTTAGAGAGCAAAAGGGGCGGAATCTGGAAGTCTACGTGGATGACCTGCTCGTTAAAAGTAAGAGCGCCGCGGAGCACGTGGCGGATCTGACAGAGACCTTCGCCACCCTGAGGAGGTACAAGATGCGGCTCAACCCAGCCAAGTGTGTTTTCGGCGCGGGAAGGGGGAAGTTTCTAGGGCACCTCCTTACTCCCCTAGGGGTGGAGCCTAACCCCGACAAGGTGAAAGCCATCGTGGAGATGGCGTCCCCAAGGGATTCCAAGGAAGTTCAAAGGTTGACCGGAAGGCTGGCAGGTCTTAGCCGGTTTCTCTCCAAGGCCGGAGAGAAGTGTTCCCCATTCTTCAAAGCCCTTCGGGAGAACCAGAAATTCGAGTGGACCCCGGAGTGCGAGGAGGCCTTCATGAAGCTCAAACAACAGCTGACTCGAGCTCCTCTCCTTCAGGGTCCGCAGGGCGGCGAGGACCTCTTGCTCTACCTAGGGGTAGGGGCTGAAGCAGTCAGCTCGGTGTTGGTCCGAGAGGAGGGAAAGAAGCAGCTTCCAATCTACTACGTGAGCCGGGTGCTAAGGCAGGCCGAAACGCGGTACCCCATCCTGGAGAAGTTAGTCTTTGCCCTGGTAGTTTCGGCCAGGCGACTCCGTCCATATTTCCAAGCCCACTCTATCAAGGTAGTCTCCGACCACCCCTTGAGGAGTATCTTGGACAGAGTGGAGCACTCCGGCAGGCTCGCCAAGTGGGCTGTGGAGCTGAGCGAGTTTGACATCTCCTACCCCCCAAGGGTCGCGATCAAAGCACAAGCCGTGGCGGATTTCCTGGCCGACTTCTCGGCCGAGGTCGAGGCAGACACGGATGTCTCTCGGCCGGTCCCCTGGAAGATGTTCGTAGATGGCGCGTCAAGGGGACACTCCGTGGGAGCCGGGGTGGTGCTGGTTAGTCCTCAGGGAACCAGGATTGAGCAAGCCGTCAAGATCCATTTTTCGGTCACTAACAATCAGGCGGAGTACGAAGCCATGGTGGCTGGTTTGCGACTCGCCAAGGAACTGGCAATCAGAGATATCCAGGCTTTTACCGACTCCATGGTGGCGGCATCTCAGATTCGGGGAGAGTTCGAAGTCCGAGATCCCATCTTGCAGCAATATCTGATTAAGGTCAAAGGTCTGATCGGGGGGTTCCGATCCTTTCACGTTGAGCACGTGCCCCGAGAATGCAACTCCGAGGCAGACAATCTTGCGAAATACGGCCCTCGGGCTGGGGGAACCGCCATCGAGTTGTTTCGACCATCCATCGAAGAAGGCGAGTTGATGGAAATCGATCAGCGGGCCTCGTGGAGAGATCCGTTCATCGCGTTCCTAGCGACAGGCCGACTACCATCTGACGGGCAAGATCAAAGAGAGTTTCGGTATAAGGCCGCGTACTACTTGCTGCAGGACGGCGAACTCTATCGTAAGACCATTTCAGGCCCTCTGGCCCGATGCTTGTCAGAACTCGAGATCCCCCAGGTCCTCGAGGAGATTCACTCAGGAGAGTGCGGCAGTCACTCCGGGACCCGCACCCTGGAGCAAAGGATTCTGAGGCACGGTTACTTCTGGCCGACCATCCGAAAGGACGCAGAGGCCCATTCCAGAAAGTGCTCCCAATGTCAACTCTTCGCGCCCCTCGCGCTCCAGCCGGCCCAGCAGCTTCGCTCGATTACCGCTCTGTGGCCCTTCGCAATTTGGGGAATGGATTTGATCGGCCCGTTCCCTCAAGCTAGCGGGCAAAGGAAGTTTGTTCTGGTAATGGTCGACTACTTCACAAAGTGGATCGAGGCCAAGGCTCTGGCCAAGACCACGTCTCAAATCGTCAAGAACTTCATCTGGGGCGAAATCGCATGCAGGTTCGGGATCCCTCTGGCCATCATCACCGACAATGGGCCGCAGTTCGCTAGCTTGGAGCTAGGGGACTTTTGTAAGCAGTTGGGAACCGACCTTCGGTTCGCCTCGGTACACCACCCTCGGAGTAATGGGCAAGTAGAAGCCGCGAACAAGCTCGTCATCAACTTGCTGAAGAAGAAGATCACCAACCTCAAGGGAAATTGGGCCGAACAACTCCCTTCCGTCCTATGGGCTCTTAGGACCACCCCAAACTCAGCCACAGGGGAAACACCCTTCAAGCTGTCACACGGATCCGAGGCGCTCATCCCGGTCGAATTTGAGGTGCATAGTCCAAGGGTCATCGCAGCCGAAGACGGAAGCGAGGAATGGCGGCTAGAGAACGAAGAGGCTCAGAGGCTCTCCCTAGATTATGTGGAAGAGCTTCGGGACTTGGCCTCCATGCGCCAGGAAGAAACCAAGAGGCGCATGGCGAGACACTTCGACAAAAACGTCCGCTTGAAGAACTTCCTCGCAGGGGACTTGGTCATGAAGAAGGTGGACGCCGCTGGGCGGGGAGCCGCCGTAGGCAAGCTCCATCCCAACTGGGAAGGACCTTTCATCGTCCAAGAAGCCTTGGCCACAGGAGGCTATTACCTACAAGACCAAGCGGGCGAGCAGCTGCCTGGGACCTGGAGCGGGGATGATTTGAAAAGATTTTACCCGTAGCGGTAACTCATGTATCTATTTCTGTAAACATTCTTAATATATAAAGGATGCGGGATTTCATCTCTTTTGTGTTAAATGCGCCTCGAGGCTTCTGAGTGTTTCCATGGTCCGCCTTGTAGTCGACCTCGGGAGGCAGCGGTCGGTTTGTTCCTCATACATAGCCCAGTACGGATGATGGGACGATGCTTCGGGATTTTAAGCGCTCTTGTAAGACCGAGCCTCTGCATTGTCGGCCGAGATCAGCTCCCCCCTTGCATGTCGGCCTACGTCTCCCCGAGTGCATCTCTCCTCCGTCTGGAGGACCTACGAGGAACAGATCTGCACCCTGATCTCCCGGACTTGAGGCAAGGCCGGCCTCGTAAAACACCCAGAAGGGGAAGATCTCGAGCGAGCAGCAAGACAGGATAACCTGCCAAAGAAAGGGTATGGACGAGCCCGGAGGGAGGTGTGTGGATTCCGAGTGCGTTCGAAAAGGACCCACGATGAACACCACCCCCACCCTAATCGTACCTGGAAGCGACCTTCACTGTCAAATCGGGATACGGGACTCCAACCCGTTCTCACTGAATAGCCTAGTTCGGATGATGGGACGATGCTTCGGGATTTTAAGCGCTCTTGCAAGACCGAGCCTCTGCATTGTCAGCCGAGGTCAGCCCCCCCCCCCTTGCAGGCCGGCCTAGGTCTCCCCGAGTGCATCTCTCCTCCGACTAGAGGAATTCTTAGGAACGGGTCTGGACGCCAATCCCCCGATTCGGCAGGGTCAAGAGCATCTCTCCGGAGAGTTTCTTTCTTGTCAAGGTATCTCTGCGATTAATCTCCAAGTTATATAAGGATGCAGGATATTATCCAAGACCTCCAGTTGAGCAGCGTCGTAAGACCGGTATCCCCACGAGCTCCTCTCCTCGGGAATCGGCCGATCTCCTCGATTGTAATTCAAGACTTCGAGTTGAGCAGCGTCGTAAGACCGGTATCCCCACGAGCTCCTCTCCTCGGGAATCGGCCGATCTCCTCGATTGTAATTCAAGACCTCGAGTTGAGCAGCGTCGTAAGACCGGTATCCCCACGAGCTCCTCTCCTCGGGAATCGGCCGATCTCCTCGATTGTAATTCAAGACCTCGAGTTGAGCAGCGTCGTAAGACCGGTATCCCCACGAGCTCCTCTCCTCGGGAATCGGCCGATCTCCTCGATTGTAATCCAAGACCTCGAGTTGAGCAGCGTCGTAAGCCCGGTATCCCCACGAGCTCCTCTCCTCGGGAATCGGCCGATCTCCTCGATTGTAATCCAAGACCTCGAGTTGAGCAGCGTCGTAAGACCGGTATCCCCACGAGCTCCTCTCCTCGGGAATCGGCCGATCTCCTCGATTGTAATTCAAGACTTCGAGTTGAGCAGCGTCGTAAGACCGGTATCCCCACGAGCTCCTCTCCTCGGGAATCGGCCGATCTCCTCGATTGTAATTCAAGACTTCGAGTTGAGCAGCGTCGTAAGACCGGTATCCCCACGAGCTCCTCTCCTCGGGAATCGGCCGATCTCCTCGATTGTAATTCAAGACTTCGAGTTGAGCAGCGTCGTAAGACCGGTATCCCCACGAGCTCCTCTCCTCGGGAATCGGCCGATCTCCTCGATTGTAATCCAAGACCTCGAGTTGAGCAGCATCGTAAGCCCGGTATCCCCACGAGCTCCTCTCCTCGGGAATCGGCCGATCTCCTCGATTGTAATCCAAGACCTCGAGTTGAGCAGCGTCGTAAGCCCGGTATCCCCACGAGCTCCTCTCCTCGGGAATCGGCCGATCTCCTCGATTGTAATCCAAGACCTTGAGTTGAGCAGCGTCGTAAGACCGGTATCCCAACGAGCTCCTCTCCTCGGGAATCGGCCGATCTCCTCGATTGTAATTCAAGACTTCGAGTTGAGCAGCGTCGTAAGACCGGTATCCCCACGAGCTCCTCTCCTCGGGAATCGGCCGATCTCCTCGATTGTAATTCAAGACTTCGAGTTGAGCAGCGTCGTAAGACCGGTGTCCCCACGAGCTCCTCTCCTCGGGAATCGGCCGATCTCCTCGATTGTAATTCAAGACCTCGAGTTGAGCAGCGTCGTAAGCCCGGTATCCCCACGAGCTCCTCTCCTCGAGAATCGGCCGATCTCCTCGATGACGAGAATGAGGGGCCCGCAGGCTATGTTCGACGACTAAGCCCGGTTCAATTGTCGTCATGCGCGAGCAGGCGAACAGACCTCGCGCGAGCTGACCTCGCGCGAGCAGGCGAGCTGATCTCATGCGAGTAGGCGAGCTGATCCCATGCGGGGAAGCGAGCTGGAACCGCGCGAGTAAGTGAGCCCCAGGGGGCATGCAAGTATGTCCCGCACGCCACCCGCGCGGTTATCTCAGCAGGTTCACGAGTATCCGGGTGCAGGGGCGAGTAAATCCCGGCGAGCGGATGGTCGATGTCGGGACCATCCCCCTGCGACCCAGGGAGCGTTCCTCTCTGAGCCTATGAGCCTAAGCGAGTAACATCCAGTCAGAAAGAAAAACCAAAACCTTGTATAAATCATTAAGTCAAAAATTTGGTTTACAATACAAAAAGAATATCGGCGAGCAACTAGGACTCGTCGTCGCCAGTATCAGGCCGATATTCATCATCCCCTATATCGCCGATATCTGCAAAGTCGTCGCTCTCTGCGCTCTCGCCGCTGCTGCTTCCGCTGCCGCTGCTGCTTCCGCTGCCACTTCCGCTGCTGTCAGAATCACTGGGGCTGGTCGGCGACGACGCGCTATACGGCGGGACACTCCCCTCGGCGAGCAGCTCGGGAATGAGCTCGTCGACAGTGAGTGGCTTCTCCCCCTCGACGAGCTGGCCCCCGAGCCTGAGGCGCGCGAGTATGACGTTCCCCGCCGCCCGCGCGATCTCGCGACGAACAGAGGATCTCTCCTCCCAGAGGACGCGTGATTGCTTCACCACTCGCGCCGGGTCCTCGGGTAGTGGGGTTGAGGAGCTCAGCCGTCCTTCAGCAGCGACCAGCCTCGTCTCCATCACCGCTGCGTGAGTTTGGGCCGCCTCCAGCTCGGCCTGGGAGGCGGCGAGCTTCTCCTCGCACTCGGAGAGTTTCTTCGCCGCTTCTATCTCGGCAGCCTGCGAAATGATCGACGTCAGGATCTATCAACGAAGCAAATCGAGCAAACTCACCCAAGGACAGCTCACCTCGAAGTCCTTCCAGCGGACTGACTGCATGCCGAGGTCGATGGCCTTCTTGGAGACGACCTTGAGGGCATCGGTCGTCTCCAACAGCTTCCTCGCCGAGTAGTGACCCAGCTCGGCAGACCGAGCGAGCGCACAGGCCGACTGGTGGGCGAGCTCCGTCGGGGTCAGCTCCATGACGGACTCCGCGTCGGCCCGACCGTAGATGGCGTGGAGGACGGCGAACGCCTCCCCATTGTCCTCCCAGTCAGTCGACCAGGACGGGAGGTTGGTGCTCAGCGACACCGAGTTTTCCCTCGCCGACCAGGTCATGAGCGGGCGACCGAAGGCGTCCACCACCCCCTGCCCGAGGCCGTAGTTGGGGTGGAAATGGGGCGACTGGGCGCCCGTCGGCGACCGGCGATCAACGGATCGGGGCGACGAGGTCTTCGCCCTCTTCCTCGCAGGGCCCTGCGAGCTGGCCCGCGACTTTCCCTTAACCACCTTCTTCTCCCCAACATCGGCAGGAGGGCGAGCATCCGACTGCGTGGCGGCGACTTCCTTCGCCAAAGGAAGCGGCTTCTCCGGAAGCTCGTTGGAAACTGCAAAACGCGCGACAAAGTTAGCTTCAGCGGCAAAAGGGCGAGCGAGTAACCAGGGCGCATTTCGAGTTCGGCTTACTTTCGTTAGGGTGGACTGGCTCGAGCACGTTGACGTTTAGTCGCCAGAAAATGACGTCAAAACGCCGACCGCGAAAGTATTCGAAGAGCTGCTCGCGAGCTCCTTCGAGGATAGGAGGAAGAAAGGCGACATCGGCTGGTTGGTGCGGCCTGCCGAGAATACCGCCGAAGTCGCCATGAACGGCAATCAGCTGCTCGCTCCAGCGATGGACCTTATTCGCGGTCCCAACCAAGGTGCAGACATGGCTGCTAAAAAAGATGACCCCCTCCAAGGTCGCCGCAAAGGCGAAAATGCGGCGGAAGACGGAGAGGTCGAAAGCGATCCTCTCTTCCCGAAGGAAGCATAGGAATCCCATGATGATCGCCACGCCGTTGGGATTGATCTTCGCGGGGACAATCCCGAAGTAGCTCAGGATCTCGCAGAACTCCGGCCAGAAGGGCAGCCGGAGGCCTGCGTCGAAGTGACGCAGCGACATTACAAGCGAACCCTCAATGTGGGTATTGAGGCGCTCGCTGCGAGTGGGGAGTCTCGCCGAGTACTCATCAGGCAGGAAGCGTTCCATGAAGGTCGCCAGTTCCTTCTCGGTGGTTATGGACTTCTTGAAAGCCGCGTCTGCGAAGTTAATTGCGTGGGCCTGTCGGCGAGCGCTGGCGTCGTCACCGACCATGTTGGCGAGATCCGAAAGCAAGGAGAGCGGCGAGTTGATTGTTCAGATACTCGTCAGAAGGAAAGAAGGTCGCTACAGCAATATGCTTTATGACCCACCTACCCCTCCTATTTATAGATATGACAAGCCCAAGGGGGGGGGGGGGGGGTCAGCCGTCCCAGCGAGTGTCTAACGAGCTCGCGCGATGAAGATAAACCTGCGACATTATCGGGTGAACTAAAGCTCGGCATATCAAAGAAATAAAACGCGTACACAGAGGCGAGAATATTCGCACACATGAATTAATCAAATTAAAAATAGGTCCGGAAGTACAAGTCGCGCAAGGCGAGTTACATTCGAAAAACAGAAAAATTATGGCGCCCTCGGCCGCTCGGGAGGGTGCGGATGTCGCCCAGCCCAGCCAATCTCGCGTGCACGCCGGTAATGCTCCGTCGCCAGCGCTGTCGCATCGTCGCCAAGCCTGAGCTGCTCCTCCATCCTCGCTAGACGTCCAGCAGACCCCATGCTCGCCCGGATGCCGGCCAGCTCGTCAAGCACCAGCTGCAGACGGTGGTTGTTCAACTGCAGCTGGCGGTCATTTTCTTTGACCACGTGAAAGCGAGCTTCATAGCTTTCCAAGGTCGACTGGAGCCCTTCGACCTTGGCCATCCTCGCCTCCAGAGCCGAGATGCGTCGGTGAGGATCGCAGATAGCGAGCTGGTCGAACTTGCTCTCCAGCTCCATGTGGGCGCGAATGGCGGCCTGGCGATACTCGCTCCCGGACAGCCCGAGAGCGACGATGAAAGCCGCCCCAGAGGCCGCCGGGCGATCTGACCAGGCAGGAAGATCATCAGGACAGAAAAAGCAGAGCGGTAGTCAAAGTAGAAGGAGGCTCACCATGGCGAGGAGATCGGGATCGGCGCGGTGAAGGAGGTCGCCCGGAGGTATCTCGCCTCCCCGAAGAGCTGCTCGGAAGATCGACAGGCCTACCCTGCCCGCGCTCTCCAGACCCTCGGCCGACGTAGTCGGGGTCTCCAGCCCGCGGAGGGAAGTAGGGCGGCCGCGGCCTCTCCGGCTTCTTCATCGGCGGCGGAGCTTGAGATGAGCTCGCCGGGTGGAGCGGAGCCCTCGGCGCAGGAGGTGGAGGAGGTCGCGGATGGTCCGACTTCGGCAGAGCGGACAGAGGCGGCGGAGGGGGCAAGCCGGTGCTCGGCGTTTGGCCAGGAGTGGCGACCGCGGGCGGCGGCAGCGGCAATGGAGCGCTCACCGAGGGTATCTTCCCGCCGCTCGCAACAACACCAGCCGCCGTACTCGCCGGAGGAACCTCGCGCGCCGCCCCAGATGACCCGGCAGGAGTGGTTTTCGCCGGCAGTTCCTTACTCGCGGGCGGGGGGCCCTTCACCAATGCCGCCCCAGGCGCCTTCCTCGAGCCGAGGCCTATCCTGACCGTGTAGGCGGTCTTGGACGGCCTGTCGGCCGCCAGGGCGAGTAAGGGCGCCGAGCTGAGGGGGACGACATCAAGTGCCGCGTCCGCGGCGATCGGAGAATCTGTATAAAGAGAAGTCAGTAAAGTGGCAGCAACAACCCGGCAGAGAAGAGTTCGAGGTAGCGACCTGTCAAGGTGACGACCTCGGCCTGAGACGCCGCGGACTCCTTCACAGCCGCGAGCTCCTCGGTCATTCCCGGGTTCTCCAGCGGGCTGCCCCGAGTCGACCCAGGGAGGTCGTCGAGCCCAAGGTCGTTCAAAACCCTCTGGGTGCTGGACGACACTACGGGATTTTCAGTCGCCACGGCGACCTGGTGCGCCGGTGGAGGCGAGCTGACCACCGTAGTGGCGGGCTGCTTGGCCTTTTTCGTCTTCTTCTTCTTCGGCGGGGGCAAGGCAGTAGGATCATCCTCACGCGGTCTTTTCGACCTGGCTATGCCGAGGAGGCCCGACAGGGCGGCGAGATTGTCCTTCAACAGCTGTTCAGCGTCCGACATCTTCGGCGAGCTCCAGGGACCGTTTCAAAAACGAAGCCCCCCCTATTTATAGATTACTCTACCAGCAGGCGACGAGGCGAGCTGACCATATACCCGACAGGGATGCTCGCCGAATAGGTGTTGGATGAATCTTTCCGGGCTCCTTCGTCGCCCAAAAAGAGCGGGGATTGTGTACAACCCATATTCGACGAGTGAGGGCCCTACCACCGCCAGGTCATCAAAAGTCAAAGTCAACAAGACAAGGTGGGGATCCAGACCAGCACCCCGGGCCGCGGAATGTTCGGGCGAGTATGGCGAGCTCCCCAGGCCAACTCGCCAGGTGGCGACTATGACCAGATACTCGCCTCTTCCAGGCGAGCCCCCAAGGAAGTCGCCAACTCGCCAGGGTGGGGGTATAAGTAAGACCCCCCCCCTTCCTTGGATTTCCCTATAAATAGGACCCCAGGGGTACGAAGGAGGACAAGCAATTCTCGGCCTGAGCCCTCGCGTGTTCCAGCAGCTGCCCTTGACTCGTTATTGCTCAAGCTCACCTCCTTCGTACCTAGCTCGGCCAATCTGGTTGAGAAGGGGTTGCTTCTCCTAAGCAACTGGGTACGTGGTGGGACCTTCCTGCCGTAGCAACCTGGGGTCTTGTTTGCGCAATTCGTTCCTGTTTCCTGACCAGAGATCATCTTCCCGACTGGCCGACCAGTAACTTCAGGTTGCCTAGTCCGATTTCTGAGGTTGAGAAATTTCTCGGCTTCAACACACAATACTTTGACAAATCTTCTTAGTCGGGGGCAAGCGCCATGGGCCTGCACAAGGCCGGGTGGTTACGAATTGCTTCAAAGATCTTACCTTGGGGAGGCGTTGAGTGCCGCAAACTAACACAACTCTCGCCCGTGGTATGTACTTGTGCGCTGGTCACAGTTTCTCTTATGCTCTGGGTGCACACAGTTTTCTAGTCTCCTTTTCTGGACTCTATACGGGCTTAGACTTTCAGGTGTGAGATTTCTGACCGTCATGAACATTTTAATAAAGAGATATGCGAGTTCAATGTAGCTGTTTATCTTTTTGTCTTGCAGAGAATGAAACCAAACTCGAGCTTTCCCTTTTAGTGTTGTCGGAAATGTCTGGACCATGAGCTGATCTAAAGCGTTGCGAGCATGCATGATAGCTTCGAAACACTCCATGTGTGTCAGCGGGTGGCCGGTTCCGCTAAAACTGTGGATTTCAAAGCAATCTTCTGGACCCGGGTCTGCCCAAGAGTCAGATGAGTTGTAATTGGGTAGATGTTCACTTAGTCCCTGCTTCGTGGCAAAGATATCGGGACCCATCACGTTTCCAAAGTTCTCTAAATAATGAGGATATGCGAGGTGGCGATCATGCATCTCTTGGAGTAATGCTGCGGGCGTGGGGGAGATACTTGTACTTGAGAATTCCTTCTCTATGTCGTACTCTTTGTGCAGACAATGTCTGGGTGAGGCAGAGAGTTCTCCTGATGACGATGAATCTGCTTGCTTGAATGGCTGAGGAGTTCTTGGTAGGTGGAATGCCGGATCATTCCGAATTGTGTACATTACGTTTGTGCGGGTGGTATTCAGAGGGGAGTATTCTTGAAGTTGATGTTGCTCCCTAGTCCTTGGAGGGTCACCTCAACGGTTTTTACAACGACGCTTTGCCTGAAGCTGTTCATCTTGTCCTATGAGAGTTTGTTCTTCTCTTTGCGGAACTTTTTGCGTCGGGCCATGATTTGACAGAGGCTGGGGAATGACTGGTGCTGGTGGCAGAGGAGGAGCGGGGGTGATACTAAATTTCTGAGTAAAGTGAGCATTTCGACATGCTGCTCCTCCATCTGGCGAACACTCTTCTCGAGGGCGGTAACAGGCGTGAATGCAACTTCTGCCTCTAACGGTACGCTCACAAGTGAGCGGGTGCGTGCCAGTTCAGTGTGTCCACCTGTGACGGATCCTTCAGCAGCGCGGGCGCTTCTGTTTGCCATTGAAGTGAATTTTACAAGGAGAGAGGTCTTGGCTTCTGAAGGATGTTGGGAATCGTATTCCCATAAACGACGCCAAACTGTTGTGGACTAACTCGATGACATGGTCGTACCGGATTTACTTGGACCGTCTTAGCTTACGGAGCGATCGAGCGCGCACACAGTAAATGAAAATAAAAAGTTGACACAAGATGTGATGACGTGGAAAAACCCCTCAACCGGGTAAAAAACCACGTGATCGGATCTGTGGTTGTCAAAATCCACTAGCTGTTTGCGGTTACAGTGTGCTCGGAGAATCAGGGGCGACATGCCGCTCCCCGTTACAACTTGGGGGGTGAGAGAGGTTTCAGCTCTCAAAGGGCAACAGACTGCGTCGCTGGAGTGACTTGGACACTGGAATCAGAGAAGTGGTTCCGATGTTTAAAAGTTTGGAGCGCGGTTTCGGCGCTTGTCCGCTTGTTATGGTCGTCCACTTCCTTATTTCGCTCGTTCCGGGACTAAGGTGTTTTCCCACTGGTGGCGCACTGATGGCTCGAGGTGGCTGGAGGATGATCCGAAGGAGGAGTCCGGCAGAGCTATCGCCTGAGGAAGAAGATGACCGGGAGTCAAAAGGTGAATTATGAGGAGATCCTGAGGCACCTTTTATAGCCTCTAAGAGAGGATTATGGCGGGCCCCACCACTAACTTGGTGGGTTAGTGAGTGGTTACCCACCAGAACGGACGGCGAGGAAAGCCCACCACGATCGGATGGCGGACAAGCCGTTGACGGTGGTGGGGCGGCCGGGCGGCGGCCCGGCCGGTGGTGGCGGCCTTGCCAGTGACTGCAGCCCGATTGGAGGCCAGGCGGGCGGCGGCCAGGCCCGGCTGGCGGCCTGGCCGGCGGCGGCAAGGCCGGCGATCGATCGGCCAGGCCGGCGGCGACCTGTCCGGTGACGACAGCCCGACAGTCGGCCAGGTCGGTGGCGGTGGCGACGGCCTGGCAGGCGGGCGGTGGCGGCCTGGCCGATGGCGGCGGCGATTTCCCCCTAATGTGGAGCGTTTTTTGGTGGAGAGAGAGAGAGTGGGCCCTCCCCCTTGTTTTCCTCATCATGAGGAGTTCATGGGGGGTGGAGTTTGACAAGTCAACCCCGTGATCCCTCATTTTAGAAGGAGATCATGGGGGAATCCTTCTTATAAATGGAGATGCAACCCATCAGTAGGTGTTGCGCCGAGCTGGTGATTGTGTGGAAGCGGGCGAAACCCGCTTTTATGCGGCCAAAGGCCGACCAAAACATTAAGTACGATGGCTACGCCTAGAGATGGCCGAAGGCCGCCCGAGATCATCGAGCACACGCGTAGTCCGTGCGAAGATGTTCTTAATATATTATTTCAATTTATTCAATTTTGAAATTTATAGATGACCATTAATAAAAATTATTATATATTAATTTTACCAAATGTAAAATACTCTTATTATATTAATTTAGTTTTATTACAATTCATCTTCTTCACCCATATGATGCACGACGCCGGAGCTTCACCTTCATCCTCCTCCATCTTCCTCCGCTCACTCCGGCAGCTGAGTAGATTCTCCGGCAATGAATGCCTGCAACAGATCAGTGTATCGATATTTTCTCTAGCGTAGGATCTCCATGCAGACGGCTAAGCAGATTCTCTATGCATAGCTTAATTTGTTGCAGATTCTCTATGCATACTTTTATTACTATTCATCTTGAAAGTGTATTTTATTACACTCCTTTATCTTACCTCTGCCGCCTTGTTCCTCTTTCTCCTCCGTCGCCAAATCCAATCCCCCGCTGCCGCGCACCGGACGCTCTTCCGCCTGCTCCCGATGACGGCGCCACACCTGCAGCTAAAGCGTAAGATAAGGTTAAAGCAAATGCCGGCTGTATTATAATATCATCCAGTACCCTGGACTGGAGGGGATCCGGTTCACGGTATTGATCTCGCCTTCAAAATCGGACGGCGGACCTCCACTGGGGCGAGTGGGCCCACGAGTGAAGTTTACTTCTGTTCCGCCGTCCAGTTTTGAAGCAGAGATCATGATTGTGAACTGGACCTCTCCAATTCGCGTGAACTGAAGAGCATCCTGATCAACTTTGTTTTTATATTAGTATAAGTAGTTTGTTTTGGGGAATGTTCTGTGTAAACAAGTTATAGATAAATGTGAACTAATTTTAGGTACAGATTAAAAAATTATATGTTCATCTCAAATTGTTTCTTGCAAATTAAAAATATAAACATTCAAAATCCTTTAAATAAATAAAATATTAATTACTAATTTACATCAAAAGCTTTTAATTTACTCTTTTATATTATGTATTACAAAATCTTACAACGTCAAAATCCTCTTTAATCATGTCGCTTGGCTTGAAATGTTGCATATCCACAAACAGAATGCTAGAGCGTCAAAAACTGAAAATATATACCATTTAATTTGGGAATTATTATTCACACCTCACAATCGGATATTCATACCCAGAATAATATAAATTTTAGCATATTTTTTTCCTAAACTTATCGGATATTTGTACCCAACACAAACTTCATTTCTGTTTCTCTCGAGTCTTAACTCCCGCAGCCGAACCTTCACCTCTCAGCTCGCAGTATCTCGTTGGCGGTCCAAAAATATCTCGCCGCCCGTGGCACCCTCTATTCCGTCGCGCCTTCCGTTCATCTCCTCGCCGTCAGTCAACCTATAAATAGTTCGGTTTGCGGGGACGGCGATGGCTGTTTGCGGCGGCAACGATTTTGGTTACGTCGGGGAAGGTTCGGATATCCGCACCTCATGCATGGTGTGCGGCGCGGCTAACGCCTCTCATGAGATTTCATCGTTTTTCTTAATATTATTATGTATGAGTACAAATATAAATTATGGGTACAAATATCCATTTTGAATACAAATATAAATGGGTTACAAATAACCATTTATGAGGTACCAATAATAATTCCCTTTAATTTTTATGTCTTTCCTCAAATATTGTCCACTAACAAGTCACATCTAATGAGAAATGTAAGTCGTGGAATTAAACTCATAATGCGCATCAACAAATTTCTAGACTAACTGGTTTGCACTTTAAAAAAATGTGCGAATAATGGGTGTACATGTAACCTGTTGATAGTACTCGGACATCTCTGAATTTTGAACAAATAGATAATTATTCAAAAATCATTTATTCTTCCAGAAGTCACACCTAATTGCTATTGCTGATGTTTAAGGTCACGCTTGACGCGGCTTATCGCTGCTTATTTGCTCCGGTGAAGTTGGACAAAAATGTCATTGTCATATCAAAATCTTATGTCTCAAACTAGTTTCTTTTTTAGTAACGGTAGTAACATTTGTCGTACCAAACATACAATGACATTTTTGTTAGAGTGCTCGAAGCATCCGCGTGACCGTCAAATTTGGAACGGTCTCCTCGTTGCCCCTAGCTAGGGTATTTATAGGCGAAACCCTAAATCCCCGACTACGGGTTTGGATTCCTATCGGATCCTAACCGACCCGTTAAGGAGCCCATTAACACATATAAATATACCTCAACAATCTCCTCATATATTGTATATAAGTGTTAGCAAAGAAAAAAAAATGGGCTACTTAATCAATAGTTAATAATGACCAAACAAAAGAGATTTTCCAGAATTATAAATATGAGTTTTAGATAACAAAATGCTAAACTCAAACCAAATGTTCCAAACATGAAATAAAGCAAGAAACTGGAAAACTCAAACTGATAATGGATCTAGGCGAACAGCAGATCATCATCATCTGGGTCAAAATCAACTGTCTCTCCTCCAATCTCCATATTTCCTGCAAACAATTACAACAAGAATGTCATGAGACAAATCTCTATGAATTCAAACACTTGCAGAAATAAAGTGATTAGTTCTAACAGCAGGTGAACTTAATACTCTGACTGGGAGGAAAGAATCCCAAAAACAGCATCTCTATCTAATTTACACAAAATTAGATTAATTGATTTCATAGAATCAAACCATGTTCCTTCGATTATTAAGATTATTATTAACGTTCCACAATTGTGCTATATCATCAAGTTTGGAATGATACAACAAGCTGTGACTATTATATCATCAAGTTTGGAATGATATAACTAATAATCATAATATCAGGGCACATATCAGCAACCTCAGTACTCCTTTTTGGAATGATACCCAATTCAGCCTTTGGCAAAGAATAATTGCGTAAGTCATCAAGTTTGGAATGACTGGCAACTATCTCACCTCTAGCTTTCATCAGATAACATCTGAAATACTTTAGTGTGCTCAACGTAGATGCTTGAATGTAAGCAGACAACGGTTCTTAGATTTAAAACATAAGCTAGGTATTAAGTCCTCCTAAATGGACGTTAATCCCATCTCCCCCGATGTTTTAGATGTGAGAACCTTACATAAGCCCTTAGTAAGGACATCTGCTACATTATCTTTTGATCTCACGTCCAATAGGGAGATTATCCCCTGACTGGTGAGATAGGTCAACCAGGCCTGTTTCATCCTTAGTTGCCTTCGCTTTCCATTGAACAACGTATTTGTAGCAATGGTCTTGGTGGCTTGATTGTTGCAATAAATCGAAATAGAGTTCATTTTTAGACTCGTCATTGGAATGTCCAATATCAGATCTCTTATCCACTCTGCTTCTTCTCCAGCTGAAGCGAGAGCATAGAGTTCCGATTCCATAGAGGATAGTGCAATGCACGTTTGCCTCTTAGACTTCCAAGCTACTGCAGCTCCTCCTAGTGTAAACACAAAACCACTAGTGGATCGACAATCAGCGATTTCCGAGCACCAAGATGCGTCGGAGTACCCTTCAAGCACTGGAGGATGCCCACTGTAACATAAAGCATACTTTTCAGTGTACTTTAAGTATCTCATTAGCCTGTCTAAGGCGTCCCAGTGGTCCTTCCCAGGGTTACTGGTGAATCTACTCAACATGCCGACCGTAAAGGCTATGTCAGGTCTAGTGCAGGTAGTAGCGTACATGAGACTTCCTATGAGTTTGGAATAATCCAACTGTCTAATAGCTGAACCTTCATTCGGTTTCAGTCTATTGTTATAATCGTATGGAGTCTCAGCCTTTTTGCTCTTATCATAACCCCACTTTTCCAGTAGACTCCTAATGTAGTGACTCTGACTCAGGGTAATACCCTTTTTTGTGAAGTTCACTTCCATTCCTAGGATGGTTTTCACCTCACCTAGGTCTTTCATGCTAAATTGTGCCGTTAAGGCAACTTTCACGTCTTTCACTTCAGACTGATCAGTGCCCAGAATTAGCATGTCATCAACATACAAGCATATGATGGCTACTTTATTTGCACTTGTTCTTACGTACAGACATTTATCTGATAGACTGGATTTGAAACCCAAGCCTTTTACACAGGTGTCAAATTTTTCATGCCACATTTTAGGTGCTTGTTTCAATCCGTATAGTGACTTAATCAACTTACAGACCTTGGTTTCTAGACCTTCTATGACGAACCCTTCAGGCTGGTGCATGTAGATCTCCTCAGTCAGATCTCCATTAAGAAATGCAGTCTTGACATCCATCTGATGAACAGTGAAGTGTTCAATAGATGCTAGTGCGAGAAGAATCCTAATTGTCGCATAGTGACATATAAAAACAGGTGAGTATATATCAAAGTAGTCTACACCACTCACTTGAGTGAAGCCTTTGGCAACTAGACGTGCTTTGTATTTTGCGATACTCCCATCAGGATTTAGCTTCTTCCTCAGAACCCACTTATTTCCAATGGTTTTAGCCCCTTTGGGCAAATCGACCAAAGTCCATGTGTTGTTCTGCATAAGAGAGTTCATCTCTTCGTCTATGGCTTCTTTCCATAATAGAGAGTCTCTAGATCGCATCGCTTCCTTATAAGTGGATGGATCAGCTTCAACTTGGTAAGTCACAAAGTCTGTACCGAAGCTTTTAGGCATTTTCTCTCTACTAGATAGCCTTCTGGTATCTAAACCAATCGTGTCTACAGGCTCAGTGTCAGAGTTACGTTGTCCTGGCTCAACTAAAGGCTCAGTACTAGTGGCTGGCAGACCTGGCAGAGTCAGGTTCTTGTCCTTAAGGAACTTATCCTCAAAGAAAACAGCGTCTCTAGATTCTATTACAGTATTAGTGGAGAGATCTAGAAACCTGTCTGCAGCACTATCATCTGCACATCCTAGGTAGACGCAGGTATTAGTCCTGGGTCCAATCTTTGCTCTTCTAGAGTCTGGTATCCTAACATAAGCGATACAGCCCCAGGTCTTAAGATTGTCAAATCTAGGAGGCCTCTTAAACCAAAGCTCGTAGGGTGTCTTAGTCAACTTAGCATGGGGTACTTTATTAAGAATGTGATTTGACGTGAGGACGGCTTCACCCCAATAGGCCGCAGGCATGCCGGCAGTCAGCAACATGGAATTCAACATCTCTGTTAAAGTCCTATTTTTCCGCTCAGCGATACCGTTGGATTGTGGTGAATACGGGGCAGTCGTTTCAGGAATTATGCCATTGCTGGCAAGAAAGTCTCTGAACTCCCCCGAGACGTATTCGCCTCCTCTATCACTCCTTAGCCTTTTAATTTTCATGTCAAGTTGATTTTCAACCCTATTTTTGAATATACGAAATTTATCAAAAGCTTCATCTTTGGTTTTAAGGAGATAAATGTGACTGAATCTAGAGTAGTCGTCGATAAAAGTTATCAGATACTTCCGACCTCCACGTGTGACAAAGCTTTTGTAGTCACAAATATCGGAATGTATTAACTCTAGCAATTGTGTGCTCCTAGAAACCTGACTAAAAGGTGTTCTAGTTATCTTAGTTTGAGCACAAATTTCACATTTTTCAAATTTGGTTTTTGTGTCGAGGGGTATGTTGTGAGTTCTAGCTAGCAGGAGTAGTTTTCTATAATTGACGTGTCCTAGTCTTGCATGTAAAGTCTTAGGATCTATCAGATTTGAGCTAACCTGATTTACTACTTCGTGTGCTAGACTCAGCCTATACATCCCGTTAATGACATATGCGCAACCAAAGTAATGCGAGTGAACCATAAGGGTTACTCGACCACCACTAATGTTAAAAGACATACCCGCATCGCACAACAGACTAATCGAAATTAAATTAGCAGCTAATGTCGGTATTAATTTAACATTTTTTAAAATTAGAGTCTTACCTGAGGAGAGAGTCAGGGTAGCGTTGCCGACCTTCAGCACGTCAGCTATAGCTCCATTTGCAACAGTAACAGTCTCTTCCACCTCTTTTGTATCTTCCAGAAGCTTTGGATTGTTGCAGACGTGGCAGGTAGCACCTGAGTCGAGCCACCACTCTGAACTGGCCGTCCCGTTACCGACCATGGCAACAAAGTCGGTAGGCGCAGTTTGATGAACCATGTTGGCTTGATTATCAGTCCTTGGTGTGCTCGATTCGCCCCGTTTGGGCTGCTTGCACTCGGAAGCGCAGTGACCCCACTTATTGCAGTTGTAGCACTTGCCTTTGAATTTCTTCTTTATCTGTTTGCTGGTGGCAGCAACTGCGGGTGCACTGGTCGGTGGGCGAGTCTTCCCAGGCTTAGGCTTTCGCTTAGGGTGAGTGATCATGTTAGCAGTAGAGGACTGCTTGCTGATCGTCTCTATAGCGTGCCTAGTCCGGTTCTCATCCTCAATGCAGATGAAGCGCTTGAGGTCTTTTAGACTCACCTGCGTCTTCTTCCGGTACATCTCAGTCTTGAAAGAATACCAGGCCGAGGGCAACTTGAAAATAATCGCCCCTGCAACAAATCCATCTGGCAGAGGGATATTCTCACTGTTGAGCTTGTCCACCAGATTTTCAA
This sequence comes from Platanthera zijinensis, assembly GCA_039513925.1. Classification (NCBI taxonomy): domain Eukaryota; kingdom Viridiplantae; phylum Streptophyta; class Magnoliopsida; order Asparagales; family Orchidaceae; genus Platanthera; species Platanthera zijinensis. The sequence continues at coordinate 34,450,673 of CM077088.1, forward strand.
ACTCAGCAACCTGTGGCAGGATTTCCCTTTCCTCAGTGAAGGTGAATGCCATGAACTTGTCCACCAGGTGCGTCTTGGACATGTTCTCCTCCTCCTTGAATTGCTCTTCTAAAGCTTCCCAGATCTCCTTGGCCCTTTGCATCTTGCCGTACGTCTCTGCAAGCCTGTTGGAGAGGCAATTCAGAATGTAGTCTCTGCAGAAGTCCTCGTCGTTGACCCACTGATCTTCATCTTCGCTTCCTTTGACGTCCTCAAAGACAGTCTGCACTGTGTAGAAGATGTTCAGGTACTTCATGCCGAACTGCGTGTTCCTCTTCCAGGCACTGAACTCGGCGTTGGAGAATTTCTCCAACTTGATCATCGGCACAGGAGAGGAGTGATTGATCGCCTTTGACATTTTGCGTTTCTTTCCACTACGTGTAATTCTACTTGCAGACAAAAAATGCGAGCAGAGAAACTAGAAAGAAATCACCTGACCACGCGTGACGACGACAGAAAATCTTCGGATCCAATCCAAGAAAATTATTTGCTCCTCCACTTCGGCTGAGCACAGTCACCAAAGACTAGATCTCAATCAGCAGACGTCCACAACAAAGATCAGGACAACCACCAAATGAAGGGAAAGAGAACACTGTATCAGCAGCAAGAAAAACTCCTCCAAAAATGGCGGCAGCAGAAGAGCACAATCTCAACAGATATAGCTGATTTCGTATAGGCTTCCTGCAGGAGAAATTGGGGCAAGAGATCTCTTGTTGCTGCAATTGGATCTCCCAGTGACGATGAAGAAGATCAATAAGAACTCCAAATATCTTGGTGTACTCTTTGACAGATCAGAAAACTGCAGATCTAGGAAACAACAAAGACACAGATCTGGTGTTTAGAGAAGGACGATGGTTGGAAAAACTCTTCCTTTCTCCATGGTTGCGTCAGCCATGACGGGAAGAAGAACTGGGCAGGAGGCAGGGACTCTCCTCAACAACAATACTGGCGACTTCAACAGCAAGAAGAATGAGCGCTAAGAACGGGATCTTTTCCCTTCCGCCGGCAGCAGACACAGATCCACCTCTGGCGAACGACGGCGGCGGTGACTACACGCGAACAACTCGTGATCCACTTTTGTGATCTTCCACGGGAGCGGCGGCTGGACCCTTCCTTCACGAACTGAGCGGCGCAAGGGAAAACCTTGCCGGGATTATACCTTCCGGCGGTGTTCTGTTCACGCGAGAGGAGCCACGGGATTTCCCTTCTCCGATGGAGAACAACGGCGGCGTGCCTCCCAGAAAACGAGAGCGGCGGGCTTCCCTTCTTCCGGTCTACTTCCCGATCGATCTACTTCCCGATCGCGTGCAGCGGCTCTCCTTCTCCTTCACGATCGACGAAGGCAAACGAAGGATCGATCGCGTGCAGCGGCGGCGGAAGAAAAAAAATCGGGAACAGGGGTTAGGGCAAGAGGAAAATCTTCGAGAATGTTAGAGTGCTCGAAGCATCCGCGTGACCGTCAAATTTGGAACGGTCTCCTCGTTGCCCCTAGCTAGGGTATTTATAGGCGAAACCCTAAATCCCCGACTACGGGTTTGGATTCCTATCGGATCCTAACCGACCCGTTAAGGAGCCCATTAACACATATAAATATACCTCAACAATTTTTGTCCAACCTCACGGGAGCAAATAAGCTGTGATAAGCCACGCCAAATACTGTCTAAATCTTGTAACAAAAATTGTGGGTAACCAGTTGATTGCATACGAGTAAAAATCATAACAATCTTCATAGAAATTTTGAAAACTCTAGAAATTACATGGAGAATTCAAAATTTAAATTTTGAGTATTCAAAATATTACTAAGAAAATATGTTATGAATTGCAACTTTTTACCAGCTTATCTAAAACACAAAGCTGATCAATCATGCATTCAAAATTTTGATGCAATTAGGGAAAAAAACATAATAAAAAACTAAACAAAATAACTGAATGCCAAAATTATTACAATAACATTATCCAAATCACAAGGATAAAGCAGGAGAGTAAAAAAGGGAAATAGTCAACAGTGTTCAAATCATAAAGTTAAAATAGGAGAGTAAAATGATAAATAGTTTATCATAATCAACATTGTCCAAAACATAAGATAAAGGGTCTGTTTGGGACAGCTCTGGCAGATTAAAAATCTGCTGTTCGGATAGAGCTGTTTTGAAAGAGCTCTCTAGGGAGCAGTTTTGAAAAGCTGCAGAGTGTTTGGGTGTTCTGTCCGGATAGAGCTTACTGTACTGCATCAGCTTTGACAGTATCTCTGCAGCACCATCAATGGCTTTCTGCTTCTCTGAATCCCCTGGCTCCCTCATCTCTTCCCCCTTCAACCCTGCAATCGATTGAATGAGACAGATGGAATTCTGAAATAAAACATGCTAGCACGCCGTATACCTCTATTACCGGAGCCGTCATCAACTTGTCGTCCGGAGCTCGAACGCCGGCAAGGGATCGACACTTGGACGGCAAAGTGGACTACCCGGCATCGTCCTCTCCTCCCGAATAGCTTCCCTGATCTCCATCACCGAGCGCCGATCGGTTTCCGGTCCCTGAAAAATTCGCCCATTCCTCTCGACGACCTCCTCGCGTGAAAACCCCGACATCGTGAGAAACCCGCGGCTCGCGAAGACGATGGCGGGCTGCGGGAGGGAGATCGGCAGGCTGCGGGAGGGAGATCGGCGGGCTGCGGGAGTTCACCGAGGGCTTGCGGAAATTTTTGGGAGCGAGCGGCAGCGTTTGCGGAATAAGACGCGATAAAAAGGAAGCGCTCAAAAAACGCTCCATGGGCTCTTTTTCAAAACGTGATTTTGAATCCGCACCTGAAACAAACAGCAAAAACAGCTGCTGCGGATCAGAGAGTAGTTTTTTGATCCGCAGCCGCTGTCCCAAACAGACCCAAAGCTGAATTCTCAACATTACCTTGGAGTAGTTTTCAACAAAAATTTGAATTAGTAAGAGTTGAGTGATGCACATCAGAAGTTAGTTTGTAGGCAATTTGTATTAGTAAGCTCTCCAAAAACCGGTTGGAGGAAATGGGGGATTGATCGACCTCGAGGAAACGAGGATCGATCAGTCTGGCATGGGGGAAATGGGGATCGTACGACCTGGATGAAACGGGGGATTGTACGACTTGGATGAAACGGGGGATTGATCGGCTTGGACTACCAACATTGGCGAGAGGGGAGCTTGGACGGGAACTAGTGGCTCGGACGAGAACTAGCTTCACGAGTGGAAGCTTAGATGGGACTAGGGTTTCTCCTTGTCACCGTGAGCGAAGACAGGTCACAATTCACAAGAAACAACACAGGCTGCTTTTGGTTTGCACCTATGAAGATTAGGAATTTTCTTATTTTCTTATTTATTATTGATAGGGATGAGACTTCTTTTATAAAAAGATGGGGGTGCGGATAGCCCACTCCTCATGTCCTCACTATCCTAGTGGGGACATGGGTTTGACCGCTGCACGATCCATGCACATGATCGCGCGCGATCTGTGCGCGGGGGATCCCACTACAAGTAACCAATCAGCCCCATCCCTCTCCTCCGGACCGGTCAGCCGACCTGGTGCCAACCCGGCCTCCAACCGCCGCGGGGGCTGCGCCTTTGCGGCCGCTTGGCGCGGCCACCCCGCCGGACGCCCCGACTGGCGGGAGCACCGCCTTCCCACGACGTCCATCCTGGTCGTGGGAAGGCGCAGGTAGGGGCCGGCCGTTCCCGACTCTCCAGTCGGGCACGCTTAGCCAGCTGCACCCTGCGTGCCCCGGCTCTGGCCGGCCGCACCTTGCGACCGGCTGGTGCTGGGTACTTGGTCGGTCAGACACGCAATCGGCGTCCACCCCGCCGACTCCGGCCAGACGCTTACCTCAGCCACCTAGCATTGCGTCGGCGATTGGTGGTCGGCTGACTCCTTGCCGGCGGGGAAGTGGCCAGCGCGAGAGCAGGCCGCCTCCCTCACCATCTCTCTCGTTGTCCAGAGTGTCGCCCCCTTCCTCCGTCGTCCGATCAACTCGTCGCGGTCAAGACCATCCTTTCCAGGGAAAAAACCCGGCCACCTGTGTAAATTCCACCGTTAGTGGGGGCATCATGATCTTAATGGCGGCTTGCATTTAGTGAAAATCATACACCCTAAACACTATGAAAAGATATTTATATAGGTGGTTACAGTGTGTTAATAGCCGCATAGCTACCGTAACCACTCCTGGAGGCGCCTCAGGCCTCCTCATTTCTCACCTTTTCTCCTCCGTGCTTTCTTCTTCATATGTCCAGAGCTCTGCCAGAATTATTCTACGAGCAATCATTCCTCCAAAAAAATTCACGAACGAGCCACCGTCCCGCCAACAGAATCCTTTTGCGTGCCATCACCGCTTCTGGTTGGCCGCTTGATATACTTGACCAATACTAGGCCGACATCAGCTTCTCAGTGGGCATTTTGAATCAGTTTATGCATTCTCCCAGGACATCTCACCTGGAAGCTACTCGACGTGTTATTCATTATCTTAAGCGCGCCCCTGGTCTTGGGTTATTCCATCGGGCTAATAGTGTCTCCAGTCTATCATGCTTCACTGATATAGATTTTGCTGGTTCTTTGATTGATCGACGATCAACGATAGATCTTTTGCGTATTCCATGGTGATCACCTTGTTTCATGGAGGAGCAAGAAACAACCTATAGTATCTCGCTCTTCTGCTGAGTCAGAGTACCGCGCTATGGCTCTCGACGTCACTGAGTTGGTTTGGCTTCGATCACTGCTGACTGAACTTGGCCTACCTCTTGCTACTGGCTCGACTCTCTACGGTGATAATAAGTCAGCTCTCCAACTTACCCAGGACTCGGTACTACATGATCACACCAAGCACATCGAGAAGGATGTTCATTTTCTGTGTGACCATGTCCGTACTGGGACTATCCTTCCAGCTTTCCTCTCCTCTGCCGAACAGGTTGCTAATAACGCGTTCAATAAAGTTGTTGGTCATACTCGTTCAGATTTGACTATTTTCAAGCTAAGCATGATTGACATCTTTGCACCAACTTGAGGGGGAGTATTGGGATTATTGTTATTTTATGTTATTTGGTCTGTAAATAGTCTGCATATGTCATATTGTATTTGATATATATAGGATCTGAATCATATGCACAGAAAATACTGTGCGAATATGCAAAGAACTGTTTCCGGCCGTTCGATTGAATTCCTGCGACCCTGCATCATACGTCCACCTGCATCACACCGCCGCCGCCTCCAGCTGCGGCCTCGCCGACCACCGCCCGCCCGGGGTTCGTCGGCGGGAACCCCCGGGGTTTGTCGGCGTTCCCGCCGAAGAACCCCGGGCGACTGGTGGCCGGAGAGGCCGCAGCCGGCAATGTGATGCAGAAATTTTTTTTTCACACGGCGACACCAGCGGCTGTGGGCTCGTCGACCAACCGGCCGGCAAGTGTTCGTCGGCGTGCATGCCGACGAACGAAGGCCGGTCGGTGGCCGGTGAGCCCCGACCCGGCGGCGCCACTGCTGGGACTGTCCATCTTCGCACCTTCACACGTTTCCTGTGTTCGCACAAGAACCGACCCCATATATATATACTACATTATATCAATATAGATATTAGAGAGCACACCAACCAACCAATCTAAATAGATCAAAAAAAATTTTTCTCATCCATTAAATGAAGAAAAAGAAAAAAAGTTTGAGGAGAGAGGGAGAGACAAAAAAATGGAATATAAATGAGTGTCTTAAAGCTATGAGAGAGAGGGGGAAAGAGGGAGAGAGAGGAGAAAGATGGAGGTGTTGTGCGGCCAAATCACTTTAAGATGAGAGAGGGGGGATAAAGAGAAGAAAAGAAGAGAATAAGGTGGGGCCGGTGACATTTAATGAAAAGAGATGTCATAAAATTAATTTACATTATATCATGCAATTTTTCGTTTGTCTGTTTGCGCAATTTTTCGTTTTCTAAAATTGGTCTTCGATATAGACGCTCGAATGCGGGCGTAGCCTGCCTGGAAGCGGGCGGAGCCCGCCTGGATGCGGGCGCTCCCCGCCTGGATGCGGGCGCAGCGACACATGGAGAACGAGCGAAGCCTGTTCGAAGAAGCTAGTGTGTATATATATATATATATATATATTCACGGCATCTTCACACGGGTTACGCCCGTGCTCGATGCTCTCGGGCGGCCTTCGGCCGCATCCAGGCGGGCTTCACCCGTGCTCGATGCGTCGTTGTTGGCTTCGCCCGCCTGCGCAAGGGCTTCACCCGTGCTTAATGCGTCGCTGCGGGCTGCGCACGCCTATGAGCGGGTTGCACACGCTTCCGAAATCTTTTTTTCAAAACATATACATATGCGTGCTTAAAATGACCGCAAAAATATGAAGTACTATTACTATTTTTATTTTATACAATTTTGCAAATTTTAATCTATAAAAATTAATTAATCTCTCCCCCCTCTCTCTTTTATCACTCCCCCATCTATCTCTCTCTCCCTCTACCTCCACTCTCTCTCCCAAATCTCCCCTCTCTCATACTCTCTCTCATGATCCAATGGTCAATATTCAATTTATGGTGTGCCTCCAAATATCTATATTTCCTTATATATGCGAGTTTTTTCGCACGGGCTACGCCCGTGCTCGAAAATCTCGGGCGGCCTTCGGCCGCATTCAGGCGGGCTTCGCCCGCCTGCGCAATATGTCGCTGCGGGCTGCGCCCGCTTATGAGCGGGCTGCGCACGCACCCGAACTCTTATTTTTTTCAAAACATATACATATGAGTACTTAAAATGACGGCAAAAAAATATGAATTATTATTTCTATTTTTATTTTATAAAATTTTGCAAATTTTAATATATAAAAATAATTTATTACTCCTCTCTCCCTCTCTCTTTATCACTCCACCCTCTCTCTCTCCTTCTCTCTCCCGCCCCCTCTTTCTCTCCCTCTCCCTTTTTTTCTCTTTCCAAATCCCCCAATGTTCTCTCTCATGATCCAATAAGCAGTATTCATTCTATGTGTGCCTCCAAATACTTATAGGGCGTTTATATTGGCAGCCCGCATATCGATATTGGCAGCCCAATTATAATGGCAGTCAAGTAAATCGATATTGGCAGCCCATTTTTTTATAAAACAACTAATATTTGTAGATTAACCAAACAAAATACAAAATAAACTTCATAGTTTTTTTCAACAACATAACGATCAAAATATAAATCAAGAGTCCATTGTTTTTTAAAACACAAAATAGTCAAAATTCACGTCTTCGTGATGATTGAACTGGCACGTCCCAATATAAGTTGCACCTGCATAATCCAATTAAAAAAATATTGTAAATTATATTTTATTAAAAATGAGCTTTCAAATTTATCAAATGCTAAAGAACTTACATTGTCTTGCACTTGTGATATAAATGTAGTTGGAACGGCCTCCAAAAGTTTGTAATCTATACCTGTGATATAAATGTTTCATTACAACCAAATGTATTGTCAACAAATTGTAAGAAAAAAGATAACTATGCATACCATTCTAATCTTGCAGACGTGTAATGTACGGTATGTCCCATTGTTCTGCAACCACCGTATGAAATCTTGCCCAAACAGGGAATACCGGCGATAATGGGCATTCTTCACTCAACTTCAATTGTATGTAATGATTTCCATTTATAAAACCAATGGAAATAATCCTTCGAGATTCAGTAGGAGCTGAATGTAGTGGAAGGAAAGTAAACGATTGCTCGCATGAGACATGCACAAGCTGAACACTAATGACCCTGTATCCGCAATGACCATCACCAATCACATCAATGACATCTAAAATATGTGGAGAGAAGTATATAGACATTTCTTCTTTGATCCTTTCTAGAAAATTTCCTCCTCTAGTTCTCCGTACCTTTTTGCCGCCCTCTTTATGTTGAGATTTTTGGCTCTTACAAACCCAGACCGGTCACAACCAAGCATAACCCTAGGTCTTGTCCTTGAGTCAATTTTATCGGCCTTGGTGATGATTACGACAAAACCCAAATCTTTACCAATTTTTCTTGCTCATTCAATCAACTCCTCTTTGCTACTAAATGACCGATTTGTAATAAAATGCGAACCAACATCGATTGAAGTTTGTTCTGAGCAATCTTCATACGTCAATAATTTTATTTCTCAATCGGAACTCATTTTAATCTAAATAGTAAGCGAAAAAAATTTATAAACCACATAATGTACATGCATAGTCCCTATATCTAAAGTTTGTAATTATACCTTGAGCGAATTGAAAAAAAGTGTTTCCGCTTGAAGAGGAGACTACAGCAGCACGGGGCACGGGGGTTAAGTTGTGTTGGCGTTCCTCAATCTACAGAAAGAAATCAAAAAATTAGGAGAAAAAAACCAAAAAACTCTGTAGCGAGTAAAGCTTGAATCCAGTATAGCGAAAAATTCCAGTTTTAGGTGATGATTATGTGGTTCGATTGAATGATGCTCAAGTTTTATATGATATAATATGAGTGTTTGTTTGAATGGTTTATACTTTGTTTAGTTGGAGCAGTTAAGGTCACAAGTATAATAGTGATTTAGTTGTGTAATTAGGCTTCTGCTGCACGATTTGTCTCCATGTTTTAGGTGATGATTATGAAGTTGTGAATATGAAGGCGAACACATGTTAGTTGCTAACTGTACATAAGCTACCCTAAATGGTTTGGTTTGAGGTAGCCGTCACAGTCTAATGAAGTTTAGATGATTAGCATTGTCATACAAACATCAAGTTTAAGCCATTTGCTAGAATTCAAGAAAAATATTCGGCACTATTTTAGGTTTTGTTTCGGCTAAGTCATTGTAGCATTTCAACAAACAAAAAAGGAGAAAAAATCGCCATTCCCACCTCCATAGCAAATGTCGGAGCAAAATCCATGGCGGAAACAAAACCCTAAAACCCCGGAAGAGTGGAGAAGAACGGACTCTAAAATAGTGCAAAAGACTTTGGGAGAGAAGATCTAACCTTTCAGAGTAGCTCGCCGGCGTCCAACGTGCTCCTCCGGCGGTTTTTTCCGGCCGACATCGGGGCTTTGCGGGGGCGGAAGAAGGGAGGTCGGGCGTATCGTGCTGGATTGCGGAAAAAAGAGGGGGGCTGCTATTAGAGAGAGGATAAAGTTATAAGATTAGGTTTTGTTTTAAAAATTTGGGCTGCCAATATCGATATGCGGGTTGCCAATATAAACGCCCTACTTATATTCCCTTATATATATAAGAATAAGATATTTATGTGTTACGCTCGTGGCCGAGTCGCGGCTGTTTGGAAGACAATACAAGCGTTGAGGACGACAGGAAGGTGATAATAACGGGGCTGAACCATCCGGTTCAGCCCCCACTCTCTGAAGACCGCTGATTTGGGGCTGAACTGGCTTGGTTCAGCCCCGACCGGCCCCTCCTTGGTTCCGGGTATATATAACCCAGAACCTCTCTTGGATGGGTTATGCAAGATATTTACAAGGTATTTCTTCCCTCATTCCTAACCCTAGCCGTCTTCTTCTCCTTCTTCTCTAGATCTCTCTTCTCTCTAGTAGTTTTGTAACATTTGGTATCAGAGGAACTTCCTTCCACCATGGTGAACACGCGTACGCAAGAGGAGGCTAGCCGATTGGAAGCCCTAGAAGAAAAACTTCGTAGGGTTGACGAATTCGGTGGCCGCAATGGAGGAGAACATGAAAACATCAATGCAGTGGTTGGAGGAGCAGATCGATGCCCGAATAGAGGAAATCAAGGCACTGTTGAAGGGGAAAGGCCCGATCGGTGAGGAGAACGACAGATCGGGTTTGGATGCGGCGGAATCGCATCACTCTCTTCCGCCCGATATGCGGGAGGCGGGATTCGGCTAGGTCGACGACATGGATGGCAGCGCGACTTGGCCTGGCGCAACCGGCGACCGTTGGCGGCAGCTGCGGATGGGAGCGGGGTCGACGGGGCCTCCCGCACCGCCTGTGGGTAACGACGACCCAGGCACGGGCCGCAACCCCTGACGGCAGATCGGGGAAGAACCGTCGGGCTTTCAGCGGCCGACTACAGCGATGGGGCACGCCCCAGGCGTCCCGGGAGGGATTCTTCCATTCCACAGGCGAGTGGACCACCGGGAGGCTTTGCCCACGGAAATCCTTGGGACGGCCAGCCACCACCTCCACCATGGGGAGCACGACAACATCAAGGGCATGCTTTTCCGGAACCAGTTGAACAAGGAAGGCGAGAGGGCTACAGATATGGCCAAGGGTGGCCGGGGCAAGGTGCACAGCGACCCCACTTGGCTCCAAAATTGACCCGCATGAATTTTCCAAAATACAACGGCGGGGATGCTCTGGAATGGGTCCAAAAGGCAGAACTATTCTTCTGTTACCAGGATGTACCCGAAGGCCAGTGGGTACAATTGGCTTCTTTCCATCTGGAGGATGATGCGTTTTAGTGGACGCAGTGGTTCCTACGCGGACGGGAGCACGTTCTGTGGGGAGAATTTGTGGAAGGATTTACGGCCCGATTTGGGCCGCTGGAGTATGAGGATTTCGAGGCTCTTTTGCAGAAGCTCAGACAGAAAGGCTCCGTGATGGAGTATCACACTGAATTTGAGAAACTTGCAAACCGGGTTCATTGGGAAGAGAGGACGCTCTTGAGTTGCTTTGTTTCGGGACTCAAGGAGAACATTCGGGACGAGGTACATGCGCACATGCCCCGGTCCTTAAATCACGCCATCACATTGGCTCGTATTCAGGAAGAGCGCGTCAACAGGCAGAAGACTAGAGCCACGGGTAAGCCACCTGCGGCCTCAGCACGACAGCAGCCAGCAGCCGGTAGCAAGCCGACAGTGACACAGTTATCATGGAGCGAGCTTGCAGCCAGGAAGGAGAAGGGTCTGTGTTTAAATTGTGATGAGAAGTTTACATCGGGCCATAAGTGTCAGAAAATACAAGTCTTCATGTTGCAAGAGGAAGAGGAAGGGGAAGTGGTGCATGAGGAGGAGTCGGACGGGGGGTTGGATTTGAGCGAACTTGGGGTGTCTCTACATGCTTTGGAGGGGTGCAGTCCCCCGCTCACCATGCGGCTGACGGGTTGGCTGAATCAGGCGAAGGTCACCATTTTGGTGGATAGTGGGAGCACCCACAACTTCATTCATCCGGTTGTGGCACGACGCGTTGGAAACAAGGTGGATATGGGGTCGGCCTTCCAGGTTATGGTGGCGGATGGCAGCAAGTTACAGTGTGAAGGGGTACTCAAGGGTGTGGCACTTCGGATGCAAGGATATACGGGTTACACCGACATATATCTGTTGCTTATCTGGGGCTCGGACATAGTCTTGGGTGTGTAGTGGCTACGACAGTTGCGTCGGGTAACGTTTGATTGGGAGCACATGACTATGGAGTTTCACCAGGGTGAGACACAGTTCTGCTTACGGGGTCTCAAATCGTCGCCTATCAAGGAAATCTCTCTGCGTAGCATGCAACGGTTAGGGGAGGAAGGCAGTATGATGGCAATCCTTATGGAGGTTCAGGCATCGGCTACGGGTGAGTCAGAGGTACCGGTACAGTTTCGAACTCTTCTGGAGCAATATGCTGACGTTTTTCAGGAACCCCGCACACTACCTCCCTCGAGGTTTCGGGATCATCAGATTCAGCTTAAGGCAGGGACAAAGCCAATCAACGTTCGACCTTATCGTTATCCACATGTTTAGAAGGCAAAGATCGAGCGTAGTGTCCGGGAGATGTTGGAGGCGGGAATTATTCGTCCCAGTACTAGTTCCTTTTCAGCGCCGATCATTCTAGTGAAAAAGAAAGATGATTCGTGGTGGTTCTGTGTTGACTACCGAGCTCTGAATGGCGCCACGATGAAGGATAATTTTCCAATTCTGGTAGTGGATGAGTTGCTGGATGAGTTGTATGGGGCGTTCGTTTTCACTAAGTTGGACATGCGTTCCAGTTATTATCAGATTTTGATGAGGGAGGAGGATATCCACAAGACCGCATTTCGGACACATGATGACCACTACAAGTTTCTCGTCATGGCCAACGGGTTGACCGGGGGCCCATCTACCTTTCAGGCCAACATGAATGAGATCTTCCGAGCACTTCTCCGTAAATTTGTGCTGATTTTCTTTGACGATATTCTTATCTACAGCGCCAGTTGGGAGGACCACGTGGGCCATGTTGAGCGAATCCTTAACATTCTCAGTCGGCACAAACTTTACGCCAAGCGTTCCAAGTGCTCATTTGGTCAGCGTGAGGTGGAATATTTGGGACATTTGGTTTCCGGTCACGGCGTCAGAGCCGGCCCCCAGAAGATTCAGAGTATGATATCCTGGCTACGACCACTTACGGTGCGGGCGCTTCGCGGATTCCTCGGGTTGACGGGGTATTACCGGCGGTTTGTGAAAGACTATGGAAAGATAGCTCGGCCATTGACTCGATTGTTGCAGAAGGATGCTTTCTCTTGGACGGGGGAGGCTGAGGAGGTATCAGGCACTCAAGCGGGCAATGACCACCACACCAGTTCTCGCTTTGCCTGATTTCTCGAAGGAGTTTGTGCTAGAGACAGACGCCTCCGGTGTGGGCATCAGGGCGGTTTTGATGCAGGAAGGGCGAACGTTGGCTTTCTACAGCAAGGCTCTTGCCCCACGGACCCTGGGTCTGTCTACGTATGAGAAGGAAATGTTAGTTGTTATCCATGTCGTGGCAATGTGGCGGCCGTACCTACTGGGCCGACACTTTAAGATTCGCACTGATCACCAGAGTTTAAAGCATTTCTTAGACCAGCGGGTGTCTTCGCCTCTTCAACAAAAATGGGTCACTAAGCTCTTGGGTTATGATTATGAGATTACCTATCGGTAGGGCAAGGGGAATGTGGTTGCGGACGCTCTCTCGCTCATCCCTGAATATACTGTGGCCCACATCACCGGGCCACTTGTTGACTCTTTGGAAGAGATACAGGAGGAGGTGATGCGTACTCCCACGCTCCGTGCTCTAGTGGAGGCCTTGCAACGGGGCGAGGTCGTGGAAGCCGGCTACCATCTTCAAAATGGTCGCCTTTACCATCATGGCAAGGTGGTTATTCCTCCAGCTTCATCGTGGAAGACTGTTATGATGCATGAGTTCCATTCTTCACCTATTGGCGGCCATGCGAGTGTGCTTCATACCTTTTAGAGAGCCCGAGCCAATGTCTTCTGGACCGGGATGCGGCGAGACATACAACAATTTTTACGACAGTGTGAGATCTGCCAACGGCAGAAGTACGAGACGACCTCTCCGGCTGGACTGCTTGTTCCCTTAGACATTCCACAGCAGATTTGGGACACCGTTTCCATGGATTTTATTGACGGGTTGCCCAAGTCCCAGGGTAAATCAGTGATTCTGGTGGTGGTGGACAAACTCTCCAAGTATGGGCATTTCATGGCTTTGCATCACCCTTATACCGGCGAGTCTGTAGCTGCACTTTTTGCTCGGGAGATTATTCGCTTGCACTGTCTTCCTCGTGCTGTCATTTCTGATCGGGACCCTACTTTTCTGAGTAAATTTTGGCAGGAACTGTTTCGTCTGCAAGGGACGTGTTTACGTTTCAGTACGTCACATCACCCCCAGACCGATGAGCAAACAAAGGTTTTAAACCGGGGTCTCGAGACATACTTGCGTTGCTTTGTGATGGACGAGCCTCGCACTTGGCCGGATTGTTTGCACTGGGCGGAGTACTGTTACAACACGTCTTATTATTCTGCCAGCAAAATGACCCCCTTTGAGGTTGTCTACGGCCGTCCTCCGCCGACCTTGAGCAGCTATGAGTCGGGGAGCACGGCTTTGCCCGCCGTTGATCGTGCTCTGTGCGATAGGGACCGCATGCTGGTCACACTGCGCGACAACCTCCGCCTGGCCCAGGACCGTATGAAGCTCCACGCTGACAAGCATCGCAAGGAGAGGGAATTTGCAGTTGGTGATGAAGTTTTTCTCAAGCTCCAACCGTACCGTCAATTGTCTGTCGCTCGTCGATTCAGCCAAAAGTTATCTCCTCGCTATTACGGCCCCTTTCGGGTACTCAGCAGGGTGGGGCCGGTCGCTTACAAGCTAGATCTTCCTGCGGGTTCTCGCATCCACCCGACGTTTCATATGTCCTTGCTCAAACGGAAGGTGGGTGCAGATGTGCAACCAAGTGCTCTTTTACCTGAGGTCACCGGTGCGGGCGAGCTTCGCCCCTTCCGGAGGACGTGCTGTTGGTCAAATGAAAACGACGGGGTGCGGAGTACCGACCAGAGCTGTTTGTCAAGTGGAAGAACTTATCCGAGGCACACAATTCTTGGGTTGATCTGCTGGATTTCAAAGAGCTTTATCCCGACTACCACCTTGAGGACAAGCTGGTTGTTGATGAGGAAGGGAATGTTACGCTCGGGGCCGAGTCGTGGCTATTTGGAAGACAATACAAGCGTCGGGGACGACAGGAAGTTAACATCGGGGCTGAGCCATCCGATTCAGCCCCCACTCTCTGAAGACGGCTGATTTGGGGCTGAACCGGCTTGGTTCAGCCCCTATTGGGGCCGGCCAGCCCTTTAGGCCGGCCCCTCCTTGGTTCCGGGTATATATAACTCGGAACCCCTCTTGGATGGGTTATGCAAGATATTTAGAAGGTATTTCTTCCCTCCTTCCTAACCCTAGCCGTCTTCTTCTCCTTCTTCTCTAGATCTCTCTTCTCTCTAGTAGTTTCGTAACAATATGCTTGATCTCCTCATGTCGAATCAAGGCTTTCATTTTACAATAGTTGTAACCTGAGCAGATAGTGAAGTTTGATCGACATAGATCCGATCACATGATTTTTTACCTGGTTGAAGGGTTTTTCCACGGAAAATCGTCTTGCGCACTTACTTCTTACTCTAAGACTGATTGCGCGCTCAACCGCTTCAGGACTAAGATGACAACAATTATTATTTATTTAATAAATTGGGCTGCACATTACCTTATTTGATTTGCACATCATTGGTCTTGTTTTCTTCTCTAAATTCCAAGTTAGCTTTATTCTTGCTTCAAAAAAATTAGCTTACTCTTCAATGATTTTATTCGCCTGAAAAATATCGCCACGTGCCTTTAGCTAGCCAATTGGTGAGGTTCCTTGTTCCGCTGCGACATTTATTCAGAACCCATCTTCTTCTTCAGTTCGTCCCAGCCACTGTTTTCTTCCCCCCTATACATAGGCAAGGTTGTCGGACGGCGGGCATCCCTGCTGTGTATTCCCCCTCATTCTCCTCCGCGCCTTCTCCCCCCTCCTCATCCTTCTTCTCGAGACGGCGATTCGCGGTGGCTGGAGAGGAGCACGGGGCAATGGAGACGGCGGTGGTGATCGGGGAGGATAAGCGTCGGAACGATGAGAAGCTTATCGCGTTGGATGACACCGCGCATCAGATTAGTACCGGTATTGATATTTCTCTTTTTTGGCGCACTTCGTATTTTTTTCTTATCCATGTTTTGTATGTTTCATTGAAAAAATCTGCCCTAAATTTTGTATTATTTTCTCTCTTTGCTCTTGTTCTTTCGGATACTTTGAGATGTGATTTTATTTTAGTTTGGTTGCTTGATGAGTGTTGTGGGTTGCTCTGTTTTCCTCCGGTCGAGAGAATCACACTGTCTTAGGCTCTTAGCTCGAGAGTGAGTCAAGCACGCAAACAGTCAAAATAGAATCAATAGTAATGACAAGCGAGACGATTTAGCGGGGAAAACCCGGAAAGAGTGAAAACTCACGTGGTCGCATCTGTACCGGGCCGAAATCCGCTAGTTCCTTTGTTGTTACAAGGGTTGAGATCCTCGGAAGGCGACGAACTAACTCTCCCTTTACAAGCTTTGAATTCGAAGAAAGGAGAAAAAATGCTAAGTACATGGAGCCGGAGCGTCTATGAGAACGTTCTCCTATCCTTCTCATGTGCTTGCTGAAGTGTTCCCGTGAGTGTTGAGAGCAAACAGACTTGAGAGCGAACAAAGAAAATTCCGAGCAGTTCGGTTGGGTTGGGTTGGGTTGCTTGAGCTTTTCGGTCGAAATCCGAACGGTTTGACTAGGAAATCTTTAGGAGGGAACCCCCCATCAATGAGTATTTGTGCAAGTAGACTTCAGTAATTTCTTTCCCCTTCCAATGTTACGATCCTTTGCTATTTAATTTGAATTGTGTTTTAGTGTACAGTAGCCGATACTGTGTCGCGTGTAACCGTTGGCTCTAGTTGTAACCCCGAGCGACAGTGTTTGTGTGGTGTGTAATCTTGCAGGTAACCACTCGGCGATCGTCAGTCCCTCCAGACAGGCAACTACTCGACGATCGCCTATGTTAAGCTCCAAACCACACAAAAATTAAGAAAACTTCTCAACACGCACCACAAAACTCATTTCACAATCAAAAACCAATTCAATCACGAAATTGCATTAAAATTCAACGATTCAGAAATACAAGGACAAACATTTGCAGTCAGAGTTGCCCTAAGAGACAAGCTCTGAACGGAGAAGCCCCGCATCTCACAAGACTTAACAACAAAACATCATAATTCCTTCTCCCCCAAGAGACTGTTATTTAAAGCAACAACCGAACTGGGATATTACCAAACCGCCCTTACATTTGAATCAAAATAAACGAAAAAAACCCGCCAGTTGAGTTCTCACCTCTCACTGAACCCGGTTCAGCAATGCCTTCCTGCAGGTATGCAACAATACCTTTACCTTCACCATTTCCTTGTCTTCACGAAAGAAAGTCTGGATAACGTTGTTTGAGGCTCAATAAGTCTTCCCAATTAGCATCCTTCTCGTCACCGTCATCCCATTGAACAGGAAATTGAGTTACCACCTTTCTATTACACAACACAATCTGACTATCCAACACCTCCACCTGTCCAATCAGTACCCGACCATCGTCATTCACCGTGATTGGCAATGGAGTGTAACTTTGTGGCGGATCTCCTTTATGTTCATGCTCTTGGGAAATGCGATAGGTGGAATGAATTTGAGCCTC
The DNA here is from genome assembly GCA_039513925.1 of Platanthera zijinensis. Lineage (NCBI taxonomy): Eukaryota > Viridiplantae > Streptophyta > Magnoliopsida > Asparagales > Orchidaceae > Platanthera > Platanthera zijinensis. The sequence goes on from CM077088.1 coordinate 34,467,654, forward strand.
CTCCGGCAATCAGACTTTGTATGACACCATCACAATTTGTTCCAGGACTTCAAATGGACCAAAAAATCGAGGCGACAGTTTCCGGACGCCATGTTGACACATGCTTGTTTGTCTGTATGGATGAATCTTCACATATGCTCAGGATCGATCTCCAATTCACGCTCCGGCTTATGCTTATCAGCCATAACCTTCATCCAGTTATGTGCTTGTGCCAAGTTAAGCTTCATTTGTGCAATGAATTGCTCTCGTGCCACCAAAGACTTGTCCATTGCTTCCACGTTGTTGAATTCCTCCACATAGGGGACATGTAAGGTCGATGTTTGCCCATAAACAATTTCTTAAGGAAACATTTTGCTTGCACTATGATGTACAATCCTCATTCGTTGACGTTAGCCCCGCCCTAGTGGCAGGTCTCCGTACCTCCAAAGGTTGATCGTTGACCCCAATAAACAAAGATGGGAACCAAGTGAAAATTCAAAAGCCCGCCAACTCTATGACGAGCTCGCTAAAGAGTTGGTATTCACATTCTTTCCCAAACAAGCTCATTGCGTATGACCTTACCTCGTTGCGAGCTCTTCTCTCAACCGACCGCGATCTGCCGGCGAGCTCTAAACAAGCTAAGCCGCTAGGTTCGCTGCGCCTGAGTCTACCTCATCCGCGTGTTCTTCCCTCTTTCTGCACGAACTCGTCAAGCGAGCTCACCGGCTAGACCTCGCATGCAGGGCGACATCCCCAGTTAACTCGCCAAATTTCTAGTATCTCAGGAGAGGGTGTCTACTCGCAGACCATCCCTTGGATTTTCCTATAAATAGGACCCCCATGACACATTTTGAGGCACGTTGCATCTTCCCTCAAGGTTTCCAAAAATCCATCCATGCCTCACTTGTGCCGAGTTGAGCTTTGGTTTTAGAGGGAAAGTTCCTATAAACTTCCGGGAACGTGGCGGGACCTACTCGCTGCATCTCACGAGCTCCTATTTTATAGACAATCCAAAAAGCTCCTACCCTCTCATCTCTCCTCCATCATCGCCTTTGTATATTTTGGGTGGCCGAGTGCCTCCTGCCTTGTATCGAAAATAGGCACGGAGGATAGAGAAGCGACAAAGGCTTTGCGGTAAGAGGATAAAGTGGCATATGAAACATAGTTAGATAAAAGTTGTTGAGTGCATGAGTGAATACCTTTTATGAGAGCAATAGGTAACTCAAGAGGCGTTGAAGACGAATTCAGTAGTGGCTCTGGTATTATGGAATATGACTGTGTGTTTGATCCTTTGCTTCTTCGAGTGTATGCTTGCAACTTCTTTTCTTTGGGAATATCTTTGAGAGTATCCGCACTCTCCCACTGAGTCGTGATGTATAGAGGAAGAATATGTAGAGGAAAAGTTGGAGCACTCACTTCAAAGTGTAAAGACTCTCCCTGAAGTGCGGACTCATAGTAAGAAGTAGTTTCATGAAAAGTAAAATCCATAGAGACAGACTTTCCTAATAGGAGTGTGATAGCATTTGCACCCATTCTGTGTAAGAGAGTAACCAATGATCACACAACGAAGGGCTCGTGGATCAAGTTTTGTTCAAGTAATGTTATAAATATGAACAAAACATAAACATCCAAACACACATGGTAAAAGAGTAGTAGGAGGGATACCTAAAGTATGAAGAGAAGTGTGATTGCCCAGATGACGGAAAGACATACGATTGATGTGGTAAGCCGCAGTAAGAAGAGAATCACCCCAATAGTATTTCTAAAGAGATATCGCAAATAACAAGCATCGTGTCACTTTAATAAGATGACGATTTTTACGTCCATCAACACCATTTTGTGCAGGAGAATGTACACAAAGGTTCGATGAACATTGCCAAGATTACTCAAATAATTTTCAAATTTAGAATCCATATATTCACGACCATTATCGTTGCGAAGAGTTTTAATGGTTGCACCAAATTGAGTAAAAATTATTTTATGGAATTTTTGAAAAAGAGAGAACACTTCACTTTTACTATGCATCAAATAAACTCATGTAGTACGAGAAAAACAATCATTGAATGTAGCAAACCAATGATAATTGGAGATAGAAGCAATTGGACAAGGGCCTCATACATCACTATAAATAGTATTAAAGGTACAATACAAAGCTTAGACATGTGATTTAAAGAAACACACTTATGTTTAACAAGTTAACAAACATCACACATAATCGTTTTAAACACAGAGGATGAAAGACTAGGAAATAAATACTGCATAGTAGTAGCAGAGGGATGACCCAAGCGACGATGCCAAGTAGCTAACAGAGGGAGCTGGTGAGCATGAAGAGCCTGAGGAACAATAATATCAAACACGTACAATCCATTTTGCATCCTACTAGAGCCAATCACCTTCCTTGTCAGTAGGTCCTGAAAGACACTGTAAGAAGGAAAGAAAGTGATGGAGATGTTCATAAAATTTGTAATATGACTAACAGATAAGAGATTGTGAGAAACAGAAGGGATGTGAAGAGTAGAAGACAAGGTAAGAGTAGAGCAATTGATGGATCCCTTTCCAGCAATAGAGGAAAGAATTCCATTAGCAATGCTTACATTGTCTCTGTCAGCCAATGATGAATAAGAAATAAAACCTAACGATGACCCAATCACATGGTTAGTGGCTTCCGAGTCAATGATCTGATGTGTGATAGTCGATACATCAGCAGAGTGAGCGCTTGGACTACTTGAATGGGCAAATAACAAAGATGGTATAGGAGTAGGATCAGATGATAACCCCTGCATCATGCGGTGGAGGGTCATCATCTCATCAGTAGAAAAGGACCCAGGGAGAGACAAGGGCTCAGAGATTTGACCGCCAGATGTACTATCATCAATGAATGCGGTCAGGTGAGCGGAGCGAGGAGGGATACAATCAGAGTTTTTATAACCACGCCCACCACGACTTCCACGAGGTACCATTCCACCTCTCAGTGGAGGGAGCCCATGCAATTTGAAGCAAGTGTCACGAGTATGCCCACTCCGACCACAGTAGTCACACATCAGGCGATCTTTGTTCGTGGGCTTTGGCTTAAAGTCCTGAGGATTAGTGCCTTCAGAATGAGAAGCAGCAAGTGCAGAACCACTGGAGAGAACCTCTGAACTTCAAGACTGACGACGGTCATATTCCTCAAGGACAATCCTATAGGTCTCTGACAACGAAGGGACTGGAGTGCGGCTAAGGATCTGAACAATAATCTGATCAAATTCCCGTTCCTGTTCCAATTTTCGTGAGCACGAACAAAGATTGCATCAGCGGAGCAGACAAGGTCGAGGGAGGTAAAATTAGTCGTGGCCAAAAAGCCCGGCCCAGTCAGGCCCGAGCTTTTTACCAACCGGGCTCGGCCCGGGCCTGTTTGAACCGGGTCGGGCCGGGCTTGGGCTCCCTCTCAAAGGGGGAGCCCGGTTAGGCCCTTCAAGCCGGCCCGGCCCGGGCCGGCCTGAATTCAAAGGCGGGATTTTAATCCGGCCTAAATAGGCGGGATTAAAATCCCGCCTATGATTAGGCGGGATTATGATTAGGCGGGACTTAATCGCGCCTATGATTAGGCGGGATTAAAATCCCGCCTAACGAAATCCCGCCAGGCCAGATTTCTGCTTAGCCCGGCGCCCGGGCTTTGCCCGGCCTGTCCCGGCCCGGGCACCGGGTCGGGCAACCGACAAAAATGGGGGCCCGGTAAGGGGCCCAAGCCCGAGTCGGGCCTATCCTGGCTTTTGCCGGGCTGGGCCCGGGCTATTTGCCCACGATTAGGTAAAATGGTCACACTCCTGATGTAACTCAGTGTACTCCAAATAATAGGCAAACGGTTGGCGATCACCCTACCGAAGGAGAAATATCTTCCTTCATAGCTGAAATATCTGAGTGGTGTTTCCTTTCTGGGAATATATAGATTTGACACGACTCCAAATGTCCGCAGCTGTATTCAAGAATAAGTAATTTCATGCAATAGTCTCTTGCATGGAATTAGTCAACCATGACATAACCAAAGACTTCTCTGATTCTCATTGTCCCCAAGTGGACGCAGCCTTCTCCGACTCCTTAATAGTACTATTCACATAGCCAAACAATCGATGAATCTTAAGGGCCAAGGAAATAGATCGAGGCCAGGATAGGTAATTTATTGTATCAAGAAGGATCGAGATAATTTGAGGCGTCATATGATCGTGCCCAACCCGGATAGATCCAGCAGATTGTGAGCTGTTACAAAAATCAACGACATCAGATATTATGAGATCAGAGAACAAATAAACACCGAAGAATTTCGGATTAGGTCAAAAATAGCCACCGAAAGATCGCCAAAAAGTTGTCAAAAAAATTATCGGACACACCGCCCAGGATCCTAGACCATTAACTCCTTGAGGGTCGAGGTCAAATGAGGCCTAAAGAAGAAGATAGAAGCCGTTTTCTGTGAGAAAGCATATGGAGGGGAAGAACACTAAATTGATGATATTGAAAGATCTAGTGGAGCGATCAACCGATCCTCCTAGTATGCGTTAGAGGATGAAAATGCAAAACCATTTTTGGAAAAAATCCGGCCGATTAGAAAGTTGCTGGAGGAGGCATTGAGCCTAACCGATCGGCCCGTGCTTGGATCGACATGCTACAGGGAACTCAGAGGCTGGCGGTGGAGAGGACAGTGGAGAAAGAAGAGGGAAGGAGAAGGGCCTACGGTGGAGAGGAGAGAGGAGAGAGAAGAGGCGGACGCCAGATGGGGATCGAGCGGCGGGCAAGAGACGGGAGAACGGCTAGGGCGAGTGGTGCTCAGATATCATGTTAAACTTAAATAGAGGGAAATACAAGTCTTGCTTAAAGTAGAGGGAAATACAAGAGAATACAATGAGACCAAAAGTACAACAGCTAATTAATTCTAACATATTATATGTTCCTTCTATGACCAATATGAAGAAACAAAGGAAGTTCATTCTCTCTAAGTCCAATTCATTAAGCTCGGTAGGACAATTTTGAGTTTACGGGGAGACAATACGCGCCACTGACCGTTTACCTCCTCTCCGGCCAATCGGCCATATTCGTCATAATATATCCAGGGGAAAAGCCATCCTTCAATGCAAACTCCATGATCTACGTAATACAATCCAAACAATTGTTACAAGAGGACAAACATTAGTTATTTGCAAAATTCTCATTACTTCCATCCTCAACTGTATAAAATGAGTGATTTTATGTCTTTAGAGATCAATTCGGATTGAATATGAATAAAGATAGGGTGCAATGGTGACAAAGGATCCAAATAGACGACCCTATTATGATGGGATAAAGGCTTAAGTGTTGTTGTTATAGAGATCAAATTGGATTGAAGAAAAGCCCAAACTACAACACAAAGAAGGTTCACAGATCAGAGCTTGGGAGATCAGAATTTTGAGTGATAGTCTTTGATTTTAATTGGAATCCTTTCAACGGACTTGTGATTAGTGTTAGAGATTAATTTTCCATTGCAACCAAAATTTTGGCAATAAACCTCTGAGGAAGTAGTTATTGTTAGAAGATATAAGGGAAAACGATGTAAAGACTCATTTATAGGCCCATTTCTTCTTTCTTCTTTAGTCCCATATCTATTGTATAGGATTCTTTATCCCTCTCTTCTCATATATATTTGTACTCTCTCTTGTATTTGAGACATGAAGAAGTATATACAAAGTTTGCCCATTGTTTTCTACATGATATCAGAGGCACCGGTCCGAATTTGCGGTTTGCCTTCTCTTTACCGCCTGTGCTCGGTTCACCCTCCGGTCTCTTCCCGCCTTACCGCACCCTTGTGCGGTTTGTTTCCCAGCGTGTTCCTTTTTTAACCGCACCCCTTTGTGCGGTCTCCTCTCCTCTAACCGCTTCTGTGTCTCCCACTCCCGCTTCTCTCGTGGCTTCCACTTCCTCCCCTTCTTGGCTCTCTTATAGCCATTCTTTTGTTCGCCGATATTGCCGACTAGACCTCTGCTAGTCGCACTCTCTCCTCTGTTTCTCGCGGCTTGCTCGCCTTGCCGCTATTTTCTTCTCGCTGACCCCTTTCTTGCTAGTCGCCACGGTCTCATCGTGTGCCGCTTTGCTGACTTCTCTTATCGCTGCAGGATCTCGGTTCCTCTTTCTCCTCGCTGTGGACTGTTTACCGCGCGGTCTGTTCTTGCCGGGTTGGTGGCCTACCCCCTGCTCCCTCTTATCGAACGACTTCTTCTTTTCGTTTGGTCGCCTCGGTCTACCGTCGTGGACCGCGGACTACATCTCTCCTATGCGGCCTCGTTCTCTGCCCGCGGCCTTGCCGATTTTCTCTTCTAGTCGCTACTTTCCGCGCGATCTCTTCTGATCGCTGTCTCGCGCGCGACCACTTCTAGTCGCTGCTTCCTGCGACCTCTTTTTGCCGCTGTTGCCCGCGCGGCTCCTTCTACTCGTTCTTGGTTCTTCTTCAATAGTTGCCGCGTGATCTGTTCGGCTTGCCGCGTGCTTCCTTGCCGCTCGAGCTCTTTACCTAGTCGCGGTTCAGTCAAATGGCTTCCGATTCCACAACAGCTTCTGATTCGTCTACTCTTCCAGGCTATCCTCGTGCTGATCCTCTCGAACTTCGTGATGAACTGTGCATTACCATCATTTCTCTTCGTGGAAAACAAAATTTTGTGGAATGGGTACACTCAGTTCGGCGTGTGCTACAAACTAAAGGTCTCCTTCATCACCTCACCAGGCCTCCTCCTACTGAACCCACTGATGAGTGGATCTGTGACGATGGACGCGTCCAATCTTAGCTTCTCAATTCTCTGGACACCGAGCCCTATCGTATGACCATGTATCACGAGACGGCTCACGGTATGTGGACAGATCTTCATTCTCTCTACCCTGGGAAGGACAGTCTTCAGCAATTGTTTGATGTTCTTAGTTTCTTGCTGATCTTCAGTCCCTCGACGCTGGTGTTACTGGAGACATAACTTCTTTTGTTGCGCGGGCTAAAACTCTTGTTGAGGCTTGGATCCAGCATCATCCCCCCACCACGGACTTGGTTACTCAACGACAGCAGTAGGAGGCAGTGGGGATTGCTATGATGATGGCCCGCATTCCCTCACATCTTCATAGTGTTCGCGCTCATATTCTATCATCCGTTGTTACTCCATCCCTTTCAGATGTGTGCTCAATGCTTCTGAAAGTCACTCCTCCTCCGGATGCTCTGTCTCTTTCTCCAACTCTTCTTCAGCAGCTCGTGGCTACTCTTTCTCCTTCTGCTCGTGGTCCACCGGCTCGTGGTGGTCGCCAGTCTCGGGGAGGCGGTCGTGGTGGTCGAACTCTTTAAGTGCTCTTACTGCGGCAGGGATGGTCATCTGGAGGCAACTTGCTACCGCAAACATGGCCTGCCCCCTCACCTTACTGCAGCGGTCGCTCCCACACCTCCCTCCGCCACCAGTGATGATATTGCTGCTTTACGTGCTCAACTCCATCAGCTTCAAGGGGTGGTTAGTCGCTCCTCTAGCTCCGTGGCCTCGATCTCCAATGAAGATATATCTTGCCTCTCACACAGCTCTCACTGGATTGTGGACTCGGGTTCTACGCATCAATACTTAGATATTGCTTATCCCAAGCACATCACTGTGGCTAATGGTGACACGATCCCGATTTCTGACATTGCTCATCTGCCTCTTACTCCTTCCCTCTCCTTATCCTCGGTTCTTCATGTTCCGGGCTCTCCGTTTAATCTTCTCTCTGTTAGCCGTCTTACACAAGATCTTGATTGTTGTGTAACTTTATCACGCTCTTCATTTGTTGTGCAAGATCGACTAATGCAGAATATACTTGGTAGAGGACGACTGTCTAACGGGTTGTACCTTCTCGATGTTCCTCAAGCTGCTCTCACCACTGTCTCCACCACTGATTGACATCGTCGTCTTGGGCATGCTCCTCTTCCAATTCTCAAGGAAGCTCTTCCCACTGTTTCTCTTTAAGAGTTTTTTTGTGAATCTTGTATTTTCGGCAAACACCAGCGTGTATCTTTTTCTTCTTCTTGTACTCGAAGCGATGCTCCTTTATCCTTAATACATTCTGATATCTGGGGGCCCTATAAGGTCCCTAGTGTTTTTGGGCATCGCTACTTTGTTACCTTTATAGATGATTACTCGCAGGTTACCTGGTTGTATTTACTTCGTGATTGTACCGAACTCACCTCCACGTTCCGTACGATTCTTACGAAAACTCGCACTTAGTTTTCTACCTGTGTAAAAGCTCTCCGTACAGATAATGCTCGTGAGTATACTGGTCGCACCTTCTCCAATCTGTGCGCCAAGTTTGGTATTATACATCAAACTTCGTGTGTCTATACCCCTCAACAGAATGACGTAGCGGAACGAAAAAATCGCCATCTCCTTGATATGGCTAGATCTCTCATGATCCAAATGCAGGTTCCTCCTATCTATTAAAATTTTGCGGTTTCTACTGCTTGCCACCTCATCAATCGCATGCCTTTGTCTGTTCTCCACTTTGTGGCTCCCATTACTTTCCTTTACCCATCCACGACTCTCTTCTCTCTCACATCTCGTGTGTTTGGATGTACCTGTTATATCCACCACCTTGGTCCTTCGAATGACAAGTTAGCCCCTCGTGCTACCAAAACTATGTTTGTTGGGTACTCCCGCACTCAGAAGGGGTATGTCTGTTTTTATCCTACCACTGGTAAGGTGGTTGTGTCTGCTGATGTCTTCTTTCATGAAGACCAACCATATCACACCAGTCCTTCTGATCACCTTCTTCCTCCTCCGCTATCTCGGCCCACAGTTCCAGTTACGTCACCGCTTCCACCCCTTCTACCTACTCCTCTTCTGCTTCCAATTCCTACACCACCACCCGTCCCCTCCAAACCTCCTATCGTTCAGGTGTACACTCGTCGTCCTCTACATCTAGATTCCCTGCAACAGCTTCCCTCTACCGGTGTGGTCTCGCGGCCTGTTGTTTCGGCATCCCTCTCGACGGCTCATCCCTTGGCCAATTATGTCTCTCTACATCGGCTCTCTCCACCTCTTCTTACCTTTGCTCTCTCTCTCTCTGCTCTATCTCTATACCTAACTCTGTGCAAGAAGCTCTCCAGCATACGGGGTGGCGTGCCGCCATGGATGACGAAATGACTGTTCTGTGGGGTAATCACACTTGGGATTTCGTTTCTCTTCCCCCTGGCCACAGTTGTGTTAGCTGCAAGTGAATCTTTGCAATCAAACATGTCGCGGATGAGACAGTTGATCGCTTAAAGGCTCGGCTTGTGGCACGGGGTTTTACTCAACAGTACGGCCTTGATTATGATGAAACGTTCTCCCCGATTGCAAAATAAATTCGGTTCGGGTCTTGCTCTCCTTACCTGTTCATCACCAGTGGACCCTCCATCAGTTGGATGTCAAGAATGTTTTTTGAATGACGATCTTCTTGAAACTGTGTACATGCATCAACCGCCCGGGTTTGAGACCACGGGGGAGTCTCGTGTATGTTTGCTTCGCAAATCTATTTATGGTCTCAAACAGTCTCCACGGGCGTGGTTTGAGAAATTCAGCAAGGCTGTTCGTGAGGTTGGCTTCAAACAGAGCTCGGTAGATTTCTCGCTCTTCACTTGCCACCAATCAACTGGGACTATAATACTTCTGGTTTATATGAACGATATTTTGATCACTGGTGATGACTCTGCTGTGATACAACATGTTAAACAACATTTAAATTCTATCTTTCAAATCAAAGATCCGAGAAATCTTCAGTATTTTCTTGGACTAGAGGTAGCACGACGACCTGATGACCTTGTCTTATCCCATCGTAAGTATTGCATTGACCTTCTGCAATATGCTGGTCTCTCAGGTTGTAAACCTGTGGAGATCCCGATGGAAGTCAACCACAAGTTGTGTGCTCAGGGATCTGAGTCTGATTCTCTACTTCCAAATCCGGAATACTATCGTCATTTTGTGGGAAAACTGATTTACCTAACAGTTACGAGACCAGATATATCATTTGCGGTTGGTGTGGTCAGCCGGTTTATGCATACTCCACGGGTTTCTCACCTTCAGGCAGTGAAACGTATTCTCAGGTATCTGAAGACTGCCCCTGAACAAGGACTTGTGTATAAGCCATCTTTCTCCCTTTCTCTTATTGCATACTCTGATGCGGTGCGGGCTCGTTGGATGATCGACGATCTACTACTGGTTTTTGTACATATTTTGGAGGAAATCTTATCACATGACGGAGTAAGAAGCAGTCGGTGGTTGCTCGCTCGTCTGCTGAGGTTGAGTACCGTGCGATGATGGCTGTTGTATCCAAACTAACCTGGCTTGAAAGTCTTCTAGTGGATTTGAGAGTTAAATTGTCCTCACCTTCAACATTGCTTTGTGACAGTCAAGATGCAATCCATATTGCAAAGAATCCTGTGTTCCATGAGCGAACTAAACATATTGAGGTTGATTGTCATTTCGTTCGAGAAAAGGTTCAATCAAAGGTGCTAAAGCTTGAACATGTTCCTGCTTCTGGGCTAGTTGCTGACATCCTTACCAAGACATTAACCTCGCAAATTGTATTATCAGTTCTTGTCCAAGCTTGGTGCCTACGACTTACACGCTCCAGTTCGCAGGGGAGTGTTAGAAGATATAAGGGAAAACGATGTAAATGCTCATTTATAGGCCCATTTCTTCTTTAATCCCACATCTATTGTATAAGATTCTTTATCCCTCTCTTCTCCTATATATTTGTACTCTCTCTTGTATTTGAGACATGAAAAAGTATATACAAAGTTTGTCCATTATTTTCTACATTTATTTATTTTTTAGTAGTCAGAGCCGAAGATTCAACAAAGATATTTTTTTCAGTCCGGGAAGATGCATATCACCAAAGAAAATTTCTATCTAATAACCCTAGAAATATGTAAAATTATAAACGGACAGGTGCTTAGCACCCCCTTCATTTTTTAGAGCGTCTTGTTTAGTCATGAAAGTATTGCTATCAAATCAATGGACATTGAAATCAATGCAACTGTGGATCATTCACGTGGTTTCTTTCATTCCATTTTTTCACATAATTTTGTTATCGACTATGTGACGGAGCTAAGGCGATGATGATGTCATTGAATCAACTTTTTTTTGTTTTGACTTGAGTCTACCATATACATTTCCTGGTACTAGTTTCAAAATACTGTCAAAATGGAATTGACTTTTTAAGTTAGCATTATGATCTTCATTTAGATTTTGTTCACTCGTTCTTATTCTTTGTGGCTAACTTCTAATTTTGTTTCTGAACTGAGTGCTCCAGATCCGTGGTATCAGGCTGGATTCGTTCTCACAACCGGAATCAATAGTTCTTATGTTTTAGGATATTCAGGATCAATTATGGTTCCTTTGGGTTGGATAGGTGGTGTAGTTGGTTTACTTCTAGCAGCAGCCATGTCCTTATATGCCAATATTCTTGTTGCTCGTCTTCATGAAGTTGGAGGTAGAAGGAAAATCAGATACAGAGATCTTGCTGGCTACATTTATGGTAAAAATCCTGCCATACCTCAAGATCTTAAATCTGATTATTTAACATGAATAAAGGAATTATATTCCATAATTTTCATATACCCATCATTTAAATATTTCAGTTTTTTATTCAATTTTGAATATTCTTTCTTTTCAGTGTCTATACGGTCCAACGGTCTTTTAATGATGTTTTGTTTCAAAATTGCAGGGAAGAAAATGTATCGCCTTACATGGGCCCTCCAGTATGTGAACCTGTTTATGATCAACACGGGTTATATCATTTTGGCAGGGCAAGCACTCAAGGTTAGTTGAGAGTGATTGCCATAATTTGCTTCCATTTTAACAATAATTATTGTAAGGACAAATTATGGTAGGAATTGAAGCAGAAAAAATTGTAGTTAAGTGATTTAATTGGTTTTCCTGCACTCTTGTAAAAGTGATTCATTGCTACGAGACACTAGACATATGAAGTCTCCTAGAAAACAATGAAGACTTAATGGGGGGTGTTATGGACCCCACACCGTTGGTTATCTAGTGTTAGGAGTTTTATTATATCGAGTCGTTGTGTATCCAGTCTTTATTGTAGTAGTCGAGTCGTATTGAGTCACATGCGTATTTTAGGTATTTTAGGTATTTTCATGTCTTTTATATTTTTATGCAGCTTGTTGTAATTACGGGATTCCCCTCGGGGGCTTGATATATATAAGCTCTTAGTCCTTGTATGAAAGTAAGCAATGAAATATGAAATTTCCTTTCTTTCTAAATTCCTCTCTGATGGGGAGCCATCAGATCGTGCACCTGGAGGGATTCGCCGCAGGGTGGGACCCACGTTCATTTATTCACGCAGGAAGGATTGATCTCATCGCCGATCTGACTCCGCGGTTGCGTTCGGCACGTTGCCGCGAGTCAAAAACATATATTAGTTTATATTTTTGGTTTATTATTTATGTATTTTAGTGGCCGACCCCACTGACCAATCATAATCGTTGATGGGGAAGCCCTAGCTTTGTTTTCTTATAAATAGGAGTGTTAGGGGGCTGAATGGAGGCATTGCAGAATCTTGGAGAGCGTTCTTCCCGGATTCCAGCGATCACCCCTCGGTGCCGACACCGTGGAACTCTAGGTGACGACTCCTAGGCGCTCAAACTCCTCAAGGTACTACCCATCCATAGCCTTCTTTTTCCCCCTCTGAAACCCTCATCCGCAACCCCGACAAATCCCAAAATCCCACCCATCATTATCTGTCCAGAAAACTGACAGTTTTCTATTCACTGTACTGTAGAAAAATTAAAATTACTGTTCAATCATATAGTTTACCGCAACCCTCCTCTTCCAACACCTCCCGCTGGCCTCCCCACCCAACTCCTCCCCCGTCCGATTCCCCCCTTCCATTTCTCTACCACCGTCGCCCCTACCAGGCCCGCAAACACCTTCCCCCTTCAGATCCGCACCCCCCAAGCCCCGCCCCTTCCGTGGCCTCACAAACCCTAGCTGCTACCCCTTCTCTCCCGTGGATCCACTCCCCTTTAGCCCTAATTCTTTGGATCAATTCAGATCTAGGAATTTAAGCCCCGATCTGTTATTTCCACCTTCTGTTCATCACCCCTCCACCCGGATCTGATCCCAAAATATCAGATCTAGTCTCCCCCGCCCGGATCTCCCTCCTAGTGGCCAGATCTTTCCATTTCCGGCCCGATCTCCCCACTCTCCGCCGAGGGCAGCCAACGCCACCATCTCCACGCCGTCGGGTCCCTCTTCAATCGCCGATCTACACATACGGATCCATAATCTTCAGTGCTTCGGTTCAGTCCGTTATTTTGTGAGTTCTCTTGTGGTATTGGTTTATGTGATTTGACTTCTATCATTGGTGAACTATTATGTGTTGCTTTGATTCTTGCTAGTGGAACTTTGTTTTCGATACACTACTAACTTGCAGGGGGGATTATTCGCCGCGCGCTTGGCCTTGGCCCTCCAAGCGGAGTGTTAAGCCCCCGGACGAGGCTAGATTATTCGGACAACATTACAAACGGCGGCAACGGCAGGAGCATGACAATATTGGGGCTGAACCAATGGGTTCAGCCCCCTCCTCTTGAAAATATTGGCTCAAGGGGGCTGAACCACGCTGGGTTCAGCCCCATTGGGGCCGTCCGGCCCCCTTGGTCGGCCGGTCTTGGGTCCCGGGGGTATAAATACCCGGACCCCTCTCTTTTGGAGGTTATGCATGAATTATCAAGGTACTCATCTCTCTCTCTCTCTCTCAACCCTAACCCTAATCTCTCTCTACTTCCTCTTCCCTTAGTTCTTCCCTTAGTTCTTTCCCTAGTTAGTGCTTAACATTTGGTATCAGAGGAGTTCGATTCTCTCAATGGTGAACACTCGCAATCAAGAGGAGTCCTCGCGGATTGAAACCCTAGAGGAGAATGTTGTTGGCCTCACCGATTCGATGACGGCCTTGGAGGGGCGATTGGAGGCTCGGTTGGAGGAGTTGAAGACCCTACTGAAAGGGAAAGGCCCGACCAGCGATGATTCGGCCGGATCGGGAGCCGATCCAGCGGGTTCGGCCGCCGCGCGGCTTGCGGAAGGGCTCGCGGGCGTGCGGCCTTCGGGTGGGGCTCCGCCCGGCGCGGCGTGGCACGGGACGACAGGGGGTGCGGCGTCGGCGGCCTACGGGCCTCCCGCGGGATCGGCAGCGGTGTATGGGGGTCCGGCGGGGCAGTTTCCGCCCGGATCCGCCACAACAGGCTTCAGCGAACTCGGATCGGGCCCGGAACAGTGGCGCCGAGGTGGGGATGACCCTTTTGGGCTCCGGCGGCCACCCGACATGGCGGGACAGCAAAGGGAGGGGGGCTCCTCCCTCCTCCACGCGGGTTTGGGCCACCAGGAGGGGCCGGGTTTGGCCCAGGGTGGGACGGCCAGCCGCAACCTCCGCCTTGGGGAGCGGGACAGCAACACGGCTACGGCGGTTTTGAGCATGGGGAACACGCAAGGCGGGACGGAGGTCCAGGGACACAACGTTTGACCCACAGATTAACTCGCATGTACTTTTCGGAGTTCGAGGGCGGCGACGCCTTGGAATGGATTCAAAAGGCTGAATTATTCTTCCAGTACCAGGAGGTGCCTGAAGGGCAGTGGGTGCAGCTAGCGTCCTTCCATTTGAAGGACGACGCCTTCCAATGGACACAGTGGTTCCTGCGGGGACGGGAGTACGTGCCTTGGGGGGAGTTCGTGGATGGATTTACGGCCCGATTTGGTTCACTGGAGTATGAGAACTTTGAGGCCCTCCTTCAGAAGCTTCGTCAAAAAGGGTCGGTTATGGAGTATCGTACTGAGTTCGAAAAGTTGGCGAATCGGGTTCAGTTGCCGGAGATGACGCTCTACAGCTATTTCATATCTGGTCTTAAGGAGCATATTCGGGATGAGGTGCAGACACTCATGCCACGTTCCTTGAACCATGCCATTACATTGGCGCGTATCCAGGAGGAAAGGTTCAACAGGCAGCGTGCACGTATCACGAGTAGACCGGCTTTGGGCCCTACCACGTTAGCACGACGGGAGCCACCCACAGGTACCGAACCGACGGTGACTCGGTTGTCTTGGAGCGAATTGGCGGCTCGGAAGGAGAAGGGCTTATGCTTTAATTGTGATGAGAAGTTTGTGCCCGGTCACAAGTGTCAGAAGGTACAGGTTTTTATGTTGCATCAGGAGGAGCAGCTCGAGGAGGACGTTTTCCCGGAGGAGGAATTGGAGTCTGGGGGGGACTTAGACTTGACGGAGTTGGGTGTCTCCCTACATGCCATGGAGGGATGCAATCCACCTCCGCTTACGATGCGGTTGGCTGAACGGATTCGGTGGGAGAGGGTGACGATTCTGGTAGAACAGTGGGAGTACTCACAACTTTATTCACCCTGATGTGGCAAAGAAGGTGGGGCAGGGGATTGACACGGGAGCAGCGTTCCAGGTCATGGTTGCGGATGACAGCAAGTTACCGTGCCAAGGAGTGTTGAAGGCGGTAGAGCTTCGGATGAAGGGGTATGTGGGGTGCACGGACGTCTACCTCTTACCGATCCGGGGCTCAGATATGGTATTGGGAGTGCAGTGGTTACAACAGTTGCGGCGGGTTACTTTTGATTGGGACCAGATGACGATGGAGTTCTTGCAGGGCGGGCGACAGTTCTGTTTGACGGGGCTCAGATCTTCTCCGGTTAAAGAGATCTCCCTTCGCAGTTTGCAGCAGCTTGAGGAGTCCAGTAGTTTGATGGCGATTCTGTTGGGGGTGAGGTCGGACGAGGAAGGATCGACGCAGGTTCCGGACCAGTTGCGGGCGCTAGTAGAGGAGTATGATGACATCTTCCCGGAGCCGAGTACACTTCCACCGTCACGATTCCGTGATCATCAGATTGTGCTACAGACTGGGGCTGAACCGCTCAACATCCGTCCGTATAGGTATCCCTACATCCAGAAGGCAGAGATTGAGCGCAGTGTGAAAGAGATGCTTGATGCAGGTATCATACGACCTAGTACCAGTTCTTTCTCTGCACCGATTATTCTGGTTAAAAAAAAGACGGATCTTGGCGTTTTTGCGTAGACTACCGTGCCTTAAACAGTGTTACTGTGAAGGACAAGTTTCTGATTCCCGTGATAGAGGAGCTGCTGGATGAGTTGCATGGGGCGACTCAGTTCACGAAGCTAGACCTGCGGTCCGGCTACTATCAGATTCTGATGAAGGAGGAGGATGTGCATAAGACGGCCTTCAGGACTCATGACGATCACTATGAGTTCTTAGTGATGGCCAATGGATTAACGGGGGGCCCGTCTACTTTTCAGGCCAATATGAATGAGATTTTTCGCCCATTCCTGCGACGCTTCGTCTTGATCTTTTTTGACGACATTCTGATCTACAGTGCTACTTGGGAGGATCATCTATGACATGTGGCTCAGGTCTTCTCTACTCTCCGACAACATCAGCTATATGCTAAGAGGTCCAAGTGTTCTTTTGGACAACATGAGGTGGAGTACTTGGGGCATCTAGTTTCCGTTGACGGGGTGAAGGCAGACCCACAGAAGATCGAGAGTATGCTTTCTTGGCCACGACCTCTGATTATTCGGGCGCTGAGGGGGTTCTTAGGCCTCACTGGTTACTACCGGCGCTTTGTACGGGACTATGGGAAGATTGCTAGGCCGCTTACACAGCTGCTACAAAAGGATGCTTTCGAGTGGCACGCTGAGGCAGAGACCGCCTTCCAGGCGCTCAAGAGGGCTATGACGACGACTCCAGTGCTGGCACTTCCGGATTTCACCAAAGAGTTTGTGGTAGAGACAGATGCTTCTGGCGTGGGAGTGGGGGCGGTCTTGATGCAGGCGGGGCGGCCGATCGCCTTCTACAGTAAGGCTTTGGCTCCCCGAACTCTGGGGCTCTCAGTGTATGAAAAGGAGATGCTGACGGTTATTCATGCGGTGGCCCTATGGCGGCCCTACCTACTTGGGCGTCGCTTTACGATACGGACCGATCATCAGAGCTTGAAGCATTTTTTGGAGCAGCGGATTTCGTCCCCCCTGCAACAAAAGTGGGTCACCAGGTTGTTGGGATATGATTATGCGATCGAGTATCGGCCCGGGAAGGACAATCGGGTGGCTGACGCCTTCTCACGCTTACTCGAGGGGGCCTTGGCACACATTTCCGGGCCTCAGTTGGATTCGATGGATGAGATTCAGGACGCGGTGCAGCGAGATCCCGAGTTACGGGCTATTGTGGAGGACCTGCGGCAGGGTCGTGAGGTAGCCCCAGGTTATCATTTACAAAATGACCGGCTGTATCATCAAGGGCGAGTGGTCATTCCTGCTCAATCAGCTTGGCGGACGGTGATGATGCATGAGTTTCACTCGTCGCCGACAGGAGGTCACGCCGACATTCTTCGCACTCTTCAGCGGGCTCGGGCCAACGTGTTTTGGAAGGGGATGCGTCGTGACATTCAGAGTTTGTGCAGAAGTGTGAGGTGTGCCAACGACAGAAATATGAGACTACTTCTCCGGCCGGCCTACTCACTCCCTTGGAGATTCCGCATCAGATCTGGGATACGGTTTTTATGGACTTCATCGACGGGCTGCCCAAGTCGAAGGGTAAAACAGTGATATTGGTAGTGGTGGACAAGTTGTCCAAGTATGGGCACTTCCTTGCTCTGAGCCATCCTTACACAGCGGAGTCGGTTGCGGCCTTATTTGTTCGGGAGATTGTTCGATTGCATGAGATTCCCCGGGCGATCATTTCCGATCGAGATCCTACTTTTGTTGTCCGATTTTGGACAGAGCTCTTCCGCTTGCAGGGGACTCCCTTACGTTTCAGCACGGCCCACCATCCCCAGACTGACGGCCAGACAGAGGTATTAAATCGGGGCGTCGAGACTTACCTTCGCTGCTTTGTCATGGATGAGCCGCGGACCTGGACTAGCTGGTTACATTGGGCGGAGTACTGCTTCAACACTTCTTATCACTCGGCTAGTAAACTCACGCCCTTTGAGGTCGTCTATGGGCGGCCACCTCCTTCCTTGAGCAGTTATGAGCCCGGCAGTACCGCAGTTGCAGCAGTTGATCGGGCGCTTCGTGATCGTGATCGGACCCTCGCCACCTTGCGTGAGAATCTTCGGGCGGCACAGGATCGTATGAAGGCTCAGGCAGATCGTCATCGCACAGAGCGAGAGTTCCAGGTGGGGGATGAGGTTTTCCTCAAACTTCGTCCTTATCGCCAGTTGTCGGTGGCACAACGGACAAATCAGAAACGGGCACCTCGTTACTATGGACCATTTCGGATCACGCGGCGGGTCGGTCCGGTGGCGTATACCTTGGCTTTACCCGCGAGCTCCCGGATCCATCCTACCTTTCATGTCTCCTTGTTGAAGCGGAAGTTGGGTGATGTTGTTCCGGTCTTTTTCGTTTTGCCCGAGGCTACTAGTGGGGGCGAGCTTCGCCCGATTCCGGAAGATGTACTGTTGATCAAATGGAAACGTCGTGGCACGGCGTACTGTCCAGAACTGTTAGTCAAATGGAAGGATCTCTCTGCGGAGCACAATACTTGGGTCGATTTACTGGAGTTCCGGGAGCTTTACCCCGACTACCACCTTGGGGACAAGCTGTCTTTTGATGGGGAAGGGAATGTTAAGCCCCCGGACGAGGCTAGATTATTCGGACAACATTACAAACGGCGACAACGGCAGGGGCATGGCAATATTGGGGCTGAACCAATGGGTTCAACCCCCTCCTCTTGAAAATATTGGCTCAAGGGGGCTGAACCACGCTTGGTTCACCCCCATTGGGGCCGGTCGGCCCCCTTGGTCGGCCGGTCTTGGGTCCCGGGGGTATAAATACCCGGACCCCTCTCTTTTGGAGGTTATACAAGAATTATCAAGGTACTCATCTCTCTCTCTCTCAACCCTAACCCTAATCTCTCTCTACTTCCTCTTCCCTTAGTTCTTTCCCTAGTTAGTGCTTAACACGGAGGAACGTCATATAAAATTGTTAAATTGAATAATCGTTTTCACTCTTCATTATTTGCGTGGTGTTGAAAATTATCATTGCTCAATTTACTTGTTGTCATTTCCGACGGTTTCATTGCATGTAGTTTAGGACTAACACGTCACATTTGCATTTCACCTCAGGAACCTAGGTTTTGTGCACCCCGTAGCCTACCATACAACATTTTGGTATCAGAGACAGGTTAGGCCATTTGCATGCTCCATAGCGGTAGGATATTTAGGGCAAGCATGTCAGAACCATTAATCACCGACGACCGAACGACAAGCTCGAATTCGGGTGCCGCTTTTGCTGAGTTTCAACGCCTTATCCTAGATCGTTTTTACACCTTAGGTGCCAGTTCAACGATGTGTGTCATGATCTTGCCGAGGTGAATCTTCGTTTGGACCACTTAGAGAACGTCAGGGACACTCCAACACAGCGTGATGATTCACTTGAGGATGACCCTGATGCTCCCCCATGTCTAGACCAGCGCCCGAGAGACGGTCAACTTCCAGTAGACCGCCACCGTCGTGATATTCCTCACCGAGCCCAGCTCCGTCGGCAAGCCGAAATCCTGATCCAGCGCGTGATAGACTTCCACATCAGCGTGATGAGTACGATATGCCACGTCAGGCTCAGCCTGACCCAGAGATCGTGCACTCCTACACGGTCGTCGTGATCATCACCACGATGAGTATTATCCCCCGGGTCGGAGAGAGCGCGGTCCTCCACCCGCTCGATACGACTTCTCCCATAATGATTATCCCGAGGATTATCCCGACCCACGGAGAGGTGGCCACCACTTTGACATCACTCATCGTATTCGACTCGACGCCCCTTTGTTCGATGGTCGTCTGGATCCGAAAGCCTTCAGCGATTGGCTCCTGGACATGAACCACTATTTCGAGTGGTATGATATGAGTGACGAGCGTTGTGTTCGCTTTGCAAAAATGAAGCTGGTCGAGCAGGCTAAAGTATTCTGGATTAGCGTAGAGAGAGACTTGGAGGGAGATGGTTATTACCCCATCACCAGGTGGGATGAGATGAAGCAAAGGTTGAGCGAGAAGTACCTCCCCGCGTCCTGCCAAGACCAGTTATTTGAGCAGTTACAACACTTACGGCAGGGAACACTTACTGTCACCGAGTATATTGCTCGTTTCGACGAGCTAGTTGTCAGGAGTGATGTCTCAGATGAGCCTATTGCCACTGCCTCTCGTTTTAAGGCAGGCCTACGTTCTGAAATTTGAAGAGAGCTGATTCCCCATTGCTTAGAGACTGTCGATCAGATATTTCAGCCCGCTCTCGAGTACGAGCAGTACCTCCGGTCATCTAGTACGAGGCATTCCCCTCACGGACCGATTCCTCGACTTTTAGGAAACCCGCTCCGCCCCAGACCACCACAGCCACACCCTCACGTGTTTCCACAGACACTAAGGGCATGGCCATTGCCACCGATGGCCAATGATCTGGGGGTATTCTGTGCTATAGATGTTCTGACAGAGGGCACATGACGGCACAATGCCCCACACGGACCCTGCTAGTTGGGGTGAGGAGCAGGATTTAGAGGAAGATGTGGAGGTGACGGAAGAAGTTAAGGCCACTGTCGAAGAGGGTTGGGAGAGTGACGTCGAGAGATCTTTAGAGCTGGGAGTGATTTGATGCCACCCACACACCCCTCGTGTAGATGAGGATTGGCGACACTCCATCTTTTACACGTACTTTCCCAGTGCAGGCGGTCCGTGCAAGTTGGCTATTGACAGTAGGGGTGCACATAAAGCCTGGCAGGCCCAGTTTAGGCCTGGGTCTGCCAGGCCCAGGCTTTTTATGTCCAGGCCCAGGCCCAGGCCTTACAATAACCAGGCCCAGGCCCAGGCCCCCTGTATGAATGGGGCCTTACAAGGCCTTTTCGGCAAGGCCTAAACCAGGCCCAACCAGGCCCAACCAGGCCTAGGTCTACCAATGACCGAATTTTTAATATAAAAAAATCATTTTTTAATAAAAATTATTTAATATTTAATATTTAATATTATGTTAAGATTTATATTAGGCCTGCACAATTTTTATTAATTAAAAAATAATTTTTTTTAATTAAAAAAGAGCCGTTCGGCTCTTTTATAAAAGTGCCGTTAACAGCTCTTTTAAAAGAGCCGTTAACGGCTCTAACGGCCTGGGACCGGGCGAAGACTGGGCCTAGCCGGCAGCATGTGTCTTGACAATTTGGGGGCCCAGGCCCAGGCAAGGCCTGGGAGCAGGCCCAGGCAAGGCCTGGGACCGGGCCAAGACTGGGCCTAGCCCGGGCCGGGCACCGGGCCAGGCAAAATCTATATTTTAAGGTCTTGTTAGGCCCCTCAGGACCGACCTGGGCCTGGACCAGTCCTGCCCGGGCCCAGGCCTAACCAGGTTTTTTCCAGGCCGGGCCCAGACGGGCTTTTTGGGCCCAGTCTTTTTGCTCACCTCTAATTGACAGTGGGAGTTGTGTGAACATCGTGGCCCAAAAGGGGCTTGACCGTATACAGGTGAAGGCAGGGCCTCGCCCCCACCCATATCGTGTCGTCTGGGTAGATAAGACGACGATTTAGGTCGCCCAGCGTTGCCTCGTTCTGATCACCATTGCTTCATTTCAGGACAAGGTCTGATGCGATGTCATTCCCATGGACGTCGCTCATGTACTTCTTGGCAGCCCCTGGCTATTTGATCGTGACGTCATGTGTTTCTCCCGCTCGAACACGTGTGTATTTTATGACAAGGGGCGGAAGATTACGTTGACACCCATTCAGCCCCGGGATAGATCCAAGGGTGTGGTAGAGCTATCGGTTAGTACGAGCGCCTCGAGGCCCCTGTATATTTTGTGGCGAGGCGAGTTTCTACGAGATAGTACTGAATCGAATATCATCTACGTTGTGGCTGCCACCTAGGCGTCTGAGGACACCCCAGTTGACCACCCATTAGCGGTGCGTCCCCTTTTAGACAAGTTTGCAGACATTATGTCTGACAAGCTCCCCGATGAGCTGCCCTCGCCACGGGACATTCAGCATGCTATTGATTTGGTCTCGGTGGCTTCCCTCCTTAACTTGCCCCATTATCGTATGCACTCTGATGAGCACGCTGAGCTCAAGAGGCAGGCTGACGAGCTTCTTTGGAAGCAGTTCATTCGTGAGAGTATGAGTCCGTGTGCGGTTCCCGCCCTTCTGATCCCTAAGAAGGACGATAGTTGACATATGTGCATCGATAGCCGCGCCATTAACAAGTTCACGGTCAAGTATCGCTTCCTGATCCCACGACTCGACGATCTACTAGATATTATGTCCGGTGCCCAAATCTTCTTCAAGATTGATCTCCGTAGTGGGTACCATCAGATACGAGTTCGTGATGACGATGAGTGGAAGACCGCATTCAAAACCAAAGACGGTCCTTATGAGTGGCTAGTCATGCCATTCAGGCTATCTAATGCCCCAAGCACGTTCATGAGAGTTATGACGCAGGTGTTGCGGCCCTACATGGGCAAGCTCCTGGTCGTGCATTTTGATGACATACTGATCTATATCCAGACACAGGATGCTCACCTCGATCACTTGAGGTTTCTCTTCGGCACCCTCCGCCAAGAGAAATTGTATATGAATCTGAAGAAGTGCTCATTCCTCTCTTAGTCTCTTCATTTCCAAGGATTTATTATATCCTCGACTGGGGTATTTGTTGATCCCGAGAAGGTCAAATCCATTCGCGACTGGCCTGTGCCAGCGAACATCCACGAGGCTCGTAGTTTTCACGGTCTTGCCACCTTCTACAGGAGGTTCATTCAGGGATTTAGTACGATTATGACCCCCTTCACGAGCTGTCTCAAGAAGGGAGAGTTCCAGTGGACCCCCGCAGCCACTAGAGCCTTTGAGGAGATTAAGGAGAGACTGACGACGACTCCTGTTCTGAGATTGTCCGACTTTAGCCATGCTTTTGAGGTTGCGTGTGATGCGTCTGGTGTAGGCATCAGTGGCGTATTGAGCCAGGAGGGACACCCAGTTTTTTACTTTGGTGAGAAGCTGAACGAGGCCAAGCAGAAATACTCAAACTATGATCGATAATTTTATGCTTTTGTCCAGTCTCTGCGCTACTGGAGACACTATCTCCTTCCCCGGGAGTTTGTGTTGTATTCCGACCACCAGACCTTACGCTATCTCGATTCGCAGCGCAAGCTGGGACACTGGCATGCCAAGTGGGTCGAGTACCTACAAGACTTTCATTATGTTCTCAAGCACTGAGCTGGTGTTGAGAACAAACCGGCTGTTGCGTTGAGTCGTCGCGTCTCCCTGTTGCAGACGATGACCGCAAGCGTAGATGGGCTTGAGCGGTTAATTTTGGATTATCCGACATGCCCAGACTTTAGCGAGATTTACACCGCCCTGCCCCGAGACCCACCAGACCCTGTTGAGGGATATCAGATCTTTGAGGGATACCTGTACCGGGGCTCACGCCTATGCATTCCCCAGACGTCATACCGTGATTATTTGATTTGTGAGTTGCACGCGGGCGGAGCCGCATGGCACTTTGGGTGAGATAAGTTCATAGTCATTGTTGAGGACCATCTCTACTGACCCAACCTTAAGAAGAACATGGCCCGCGTTGTCCTCCACTGTCGTATCTGTCAAACGACAAAAGGTACCAAACATAACACGGGTCTGTACATGGCTTTACCTGTTCCACACCGCCCTTGGGAGGACATTAACATGGATTTTGTTCTCCGGCTTCCCCGCACTGATGCAGGCCTACGCGTTGACACCAGAAATCTACGGACTAACCACGATCGCCTCTCTACGATTCGAATTCGACACTCGCACAAAATTTCACGCAGCGCACACACCAAGCAATTATATCACTTTTATGCTAACGTACGGGTAGCCAAACCGATTAGGATCGAATAGAGGCGATAGGCCAATATTTTTTCCAGCTAAAAGGACCCACCCGGTCCGATCGAGCGAAGGTTGTACCAAAAGAGATTACCAAAATTTACGATCCGGAAAACGGTAGATCTCTCCCAACAAAAAGTTACGAGGTTCGTCAAACATTTCGAAATTAAATCAATTAAGATAAACACAAAACCAATCGAAATAAAACCACGATTATTCAAGCTTCAAAATTCAACGCCAAGAATTTCCACCACAAGAATATCTAGAAAGGAATCACACGAGAGTAAAAATTTTCGTTACCAAATCGGAATAGATGATTCTGATTATCTAATTTGGATCGCCCCTCAACGGCTCCGCCGGAGTTACGCCGGATGGAGAGGAAGTTCGTCCGCCTTTGCCGCTTCACGCCTTGGCCGAGAAATCCGTGCAAAGATGGCGAGAGGTTGTTGGAATTTTGAGATGAGTGGGTGGCCGAACTAGGGCTTGTAGGGGGGTGGTTGTTTTGCGTGAGAGGTGGTCGGTTTTTGGGCTTGAGAGAGGAGGTCGGGTTGGTGTTATGAGAGGTGGTCGGTTTTGTTGGAGAGGGGTGGTGGAGAAACCGTGAGGCTAATATTATGGAGAGAGAAAAGGTGGCGGTGGAGGGGAGAGGAGGGCTTGGCCGAGAGAGGGAGGAAGGATGACGGTGGTGCTTTGGTGGCTAGTGGAGGAGGCGGCTAGGGCTATGGCCGAACTAGAGGGAGGAGGGGTGGTGCTTGGCGGCTAGAAGGAGGAAAGACAAAGGTTGGCCGAAATTTAGAGAGAGAGGGAGGAGGAGAAAAATTCTTTAGGAGGAGTTAGGGTTTTCAAATTCTCATTCAACTTGTCCAAAATGAAAACATTACATGCCTATATATAGGCTTACATCATACTTTGGCTACATGCAGCCCAACATTAAAAATATAAACTCTAATGTTTTTAAACCATAATGAAATAATAAAATGCTCCAAACAAATAGCACAATAAATTCAAATAATATTTAAATTATTTAACTAAATAATATTAAGTGGTCTTGCGCCGCGGGCGGAGGTTGTAGTGACGCTCCACACGATCACCATGGCGACGCAAGTCTTTTGTTGGAGACGGAGAAGGATCTTCCGCGATCAAGCCTTCATCATCTTCAACATGTTGGGGGCCGTCGTCTCCATCACGCACCCTGCGGAAACACGATTCCATCTTCGCGGTGGCCGATCGGTTTTCAAAGATGATACTTTATTGTTTGTCGTAAGACGGCAGACGCGACTCACATAGCGTCTATCTTTATGAGGGATATCTTTCGATTGCACGACCTACCTAAGTCGATTGTGTCAGACCGCGATGTGAGGTTCATGAGTTACTTCTAGAAGACCTTGTGACACAAGACTGGTACCATCCTTAGGTTCTCGTCGGCATATCATCCGTAGACGGACGGGCAGGCCAAAGTAGCGAATATGAGCTTAGAAAACCTTTTGAGGTGTCTAGTAAGAGAGCATGTAGGTAGTTGAGACTTAGATCTTCTAGTTGCGGAGTTTGCGTACAACAGTTCTGTCAATAGGTCCATCAGGTTGAGTCCATTCCAGGTAGTGTCAGGATACGACCCTAGGAAGCCCATTGATCTCATCCCGAGCCCATTAGAGTCACGCCCTAGTGAGTCCGCTGAGTCGTTTGCACAACATTTGCATGTGTTGCATGAGTCGGTTCGCCGACGGATAATAATGAGCAATGAAAATTACAAAGCTCATGCAGATAAGCGGAGGCAAGAGCAGATATTTAATGAAGGAGAGAAAGTTATAGTGTGAATCCGCCCTGAGAGGCTCCCTTTGGGGCCTGCCAAAAAGCTAAGCGCTAAGCGAATGGGTCCCTACTCAATTATTAGTCGTATTGAGACAAACGCCTACCGACTCGATATCTCGACAAGTATGGGAATTCATCCAGTGTTTAATGTTAAGGATTTGACGACGTACTACGAGCCTCACGAGTATGTGGACCCGAACAGTGGAGATGCCCAGCCACCCCCACCCCCACTTTCGTTGTCCTACCACTCTCATACTTCCCCTACGTCTGATAGCCACTACAGCCCATCCACTGCTGACACCCTTCCACCTGTGAATTCGTCTTCTCTGGTTTCACCACCGGCACCGCTTATCGCACCGGGTTCCACCCTTCGAGAGATGAGAGCTGAAAGCATTACAGAGGTCAGATCCCACCAGTTCGTTCCCACCACGGACGGGCCGCGATGTCGCTACTTTGTACATTGGCAGGGCCGCCCAGACGCTGACGACACTTGGATACTACTGCAGAGCTTGATCGACTCGCCCTTGGACTTCGACTTTAGTACGATCGTCTCCATTCATCGGAGATGAAGACTTTTCAGTCGGGGGGAGTTGATGAGGAGCCATCAGATCGTGCACCTGGAGGGATTCGCCGCAAGGCGGGACCCACGTTCATTGATTCGCGCAGGAAGGCTTGATCGGATCGCTGATCCGATTCCGCGGTTGCGTCCGACACATCGCTGCAAGTCAAAAACATATATTAGTTTATATTTTTGGGTTTATTTTTTATGTATTTTAGTGGCCGACCCCACTGACCAATCATAGCCGTTGATGGGGAAGCCCTAGCTTTGTTTTCTTATAAATAGGAGTGTTAGAGGGCTAAATGGAGGCATTGCAGAAATTTGGAGAGCTTTCTTCCTGGATTTCAGCGATCACCGCTCGGTGACAACGCCGTGGAACCATAGACGACGACTCTTAGGCGCTCAAACTCCTCCTCAAGGTACTACCCATCCATAACCTTCTTCTTCCCCCTCCGAAACCCTCATTCGCAGCCCCGACAAACCCCAAAATCCTACCCATCATTATCTGTCCAGAAAACTGACAGTTATCTTTTCACTGTACTGTAGAAAAATTTAAATTACTGTTCAATCATATAGTTTACCTTAGCCCTCCTCTTCCAGCACCTCCCGCCGGCCTCCCCACCCAAGTCCTCCTCCGGCCGATTCCCCCCTTCCATTTCTCTACCACCGCCGCCCCTACCAGGCCCGCAAACACCTTCCCCCTTCAGATCCGCACCCCCCAAGCCCCGTCCCTTCCGTGGCCTCGCAAACCCTAGCCGCCACCCCTTCCCTCCCATAGATCCACTCCCCTTTAGCCCTAATTCCTTGGATCAATTCAGATCTAGGAATTTCAGCCCCAATCCGTTATTTCCACCTTCCGTTCATCACCCCTCCACCCGGATCTGATCCGAAAATATTGGATTTAGTCTCCCCTGCTTGGATCTCCCTCCTAGTATCTGGATCTTTCCATTTCCGGCCCGATCTCCCCACTCTACGCCGAGGGCAGCCACCGCCACCATCTCCACGCCGCCGGGTCCCTCTTCGATCGCCAATCTACACATCCGGATCCATAATCTTCAGTGTTTCGGTTCAGTCCGCTATTTTGTGAGTTCTTTTGTGGTATTGGTTTGTGATTTGACATCTATCATTGGTGAACTATTATATGGTTCTTTGATTCTTGCTAGTGGAATTTTGTTTTCGATACACTACTAACTTGCAGGGGGAATTATTCGCCGCGCGCTTGGCCTTGACCCTCCGAACGGAGGAACGCCATATAAAATTATTAAATTGAATAATCGTTTTCACTCTTGATTATTTGCGTGGTGTTGAAAATTATCATTGCTCAATTTACTTCTCGTCACTTCCGACAGTTTCATTGCATGTAGTTTAGGACTAGCGCGTCACATTTGCATTTCACCCCAGGAACCTAGGTTTTGTGCACCCCGTAGCCTACCCTACATCACTCTCTCTCTCTAAACCATCTTCTCCTCCTCTAGGGTTTTCCCTCTCATCTTCTTCTCCAAACTTCTTCTTCTAACTTCTCCTCCTCTACCACCATTCTAGGGCTTGCCCTTGTATCTCCGCCTCCATTGATTGGACCAACAAAGGAAGCCCATAACATGTTGGTATCCGAGCTCTTTCCTCGGCTCGATACTGTCCACTGTCCTCTCGGTTTCATCAATCTAGGGTTTCTCTAACTCCTCTGCACATCAACACCATCAATAGAAGCATCGGGTTCTGCTCCTCCATCACCAGCAGGGCCGCAACGCCACCCCGCAAGCAATCCACCTCACCTGCAAGATCTGATGCACCTACGTCGATCGTAACCAGCAAGATTGTTCCCTCCTGTCAAATTTACGGGATTTTCCCTTCTCCCAGGACATCGACGCCAACCAGAGCTTTTCTCCGCACCGTCACCGCCTTCTCCACGCCCCAAATCGGCAACGAATAGGGCCATCGATCCAGTGCCAACACCATCGACCCCGTGCCCGCGATTTTTGCATCGACGCTCCATTTCCGTCCAACGAACTGTTCGACGCCTCCTGGCTTCTCCGCCGACACTTCAAGCCAGCCCTCCGACGGTCCATTCCCTCCCCGCATCAAGGCCCTCTCCTTCCTATTGCCATTTCTGTGCCTCATTGACGACAAAGCCGCTTTTTCCATCAAGCCACGGGCTAAAATTCTCGAGCAGTGGACCTCACCCATCCCAGCCACTATTTTTTTTTCTCTGAGCACTGTACTGTCTGCATTGATTTGAGTCCTAATATATTAATCTATTTCATAGATTAAATTATTAGTATTCAATTGTATTCTTTCCACATGAACATTAAAATTATTGTTGCTGATGCCATCGTGTTACAATCAATGTTGTTGAAGTGGTCGACATCATTCCAAGACTCTGTCTCGCTTTGACTTTAAGCTTGATCAATTGGAGAGACTGGGCTACTTTGAAGTTCTACCCCTTTCGACGCACCAAACATACCCGCCACTTCCTCCACCATGGTTTGCTCTGCAGGCGCCTGCTCCGTTGGTTTTCGCTCCGCCGCCTCCGACCACATCACCGCCTCTTCTGCTGGCGACTATTTTGTCGGCCATGTCGGTCGCACTGCCATTATTGCCTCGCACCACACCGCCTCTGCCTGTCTCCACTGCCACCACTCCACCACTTTCAGCATTGTCTCCTTCACTGGCTCCTCCGGACGACTCATCGCTGCCCCTGTCGGCTCTTGCTCCGCCGGTCCTTGCCATGCCACTCTCATTGGCCACCTCGCCACCTTTTCTTTCGGCACCTAATCCGTCGACCACGACGGATACATTCATACCGTCGCACGTTGGCCCTTCGACCTCCGTATGGCTTCTGCACATAGCCCCTCCACTGGCCCCATCGAAGCCATTTCATATGCCGCCCATTTTACTGATGGCGACGCCGCTCCTCGCCGACGCCACCTCCACCGCTACGCGTTACCGCACATCGTTCTAGAGGGAGGTCAAGGTACCAGATGATCCGACCACCCGCATGGTGCACGGGCTCAAGGACAAGCTCGATTTTAAGGACGAGTGGAGTGTTATGGACCACACACTGTTGGTTATCTAGTGTTAAAAGTTTTATTATATCGAGTCGTTTTGTATCCAGTTTTATTGTAGGAGTCGAGTCGTAATGAGCCACATGCATATTTTAGGTATTTTAATATTTCCATGTCTTTTAAATTTTTATGCAGCTTGTTGTAATTACGGGATTCTCCCCGAGGGCTTGATATATATATGTTCTTAGTCCTTGTATGAAAGTATGCAATGAAATATGAAATTTCTTTTCTCTTTTCAAATTCATCTCTCTCTCTAAACCCTCTTCTCCTCCTTCAGGGTTTTCCCTCTCATCTTCTTCTCCAAATTTCTTCTTCTAACTTCTCCTCCTCTACCACCATTCTAGGGTTTGCCCTTGTATCTCCGCCTCCATCGAATGGACCAACAAAGGAAGCCCATAATAGGGGGCCATTAAGAGATGGATTTTTTGGTTGTTTTTAGAAACCCTCTCTTCTCAAACAAAATATCTTAATATTATAGGATCACAAACATAGTTTTCTTAGCACAATAGAACCTCCTTACCATCTTGCGGTTGTCTCCTATTTATGGCTAAGACCTAACAATAATTAAGGAGGTGGTCATATTTCTTGGCAAAGAATATCTTAATTATTGATGTTGCCTCTAACTATTGTATATTCTCGTTGCTGTTCTAGGTAGGATTTCTTGGGAGGCTTTTTTTGTTGAGGTTTGTGCCATCTTTATAGGCACTCGATAATGACTTCCATTGGACCCCAAACCTGGTTGGATTTACTTCAACTTAAGATCACCTCTTGCTTGAAGTGTGGACTTGTGGGAGTAGTGGGCTCGTGATTAGGTCCGCTAGTTGAGTTGAGTCGGCTTGTGAGCTTGATGAACATGCTCATAAAAAACTCGAATTGAGCTCGATTGCGAGCCGAGTTTGAGCTCGATTGCGAGCCGAGTTTGAGCTCATATGCCTTTGTTTATGAGCTCGTGAGTTGGCTCGCAAGCTTTTTGTTTATGTTTTTTTTACTTCTAATAAATATTCTATATAATATGGTTCATGGACAAAAAAGATCGTGAGCAGCTCGAGCTCGACTCAAGTTCGCGGCCTCATGAGTCTAGCTCGAGCTCCATATATAAGTCTCGAACTTGACCTTGAGCCTATATATGCGAGCTTGTCGAGCTCGAACTTACGAATTTTGCCAAGCTCGGCTATATCTAGACTCGTTTGCACCCTATTTGTGACGGTCATCGTCTTATAACACCCGTCGATTTGTGGTAGTCGTTAACTTTGGTTATTGTTGGTTTGTTGTAGTCGCCATATGTAGAGTAGATTATGTTGGTTTTTCTACTTCTTTTGAGGCTACTGTTATGGGCCTAGCCCGGAGGATGGCGGAGGATGATCGGGAGCGGAGATGACGGCGACGAAAGATCCAGTGGAGCCAGAACCGTGGCGGCCTAAGCGGAGCTTTCTCAAGAGAGAGTGAGAGACTGTTTCCAAGATCTCATAAGAAAGATTAAGAATTAGGTATTCTTCATTGATAATCAAGGAAGACCCAAGGGGGTCCCTTAAATAGAGCATACAAGGACACTTAACAATAATAATACATAATGTAGAATACATAATAAGACTCCATAATATTGAGGCCCAAAGCCCGTAATAGCTGCTTGCCTACCTTCCGCGTTACAGAGTATAATTCATCTCTTTCCCTAAATATATCCTTTCTATTTCTTTTATGGTTTCCATATTTTCCTGGATTTGGCAGATGCCACATTTTGACTCTTCATACTGAGAAGCAGGTTCCTCTTCGTTTGACCCAAATGAAGGGGAACTATCATGGTCTTGATCATCTCTTTCTCCTCTTGATGATGGGATAGTCATTTTGTGCTAGGCGAGTTTTTTGCCTTTCTTTCCTGTTGGTATCTTCTTCTGAACCCTTTTTCTCACTCTACTCTAAATTGTTTAAATGCAAAAGTATTATGGAAGGCTCAAACAACTTTAAGTTTTTTACATTGACAACTATTTTTATGTGAAGGGATATCTCATGTTTGAATGCATGACCGATTGTTTCAAGATTTTTTGAACAACATAGTCTTCGAATTATTTGTTGATATGAATTCATGCTAGATAATCAATTTCAACTTTGCCCTCAACTTGACGTTGGTTGCGTCAAATTTTTAATCACAATTATACTTTTTCTAGTGGAGTTTCTACCTCCTTGTGATAGATTTAACATAACTGTAGTTGAATCGTCTGGTCTATCTGAATTTGTGTTCAGTGGACGTGTGGTAAAATCTGGGAGTGAAGCGCTTAATTGATTATACTAAAGATGGAACCTCACAGTACTTGAAATGAATTACTAGTGGGCAGTCTGTCTCCAAGAATGCTTAGGTGGATGTATGGACACACGAGACTGCATAGAATTAGGAATAAATGTATCAGGGATAAGACAGGACTAGCACCAATTGCAGAGAAGATGCGAGAAGCTCGACTAAGATGGTTTGGACGCGTGCAAAGGAAACCATTAGAGGCACCTGTTAGGCGTTGTGAGAGTCTAGTCATTAGGCATGTTAAACGAGGGAGGGGTAGACCAAGAAAGACTTGGAATGAAACTATAAGGAAAGACATGATGTACTTAGGCATTACTGAGATTATGACACAAGATAGGGGTCAATGGCGACAAAGGATCCATATAGCCGACCCCATTATAGTGGGATAAAGGCTTGAGTGTTGTTGTTGTAGTCTGTCTCCAAGAATTATGACCAAGATATCAATGATTCTCCTAAGTTGTAGTTGCTTGTTTCCATGTATATTTGTTTCCATATGCTTCTTGTTTCACTATATTTTCGTTTCCATATTTATTTGTACAGCTACCATGTATCTTTTGTCTGTATAAATGAAGATCTCCTCACAACATAAAGCAGTGAGGAATTTCCTTTACATGGTATCAAAGCCAATAGATTCTCCCTTTATTTTCCCTATGGCCGAATCCAACACTCCTCTGCTTCCGCTCAATACCATGGTTCACATGGTAACTATCAAACTCACTCCCACAAATTATCTCTTGTGGCATCGTGATGCGGATATAGTGAAGGATGGCCTAGAGGAAGGAGCATCTTCGACATGTCACGTATACTCTCAAAGGAGTAGGCCGGTGGAAAAGACTACATTTGCATGATACGCCGTGTCCGTCATTTGTTATGTTCTATTTTACTTGTCGTATTTTCTTTATCGTTTCCGCATTTGTCGGGATGAGTTATATAACTCCCGGCTCCTTCTTGTTTTGGGATTATCTTGTATCTTAGATTTTGAAATCAATTGGAGCCTAGGGCTGGCCGAGTGGGATCTTTCCCTTGGAGTTCGTTTTTCTCCCCACCCGTAACACATCGTCAGTTTGTTCCCTTGCTTGAAAGTCGGGTTCTTATGGGCATTTTTGATGGGTCTCTGCCTGGACCCATTGCTCGTGTTCGTACTGAAAACAACCTTGTTTTAAATCCTGCATACAAGAAATGGCACACCCAGGATTGCATTCTACTCAGTCTTCTGTATGCTTCTCTCACTGAGGAATGTATGGCTGAAGTCGTTAATTGCAGTACCTCTCATGATGTCTACTCATACTTCTAAGACTAGAGAACTCCAACTAAAAAATGAACTCCAGATGATGCAGCACGGCTCTCGTGGTGTTGCTGAATATGCACGCTCTTTCCGATCATTAAGTGATCACCTTGGTGTTATTGGCAAACTAGTTGATATCACATATAAGGTACATTGGTCCATGATCTTGGTTCTGATTTTAAAATCGTTTCACCCTCCATGTTGTCCCAGTTGCCGCTTCCATTCTCTGCCAATATGGTTCCAAAAGCTCTCAGCCATGAGCTTTTCTCTAGGTCAATTTCGAGGGACTCTTCTTCCCAGTCGACCATGTTTGTTCAACATGGTTCTTCTTATGGTCGTTTCAAACCCGCTGCATTCGGCCATTCTGCTAGGACCTCTAAAACTACTTGTCAATGGTGTGGCAAAGACCAGCACACTGCCAAGAAATGTCATAAACTTGACAAACTATTGAAGAAAGCTAATGCTGAAGGTTTGATTTAAGCTTTCGCTGCCACCTCACTTGATGATTCTCAAGATACTGAGTGGTACACAGACGCGGGCGCAATCTCTCACATGACTAATGTTATTGTTGCGCTTGATTAATCTGTTCCTTGCATTGATAATCAGCAAGTCTTTGTGGGTAACGGTCAACTTGGCCTATTTCTTCTATTGGTTCTATTTCCTCTATTGTTGCTTCTTACTCCTTAAAAATGTCTCATGTTCTTGTTCCTCACATTACTAAGAATCTATTATCCATTAGTAAGTTAACTCGTGAGAACAATTGTTTAGTAACATTTTATTCTACTAGTTTTACCATCCATGATCTTGCAACAGGAACGGTAGTGAGAGTCGGGCGATGTGAGAAAGGACTTTATATTCTTTATCATGGCCATGCAAGTTTTTTTTTTCAGACTTTCTCTATATAATACTCGTGCATCTTCTGCCATCTGGCATGCACAATTAGGTCACCCTTCTTTTCGCATTGTTTCATCTTTGAATAAGCATGGTATAATCACAATTTCTAATAAAGGCAATTTTAATTCCAAAACGTCTTTTGGTTGTAAATTAGGAAAATATCACCACTTGCATTTTGCAAATCTGAACCAACGTTGCTCCTTTTTATTTGAACGGATTCACTGCGATTTATGGGGCCCCTCGTCAATTCCCTCACCATCTAGTTATAGATACTATTGTGTCTTGTTAGATTATTTCTGTAGCTATAATTGGATCTACCCTTTAAAGCATAAGTCAAATTGTTTTTGACTTTTTGTCCATTTTCGTCAATTTGTCATTAACATCATTTTGCTTTCTTTCTTCGTATGAATGGTATTTTGCGCCGCATATCTTGTCCTTATGCACGTAAGCAGAATTGTATTATTGAGAGAAAACATCGCCACATCGTTGAAACCTGCCTCACTATGATGTTTCATTCACATGTTCCTGTTCATCTTTGGGTTAAGTCCTTCTCCACGCATGCTATCTCATCAACCGACTCCCATCTCCTGTTCTTGATGGCAAGACTCCTCGTGATATTCTATATGGTAAAATTCCTTACTTCGTACATTTGGTTGTCTTTGTTCTTCATATCTATGTGATTATATGCACAATAAATTATCACCTCGCTCTATCCCCTGTGTTTTTATTGGTTACTCTTCATAAGAGCTTTTGTTGCTTGGATAAGAAAACTAATGGGGTGTATGCGTCTCATCATGTTCAATTTTTTGAGAATGATTTTCCTTATAATACCTTAACTATTCCTTCTTCAGTTGGTATTGATTATGTCACTTTTACTGATGCTTGTGATAGTTCTCTGCCTACCGACAATTGTTTACCCATAACTGTGACTCCAGCTTCTAGTTCGGCCTCCACTCCCTGTGTTCCTTGCGCTGACCCAATGTATCTAGGCCTGTCTAAAAAGCCCGACGGGCCCGGGCCGGTCGGGCCTGGGCCTAATTTTAGCCGGGCTCGGGGCGGGCCAGATCACTAGCTCCGGCAGGGGGCCTGCCAAGGCCCCCAAGTCCAGGCCAGGACGGACCCAGACGGGCCCGATTAATAAATCCCGTCTGTCAGGCGGGATTCTATTAAAATCCCGCATGACAACGGGATTTTAATAGAATCCCGCCTAACAGACGGGAATAAATCCTTTAATCCCGCTAGGCAGGATTTAAATCCCGCCTAAATTGGGCGGGATTTAATTAAATCCCGCCTAAATTGAGCGGAATTTAATTAAATCCTGCCCAGGCTCAGGTTAGGCCCGGTGCCTGGGCTTACCCGGGCCGGGCAGTGAGCCAATATGGGGGACCTGTAAGGCCCCCAAGCCCGGCCCGGTCCTTGCTGGGCTTTTTTCGGACCGGGCTCGGGCCTGGTCTTTCTGAACACGCTTTCATGCATCCCATCACCCCAACTGAGCCTTCTTCACCTGAACTAGCCTTGGACGTCCCTCCACATCTTTCTTCTTTCGCTATCCGACCATCTACCCGTACTCACCCCATGATTACCTGTGCTCAGGATGGTATTGTTAAGCCTCACATTATATATTCACTGTGTGCTTTTACTTCTGCTCCGTGGTTTCAAGTACATCTTGCAATTAAAGAACCTCATGGTTTTAAGTCAGCTGTCAAAATCCAGCATGGCTCTTGACAATGGATGATGAAATTGCAGCCCTCAAGCCACCACCCATGCCCTCACCTCTCATCTCCATAGCTCCGGCCAGCCACCACCCCACCTCCGCATAACCACCTTCCTCCACCTCTCCTATTTTCTCCACTTTCCCACTATCTTCTAAACATCCCAACGTGGAACCACCTCTCCTCCTAACTCCTCCAACAGAGCACCAGTTTGTCCACCTCCTAGCATTCCTTCCCCCCCCCCCCCCCCCCCCCCCCCCCCCCCCTCCCTATCTGCAAACTCCTGCTGCAGGAATTTCCTGGCAGCAGAATTCAACTCCAAAACCCCTCCCTGCTGCCGTCCAGCCCCCATACTCGCCTTCCAGTAAGCCCCCAGCAGCACATACACCTTCCTGAGCCTCTCCCACTTCCCTTACAGACTACCACTCTCGGATATATCTCTTACCGAGTTCCTGTACCTCCCCTACATCAATCAGCCCTCAAGGAGGCTGCTGGCAGACGCCAAACAGCAGCCCAGCAACATTCCAGGTTGCTGTCCCCAGTTCCAGGACAGCCACCTTCAGCAGCTATTGGCTGATTTCCATCCCCTCCCATTCCATTTCCTAGCAATCTGAACCATTCCCAGTCATCATTTTCACTGGCCAGCAGCTGGGCCTTCATCAGGAGGTCTTAAACCAGTCCCGGTTCACGATCTTGGCTTCCCAACAACCCTCCAAAGATACTTCCAACCCTTTCCTCAATACAGCCGTGGTATTCAAGGATTTTTTGTTGAATTTCTGGTTGAATATTTGTGTTTTTTTCCACTCAAGGAGATATTTGTTTGTAAGTCTTGTTTTCAGTCCTTTGATTCCTTGTATCTTCTCATTTAAAAGCTATTTGATTTTCTGGCTCTCTTGCAATTATACGACTTCTCGTGTCTCCTTATTTGAGAGCTTTAACTATTGCGGTATAAGTTTATTTTGATTTACAAAACTAATTATTATTGCAAATTAAAAGTTGTCGAATCTCATATTAGTTGCATGTAGTGATAACTCACATTATCCGGTCATATAAGACCGCCCTGCGTCACCGTAGATCATATATGAATGAAATATATTACATTATGCCATTTTACTGGTTTAACCATCAGATAGAGGAGTGGCTGATTCTCAGACAGATTAGTTCATTTATTATTTACTAAGGCTATTGGACTGACACACGGTCTGACTGATTTAAGTGGTTGGTCCTACCTAATTTAATGAGTTGAAAATAATTGTATATATTATTAGGGAAAATAACTTGGCTCTTTTATAGCCTACAAAATATACTAAATATTATAACACTCTTCCTCAAGATTGGTGAAAGATATTCACTAAGGCCATCTTGTTACAACCCCTGATCATATCCTCTGTACTGAATTCTTGGTTAAGCAGTCTGCAACCTGACCCTTGGTCGAGTCATCATATATATTATTAGGGCAAACTACTTGTCTCTTTTATAGCCTACAAAATACGCTCAATATTACAACACTTCTCAAGATTGACAAAAGATATTCACTAAGCCCATCTTGTTACAACCCCTGATCATATCCTCTAAACTGAGTCTCTTGGTTAAGCAGTTTGCAACCTGACCCTTGGTCAATACGTGACTCTACTCCAGTAGCCCACTATCAAGCTTCTCCTTTATTAAAAACCTATCAATCTCTATATGTTTGGTCCGATCGTGTTGGACTGGATTATTTGCAATACTGATGGCTGACTGACTGTCACACCGCAACTTCATCTCATCTCCTTGATTCAACTTCAACTCCACAAGCATCCCTTTCAGTCACAGGAGCTCTGCAACCCCTAATATCATGGCTTTATACTCTGTCTCTGCTGTCGATCTAGCCACTACTGACTGTTTCTTGCTCCTCCAGGAGACTAGGTTGCCTCTCACAAATATGCAATAGCCTGAAGTGGACCTCCTGTCATCCGCACAGCTTGCCCAGTCAGAGTCACAATAGTCCTCAATCTTCACGTGCCCATTCATTCTGAAGGTCGACCCCTTTCCAAGTGCACTCTTCAAATATCGCAAAATCTGGTACATTGCATCTATATGGGCTTTCCTTGGGTCATGCATGTAGCGGCTCACCACGCTCATAGAAAAGAAGATATTCGAGCGAGTGTGGCTCAAGTAAATCAACTTCCCAACTAGCCTTTGATACATCTCATGATCTACTGGTTCTCCGACCTCTGCACCCAATTTGCACCTCAGATCGATTGGTGTCGCAGCAGGTTTGCACTCTATCATTCCAGTTTCAGTGAGGAGATCTAACACGTATTTTCTTTGGGAAAGGACTATCCCCTCTGCCTCATAAGCAATCTCAATCTCAAGGAAATATCTAAGAAGACCGAGAATCTTCACCTCAAACTCCTTGCCCAGATCCCCCTTGAGGCGGCTAATCTCCTGCTCATCATCCCCCGTAATGATCATATCATCCACATACACCGCAAACATGGTGATGTGATCTTCATTATGCCTGAAAAAAAACAGTATGATCTGCATTGATCTGGTGATATCCCATCTCAATCTAAGTTATCAAAGGCGCAAGGCGCACCAAGGCGCAAAGGGCCCCTGGAGCCTAGGCGCAAGGCGCAAGGCGCAGGCGCGCGCCTGAGGCACGTGAGGCGCTAAAATTGGGGGAAAAGAAAATTGAGCGAATTGGGCGCCCAATTCGCTGAAATTGAGCGAATTGGGCGCCCAATTCGCTGAAATTGAGCGAATTGGGCGCCCAATTCGCTGAAATTGAGCGAATTGGGCGCCCAATTCGCTGAAATTGAGCGAATTGGGCGCCCAATTCGCTGAAATTGAGCGAATTGGGCGCCCAATTCGCTGAAATTGAGCGAATTGGGCGCCCAATTCGCTGAAATTGAGCGAATTGGGCGCCCAATTCGCTTAAATTGGGTTAGTTCTCTTCTATCAAGTTAGTATAAATGCTCATAATTTCCAATATTTTATCTAAACACGTGAGAAGTGATAAATACACGATAGTCATAATTGAATAATTGATGCATACAAAATGCAACTAGAAATCAAATAAAAAACTACAACATGTAATATAAAATTATAAAGCATTGACGTACCTTTTGAACTACAGCATTGACTTCCACTCAGGCCTCAGCTAATGAATGATCAAATTCCTCCATAAAACACATAAGACGTATTAGAATCAAACATAATAACATAATAAAATGAGATCAATTTTTGAAGGCAACATAATAAAAATAATAACATAAATAAATCAACCAAGTTGGCAATCATAAACTACCAAATCAACATTGCAATCATATATCGCAAAAAACAAACCTAACCTACCAAATCAGCAATCATATACTCTAAAGTAATGTGCAAAAAAAATAACATAACACGCATTCACGCCATCACATAGTCTTAATTACTCATCGTCTGAATCAATAAAGGTTTCATCTTCTTCATTAAAATCTTCTTCTTCACTGAACTCAGCTTCTTCATCCTCGACATCATCTGTACGCATTGTTGGAGTTGGTGCCTTCTTCTTAGATGTGCTCCCCATGTCAACTGCCATCTTCCCTTTGGATAAGCGCGTAGAGTAGATGTCTTCTTCTACTCCGCTAGCCCTTGCTACTGCACCCCAGGTCAATAAGTCGTCAGCAAAAACTAGATCGTCATCCTGCTCAACCTCCTCATCTTCCTCCATTCTACCCATCAGCCATTCATTGCTATCGTCAATATCCTTCAGCGAAATCGGATCAATACGATCACGTGAATCATATCGCCGACGCAAGGCACGATTATACTTTACAAATACTAAATCATTTAGGCGCTGCTGTGCTAGCCGATTTCTTTTTTTGCTATGGACCTGCAACATAACAAATAAATAATTAATGATATAATGACATAAAATAATATTTACATTGAGATTCAAAATAATTCATACATGCTCAAAAAAACTCCAGTTCCGCTCACATCCGGATGAACTACAAGTGAGACTTAAAACCTTTACTGCAAATTTAGTCAGATCAGGAGTATCAGCTCCATATGATTGCCACCATTCAGCTGCCCAAAAAAATAAACATCAAGATATTAATGAATCTACCTTATTAAATAAATTGTTTGTTTGAAACTTGAAATAAAATTTAATTAACTAACCTGGAGACTTTGTTTTTCTATGACGAACTGCAAATTGCATTCCAA
Organism: Platanthera zijinensis; assembly: GCA_039513925.1. NCBI lineage: Eukaryota > Viridiplantae > Streptophyta > Magnoliopsida > Asparagales > Orchidaceae > Platanthera > Platanthera zijinensis. The sequence goes on from CM077088.1 coordinate 34,507,340, forward strand.
ATAAACCTTCAGCATTTCTATATAAACTTAATTGATCCATAATTTTATCTTGAATTTCATGACTTGAAATGAGCTTTTGCAGTGTTTGATATAAACCCCTCATGACTTCTCCATCTAATGCCATTTCAGGGTTTGAATAGAAGAATTCCGGATTTAAATAATGAGCTGCCGCATGCAATGGTCGATGAAGCTGATTTTCCCATCTCCTGTCGATAATCTCAAACACTTCTTTATATTTTTCCTCTTTCCCATTGAAAGAGTTCATGATTGTCTCTTTTGCTCTATCCATAGCCTCATATATATAACCCATAGCCGGTCTTTTCTCCCCATCTACCAACCTTAGTACCCGAACTAAAGGTCCAAAAATCTTCAAAATATGCACAATAATACTCCAGAAAGAGACCATGTATATAATGCTCTCTACTTGCTTACCTCCTGTTTCCTTCGCCCACTTGCTTGATTTCCACTCGGGTGAAATGAACATCTTCCTTAGATTTGTCCTCTGCTTATGAATGCGCTGAAGTGCAAGAAATGAAGTTGCAAACCTAGTGACAGCAGGTCTAACAAGCTCCACTTGTCCTGTGAAGCTCCGTAGCATGTTGACTAGTCCAGGCCGAACATAAATATAACTGTTGACGCTCATTGCTCTTTTAATTGTTCGACTAATGCTTGGCATCTTTCCAATATCCTCCAGCATTAAGTCGATGCAATGAGCAGCACATGGTGTCCAATATAAATGTGGCCTTTTTGCTTCTAATAATTTCCCTATTTCATAATAAACACATTTATTTAATTTCAATATATGACATTAAAATTAAATAAATATTAAATGAGAATGATTAACGATATATTTACCTGCTAGTACATTATTGCTTGCACTATCAGTAACAACTTGAACAACATTTGCCTCTCCAACACGTTCCACTATTCTATCAAGCAATTCAAACATCCTCTCTCCGGTCTTTGCGTAATCAGAAGCATCAACAGATTCCAGGAAGAATGTACCTTTCGGTGAATTTACCAAAAAATTTATAAGTGTTCTCTGTTTCTTATCTGTCCATCCGTCTGCCATGATAGAACATCCAAACAACCTCCACTCATCCTCATAGTTCTTCATCATCTTCTGGACTTCAATTACTTCATTATTCAACAAAGGTACGCGTACTTCATGATAACTGGGTGGTTTCAATCCAACCCCAAACTGGCCAATGGATTCTATCATCACAGCAAAACTAGGGTAGGTAACTGCATTAAAAGGAATAGCTGCATCATACATCCATTGAGCTATATGCTTGCAAGCCCTGCCTCTGAGTTCCTTCTTACATGCTTCGTTGATTGAAGTTTGCTTCATTTGCTGATGTTGGCTTTTTTGTTTCATTTTTTTCTCAATATTAGATGCAAAAAAAACATCCATCGGTCCTTTAATCCTAGACTTTTTAGATGCACCGCTTGGACCGAATCCATGAATCTTCGCACCGACGTCATCCATATCTTCATCGCTTCCAAAGGTATCGACATCTGCAAAGTCCGGGAATGCTTGTTTTTTTGTATTGCTTACAGCCATTTTCTTTTGCATATAGTCTTGAATTTCTGTCTTTACGTGCTGTGGGCATTTGGGACAGGCTTTGGTATTTCTAAATCCCCCAACTATATGTTGTTTCGCACGATAAATCCCACCCTTTGTGACTTTATCACAAAAAATGCAAATTAAATCATTTTTATTACTAACAGATGTCTGCCGCACATACTTCCAACCTGGATCAGTCCTAGATTGGACACTGGATGAACCAGATCCGCTCGCGTCCATTTCCATTTTCCAGCTATTAAAAATATTTTACAAGAAAATTATTACATAGAAGAATAGAACTCATATTTTACAGTGAACTCACTGTTTTACAGTGAACTGGGCTTGCCCAGTTCACTGTTGAACTGATAACAGTGAACTGGGCATGCCCAGTTCACTGTTATCAGTTCAACAGTGAACTGGGCATGCCCAGTTCACTGTAACAGTGAACTGGGCATGCCCAGTTCACTGTTGAACTGATAACAGTGAACTGGGCATGCCCAGTTCACTGTTACAGTGAACTGGGCATGCCCAGTTCACTGTTACAGTGAACTGGGCTTGCCCATTTCACTGTTGAACTGATAACAGTGAACTGGGCATGCCCAGTTCACTGTTACAGTGAACTGGGCATGCCCAGTTCACTGTTACAGTGAACTGGGCATGCCCAGTTCACTGTTACAGTGAACTGGGCTTGCCCAGTTCACTGTTACAGTGGACGGGGCTTGCCCAGTTCACTGTTACAGTGGACGGGGCTTGCCCAGTTCACTGTTGAACTGATAACAGTGAACTGGGCATGCCCAGTTCACTGTTACAGTGAACTGGGCATGCCCAGTTCACTGTTACAGTGAACTGGGCTTGCCCAGTTCACTGTTACAGTGGACGGGGCTTGCCCAGTTCACTGTTTCACAGTGAACTGGGCAAGTTCACTGTTCCGGCTGAGTGAACTGGGCTTGCCCAGGGAAGTGGTGAACTGAGCCCAGTTCACTGTTGAAATGATAACAGTGAACTGGGCTTGCCGGAAAAATCAGCCGGAAGAAGAAGAAGTTAGAAGAAGCATCAGCCGGAACTCAGCCGGAAAAATCAGCCGGAAAAAAGTTAGAAGGAGCATCATTATGCAAGAAGAAGAAGGAATGAAGTGAGAGGAAGAAGTTACCAAGAGAGGCGGCGGCCGGCGAGCGGAAGAAAGCGGCGGAAGAGGAGCGGCGAGCGGCGACAATAGCTTCACCAGCGGGCACTGCGGGAGGAGAGCTGCGGAAGTAACCCTAACCCCGATTCACACAGGCTTTATAAAGAGGTTGGCCAATGCGCAGTGCTAAACCGGGTTCAGACCGGTTGGAGGGGCTAGGCGCGCCTATTCAGCGCCTTACGTTGGCGCAAGGCGCGCGCCTAGGCGCGCCTGGGGCGCGCCTGGCCCAAATCGCCCGCCTCGCCCAGCATCGGGCGCTCCTCCGTGCGCCCGGTGCGCCCGGCGCCTCAGGCGCGCCTAGGCGCGCGCCTTGATAACTTAGATCTCAATCATCGCTTTCCTAAACCTGTCGAACCACGAACGAGGTTACTGCTTTAGCCCATAGAGGGACTTCTTTAACCTGCAGGCTTTGCCTTCTGTCTTAGTCGTGCCAAACCTTGGTGATATCTCCATGTACACCTCCTCTGTTAGATTTTTGTGAAGAAATGCATTCTTCACATCTAGTTGGTGCAACATCCATCCACCATTCACCGTCAGGTTGATTAGAGTTCTAACGGTGCTCATCTTTACAACGAGTGCAAATGTCTCATCGTAGTCGATGTCATAGGTTTGGTTGTACCCCTTGACCACCAATCGAGCCTTGTAGCGCTCGACCTGTCCATTTGGGTTCTGCTTCACTGTGAACACTCACTTGCACCTAACGGCCTTCTTGTCCTTTGACAGTTGTGTCAGCTCCTAGGTCTTGTTCTTCTCAAGAGCTCTCAACTCTTCCTTCATCGCTGCCTTACATTTCAGATCGTCTTTGGCAACCTGTCAATTGTTAGGTACAATAATACTATCCAAAAATGCAATGAATGCTCCGTGGGAAGATGGGATATGTTCGTAAGAGGCAAAGGACACAAGGTCCCAACCATATCTATTTGGAGGATTTCCCGCATTGTTGCGAGTAGTCTTCCGTACTGTGAGAGGAGTAGGGGAAAGGATATTACCTGAGACTCGTGGTGATGTATGTGTTCCAGGAGTATGGAAAGACGTAGCCAAGGGACTGGTAGCTAGACTGGGCACAAGCACTGGATCTGGTATTGCTGGCAGCTTCCTCCTCCTACTATATGTAAGCAACTCGAGTCGTATGCCTATCATCTCTCCTCTCCTCAATCTCCTCCTCCTGTTCCTCATCACTCTCCTGCTCCTCCACAGATCCTCCCTACCATACTCCCTGATTTGTCACCAGCCTCTCCCTTTCTCGCCTCATATTTTTGGTATCTGACAAGTCTAGTGTGGGTAGGACTTCCTTTTATCGGTAGTATTGCTCTAGCTCTATAAAGTGAACATCCATGCTCACAAAACATCTTTTCTTCACTAAACTCCAGCACACGTACCCCTTCTGAGTACGAGAGTAGCCTACGAAGATACACCTGACTGCCCTCGCATCAAGCTTACCAACACCCAGCCGATTCTCCTTCACGAAGCACACACACTCAAATACCTTCAAGGGAAGGATCCCCTCATTATGTCCCTACAACTGCTGACACGAAGACTTACACCCCAGAACCTGTGATGACATCTTATTGATTAGTTGTGTCGCTGCCAACACCGCATATCCCCACAGATTCTAAGTAACCTTCATATTGAGCATCATACTCCTTGCCACATCTAGAAGGTGTCTGTTCTTCCTTTTCGCCACTCCGTTCTGTGTTGGTGTGTATGCACAAGTTGTATGATGCAATATCTCATTGGTTGATAAGTATTCCTCCATTGCCCTATTAGTGTATTATATCTCATTATCCGTTCTTAGTATCTTAATCACTGCAGTGTATTGTGTCTGAACAAGCTTATAAAAATTTTGAAAGCAAATGAGTACCTCACTATTATTTTTCATCAAATATAGCCAAATAATACGAGATGCACAATTAATAAAGGTTATACAATATTTATAACCATTCAAAAACTTACAGCACATGGTCCTCATAAATCGGAATGAACTACATCAAAAATAGAAGAACTTCTTTGGCTCATACTAACATATGAACTACTAGTAAGCTTGCCTAAATCAAAAGCATCGCACGCCAATTTTGTTTTATTTGTTCTTCCAAAAACATCAGAAAATAATCTACCTACAATGTTAAAAGAAGGGCGTCTCAACCACCTGTGATGGAGTATCAGCATATCCTATGCACTCATCTTCTGTCCTTTAACTTTCATCTTCTCAACCACAGATACAAGAACATCATCCAATCCTTCCCGATCCAGATACCACAGCCCGTCATGCCATGTCTCAGTCTCAAGTATCCGTCTCGTCCCTTTTTTCTGAAAAGTCACCTTGGGAATATCAAAATAAACAACACATCTCAACTAAATGATCATGGAATTAATGGATAAGAGATTAACTGGAAAGGAGGGAGCATGCAAAACATTGGATAGTTTTACTGAAGCTGAACAATTAACAGTACCCTTACCGACCACTGGCTAGAACGTATCGTCCGCCGTTTCGATGTTATCTGCAGTAGCTAGGCGAGTGTAGGATAACTCGCCTGCATTTCTTGTCACATGACGTGATGCACCTGAGTCGATGATCCGGTCTGATGCCCTGAAAGAAGGTATGGATGCAAGAGCAAGAGATCCATTAGTCGGGTGGGCATACATAGCGACCCTCCTTGCTCCATCCCTGCTCCCCTCACTCATTTGTTTCCTCTTGATGCCCTCCATCATGCTAAGTAGGATCTGCTCCTCCTCTGTATAGATAAGGCCGACTCCCTCCGCACTGCCAGTTACTCCCAAATTGGCTCGATAGCCTCCCCGGCCACCACGAGCCCGACCACGCCCCCATCCACCACCCAAATCTCTCTCCTTGGGCGGCTTGGGGCAGGCTTGCCTCAGATGGACCACCTCCCCATAGTTGTAGCACTGTCAGTTTCTTCCTCTGTCCTGTAACGCCAGGGGCAGCAACCACTAGTGCTGACTTCACAGTAGTGGACCCGCCTGTCCCTGCCTGAAGTTTGAGACGTGTCTCCTCCTGAATCATAGCAGAGATGACCTCGGTAAGTGTAAAAATCGTCGTAACAGAAAGGAGTAGGGCTCCCCACCGATCAAACTTGTCATCTAATCCCTTCAGGAACTTCATCGTCCTCTCCTCCACGATGATCTTGGATTACCGACACTGTGAGTCGCTGCAACACATCCCACCAGAGGCGTGATCATAATCCACCCATAGCCGTTCCAATTCGGAGGCATACTCATGCACTGTTTTCTCTCCCTGAACACTGTCATCAATTTTTCCCTTCACCTGGAAGACCTGCAGAGTGTTCCCCACGCCATCATATGTATTCTTCAGCTTGTCTCAAACCTCCATGACAGTCTCAAGGTCATCTACATGGCAGCAATCGATGGGACAATCGAGCTGAGAAGCCACTTAAATACTGTCATATGGGCCGACTCCTACTCATCCCCGACCAAGTTCTTTGGTTTCTTCAGCGCTCCTGTATGGAAGCCCCCCAACCTGTTTCGCAACTCAGGTAGGTCGTCGGTCCATCAAGCTTCAAATCGATCGGTGGAAGTTCCAGCTTTGCTGGCCGTTGCGATGAACCCAACACCCTCAACAATGTGACCAACTCCTCTGAGCCCAACATCTTGAAGACATCTGTCATCGTACCTTCCTTTGACGCCATGGATCAATTTCCCCACCGATCACCAGCTCCCGTACGATATCAAGCAATGCCTCCTCCTGCCCTAGATCCGATCACCACATCCTGAGATCCGATAGGACGCAGACGTGCAGATTGAAGACTCGTTGTGCGGTCGTGCGGCGTGCGGCGCCGAAGGCACGCTAGTTGCCCACTGCGGCCAGTCTAGCCACAGTTAGAGGCGGCAGCAGCTGCTAGATGCGGTGGGGGCGGAGACGTGAAGTGCTGAGGGCAGAAGAGGCGTGCAACGCTGAGGGCGGAAGGCGCTAGATGCGGCAGCGATGTCGAGCGCCGATGCAGCGACGGAAGCGAAAGAGTTACGCGGAAGGGTTTTGAGTGCCGCTCGGTCCCCCCCCCCCCCCCCGGCTCTGATACCAAATAGAAAAGAATTGTATATTATTAGGGCAAACAACTTGGCTCTTTTATAGCCTACAAAATATGCTCAATATTACAACATAATGTATTACAGATAAAATTATTCAAGCAAATTGAAAATTAATCCTTTATCAGCTTTTTTTCAGAACTTTAGAACACTGAGAGAATTTAGCTTGAGTTTTTATTTTTAATAATTAATATTTTTTTTCCTGCTTATGGCTTGTATTCTTTCACTTACTTTTTTGAAGGCTATATATGTTCTATTCCGGGATGATGGTGCTTTGAAGCTTCCATACTGTATAGCCATTGCTGGATTTGTATGTGCTCTTTTTGCTTTTGGAATACCTCATCTATCCGCTTTGAGGGTTTGGCTGGGTTTCTCAACGCTCTTTAGTCTTGTATATATTGTCATAGCATTTGCGCTCTCACTTAAGGATGGTAATGCTCATCAAACCCTTTCAAATGCTTCATATTTCCAGCCGTAGCTTGCTCTTGCAATTTTCAAGTACCTCCTTGTATGCAGGTCATATTCTTGCTTATTTTCCATGTTAATTTTCTCATGCATGATGATTGTTTTCTTAATAATAAATTTAAAGAAGACAAATCTACTCAGAAACTATACCAAATTATAAAGATTTTATTTATGTTGTCTATTATGAAAACCCCTTAATTATAAGTTGCAGTCATCATAGTTTAGTATAAGTCTGAATGGGGTTTTGCTCCATTGTAATTATAGAGATCGTTTCCTGTAGATGTTGCTTGGTAATTCTAAATCATGTGAGGGAGATGGTGAATATGTATTTGTAACACATTTTCATTTCTCTCACCCATTCTCCTATAATATTTCTTTGTACCAACACAAATTTCCTTGTCATTTTTAATTTGGGTATTTACTCTGTTGGGTATGAACATGCAACAAATATCTATTTGATAATTACCATTAATATTTTTTTAAAAAATTTGTGGCATCCCAACGTGGAATGTTATGATTTTTTTTGGAACCTATACTTTTGAAAAATACTGGTAGCACCATGGGAAATTCTACAACTGTTAGTGGTGGAGACCAACCCTGATCTGGTCGATGCAAAAGTGTCCGACGCCGCACCCGTCCGGATCTCTATCGACCTTGAGCTTTGCGTGATTTATTTGTCATTTACGTTGTTGATGTTTGTAATTTGTGTGGGAATATACATATATATATAATACATGTAATTATATATATATAATACATGTAATTATATATATATATTAGAATTCTGTAATAGGTCTGAAAAAATATATATATTTTATATATATAAAGAATTTGTTAAAACCCTCCGGTTCTGCCTATCATCCTCAGCCGGTCCAACTTCCTTCCGCAAGCCCGTCCCCAGGTAGCAGCTGTTCTTCTCCCTGATCAATCGGCACCACAGGCGGCTTTTGTCGAGTTCGGCGTTGCACGAAGATAGGACCCCGCACGTTGTGCGAGATTCCAGCCACGACCCGACCAGTCCTCGCCACGACTTCTCTTCGCCTCCAGTTCCGACATGGCCTTTCCTCCATGATGTTGCCGGTTTAGGGTTTGTTGTATTTTTAATTTTAGTAACTGTTTGTATTGAGGAAACCCTATCCAACCTCGGAGTGAGAGATAGGCGGTGACGAGAAAATTCCTCTCTGGATCGCCGTCGACTTTGATTGCGGAAAGACGCCTCTTTCCGTGGGTAACTTATTTCTTTCTTCCTTTGTGTGTGCAATTTTTCTCGTAGGATACTAGATTCATCGCTGGGTTTTGTCAGCAAACGCTATGTCAAAAACTCTAAACGGAAACGTATTTGGAGCTCATGATTTTTCGTTTTGCTACGACAAGGAGAAAAGAACGGAAGTTGCGAACCTTTTTTTCCCAGATTTAAAATTTAACCAATTTTCAAGGCATTTCATTTTCAAGTAATTTTGTGTTTTACAAATAAATTAGTTGCTTAATTTTTCAAAGTTCGTGCAACGTCCGCTCGAAATTACAAATCTTCATTGCATGCATTTAGGGTTTCTTAGAAATAGCCGACAGATGTGCAAACCTTACGTGTCGTCCTGCATCAATTTGGTATCAGAGTCAGGTTCCAAAATTTTTTAAGTTTATGAATCTGCCCTGTGTAGACTAGGAACCCCACATAGTATTTTATTTTTGTAGAAGAAAATGAAAGGTGCAAATTTATTTTTCCACAAAGGGGCATAATATATGAGATACAACAAGACACCCAACATTGATAGGCGGTGTGGGACTAAACTCAATAATATAAATATACTAACTGTAACACTTCCCCTCAAGCTGGAGGGGAAACCTACAACTTGAACACAACATAAAACGAAAGGTAAAAGAAGGTTGGCAACATGAGACAAAACAGCAGCCACCGAGGCCCAACCACGTGTCACCGGGGATACTACAACCGGGCAAAGGCCACATGACGTTGGTCCATAAACCGACCATGATCACGCTGGATACACCTGAAGCTGAAACTAGGTCAACCAAAAATGCCAAACCATTCCTACCACAAAGTGAAGAAAAGAAACGGGAAGATACAAACAACAGATGAAATCAACCTAGAGGCCATGTGTGACTAAGGAAGGAGTCGGGAAAGAGGCATCTGAGTCGTCGTTATCACAAACACTCCCCCTCACGTGGATCATGTGCATGAAGACATAGGCTACACCTGGAGGCCATGTGTGACTAAGGCAGGAGTCGGGAAAGAGGCATCCGAGTCGCCGTTATCACAAACACTCCCCCTCACGTGGAATACGTGCATGAAGGCATAGACTACGCCTGGAGGCCGTGACGTACACTCCCACTCACGTACACGTACAAGAAGGTAGAAATTGCAAAGAGACGCAGACAAACACACCAACACACCAACAAACAACTTAAAAAAATACAGCAACTACGAAAAAAGCTGGACCAGAAAGAAGAAGAAAAAGAGGCTCATGCAACAGCAATAAGGCACGACCAGTAGATCAAGTGCAGACGTGCAGTTGGAGGTGCTGGAGGAGGAGGCACAACGACAATAGAAGGCCGACGGGAGAAGCTGAGTGCGCTGCCGGCAAGGAGCAGCGCAGAGAAGCAGCACGACAACGCAAAGGAGCAGCGCAAAGGAGCAGGCGTCGGCGTCGATGAAAGAGCAGACGTCGTCGAGCGTAGCAGCACACGGGAGCAGTAGCGGCGGAAGCAGCCAGCGAAGTCGTCGGGAGAAGCAGCAACAGGCGTCGGCGTCGGCAGGAGAAGTAGCACACGACAGTAGCGACGACGAAGTCGTCGGGAGAAGCAGCGACAGGCGTCGGCGTCGTCAGGAGAAGTAGCGACAGGCGTCGATGACGCAGGCGGAAGCAGCAACGGAATCAGAACCGCTCCTGTTGACGGGATCAACGATCGATAGGAGCGGGAGCGACGGGCGTGAGCCCTAGCAGCTCTCGGGAGAAAAAAATACGGTTCGGGGGGGGAGAGCAGTAGCCGAGGAATCACGGGGAATTTTTTTTTATTTTTTAGGTTTCAGATCGATCCTCTGATACCATGTAGATGGAAATGAAGTTGCAATTTTATTCTTCCACAAAGGGGCATAATATAGGAGATACAACAAGACACTCAACACTGATAGACGGTGTGGGACTAAACTCAATAATATAAATATACTAACTCTAACAATTTTCATAAAAAATGAATTTTTTATAGCATAATCATACATTTACATTTTAATTGTTTGTTTGCATGCATTTGCGTAGTGGTAGGTTAGTAAGTATGAGTTCACCACATCACAATTCACCACCTGAACGCCCTCAAGAGCTAAACTCTGAGATGCGTCGAGTTGAACGAGGGCAACCGAGTCGTGGAAACGAAGGTAATGAACCACCTCAGTGGTTTCTACCTTTTGCCCACCAAATGGCGGCGTTAACTGAGAGTATATACCAGGTGCATGAAGGGTTCGTTATCTTTAGTGTTAGGGTGAATAGTTTAGAAGTACGTTCTTGAGTTACAATGTCACCTCCAATTCGAGATGAACATTTTGTGCGACCCCATTACGATGTCCCACCTCAATACGTAAAAAGATCTACACTTTGGAGGAATCTTCTTTTTGAGGAAGAGGTTAGAAATCATTTAGATATGTTTGAATTTGAGCACGGTTGTGGTAGGAATTTCCCAAGGAATTTTCTTGAATCCTAACGAGAGCCTTTCCTAGGTACGCAAGATCATATCAGGAGAGACCCTATAATGACGTAGCTAGAGAAGAACGTCCACGAGACCATCGTCGGTCTATACCGGCCATGCATCGTGATGATCGTCCTAGAGATTGGCATCGATCGCCACACATGTGGCATCGAGACAATTGTGATCCTTATGATGACGAGTACGACTATCCTCCTCGGGATAGACGATCGGATCTCACACGAGTTGTGAAGCTAGATCCACCACTTTATGATGGTTCTATGGATCCCAAGGTCTTTTTTGACTGGGTTATAAACATAGAGATCTGTTTTGAGTGGTATCGTATGACGGAGGACAAAAAGGTTCAGTTCACCAAAATGAGATTATTCGGGCGAGCGAAAATTTTTTATTACACATTGGCCACATATAAAAGTCATATTGGAGGAGCAATATATTCCCCAACACTATCAGACCCGTCTACGAGATGAGCTGACGTTTATACGTCAAGGGTTCAAATCAGTTTCAGATTACTTAGCTGAGATGAAAGACCTTATGATTAGGTGCAGCATGAGAGAACACACACGTAACACCCTATCCAAATTTAAGTGTGGACTGCGACCTGAGATCCGCAATGAGTTGATTTGATATGACCACTATTCTCTAGCAGTGACCATATCTATTGTCATCGATATCGAGGAGCACCAGAAGAGAACCTCTCGGTTCAAATCTCAGACCAAAACGAGTACTCCTTTTAAGAAAGAGGAACCGAAAGGTAGGGACGGTGCGTCAAAGCCTACCTCGACCTATACGAGAGATCAGAAAGGGAAGTCCCTCATAGGAACTGTGAACCTTTCACAGATCCGATGTTATGAGTGTCAGCAGATGGGCCATATTTCGAGAGATTATCCCAAGAGGAAAGGCACGTTAATGATTCATGAGCTAACTGAGGAGGACGATCCTGTAGAAGAAGCTGGAGTCGAGACTCGAGAGGGACTCACACATTTTGAACGATGAAGTGTACAGTACGGTTAGTGATGAGGAGATAGATCCCGACGTTCTAGTGGTGAGATGCATGTTATCTACACCATAAGAATCCGCCGATTATTGGCGGACGAACATCTTCCAGGCCTACTTTAAGGCTGGGGAGAAAGTGTGTTGTTTAGTAGTAGATAGCGGGAGTTATATGAACATGATAGCTGAGACTGCGTTTCTCCGCATGGGACTCATTGCCGAGCCGCGCCCATCCCCATTCCAGGTAGCTTGGGTCACCAAAACTACATTATCGGTGACTAGGAGATGTTTAGTGTCTATCACTATCAATACCTACTCCAATATGATTTGGTGTGATGTTATGCCTATGTATGCGTGTCACGTATTACTTGAGCGACCTTGGTTGTACGACCGAAATGTCACCATACATGGCAGGTCCAACACTCGCTCCTTTCTACTGGACGAAAAGAGAGTAGTGTTGACCCCAGTGCGACCCACAACACCAACATCCCGCGGGAGCCATAGTGCAAAAAAATCTCTTCCTCCCACTAAAAGGAAGAAGATTCTTAGAATTATTCGTGGCACAGAGTTCCATCAAAAGAGTTTCAATGACGGATTTTATTATGCCTTAGTTGTCTACAGACATCTGAGTCATTAGAGAGGTACGAGTCTATTCTTATACCTGCTAGAAAACTCTTAGAGGAGTTCCAGGATATACACCCTATTGAGCTTCTGGCTGAGTTACCTCCCATGAGGTTTATTCAACACGCGATAGATCTAGTTCCTGGAGTCTCACTCCTTCATTTACCGTATTAACGATTGAATCTTGCTTCCCACGAGAATCTGCAGAAGCAGATCAGAGAGCTATTAGACAGAGGCTTTATTCGGCATAGCCTTAGTTCATGTGTGGTGCCTGCCCTCCTTGCCCCGAAAAAAGATGGTACTTGGTGTATGTGTGTTGACAGTCATGCTGTCAACAAGATCACCGTGAAATATCGTTTCCTGATACCATGACTAGATGACATGTTAGACATGTTGACTGGATCCATGATTTATTCTAAGATCGACCTTCATAGTAGATATCATCAGATTTGCATACGCAAATGTGACGAGTGAAAGACTACCTTCTGTTAGAACATGTGGAGTCCGGGCGGTTTGACGGACATGACTGGAGGACTGGACTGGCGGACAGGTCTGGCGGGCCGTCGGTTTGGTTTGGCGGTCTGTTTGTCTGGTAGATCTGGCTGTTACCGCTTGGGTAGAGCTCTAGTTATGGCGGTCTTGTGACCTAGTTTGGCGGTCTGGCAGTTGTCCTTTGTAACCGCCCCGGTGTATCACAACGCGGTCTGGCGGTCAGCAAAAGTTAACTGTAGTGCGGTCTGGTGATCAGAGTTAATGGTGGTGCGGTCTGGTGACTGTCAAGGTTTTACTGTTGTTCTGTTAGAGCCGGGTCTGACAGTCAGCTGAGGTTAGTCACAGTTACAGTCTGGCGATTAATACCTGCCTAACCGCTCTAGGTGGCCCTGTATGTTTACTGCAACTGTGCTTTTTGGTGATCAACAAAGACTTGACCGCAGTTGAAGCTTGGCGATTCCCAAGTGCTACCGCAGTCGCGGTCTGACGGTTAGCTTCAACCTAACCGCAGTTATTGCCCCAGGAGTTGTCCGCTGCATCCTGATGGATAGAGATTAGAGGAACCCAGTTGATATCATCTCAAGCTGTGTAATTGTGCTGTCTGTTTTTTATCTATCCGCCTAATTGCATATGACATGCATTATGTATTCTCTCTCTTGTTTTCTCTCCCTTCTCCCCTATTTTTTATAAGGGGGCATTCCCCCTTATTATTCACCTTTTTTAGCAATAAAAAATCCCCTTATTTGGATTTTTTTACACCTTCAAGTCGAAGGATGAACTTTACGAGTGGCTTGTGATGTTCTTTGGGTTATCCAATGCCCCTAGTACTTTTGCTCGGATGATGACCCAGGTCTTCAGACCTTATATTAGGAAGTTCGTAGTAGTCTATTTCGACGACATCTTGATTTATAGTCAGACTGAGAGGGAGCACTTGACTTACCTACGTACTATTTTTGAGCTCCTGCGAGCCGAGCGACTATACATCAATTTGAAGAAATGCGTTTTTATGGCTGAGTCTATTATCTTTCTTAGATACATAGTGAGCTTCGTTGGTATCACTATGGATCCCGAGAAAGTTCGAGCCATTTGTGAGTGGCCTACCCCTCAGAACATTCACAATATTTGTAGTTTTCATGGACTAGCCGCCTTTTATCGTCAATTTATCAAGAACTTTAGTACGATTATGACGCGTCACTGAGTGTATGAAGAAGGGAAGTTTTCATTGGACATCATCGGCCGCTAGAGCTTTTGAGATTATCAAGGATAAGATGTCCACTGCACCTGTTTTAAGACTCTTTGATTTCAGTCAGGTATTCAAGGTATCCTGTGATGCCTCTGGAATTGGGATATGAGGTGTACTTAGTCAAGAGTGTCACCCTGTTGGATTTTTCAGTGAAAAGCTCTCAAGACCGAAGCTGAATTATTCCAACTACAAGCGCGAGTTTTATGCGATTGTGCAGACGTTACGTCACTTGAGGCACTATTTGTTGTCTAAGGAGTTTGCCCCCCACTCTGATCATCAGGTGTTACGTTATATCAATTCGCAACAGAAGTTGAACCCTCGACGGGCTAAGTGGGTTTCATATTTACAGAAATACACCTTCGTTCTCAAGCACTGTAAGGGAGCGGAGAATAGAGTTGCCGACGCACTTAGTCGAGTCACACTCGTATTATCTCAGATGCATACTCAGGTAATAGGATTTGAGCATATCAAAGACGACTATTCAAGTTGTCCTTATTTTAGTGATATTTACGATGCGATACGTTCGGATCCCTTTCACAATAAGATTGATTATCTTATTTGAGACGGATATCTGTTTCGTGGGAACCGTCTATGTATTCCTCGCACTTTGTTGCGAAACTTCATTGTATAAGAATTACATGACAGTGACTTAGGTGGACACTTTGGACGTGATAAGACGATAGCCTTAGGCTCTGTTTGGCGCGGCTGTAGCGACTGGAGAAGCAGTGGTGGGAAGCAGTGGTGGAATAATCAGCTGTTTTGCAGAGTGGTGGCAGAATCTGCGAATCTGTTTGGGAGAACAGCGTTTGCAGTGCAGTTAATAATTTTATTTTATAAATCTTATATAAATAAATTATAAGTTATAATATAATATAAAATTAATTTAATATAATAACGTATATTATAATATCTTATAATATATTAATATTATAACTTTTTTTAATAAAAAACAGTATTTTAAATTACGTTATTATTATAACGTAATTATATTTTATAACTTTATTAATATAAATGTAATATATTTAATATAATTTTTTAAAAAAAAGTATTTTTTTTTAATAAAAAACAGAGCAGCGCTGCAGCCATTGGCTGCAGCGCTGCTGCTAATTCCCAGTCGCGGAAATTTTCCGCGACTGGGAATTAGCGGGCCACCGCTATTATTAGCGGTGGCGTCAGCCACTGCTGACGGTCAGCTTTTTGTTTGGCGCGGCGGTGGCAGAATTCGCGGCGCACAGCTCTGAAAACGCCCCGCCAAACAGAGCCTTAGTAAAGGAGTGATTATATTGGCCTGGGATGAAGCGGGTTATCGCACAGATTGTCAGTAGCTGTCGCACTTCTCAGGTAGAGAAGGGCAATAAGCAGCCCACTGGATTATATACACCTTTACCGGTGCCTAGTATTCCTTGGGATGATGTTAATATGGATTTTGTACTTGGGTTGTCGCACACTTTTAGGAAACATGATTTCATCCTTGTAGTGGTTGATCGTTTTTATAAAATGGCGCATTTCATCCCCTGCAACAAAACCAATGACGCCTCTCATATAGCCCGTATTTATTATAAAGAGGTTGTGGCGCACAGAAGAATACCTAAGACTATCGTTACCGATCGAGATGTTAAGTTCACCAGTTATTTTTGAAAGTCACTCTGAAGACTGCTAGGTACTAAGCTTCTATTTTTGACCGTCTATCATCCGCAGACCGACGGTCAAATTGAGGTAGTAAATAGAAGTTTAGGAAATTTATTACGTTGTTTGGTAAGAGATCACCTGGGAACTTGTGATCTAATTCTTCCACGCTCTCAATTAGCGTATAATAATTTGAAGAATAGATTCGTGGGTTTATCTCCCAATAAGGTTGTTCATGGTCACACTGCACGAGTGCCACTAGACTTAGCACAACTACCACCCACTTTTAGGACTAACCAGTTTGCACATGAATATGCATTACATTTGTATGATTTGCATAAAGAAATTGAACGAAAATTGCATAGTACTTATGACTCATATGCAACACGAGCTAACATGCACAAAAGAGCTACTAGTTTCAATGTGGATGACTTGATGATGGTTCTGCTAAATCCGGAACGGTTACCATCGGGTACCATAAAGAAGTTAGTTGACTGTATAACTGGACCCTTTCGAGTAATAAAGCGGATTGGACAAATGCGTATGAACTTGAGACGCCTTCCGTTTGGGGAGCAAATTCTGTTTTTTAAATTATCAAATCTGACTTCTCTTCCCGATCAATAAGCGCCACAGGCAGCTTTTGTCGAGTTCGGCGCTGCACGAAGACAGGACCCCGCATGTCATGCGAGATTCCAGCCACGACCCGACCAGTCCTCGCCACGACTTCTCTTCCCCGCCGGCCCTATAAAAGGGGCGGATGTATTATGTTTTGGAGGAGATTGATGTGAAAGAAAATAAAAGATTTTGAGTTCCCTGTTGAAATTATTGGAGAGTTGGTGTGGAGATGAGCGATGTAACTTTTTGAGTTTATTTCCGTGCATAGTGAAATTAGATGAAACTATTACTTGTTAGTGAAATGACGGTGAAGCCTGCTAGTGAGTTGTCCCGTGAACGGTGAATGAATTTTGTGAATTCTATTTTGTGGCTCCCTTACACAATTGAGTGACCGAGATTTCGTGGATCCACTTAAGTTTGAGAGTGAGCGAAAAAATTTCCGTGATATCAGTGTGCGATAGCGGCCGACCTCGGAGTGGGTGATCGAAGGTGACGAGGAAATTCTTCGTGGGATCGCCGTCGACTTCGATTGCGGAGAGCCGCTTCTTTCCGTGGGTAACTTGTTTCTTTCTTTTCCTTTGTGTGTATCCGCATTTTTTCTCGTAGGATACTAGATTCATCGATGGGTTTTCGCTGGGGTTTGTCAGCGAACGCTATGTCAAAAACTCCAAACGGAAACGTATTTGGAGTTCGCGATTTTCATTTTGCTACGACAAGGGGAAAAGAACGAAAGTTGCGAACCTTCTTTTCCCGGATTTAAAATTGAACCAATTTTCAAGGGATTTCATTTTTTTGAAATGAAACAGTAATTTTGTGTTTTACAAAAAAATTTACTTGCTTAATTTCTCAAAGTTCGTGCAACGCCCACTCAAAATTACAAATCTTCATTGCATGCATTTAGGGTTTCTTAAAAATAGTCGACAGACACACAAATCCTACACGCCGTCCTGCATCAGTTAGCCCATGACCATACCAAACTCCACCTAGACCCAGTGATTACAAATCTTGTTAGCTATTAACGAAAAAAATAGCTAAATCGATGCTATAGAACAGTAAACATAAATTTTAATTATATCTAGCTAATGTTGTTAAAGTAATAAGAATACTACCAGATGATATAGTGAACAACCATATCTCCTACTAATAAATGTAATACAATGGTGCAATCAAAAAAACAAATGCATTACAACGAAGCTATTATAGCAATGTATCTTGATAGCTTTCTTTTATTTTAGTATAAGATGCATTCCTGTCTTCCACTAATATTTGATATTATATATTTAATATGTAAAAAGAAATTAATGAAATATATGATTTATATTTGTAGCATGTCTTATTATTTTGGTGTATTTATTAACATTTGTTGTATATGCTCGAACAACTGAAGTCTATTTATGTCACTCTCATTGTTCCTTTGAGTTTTTACTACCTAGCATTCATATTTTTATAATATAATATCATCTGTTTAAGTATAATTTTATAAAATGTATTTTAAATCTTCTTGATATATTTTTTATTGCATAATACTCCCGAGTCATTTATCCAATCTTAACTATACAAGTTACACCCTCATCTATATCCTCATTATTAAACCTATCACAGCCACGTTTAGCTTGACCTTATAGATATATTAATAATTGCTATATCACTTGTACTAGAATTGCATATTATTTACTGTATTTCTAAATTATCATGTTCTTAACAATGTTTCCATTGTTCTCACTTTTGTGTTTCTTAGTAGATAACTCACAGATTAAACCTGTCGCTCACTTGGGGTTTCCACATTAACCCTACGTGAATCTCCACCATTTCCGTCAGCGACAGGTTTGCCCCATCTTTATTGAGCCGCGTCTCACCCGAGCTCCAACATGTATTGACAGACCACCTTGCTTCTGTGGTTCGGAATGCCTACAACCGCGACTCAGTGCACCCGTCGTCTCCTTCCTTCTCTATGGTGCACCAGCCGCTCCAAATCGACGTCAATTGGGATCGACACGATCACCTACAGTCACGTTCCAGCCCGCATATCACTATCCTGCTCACGCTTGCGGCCCCGATACCGCCACCACTCCGTCGATCGCTTCCTTCCAGCATCACAAGCAGGCACGTGGCGTTGATACCGTCTACGCAGTTTCTCTCCTCTTCCATGGCCCTCCTTCCGCACTCATTGCACGCTCGATATGGTCAAATTGAAGCTGCCATTGATAACCTCCTTGCCATGGCGCATGCGCTTTGTTGTTGGCTGCTTCCTCAAGCACCATTAGAAGTCATGTCCTCCTCTCTTCTCCCCAACGGGCGTCCTCCTCCACGCATCTCCCTACTGACCTTATGTCCCATGCCTTCGACGGGTCATCCTTCTACCGGTCCCCTTTCGCTTTTCAACACATCAAGCCGCACCCCCCTTTCATGTAGTGTTCCACGCCCTACGCCATCCCCCGTGCTCCCTAGTAGCGGGCGTCTCCTCTACTCCACCTTGCCTGGGGTTCACCCACATCCACACCCATCTCCCTCTTAAATTTCATGGCCCACATTCCCTCTCCCTCACTGCTTTTTCATGTCATTCTTTTTTAACCAGTACGCCACATGCACCCAACCAACACGTCTCCTTGTGGGTTTTATATAGCCACTTTCGTACGCAATGATCGTCTTTCCTCCTTCGCTATAGCGCCATGTCACCACCACTCTCTCTTTTTTCTGAAATTATTTTTGCACCTTAAGTTACAAAAAACTAGACAAATTTACCATTGATTCTTATTCTCGTCACGACTCTGCCCACGACCATGGCCCAACTGGCGTGTTTTACACCACAATTTCAGTCTTCAAGGCCACTCTCGCTCGACCTTGGGGACAAAGACGCTTTTTAGGACAAGTGTGTTGATATGTATACACATTGCATCCATGTCACCCTCATGGGGGCTATCGGCCTCATCTCGTGAGAGTCTCTCAATGACGTGTTTACCTTTGTAATAATATTGTATTAGTTATGTGTTGTTTTGTCTTTTAGTGTGTTTGTCTTGTAGTGGGGTCTCCACACATATAAGGAGCATTTAAGTGTGAAGTATTTCATCTTTGGATCATTTAGGTTTTGGACTCTCTAGGAGAGGAGCACTTTGGAGGACCCTGCCTCTGAGTGCTAGACGAGGGCTTGTCTCCCGAGTTTGTATTCGCTATTTTTATGCAATGCAATTTATTCATTGTGTTTGTAATTCTTAATACGGCGTAGCTTGTTCGTATCATGATATAATTTTATTTTATGCTTGTGTGATAGGATAGTTGTATTCATTTTATTTAAACTCAGTTCTATTTTCAGGAGGACTAGTGATGCAGGACTAAGGGCGCTAGAGTTCGCGCGGCCAAAATCCACGCCAAAAGAGACTTAAAATATAGTTGTCGCAAACAATAAAAGTTGTGGCCACCAAAACCTTGATTGTCACAATCTTGCTCAGTACAGAATACGAAAATGCAATATTAGACACAAACTGAATTGACCCAAAGTTGCAAGACAGGATTTCATCATTACTGGCTATTGGAAGTCTTCCCCGCTGTTGCAAGGAGGTGGAAAGTCGGATCTGCTGCAGGAGAGGAAGGACTGGCCGGCGGGACTGCTGGGAGCGGCTGAACGGCAGGAGACTGCAGGGCTGCAGGCGGCTGCAGGGCCGCCGGCGACTGCAGGGCTGCAGGCGGCTGCCGGATGCAGATGGCGGTGGTGGTCGGCGGCTGCAGGAGCAGGGAGGAGCCGGCGGCTGGCCGGATCTGCAGGGAGAAGGAGGCGGCGGGCTGGCTGCGGGCGTCCTACAGGAACCAACCGGCGGACTGGCTGGAGGAGGCTGCGGCCTGCGGGTGGCTGCTGCGGCTGGGGAAGATGGCGGTGGCTGCGGGAGCAGGGACGCCAGGCAAAGCCGGCGGCTGAGGGTTTCCTGCGTGCGGCTGCTGCGGCTGGAGGAGGGAGCGACGGCGGGCTCTGGTTCGCGGGACTGGAGGGGAAGACCGGGTCGGCTGCGCGCGGTGATGGCGGGGATGGCTGGAGGAGAGTGGAGATACAAGCTTACCTCTCTTGTGGTCGACACCAAGGAGGGCCTCCGGCGTCGGCACCGGGGCGTGACCGAAGAGATCGGAAGGGAGGAGCCGGCGGCTTTTTCGTTTCCAAAATACTCGATCCCCTTTCTGCTGCCCTAGAGGGCTTATTTATAATCCTTGGCCATCAAATCAACGGCCCAGATTTGCCCGGATGGAATCCGCATCAAAAGCTTAAAATTAATCCAAAACATATAAATTAATATATCGATTCGACTCGCGGCGACCCTCCGGACGCAACCGCGGAGTCTGATCGGCCATACGATCAACGGGCGTGGCCCGTTCCCCATCATTCTCCCCTTGTTGGAGAAGATTTGCCCTCAAATCTTTAGGACTTCCAAGGAGGCTTTGCGGGTGGTCTGCACTCTGTCCCACTGTCACGAAACATCTGTCTAGATGTACCGGCCTCAGACACCGGTCTCACTGAGCTGCAAACACTATCAACACCGCCTCTGGGAGGCTTGGGCGGTGGCCTCAATCGCAGAATCTGATAGAAGACTGGGTCCCAATCAATCTGATCAAACTGCAACAAGTAGTCATCATCATGCCCTATCCAATCTGTGCTCATATCCAAACCAACTGATTTGCCCTCAGGGGTATGATCGAACATCAGAAAAGGGTCCCTAGCCAAGCTGAGAAGTGACTGATCAATCCACTGCGACAAATCCATAAAAGGGAGCAGACGACGCGAAGGCTCATAGGGCGGTACTACCACCATCAGACTGGATGTCCTTCTGCGCTCAATCCACTGGCGGGCAAAACTCTGAACGATAAGGGTAGCTCTCTGCACTGCCTGGTACCACTGTCTCTGTAATAATCCTCTCATGCGTGACTGAATGACGAGGACTGCTCCGGTCACCCTCTGGTAGGATCTGCGTTGAATAAACCCTCTGATGTGAGACTGTATCAAGACAGCTGCTTCACTCCTTCGCTGCTCTAATAACGCCTTAGCAGCATCTTCACGCCATTTATTCACATAACCTGCCCAAATGGCATCTTCTTTCTCTTCTCTTCTAACTTGCCTGTTTAGCTTTTGCTTTATGACATAACTGTCCCTTGGGGGAAGATGATCATAGTAAGTGTCAAGATGAAAATGAGAGCGGCGGTCGGAATGACGGGATGAAGGATATTTAGTGGATGACGGAGAATATGTATCGTAGGCGTGGGAGGGGACTCGCCTCGATTCACGTGAATAAGTGATGGAAGAAGGGGGATATGATCTGGAGGTGACATATGAAGATTTATGTGAATTATATGTCCCACGAGAGGAATGAACATTTGAAGAGCGGGGAGGTGGAGAAATATACGATTCACAATCTTCTGAGTCGTCGGAGTCGTAATAGCAAGAAAGCGTCATAGGCGGCAAATGATTTTTGAGCAAGGGGAAGGATTGAAAAGTTTGAGAAAACTTTTCAGGTCCCTCTGATACCAATTTGATGCAGGACTAAGGGCGCTAGAGTTCGCGCGGCCAAAATCCCCGCCAAAAGAGACTTAAAATATAGTTGTCGCAAACAATAAAAGTTGTGGCCACCAAAACCTTGATTGTCACAATCTTGCTCAGTACAGAATACGAAAATGCAATATTAGACACAAACTGAATTGACCCAAAGTTGCAAGATAGGATTTCATCATTACTGGCTATTGGAAGTCTTCCCCGCTGTTGCAAGGAGGTGGAAAGTCGGATCTGCTGCAGGAGAGGAAGGGCTGGCCGGCGGGACTGCTGGGAGCGGCTGAACGGCAGGAGACTGCAGGGCTGCAGGCGGCTGCAGGGCCGCCGGCGGCAGGGCCGCAGGCGGCTGCCGGATGCAGATGGCGGTGGTGGTCGGCGGCTGCAGGAGCAGGGAGGAGCCGGCGGCTGGCCGGATCTGCAGGGAGAAGGAGGCGGCGGGCTGGCTGCGGGCGTCCTACAGGAACCAACCGGCGGACTGGCTGGAGGAGGCTGCGGCCTGCGGGTGGCTGCTGCGGCTGGGGAAGATGGCGGTGGCTGCGGGAGTAGGGATGCCCGCGACGCCGGGCAAAGCCGGCGGCTGAGGGTTTCCTGCGTGCGGCTGCTGCGGCTGGAGGAGGGAGCGGCGGCGGGCTCTGGTTCGCGGGACTGGAGGGGGAGACCGGGTCGGCTGCGCGCGGTGATGGCGGGGATGGCTGGAGGAGAGTGGAGATACAAGCTTACCTCTCTTGGGGTCGGCACCAAGGAGGGCCTCCGGCGTCGGCACCGGGGCGTGACCGAAGAGATCGGAAGGGAGGAGCCGGCGGCTTTTTCCTTTCCAAAATACTCGATCCCCTTTCTGCTGCCCTAGAGGGCTTATTTATAATCCTTGGCCATCAAATCAACGGCCCAGATTTGCCCGGATGGAATCCGCATCAAAAGCTTAAAATTAATCCAAAACATATAAATTAATATATCGATTCGACTCGCGGCGACCCTCCGGACGCAACCGCGGAGTCTGATCGGCCATACGATCAACGGGCGTGGCCCGTTCCCCATCAACTAGTGCCTGAAGCCTATTGCAGTTACTTTTTAAGTAACATCTAGTTCTACATCTTCATCTTCATAATGTTGTAGCTAGGTCAAATATATCAATAAAAAAGAACAACTTTTTAGAAAATTAATATTTTGTAATTATTTTATTGAGTATATTTTTTTATAAACTATTTCAAAATTACTGAATAATTTCAGTGAACATTGTTAGTGCCACTAAAAACATTCTACAGTTATGTATACGGATATAAATTTATTAGTATATCAATAGTTTCTAAGTTCAAACATTTACATTGCTGCAGTGGTGTTAATATATTTTTCATAAATACTTGCATTAAATGCTCGGATATTCTGAATAGTTAAACAAACTTTATGATGCCATTTGTTTTGTCAATTTCAGCTTTATTAACACGGGCAGTTTTATTAGCTTAGAGGCAGCATTTTGTCTTTCTGAATAAATCATTTGAAGAGGAATGTTGCTTGAATGCTAACCCAGTCACCTGGATGTACAGGATTGAAAAGTGAGGCAAGAGATTATAGCATTCCTACATCCCACTGGGACAAAGTTTTCAGTATCGTTGGTGCGGTCGCTAACTTAGTTTTTGCTTACAACACGGGGATGCTGCCAGAAATACAGGTAATACTTGATTTGAAAACCATACATTAGTTAACAAGTTTCACTGATTGCAGAATCTAGTTTTACTCCCTAACTCTATGTATTAATTTATTAGGCTGTTTTTTAAAGGATGAAAATGTTAGTATGTATGCATACACAAACTAATTATTATAGATATAAGAGAGAGATATCAATATATATTAAGGCTCCGTTTGGTGCGAAGGTGGCGATCAAGAACGTGGTGGTTATGAACCATCGTTCCTGAATGCCGCCCAACCTTACCTAAGGATAGTTTTATTTTCTTAGTGTGGTCATAACTGTTGTCATGCCAAACATACATTCTATGATGGTGGCGCTTTTGTCCAAACTTATCGGAGCAAAAACGTTGCGCCAAACGGAGCCTAAGTGTGCTAGATTACATGAATTTTCTGATGTGGAATTATGTACATCATGTTTACTGTGTTTGGCATCTGACATGTGAGCTTCTACTTTTAATTGAGTGATACATTATAGAACCTATACATCAATCCCAAAACAATTGGTTTCTATAATGCATTTCAGATTGTGAACCAAGGGAAAGAATTGCTTCGAATAAACCTTTTCTGAAAAACTAAGATTAGAGTTGTGTAATCACTAATATTTGTTGTTTGTTTTGGAACTGAGATTGCATTCTGGATGGTGAAATATTTTCTTCTACTCAGATTTCAATGTCTGATATACCTTTTCTTCTGGTCTTCCAAATAACACTGGCCTTTTAATATCATTGCAGGCCACAGTGAAAGAACCTGCCATAAAAAACATGGAAAAGGCGCTTTGGTTCCAATTCACAGTAGGTGGTTTGCCCTTATATGCTGTTACTTTCTTGGGTTATTGGGCCTATGGTTCCTCAACTTCGAGCTATCTCCTCAACAGTGTCCAAGGGCCGGTCTGGGTTAAGGTCGTAGCCAACGTTGCGTCCTTCCTCCAAACAGTCATTGCCTTGCATGTAAGTATATTTCGTAAACTGTAATCGCATTTTTCTGAGAAAAAAATACATAGTTTTTGGTTCACTATGCATATTGGATCAAGCAAAACCTGCAGCACATCCAGCGAAGATCATGTTTGTGATATACCCACTTCAGCGGAGAAATTATGCATACATCATACTTACCATCTACAAAGTGTCATAAAATTGTAGTTAGCGGTAGTAAATGTTTAGTAGAAAGTGTTTTTGTTACAACGAAATAACAAACAACCGATTGGTCGTGTGCTCGTGTTTATATGCTAGGGCACGGGAAAGAGAGAGAGAAGGGGGGAGGAGAAATTAGAGGAGGAGGGGGATACGGGAATCAGACTTCCAAATTCATTCAAGCATGCCCAAAATACAATAATTTTCCGGCTTACATACTTGTCGGGCACAACATACGAAACCGAAACATAAAAGTTACCCAAAACATAACGGATGCAATAACACCACTCGACACATGTCAGCTAGGCCGACATTTTACGCGCGCCGTGCTCACGTCGTCGATACACCCGCCACACTGGCGGCCTCCCTTCACCCTTGTCTGCTCTGTCGGTGTTCGTAACAATTCCACCCTCTGGGAAATTCGCCTTGTCCTCGAGGTAGAAGTACGGGAACTGGTGGCGCATATCCACTTATTTCACTCATGTCACCTCCGAGAGTGGGCGATTTTGCCAAACCACTAAAACCTACTCCACTGGCTTCTCCGCGCAGAGGATCGTGCGTTTGTCCATAATGCGCTGGGGAAGGAACATCGATAGGATGGCTCTGGAGGAAGCGCCTCCTCGACTGGGTGATCACCAATCACCCACTTGAGCTGCGATAAATGGAACACTGGATGAATTCGGCTCTCCGGAGGTTGGCGAAGGAGGTGCGCCTAAGTGCACACCCGGGGTAGGATCTAAAAGGGGTCGTAGAACTTGACCGCCAACTTGGAGTGGGTCCGTGGGATAACCATTACCTGGCGTTGTGGTCAAAGCTTAAGAAACATTGAATCATCCTCGGTGAACTGGACGCACGCCGATGACGGTTGGTTGAGGCCACCATCCTGTCTTGGGCGCGCTGGAGGTGCCGCCACAACTGAAAGAGCATGGTATCACGGTCGCAAAGGAGTCCGTCCACAACGGCAACCACGCATTCGTCCGGAACGACCCGTGTGAGGACGGGCGGAGGTCTACCAAAACTGCCTCGAACGGTGTGGTATCGACGCTGTAGTTGAAGGACGTGTTGAAGTAGTACTCAGCCCAGGAGAGCCACTCGGCACAAGCATGCGAGTGATCACAAACAAAACAATGCATATAGGTTTCTAGGCACCGATTCATAACCTCGGACTGCCCGTCCGTCTGCGGTTAGTATGTTGTACTCATCCGAAGTTGCGTACCATGCATCTTGAACAATTCCTGCCAAAATGAACTCAGGAAAAGGGGATCGCAGTCACTCACAATGGAGCGAGGGAACCCATGGAGGCGGACCACCCTGTCAACAAAAGCAGCGGTCATGTCGGGAGCCGTGAACGGGTGGAGTGAAATGAAATGAGCATACTTGGACAAACAGTCCACGACCACCAATATACAGTCCCATGTATTGGAACTGGGAAGTCGGGAGATAAACTCCATTGAAATGTCTTCCCAGATCTAAGTCGGAATGAGAAGTGGTTGGAGGTGGCCCCCAGGAAAGCTAGCATCGTACTTGGTGCCCTGGCACGGTAGGCAGGCTGCAACAATGGTCTTGACCCGCTGGAACATTCCCAACAAATACAACGAAGCGGCGAGGCGGCGATACGTCCTGAAGGCGCCCGCGTGACCCCTTCTGGAGTAGCATGGAACTCGATAAGCAGGCGGATAATCAGTTGAGAGGAGGTAGAAAGTACTAGACGATCATGATAGTAGAGTCGGTCGCCCGCAAGACGATCGGGAGGGAGGGTTGTGGCATCCGCACGCAAGGTTCGCCACAATCGACTGTAGCTCGGGGTCGTCTGTAACTTCACGCTGAAATATGGTGGCGTCCTCCCAAAATGGTCGGGAAATGTCAGTCAAGCTCGCCGTTTGCGGATGGCGGGAGAGAGCGTTGGTCGCCCTATTGGACGAACCCGCCCGAAACTCAATTGAAGTCGTACCCCAAGAGTTTGGCCACCCAAAATTGCTGCATCGGGGTCGCAATCTTCTGGTGGTGGTAACGTAGGCTATGATGATCTGCCTGGACCGTGAAGTGGCGGCCAAGCAAGTAGAGTCGCCAATGTTGTACTGCTCAGACTCATATATGGAGCAAGGGCACACGATGACGCAAACATACAGCTGAAATAGGCGATGGGCTTCCCTGCTTGCATCAGAACTGCACCAACGCCCAAACCCGATGCGTCGCATTCAACCACGAATGGTTGCGAAAAATTTGGCATTGCTAACACGGGGGTGGTGCTCAGTGCCTGCTGAAGGGTCCAGAATGTCGTGGCCACCGCCGGTGTCCACTGAAAACTGCTAGTCTCTCACTTTTTCAACAAGCTTGAGAGAGGTTTGGCAATCTTGCCATAGCCCTGGATGAACCTGCGATAGTACCTCGTGAGGCCCAAGAATCCATGGACGCTGCAAAGTGATCGGGTGCGGGCCGAGTATGGAATCTCGATTCAACCAAGTGGGCGAGATCCATGGCTTCAGCAATCGACGGTGGATAGTGGGTGCGGATACGGATACAGGCACAGATGTGTGGGAGCCTGAGAGGAGCCCATGCATGAAGAAGCTGAGGTAGTGGTCCAGTGGAAGGCCCGACACATGCGTCATGAGGGCGATAAACTCATCGATGTACTCGTCAAGGGAGCCTATCTGGCGGACGTCGTAGGGGCGCTCCATCGCGGAGCCCGAGTAGCGGGTGTCATAATGACAAATGAACTTCTGTTGAAGGTCCGACCAAGACATGGCCGGTTTGGTTGACATGTCAATGCACCCAGTGGAGGGCGGAGCCCGATCAATGTCGTGTTGGCCTTTTATGCCTCCAAGGTCTGCTGAATATTGAAGAACTGTTCGGCCCGGGCAATCCATCACATAGGATCGGTGTCGTTGAATGAGGGAACATCAAAAGAACGAGGTCCCTGTGATAAAACCCTAGGGGGGTTGTGTTCTGGTAAGGATCTGGGGGGCTCCATGGAGGGACGGAGAATCCGCATTAGACGTCGCGGACGTGGTAGGACCGACCAAGAGGGAGCCAATCATGGCATCCATGCAGAGTATGAGGGTCTGCAGCGATGCAATGGAGTCGTCGTGGTTGTCCAAACAATGAAGGATGACTGGATTCGTGGGTGGGGGCAGCGGAGTTGCGTCGGTGTTGACCATTTATCGTAGCTTAGGGGGCATGGGTGGAGGGAAGGGAACCCGAAAGTGCTGGAAGCCCTAGGGTGGAGGGATGATGCCCGCCGGATCCGCGTCTAGTGCAGGCGAGATGATCGCGGACGCCGAACGAATGATGCGACGCGATGCGCGACAGAGTAGCAATGCACGACGGGGAAGCGGGACGGTGTCGCGAGCGATGCACGAAGGTGAAGAGGACGCGGGACTGCTTAGAGTACTTCAGGCGACGGAGACTGCGAACGGAATCCGGCAGGTCGGACCAATTGCTAGGGCACGAGAAAGGGAGAGGAGGGGGGAGAAAAATTGGAGGGGGAAATGGGAATCATACTTCCAAATTCATTCAAGCATACCCAAAATACATTAGTTCTCCAATATATATACTTGTCAGGCACAACATATGAAACGGAACATAAAAGATACCCAAAATATAACGGATACAATAACACCACTTGACACATGTCGGCTAGGCCGACATGTTACGTGCGCCGTGCTCGCGATGTCGATACTCCCACCACAGTGGCGGTCGCCCTTCGCTCTCGTCCACTCTGTCGATGTCCGTAATGGTATATGCGCCTACACCCCATTGGGCTCGTGTGCAATAATTTCACATAGGCCTGTGCAAAAATATCCGAAGAACCGAGAACCGGACCAAAACCAAACCGAACCCGACGGTTCGGATCGATTCTCGTTTTACATGGTTTGGGTATGGATCTAGAAATTACTAGAACCGCCGGTTCGGTTCGGTTCTCGGTTCCTGTGGTCGGGTACCCGAGAACCGAACCGAACCTATAATTTTAAAAAAAACCAATTATTAAAAGTTTAAAACTTTAAAAGCATATTCGAAAACCGGACCGAAACCGAGCCAAACCCGATTGTTCGGATCGGTTCTCGTTTTACATGGTTTGAGTATGGATCTAGAAAATACTAGAACCGCCGGTTCGGTTCGGTTCTCGGTTCCTGTGGTCGGGTACCCGAGAACCGAACCAAACCTATAATTAAAAAAAATAAAATTATTAAAAGTTTAAAACTTTAAAAGCATAATCAATTAATCACTGATTTGTGAATTCTATTAAGAAATCAAATCCCGCGGCTAGGGTTACGGGGTTAGCCGGTTAGCCTCACGCGGTCAGCATGGGCGGACCTATTAAAGGCCCAGTGTGGGCAGCCACCCACACTCAAAAAAATTATATTAAGTAAAAATATGTATATTAATATATTATGTGTTTTAAAGTACAAAAAAGTTTAATTTTTAAGGTTATTCGTCTGTCTTTGGTGTTGGGCGCCTAATTTTTTTAAAAAATATGGAAATAGACAGCGGTTTATGTAAAAGCTGATGTCTATATTCAAATAGACAATTATTTTTATATAAACCGCTGTCTATTCTACCCTGAACCATAAAATAGACATCGGTTTATATAAAACCACTGTCTATTCGAGTATAAACAACGGTTTTTACATAAACTGATGTCTATTCTACCCTGAACCCTAGAATAGACAGCAGTTTATATATAAACTGCTGTTTATTCTATCAATATTTTTCGTCATTATTTTATTCCACGCCCCCACTGAAAAATCTTGTTGGGTCCGCCTATGGCGGTCGGCACTCAGCCGATCACGATGCTTAGGAGTTAGGAGTTAGAGGATTACCAGATTACGGGGTTAGCCAGTTAGGAGTTAGGGCACTCTATGTCCCTTATTTTAATTCAGATTTTATTATAACTTTATTAAACAAACAAGTCTCTAAAGTAAGCATTAACTCGTCTTTATTTTTCACATATAAACATTCATGATTCAATATTTTTTTGAAGGCGAGTAGAACCGAGAACCGAACCAAACAATTCGGTTCGGATCCGGTTCTATATTTTAGAACCGAGGGTCGGTTCCGGTTCTAAAAACTTGGAACCAAACATACATGGGTCGGTTCCTGGTTTTGAGTGGAACCGAACCGAACCGATCCCCTAATTTCACTTTCACGCATTAGATACTGGACATGTTTGGTCAGAATGTATTCTTGTCTTTCTAGTTTCTACCTATTCTTGCCTTTTGGCCTTTCGAATATTCTTCTTGAGGCTATCTTAAGTACTTTTCAAGGCTCTTTTGTGTGGTTCTTTTAGATAGAAAATACATATTCTAAAATGATGAAATTCACTAGATTTTACTATTTGATTGGGAAATCAACAAAAAGTTTTTGAACCATACAAAGATGTATGAAAAATGTGTCCTGAGAAACCTCCATGTTACTCAATTTCTGTCCAAACCTTATCATATTTATGTAAGCATAAAGTTCTTTGCATTTTCATATTCAATTTGGTTTTATGAAATGCTAACATTTCTAGAAGCATTGCTCGAGAGTTCTTCTTTAGCTGGAGTTAGTGCCGACTTGCCATTAATTAGTATTGTTTGAAGAGTTCTTTTTTGAGCTATCAGCAAGAAAAGTTTTCTTCACAACTGTTATGCATTCAACTGATGATTTATTTCCGTCCTCAGATTTTTGCGAGTCCCATGTATGAGTATTTGGACACAAAGCACGGGAGAGGAGGGAGCCCCTACGAGTTGCATAATGTTTTATTCCGAATTTTCGTTCGGGGCGGGTATCTCACTGTAAACACGCTAGTTGCTGCCCTACTCCCATTCCTTGGGGACTTCATGAGCCTGACTGGTGCTCTGAGCACATTCCCTCTCACATTTGTTCTTGCAAATCACATGTATCTGATGGTGAAGAACAGGAAGCTTTCAATGCCTCGAAAGGCTTGGCATTGGTTGAATGTTGTGGGCTTCAGCTTATTGGCTATACTTGCCGCCATTGCCGCCATGAAACTCATCTCAGTTGACTCAAAAACTTACCATCTTTTTGCGGATATTTGAAATTTTTTTCCCTGCAGGTTTTCATGGTCGAAGGCCGGCCTACTTATATTGTCCACCATATTTCATCCATTAAATAATGGTGTATACCATGTTATTCTATCAATTCCTTTGTATTATGTAGAAATCCTTCTTACGCACTTATAAAAATTGAATAATTTATGATATTCTCTTTATTTATTATCTCATATTCAGTAACTCATGCATCTTGAATCGTGTTGTATTATAAGATCTAAAGTGATATTTGAATAGGCTAGGCTGATTGCTCTAGTCCCACATCCAATTATTTGTGAAAGATTTTCTCACAATTTAGGCTCCACGATGGTGCTGGTCATGAATATGGTGGTTATGAACTGTCGTTCATAACCGCCCGACCTCACATAACAAACTTCATCTACTTTTATGTTCAAAACTAGTTTTTTTTGTGATTGTTATGGGCAAACCTTTTTTGGATATGGGCAAATCAATTTTATGAGCAAACCAAAAAATTATATGGGCAAACCAAATTGTTATGGGCAAACCAAAATAAAAACTTTCTTAATTGATTTAGCAAAATAAAAAATTACAGATTAACATCAACGCTAAACTTTAACATATTACAAAAATTTCTAATTCATTTTAGAAATCTTCTTTTAGTGATTGAACTTTCTTAATTGTTTGCTCCAACTGTTGCATCTGTCAAAATAATAATAATCAATGATTGAACAAATATATGTATACAAAAAAATAATATCAATGTGTATGTTATATAACACCTTTAAGTCCATCACATTGTTTGAAAAATGACGTACATCAACTATTTTGGCACCTGCAGTAGTACAAATTAATTATGATTAACATAACATATGAATTAATAAAAAAAATACATATGTAGTATGTAATTAAATTTGTACCATTTTTCAGCAAGTTCTTCATGATACCTCCCCCAAATCGAGATAGTTGACGGTAGTGGGCAGTC
The DNA here is from genome assembly GCA_039513925.1 of Platanthera zijinensis. Classification (NCBI taxonomy): domain Eukaryota; kingdom Viridiplantae; phylum Streptophyta; class Magnoliopsida; order Asparagales; family Orchidaceae; genus Platanthera; species Platanthera zijinensis. The sequence continues at coordinate 34,539,248 of CM077088.1, forward strand.
ATCACGCATACATAGTCGTACAAAATGATTTCCTTGTATAAATCCCATGAATATTGTTCTTTGAAGTACAGGTGGTGGTGAATGCAATGGCAAGAAAGTGAAAGACTGAAACATGCTGAAATGTACTAATTTGATATTGTAGCAAGACGCAATTATTAGTCCCATATCAGGCATTGTCATCCACTTATCCAAAGGAGCGGGAACAACCACACAATCTAGTGAGTCCAACAACTCTAATCTTCTTACTTTTCCAAAAATTTGCTCATATAACTCCTCTTTTTTTTGTAGCTCTTGTGATAGTTCTTTACGTACCAGTAACCAATTATCCTTCATTTCTAGTCCATTGCTTATTACTCGGTATCCACAATGCCCATCTCCCAATACATCCACAACATCAATAATATAGTTTGATATGTGTGGCGGCATTTCTTTACGAACGACTCTAAGTAGTCTTTTTCAGTTTTAACTTTCTTTTTTGTAATATGTTTTGAAGGATTTGTCATGGATAATTGTTCACTCATCAAAACATGTTCAAATAGGGAGAGATCTCGTTACGTTGATGAATTTTTGTTTGCAAAGTTCTTGTAGCTTCCTCGCGGCCTACCCTTTAATCTAGTAGGTACAGATGGCTCCACTGTTTGACTTAAAGTAGAATCCATAAGTTCACGTAGCTTTCGTTTGATCTCTTGCTTTTGTAGTTCAGACGTATTATTATATCTTCTAAGGATGGCTTCAAACTCCACATCAATATCATTAGGCTCCCTGGCCTCTACTTTAATGTCCGGATCCACGTTCTCTTCATGCATAGAAAGTTTTTTCCAATGATCATGTACCATCCATAATGGAAACGAATTATTTTGTTTAATATACGGTAATAATTCGTGCGCACAAGGTAAACCCAACGTATATTTTATTTTATGTGTGCATTCTCCAGCTAATGATTTTCCAGACCTTGTTACAAATTCTTCCTTTTTAATGCAATCCAAAGCTGCAAATGATATACGTCCCAGTAACTCTGAATATAAAGGAGTGCTGAATACCTGACTTATTTGAATGGTGCTTTGTCCAAATGCCCTCTTAATCTCTGTATGCTGTAAAGTAATCATCTGATCAAAAGTTTTTCAAACAGTGCTTAGGTTGCCAATTGAAACTTCCAAAAACCTCTTCAGTTGACTATGACTGCCCTCAACACGATTCGTAGTACAGTTACCTAAGTGCAAATGCATGTCCACCCATGCGGAAACAAAATATTCTTTGTATGGTGTTATCCAAGTTGAGACCACATAAGAGTATACTTCCGGGTTAGTACACTCATACTTGTTTTTAAGATCAAGAAAAAGACTATAAAAATCAGATTCTCTTTCAGAGTTCACTAATTGATGTCATGTTGCTATGAACTCCTCACATTCTTCTCTTTTTAAACAATCTCTTACAATATGTTAATATGTTCCGGCTTATGTGAAACCTGCACAAAATATTTTTTGTTTGCGGAAAGATTACTGCAATTGCATTCATTAATGCAACTTCCCTGTCCGTAACCAATACGATTGGCAAATTTTGTTGATCCAAAACAGATCTGAAGCAATCAAGAGCCCATACATAACTTCCTTGTACTTCATTAGACATGAACGCAAAAGCATCATAGAAGGAATTGTTGGTTGAAGTAATACCAATAATGCATAGTAGTGGTAATCTGTACCTGTTTGTCTTGTACGTACAATCTAACAAGAACACACTTAGAAACATTTTACATAATTTAATCGCATCAGGATGAGCAAAGAAAAGGCTTTCCAACTGATTACTAACAGCATTAACTTTATTAAAGCTAATGTATCCACCATTACTAATACATTTGTATAGATATTGAATTTGTGTGCCCCCATCCAATTCATCTTTCTGTATCTTTGCCCTTTTATTATAAATTGTTCGCATTGTTGTGGTGTTGGAAGGATCTCTTTTTTTCAAAGCCGATAGTATTTTCCTTGGTTTTACTCCGGCCGAATACATGTTCTCCACAATCTTTTCCTCGGCTTCATCTAATTTACATGCATGGGCATGTGCTTCAAGATGAACCATTTCATGGTTGTGTGATCCGCACATAACTTCAAGTGTCCACTCATTTACATGTGCATTTTTTTGACCTTTAAGTGAAAACAAACATCCACACTTTTTTGTGGTAGTTCTTCGCAATTTTTTTTTGACCCATCCAGGACCTCGTTGTTTCTCACGGTAATAACCAGCTCTGTCACATCCCAAAAAAACTCGAGGCTTAAGTCTGCTAGTAAGCTTGTCAGAACCTTGAATTGTCACGGCAAATCCTAATTCCCTCGCCTTTTGTTGAACCCAAGATACTAACTCCTCCTTACATTCAAAACATTGTGATGTGACAAAATGAATTCCAACGTCAGTTTCTATTTGTTGAGATGATTCTCCACAAGTCAACAATTTTATATTTTCCATACTCAAACAACGAAAAAGATCTGAAAATGAGCAAAGAAAAAAGACACTTGTTTTCAAGTAATTCTTATCTCTTATATGTGTTTACAAAAATAAATCATGTTTAAACCTTAAACAAAAATAAATCATGCTTAAACAAAAATAAATCATGCTTAAACAAAAATAAATCATGCTTAAACAAAAATAAATCATGCTTAAACAAAAATAAATCATGCTTTAACCTTAAACAAAAATAAATCATGCTTAAACAAAAATAAATCATGCTTATTTTGAGCAGTTACTAGCACAGTTTCTTAATACCACCAATTTTTATAACTTGAAATAATTTGACAACTCAAATTTAGAATGCATCTTGAAATTGACCAAGTTGATGACTGCAATTGGACTTCGGGATGTGCTAAAAAGATGAGGTTCTTATAAATTTCCCAAGGGCTTCAAGAAACCCTTTTAAGTGCTGCTTAAAGCCCTTTTTTTGGATTTGAACCACATCTTGTTACCTACATTGCTTTCCCACCATGGATGGTATGGTATCATCTCATGGTATTTATAAAACCTCATAGTTCCTACTCTAATCAAACTGAAAAAAAAAGAGATAGGAATTAATGAAATTGGGTGCAGTAGAAAGAAAATAACAACTTGAGCTACCATGCCAGCATGTCTGTGAACAGAGTGGATTCTCCGATTTGATCCGGCCAACAACATCTTAGAAGGAATCAGCTTCTCCACTCCCTAAATCACACCAAAACAAAACCCCAAATCACCAAAACAAGCCGCTTAAAACACAAAAATGAAGCAGCGAATAACCCATATCGCATAGTCCTCACCAAAACAATCCCATCCTTGCACTTGATGCCGACAACAGTCCTGGTAAGAAAAAATATACCATAAGCAAATCATTGAGTAAAATGACACAGTTGATGACCCGCCACTGAGAACAGCAAACAAGAGAAATGAGGAGATCAAATGGATCAAAAAATGGCAAGTCTCACCCACTGTTGTAAAACACTGATTGGATGGGGAAGATATGACTTGTGATTCTGGAGCTGCGCCGTCGTGTGCTGGAGGTGCAAAAAACGGGAGCTTTACTCGCCGACGTTTGCTGGAGGTGAAGAAATCGGGAGATTTACGCCGGCGTGTGCTAGAGAAGCCCGACCTTAGGGTTTCCGGAGGAATCGTCTCGCCGTCGTGTGCGGGGAGAAAGGGGGTCGTCGGGCGCCGTCGTGTGCGGGGAAAAAGGGCTTCGTTGGGCAACGCGAGGAGAGCAGCGGCCGTCGGGCGAAGCGGGGAGAGAAGCGGTCGGGTGGGGAGCGACGGAATCGGATAGGGTTTTTGGGGAGTGGTTTGCCCGGATCCAAACTAACCCTAGTAATTAAAAGCTTATTTAATGTAGGTGATTTTAAATTATGGTTTGCCCCTAGCCAAAAACAATTTGCCCATAACAATCACCTTTTTTTTTCCTTGGTGCCGGTCACATATCCATTGCCATGCCAAACACTTTATAAGTGGCGTTTTTGTCCAAACTCAATGGAGGAAAAACTCTGAACCAAATGGAGCCTTAATGACGATGACAATCATAGAGAAAAATTGGTCCAATTCAAATAAATCATAAAATTTCTCAAGTAATTCAGATTTGATCTGATCAAAAGAATGTATAAACAGGCTTGGATTTGTCATTTTTAAAGGGTGTTTATATTGGCTTTTATATTGACAGTTTGTATATCGATATTGACAACTTCAATAAACTTTTAAAAAAAAGCCTAATACCTTAATTATATCCTCTCTAATAGCAACCCCGTTTTTATATCGCCAACTATGCCCGAAAGAAATCTCGCCCCCATTCTCCCATCACCCCCCTTTTGCTCCTCTTGCCAACAGCCGAATCCTTGCTGCTGGCCAGCCTAAACCGCTGGAGGAGCACCTTGGACACTGGCGCCCTGGTCTGGAAGGTTTATTTTCATTTTTTTTCATGATTTCATGGCTCCTCTATTAACGTAGTTACTAAAATTATTAGTGATGGGAATTAGATCCATTTTATAGCCTTAGGGGTGCACATAGCAATCCCCAAAGTGAAATCATGGGGTTGACTTCCCTTCATGATGGAAGAAGTGGAGGACCCACTTTCTCTCATCTTTTATCTCCTCCATCCAATTCCCCCCTCTTTCTCTCCCACCAAAAATGAGATCCATAAAAAGGGGAAAGAGGGGAGAGAGAACACCGTCGCGCAACCGACCGCCGCCGCCGGCCACCTCCGCCTGTCGACCGCCACCGGCCGGCCGCTCCCGCTAACCACCGCCAGCTGGTGGCTCACCGCCCGAACCTCCACCATCCGATCATGGCGCGCTACTACGGTCGTCCGATCAAGGGGAAACCACCCACTAACCCACTACGTTAGTGGTGGGGCCCACCATGATCTCCCCCTGGAGCCTATAAAAGGACATCAGGGGCTCTTCATTTCTCACCTTTTTTCCTTCTCCGGTTCTTCTTCTTCTTCCTCAGGTGAGAGCTCCTCCACCTCCTCCACCAAGTCGGTCGTCGCTCACCGCCAGCCACCAGCAGCCACCGGCGGCCACCAGCCTCCACCGTCGGCTACATGCACCCCACCAGCGCGCAGTTGGCAATGAGACGCCCAAGACCGCGAGGAAGCCGAACAAAGAAGACAGTCGAGGCCAGCAAGCACGCGCCGCCTCGAGCGCACGTGCCAGAAGCATCCTGCACATTCCATCGTTTAAGTCACTTTCGCGGAGCAGTCTGTTGCCCGCCGGAAGCTACAGTCTTTCTCTCTCCCCTCAAGTTATAACGGGAGCGGTCTGTCGCCCTGATTCACCAAGCATATTGTAACCCCCGGAAGCTAGTGGAATTTGACCGGCACAGACCCGGTCACGTGATTTTTTACCCATTTAAGGGGTTTTTCTACGTCATCAAGACTTGTGTTCACTGTTTCATTTTCATCGACTGTGTGCGCTCTCGACCGCTCCGTGAGCTGAGACGGTTCAAGATTATCCGGTCCGACCGGGGCATCGAGTTAGTCCGTAACAATTAGAATATTAGTTTGATTTTGTGTGAGATTTTAAACTCCAGCATCCTCTTTGAAGGCTGGAGGGAATGCTATCCCAATTCCTATCTTTTGTTAATAATGTTTTTGCTAATGGATCTCACTGAACTTCTTCCTGAAATTATATGGTTTAGCCATCATCTTAATATCCCACTGTTGAAATGCATTCAAAATATCAAAATCTGTTGAATAGAAAGGAGCTTCTTTCCGAAAATCATGAAATTTGATTCTGAATGTTTCATTACTTTGTACTGTTCTTGGATGGAGTCAATTTCTAGGCGCTACACTTGCTACAACTTGTAAAGGGGTGAATGGGGGGTGGCAGAGGAAAACATGCTGCAATATGAACTTAAGGTTATTAGTGGCACACCAAACCCTATTGAATATTTATTTTCACGTTTGCTATGCTTTTGCTATCAATATCCAATGGGCTGGTAATATCATTTTGCTAGATTACTATTATATTTGGGCTGTCAATAACCATAGTCGGTCTGCCAATATAAATGCCATTTTCAAATGGTGAGCGCGCTTTTGCTCTTTGCTGGGAGTCAGCATTCACCCTTATACTGGTGCCCTTACTGCACTTGAGCACCCAACCAGGCAGGGCCTTGTGTAGGTTGGAAACGACCCTTCAGTTTATACTTTGGCAGATTTGAAGCTATTTATATGCTGCATCTTCTCATTTATTCTCCACTTTTGGTCATGGCAAAATTAAGGAATAAAGCACTAGAATGCTGATTTCCCTCTTAACTTTCTGTAATTACAATGGTTTCCCCTCTATCTTTCAAAATTACCATATCCCTTACCAAAGTTTATGTTGTTATTATGGGAGGTTTTGGTAATTTTGAAAGATATATGAGAGATCTCTGAAATTATGCAATGTTAGAAAAGTGTTTTCCATATTTATTTTCAAAGTTTGCTGATATTGTACTATCTATGAGAGAAGATGAGTCTTTGACATAACATTTATTAACACATGGGCGTAAGCTGTTCGCTCGGCATGGGCAATCCAATGACAAATGTTATAAACTATACAAGAATATATCCACATAAATCACAATAATTCCCCAGAAAGAATTGTGTCCGGCGATCAGGTTGAGATGTGCCATCACGGACAAAGATTTTTGGCTATGAAGAGCATCAAAGTCATTTAACACAGATGCTGCATATATTTGGCACAACTTTCACCCTAAGTTTTCGGCACTTAAACTTCCGTGGCCCGAGTTTTTTGGCTAAAACCCGCCCGAATTTATGCCTTGTGCTATCAAGGCCATCAAAGTCATTCCGCTTCCGATCGACATTTTAGTATTTCTCGGCCCCAAGAGTGGGCTCCTCGAGTCCATAGAAGAGCGGGTATGGAAGCTTGAAATTGCGCCTTCCTAAACATGAACCCCTGAATGCATCCAGCTGGCTACTGATCAAACCAGCAATTCGAAATTGTTGCTTCTGCAGCTGAACTCTTCTGCTTGAGAGGTATTCCCAGCTCTCCATTTCAATCTCATCAGCAGATCTAAGAAAGTGGGATTTAAAGGTAATAAAAATAAAACTTTAAGGAATTGTAGATTGTTTGCTTGACAAAAAATGCTACAAACAAATCTATGTGGATGCTTGCACTTTCATTTGTTATGGGGAGTATGGCATTGCCCTCTAACTACTTAATCTTAACTCTAAAGGCTATATCCTCATCTATTTCCCCTCTCTCATGTATTAATGACACGGTATTCAGACCAGTCACACGACTCACACCTAAAAATCTTTCTGTTAGGAAACTCAGAACAGTTTCTACATGCGCAGCTACAAACACATGGTAAATAAGAATACACAAATAACAAATAGTCGACATTCTCACAATTATAAATCACATCCGCATAGCTTTATTACTGAAATAAAATGCAGAATTTAAAATATATGCTCAGAAAAATATAGATCCAATGAAGGGAATCGGACACCACCACCCGTTGAGGAATAGGAAGAACATACTGATATCCGTTGAACAATGAAGCACAAAGTTCGCACAAACATTCGTCATCTTCGGATGACCAACCCTTCCACCATCACCCATGCCCAGATTCGACATCACTACGATTGTGCAGCCCGTAGATGACCCTTGCACAATCAGCCCATGCATTGTCCCTGCTGACCTCTGCACACTGCAGCAATCCAAATCAAGCATGACACCACCTCTTAACGCACGCAACGGTAGTCCGACCACAACCACTTTCTTCCAGTGTCCCGTCTGCCACCCGTCACCGTAGGCACCTTGCTACAACCCCTTGCACAGCCACCGGTACTGCTCGTTGTTGCTGTAGATCGAGAATAGGAGTGTGTCGGTCCTGCTCTTGTAGTATCGAGTTCTCGTGGATGGCTATCTTACTCTCAGAATCGTGGATCGGGGTTATCTTCTTTTGCTAGGTCTAACGGAAACCTAATGAACCCAATCGTACTCAGATCAGGTTTGGATCCAAATCCAAACAAACCCGGTAAGCTCAACATTATCCTCTAATATGAAAGATCGATAATTTAATAATATCACAGCCTCTAGAATTGCATATTATGTACTTGATATTTATTATGCTAATTTGAAGTTCTCTATCTTCTAAGTAATATTTTTAGTGGTGTAACGTTTCACTTAACTTAGTAGATGTCTCACTGATTAGAACTATCTTCCAAATAATATTATTTAGAAGATAAAGAATAATTATTATAAAGGAATAATTACAGAAAACTCTTCTCTAACTTTGCATAATTACAAGGATCTCTCATCTATCTTAAAATTACCAAAGCCTCGCCTCAAGCTTACATTGTTAGTGTTAGAAAAGCCCATGTAATTAGCCCATTATTGGGCTCATTATTTATTGTTTTCTTTCTTCTCTTCTTTTAGTCCTACATCATGTATAGGATATCTTCTCTCCTTCTCTCTCCTATATATATGTATTCTCTATTTGTATTTGGACACACAAGCAATACATACAAGTTTTGAGCTCCTTCAACATGGTATCAGAGGGAGCTGTTCGGGCCATGCGGTCTCCACTTTTCTAACCGCCCGGCCCGTCTTCCCCCCTATCCGCTTCCCCCCCTGCGGCTTCTCCCTCTACTCGCTCCGGGTAGCGAGTTCGCTTTTCCCTTGCGGTTACTGTGTTTGCTAACCGCGGCTTGCCCTCCCGTCTCCTCCTCTCGTGGATCCACCCTTCCTCCGTATATTTATAGCCTTTCTCTTCTCCTCACCCGTGCCCCCCCCCCCGCTGCCCTCTCTCTTCTCGCCGCGCGATCTGCATCTCCTTGCCGCTCGAGTATTCCTACTCGCGGCCTCTTTGTTTTCGCGCGGCTTTCCACTTCTCGCAGCAGCCCGCGTGCCTCTCCGCTTGCAGACTCTCTTCTTTAATCGCAGCGATCTCCCTTCTCGCTGCGATCTCCTGCTCGCCACTTCTTTCCGCGTCTATCCGCCAAGGCTTATCTCTCTTACCTGTCGCGGTCTCCTCCTGCTATCCGCTCGAGCTCTCCTCGCGGACTGCTCTTCTTCTCGCCCGACTTGGCTTATCTCTCGCCCGGCTCCTCTTCTCGCCCGGCTTGGCTTATCTCTTCTCGCCGCGCGATCTGCTTCCCTCTTCTTGCAGCGGTCTGCGTGCCCCCCTCTTGCAGCGGCCTATTTCCCTCTCGCCGCGGTCTGCCTCTCCGCTGTGGTATCCTCCTCTACCCGTGCGGGTTGTGTGCCTGGTGCCCCTTCTCTCCTGTTCTCCTCTCCGACGGTCTCCTTATCTACCCGCGCGGTTATCATGGGCTCTTCTGTCGATTCAACCGGCCAGCCGGCTACTGCCTCTGATGACCGCCCGCCGTCTCTTCCAGAACTTCGAGATGAACTTCGGATCACCACTATTTCCCTCTCCGGCAAACGGAACTTCATTCCGTGGGTGCACTCTGTCCGCCGCGTTCTTTAGGCCAAAGGCCTTGTTCATCATTTGTCTCAGGGCCCTCCATCTCCTCTTACCGACGAGTGGCGTTGTAATGATGGTAGAGTTCAGACTTGGCTTCTCAATTCCCTAGAGGGTGAGCCTTACCAAATGGTCATGTACCAGGAGACGGCCCAGGATATGTGGACGGAACTGCACTCCTTATACTCCGGCAAGGATAGCCTTCAGCACCTTTATGATATTGTTACAGAACTTCAAACTCTCGATGCTGGCGGGGCTACGGACATGACATCGTTTGTTGCTCGAGTTAAGACTCTTGCGGAGTCCTGGATCCAGCATCAGCCCTCTACTTCTGATCATGCAGTCCAACGGGCACAGAAGGAAGCCGTTTGCATAGCTATGATGCTGGCTCGAGTCCCACCGCATCTTCAGGGTATCCGGACTCATGTCCTTGCTTCAGCGACCACTCCTTCCCTCTCAGATGTGTGTTCTATGGTCCTTCGTGTGCCATCCCCCCTGGAGTCTCCTGTTCCCTCCTCTCCGGCCCTTCTCCAGCAGACCCTTCCTCCCTTACTCTCCACACCGCCCTCTACTCGTGGCGGCCGTTCTGGCTTCCGTGGACGGGGCCGTGGGGGTCGGGGCTGTGGCAGGTGTTCATACTGCGGCCGGGACGGCCACACTGATGCGGTCCACTACAAGAAACACGGTTACCCTCCTCGTCCAGCTGCTGCTGCTGCCACTGATGGCTCCTCCTCCACTGGTACCGACCTTGAGGCCGTTCGCCTCCAGCTACAGCACCTCCAGGGGCTTCTTAGCCCACCGTCGGCGTCTGTTGCCTCCATCTCTCCTGCAGGTATTACTTGTCTTTCCTCTGGTCCGCGTTGGATCTTGGACTCATGTGCAACTCATCACATCACCTCGCTGCGGCCACAACAGTACTCGGATGCTCCTCATCCGAAGTCTATCACTGTGGCTAATGGTGCGATCGTTCCTGTCTCCGGCTGCGCCGACATCACGCTTGATCCTTCCATCTCTCTTCGCTCGGCTCTTTATGTTCCGGGCTCTCCGTTTAATTTGCTATCTGTTGGCCGCCTCACTCATGATATGGATTGCTCAGTAACATTTACTCCCTCTACTTTTGTGATACAGGATCGACGGACGCGGAGTACCATTGGTAAGGGTCGTCTGCAGAACGGGCTCTACCTCCTCGACGCCTCTTCAACAATCCTATCCTCTGTCTCCTCTGCTGACTGACATCGCCGTCTTGGGCATGCTCCCCTACCCATCCTTCAAAAGGCTCTGCTTGATGTATCTTTTCATGCTTTTCAGTGTGAGTCATGTATTTACGGCAAACAGCCGCGTACTTCTTTTCCTGCCCATTGTACTAGGAGCTCTGCTCCATTTGATTTGATACACTCCGATGTTTGGGGTCCTTTTAAAATTACTAGTATCTCTGGCTATCGATATTTTATGACTTTCATTGATGATTTTTCCCGCACGACATGGCTGTACTTACTTCATGATCGCTCTGAGATTCCGCGCCTATTTCGCGCTTTTATACAAGAAACTCAAACACAATTCTCCACAACCATCAAAACCTTACGTACCGACAACGCTCGTGAATACACCAGCCGCAAATTTGCAAATATCTGCGCCGAATTTGGCATTATTCATCAAACCTCATGTGCCTACACCCCACAACAAAATGGAGTTGCCGAGCGAAAGAACCGTCACCTTCTTGACGTTGCCCGCTCCCTCATGCTTCAGATGCATGTTCCAAAGACTTTCTGGAATTTTGTGGTCTCCACGACTTGTTTTCTAATTAACCGTCTTCCTTCCTCGGTCCTCAACTATGCCACTCCTTTTAGCCTCCTATTCCCCTCCACTCCGGCCTACCCTCTCACCCCAAGGGTCTTTGGGTGCACTTGCTTCGTTCACCTCCTGGGTCCATCCGTGGACAAGTTGGATCCCAGGGCGGCTAAAACTATCTTCGTCGGTTATTCACGTACTCAGAAGGGCTACCTTTGCTACTCTCCGGTAACCCGGAAGGTCACCATCTCCGCCGATGTTACTTTTTGGGAGGATAAACCGTTCTTCTGCTCCACTTTACCAACTGCGTCACCAACACCCTCTCCACCACTGCCTCGACCCGTCATACCCACTACTCTGCCGATTCTCCTACCTCCCTCTACCTCACCCCCTGCTCCCTCTACCTCAGCCTCTGCTCCCTCCAAACCTCCAGTTATCAAAGTTTATACCCGCCGACATCCTCCTCGCTCCGCTACCCCTCTGCAGTCGGCCTCATCCTTGGATACACCGCGCTTAGCTGATCAGGTATCTCCCTCCACCGCTCATCCTCTGGCGAACTATGTCTCTCTGCATCGCCTCTCTCCCCAATTTCATACTTTTGCAACTTCTATTTCCTCCATTTCGGTTCCTAACTCTGTGCAGGAGGCGCTTCAACATCCTGGCTGGAAGGCTGCCATGGAGGAGGAAATGGCGGCTCTCTGGGCCAACCAGACCTGGACTCTTGTCCCCCTTCCTCTCGGACAGACTCCGGTTGGGTGCAAATGGGTTTTCGTCGTCAAACATGCAGCTGATGGGACAATTGACCGTCTGAAAGCTAGATTGGTCGCCAGGGGCTTCACCCAACAACAAGGGCTGGACTATGAGGAAACCTTCTCTCCCGTTACCAAACTCAACACCGTTCGGGTTCTAATCTCCGTCGCTGTCCATCGCCGATGGCCCCTTCTACAACTCGATATTAAAAATGCCTTCTTAAATGGCGACCTGCAGGAAACGGTTTATATGCAGCAACCTCCCGGGTTTGAGACCACAGGGAAGTCTCGGGTGTGTCGCCTTAAGAAAGCTTTGTATGGCCTCAAACAGTCACCACGGGCATGGTTTGACCGATTCAGTAAGGCTCTTCGGGAGGTTGATTTTACTCGCAGTACAGCAGACTTCTCTATGTTCAGTCGCCACCGCACTGCTGGGACGGTATTGCTGTTAGTGTATGTTGATGACATCATAATCACGGGAGATGATTCGAAAGGAATACAGGAGGTCAAACAACATCTTGGTACAGTATTTCAAACAAAGGATCTGGGGCCCCTCCGGTATTTTTTGGGTCTAGAGGTTGCTAGACGGCCAGATGGTCTCGTCCTCTCACAGCGGAAGTATTGTCTCGACCTCCTTCATGACGCAGGTTACTCTGGGTGTAAGCCGATCAATACTCCAATGGATGTGAATCACAAATTATGCACTCAGGCCTCTGATTCAGATCTCTTACTCGAGAATCCTGAGTACTATCGCCGTCTAGTTGGCAAATTGATCTACCTCACGGTAACAAGACCGGACATCTCTTTTGCGGTTGGTATTGTTAGCCGGTATATGCATTCCCCGAGAAAATCTCATCTTCACGCCGTGGAACGCATTCTAAGATATCTCAAAACGGCTCCTGGTCAAGGTTTAGTTTACAAACCATCACCTACAGCTCCTACTTTGATTGCCTACTCAGATGCTGATTACGCTGGGTCTCTTGATGATCGTCGGTCAACAAGTGGTTTCTGCACATATTTTGGAGGACATTTGATTACCTGGCGGAGCAAGAAACAAGCAGTGATTGCTAGATCATCTGCAGAGGCCGAATATCGGGCAATGGCTTCAGTTGTGTCTGAACTAACTTGGCTGGAAAGTCTTCTTACCGATCTTGGTGTAAGACTCCATTCTCCCGCACTCCTCTTCTGTGATAGTCAAGCGGCTATACATATTGCCAAGAACCCGGTATTCCATGAGAGGACTAAACATATTGAAGTTGACTGTCATTTCATCAGAGAAAAAGTCCAAATGAAGAAGATCGACCTAAAGCATGTTCCCGGGACAGAACAAGTTGCGGATGTGCTCACTAAGGCTCTTACCAGTTCACTCTTCTATCAATGCTTGTCCAAGCTTGGTGCGTACGATTTGTACGCTCCAGCTTGCGGGGGAGTGTTAGAAAAGCCCATGTAATTAGCCCATTATTGGGCCCATTATTTATTGTTTTCTTTCTTCTCTTCTTTTAGTCCCACATCATGTATAGGATATCTTCTCTCCTTCTCTCTCCTATATATATGTATTCTCTCTTTGTATTTGGACACACAAGCAATACATACAAGTTTTGAGCTCCTTCAACAGTTAGCATACATGTACCCAAAAAAATCCCATTGGAAGATCTTTCCATGGGTTTATTTTGTACTTTGTAATGTTAACAATAAAAACATAGATGTGAGGTTTTGGTACTTTTGAAAGATAGATAGGCGGTCCTTGTAATTTGTCCTTGTAATTAAGCAAAGTTAGAGGGGAGGTTCCAGTAAATTTCCCTTATTATAAAGTCAAATGGACTCAATGTTGATCATTGATATAGGCTCCGTTTGGGGGGACTTATTTTCACCGGTCAAGCGGTCACGACCGCATGTACCGGACTTTAATTAAGTCCCGGTTCATACGGTCGTGACCGCTTGACCGGTGAAAATAAGCCACCCCAAACGGAGCCATAATCTCACTGCGATGAAAAATTCTTTGGTCATCTCACAACTACTTATAATACTAAATAATGTTTCATCATTCGTATCTTTGATAGCTTTAGCATATCCATATCACATTTTTCTTCTTTAATGCACATCAAATCAAATCTCAACATACTTGATCATATGCATTGTGAAGATCAATAAAAAATATGAAGATCTCTTTTTTGTTCTTTACATTTTTTAAATCAATTATCTTAAAACAAAAATCTCTTCCTAGCATGAAACAAAATTGATTCGTCGAAATTGACGTAACTTTTATAAGACTATTGTTACTCCCATGCGCTACTACGCTCCAAAACTGCTCATAACCACATTGTTTGACTCATGAGCTTGATTCTTTTATAATTAACACAGTCCTGAACTTCTGTTCTAAAATCAATAAGATTTTCTTCTCCAGTCATTTGACATCCTCTGAGTCTCTAAAATGTTATTGAAAAAACTTGTTGTGGAATTATTAGCTTTATATTAATATTTATTCATGTAATAGTCTTTAGGAGTATTTGGGATTTACTCCCACACGGGCCACACCGTAGTTTTGATCTTGTGTCCATGTAAGTCTTATTTATTATCCCATTGTGGAAGAATATAATGCATCAAGTATTTTTCTCTCTTATTTCAACATGGTATCAGAGAAGGAATTGACTCCTCATTGAAATTTTGGCGCCCTAAATTAGTGGCGACCTAAATTTCTTGGTGGTTCTTCTCTCGATTCCACCTCTTTCTCATGTCTCATTCGGCTCTCAATCACGTTGTGTGGTCACGCTTCCACTCACGTCGACGAGATCGTTTTTTGACTTCGGTGACAGGAGCGGCTCTCCCCTCGACGAACCCGTCGATGAAGGGCCTGGTTACCTCTGAGTTTCGTCGACGGTGTGCTCGCTGCTCCTTACCGCTCGTCATCGTGCTCCTGTGTTGCTTTTATCGAAGACATCCCGCCTATCATCGACTGCGTCGGCTGATCTCCTTGACAACTGTGTCGCAGATCTTTTTTAGTTTCTTCTCCCGCTGTTGGTGGAGCTTCTTTTCCCGTAGTCGATGGAGCTTCTTCTCCCGCAAAAGATTTATGTTGCTGCTCTCCAGTCGATGTTGCGGCTCCCTAGGCTTCCAGTCGCCGATCCTTACTTGTATGTTCCTGCCGATGATTCTTTGTTGTCCTCGCCATCTCCTACGCTTCATTTTTTGATGTCAACTCTCCAGATCTACTCTTTAATGGCAGAGTTGTCTCTGCCTGCTCCAGATCCATTGTTGCCCTCATCTTTTTGATGATTATAGACGCTTCTAGTTGCTCCCCCCACCCCCACCCCCTTCCGATGCGTTGATCTCTCGCCTATCTTGTAGTTTTTTGTCGTTTTTTAATGTATCTTTAGTGGTCTTAGTCTATTGTGTGTTATATGCCTTCATGCGCATGATTCACGTGAGGGGTAGTGTTTATGATGAAGGCAACTCAAATGACATTTTCCCGACTCTCGCCCTAGTTACGCGCGGCTTCCGGGCTTATTTTGTGTGTTGTTTGTGTCTCCCTAATTTTTCTTTGTTGTTGGGTAGGTGTGTTATGATCTTTGTTGGTTGACCTTTCTATCCAGCGGGTTGTATCGTGTGGGAGTATCCCCGATCACCCGTCTATTGATTTCTTTCCAGTGAGTCCACGTCGTGTGTGGGACCTACCTCTTGTGGGTCTACGTCGTGTGTGGCTATGTCCCTGAATTGATTCCCTAGTTTATAATTTCACACCGTGACTCGTCTGTTGTTTTGTCCCACTTAGCTTACCATCATTACCTTTTTTATGATGTTTTCAAGCTAGCGCTTTTCCCTCCAACTTGAGGGGAAGTGTTGAAGTATTATCTATTTATGATTATTTGGATTTAGTCTCACACCGTAGTTTTGAGTTTGTGTCCATGTAAGTCCTATTTTTTACCCTGTCGTGGAAGAATATAATGCATCAAATATTTCTTTTCTATTAGCCAACACTTGTCAACTAATCTACTGCAATATCCTCAATAGGCATCTCATATGGACCTAAATTTCAATCCTTATGACTTTAAATCTAATCGCACTTCCCTAAATTTATAGGAAAAATTAGGGTCCGTTCAGTTGGAGGGTTTTGGCAGGGAGGAATTGGACTTTAGTCAGTTTCAAAATCCGCTGAAATTAGAAATTGGGCTTAATTCCAATCATGTTCTTCAACAATTTCAAAACCTGAATGAATTGGAATTAGAATTCACCTCATTAGAAGAAGAAGAAGAGGCGGATTGAAGAAGACGGCTGCAAGCGGGTCGAAGGAAAAAATCAAAACCAGAGGAAGAAGAAGAGGCGGAGGAAGAAAGAGAAGATGAAGCAGAGGAAGAGGAAGAAGAGGAGGAGGAAGAAGAAGAGGAAGAAGAAGAAGAGTCGGAGGAAAAAGAAGGGGAGGAGAAAGAAGAAAGGCGTATTAAAGAAAACCTACAGGCAGATTGGGACTGGGAATCTGGGAGCGGGTAAAAACCAACCCCAGAGACACGAATTGCTATTAGGTATAAAACAAAACCCTCGATTTTGTCCAAAACCAATTCTACTGTCAATTTTGTCCACCTGAACTGCCACAAATGAATTACTTAAACCAAAACCGTTTCCGTCGGGCCATTTCCGGCGAACCAAACTGACCCTTAGTATATTTCCTTATTATGTTCTTCCAAAAAATAAATTTTCCTTAACATATATACAACTTCTCAAAATAGTATTTTCATTTCTCTTTGATTACCTCAACTTTAATTATGATCATATTATTTTCATTCTTAATGTGTTTAATTTATCTAAATCTCAAGATCTCTTATCTCTTGCCTAAATTATTCTATACATCTAATTTTTGTCTTTCCTTATTACTAAAAACAATATAGAAAACAACGAAAGATGTAGCATTTGTTGTACACACTATACTTCTAGCTTCCTTATAATCAATGTAAATTTCAGTGCTATTCAATTTTCAACAATTTTAAAAGTATTTTGTCCTTAACTTTATGTACCTACTCGCCCAACCATCAGGACTCCTTATCAAAAGATTTAATTGTAAAATCTCCAAAAAACAATTACGACAGTTTACTTGGTAGAATCAGTCAATTTATCATACATCAAATTTGGATCCAATAAAGGACTCTGTTATGATCTTACACGATATGTTATCTTATTTTAATTTTTGTTTGTGTTGACGCATGTCACATCTCTTAATTATCATGTCATCAAGTCCAACATAAGTTATTTTTATTTTATATGTGTCCAAGAGTTCGGACTTATTATGTTTTATGTTGTCATGTATATCTATTTAAAGACTACTAAGGTCATGAGTGAAGGCATCAAAAGAAATTATGAAAGTCTCTTTCTCCTCTGTAGTTCTTTCCTCATCCCTATTCTAGGGTTAGGGTTTGGCTCAGCTCTATCGTATCTACGCCTCCACCACCACCTCCAATGAAATCCTGACACTTTACGGGATAGGCCTCACCAAATTCCAACTTGTCTACTACAATAGTGTTACGCCCCCGTACGGATCCGAAGGCGACAACGGGGCTGAACCAACTGGTTCAGCCCCCACTTTCTAAATGGCGGCCCTCGAGGGCTGAACCCACCCGGTTCAGCCCCAATTGGGGCCGACCGGCCTTGGTCCGGGTATAAATATACCCGGATCCTCTATGGGAGGGATTATGCAAGAGTATTATCAAGGTAGCAGAGGATTCTTAACAATTGGTATCAAAGGATTCTTCCTCCCAATTTTTTTCGTTCCGGTTCGCATCCAGGCCAAATCCCTGCCCGCAGACCGCAGACCGCCTCCAGGCCGCATCGCGCATCCAGGCCGAATCCCTGCCTCGACGACTCCCGCTCGCAGCCAGACGGCCTCTCCGACGACTCCAGTTGCTGCCTCCGCCGACCGCATTCCGCTCGCATCTGCAGACCACATCCGACTCCGCCGACTGTTGCTGCCTCTGCGGCCCTGCCTACAGGCCCCATCCCGCGGTCCTGCTGCTTCTTCCAGTGGCCGCCGCTTCTTCCAGTGGTTGCCGCTTCTGAATCCTCCTGAATCCGCCAGCTGTCGCAATTGTTGACATTTTTTGCCCCCCCCCCCCATGGTGACTCGCACCCAAGAGGACTCCACTCGGCTCGCACATCTCGAAGAAAACTACATCGGTCTGACTGACACCGTGGCAGCCCTCGCCGATAAGTTAACGGCATCGGAAAAACGTCTCGAAGAGAAATTAGATGCCCGCATAGACGAGCTTAAAAATATGTTAACTCAACGCCTTAAAGGAAAAGGTGTTGTGGGCGAGACCAACACAGTCAAGCTTCCCCTTCCTACTACAGCATCGGGGCACGACGATCAAGCCTCTAGCCTCAATGGGGGGCATGGAATTGACGGTGGAAGGGTAGGAGGCTCACGACGACCACAGGTATGGTCCGAGGCCACCCAGTTTGGCGGAATCGCCGCATCTTCCTTGGATTTTCCTCCTCACCGCGAAGACCTCCAGGATGACCAACGACCCCACGGGATGGGGTACCCGCCTCGTGATGGGCTCCTCCCTATTTCAGGAAGGGCAGGAGGCGAATGGGAGTTTAGGCCGCCAGTCTTGGGGAACCCCTATGGAGGGGAACAGGAGCACATTCTGGATACAATCGAGTACGGGGTATCGTCCCTGACCATGGCGGGAGAATCCGCTCCGCCCACTATGAGTATTGCGGGGCGGATTGGCCAACAGCAGGTGACCATTCTGCTTGACAGTGGGAGTACACATAACTTCATTAGCCCGATGGTGGCACACAAGTTGGGGCTAGAGATCATAAAGGATGCCGCTTCTCAGGTTGTGGTGGTCGGTGGACACGAGCTCCAGTGCGAGGGAGTGCTTCCGGACATGGAACTCAGTGTGCAGGAATACACCGACAACATGGATGTCTACTTATTGCCCATCCAGGGGCCGGATATGATTCTCGGGGCCCAGTGGTTGCGACAGCTGGGTAGGGTGACTCTGGATTGGGAGAGGTTGACTATGGAGTTTGCTAAGGATGGGAGAGAGTACTGTCTGCAGGGAATCCGACTCTCATCAGTGCCAGGGGGCTCTCTTTGCTGTTTGGAGCAGCTGCAGGGACAAGGCCGCGACGTTGCTTGGGTAAGCCTGAGGGGATAGACGGGGCTACCAGATTCCCACCTTGAGGACAAGCTGGGTCTTGATGGGGTGGGGAATGTTACGCCCCCGTACGGATCCGAAGGCGACAACGGGGCTGAACCAACTGGTTCAACCCCCACTTTCTAAATGGCGGCCCTCGGGGGCTGAACCCACCCGGTTCAGCCCCAATTGGGGCCGGCCGGCCCCCTTGGCCGGCCGGCCTTGGTTCGGGTATAAATATACCTGGATCCTCTATGGGAGGGATTATGTAAGAGTATTATCAAGGTAGCCTCCTCTCTAACCCTAGAAATCTCCCCTTCTCTCTCAATCCTATCTTGTTCCTAACATATAGTTTATCTTTAAAGATTAACAATTTCTCTTTTTTCACTACTTAATCCTAGAGCAATTGAGAACAATTGTATCACAATATGAAAGGAAATACTTTTCATTATGAGAAGCAGTATTACTTGTTAAACCCAAAAAACCGAAGAGTTAAAAAAATACCTCATGATCAATGAAGACTGTCCTGTATAACCAGAAAATATAAGGGTTCTCCAAGTTGTATTAAATAATTTAGCAGGTTTCCTTGAAAAAAGAATAAAAGGCCAATTGCTAGCTTGGAGTTGCACCAACAATCTAACAATAAGCACGCGTGCTTGATGATTCATGTCTTCAAACTGTTTTATCCTAATCAAAAAGTACTGACATAAAAACAAACTATAGATAAAAATAAAATGAAAGTAATATATTAGTCAATTTACAAGGTTGTAGCCAGTCTTTACCATTCTAAAGAAGATATGCTGCTCAAATTTTCAGTGGAAGACAAAATGTCATCTGCATCCAGTAATATGGCATCCAAACCATCCTTATCTGGTTTCAAAGTACTGAAGTATTCCTCCACAAACCAGAGTGATGTATTTAGATCTCGTAGGTAGCGCTCCTTAATGAATTGAAAAGTGTGTAACTTGCATATAATGGGAATTTCAGTTGCAGCCAAGTTGTTTAGCTCAGCATGGAAAATAAACAAATTACAATGGTCATGATGATTGCTCTTCTTAACATCATCAAAAACTCCAGAACCACTTCTCTTACATGACTGCAGCATAACAGTGAGCGCAATCAGCAAAGTTAACATTAGAACCCCGATGATCACCAGTGCGACAATGAAGATAGTAGCAGACAATGATGACATAAAGACACCAGATTCCACCACATAGCGACTTCCCATTTCTGCAGAGGGGCTTGAAGGCCAGCAATTATGATGATGATCATGATGATAAAGTATATTAATAGTGCATTTGATTACATAATGTAAGGGAGTTTGAGAGAAATGTAATCCATATCCAAGCATGAACGGCATAATGATCACAATTTGCAGGGTGAAACCTAACGAATTTATGTCATGAGCTGGGTACTTCGGCAAATATTTCTATTGAATATAGCAACCAAAGTGTGTCGCCTTGAAAGATAACAATGCAGAAATAATTAATCTCGGAATTTAGATGATAACAATTTGAAGATAACTAATGGAAATGACTTTTTCTGTTACAATACTTGAATCAGAATATATGTGATTCTTCATGCCACCATTGAAGTAGGGTAGGTCCTCAATTCAAAATTGCCAAATTTTGGGCCTTCACAAGTCACAACAAGTAAAGAGTTGTGGGTCATTAACTGCAATTTCTATTAATAAGGATTGATGGGGTTCCCCCTAAAGATTTCCTAGTCAAACTTGTAGGACTTCGACCGAAACACTCAAGCAAACAAACTCGATCGAGTGAGCCGCGCTCATGGCCTGCGCTCGCTCGAAGGGACCCAAAACCATCCTGAAGACGCACATATGCACGGCATGCACAACACAAAGGGACCCCGCAAACGCGGCGCGCGCGCCCTCACAAGCACGCGCCCCTCGCGGGTGACGCGCGAGCGCTTGAGCGCGCAAGCCCCCCCGCACGGGCCCCCGCGCCCACGGTGGAAAACATAGTTATCATTTGTGTGTTACTCTCATGTGCAACTATTCTTAGTTGGGAGTTACACTAACAACTTTATGTTATACTGCAACTCTAGTTTTTTTAAGATTCTGTAGTTCTATTGTATTACATAAATTCCATCTCAATAGGTTAACATGCTAGATTGATTCATTTCACCAAATATTTCTACTTATTTTTGAAGAAACCTTCTCCACATGAAGTGCGTGTCTTCGCAATCAGTCTGCTAAGCTACTATTAAACACGGAAGCTCGTATGTTTCTGTTTTCTGAACTATCAATTTTAGAGCAAATAGTCGAAAGAATTCGGCATCAGCACAAAAAAATCAGATGCAATTCTTGCCAAAGAAATTAAGAGAAGGATCTCCTACCAGACTGCCTTCTACTCAAAAGACTATGGCTGGATTCTCCAGAGTCCAAAGGAAGAGCGAGTGAAGCCATGGAGCCAATCAAACTAATCCGCTGAGATCTAAAGGAAACGAAGCTCCATTCAACCTCCTTTAGTTATAACGTAGCTTCCTTATAGCTAATATCCAACTTCTTTGATAAACGATTCAAAGAGAAGAAGCCGGGGAAAAAAAATCAAATATCTACAAAAACACAGCCTCGCTTCAGATCCAGAGTATTTTAATCTGCATAATTTGCAAGGAGAGGAGGAAGACGCTGCGAAGAAACCCAAACAATTCGTAATTGAATCGATTCGAGGAAGTGGAACAGCAAGAAGCTCGAGAAGTTTCATACCTGGTAGCAAATTTGAGGTGATTGTTCGCCCGTGACCATCGTGGACGAAGAATCCGAAGGCATGGGAGCTGAAGGGAACTTGCGAGGTGGGGGTCCTTCCATCTAAACTCTTCTCCGGCGATTTACGGCTGTAATGCGATCGCGAGCCAATGAGAAATCTTCGAGCTGACTGTACGGCAGCACCTCCGTCACTATGTGGGATCCTCACTAGGGCTATTTATTGTTTATATTTTTTATATAATACATGCAGTTGTCCGCTAGGAGCAACTTCCCCGTCATTATTGCCTGAACACGAAGATATGTGGCTCTATTTGAGATCATTATAGTGGCTGGAAAAACTATTTTTAAGTGGCTGATAAATAGTTGCTTGAGTGCTCAGTTCTTTAAAAAAAATATTTGTTGGGCCAACTCATATCTTCTACTAGATCAGATTTTTAAAAATAATATTTTGCGTTTAACAGGATCACTTCTCATCAAAGTGAGGTTGTGACTGTTCGGCTCAATTGGTGATGAGAAATGAAAGAATTTTATAGTCAAGCGTGCTTGGATGATAGTAGTTCTGAGATGGGTGATCTCTTGGGAAGTTCCTGTATGGGGCTTAACTGGATCACTTTTCATCAAAGGGAGGTTGCGGCCTCCAACAGCCTGCCGGTGGATGTAGAGGGGTTGGGGTGCATAGTCTGCAGACTATTTGAGGCTTAACCCTTTCGAGCTTGGTGTTGGGGGTGTTGGCGACTGTCCGTTCGAGTCGTGTGCTGGGGAGGCCATTACAAAAACATCCCCCGACAGATCAATTGGTGATGATAAATGAAAGAACTTTGTAGTAAAGCGTGTTCAGGATGAAGTAGTCCTGGGATGGGTGACCTCTTGGGAAGTTCTCGTAGGGGTGCTTAACTGGATCATTTCTTATCGAAGGGAGGTTGCGGCCTCCAACAACCTGCCAGTGGGACTAGAGAGGGGTTATGGCGTACGGTCTGCAGACCTGTTGAGGTTGAACCCTTTCGAGCTAGATGTTGAGGGTGCCGTCGGTCGTCATTTTGAGCCGTGTGTTGGGGAGGCTGTTGCACGTGCACATCCTGGTGCGCGTACCTGGGCGCGCGTGTGCACCCTCAGGTGTGTGCGCTTGCGCGCTCACCTACGCGTGCACCTGCGTGCGTGCACCGGGAGCGCGCTCACAGGTTTCTGTGTATACCCCTACGCGCTCGGGTGTGTGTTTTTGTGTATTACTAGGTGCATGCACTTGCGTGCTTTTGTACGTGCGAGCTTGTGGGCGTGTGAGTGTTTCTGTGTATACCCCAGCGTGCGCTTTCCCATTTTGCATGGCTTTCTGTGCTTGTGACTAGATCACAAACGCTTGTGTGTTGGGGGGGGGGGGGGGGCTTTTGAGCACCCAAGGCGTGATTGTTATGCTTTTGGGATGACGTCAATTTTTACCATAGGTGACCATTTTTCGTGACTTTGTTTTGTCTTTCAGGTCTCAGAGCGCAATGTGCAAGGTCGTCTGATGTGGTGACGCTCCACACTTATCGTCGAGCAAATTGCAGTTTGGAGAAAAAAATACTGAATATCTACCAATCTTGAAGTGAGGATTCCTCATATCAAGGAAAGAGTTCGGAATCCGTTGAATGGTTGGTTGATGGTGTATGAGATGATACTACGGCCTGGATTCCGATTTCCACCATGCAAAGAAGTGGTTGGCATCTTGAAGTTTTATGGCGTCCCTATGTGACAATTTACTCCTCTTAGGATATCATGCATCATGGGGCTAGTTGCGTTCTTCAGAGAGCATGACTCGAGATTTTTCTTTGAGTTGTTCAGAGATTGGTGCAAGGTCCGTGTGGATGGCGGTGGCCGTATTGAGATCTATATCAATAAGAGTTGGCTTGAATTTGAGAGTCGGACAGATCACTACCAAGGGAACACCTTGTTTGGCTACGTTCAAAATTCTTAGGATCTGTCGGAGCTTTGAAATTCTTTACATGATCGTTGTCGTCGTCAAAGTTATGAGAACGGGACTTCTCTCCTGTGTTGGGAGGATTTACTGAGCCTCAAGAGCTGGCAAATCGCTTATTTAGTATCTCTTTATTTGTGAAGGAGAAGCACCGACTGTCATGCGGATTTTCGGCTGATCCTGAGCGTGTTGCGGACGTGTCATTGGTTCATGATCGGAAGAGAAAGCTTGCTTTTAAAGGCACCGATGAGGCAAATGCTGAGCCTCGATCTTCTTCAATGCAAAAAGATTGTTCCACTGAGGAGGTTCCTCACGATGTGACTTCATCGGCCGATCCAGATGTTGAGGTGTTGGGGTCTTCTGCCCCCCAAGTTCCTCATTCAGAGGTTTTTGCTCCCGAGTGTCTTCTTATTTGAAGGCAATGAGCAATGTGGTGTGTACAACCCCGTATCCAGCGAGTGGGCTAACAGGAGCCGATCCGGCCGGCCCAGACCGCCCCCCGAGCCTCAGGTGAGTCCGGCAGGGTATGCCGAGCCGAGCATGCCGAGTACGTGCTCGGCAATCGTCGGGCCGAGCTCGAAGATCGTGGAGCTGAGCCCGACGAGAGGATGTCGTTCGTTATGAGCCTGGCCGAGTACGCGCTCGTCCAATACCTGTTCGGCGAGTACCGACGCGACCATCACCAGCGAGCAAGGGCTTCAGGCCCGACCTTCCTAAGCTCGAGGCGAGGCGAGTCCGGTCCACGGCACGAGTCAGGACCACGGCGCTGAGAGGGGCAAGTTCAACCGTCGCTCCTCGCCCCGGTGTAGTAGGAGCCTTCTCGCGCCCGTACTCGCCGCCCCCGCCCAATGGGCTCTTCTCAGGGCCGGCTCGCCCTTCAGTTGTGGGGTGTTTTTACCATATTACCCCCCTTGGATTGCCTATAGTCCTCGAAAACAGTGACGGTTGGATATTTGCAGACCATCTATTCCTATAAATAGGACCCAAGGGGTACCTCAGAAGGCACGCTTCCTTGTGCCCGGTCTTCTAGCGCTTTCTGAGGTACCTTAGCTTCAGCACTTGGCTAAGGAGGGGAAGCGCTCTAAGATCTTCCGGGTGTGTGGTGGGACCTCCGTGCTGAAGCCTTGAGTCTGTTCCCGGTCCCTCTCCCTTGACCCTTGGGCTTGTGAGTAGAGAAGTAAGTGTGCGATCACCCCTTCCGCAAGGGTCGGACTCCAC
Source organism: Platanthera zijinensis (assembly GCA_039513925.1). Lineage (NCBI taxonomy): Eukaryota > Viridiplantae > Streptophyta > Magnoliopsida > Asparagales > Orchidaceae > Platanthera > Platanthera zijinensis. The sequence goes on from CM077088.1 coordinate 34,564,250, forward strand.
AGGGACCGATTTTTCGGTTTCAACACTTTGGTGCGGTGAGCGTGGAGCGTGGTCAGCACAGAAAATCTTCCACATGACTAATGACAAGAGATGAGGGGCAAAGTTCAGGAAGAGGGGACTCGCCACTCCCTCCCCCTCCCGCGATGGCGGGGATATCCGCGGAGCTCAGGGAGGAAGTGCTCGGGCTAGTCAGGGTCGCACTCAGCATGTGAGCCGAGAGTACGACGCCAGCAGTTCCCGTGGTCGCCGATCCAGCGTTAGGCAACGATGCGCCCCTCAGGCGCGCGGGGAAGGAGGTCGTGAGCGAGGGGGAGCGCGAGCCGAGGGGGTGAGTCCTCTTTCCGGGCTCGGCGGGCGAGTACCTGTTCGGCGAGACGGCGGGGAGGGAGTTCCCAACTCGCCCAGCCGAAGAAGGAAGTCCCTTCAGCGAGTTCGTTTCGTCAGCCCCAGTTCCAGAAGGATTCCGAGAGCCGGAGATGTCCTACTACTCAGGAAAGGGAGATCCGACCCAGCACGTCCAGTGGTTCGAAGACGTGGTGTCAATCCGACAGATGTCGGATGGTTTCAAGTATATGCTCTTCGCCATCACCCTCAGGGAGAAAGCGAGGGAGTGGTTTCATCAGCTCCCGGCCGGTTCCATCTACTGCTTCGAGGATTTGCGCAGAGGATTCATGTTGAGATTCACCACCTCGAAGAAGAGGAAGAGGGAGGTCGAGTCCCTGTTCCGTGTCAAGCAGAAAGTAGGGGAGACCCTGGGAAGTTACCTGGACAGGTTCCAGGAAGAACTGTCCCAGGTACAAGAGATGCCAGGGCACACCATGATGGTGGCCTTCACCCTGGGTCTCCAGCCCGGGTTCTTCGCCATGGAGTTGAAGAGGACGCCACCGGTGTCTTTCGAAGCACTCTTGGAGAGGGCGGCAAGGGAGGCCGACATGGAGGCGGCACATCCAGAGTTCGCTCGGAGGTTGGCTAGGTGGGCCGTGGAGGAGGAGAAGCCAAGGGGAGGTCGGGCCCAGGAGGAGAGAAGGGTCGAGCCCCGACAGAGAGAACAGCAGCCGCAGCAGCATAGGTGGGGGCGTCAGGAGCCGAACAACCGATTGGGTTGGAGGCCGGAGTGGCAGGATCAAGGGCCACGGAGGGGCTATCAGGGGGGAGACAACCGCCAAGGTGGGCGTGGTCAGTTTTACCTCCAGGGAGGGAGGCAGGGCCAGAGACCGCCTCTTCCCGACCAGGAGGAGGCCATGGCTATCGCCCTGGGGGGGCGAAGGAGAGGGCAACCGAGGAGGAGGAGGGAGGTCAGGATAGACCTGCCCTATTGCGACTACCATCAAGAAGAGGGGCACACGACGGTCACGTGTCCGGAGTTCCTCGAGGTGCGGGAGAACAGGGAGCAGCAGCGACAGCTGCGGAATCATCAGGAGGTGCGGATTGAGGAAGTCCGGCCTCAGGTGGAGGGGGATCGTTGCGAAGACCGGGCCGATGTGGGGACCCGAGGAGGGATCGGAGTGATCCATGGGGGGGTGGGAGTCGAGGCTTCCCGGAAAGCAAGCCTCCACACCATGTACCGAAGGAGCATCGGCTCCACATCTCAGACTCCACCCCCGGAAGAAAGGATCACCTTCTCAAGGGAGGATATGCTGGGTCACGATGACCCCTTCTGCGATGCGCTGGTCATCCAGACAGCCATCGAAAATTTCACAGTCTCCCGGATCCTCATTGACAATGGGAGCTCTGTCAATATCATCTTCAAGAAGCCTTTCGATGCCATGCAGGTGGAAGCCAAGAGGGTGCTGGCCTCCGATGGGCCCCTCTTCGGTTTTTCGGGGGAGAGGAAAGAAGTAGAGGGGGGAGTGGGACTCCATGTCAGCTTGGGGGGACAGTCCCGGAACTGTCGATTCGTCATAGTAGAGGCCCCCAGCAGCTACAATGCCATTTTTGGGAGACCCCTCATCAGCGCCTTCCGATGCGTCCCCTCCTCCTTCCATCAATGCCTTAAGTTTAATGTGGACGGGATCCAGGTCCGGGTTCGCGGTGACCCCAAAGCAGCTCGGGAATGCTACGTGACCGCGGTGAATTCAATTTCTTAGCAGGAGGAGGCCGAGGGGATGGGGAGAAGGATGGAGGAGATGGAAGGGGAGGAGGCCGGAGAAGAAGGCGGGGAGGAAGGAGGAATGGAAGGAGAAGCACGCGAGGGGATGCTCCCAGAAGGGTCAGTTGGGGCGATGATCCCAGGGGAAGGGGAGGTCCTTACGCCAAGAGGGGAGGACGCCGCAGAGTGGGAGGAGCAGTCCCGGTTGGAGGCCGCCGAGGAGGTCGTGGAGATGGAAGTCCTCACCCAGGGTGGCAGGGTGGAGAAGGTCCGCATCAGCGGAGGGCTGACCCCGGAAGATCAAGGCAGGATGCTGGAGTGCATCCAAAAGAATGTGGATGTCTTCGCCTGGAGCGCAGCGGAGATGCCTGGGATTGATGCCGACGTCGTCTGCCACCGCATCAATCTACACCCGGAGGCTCACCCCATCCAGCAGAAGAGAAGGTCCGTCACGGACAAACTGGCCGAACCCATCAGGGAGGAAGTCTCCAAGCTCTTTAAGGCCGGCTTTGTTTCCGAAATTCAATACCCCGGCTGGGTCTCAAATGTTGTAATGGTGAAAAAAGGGGACGGCCGGTGGAGGATGTGTGTAGATTTTTCACTGCTTAATAAATCATGCCCTAAGGATTGTTACCCCTTGCCTAGAATCGACGCGCTGGTAGATTCAGCCGTTGGTTTTTCTGTAATGAGTTTTTTGGATTCTTTTTCAGGTTATCATCAAATCAGGATGCACCCTCCTGACATAAAAGATGTCTCGTTCATTACAGGGGATGGGTGTTACTGCTACAAGATGATGCCTTTCGGGTTAAAAAATGCAGGGGCTACATACCAGAAGATGATGGACCGTGTATTCCAGGGACAGAAGGGAAGGAACTTGGAAGTGTACGTGGACGACCTGATGGTAAAAAGCAGAGAGGTCGATTCTCACCTCCAGGATCTGGAGGAGACCTTCGACACTTTACGCAGATACAAGATGAGGCTGAATCCTCTAAAGTGCATCTTCGGGGCAAGCAAAGGCAAATTTTTGGGTCATCTCCTCACCCCAGCCGGGGTCGAACCCAACCCTGACAAAGTCCGGGCAATTATGGAGTTGGGCCACCTCGGGATGTGAAGGAGGTACAACGGCTGACAGGGAAGCTGGCGGGACTAAGCAGGTTCCTCTCCCGGGCCGGGGAGAGGTGTTCCCCCTTCTTCAAGACTTTAAGGGGAGGTCGGAAGTTTGAATGGACCCCGGAGTGCGAGGAGGCATTCCAGGCCTTGAAGAGGCAGTTGACTCAGGCCCCCTTGCTCCAAGGGCCAAAGGAGGGGGAGGACTTATTTTTGTACTTAGGGGTCGGGGCGGAGGCCGTAAGTTCTGTTTTAGTTCGGGAAGAGGGGAGAAAGCAGCTGCCCATCTACTATGTGAGCAGGGTTCTGAGGAAGGCGGAACTCCGCTATCCCATCTTTGAGAAGTTGGCATTCGCCCTGATCATCTCGGCCCGGAGACTCAGGCCCTACTTCCAGGCGCACTCCATCCAAGTGGTAACTGACCACCCCCTCCGCAGCATCTTCGAGGGAGTGGAGCATTCGGGAAGACTCGCCAAATGGTCGGTGGAGTTGAGCGAGTTTGACATCTCCTTTGTCCCCCGGCTCGCAATCAAGGCACAAGTCCTGGCTGACTATGTGGTTGAGGTGGCAGAGGACAGACTCACTCGCCCCGTCCCTTGGAAGGTGATGATGGATGGGGCTTCAGGGAAACACTCCTTGGGGGTTGGGGTCGTCTTGGAGAGCCCCCAAGGGACCCGAATCGAGCAAACGGTGGTGATACATTTCTCCATAACCAACAACCAGGCCGAGTACGAGGCGGTAATCGCGGGACTACGCCTGGCCAAGGAATTGGGGGTGCATGATGTGAAGGTCCTCACTGACTCCATGGTAGTGGCCTCCCAGATCAACGGGGAGTTCGAGGCAAGGGAGCCCACCCTACAACGATATCTGGCAAAGGTTAAGGGAATCATCGGCGGGTTCCAGACCTTCTCCATTCAGCATGTGCCACGGGAGGAAAATGAACAAGTCGACCACCTTGCCAAGCGCGGCCCTCGGTGGGGGGCACTATCACGGACCTCTTCCACCCATCCCTGGAAGAAGGAGAGTTGATGGAGATAGATCGGCGGTCCACATGGATGGACCCATTCACTACCTACCTGTCCACAGGAGAATACCTAGAAGGGATGGATAGGAAGAAGCTCAAGTACAAGTCGGCATATTACCTTTTGCGCGACAGACAACTTTACCGCAAGACCCTTTCAGGATTACTCGCCCGTTGCGTAGCGGAGGGGGAGGTGCCGAGGATTTTGGAAGAAGTTCACTCCGGGGAGTGCGGGAGCCATTCAGGAGGTCGGACCCTGGAGGGAAGAATCATCAGGCAGGGATACTTCTGGCCTACCCTGAGGCACGATGCCTTAGAATTTGTCAAGAAATGCCACAAGTGCCAACTGTTTGCCCCCTCCAACTGCAACCGGCTCAGCGACTCAGGAGTATCACGGCCCCTTGGCCTTTCGCAATTTGGGGAATGGACCTAGTAGGTCCCTTCCCACAGGCAAGTGGGCAGAGGAGATTCTTGCTGGTAATGATCGACTATTTCTCCAAGTGGATGGAGGTGAAGGCTTTGGCCAAGGTAACCTCGCAGATCATTCGAAATTTTGTATGGGGGGAGATCATCTGCAGGCATGGGATGCCCCAGGCCATCGTCACCGACAACGGACCACAGTTCGCCAGCAATGAGTTCATTAAGTTCTGTGGAGAGCTCGGAATCGACCTCAGGTTCGCCTCTGTCCACCACCCTAGGAGCAACGGGCAGGTGGAGGCGGCCAACAAGATTATCGTGAACCTCCTGAAAAAGAAGGTGGAGAATTTGAAGGGTAATTGGGTGGAGCAACTCCCCTCGGTCCTCTGGGCCCTGAGGACTACCCCCAATACCGCCACCGGGGAGACGCCCTTTAAACTATCTCACGGAAGCGAGGCAGTGCTCCCCATTGAACTCGAGGTCCGTACTCCCAGGGTTGCCGAGGCGGAAGCTGGAAGGGAGGAGTGGAGAGTTGAGAATGAGGAAGAACAACGACTCTCTTTGGACTTGATAGAGGAAGTACGCGACCTCTCCGCAGTCCGGCAGGAGGAAGTCAAACGGAGGATGGCTAAGTATTTCGACAAGCATGTCCGGGTCAAGCAGTTCGTGGAGGGCGACCTGGTTCTAAAGAAGGTAGATGCGGCGGGAAGATCGGCAGCCGTGGGCAAGCTCCATCCAAATTGGGAGGGGCCCTACATCGTGAAGGAGGCATTAAAGTTGGGAGGATACCACCTCCAGAATGTGGAAGGCGAGACTTTGAGCCACACCTGGAGCGGCGACGACCTGAAACGCTTTTATCCTTGAAAACTTGTACGTGCCTCAGCTTTTTCCGAATGCAATGTATTTGACTCTTTCTCCACAATAATCGTAACAATGACATGCAATGTGACGGAACTTCCATTAAAAAGCGACATAAGCACTCAGAAAATGGTCTAAGTCTTCTCGCTCTGGGGTTAGGTCTCGATTCTCCCACTGTCAGGCTCCCTCCAAGCTGGCAGGGCCGGGGTCTCGATGGACGTCGTTATGACCCTGGAGCTGAGCCCGGAGGATGTTCAACACCCGCCCTCAGGCTCCCATCTAGCTGACTGGCATGGTGGTAGCACCCGGGAGATGCAAATGGTCTAAGTCTTCTCGCTCTGGGGTTAGGTCTCGATTCTCCCGCTGTCAGGCTCCCTCCAAGCTGGCAGGGCCGGGGTCTCGATGGACGTCGTTATGACCCTAGAGCTGAGCCCGGAGGATGTTCAACACCCGCCCTCAGGCTCCCATCTAGCTGACTGGCATGGTGGTAGCACCCGGGAGAGGCAAATGGTCTAAGTCTTCTCGCTCTGGGGTTAGGTCTCGATTCTCCCGCTGTTAGGCTCCCTCCAAGCTGGCAGGGCCGGGGTCTCGATGGACGTCGTTATGACCCTGGAGCTGAGCCCGGAGGATGTTCAACACCCGCCCTCAGGCTCCCATCTAGCTGACTGGCATGTTGGTAGCACCCGGGAGAGGCAAATGGTCTAAGTCCTCTCGCTCTGGGGTTAGGTCTCGATTCTCCCGCTGTCAGGCTCCATCCAAGCTGGCAGTGCCGGGGTCTCGATGGACGTCGTTATGACCCTGGAGCTGAGCCCGGAGGATGTTCAACACCCGCCCTCAGGCTCCCATCTAGCTGACTGACATGGTGGTAGCACCCGGGAGAGGAAAATGGTCTAAGTCTTCTCGCTCTGGGGTTAGGTCTCGATTCTCCCGCTGTTAGGCTCCCTCCAAGCTGGCAGGGCCGGGGTCTCGATGGACGTCGTTATGACCCTGGAGCTGAGCCCGGAGGATGTTCAACACCCGCCCTCAGGCTCCCATCTAGCTGACTGGCATGGTGGTAGCACCCGGGAGAGGCAAATGGTCTAAGTCTTCTCGCTCTGGGGATAGGTCTCGATTCTCCCGCTGTCAGGCTCCCTCCAAGCTGGCAGGGCCGGGGTCTCGATGGACGTCATTGCTGTCCGGGGGGTGGACCTGAAAGTTGACACATGACAAGCGTGTCCGAGCAAACCCACCAGTTAGAAAGGAGTTTTTTGATCCACCTCTGGTTGGTGGAAGAACATACCCCCCCCCCCTCCCAGGGCGAGCCCGTTCTCGCGGGGGTCTGCTCGGCAGAAGGCATTCCTCGGTATGACAAGCGGGCGCCGGCGGCAACCGCTCTCGCGAAGATCGCCTCGCGGGTAAGCGAAGAGTTCGCGAGTCTGGCCGCCGCCAATGCTCAAGGCCTCTCGCCAAACGCGAATCCTAACTCACGTGCATTCTAGCGCGGAAGATAAAAAAAAGATAAAAAAAAGAAGAAAAGAAGTTAGAAGCAAAATTCCTTTCATTATGACCGCAAAAGAAGGAAGGGCTCGCCCCGGCGAGATTACAGGAAAAGAGGGGGGATGATTACAAAAAGATAGAAAAAAAGAAGGGAGGAATTCGGTCAGCTCTCGCCCTCCTCTCCCGAATGGCGGTCCTCCTCGCCCCCAAGCGATCGTTCCTTGCCCTTCGCCCCATCAAAAAGGGAGCCGAAGCTCTCCTCCTTCTCGCTGGGCGGAGACGGCGGAAACAGGCTCGGCAGAAGGTCCCAGACCGCCACCTCCTCGCAGCCCTCGGCCAAGATCCCCGACCCCTTCATGGCATTCAGGAGGCATTCGGCAGACTCGATCGAGTTGACTCGCAGCCGCTCCATAACCTCCCCCTCGCCGAAGACCCGGGGCCGCTTGTAGGGAAAAGGCGGCTCGGCACTGTCTGGAGGGAAGAGGGCTTCCGTCAGCCGGCTGACCTCGCCTTGGAGACAGCGGTTCTGCTCCTTTAGCGACTCCACCTCGGCCGCCGACCGAGCAACAAAAGCCTCCTGCTCGCGCGAGCCGGCCTCCTGATCCGCGAGCCGGAGCCGCAGCAGGGCAGTCTCGCCCTCCAGCTCACTGGCGCGAGCTTGCAGCACCTTGGCGGACTCGGCATCTGAAAAACAAGAGGGTCAAACTCTCTGAAAAACATTTTCCAAGTTAAAACAAGGGTTGGTCGACTCTTACCAGCCCGCCTGAAGCCTCGTCGAGTAAGCGCTCGGCGATGCCGAACTGCCGCTCCGCGTCGGCAGCTTTCTCCGTCGCCAGGTCGCGCTCCTGCTCGGCTTTGATCAGGAGTTGGCTGAGCTGGAAGCCACGGCGGACCATCATATGGTGGAGTTCAAAGGCCCTCAGATGCGCCTGCAGGCCCTCGTGACCTATCTGCCGGGGGGTCAGGTTCGTGTAGGCGTCGGCGCCCTCCCGGCCATAGAGGCCGAAGCCAAGGGCAAATGTGTGGCCCGTGGGAGGCCGGCGAGCTCCCCAGGAAGGAGCGCGAGTGGAGACGGAAACACAATGGGCTCCCTCGTCCCAGAGCAGCATCGGCTCGCCGGCCGCGTCCTTGCTCCTTCCCCCTTCCCAAAGTGAGGGTGGTCCTTTGGAGCTCCCGAGCCACTGGGGGCGACCTCCTCGACGGAGGGAGGAGAGGGGGACCCGCGCCTCTTCTCGCGGGGGGATGATATCTCCTTCAGCGGGCTCGCCGGGGCTTCGTCGGAAAAAACCTCCGGCGAGCTCATGAACCTGACGGGCGACGCGGGCTGCCGTGGAAGGCCTCGCGAGACCACCTTCGCCCTCTTAAGGGCCGAGGGGCGGTGGACCGAGCTCGGCCCCCCAAGCTCCAACCGCCTCTTGCTGGAGGGCTTCCCCCTGGCCTTCTCTTCCCGGCACGCCTCAGCCGCGGCCCGGGCCCGCTCGAGCGGATCCGAAAACACCCCCGGGTCGGCGAAGGGAGGGTTCACCGGGATCAGTCGCTCCCCTGCAAAAAAGACTTAGCCGAAAAATAAGGTTCTGATCGGTTAGGCCAAATGGCGAGCGGAAGGTGAGCGAGACAAACCTTCACCGGGAAGGATAGGTGGCAGGGATTCGAGGCCGCGACGGAGGAAGGCGACCTCGAAGTCCTTGTACAAGAAGAACTTGTGGAGTTCGGCATCATTACCAGACACTGACGGCGGCCGGTAAACCTCCTCGCTCTTCTGCAAGGGCGAGAACGGGATATTACCGAGGTCGCCCCGGATGAAGGCAATCTTCGACATCCAGTTGTGGTTTTTGTTGGCGACCTCGCGGATCTTTATGGACGTGCCGCCAAAAAAGGCGACCCCGTCGGCGTTGGCTTTGTAGGAGAAGAGCTTGCGGAAGACGGTTAGGTTGAACTCAATCCGCTCTCGGCGGAGGTAGCAGGCAAACCCCACTATCATGGCGATAGCGTTGGGGTTGAGCTGCGCGGGCACGGCGCCGTAGTACTTGAGAACCTGGCGGACCTCCGGCCAGAGCGGCAGGCGCAACCCCACCTCAAAGTGCGAGATGGGGAAGGCGAGCTCGTCCTCGAAGAATGAGTTAATGGCCTCATGCTCCGCCGGAAGGCGGGCCACAAAGCCGGCGGGAACGTAATCCGCCACAAACTCGGCGAGCTCGCTCGCCGTGGTGTTCCCCTCGAAGAAACAGTGGTCCGCGAAGTTCTGGGCGCACTTGGAGCGGCCCTCGGAGTCGGGGTTTCCTTTACCCATGCTTCCGGAGAGGACGAAGGCGCGCGAGCAGAAGGTAGGGAGGGCAAGGAAAGGAAGGGATGAGAAGGCAATAAAGGCGTAGCCGGGGGTAGGTGGGGATCCCTATTTATAGAAAAGGAAGGGGAAGCGAAACCGACTGACCAGCTCGGCTCGCATACCCCGCTTCGCGTATCCCGTCTCATCGCTCTGTACTCGCCGACCTAGGCGAGCCTAGCTAAGGAATCCGAAAAGGCACGCACCACTCAAATAAGAAAAGGCTTGCTCGCGCGATAAAATTTATACACTTTATTTAGCATTAAACAGAAAATTGTCCAGAGCAAAGAAAATCAGAAAGGCGTGCGCGTAGACCAGGCGACAATGGGGGCGAGTACCGGTCGGCTCGCAAGAGAGCCGTCCTCAATTACCCCGGTCTCGCCGGCCCGATGCCGCCAGCCGCTGCGCAAAAAGTTGTCGAAGCTGCCCCAGGTTCCTGTTCGCCGCGCGCAGGTTCTCGTCAATCTCGTCGAAAAGTATAGAAGAAGATGTGACCGCGTATGCCGAGCTGATCCTCGCCTCACCGGCAAGCTGCGCGCATTCGTCCTGCAGCCTGGAGTTGTCTTTCTTCAGCTCATGAAGCTCGCGCACTAGCTTCTTTAGGACCAATTGACTTCGCCTCGAACGTTCGGGGCTGTCCACCTCCGAGTCCAGAAAGACGTCCAAAGCGCGCGGCGAAGGAAGAGGTGAATAAATGGCCCGTTCGGCGGAGTTATCAGTCGTGCTGGGTCCGGGAGGCCTGCACAGGAAGGTCGAGACAGCGGGTGGGAGCAGCGAGCGCCAGTTAGAATCAGACGCAAAATGGGGAGGTCAAGGGCATACCTTCAGTGTCCTGGGGGGAAGCAGGAGCGGATGTATGCTCGGCGTCCATCCCAGTAACCGCAGGAGCAGGGGAGGGATGCTGAGAGCGAAGGCGAGCCGGCGATACCGACCCCCGCGAGTCTGGCTCCACGATTTTGGTGACAATGGGCGAGTCTCGCAGGCGCGGGTCAGGGGAGGACTCAGGCTCCTTGGCGGGCAAACCCTCGACCCTTGGTGTGGAGACCTCGCCGCCTTGGTCCTGCTCGGCGGTAAGATCTACAAAATCTTTGTCATGAGGGGCCGGGGCAGAACGGTTGGAAGAGTCGGAGCCATGGGCTAAAGTATTCTTTAGGTCGGCGAAGATGTGCTCGGCCTCGGGAGGAAAGGGCCTCGCCCTCTTGGCCGAGCCAAATTCAGCAAAACGGCGGGCCGGGGCCCTCAGATCCATCAGGGCTGCGGCCCGAAGGGCGGTCTCCTCGCGCGATTTCGCGAGTCTTTCCAAGACTTCTTTCGGGAGTGGCATCTCGGCAGGGCTTAAGTAAAGAGAGGGGCGGGGGTCAGTCGAGCAGGCAGAGCATGTATATATAGCCATCGGTGGGTCCTACCAAGAGATTCCTTTTGGCTCCTGTCGCACTCGCAGGATCCTAGTGGGTTGGATGTTTCTTTCCGAGTTTGTGCCAACCTCGCAAAGAGCGGGGATTGTGTACAACCCCGTATCCAGCGAGTGGGCTAACAAGAGCCGATCCGGCCGGCCCAGACCGCCCCCCGAGCCTCAGGTGAGTCCGGCAGGGTATGCCGAGCCGAGCATGCCGAGTACGTGCTCGGCAATCGTCGGGCCGAGCTCGAAGATCGTGGAGCTGAGCCCGACGAGAGGATGTCGTTCGTTGTGAGCCTGGCCGAGTACGCGCTCGTCCAATACCTGTTCGGCGAGTACCGACGCGACCATCACCAGCGAGCAAGGGCTTCAGGCCCGACCTTCCTAGGCTCGAGGCGAGGCGAGTCCGGTCCACGGCACGAGTCAGGACCACGGCGCTGAGAAGGGCGAGTTCAACCGTCGCTCCTCGCCCCGGTGCAGTAGGAGCCTTCTCGCGCCCGTACTCGCCGCCCCCGCCCAATGGGCTCTTCTCAGGGCCGGCTCGCCCTTCAGTTGTGGGGTGTTTTTACCATGTTACCCCCCTTGGATTGCCTATAGTCCTCGAAAACAGTGACGGTTGGATATTTGCAGACCATCTATTCCTATAAATAGGACCCAAGGGGTACCTCAGAAGGCACGCTTCCTTGTGCCCGGTCTTCTTGCGCTTTCTGAGGTACCTTAGCTTCAGCACTTGGCTAAGGAGGGGAAGCGCTCTAAGATCTTCCGGGTGTGTGGTGGGACCTCCGTGCTGAAGCCTTGGGTCTGTTCCCGGTCCCTCTCCCTTGACCCTTGGGCTTGTGAGTAGAGAAGTAAGTGTGCGATCACCCCTTCCGCAAGGGTCGAACTCCACAGGGACCGATTTTTCGGTTTCAACATGGTAAGTGAGCTCCCTTGTCTCTGGTTTTTAGATTGACTGTTTTGTGCAATTCTGACCCTTCCCTTTTTGGTTGTAGATTGAAGCTCGGGCTCTTATAGCATTCAAGTGGAACGATCATTGTGTGACTTTGAAAGATGGATACTTGACTCTTTAGGAGAAGCTCTGGGTGGCGGAAGATTCACTAACTGCCTTAAGGGAGGAACATGATCGAGATATATCTCGATTTTGGCGGATTGGTTTAGAGCTGAAGGCAGAGCTTGAGGAGGCCCGAACGGCGTTGCTGACAGAGAAATCTTTAGTAGAGAACAATGCTTAGTTTTTGAAGACTTATCAGCAGGAGGCTTCTCGTTTATAGATGAAGCTTGGGACTTCGAAGACTGAGGTGGAGCGACTTTCCTCAGAGGGTCGAGTGTCAGAGGTGAAGGCCGTCGGGCTTGCTGAGTACATGGACTCCTTGGACTATATGTGTGATCGTTACTTGATTGGCGAGGAGATCTGTGAGGGGGTATGGACTAGAGAAGTAGAGCCCAAGATTGTAGATGTTTGGTAGGTTGCTCTTAAACGTGGAGTGTCGAAGGCGCTTCAGATGGTGAGAAGGAGGCTCAGGTGTGATGTCTCCGACCTTGGTTTTGATGACCTTTCTTGTAATGGCCTCCCCAGCCCATGGCTCGAAAGGACGATCGCTGACACTCCCAACACCACGCTTGAAAGAGTTCAGCCTCAAATAGTCTACAGACCATACACCCCACCCCTCTCCATCCACGGACAGGTTGTTGGAAGCCGCAACCTCCCTTCGATGAGAAGTGATCCAGTTAAGTACTCATACATGGACTTCCTAATATGTCACCCATCCCAGAACTACTCTCATCCGAGCACACTTAACTATATAGTTCTTTCACTTCTCATCATCAATTGAGATGCAGCTTAACTAGATCACTTCTTATCAAAGGGAGATTGTGGTCACCAACAACCCGCATGTTGATGGAGAGGGATTGGGTGCTTGGGCTGCAACCCAGACAACGCTGGTTGAGGCCACAGTGATCCTTGCATGATCCAGAGTTGTTCAGCCCTGGGTCGTCACATTTCTGATGATGATGCCTCAGGTTCTTATTTTGATGTGGACGTAGTCGACAAGTAGTGGTCTTGCCTTTGCGTGTTTGTGTTTGCTTTGTCAGTTGAGTCTGTATGATGTCGGCGCTTTTGAGGTGTGTTTGTATTTGTCTTTGTGCTCTTATACTTGTGTTTTGTATCATCATTTGATGATATGTATGATGCTTTGAAGTGATCATTGAATTGTCTTTGCAATTTTCCTTCTAGCGTTGAGCTTAACTTACGTAATGGTTTTAGACGTGTTGACGTCGTTAACTGGTTAACTGTTGAAGGATGAGACCCTGTGATATTTTAACTTGCTGGCCATGTAAAAATTAAGATACCCAGACCGGTTGGGGTGTCGTTGATTGTCATGATGAAGTACCAACCATCGAACCAAGGCAGTCGCGAGGGGGCAGGCCCTGGCGTTGTTGTGACCTACCACGGGGAGAAGGGCGCACCTTCGATCCGGGGCAGTGAGAGATCAGTTGAAGATGACAAAGGGTAGACCCTACCAACAGTTTGTTGATTATGACGGTGAAGTACCGACCTTCGAACCGAGGCAACCGCGAGGGGGGCAGGCCCTGACAGTGTCGTGACCCACCGGGGGGGGGGGGGGGAGAAGGGTGCACCTTCAATCTGGGGCAGTGAAAGGCCACTTGTAGATGACGAGGGGTAGACCCTACCGGTCGTTTGGCGTACGTGAGGGGGGCTTGCCCAGACATTACCACGACCTACCGCGGGGGGGGGGGGGGGGGGGGGGCTTCGACCCATCGCGGTGAGAGGTCATTCGGGGCGTGGCCCTACGACGTGTCTTTACCGTGGGGGGAGAAGGGTGTACCTTCAATCTTGGGCAAATAAGGACTGTCGTGATGTTGACGGTTGAATATACGAGCTCTGACTATTCCTCTAGCGACAAAGTTAGAAAACAAAGGGAAACACAATATTAGAATGAAGTGCACTGCAAAGTTTGTACAGATGTATTTGAAATATTGTCTGTGACCACTAAATCAGACAAACAAGGATAAAATTGCGAAGCTGGTGGGTAGCATAGTGTTTTTTGCTTAACTCTGAACTTCCTTTTGAATGTCTTAACTGGAAAAATGTCGGCGCGTGCGAGTTTGATAAACATCTAGAAGTGACTGCTGAAGTATTACGGTATAGTCAAAATCTAATTGAATAACAACAAACTGTACATCATAGGTTGCTTGTAGAGGCTCTTCGCCTAAAGTAACCTGAAGAGTGATAGTGTCGAGGAACGACACTGGAGTGCTTCCTGAGATGCGGGCACTTGTTGACTTGAGTTCGAAGTTACCACTTGTCAGCTTGAGTTGAAGCAGTGTTGAAAGAAATAATATATGTACCGTGATCCATTCGTCTACCAAGAATTGACTTATCTTGGTCGAAGGTTCTCCAATAAGTAGATGTTGCTTAGACTTTGATGGGGAGGGGGGGTTGCTCCTTTTTTCTTAGCAGAAATTGGTTTATTGTTTCTAAGGGATCAAATCGTGGAATTTCTTCTCTTAGGAGATTGCACTCTATGGTATCATGTCTAGGTCCTTGGAGATATTCGCAATATTTTGAGAGATCTCCCCGATTTGTAGCAAGTGGCATGGGTATCCGAGGCGGGATGATCGCGAATTGCTTTAAAGATTTCATCTTGGGCGGCGTTGAGTGGTGTGAATATTTGGCGTCGACAATGTACACTTAGTCGACAAGCGTCTTCATGATCCCCGTGATTCCTTTTGGGCTCCAGCTGAGAACTATTCTCTTGCTTTCTTTTCTTCATTTGCGACTTAACTAGTTCATTAGAGGCGATATTCTTGTTGTTGCTGAAGCGAATTGATGGGCAAAGAGATATGTTAGTTCAACAAAACTGTCAACCCTTCCTTCTTTCAGGGATTGAAACTATGCTTGAGCCCTCCCATTTAGCGTAATGGGGAACACTTGACATAAGAGCTCGTCTGAGACATGACAAATGTGCATAGCGGCCACACAGTGTCTTAAGTGTGTTAGCGGGTCACCTGATCCGTCAAACTTTTTAATTTCCGGAGACTCAAAGCCACTTGGAATGGGGTGTGCCAAGATGACTGGGACGAATGACGAGGGTTTGTAGAAAGGATTGAAGTTTGTCATGGTGTGATTCCTGTCGTGCCTTTGCTTTTTGACCGGTAAGTTGTGAATTTGTCGCATCTGAACTCGTTGCGTCAGGTACTTTTGTCATTTGACAAATAACGAAGGTAACTGCTTTCTGCCCCTTGAGTCGATTCTACGGGAATCGACAAACTACTTTACTAAGATAATTCTTTTTCTATGTTATAGATTGTGTGAGGAGTGTTTGACTGAAGCGCGATCCAGAGTTGGCGGAGGTGGACAGCCTAGTCCGAGGGTAGGATTATGGCTCTGTTTGGTTGGGCTGTTGCTGATGGAAAGCTGCTGATGAACTGTTGCTGATAGAAAAAGTGCTGATTCTGGAAAATTGAGTTTTGTTAAAAAACTGTTTGGGTGAAATGGAGTTTGCAAAACGGAGTTTTGAAAAAGTTGTTTGGAAACAAAACGAAGTTTTGGGTAAAAAAAATTTCCCTATTTTTTTTATTACGAACAATATCCATCAAATCATTTATAAACGACGAATCATTGACAACAGATTCTCCTCCAATTATTGTTGGACCACTACTACTATTTATAAATCAAATCTCTTGTGAATCATTTTCTACAATCAACACATTCTTACAATTCATGTCTACATAATATGACATTGTACAACACAAAAAAAACAGGAACAATTTGATCTCAAGCATGAACTAAAAAAATTGAACAATCTTAAGAAAAACATGAACAACCCTTTTGATATCAATAACTAAAAGTTGATACTACAAATGAAATAATAAGAGGGAGTGATATACCTAATAACTGAACTATTAAAGAATGATAAACAGAGATCAGGATTACTCATAACAGAGATTTGGACTGCTCGAAAAACAGAGATCGGTATTCTTCGGAGCAAAGAACTGGATTACTTGGCGTTGCCTGCTGGATCTTGAAGAAGTCTGCTTGGTACTGGTGACAATAAAACAGAGTAGAGCAAAAAAGTGAAATAAATCCAAGATTCTCACCGTGTTTGCAACTCTCCATAAACAGAGTAGAGCAAAATAACTTCAAAAACAGAGAAATTGAGAAAAGAGGATGAAAATAGTCCATCAGAAGCACCTTCTCACACGGATCAGTTGAGCAGGACACCAAATATTGAGTTGTTGTTCCAATGGTAAAAAACCCAAGTAGAGAGAAGGGGAGGGAGCTGGATAGAGAGAAAGACAGGGCAAACCTAGCGCCGACCAACTCCGACAATGAACAAGGGCGCGTCGACCAACTGCAACAGTGAAATGGGGAGCGCCGACCACCTCCGACAGTGAAAAAGGGAGCGCCGATCGCCTGCAACAGTGAAATAGGGAGCCCCTGCGGGGAGCTTGGACCAGTTTCTTGCGTGAGTATCAGGGAGAGAGGAGAAGCTTGCCTGCAGGAAAGAAGAAAAGCGGAGCTTCGAATCCATGGCTGCTCCGTTGCTGATAACGACGAAAGGAAGAACGAGCGGGAGGGAAACCCTAACAATTGATTCGATGGAGAGAAGAGAACCGGATGCTGAACGAGAGAAGTCTGCAGCTCGACAGGGAAGGGCTTCGCCACGGAATAATTTTGCGAGGAACTGCGGCTGCGGCTGGACGCCTGAAATAATTGCGGGCGGCAAACTACTAAAAACTACGGAAAAACCCAAACGGCATTTTTAAAATAAGTTGCGCCAAACACAGCTTATGCTCTAAATGGTGGTGCGTTTTCACCGCACCGCAGGCCGTAAGCCCAACCAAACGCCACCTATGTGTTTGTGGCGCTCCTATTCAGGAATGCGAGGATCTCGGTCTGATGCTCTTCAATCTGTCACATGCGTTTTTCACCGCCATATCAGATGCATTCATGGCCTCTACTGCGGGAGGCGTGCTGATGAACAGGCGGGGGAGAGCTGGATTAACATGCCCCCTAGGGATTGATCCTTCAACAGTGCGGGTGGCTCTTCCTGTCATGGTCCTAGTCACAAGTACCATTGTGCTGGGGATACTATATTTAGAAAATTATTCGAGCTTGGGGGAATTTTGTTCCCACAAATGGCACCAAACTGTTGCGATCAACTCAATCCTCCTGGTTGACCAGATTAAACCAGATCGCCTTAACCCGCAGAGCGGTCGGGCTCGCACACAATCACAAAACAAACAAAAGTACACAAGATAATTTTAACGTGGAAACCCCCTCAACCGGGTAAAAAATCTCGTGACCGATACGATGCTAGTCAAACTTCACTATTGGCGGCAATTTACAGATTGTCTAGAGAATCGAGGGCGACAGGACGCTTCTCGTTACAACTCTGAGATGAGAGATTGTAGTGCGCTCGGTGGGCGACAGGCCTCCTCAAGCGAAGTTTGTTCTTTTATATTTTCTGATGGAGACGAGCGTTCTCAGACGCTGCTTGGCTGGCGAATTTCGTAGTGGGGCGCACAAAGACGCATTGTAGTGACTTGAGGTGCGTCGTACACGTAGGGGGATTTGCTGAATGGCGAGCACGACGCCTTCTTTTCAGGAGCGTCGTGGACTTAGGCAAATTATCGGGTGGCCCGGCGGGAGGAGGATGCTCATAGGAGGATTCTGACAGAGCTCTGACCTGAAGAAGAAGAAGACTGAGCAGAGAAAAAGTTAGAAATGAGAGGGGTCTTGTGCTCTTTTTATAGGCTCCAAGAGGTGGTTACGGTGGTTACGCAGCTATCCGTACACCGTAACCACCGAAATCGCTAATTGAAGACAGTATTTAGTATAGTTTCAACTTTCAAGTGTATATTATTTTCATGATATTTGTTATCCGCAGAACATTGATTAAATAAATAATATTCTCCACTAACTATGGTGGCTAGTGGATAGTTTCACGGGTAGTTACTTACGCAACAGACAGTGGTGATCACAATAGGATGATCAGACGGTGGCAAAGGCCCGCCACGAGCGGGCAGCCAACTCGGTGACGATCGGTCGCCGACGGAGGAGCCGCGACCGGCGGAATGGCCGGCCTCGGCGAGAGAGGCAGCGCCCACGAGTCGCGGGAGGCGGACACGGGAGGGCGGGTGTGGCCGCGGGAGGCGGGCACGACCGCGGGAGGGAGGCCGCGGGAGGGCGTCCACGGGGCGTGACCACAGGAGGGCAGCCGCGGGGCGTGACCGCGAAAGGGCGGCCGTAGGGTGCGACCGCCCCATTTGGGCACGGTCTCGCGGCCGCAGGAGGGCGACCACACTTATCATGCGCGGCTCCGTGGCCTCGGGAGGGCAGGCGCGGCCCCGAGAGGGCAGGCGCGGCTCCGCGACCTCGGGAGGGCAGCCGCGGGGTGCGACCGTCCTTCGCGGGAGCGGCCCCGCGGTCGCAGGAGGTGGCCGGAGGGGGGGGGGATTTGGCGGGGTCTGCCGGGAGCGGGCTGCCCGACGCCGGTGATAGCGGCGCCGAGGTCTGGCTGCGGTGGTTGCGTGGAAGGTGCGCATAGTGGGATCCGTGTACGGTCCGCACGGGGGATCGGGCATGCTGATCACGTGCGCGGTAGTTACCCCATGATCGCATTAAATTAGTGAGGATCATAAGGGGTGGGCTATTAGCCCATCATCTCTTTTTAAATTCTTGGATGACCTCATCACTAATAATATATTATCTAGTATTCTAATTTTCCCGATTCTCTCCCGGACCAGATTATTCTCAGTTCCGATTCCCAAGTCCAGTTATATCCGCCGCTCGTCCCCTTCCGCAGTTGGAATGATGGAAGAGGTGGCAGTTATCCAGGCGAACTATTGAAATGATAGAAGAGGTGGTAGTTATCCAGCCGAACTATTGGAATGATGGAGGAGGCGGCAGTCATGCAAACTTTCCATCTTCAAATACAAATTCGGCCCGGTCAATAAGCAATACAACAATTAATTCATATTCTTATCAATCGGAGTATAATCAGTGGTCACTAAAATACGGCACATCTGTATCAAATGTTAATTGCACTCCAGGACCAGGAAGAAGCATGGTGCTTAACACTGTTCCAACAGCTACATACCTCACTCAGTGCGAATGGTAATTGCTCGTATGCAAGCAGCCAATCACCACCTCCGGGCACTTCTTGGTCGCAGGACGCCGCCGCCCCAAGTCCATACGACGCCGCCGCCCCAAGTCCATACGACGCCGCCATCACTCCAAGTTCATACGGCGCCACCGTTGTTCCAAGCACATACGGTGCCACCGTCGCTCCAGGTTCATACGATGTCACCGTCGCTCCAGGTTCATACGATGCCACTGCCGTTCCAAGCTCATATGACACCACCGCCGTTCCAAGCTCATATGGCGTCACCGTTGCTCCTTACGCTTACGGCGCCACCGTCGTTCCTAGCTCATACGGCGACGCGTCACCATCACTCCAAGTTTTTACGGCGCCGCCATTGCTCCACCACCTATGCAAATGGGCTCTCACTGGGCTCATACGCATCAAATTCCACCTCCAAATATGACTCAGTTTTATTCACATCATAGCCAGCACACAGGATCACTCCCAACGTCTCCGGATCACTCTCACCGTCTTGGACGAACCATTCTGGATTTTTTGGAATACATGGATGGGATCATTATTATGCGACATGGCTCATTCCACATGATCAATTAATGATGACATTGATACTCGTCAATGGAAACAACGAGTTGCGGTAAACTTAAAAATGTTGGATGACATAATTATTGCTTGCATAGAGGACGAGGAACAAGAAGCCATCAAAACAAATGCTCTTCTTGAGGCATCAATTATGGTGAACACGGTTTTGCCACCATCTGAGGAGTTGTCATTTGCACCAATTGTTCTTGATATTTACGACAACACGGCTTTGCCACCATTGGAAAAGTCAATGCAACATCACTCCAACTCTAATGTTATCATGGGCTCTTCTGCTCACAATACTCAAGTTGGTCAACCACACGTTGACTCGTGTTTCCGCAACCATATATCAACTTGGACAATTCATGTCTTCGATCCAAGAGGATGTAGCATTTTATACATTCCACACAATTGGAGCCACTGATAACCAAATCGCATGACGCCGAATTTATTCTCGTACACTTTCCACGTGTCATTTGAATCTTTGACTTTGGTGGAATCAAACGACAAGATCATTGTTTTAATGGAAAGGACAGAAATGTAACAATGTAACGACTATATAGCCACCACGTGGCAAGCCTTTACTGGCTATTGAAATTTGTATGGTCTATAAAAGGCCAAACCATGTATTAGTTTGTCAGCCATGAATAAATAATGTTATTTTTGTTCTCTTTCTAGTTTAGATTAGGAGTAGCTCTAGGAAATAACCACCGAAGGTCCAGCTTTCTCCCCCCTCGATGCCGGCGATCGTTGTCGGTGATCTTGTAACGGCTCAGCCCATTGCATTCGTCCTTCCTTGATTTGGCGTCGTCGAATAGTCAGGAAAGAGCACGTGACAGTTATTCCACCCATTATTCTTCATCTTAGCTTCCTCTATACTTACTTTGCTCCCCTGCTCTCTAAATCAGCCATCTTAACATGCATGTGTTAACAAGACAGCTGGCCGAATATAGTTGGCTGCAGATGGGGTCCCACTTGAAGGAGACGAACGACCGCCGCCAGCCGGGAGGGGCTGTAGGCAGAAGCGTGGCTAGAAACAGGAGAAAAGGTTGTAGGCGGAGGCCGTCGGCAGCGGGGTCCGGCCTGATGTACAAAGAGGAGCAGAAATAGGGAGCGGACTGCCACGAGAGGGGAGAGAATTTAGGAGTTTCAAATTTTATTTGGATTTTTAGGGTCTGCTAATAGTCATTTATGTACTATTTATATAATAAATCTTAAAAAATCATGCAAATCAATCCTCATAAAAATAAATAAATCTCCATTTGTTAAGTCTCAAATAAAGTGGATCGGAATTGATGTAGGCCTCTAGCGCAAAGGTCAAAAATGATACCCTAGACAAAATTTATATAACTCCGACACAAATATTCGCCATCCAAGGCCGCCACTCTCTCTCTTTCCCGCAACCTCCAGTGCTTCACACAGTAGCGAACAGAGACTGTGCAGGCCGTGGTAATAATAATGGAATCATTTGTTTTCTACACGCTCAAGAAAAGTTCGGATTATTAATCCCTCTGTTCCATCCACCAGTTGTGTGTTCAGTGCTTCTTCTTTTGCCCCCTTCAATGAAGGCCTCAGCCTTGCTCCCATCAATCTCCCCGTGCGATTGTTCCAAATATTTGTATCAGATGAAGAACAGGCGGTTTCCTTTCGTCCAGTACCCGATCGGAAATACAGTAAGCTTTTCGAGAGCGAGGAATCAATTGGCCTATAATAACTTTGATTGCAATGCAGTGAATGGTTCGGCTAGTGACCATGCGCCGATGGAAAATGAGCAGTTCGTCGGGTGGTTCCGGCAGGCCTGGCCTTACATAAGGGGACACAGAGGTAGTACTTTTGTTGTTGTGATTTCCGGGGAAATTATCGGAAGCCCTTATTTAGACAGCATTCTCCAGGTATGGATTTGGTTTGTTTATTTTCGCTTCTTCTTGCATGCACTTTCAAGCTTGTCTTGCTTAGGTTGTTCAAGCTTATAATTTGTTCTTTCTGTAATAATGCAATATTGGTGCTGTTGGATAAATGGTTTTTGCATCTCATACTAGTAAAATCTAGTCAGTAGTCACTATACCTTTTGTTCAATGCTAGACCAAGGCTCCCTTTTGCGCGGCTTTTTTTTTTGTTCGGGTGAGCTTGGGCAAAAACACCACCATCATAATAATAAATTGTATGTTTGGCATGACAACGTTTATGTCCGCCATTAAAAAGAATACTAGTTTTGAACATAAAAGTGGATGAAATTTCTTAGGTGAGGTTGAACGTTCTTGAACGACGGTTCATAGCCACCGCGCTCACGACCGCCACCACCATGCCAAATGGAGCCCAAATCAACAATCAAATGCGTGTTTTTATATCATTTGACTTAAGTTAGCCTAAGAGTTGTTACAATAACATTTTTTATTTCAGGTCATCTTTGATGTAGGGTACGGTGTGAAATGTGCGATCACGGTGCAACTCTAGTGGATGGTGGGGTTTGGACTTTACTATCCTTATGCTAAATGAAGTGAAATTATGCAAGGAATGACAACTATAATCAGAATTGAGCAATAAACATCAACCCACGTAATTATAAATAAACAAGTGAAAGCAATATTTCTCTTTGAGCTAGCAAGCAACGACTTTCCTCCGTGTGGAGGGCTAAGCCGAAGCGCAGCGAATGATTTTTGCAAATCGCAAGAGCTCTAGAACAAATTCTACGGTGCTAGTTATCAAAGGAAATAAAAGATCACCACAATATTTAAATGAAGAGTACAAGTTTCCATACAACAAATAAACACTCAAAAAATAAGGGGGCTTCCAGAGGTGAGGAGATACAGTGATGTACGTCGCAAAAGAGATGATCCAAAGAGGCACTGGTGGCTGGAATGTTTGGACTGCGGCTGGATCTGACTGAATGGGGTGGGATCGGGTTGTAGAGCAGAGATCTGAGGACTAGAGGGCTTCCTGGAGGTTCATAGGGGCAGTAATGGGGCTTGGGAGGAGTCAGAACTGTGGGGGAGGGGAAACGAAGTGTTGATGGGTTGTTGGGGGTTTGAGGATGCAAATGTATGCTAGGAGAGGAAGGGGGAGGCTGGCGGCTGTGCTAGAAAGGGGTGGCAGTGGCTGGGTTGCAGAGGAAAGGGAGCGATGGCTGTAACAGGTACAACTTGCTGGGTGGAAAAACCGGAGGGTGGTGGGTGGGGTGGGGGGTGACCCCTGGAGGGCTTTGGAGGAGACGACTAGGGTTACAGGTGGATGAAAATGAAGGTTATGAATAGATAGTACATTGGGGGGATCAAACCACGTAGGAGTTGTCACTTAGGGTTTCACGGATTCGTCATCGTGAAGGGATCGCCGGTTTTTTGGATTATTCTCTGCAAAATCCACAATAACCCTAAGGCAGCCCCCACATACTCTATTTATAATAAAACATAGCTAGGGCACCCCGCATCCGACGACTATAATTGGCCGGCGGTGCGACGGGTCCGATAACATAAAATAAACCCGAAACATACCAACATAATATATGAAAACATATGGAAACGACTAGCTTGACGCATCCGTGGAGTTGGATTGCTGATCCGGTCAAGTCCTCCTGCAGGAGGATACAAAAGTGGCCCCGCCTTGCGGCGAGAAGGCTCTGATGGATCCCCATCAATCTTGAATACATTTATAATGCACTTGAAGATAAAGCAATGTGAAAATAAGCTTGGTGGGTTGGGTTTATTACTAGAAGGTTAGGTAGTAGAAAACTAGAGTAAGTGGGTTGGGTGTAAACTGCCAGAGGGAAGGTGCATCATCGTGTCAATTAAATATAATTCATTTGTTATATTATGAAGAAAATGGTTTAATCATAGCCACATTGGCTAGTTGTTCAAATAAATGCGGAAGATTGAACCAACACCTCATGTAGCACTTAATGGAATGAGTGAAGCAAGATTTATAAATTTGAACCCAAATAGTTGAGACAAGGCTAATGATGATAATTATGGCTTGTATTAGAAAGTCACTTCAATTACCTGCAAGGAAATAAAAATTGCAAAGATTAGTCATGTTCTTTTAACCAATTGCTTCAATGCCAACGAGTGGTCAGTTTTGAGAAATGATAGCAAATTGTTTAGTCAGGTCCACTTCTTTCTTTCCGTGAAACTGCTGTGATTAATACATGCAATGGTGTGATTGTGATCGCGTCTTCATACTTCCGTAGATTTGTATATTAGGTTTAGATGAAGAGTTGTTTGAGCTAATAAATGATGTTACTTGGCCTTTTCTTCCATATGGTGTAACATAACCTTATTTGCCATTCACTGAAGTGTATATGCCAACATCTTCCATATGCAGATTCATCATTTTCTCGAAGAATTAAGATATGTATAAAATCCTGTTACAAAATAATGTATCACTTATGCATCCAGTATGTTAAACGCATACATATACAATCATCAACGCACCCTAGATATGCATTTTACAAATTAAACCTATACTAACAACAAATTGAGAAAAAACATGAGCATACTTGACTTTTTCCAAAGCTTATCCTCCTTCAATCAAACTTACAAAACTACATATGCTAGAAATTCCAAATTTTATATTTCATTTGGTTTCTAGTATCAAAATGTATTTGATTTTTGGAGGAGAAGAATATGACTTATCAGAATAGACATACTTTTAAAGAAATATTAGTGCTTTGTTGTTAAATTGAACATGAATGCTGCCTATACTTTTTGTGCTTACATATCTTGTAGTTTATAGAAGGTTGGTAGGTTTTTCTTGTTTCTTATGCTGAGCATAGTTCCAATTTTCCTTAAATGTTATATTTGCTTTCTCAATCTTTTGGTTCCATTGAGTTCCACTTCTTCTCTCTCTCCTTTGTTGTCTTTTGGAGGAGTAGAGCTGTATTTGCATGACACTAAAGCTGAAAATAGCGGCATCAATTCAGCCGAGGTCTCATGCAATTCCATCTCTTTTCTTTTATTTTCCCTTTTATTTTATTAGAAGCCCTTTCACTTGAGAATTTGCATATAGTTTTGCAGTAAAAGGTTACATTTACTCTGGTTAGGTTTGTATAATTTGTATTCCATGCAGCCTTTTATTTTCACATTTTAGTATATCTTCTTTCAACTATTTTAGACTCACTAACCATTTTACTGTATGTATTCACAGGACATTTCACTTTTGCATGGTCTAGGTATCAAATTTATACTTGTTCCCGGGACCCATCTCCAAATCAATGAACTTTTGGTGGAGAGAGGTTAGTGGGGTTTTACGGAACCTATTGTGTTGAATTGCTGTTTGTAGGTAATAAAAGGGCATGCTTAGATGTTTTGATGTTAATAATTTTGTTCTTACATTGAAATAGATGAACATGTCCTTCACCTGAAAATATAAGATAATGGGTAGTAAGAGCAGAAAAGCTAGAGCTAGAAATAGTCAATGAATTAATAGCTCGATCAAATCAATGTTGTCCTAATTTTAGTTATTTAGTTTTATATTGCAAGAGAACCTATGGTCTTTTGGCTTTTGCACTGACTAATCAGAAAATGGAAAGAAATATGTCTAACATAACAAATCCCTAAGTAATAAAGCAAACTACTAGACTAGAATCTTTCAGCATACATTAAAAATAAGAGTATTTCAGCATAAGAATATGTTACATTTTGAATGCCAATATTCCTTTTTATTATTTTTATAGGAGTTTGAACAATAGAACATCCAAGGAGATTGCACGCAACCTGATATTTGAATCAGCTAGACTTTTCATTTCATATGAGTAGCCAGGCCTATCATAACTTTATTCCGCACCTAATCCGTTTTTCAGTTTTTCTGAATCTCCATTGGAATCTTAATGGGTTCTTGCTATAAATATGACAATTTGCACAATTCCATTTTTAATTGAAAAAGTTTACTCTTCCTTGTAGGAAGCAATGCCAAATATGCTGGTCGATACCGTATCACTGATTCCGATTCATTGGAGGCTGCAATGGAGGCAGCTGGAAGGATTCGCCTTTCTATAGAAGCAAAACTTTCTCCTGGTCCACCTCTATTAAATCTTCGTCGACATGGTGATATTAGTCGTTGGCATGAGGTTGGCGTTAGTGTTGCAAGTGGAAACTTTCTTGCTGCTAAGGTGAATAGGTTTTCATAAATAAAATAAAGTAAATTCACTTATGTAAGATGCTTAGCACATTCTTAACATATATCTGCAATTTTGTATCTCCTCCATAACAAGGTTCACATAATTTTCTTACCTTCTTCGTAGTTAGGGTTCACACAATTTTCTTACCTTACACAATTTCCCTTCCTTCTCCATAGTAAGGGTGCACAAGCTAAACATGAACAAGGAGGGTATTTTTCATAGTTTCATAATTATCTACCCAAATATGGACATGTACAAATTTGTTAACAAGGTAAAAAAATCTTGCTTAAATTCATCTTGAGAATGTACCTAAATACGAATAATTACTGAGCTACTGAGTATCAAGCTCTTTTGGCACCCCACTACAAAGTAGCTTCTGAATGTATCATCAAACCTCATCTTAGAATTTTTGTTAAATGGCATACAAACTAATCAACTGTTCATATTTAGTTGCGAGGTGCATCCTCAATATAAATGAACTTCACTTATAATTTTGAGTTTTGCCTTCTATATCAAATACTTTATAATTGTATTATTGCATCCCCCTAAAGCTAGTGGCGTAATTTGTTTTTCTTCTTCTTTTATTTAGGCGTAATAAGTGAAAATGCGTTTAAACAATCCTTTTATTATGTGTTTTTTAATCACGATCACTATAGTTGGATCCAATTCCTTTCTTGCATTGAAGCTTTTAAAATTGTGAAGCAAATAATTAAAAAAATGACCTGATCTTTTTGTTTAGTTGAATTTATTTGTGGCTTTGGCAATAGTTTTTTTATTAATTGAGATTTAATAGTTATGGTGCTCATAGATGATTGATACGACACATTGTGCGATATGTTGTTACACGGAGATTCATCCTTTCTGGTTTCAAATTGGCTTTCCAATATAACTATTAGGTGATCATGGTTAGTAATTAAGTTGTAAAAAGATGGAAGATGTAGATGCAAGACTGGCTATAGGAGATGCAATGTCCAAATATTAAAGTCCCACATACCCGGTTCTCATATCGGTTGTCCTCATCGTTTGGTCTTGAAAACACAATATTCTGGAGTAAAGGCTATTGATATTAATGCAAGTTTGTTACTTGGAGTATTCACTCTCATTTTTCCCCTCACTACGATCACTTTGAGCTAGGCGTGCACAAGAAGCTCGAGTCTAGAAGCTTGGCCCGAGTCTTCCCAGTTAAAGCCTAGCTAGGTTTGGGCTCGGGCCTAAGCCAAGCCTAGGAGTCCCTAATAAGCCTCCTTTTTTGTCTATGACTCGGCCCGAATCTGACCAAGGCCAAGCCTGGGTGCTCAGCTTGACCCATAAGTACTTGGCAGTCCAAACAACTTGGTGTCTGCCCAGCTGTAAAGTTAGGAAGGCCCCCTAACTTTAGTTTTGCGCGATCGCTTACTACTAAATGCTGGGCGGCCAATGACCTGGCTTGGCTAATCAGACCTTGGTATGTCACCCTTCCAAAGGGGGCATGGGCCCAACTTGTGTCTGGTCATATGAAAGTTGGGCTCAATATGCCCGGTTATAGCTTGTGCCTACCGGGCCTTTTTGCACCCATACTTTGAGCTTTCTCATGCTCGACCATGACTATCAATCATCTCGCTCTGTAAAAATGATTCGACCTGCCGCTATCTGCCTACTGCCCCTGTAGTTACTAGGAACTAACACAAAAATAGACCCTGATCTCAGCTACCAAAACATCAAGGCCATCATCATCGATCCCTTTGCCAACGTCACACGTATAACTAAATGATATGTGCAAGCAATGCAGAGCCACCTGGAGGTCACCAACACTGCTACACCTTCTGTCATGCCACCAACATCCCCCTCGCTTGTCCTCCTCAATAGTTTTGTCGCCAACATCCAACTCTACCGATTGGGCGAGGCTTGTGTGCCGCCACAACAGTCGACAACACCCAAGCCTTACCTTCTGGCCATCACTAGCGCACCAGACATGCTAGGTCGATCAACATGTCTCCCCGATTGTTTCCGTTTTCTAGTTGGCAGTTGCCGATGAGTAAACGTCGATACACCACTAGTCCTTACTCCGGAAAGTCCTCATCATCCACGAATTCCCTGTCGTTCTGACGGAAGCCACCAACAACAACATTGGTTGTCAACACACAAAATCATGCTCAAGTCTCTAGTTTCACTGCCATTTACCATCAAGAATTACCACCGACATCTCCTGAGTCGACGTTGGTGTGACCTTGCATCCATCACGTTAATGCTAGTTTTAGCAAAACCTCCAGCGTTTTCCTATTTCCCGTATACACCGAGGTTTTGAATGGTGCAGTGCCACATGAAATCGGACGCATAGTCCAACATTGATGACGCCGACTTCACTCACCGACATAGGCCGACCATAAACCCCAACCAACCAGTGCTCGAACCTTGTCATTTTTGCCCCTTATTCGCCCCATATCATTCATTTTTGCTTTTTCTGGTCTAAACTCAAGGATGTCCCCACCAAATTGAGCCGTTAGCCTCCTCACACTTCTTCCAGCAATGCACCAGTCACACAATGCTCTCCACTCTTCTGGCCATTCCCAGTGTTATGCCCTTGTCCGCCCTCCCTGTCTCCCCATTTCAGGAGCCTCAACAAGTCTCATCGATTCCCCCTTCTGGCCATTCCCAGTGTTATGCCCCTTGTTCGCCCTCCCTGTCTCCCCATTTCAGGAGCCTCAACAAGTCTCATCGATTCCCCCCCCCCCCCAAGCAAACCTCCTAAGCCTTAAGGTGACAGGGCCCCATGCGTTATTAGCTATAGGGCCTCGCCACATAACTTCATACTCTCTTCCCCATTTCCTATTCTACTTGCACTTTTTTCGCCACCCCTATACATTTTCGAGGTTCCCAATACCCTCACCCCTACAAAATCCAAGTACACCTACTCTACATTTCTCGCATCTATAATATCATACAAGGTTATATTTGCCTATTGTATGCCAATACAAACTTTGGATTTCCCTGCCTCCATGATATTTTGATTACCACACACCCATTTATGATTTTTGGGATGATGGCCAAGTTATCCTTGCTGCGAAGTATCCATAAAATGTCGATCCACACGCAACCACAACAAAGTTCTGCCACAATATTGGCATTGAATTCTCATCTAGCTTGTGTGCCGCCGAACTTCTTAAAGACCTCGACAAAAATGAGAGACCAAACCTTGGGGGCTAGGTCAAATTTCAAGGGCGAGCATTATGCATACGCTCAAGCAGAAAGGAGAAAAACTTGGAGCGTCGAGTCTATTTTCGCTGACACTCTCGATGAGATGCGACACTTTTGAATGAATATGGGAGTACATATGGTACTTTGCCATGATTACGACAACAACAACACTTAAGCTTTTATCCCACTATAGTGGGGTCGGCTATATGGATCCTTTGTTGCCATTGTGCCCTATCTTTTGTCATAATCTCACTAATGCCTAAGTACATCATGTCTTTTCTTATAGTTTCTAGTGACTAGACTATCACAACGCCTAACAAGTGCCTCTAATGGTCTCCTTTGTACATGTCCAAGCCATCTTAGTCGAGCTTCTCGCATCTTCTCTGCAATTGGTGCTATTCCTATCTTACGCCTTATACATTGATTCCTAATTTTACTCAGTATCGTGTGTCCACACATGCACCTAAGCATTCTCATCTCCACAACTCCCATTTTTTGCTCATGTACACAATTCACCGCCCAACACTCAGAACCATAGAGCATCGCTTGTCTAATTGCAACATTGTAAAACATGCCCTTAAGTTTTAATGATACCTTACGATCACATAAGATCCCTGACGCGCCTCTCCACAACCAACCCGCTTGGATTCTATGTGTCACATCTTTATCAATACCTCCATCTTTTTGAACTATCAATCCAAGATATTTAAAACACTCACTACGAGAAATATCTTTATCACCCAACTTAATGACGAAGTCATCCGCCCTTCTTGCACTGCTAAATTTAAGCTCCATATATTCCGTCTTTGCCCTGCTCAACCTAAAACCCTTCTTTTCTAAAGTGTCTCGCCAAGATTCAAGTTTTGTGTTTACACCCCCGCGCATCTCATCGACCAAAACGATGTCATCCTCAAACAATAAACACCAAGGTACTTTGCCATGATTATGTTATAATAATATGTATTTTGCTGCAACATCACAACCTAGTTTAGCAACAAATCAACAGTCCGGTCGGACCCTGTGATAAGAAGTAAACTAAGAAATGATATTAAAATGGGTACATAGCACTATAGCAGACATAAATGAATGTAAGAACTAAAATATTATATCAAAAGTAAAATATGCAGCTAAGGGTAAAAGGGTACCTCAATTTCTGATTTGCAGAGTCACTAGATTTGAAAAGAACCATACAATCTGAAATTACTGAAAATTTTAACATAATCTGATACATTGAAAACTGTAGATAATTCTGATACGCAAGTCCAAAGTAAAATTACAACTGAAATGAAAGACAAAAAAATATGAAGAACCGTTATTCTTATCCTAAGCGTAACTCCACACCGGTGACCCCCAAAAGAAATGTCTGAAGATGGGTCTGCCAAACTGGTGAGTAAAAGACTACTCCCAGTAACACTAAAAAAATACATTAATAGTTTGTAAATAAAAATATGAGCTTTGACTTATTACTACATGCTTCTGTATAATCTGTCTTAAAGTTTACAAGTCATTTTCTGTATAGATGCATTTAGGATTATGACATATTATCTAAGTTCTGGTCTATACTAATTTTTGTACCATGAATTCTTTCTAAAGATTGTGTAATTAAATTTTATGTTTTATGATTTATTAAACTTGTTAGAAAAGCCTTAGTTAGGGCCCATCTAGGGGCCCATTTTCTCTCTTTTCTCTCTCTTTGTATTAGTCCCACATCTTGGATTGGGATTTCTCTCCTTCCTCTTTTCCTGTATAAATGTATTCATACTTGTAACTATTCATTCAAGAAGTATATATAAAGTTTGAGGCCTCTCTTTACATGGTATCAGAGGGAGGTTTATCCTTGGGTTTACTGCCTTCTGTCCGCAGCTTCTCGCGGTCTCCCTCTTTCTAACCGCCTACTCTTTCCCGCTGCCCGCACGGCTTCCCCTTCTCCAGCTTAGCCGCTGTTTCGTGCGACTTATCCTCTTCTTACCGCTTCCCTTACTCTGTATCTCTCGTGGCTTCCACGTCTCTTCCCCCCTCCTACCTCTCTTTTATAATCTCTCGCACGTGGGGACCACCCTCTCTTGTTTCTTTCTCTATCCGCGCGGTCTCCCTTGCTATCCGCGCGGCTTGTCTTCTTCTAACCGCTTCCCTTGCTGTCCGCATCTAGGTCGCGGCATCTCCTTGCCGCTGGTGGACTCACCTTGACCGTGCAGACTTCCTCTCTAACCTCATCCCCGACTAGTCGCTGCGACCTGTCTAGTCGCTAGCGGTCTCTCTCCTCTTCTCTTAGCCGCATTCTGGTCACGAACTTCCTTGTCGCTGGTGTGTCCGCCGAGACCGTGCGACTACTTCCTCTACCGCCCTCTCTATCTCTTCGGCCTCTTCCTTCTAGCCGCCCGACTGTCTCTGCCTAGCCGCCCGGCTTCTCTTGCTAGCCGCCCGGTCTTCTCCTTCCTAACCGCCCGACTTCTCTTGCTAGCCGCCCGATCTTCTCCTTACTAGCCGCCCGACTCCTCTTGCTCGCCGCCCGGTCTTCTCCGTGCTAGCCGCCCAGCCTCTTTTGCTAGCCGCATGGCGTCCGACACTTCCTCTGCTACATCTTCTCCTCCAGCTCGTGCGCCTTTTGCGGCTCCGGAACTCCGTGATGAGCTCCGGATTACTACCATTTCTCTTACCGGCAAACGGAACTTCATTGAATGAGTTCACTCTGTTCGTCGTGTTCTGCAGACCAAGGGTCTTCTTTACCACTTGACCCGAGCTACCCCCGCTCCCCCTCCGATGACTGGCTTCGCGATGATGGTCGGGTCCAGTCCTGGCTCCTCAACTCTATGGACACCGAGCCCTACAGGATGACCATGTATCATGACACGGTCAATGCCATTTGGGAGGAGCTCCACTCATTTTACTCTGGGCACAACAGTCTTCAACACTTATATGATATTCTCTCCGACCTTCAGAACCTTGCTCCTGGTGCTCCCGGGGACATGATCTCTTTCGTGGCCCAGGCCAAGACCCTGGCCGAGGCTTGGATTCAACATCAGCCTCCAACTACTGATCTAGCTACTCAATGGGCCCAGAAAGAGGCAGTCACCATTGCGATGATGATGTCCCGTGTTCCTCCCCACCTGCATAGTGTTCGGGCCCAGATCCTCTCTTCCACGATGACTCCGTTGTCTGATGTCTGCTCAATGCTGCTTAAAATTTCGCCTCCTACTGAGGCTCCTCCCGGCTTTGCACCGACTCTTCTTCAACAACCTCTCCTTCCAACCCCTCCTCCTGCTCGTGGCTCTTCCACTCGAGGGGGCTGACCTCCGTCTCGGGGACGTGGACATGGTGGTCGTTCTTATATGAAATGCACATATTGTGGCCAGGATAATCATCTTGAAGCTACCTGTTACCGCAAGCATGGTCTCCCTCCCCACCTTGCTGCTGCATCCTCTGTTGCTCCTGCTCCTACTGGGGCTTCTGCCCAGGATCTGGCATCCACTACCCGCTAAGATTTCGATGAGCTACGCACCCAACATCACCAGCTGCAGGGTGCCCTCGGCCGCTCCTCCGGCTCGGTTGCGACTTTTTCTACGGAAGGTATAATCTGTCTCTCTCATAGCCCCTGCTGGATCGTTGATTCCGGCGCTACTCACCATATTTCCTCCCAGAAGCCCCCCAACTATCTCCCGACGGCTCATCCTCCGTGTATCACTGTGGCCAATGGTGCCACCTTACCGGTCTCTGGCGCCGCTCCTCTCCGGCTTACACCGGTCTTTCTCTCTCTTCGGTTCTTCACGTTCCGGGGTCCCCTTTTAATTTACTTTCTGTTAGTCGCCTGACACACGACCTTGATTGCTGCATAACTTTTCTCCTTTTTCCCCTTTTATGCAGGATCGCCGCACCCGGAGTATCATTGGTAAGGGGCAGCTGGTGAATGAGATGTACATCTTGGATATCCCACATACTCTTCTCTCCACCGTCTCCACTGTCGATTGGCATCGTCGCCTTGGGCATGCTCCCCTTCCGATTCTCAAGCGGGCTCTTCCTGATGTTCCTTTACGGGAGTTCTCTTGTGAATCTTGTATCTATGATAAACAACATCGTTCTTCCTTCCCCCCTGCCTGTACCAGGAGTAGTACTCCTTTATCTTTAGTTCATTGTGATGTATGAGGTTCTTATAAAGTCCCCAGTATCTTTGGATTTCGTTATTTTGTCACATTTATTGATGATTACTCGCGTATTTCCTGACTATATTTACTGCATGATCGTACTGAACTTACCTCTGTGTTTTGTGTTTTTTAACTGAGATGCGTACGCAGTTCGACACCCCTCTCAAAGTCATCCGCACTGATAATGCTCGCGAGTACACTAGTCATACCTTCTCCAATCTATGCACCGAATTTGGCGTCATCCACCAAACTTCGTGTGCGTATACCCCTCAGCAAAATGGGGTGACCGAACGGAAGAATCGCCATCTTCTCGATGTTACTCGGCCCCTCATGTTTCAAATGCAGGTTCCGATCGAATATTGGAATTTTGCCGTCTCCACAGCCTGTCATCTTATCAACCGCCTACCCTCGTCTGTTCTTGACTTTGCCTCACCCATCCAACTTCTCTATCCTTCCACCAATACTACCTCTCTCACCCCGCGGGTCTTCGGGTGTGTTTGTTATGTTCATCTTCTTAGCCCCCCTTCCGACAAACTTGCTCCTCGGGCGGCCAAATATATGTTTGTTGGCTACTCCCGTACTCAAAAGGGGTATTTTTCTACTCTCCTTCTGATGACAAGCTGGTCGTCTCGGCGGATGTCACCTTCTGCGAAGACCAACCCTTCCACTTACCTTCCCCCACCCCGTCTTCCTCTCCTCCTCTTCCCCGACCTGACGTACCGGTCACGCCCTCTTCTCTGCCATCTCCTTCCTCCTCTCTTCCTGCCCCCTCTCGGGTTCCTCCACCCGTTATCCGTGTCTACACTCGTCGTTGCTCTCAGGATGGTTCCCGGCACCGGCTCCCTGCTCCTAGCGACACCCTGGCAACAGCAGATCCAGCTCCCGCTTCTACAGCTCATCCCTTGGCCAACTATGTTTCTCTCCACCGACTGACTCCACCTCTGCCTTTGCCACCTCTCTTTCCTCTATTTCTATTCCTAACACTGTGAAGGAGGCGCTTCAACACCCGGGGTGGCGGGTGGCCATGGACGACAAAATGCAGGCTCTCTGGGCTAACCGGACTTGGGATCTGGTTTCTCTTCCTGCCGGCCAACACTGTGTTAGTTGCAAATGGGTCTTTGTTGTTAAACATGCGGCGGATGGCACAGTTGAGCGTCTAAAGGCCCGTCTCGTGGCCCGGGGTTTTACTCAGTAACATGACCTTGATTATGAGGAGACATTCTCTCCGGTGGCCAAATTGAACACGGTCCGGGTTCTTCTCTCCTTGGTTGTTCATCGTCATTGACCCCTTTATCAGCTGGATGTTAAGAACGCCTTTCTCAACGACGATCTACAGGAGACTGTTTATATGCACCAACCTCCCGAGTTTGAGACCACGGGGGAGTCTCGGGTCTGTCATCTTCGGAAATCTATTTATGGTCTCAAACAGTCCCCGCGCGCTTGTTTCGACAAATTTAGCAAAGTTGTCTGTGATATTGGCTTCATTCGGAGCTCGGCTAATTTTTCTCTCTTCACCCGACACCGATCAATCAGAACTGTGATCTTACTTGTATATGTTGACGATATCCTCATTACTGGCGACGATATTACAAGGATACAACATATCAAGCACCAGTTAAACTCTGGATTTTAGACCAAAGATCTTGACAACCTTCAGTATTTTCTTGGCCTTGAGGTTGCACGTCGCTCTGATGGTCTTGTGTTATCCCAAAGGAAGTATTGTACAGACCTCCTTCATGATGTCGGCTATTCTAGATGCAAACCCGTGGATACTCCTATGGACACCAATCACAAGCTCTCGGCCCACAGATCCGATTCCGACAAGCTGCTTACAAATCCGGAATAATTTAGACGCTTGGTTGGGAAACTGATCTATCTTACAGTTACTCGACCAGACATCTCTTTTGTCGTGGGAGTTGTGAGCCATTTTATGCATGTGCCTCGGACATCTCATCTTCAGGCTGTCGAGCGCATTCTTCGATATCTCAAGACTGCTCCAGGACAAGGGCTTGTGTACAAGCCATCCACATCTCTATCTCTTGTCGCGTACTCTGACGCTGACTATGCTGGATTCATTGATGACAGGCATTCCACAACTGGTTTCTGTACCTACTTCGGTGGACATCTCATAACCTGGCGTAGCAAGAAACAAACTGTGGTTGCTCGTTCTTCTGCTGAAGCCGAGTACCGGGCTATGCCTGCTGCTGTTTCTAAGTTAACCTGGCTTGAGAGCCTTCTAGGAGACTTGAGTGTTCGTCTCTCATCACTAGCGATACTATTTTGTGACAGTCAAGCAACAATACATATTGCCAAGAATCCGGTTTTTCACGAACGCACAAAGCATATTGAAGTTGACTGCCACTTTAACCGGGAAAAGGTACAGTCAAAGAAGATAGATTTGGAGCATGTTCCGGCTACAAACCAAGTTGCTGACATCCTGACTAAAGCTCTCTTCCGACAGCTATACTACCAGTTTTTATCCAAGCTTGGTGCCTACGACTTGTACGCTGCAGCTTGCGGGGGAGTGTTAGAAAAGCCTTAGTTAGGGCCCATCTAGGGGCCCATTTTCTCTCTCTTTGTATTAGTCTGAGATCTTGGATTGAGATTTCTCTCCTTCCTCTTTTCCTATATAAATGTATTCATACTTGTAACTATTCATTCAAGAAGTATATACAAGGTTTGAGGTCTCTCTTTACAAAACTTAAACTGATTAGGGAGCCCTAATGACGACCTGATGGTGCCTTGAATTGAGTGGGACACAAACTCACATCTGAAAATTACCAAGTCTTGAAATATGACTGATGACCCAATGTCTGAAACTCATATTAGTTGCTGACCATATGAGAATTAGGTCACTGGTTTGAAGCTTATTACGTGTTCTGAGATAACCTAGTTGTAACCTTTTTAATTAATCATGCTTGTGATTTGACAATTTTATTTTCATGCCCTGATCGAAATAATAATTTACAGTATAGTAATTGTCAATTAATACTTAACGATAGGCTGTGCGTGATGTGATTTGACTTATATCTTGTATTTATATATCTTACTTTTGATATGCATTTTAATGAGATACAACTTCAACTATTTTACATATTTTTCTTGAGTGAACTAGGCAATGATTTCATAATAATGATATGTCTAGCAACAAAATTCTTGCCTCGGGGTTGCGACGCTCTTACACAGTGCGACAACATACCTCTTTCTAGATTATTTGACAATTAGGAATCTCCTCCGATTTATACCAATTCGAACCTTAAATATGAAATACAACAAAATTTCTTAACTAATTACATATAAATCTTTTAGTGTTTTCTTGAATACATTACAACAGTGCTTGTGCTAAAATGAACTGAAAAAATGGCTCGAAGGAGTGAGGGTGAGGGGCTTTTTATCTCTTTCCACTCGGAGAAACGACAGAGAGATTGATGGTTAATCAGGGTACAATTAGGATTTGTAATCCCTGCAAGGATTGAATACATATCTAGATCCCAAGAAACAAAATAAAAACTTATAAGACAATTTTGATATCTTACCGGAAAAGGGAAAAAGGTGTTGCGAGGCCTTCTGAAACAGGGGCCTAAATTTACGACAGGAGACAATCACCTGAGTCCTTGACTTCGGGCTTTGGTCTCAGACTGGGTAGGAGGAGGAAAATAAATGTTTACAGAACAAGGTTCCACAACGATAGAGGATGGAGTCGGCTAGGGTTAACGGCGATGCTTACCTTCACAGAAACAGCAGGGAAGGTCAACAAGCTCTAACGTTGAACATGGATCCTCTGGTGTCGACGAGAGAGGGACGTCGAGAAGATTATCTTGCGGAAGAAACTGACGGCCCAACGACTACGAGAGAATAACAAGGGGGCGTTAGTTTCGACCAAACAGTGGGGCATGACTAAAAGAAACACTGGCCTATACTTTTAGGCTTCAAGATCATGGACCACAGGAGGAGTAACCACGCCCAACATTTCTTAACAGGCGTTGCGGGTAAAATCTATTTCCTTAATTATTATTAATTTTACTACTTCCAAAATTACGCCTTCTAAAAAAATGTGTTACACTCTCAATATTGAAAACACGCCAAAACTATCCTCATAACGTTTCCCTACTATAAAAATTTATTATGCTTGAAAATATCGCACTACATTTAAAAGTGGTGATCATAAGTACCTCATTTGACAACAATCTCCACAAAATTAGTACTAATTAATATTAAATTTTGGATGTTACATATGCAACATTAATTAGCATTAATTAATATTAATTAGTATTAATTATTTTTATTAATTAATGTTGATTATATTAATTAAAATTTAATATTTTATTATTAGGCAAACACTTTCTTATGTGTATTAGGGGGAGGGGTAGGAGTGTTTTGATCATCTTGGGATTATTTGAATGTAAGCTCTCTCTCTCTCCCTTCACTTACCTTGAGTGTTCACTCTCACGGAGTTGGTCTCTGAATTGTATCTTATGTATGTTTGATATTATTGCAAATTTGTTACTTGAGTATTCTCCCTTGTTTCTCGTCTCGCTACGATGCTTTGACATATATCTCAAGCTTGCCTATGACCACCAAGTATCCCGCTCTGTAACAGGACACATCTTGAGAGTACTTGCTAAGACTTTAGTAGGGGCCTGATAGAGGCCCACACCGTCAATTATTGATAAGGGACTAATAGAGGTGCGCGGCGTCAGTTATGTAGTATTCATATTATTAAGCTTGTTTATGTTATCGAGTCGAGTATTCATGTATTGAGATGAGTCGTTATTATGTTGTCGTGTCGTACTATGGTACTAGAGTTAAGTGTTTTTAATATTTGGCGTGTGTTGGGTAATTACAGTTGTGCCATCAGAGCCTATATATAGGAGGTCCCCTTGGGGTCATGTAAAGTTATGAAAGAATTAAATCAAAGTTGTCCTTCTCTCTCAAGCATCTCTCTCAATTCCTCTTCTCAACTCCTCCCTCATTATAGGGTTAGCCCCCTTGTATCCCCGCTCACTCTCTGTTGCCATACATCGACGAAGCCTTCAAGAGAGGCCCATAACAACTTGGTATCAGAGCAATATGTAGGACTGGAAGGGGACGACGAGCTGTTGCTGGAACTTGTGCTTGCTCGCTCGGCAAAATTCGCCTGGAACTGCGGATGGATTGTGGGCGCAGCTCATTGCTGACACCCATAATTGGTCTGGGACGAAAACTTCGTTCCTCGTCTGCCCCGCCACCGACTCTCCTTGTGCAGTCACAGCCGCCATCCGACATTGATGTTCCACCTCTCTCCACGATGGTCGTCACCCCGCCGCCTGTTCTGCCGGCCCCTGCTCCACCGGGTTCGCCATTTGTGCCACAGTCGCCCGTACCACTGCTGGACCCTGTCAGTTGCCTTCCGATGCAGCTTCCACCTCCACCGACATTGCCGCCTCTACCGTCACCTGTCCTTGCTCTGCAGTCACCTTATCTGTCGACCCCTGCTCCACCGACCCCACCTACCATCTCTCTGCCTTGTTTGTCGGCCCATGCTCTGTCTCCTCCGACCACCTCGCCGTCTCTTCTGCCGATCTTGGCTTCGTCGGTCCCTGCTTTGCCGACACCTTTGGATGCCTTGTCATTGCTGCCTCACACAACCCTCCTGGCCTCGCCGGATTCGTTCCTCCCGCTGGCCGCTGTCCCCTTGGCCGCCCTGCCACTTTTGCTTTTCGCCACTCCGTCGGACCAGCCGACCGCATTCCTTCCGCCACTCGTCATTTCGACGGTGCCGCCGCCGCTCATCTCCGCCAACGTCACCGCGACGCGCTACCAGGTGTTGTTTTGGCGCGAAATCAAGGAGCCAGAGGAGTCGTTCATCTTATTGAAGTTCAAACTCGGGGACAAGCTCGATTTCAAGGACGATGAGGATGATAGGGGCCTGATAGAGGCCCACGCTGTCAGTTATTGATAAGAGCCTAATAGAGGTCCATGACGTCAGTTATCTAGTAGTCATATTATTAGGCTTGTTTATGTTATCGAGTCGAGTCTTTATCTATTGAGACAAGTAGTTATTATGTTTTCAAGTTGTAGTAGCATTAAGTGTTTTTAATATTTGATGTTTGTTGGGTAATTGTGGTTGTGCCATCGGAGCCTATATATAGGGTCCCTTGGGGCCATGTAAAGTTATGAAAGAATTAAATCAAATTTCTCCTTCTCTCTCAAACATCTCTTTCTCTCTCTCTAATTCCTCCTCAACTCCTCCCTTATTCTAGGGTTAGCCCCCTTGTATCCACTCCCTCTCCATTGCCATACATCTCCGACGAAGCCTCCGAGGAAGGCTCATAACAAACTTGTTATGTGATTTAAAGCGTCTGAATCAATATTTCATGATAACCTTATTTCTTTCTTCATAGGGAGAACAGAGATAGATTACCTTGATGGGCAATGATGCAACTTGGTGCTGTAGTGCCACCAATGGTAATAGGGAAAATGGTTCGTTAGATCATGCTTCAAAGTTGTTCTTTATTGAATGGCGTTCTAGGTAGAACAAATCCTTTGGCTGAGTATGAAATGCACTGTTATTGATTTATGAAGTCTGCCAGACACATCTAATTTGCAGTCTTACTATGAATTTTCTTGCAAGTATCTCCAGCGTGATATTATTTCTGATAATAGACACCCTTTTGATCACCATTCACCAATCTTTTCATACTATTGTTATTAATGGTGACTGTGAGTGATTTGGTGGATTGGCGCCTTGGCGGTTAATGTTGAAGGTAAGGAATAAAAAAAACTTGGTGTTGATGAAGAAAGGGTAATCAAAACCCAATAGTTTTTGCATAGCCTTTATAGTGCTATGATATGTGCTAAAATGCACTTTTATTGTTAATATCTTATGAATCACCCCTCTGGCCCTATTATGTATTTTGCTTTGCCATATTCATTTTCCTCCCCTCGCCCCAGGGTTCGTCGACTGTAGCAATAAACCTGACTATTTCGACTGCTCTCTTTTAATTCTTCCTCCTATTTAATTCTTCCTCCTAGTTTGCAGCCCTACTTCATTTTTTGTTCCTCAGCCCATTTCCAAGGGTCCTTTTTGACCAATCTCACCATTTCCGCTATGGGAGCAGTGAGACAAACATGTTCGTATTTGAAGTGCCATTTTCAGGCTTAATATCATAAATCCCGATTCACACAATCTAATCTTTTGAGGGCCACTATTTGAATCTTATATATTATGCACATCATACGAATTAGATGGATGTGATCTGTTCCATTTGGTGTACTTTTTTTGTAGTCTCCACTCATCTTTCTCGTATGCTAAAAGAATAAGAAACGCATAAATAATAAAAATCCCCAATTTAAAAATGATTTTTTCTCTTGATATCTACTCTTTAATCTGTATTTATCTCACCCTAGTTCTTTATTTTGTAGTATAAGTTGGAATAATATTTTGGTTGGACACATTCAATTTTGTATATATTTTACATTTCTAAACTTAAGTTATGTTCTTTGCTAATTATTAATAGAATTACTAAAGTTTAAAGTTCATAAAAACCAATTAAAACTATTTTCTTCCCAGAAAGAAGGATGCCTTTTAAAAAATGACTGTTTAAGAGTTTTAGAAGACATTGTACAGTGCCGCCTTTGTTAGAAACTTTGTATGCATGTCTTCTTCTTGAACTCTTAAGTACTTAAAGTATAGATAATTAAAAGACTATTTCTAGTAGTGTAGAAAAGTTTCATTGTTAAATTTGATCTATCCTATGTGTGATAAATGAAAAGCTTTTTTACTTGTGGCAGAGAAGAGGAGTTGTTGAAGGGGTTGATTTTGGAGCAACTGGTGAAGTTAAAAAAATAGATGTTTCTCGAATTCGAGAAAGACTAGATGGAGATTGTATAGTCATTGTAAGCAACCTTGGTTATTCGAGTACTGGAGAAGTTTTAAATTGCAAGTGAGATTTTCTTTTTAGTTGAGAAGTTTTTTTAATCTTCATTGTTTTGGTGTTTGAAATAAGGAATTCTTATCTCTTAGGTAGAACTTTGGTAAATATAATTTTGCCGCTCCTTTTTGTAGCTATAAAGAATGAGGTATAATGCTCTTTTAATCAGCATTGTCTTTTGTTATATTATCTGGTTTCCTATTTTAGGCTTGGATTAAAACAAGTAGGAACGGATTCATGAGGGAACGACCTTTGTAAACAAATTAGTATAAGACAAACTGGCAAGGATTGTGATATCATAGTGTTGGTATTTTGTGTATTTTTGGTTGTTTTTATTCTCATGCTTTCTGTTGTCTTCCTCTCCTATATAATAGTTGTAACCCCTTATCTTATTATTATTGGAATACAAAGATGACTTTCCTCATGCTATTAGAGCCCTAGGGCGTCCGTCTGTTCCACCTGCAAGCTGATTCCGCTCGTGTTCCGCTCGTCTTCCATTCGATCTTCCTCCGCCGCTCAACCAGTGTTCGATAGGTCTCACTCCGTTTGCTCCAGCCCTCGCCTGCGCTCAGTTGTTCAGCCGCCAGGCGCTCGTCCCACGCTCGCCATCCGCTCGTCCCATTCTCGTCGTCCGCTCGTCCCACGCTCGCCACCCTCTCTCACCGTCCGCTCTCGCCGTACGCTTGTTCGTTCAGCCGCAAACCGCAAGCCCTCCAACGCTTCTCCATCGCTCCTCCAGTCCTCCAGTGCCCGTCCACCTTTTCAGGAGGGCTTTTACTTCCAGTCGGGGGCTTCTCTCCGGTTTGTTGCCGCTCCTTGCTTGGCACCGAATATGCTGACCTAGTTTGAAGGCATTTCCAGTGTCGGTCTTTTTTAGATGATCTTACATGGACTTGGTTTGATTCCTCCTTCTATGAGCAACCTCTAGGTTCTCTCTTGGTGGTGTGGTATCCTTCCCCTTAGCTCCTTAATTTCTATTCTTGGATTATCATGTCAGGGAATGGTGACTCTCCCACGATATCTTCTGGGGCTGCCATGTCCTCCGCTACTTTGGTGTCTGATGGCTCTGTTCGGTCAAGTCATAACCATAATCTCCTCAAATCACGACTATTCGTCTGGATGGTTCAAATTTTCTTCCGTGACCACGCACTGTCACTCTTGCCTTGAAGAGTAGATGTCTGTTGATTATGTTCTGGGTACTACGAAGGCGCCTACCCAAGATTTCCCTGATTGGTTGTAGTGGGAATCAGAGAACTCTCTTGTCATGTCTCGGCTGACCAACTCTATGGTGGGCTCTATTGCCCGAAATTACTTATTCTTAGATACTGCTGTAGATATTTGGAAGAGGGCTGAGGCAACATACTCATGCATGGGGAATGTTGCCCAGATTTGTC
This sequence comes from Platanthera zijinensis, assembly GCA_039513925.1. Classification (NCBI taxonomy): domain Eukaryota; kingdom Viridiplantae; phylum Streptophyta; class Magnoliopsida; order Asparagales; family Orchidaceae; genus Platanthera; species Platanthera zijinensis. The sequence continues at coordinate 34,606,377 of CM077088.1, forward strand.
AGCTGAGGCGGAAGATCTTTCACCTCCGTCAAGGTGATCGTCCTCCTTCAGTATACTACTTGGAGTTCTCACAACTTTATCAAGAATACGTTCATTTTGACTCCCTCACTTTTGTGTCCCCCGATGATGAGATCTTTGTCCGGGCTTGGGAAGAAAGTAACATAGTTTTTGAGTTCATTCATGGTCTGCATCGGAACTTCGATCAGATCAGTGTTCAGATACTTTGACGCTCCCCCTTGCCTTCTCTCCTAGAGGCTTATAGTCTTGTTCAACAAAAATTTGATAGGCGCCAGACTTGGAATCCTAATGCTACTCCGGAAGGTTCTGGCCTCGCTGCTCAGTTTAATAGTTAAGTTTCTCATGACCCAAGGTTCAAGTCCACAGACAATGATTACTGTGGGAAGTCTCATCATACCAGGGATATGTGTTTTCGTCTTCATGATTTTCCTCCACCACAAGGTGATTCTGCACCAAGAGGAGGTCGTGGTTATGCTCTCTCTCAAGGCTGCTGTTACGGATCCGCCGTCAGTTATCGTGTGTTATTATTATTTTTATTATGTTGAGTTGTGTTGTATCGAGTCGTAGTCTTAACGTCGTAGTATTTTTATATCCACGCGTCTATGGTTGTATTTACGATTATACCATTATGAGTTCTATTTAAAGGAACTCTTGGGGTCATGTAAGTTATGCAAGAAAATTTAGTAAGCTTCTCTTCCTCTCTCAAGATTCTCTTTTCTCTCTCTAGTTCTTCTCATCTCCTCCCTCGTTCTAGGGTTTAACCCCATTGTATCTCCGCCTCCTTCCCCAACAATCCTCGGCCCGTAACAACTTGGTATTAGAACACTTTCCTCCCTTCGGCCGCTGAGTTCTTGCAAGCCATCCTCCCTTCCGACTGCCGCCGCAAGCCGCCACTGTGTCGCCGCTGTTCCCTCTAGCAGCACCTCGCACGACTTCCAGCGCCGCTGCCATCTGCAGCACTGCTCTGCTTCTGACAGTCCCGCATCAGCTCTCCCGCACAGTTCCCCTCCGGCCACGACATCTCTCCGCCATCGTCGCACATCAGCAGTACCCCGCATCTCCACCAGTCTCTGATGTCGGGCATCAGCCTTTCCCGCAAATCCCTCCTCGAGCCACCCACCTTCCGTTGATAACGCCGTAGTTTTTGTTTATTTCCTTTTCTTTTTAACGCCGCACGACTTCCTATTTTTGTTTTAATCATTTTTTTGGAGCACATCGCCTATCACCACCTCTCCTGCATGCCAACTTTTATTTCTTCCTTTTATTTTTTTCTCTCGGGCCCCACCTCCAGCCTCTTTTCAAGCACACTTTTATTTTATTCTATTCTACTAATCCACACCCTCACACCACCTCTTCCAGCAGACCTACTTTTTAATTTCTTTTTTTTTACTTTTCGTGGACCCCACCACAACCCACTTCTCCTCATCATGACATCTACCTCTCCCCTCTCCCAACAAACTCTCCCTAATTAATTAATTAATGTGTTAGTCAAGTAATAACTTATTCTTAGTTATTATTTAATTAACTACTAATTAATTATTTAACATTTTCTTCATGTTCCTTAGTGCCGCCGACCGCACCGCGCTACTTGCCCGGCTTGCCGAGCTGGACCGCCTCATTGCTCTACGAGCGGCTTGACTCGGCCATGTCGATGCTCTGCTCGACCTCACGCTCGACGCCCTCTGCATGTCTCACGACTCGTTGGTGATTTTTTTGTCACCACCACCACCGGAGCTGGAGTCGTCGCCTCCCCCTCAAATGATGGTGCCACCACCGTCCTCCGTCGTTCATGACACACCGCCGCTGCCGTCGTCATCGTCGCCACCGCCGCCGTCGTCGCCATCGTCGCCACCGCCGCCGTCGCCATCGTCGCCACCGCCGCCGTCCCGATCGTCGCCACCGCCGCCGTCTCCATCGTCACCACTGCCACCTCCGCCGCCGCCTCTACCGACTCTTACTCCGCCAACCCCGGCATTGCCGCCCCCTCTGGCCACATCACCGCCGCCACCGCCGTCGTCGCGGCCATCGCCGTCGCCATCAGCTCGACTCATGCAGTTTCCGCCACTGCCGTCATCGCCGCCATTACCGTCGTCACTGCCACTGCCGCCGTCGCCGCCCCCACTCGTCGCCGATTTACCACCTCTCTCCACGGTGGTCGTCCTTCCATCGTTGCCGCCTCCTCTCCGTCTCCCGCTCCCCCGTTGCTGGTCATACCGTTGCCTCCTCTACCGACTCTTCCTCTGCCGGCCCAGCATTGCCGTCTCCTCTAGCCTTCTCACTGCCTCCTCTCCTGGCTCTTTTTCCGCAGGCCCCCGCCTTGCCGCTCTCACCGGCCACAACGCCGCCTCTTTTGACGGCCCATGCTCCGGTGACTCTGAGAGCTATTACGGGCACTCACTTCAGGGGGGATATCTCCTATGTTGGAAGTGAGTTCCTTAACTCCTGTTTATTCTCTCTCTACTACTTCGTTACCCATTTCTTCATTGTACCCATCCCACTCGACCCCTTCTCTCGTTGCTCTCGTGCCACCTCCTACCGCTCCTATGGTGAAATCTCGTGTTCCTCCTCTGCAGGTTTACTCTTGTTGTTCTAAGGGAACAAACACACAGACCCCTCCCGAGTCCATTGCTCTAAGGGAAGGTATCTTTACATAACATCCATTATCTCAATTTGTATCATGTTTCTCTCTATCGGCTTCCCACATGACCTTTCTCTCTTATTTGTCTGCGATTTTCGTTTCTACTTCGTGGTAGGAAGTTTTTTCTGACGACAAATGGAAGACAGCTATGCTTGCATGCTCTGTACAAAAATCACACATAGGACCTGATACATCTACCTAAATGGAAGACTATCGTTGGATGTAAATGAGTGTTTTTTGTCAAACAAAATACTCTGGGTGTCGTGGGGAGATACACGCGAGGTTGGTTGTAAGAGGGTATACACAGATGACTAGGATTGAATATCATGAGACCTTTGCTCCGGTTGCAAAGATGGATTCTATAAGGGTCCTTTTATCATTTGCTTCTTGTAAGGGATGGAATCTCAACCAACTTGATGTCAAGAATGCGTTCCTTCATGGAGATCTAGAAGAGGAAGTATACATGACTCTTCCTCCCGGTCTTTCACTAAAGGATCAGAAGGGAAGGTTTGCAAGCTAAAGAAGGCTTTATATGGCCTGAAACAATCTCTTAGAGTTTGGTTTGAGAGATTTCACAAGGCCATGTCAAGTTTCAGATACTCCCAGAGTAATGCTGACCGTATCCTTTTCATCAAACGCAGGGACAAAAAGTTGACAGCTTTAATAGTTTATATGGATGATATCATTGTAATAGGAGATGATCAGGATGAGGTTCATACTCTAAAAGAGAGGTTGACATTAGAATTTGAAGTGAAAGATTTGAAGAGTTTTAAGTACTTCTTGGGCATTGAGGTTGCGAGATCCAAATATGTTATCTGTATAGCACAGAGAAAATACATTCTTGAAGCTTCAAGAATGAGTGAGTGCAAACCTGCTGACACCCTAATTGAAGCTAACTACAGGCTTGAAAGAGATAATGGTGAAACTATTGGTGACATCCCCAACTTTCATAAACTTGTGGAAAAATTGATCTACTTGTCGCATACTCGCTCAAAATCTTCTATGCGGTTGAAGTAATCAGCCAATATATGCATTATCCAAAAACTCGTCATTGTATCGTTAGATACCTCAAGTCCTCACCAAGGAAGGGCATCCTATTCTCACCAAATGATAAATTGACTATTAAAGTTTACACTGATGCAAACTGAGCTTGATTAATTGATGATTGACGGTCCACCTCAGGTCATTGCACAATGGTGGATGAAAATTTGGTTACCTGGAGGAGTAAAAAATATCATGTGGTTGCCAGATCCAATGCTGAACCCGAGTTTAGGGCTATTGATCACGAGATTTATGAAGGGCTATGGACCCTTACTATCATGAATGACCATGGTCTTAAAGGAGAGGAGCCTATCAAACTGTACTGTGATAACAAGGCGGCCATCAGTATTGCCTAGTGCAACACGATCGTATTAAACACATTGACATCAACATGCACATCATCAAAGAAAACATTGTAAGAGACATTGTGGTTACTCCGTTTGTACCATCCGAACAACAATTGACCGACGTTCTCACTAAGGGTTTGTGTGTATGTGTTTTTGGAAAGATCATTGACAAGTTTGGCATGGTTGATATCACACACCCAACTTGAGGGGGGGGGGGGGTGTTCGTAGTTTGTGTGTTTTCGGTTGTATTTATTCCCCTGCTTTCCCTAGTCCTCCTCTCCTATATAATGATTGTAACCCCTTATCTTATTATTACTGTAATACGAAGATGACTTTTCTCATTTAGAAAAGTGATTGAAGTGAAGTTTAAGAATCCTCTTGTATAAGTGATAGTTTATGTTAAGGCTAAATAAAAATTAATATTCATAAGAGATTGAAATCTCGCTTTGAACTTGATATAATCCAGAATATCAAAAATTCAATATTAAATATTCCCGCTGCCAAAATTAAATTAAGTGGCACAAATCAACTCGTCGGGTGAGTAAATTGAAGCAATTAACCTAGAGATTGGTAAGACTCGCGCGAAAGGCCTAGCGATTGCACGATAACAAGACCATTGATCCATCCATAGACAAGCTATTACAAGCAATAATTTTAGCAAATTGACGAACATGTGTTCCAACAAAGAAAACAAACTCTAGTTCTTAAGATTAAAATAACTCGCATAAAGGTATAACTGGCAATAAATGAACAGTGAGATGTGTGGGAGATATACCTTAGTGCCTCCAGTGCACTATCAGATCCTATCCTTTGTGGGGTCTAATGCGGCAGTGAGCACAATACAAGGTCAGGTGGACCGCAAGGAGATAAGTCGGTTCAATATGGGGGAAATAAGAGGGGCCTGATTTTGGGAAATACAAGGGACAACTGACCTTGGAAAGGGTTCGTTAAGGAAGAGTATGGGAAGTAGTTGTGGAAGGTTCAGGGGAGGTCTAAGATGTGTATTATGGCTGAAGAGGTAACTGGCAGTGAATTGGTGGATACTGGGAGGTAAAGTTAGTGTGCTCCGGCTGTAACAGGAGTGACGGAAACAAGAATATGGGGATTGACGATAGTTATGACAAGAGTCATCGATGTTGTTAGGAAAGGCGGAAGAGGGCGCCGTGTAATACCTCGCCAAGCGTGCTAAGGTATGGCGTTAATTTTTAATTATGATGACACACAAATATACATAAATGAATAAAAATTTAATTTGCATAGTTTCGTACGAGATTTAATTATGTTTCATTTCAATAATATGCAGGTTATTAGTATTATAAAGTTTGAGTGATTATTATTAAACCCTGATTTGAATTCCTGTGATGGTGGTTCACTTATGCTAAGGCTACCGATAGATTAAGGCAAGTTAGGTACCTATTCATGCATGTATTGCAGCCGTCTTACCGATAAGGCTTTAGTGGCTAGCGGCATAAGAGAGAGTAATTGGGGCTGATGATAATTATTAAACTTCTTCAAATGCCCGAGTGGTCTCCTTCGTCCGTACACAATCTCTCTTACGGAGACTATTCGTAAGGGGGGCCATAATAGAAATGAAACCTCTGACAAACCTTCTATAGATGGTGGTAAGTCCGTGGAAACTACAGGGCTCATGAATATTCGTCGGGATGGGCCACTCACTAATGAACTTGACCTTATCATAATCAATCGATACACCAAATGCAGATACCATGTACCCGAGAAAATGGACAAATGTAGATAACCATGTGCACTTCTTCAATTTGATATATGGATGCTCCCTTAGGAGGAGATCAAATACCAAACGAATATGGTGCAGGTGCTCGGTGCAGCCTTGGCTATATATCAATATGCCATCGAAATATACTACCAGAAACCTATCCATATATGGCCACAGGATCTGCGTCATCACCCTCATGAACGTGCTGGGTGTGTTTGTTATTCAAAATGATATAACTAACCCCTCATACAGACTCTCCTTCGTCTTGAAGGCCATATTTCACTCGTCCCCCTTCGTCACTCTAATCTGATGGTATCCATTACGTAGGTTTATCTTTGAAAAAATCTGGGCACCGTCCATCACAACCAAATGGTTGTCGAGTTGGAGCATGGGAAAATGATATTTCACCATAATTTTACTAATAATATGACTATCAATACACATACGCCAGCTCACATCCTTTGTCGGAGTAAGAAGGGTAGGTACAACACATGGGCTCAAGTTCTCACATGTAAAATTCTTTCGAAGAAGCTCATCAAATTGTCACGTTAGTTCGGTGTGTGCAGTTGGGTTCATGTGATAGTGGGGTAAGTTAGGCAAAGGTGACCCCAAGACTATATCAATCACATGTTGAATTTTTCTCAAAGGATGGAGCTCATTAGGGTGCTCCTTAGACATGGTGTACGACTACTGATCTAATAAGTGATGGATGTCCGAATCGATAATCACGTTCTCTGTAGAGGCCTCAGAAGCTACGGTGTCTGTCATACATAACCCCAACATCTAAACTTTCTCTCAAAAAGTCACCCTTCCTCAAGTTGTGCAAAGAACTCGATGAACTTACGCTAATGACAAGTCAACTTTACCCTTGGGAGGGTCCCTGTGTTGGGTCAGGGATATGATGATCTTTCATCCTTTACCAATGAATACACGTGTATTAGATCAACCATAACACGTGGCTTCATTGTCATGCAATCATGGTCGCTAAGTAATACGTGTGTTACGCCGATGGGTAAAACATCACACCAGACCTTGAACTCAACGAACGCCAAACAAATCGGCATCTGACATCTCTGTGTAACCTGGATGTTAGACTTGTTCACCCAAAGGAAGCGTTAAGGATGTAGGTGCGACTCGGCTGTGAACTGCATATGCTTCAGACCTCTCCTAGCTACAATGTTTACACAAATACCACTATTTATGACCAATTTGATGGGGCATCTAAAAATAGGTCTAAAAGTGATAGAAACTACTAGAGAGAGAGGGAGAAACTAGAGAGAAAAGTAGGAAGGAGGCTAGGGTTTGGGAGAAGAAGGAGAAATACCTTAGGGTTAGTTGCTTGCCTCCAATAGATGATATCCCCGGGTATAAATACCCGGGCCAAGGAGGGAGCCGTCCGACCCCTCCACATAGGGCTGAACCGGTTGGTTCAGCCCTTGGACGGCCGGTTCTACTGAGTGGGGGCTGAACCGAATGGTTCAGCTCCTTCGTTGCCCGTCGTCTCCTTGCGCCTGCGAGCATAATAACGCCTCGAGAAGCGGGCCGCGGTCGGGGGCGTAACATTCCCCTCTCCATCAAGACCCAGCTTGTCCTCAAGATGGAAATCTGGGTACAGCTCCCTTAAGTCCAACAGATCAACCCAGGAATTATGTGCTTCCGATAAGTGCTTCCACTTGACCAAGAGTTCGGCCCGAAACTCGGCGCCCCGCTGCTTCCACCTGAGTAAGAGAACATTCTCCGGCATCGGCCGAAGTTCGCCTGCAACGGTAGCTTCCGGCAAGAAAGGACTCGGTTGGGCACTTCCACCAATCTTCTTCTTGAGCAAAGAGACATGAAATGTCAGATGGATGCGTGAGCCCGCCGGAAGCTCTAACGTGTAAGCGACCGGGCCCACCCTTTTGAGAACACGAAAGGGGCCATAATATCGAGGAGCCAGCTTCTGATTTGTGCGGCGAGCCACTGAGAGCTGTCGGTAAGGTTGGAGCTTAAGGAATACTTCATCGCCCACGACAAACTCCCTCTCCTTGCGGTGCTTGTCCGCCTGGGCCTTCATGCGATTCTGGGCAAGCCGAAGATTCGCCCGCAATGTCACTAAGGTGCGGTCGCGGTCATGGTCACGGAGGGCCCGATCAACCGTCGGTAACGCCGTGCTGCCCGGCTCATAACTGCTCAGAGAAGGTGGTGGACGGCCGTAGACCAACTCAAATGACGTCATCTTGCTGGCGGAGTGGTAAGAAGTGTTGTAACAATACTCGGCCCAGTGTAGCCAACTGGTCTAAGTCTGAGGTTCGTCCATGACGAAACACTTGAGGTATGTCTCCACGCTGCGGTTAAGAACCTCCGTTTGGCCGTCGGTCTGGGGGTGATTTGCGGTGCTGAAACTCAAGCAAGTCCTTTGAAGCCTAAAAAGCTCTCTCCAAAATTGGCTCACAAAAGTGGGATCACGATCAGAAATGATGGCGCGTGGGAGGCAGTGCAAGCGGACGACTTCCCGAGTAAAGAGTTTGGCGACCGACTCCGCCGTATAAGGGTGACTGAGAGCGAGGAAGTGACCATACTTGGAGAGCTTGTCGACCACTACCAGAATGACCGACTTGACCTGAGACTTGGGCAATCCATCGACACAGTATCCCAGATGTGCTGCGGAATCGCAAGTGGGTGAAGCAATCCGGCAGGTGTGGTGGTCTCGTACTTCTGTCGCTGACATGTCTCACACTGTCGGACAAACTGCTGCACATCCCGGCGCATCCCCGACCAAAATACATTTGCTCTCGCCCTTTGGAGGGTACGGTGCACTCCTGCATGACCCCCCACTGGATAGGAATGAAACTCGTGGAGCATAACTGTCTTCCATGCTGAGCCTGGAGGTATCACTACTCTGCCGTGGTAATGTAGTCACCCACTCTGTAGATGATAGCCTGGCGTCACGGTCTCCCCACGCTAGAGGGCCTCCACGAGGGCACGTAGAGAGGGATTCCGCAAGACCTCCTCATGTATGTCATCGAACGAGTCGACGACCGACCCCGAAATCTGGGTGAGTGCACCATCAGGTAGGTGGGACAAGGCGTCCGCCACCACATTCTCCTTGCTCTGGTGGTAAACGATCTCATAATCGTAGCCCAAAAGTTTGGTGACCCACTTTTGCTGAAGAGGAGAGGAGACTCGCTGGTCCAACAAATGCTTCAAACTTTGGTGATCCGTACGAATCTTGAAGTGCCGCCCCAAAAGATATGGCCGCCAAAGGGCCACTGCCTGAACCACTGCCAACAACTCTTTTCATACGTGGACAGATCCAACGTCTTAGGCGCCAACGCCGTACTATAAAAAGCCAGTGGGTGGCCCTCCTGCATCAATACTGCACCCAGCCCCACCCCTGAGGCGTCCGTCTCCACCACGAACTCCTTAATGAAATCCGGAAGGGATAACACTGGGGTGGTCGTCACCGCCTATTTGAGCGCCTGAAAAGCCGCCTCAACATCATCCTGCCACGAGAAGGCATCCTTCTGCAGTAGCTGGGTCAGTGGTCGAACAATCTTCCCATATTCCCGCACAAACCGTCGGTAGTAGCCGGTGAGGCCCAAGAATCCTCGCAGAGTCCGAACAGTCTGGGGCCGCGGCCAAGAAACCATGCTCTCAATCTTCCGAGGGTCAGCTTTGACCCCTTCAGCCGATACCAAGTGACCCAAGTACTCGACCTCCTCCTGCCCAAAAGAACACTTGGAGCGCTTAGCATAGAGCTGATGCTCGCGTAGAATAGAGAAGACCTGTTCAACATGGCACAAGTGATCTTCCCAATTAGCACTGTATATCAAGATGCCATAAAAGAAAATCAACACAAAAAGGCGAAGTAGTGGACGAAAGATCTCGTTCATATTGGCTTGGAAGGTGGATGGCCCGCCAGTCAGTCCGTTGGCCATCACCAGGAACTCATAGTGGTCGTCGTGGGTTCTGAAAGCCGTCTTATTGACGCCCTCTTCCCGCATAAGGATCTGGTAGTAACCCGACCGCAGGTCAAGCTTTGTGAATAGAGTCGCCCCGTGTAGCTCATCCAAGAGCTCTTCAACCAAGGGAATGAGAAACTTGTCTTTCAAAGTGATGCCATTCAAAGCCCGATAGTCAACACAGAATCGCCACGAACCATCTTTTTTTTGACGAGAATAATCGGGGCCGAAAAGGAGCTCGTGCTGGGTCGGATGATCCCGGCGCCGAGCATCTCCCGAACGCTGCGCTCGATCTCTGCCTTGTGCATGCGTGGATACCGGTAAGGCCGGATATTGGTAGGCTCCGCTCCGGCCTTGAGTACAATCTGGTGATCCCGAAACCGCGATGGCGGTAGTGTACGTGGCTCCTGAAAGACGTCCGAATGCTGCTCGACTAAGGACTGCAACTGTATGGGTACCTCAGACGACCCGACCTCATCAGACCGCACCACCAAAAGGACTGCCATCAAGCTCCCTTCCTCTCCGAACTGCTGCATGCTCCGAAGAGAAACTTCCTTTACTGGCGAAGCTGTGAGACCCTTCAAACAGAACTGTCGGCCACGCTGCAAGAACTCCATCGTCTTGAGCTCCCAATCAAAAGTGACCCGCTTCAGCTGCTGCAGCCACTGAACCCCAAGTACCATGTCTGACCCCCGTATAGGTAGAAGGTATACATCTGTGCTCCCAATGTATCCCTGAATCCGCAACTCCACTCCCTTCATGACCCCTTTGCACTGCAGCTTGCTGCCGCCAGCCACCATAACCTGGAATGCAGCTCCCCTATCAATGTCGTGTCCAACCCGTTGAGCAACGACTGGATGAATGAAATTATGGGTGCTACCACTGTCCACTAATATCGTCACTTTCTCCTGTATAACCCGTCCGACAACCTGCATCGTGAGGGGCGGGTTACACCCTTCCATGGCCTGGATGGAGACCCCAAATTCCGTCACATCCACATCCTCCTCCAATAGCGCCCCCCTCGACTGCAACCTCGGGCGAAGACTCATCAGCCACTTCTTCATGCAGCATGAAAACCTGTAGCTTTTGACTTTTGTGCCCGGGCACAAACTTCTCGTCACAGTTGAAGCAGAGACCCTTCTCCTTGCGGGCCTGGAGCTCGCCCAACGACATGCGAGTCACTGTAGGCTTGGCAACCGCTTGCGGCTCTCTCCTGGCTATGGCGGGTGTGGCAAGAGGCTTCCCCGTGGTTCGTGATCGCTGCCGGTTGAGTCGCTCCTCCTGAATGCGTGCTAGGGTGATAGCGTGATTCAAGCTCCGTGGCATATAAGCATGAACCTCATCCCACAGTTGCTCCTTCAAGCCCGACACAAAACAACTCAGCAGTGTCTTCTCTTCCCAGCGTACCCGGTTGACCAACTTCTCGAACTCCGTCCGGTACTCAGTCACTGTCCCCTTCTGTCTTAACTTCTGCAGCAACGCCTCAAAGTCCTCATATTCCAATGGCCCGAATCGGGCCGTGAACTCTTCTACAAAATCAGTCCAGGGTACATAGTCTCTACCTCTCAAGAACCACTGAGGCCACTGGAACGCGTCATCTTCCAGATGGAACGACGCTAGTTGCACCCATTGCCCCTCCGGGACCTCCTGATAGCTGAAGAACAACTCCACCTTGTGAACCCAATCCAACGCATCCCCCTCTTTGAATTTGGGGAAGTTCATGCGTGTCAACTTCGGTGGCATGTACGCACGCGGCCCGACCTGCCCTTGCCAGCCCTGTCCTTGCCCAGTCTGTCGTCCCACATGCTCGTCGTGTCCACCTTGGTAGCCATGAGGTGGCTGACCTTGATGAGGAACGTGCTGCCCGGCCCGCGGAACGTGGCCTCCAAATCCACCGGGAAAAATGCTGCCTCGCGGGTGAGGGAGAAGCCCCGCTGCACCTCCTGGAGCCCGTACAACAGTCCCCGACCCTCCATCAGCCTGTAGCCATGGTTTTCGCCCGCAATCCGCTGGTCCAGCCATGTCGGAGCCGCCACCTGGATGTCTGGACGGCCCGCACTCAGCCGACCCAGCAAAACTGGGCCCGCCGCCTCCTGCTGCTGCCGTCGGCCATGCCGCCGCTCCCCCGCCTTCGCCGGTGATTCCCCAGGGTCGGAAGAACCCGATGTCGGTGTTCCCGCTGCTCCCGTGCTCGCCGGCCAGAAAAACTGGGGCCGCTGCAGCCGCCGACCAGGCCGCCGCTCCCCCGCCTTCGCCGGTGGTCCCCCAGTGTCGGGAGAGGCCGATGCCGCCATTTCCGCCGAGGGTCGATCCTCCTGTGCCCAAACGCCCTTGATCGTGCGTTCCCGAGCCCTCGACGGACCGATCGGGTCTTCCGCCGATCGTTTCTTCGTCGCTCGTGCTTTTTTCCTTTCAACAGCGCCTTAAGCTCCTCCATACGCACGTTTATGCGCTCCTCCAACCGCTGCGTAGATATGCGCATCTCTTGCTCGATCGCGGCTACCGAATCCATCAATCCACCATAGTTTTCCTCTAAGGTCTCCAAACGGGTGACTTCCTCTTGCGTGCGAGTGGTGACCATCGTCGGAGAATGACCGCCTCTGATACCAAATGATAGAAACTACTAGAGAGAGGGAGAAACTAGAGAGAAAATTAGGAAGGAGGCTAGGGTTTGGGAGAAGAAGGAGAAATACCTTAGGGTAGTTGCATGCCTCCAATAGATGATATCCCCGGGTATAAATACCCGGGCCAAGGAGGGAGCCGGCCGGCCCCTCCACATAGGGTTGTACTGGTTGGTTCAACCCTTGGCCGGCCGGTTCTACTGAGTGGGGGCTGAACCGAATGGTTCAGCCCCTTCGTTGCCCGTCGTCTCCTTGCGCCTGCGAGCATAATAACGCCCCGAGAAGCGGGCCGCGGTCGGGGGCATAACAAAAAGATAGTGGTGCAGCAGTAGTCCTCTTCTATACGAGGGTTGCGCAAAAGGCTGTGAATCGCTCCTAACTCTAACGATCTCTCAACATCGCTCTCCCATCCGAACTTTACGATATTTGTAATCTCAACCGATGTATCCATCCGTTTGGTGATAATGTAGTATCCATCTCTCTCAAGAGATCTCTCTTGGTTCGTCCAGTAAATCTTGGCATGCCCATGCAACTTCATTTTGGGAAACCGTACTCACCTCTGATCAATCATCTCGTACCACTCAAAATAGTGGTCCATGTCTAGAAGCCAATCGTGAAATACCTTCAGGTCCAGGTTACTGTTGAAGGATAGCGCACTAATGCAGATCCGCCGAGTAATGTCATCCTCGGCTGGGTTTTCTCCGCGACGTTGATCCATGTATTCTTCATAATTATCATCAAGATCATAATCATGTCGTGCTGGTGGAGCACAACCTCTATGACCTGGTGGCGGTGGACGAGGTTCTTCGAGAGGGTGGTAGTTTCCCGAAGGGTCTGGACCCTGTCAATACTCACATACCTGCTAGGGATTCCTCCTCGCAGGAGCAGGATCTCGAGTCAGGTCTTTGACACATATCTCAGGGGGTGATGGAGCATCCCGGGGATCGTCTGGAAGATCATCATAACACGAGAGTGGGGTGGGGGGCGAGTGCAAAAGCAATAGACAAACTGATTTAAATTGAAAATAAAACTTAATCAGGTGCACAATTGTTCACAAAATATCTAATTGGAAAGCAAACCTGAATCCATAAACAATTGAAGTGCAAATATTTTTACACGCGCACGAATAAGTTTTGGAAATCAAATGATTTCACGAAAACAAAGACATAATATGACATCCCACAAAATATAGTCCAAATATACAATAATAAAAAACAAGAACACCAAACTATGACTTTCACCTGCAAATGACAATGGAATTCGACTCTGTGGACATCTGAGATTTGCTAGGCCCACTTAGAAGCAAATTCTGTAGAATATAAGACAACAGAAGGGCTCATGTGTGTGAACAACCAGGATGCGACTAATGATCAAGGGTGGAGAGTGGAAGATTGTCTGATAGGAGGTGAGAAGTGACTAGATGAGGACATTTTGGACTGTTGCATGCATATCCGACGATAGGAACAATGAAATCGAGGGCAGGGGGTGTCGATAGTGGTGTGAATTTGGGTTTGTGATTGAACTGGAGTGTGAACTGGCTTGATGGAGTGAAAAATGGTATGCCGACTTTTGGCTGGGGGCGAAGGAGGGAAAATGAGATGGGCGAGTGTGGTGGTTCACAACAGAGAGTGATATTGAGGCTTGCAGGATTGTGAGAAAGTAGAGGTTGCGGTTATGGGAAGACGGGAGTCGACTGTAGTGGAGAGCGTGAATGGTGCTTGCGGAAAACAGGCATGAGAAATGTCGATCAGGGGAAAGAAAGAGCTGAGGGCGTCGGAGCCTTGGAGTCACACAAAGGGAGGACCTCTCAGAGTTGCACCGAGAGGAAGGGGACTGACTGTTCCGTAAATAGAAGCTAAACCATCGACCCCCCTAACCATGAACAACATGAAAACGACTCAAAATGATCTGGACGCATTCGTGGATTCAGATCGCCCGAATGGGTAGCGAATCACCACCTCCCGCGAGAATACATGCACGTGGGCTGACGATCTCCATCAAATGAGCCATTTTATTGAAGGTTTTACTCGTCGGACAGTAGTGAGCCTTAATAATGAGTGTGATGACATAGTATGAGCTAACATAAAATACAAACAAAATAAAATAAACATGGACTAATAACATGTGCGAACATAAAATGTTAACACAAGAAAAATGCATGAGTGAAAAATAATCAAGTTGATTTGATGCGGCGCAGGTTGCATCAATTCATCTGGGGTTGAAAGAGGTCTACGGTCTACCCCATTGAGAATTTGTTATATCCTGCTACTGAAGTCTAGGCATTGTTGTTGGAACTCCGCGGCTATGATCCAACAAATCATTGAGATACTCTACCCTCCCCATGACACTAAATAGTATTGAGCAATGACAACTCAATCTCCTTTGATATATGTATGCACGGTGGCAACAAGCCGGGCGAGGGAAATTTTTGGCCGTAGTAGGTGGGATCAAGGTTGTCAGGATCGAGATCCTAGATGAGATCGTTTCGAGGTAGGATCGAATTTGATATTAGGGTCGGATCAAAGATCGCTTTACAAAATCAGGATCAATTTACAAAATCTGGATCGTAGAATCGTAGGATCCTATGATCTGGATCGCGATCCTGACAACCTTGGGTGGGATGTCAAATGACCAAATCTTCACTGCAATTTATGAAAATCACATGTAGGAAATCTCCTTAAAGATGTAATTCTTGACCATGAGCCATGGACTTATATTTCTTAGGAGATGTTTGTAAACTGTTAGTAATAAATTTATGAAGGGTTTTCAAATGATCTAATAAAAATATATTATCAACTGAAGCATGTTCAAAAAAATGGGAGGGTGTAATGGTCAAATAAGTGACATGCTGGGTAAGCAGATTTGACTTGTGGAATCATGCAATCACTTTGCTTAAAAATATTTCCTACTAAGCACCTAAGGGTGTCTACTAAACTCCAACTAACAATCTCAGTTTTCTCATTTGTGGTTGTTGAGTACCACAAATTCAAGCTTGACCCCATGCTTACCTTTCATGACTTTCCGAAGAAATTCTTTGAATCACATATCCTTATTGAGAGTGAAATTCCTAAAAATCTTGACAAGCATCCTAATCTAAACGGGCCTGTATTCTGACAATAGAACTTGTGCACTTCCAGGCTCAGAGGATAGTGGGGTGAAGGAGGAGTGCTACCATTAAATATCTAATCAATACATTGTGCAATCTTTCTCTTCAGGGATAATCGATTGGTAGTTCATTAGTCATAGTACTTGCGAATTCAGAAGTATGCAGTTGCACTAGCCTAAGGATATCTAGGGGACCAAAATCAAATTTATGCCACTTAACATGGGTTCTACGCCACTATTCTTCTTTTCTTCCTGGAGGTGTGGTCCAAGTAGAATCACGACTTTGAAAGGAAACAAGATTGCGGAAATCGGATGTGGTGAATTAGCACTAGATGCGGGTGAGGTCTTTTATGGTGATTTTGGAACAAGACAATTTTTTGGGGGTAAAAAAATAATCTTGCGTCTTTGTGGTCAAATAAATGAGAGTTCCTCTTCCCATCATGTATGTGTATGCAATAATGTCATGACCGTCGTAGTAAGATATGAGAGATCTCAAGGACAACGACTTGACACCAAACATCCGGATAAGCGCTCCTTATGAAAAATTCTAATAAATACTGACTTGTGATGGATATAGTCATGCAATTAGCAAGCAGTGACTTTGGATAACTTGTAGGGTTTTTCTAATAGTTGCGTCTCAAGTATCAATTTGTCTACCATTTTTTGAGATACAAAAATTTTCATACTACCACTATCAATATTGATGGAGCAAAATTGTTCCCAGATGAGTATGATAGTGCAAAAATATTGTCCATTTCATTCATTTTTCATAGGAACACTAGGGTGATTAAAGTATATTGTAGACAGTCTAATTGGTAAGTTTGTTCTCCTTCGACCTCTTTCTCAATTTCTGGCTGGGGATCAGGGTGACCTCTTTCTCAATTTTTGTCTAGGGCTCAGAGTCAGGATTCAAGTTACAAGGAATACTATATGCTCTGGAGCTCGTCCATATGCATAATCAGTGATGGGGACTAACTGGCATTGCAAGTGCTCAAGAGAATTTTTTGCCTGACTTTATTCACTTGAAGTATCAAAATACTCTAGAGCTAGGCATGGTCTTTATGCCCTCCTTGATCTTGGATGGATTAGGAGTAGTCGGGGTGGCCGCTGGAAATGCTAGACGAGGGGATCTATAGTCCTATATGCGACGAGGGCATGGGTGGTATTAGAAGAGGGTCTATCAATAGACCAAAGCCCAGATGCCTCTTTTGTCAGCACTTTGCTCTCTGGCCCTACTAGAGACTAATCTTAAATTTTGATAGTCGTGAAACTCTAGTTGATGCCTGATGGAATACCATTAACCCGTTCATATAACGGGATACATTCGTGTTATCATCCACTTGGGTATCAAGTACAGACAGAAGGATGAGAAATTTGTTGGTGCACTCGTCCACTAATGTCTTATCATGCTGTAGTTTATGGAGTCTTCAATACAAGGTTTGGAGATATGTGGGTGAACATATTGCTTCCACAGTTGCGCCTGCACCTTAAACTCAACATTTGTAGTGATGAGAGACATCCATAAATTGAACCTAGTACATTTTAAATGACCCCACCAGAGTAACGCAGGTCCCTTCAGTCTAAGCATGATATACTCTACCTTTCTATTTAGAGGGTTTTTGCTTCCGAGTCATGAAATTCTCTATCCTATCACACCAGTAACATTCCTTTGAGTCGCCAATATATAATTTAACTCCAGTGCCCCAACTGGGTATGTTTCAGAGTTTAGGATTTGGTTGTGCGGGGTATTGTTGCCTAAAGTGGGTACTCTCACATGGTATTGTGTTATCTTCGATATTATTAACTGAGATGTCCAACCCATTCATGATTCGTCCTACATCTCCCATATTGACAGTGAACATGTCAATCATTTTCATTAGTTTCCCCTTGCATTAATTCAAATTTTCTACACTTCCCGTAATCGTCGTACCCTTTTCTTCATGGGAAGGGAGTAAAATTTTTAATACTGAAATTTTTTATTGCCTGTGAGGAACTCTACTTCTCACAATAGAAGCGAGTTAACTGGGCTTTGATACCAAAATGATGCAAATCCAAATCTCAAAATTCAATATTTAATATATTCTTACCAAAATTAAATTAAGCGGTGAATATTGACTCGTTCGGTGAGTGCACTATGACAATTAACCTAGAATTTTGATAAGTCTCGCGCAAAAGGCCTAACTATTGAATGAGAACAAGACACTTTATTCATTCACATGCAAGAATTCACGAATAATTATTTTAGCAAATTGATGACAAACAAAGGCAGGGACAAAACATGGGCCAAACTTTGAATTTATAATCAAAATAACACTATAACTGGCAGTAAATGAATAGTCAGATGTGTGAGATATACCCCATGGTCTTAAATGCAGTAGCAAATTCTATCCTTTATGGGTACAGTTGCGGTGTAGGGCACAATATGAGGTCAAGTGGACTATAAGGAGAAGTGCCGATTTTATATTGGGAACTAAGCAGGGCCCTATTTTGGGAAAGAAGGGACAACCGACCGCGGAACGGGTCAGTTAAGGAGGTGCAGTGTTTTAAATATCGGCCGACATATTCGACATGTCGGCCGACATGTCCTCTTTGAATAAAAAACGACTTGCATAATGAAAATATAAAGGTTATGACATTTCGCAATATGCCGATCCGACATTTCGGATCAAATCCGCAATGTTGGTTGACGACCACATTTTTAAAAATTGCCGACATTTTACAATGTCGCCTATTATAAAAAAAATCAGTGTGAAATCAGTGTCTATGCTTTGCGTCTTATATTTCAAGGTACTAACTCCACTTTCATTTCTTTTCCATTTAAACTTCTTCAATTTTTGTGTGAAATCAGTGTCCAAGGATTCATTAATGTGGTCTAATACTCTAATAACTCATGCATGTCATTTTATTGATGTTGAAGTGTAACTGTGACTCTTTTTTATATCATGATTCTTAGGTTGAGTTTTTCTATTTGTGACAAAACATGAATAATGTTAGAAATTCATTATTTGGGCACTTAGGACCATCCATTGCCAAGTCTGCCATAGAAACGATCCTTCCTCTATTTTTCTGCCATTTCTCTTGATTGTTCTCATTGGATTTAGTACAAAAAAATCAAAAATATAACGTCGAAACAGTTTTTGATAGGTTCGAGGAGTATTTAGTTCAAAAAGTTAGTATGTTAACAAAAATTCAGTATGTATTATGTTACGATTGTATTAATTTATTTTTTGCATTTAATCAGTACAACTCATGATTTGGATTATCATTATATTTTAGGTTTTTGTTCACTTACCTTTAATATTTTCTTTACTTTTAATCAATATTTAATATATTTCTGGGTTTTGTATTATATTCGCATGCATTTAAAAGATATATATACAACTAAGTTAAAAATTGAGAAAAAATTTATTGTAGATGATAGCGTTAAAATAACATTTTAAAATGTCTCCGACATGTCTCCGACATCCGACATCTAAAATCTCAATCCAACATGTCTCCGACATCCAACATTTAAAACCTTGAGGAGGTGTAAGGGATATGATTGTGGAAAGTTTGGAGGAGGATAGGGATGGTTGAAGAGGCTTGCAGTGGATTAGTGGATGCTATGAGGTAAAGTTTGGGCGCTCATGGTGTAACAAAGTGTTGGGAATCATGAATGTTGGGTTGACGATAGTTATGATGGGAGTTGTCGATGTTGTCTAGGACATGTGGAGGGGTGCCGACCTTTATGATTGGATTTGACAGTGGAGACCCCTGGGGAAGCTTTGATAGGCAACGGTCGAAAACAGAGAAGGCAATATCGATTGGAGGGGGATGAATTATAGGAAAGGTCGCTGACCTCTATGAAGAGCACTATCAACAACGAGGTTGGATCATGGACGAGGTTGGATCATGGACGAGGTAGGTGGTGAGATCAAGCTACAAGTGTTGATCGACATCGGCTTGGGAGACTGTTAGAACATAGAAGATTTATCTATTTAGTTATTCCTCCTAAGTCGTGAATGACGGGGGTGGTGGGTTGGAATTAATAATATGAGATTTTAATGAGATTGAAGTAAGATTGAAACCACGGGTCATGGGGGATGTTCATACGGTTGGTTCCAACTCTTGCCATTTTCCTCATAATTAAATAGTTTCAAAATTAAGTATTAAATAATTAATTTAATTTATGCATTGGAATTATAATAAAATATTTGATTTTTAGGATTTTGTAATATGCTTCCCGGTCTTCCCCTAATTTCCATTACGACCTAATTTGAAGGACCATTTTATCTAGAGTCTTTCTGGTCTGTTACGTTTATGAACCGTAATTGTGAGTGTGATCACATGGTGTGCACTGGCATAAAATGCAAATAAAATAAGCTAAATATGTGCGAATAGCCTGCACAAACATAAAATGCGAATAACCTGCATAGACATAAAATGCGAGCACAAGAAGATGCTCAAGTAAAAAATAATCATGCTGATTTGATGCGCCACAGGTTGCATCAGAACTCCATAGGTCTAAAATTGTTTGTTGGGAAATATATTGGACCTACTTTGGATCCGGTTCAACCCTAGGGAGTAGTCAGGGGAATATTCACTAGGCTGAACTTACATGTCGTACATGTACAATTACGTTCAAGATTGATTTCCAATAATGGATTAGATTTTGCCCTCAGATTTTATGATCTAATAAGACCTTTTATTCAGGTTGTTTCTCCTGCTCATAATGTCACAACAATTGCTGATCAATTAGGGGGAATCTTTGCTATATATATATATATAATTATATTCTTTTCTCTATAGAGTCTGAGTATGGAGTTCTCTGAAATACTATATGTTATTAGGGCTGCCTAGCTGCTATGATTTTTTTCTCTGTAAGCTGACAAGTAACAACAGTGAAATAATTACTGATTTCCTCAACGTGTGCACACTAGTTGACCGAATTTGTACAAGCAATTGATGATACAAGAATATGAAATGCATTCCTTGCATATAATGGTTTATCCATGAGTAGACTTGTGAATGAATTGTATGCACTTACAAGCAGAATGGTGTTCAAGAAAGCGAATGCAAATTATCAGTTATTGTTGGGACGGTCCAGATTGTTTGAGAGGATCCACCTGAGGCATTTGTCTTGGGCAAGTTTGGAGGAAGTAATTTGGTTAGGTAGAGTTACTCACCAGCAGATAACCGAGTTGGATTTACCTTCAAGAATTATTAATTGAATGCGGCCATATTTTTGATTTACATCAATTTGTTTATCATTGAAATTCTGCCGGTACCACTTTTTTAAATTAAATTCTGAACCTATTTTACTATGTAATCTTAAGTTATTAATTTTCTTTTCCTGTTGTATCTTCATTAATATTTCTTGAGATAAATTTTTTTCATTATTAGATATACCTTGGATAGACATTCTTGGTAATTCTCTGTTTTATTATTTGTGGATTTGGCAGCACTTACGAAGTTGCAACTGCCTGTGCCTTAGCAGTTGAGGCAGATAAGCTTATTTGCATTGTAGATGGCCAGATTCATGATGATCATGGACGCTTAATTCGTTTCATGACTCTCCAAGATGCAGACCAGTTGATCAGAAAGCGAGCTAAAGAAAGTGAAATAGCTGCAAACTATGTTAAGGCTGTAGGCAAAGAAAGTATTTCTGGTTGTCTTGATTCAACCCCATTGTCTATGACAGATGATGTTAGTTTCAGTGCAAACTTTCATAATGGTGTTGGATTTGACGATGGAAATGATCTGTGGTGTATGGAGCAAGGATTTGCTATTGGAGGTGTAGAAAGAGCGACTAGATCGAATGGTTATCTATCAGAATTAGCAGCTGCAGTTTATGTGTGCAGGGTATGGCGATTTGCCTTTGATGCTATTATTTTGACTTTACATACCTATCAAAAGGCTTGTCATTTTTGGTTTTATGCGAACAGCACGGTTGCATCATGAGCACCTGAATGTACAGAGAGTGCATTACTGTATATCTGTTAGACTTTTATCTAGTGGCCTTAAATTAATTGTTCTTATTTAATTAATTTAATTTGTTTTGTTTGCATTAAAGTGGCCTTTGAGTTGAGTACTCAGACTTATGGAGACCCTTAGAGATTGATGACTTTTTAAATACTTGATAGCATCTCTCCATCTGCATATCAAGCATCTATAAGCTGGCATCCTCAGGCTTGATGAGCCAAATATGCTAATATTAATTGAAAGTTATTAAACTAAGAACTTAACCAGATTCTGCGTAATGCTGATTTTCAAGGCTTTAAACTCAGTCAAAGATATTTTATCTAACTTGATTTCAAGTTTTTTGTTATGATTAAAGTCCTGATGGTTGACTGTATTATTCTGAATTTTTTTTTGCAAGCATGTTGCATTCAAATCACTTTATTCCTTGCTAAAATGCAACTGTTTAGATTATATATTTGATTGCTGTTTCGATCTTTCTTTATCAGGGTGGAGTTCAAAGGGTGCATGTAATAGATGGCACTCTTGGTGGCGCCATACTTTTGGAACTATTTACAAGGGATGGTGCTGGGACTATGGTGGCTAGGTAGACAATCATATGCTTTGGCAATTTAATTTCCTAACTATGACATAGTTACCTGCATCATTAACACAATGCTTGCTGGCATATCTTCCAAAAGACAGATTTTCTATGCTCCTTTTGATAACTTTCTAATGCGGAGCATAGACGAGCACTTGTAGTGGATGACGAGTTTTGGGCCTATTCGAGGCTGATTTGACGACTTTCCATATATGGCGTGCCCGGATCGACGATCGGACTCCACAGATGTGTTCGGACTCGCGTTGTGAATCGATTTGATATATTATTTCACTATTTTGCATTTTATTTTGATGTATTTAGGTGGTCACACCTTCAGCCAATCATATCCATCGATGGTGGGATGCCTTAATCCTCCTTTTATTATAAATAGATGGTTTGTGGGCTAGTTGAAGACATTGCAGATTTTGGTGAAAGGAATTCTCGGAATCCCGCGATCCCGCCATGGTGCCGACTCCGTGGATCCCTAGGTGATGACTCCTACGCTTGTATCTCCCTCCCCAAGGTATCTCCTAACCCTAGGCCTCTTTCCCCCCTCCCAAATCCTCTCCCACAGCCACCCAATCCCCCGCAAACTCCACGGCCCTGGCTGTCCAACACTCTTATTTTCCCTTCCTTGTTACTATTTAGAAATTAAATTTACTATTCATATGATATAGTTTTTCTTTCCCTCCTGTCAAAGAAGTCGGCCTCCCCTTGCTTTGTTGCAGTCGGCCACCCCCAGCTACACCCTCAACCGCAAATCCCTCCACTGTCGGCCTCCAATCCCCCATCCAACAAGCCCCTGATTCCCCCCAACTCCTCTGCCACCGCCAACCCTCCTCCCCGTGGAACCACCACCCAAATCTGCCCTCTTCTTGGATCAACCCAGATCCGGGATTTTCAGCCCCTGCTCCGTCTTCCCCTCCACTCGTACTCCATCCCTTATCCTGGATCTGCTACCAAACATCGGATCCATCTATCCATCCCTCGCCCGGATCTACCCTCACGTGTCCGGATCTATCCATTTCCGGCCCGATTTCACCATCCACCGCCGAGGACAACCACCTCTGTCATTTTTACGCCACCGGTTTCACCTCGGATCTCCTTTCGCGCATCTCCAGCTCCGGATTCTTCAGTGCTTTTATCAGCCCACTACTTTGGTGAGTCACCATTGTATTGGACTATTTTATTCAGCATTATTATTAGTTGGATCGTATGCTTGTTTGGATCTCTCGTGTTGTAGTTGTTGGCTTTAGATTATTATTGTGATTTGCAGAATTTATTCGTCGCGCGCTCTTGCTTTGGTCCTCTACGCGGAGGAAAGTCTAAACTTGTTTTGCACTAGTAAATTATTTTCGCCTTGCTTTGAATATCTGTGTTGGATGTCATTATTTATTATTTAATTTGTGATCTAACTGTCGGATTTGCTTATCATGTAGAGTTAGGTCGCAGATTTCCCGTCGCCTATAGATTCGTCCTGCGTCAATTGGTATCAGAGGGAAGGTTGCGCGCACTTTTTGATACGCAGACGTAGAGTCTATAGGTTTTTTATTATGTCTAGGTGTCACAATTATTCCCCTTCTCAATTTAAAGGTCTCGAGCCTACTTGCACCCGCTCTCACAGAACCCCGTCAGGGAGAACCTCACATTATTACGACGATCATTATCGATCGCAGTACACCACTTTCAGAGATCGTGTTGACCCACCGACACGACCTCACTATGCTAGAGACGATCAATATGATGATTGTCGTCGTTCTTATCCGTACACGCTAGCGGATCGTGTTGATCCTTCAGCATGACTCAGTTACCTTAGGGATGATTATTATGAGGATAGTCGTTCCGAGGGAGATCTTGAGAGTCAATTTCGCACTCCCGAGTCTTTCAGTTATTGGCTCGTGAATATGGAGTATTATCTTAATCATTTTGAGAAAGGTTGTAGATGTCGGATATCGGGGACATGTCGGTTTAGGTTTTTCATGTCGGTTTTAATATGTCGGGGGATATATCAGGGATATTTCGTATATCGGATTTTAATATTTAATTATTTATATGAGTAATCATTTATAAATTTATTCATTTTTTTAATCTATACTGCTCTAAAAAGAAGTATGGTGGTCTGCCAATATAAATGAGTTCGAAAATAGGGGAAAAAACAAGGGCCGTCAAATTTGACTGTTTTAATCATGAACTGTTGGATCTTGGCCTGCAAATAACGGTATTGGCTTGCAAATAAAAAGATCCCCAAAAAACCTCACATCTTCTCTCTCCTCAAACCCGATCCCCGCACATTCCCCCCCCCCCCTCGTGTTTTTTCGCCCTGCCCGCCGATCGCCGGACAACCTGGAGGGTTCGCCGGAGTCCGGCGAACCCGCCGGTGGGCGCCAGCCAGGCCGCCGGCGGCAGTGGAAAGGGGGGGACGGCGGGGCAGGGCGAAAAAACCTGGGGGGGGGATTCTGATTTTTATTTAATAAATATTATATTTTATAAATATATAATATATAATATTCATATATATATAATATAAATTTAAAATATATTATATAAATATATATTATATTATATTACATAGGGGGGCGGGCGAAGCCCGCGGGGGGCGGGCGAAGCCCGCCCCCGTGACTGGGTACTTTCGCGCGGGGCACGAGGGTCGGAGGCCCGTGCCTGTCACTCGTTTATATATATTAATATATTGATTATTTTATATTTATTGGACTCATAAATTTATGAAACTAATATAGGCATGTTGTGTTGCACTAGTAATAATGGTATAACACGTAAAATAAAACAACAAGAAGCAAAATATTGGGAAGTTGTCGTTGTCGATGATAATGAAATATAAGGAATATTTAGTACATAATTCGAAGATCATGCATAATTAAAGTCGATGACGGATTGGAGTAAGGAAGAAAGCCAGAGGAAGGAAAAAAAACAACCTAAATAATGAAATAATTTTGATTTATTGTCTATTAGACCACAATCACTAATTAAAATAAATTGAAAAAAATCAGCCGATAAAATGTCGGGATATATCGGCGAATATATCAGTTAATAGCAGATATCAGAGGATATATTCCAAAAAGGATATTATGCAAAAAAATCGAAAACATGTCGTTTTGTTCATGAAAGCTTTATGCCGGCCGATATATCGGCCATGTCAGAGGATACCCCCAACAGTGATTTTGAGGTATTCGGTGAGCGCCGCATTAAGTTTGTGAAATTTAGACTTTTAGATCAGGCGAGGACATATTGGGCTAGCGTTGAGAGAACCCGCGAGCGAGACCGTCTACATCGCATCATCAATTAGGTGGACATGAAGCGTACATTGTGTTAGAGGTATTTGTCTTTGTTGTATCGGAGTCGCTTGCTTGATCAATTATTTTCCCTTCACCGAGGATCCATGTCTGTCGTTGAGTACAAGGACCGTTTTGATGAGTTAGTGGAGTGATATCCGAGAGGACCCATCCATGACCATTTCCCGATTTCGGTTTGGACTTCGGTCTGACATACGTACTAAGGTAGCTTATCATAGCTCGAAGCCCCTTGAGCAGACATTTCAGCTCGCCCTTCGTTATAAACAGTCATTGAGATGCGCAAGAGCTGGTCGATGGGGTTCTCACCTTGACCTTCGCAGTACGATTCCCTCCCATATTGAGGTCACCATGACGTCCACCACTGTCCTGTCAGCCACGACAGAAGTGATACCTGATGCGGATTACTCTCACCTCAGTGAGGTGCTTAGCCCAGTGAGTGACCTATCTCTTGTTTCTGACCCGTCTCTTGTGACCCTGACTGAAAGCGAGCATGAGCGACCTACTGAGTCTGTATTGTTGTGTCCCTCACCCACACCTCCTCCTCTGTCATACACCGGGTTAGTTAGCACCCCAACCACAAACCCATTTCCTGACACCGCACCCACGGATCTATTCTTGAGTGTAGGTTTATGTTGCTCTCCCATTGTCATTACCTTTAGTCACATCACGACCGAGAGCCCAGAGCCTGATGTTGATCTCATAGTGGCTATGTCGCTCATTCACGAGGACACTACCCCTCACGATGGTACTCATCTAGAGGATCATGACCCTGGTGACGAGTACTATGACGACCTCATGTTGAGCCTCCTGATGAGCCGCCACATCCTGGTGAGGATGCGATTCGGGTGAGACGCTTGTTTAGGAGCTTTGAGTTATTGGAGTCTCTTTCGCTATCATCTATAGCCTTGCCCCAGAGAATTGATCTTGTGTGAAGCATAACGTATGTAGGGCGTTCCTTGAGTATGTTTGAGCATACTCATATTTTGAGGGCCTATCTTATGGCGCATCGCACCATCGATGAGTTTTCGGACGCACCACCTGCTGACCCACCGGACGAGCTCTTTGTTTTCGGGAACACGCGTCACACTCGAGAGTCGCATCTTCTAGTCGGTGTACACGACTTTCACTTAGGCGGTTGTCTTATCCGTGATGAATTTTCGTACACACCTTCTGGTGAGCCCCCTGATATGCTATGTTCTCTGAGAGACATTTGGCTCTTTACGAGCTCGTATTTAAGTATAGATGTCTCTCACGGTCATCTGAGCACTCGACACACACGAGATGAGTTTTTCTACACCCCATCGAGCGAGCCTCCTGACAGGCCACCTCCCTTGATAGATTTTCAGGTCATTATTAGATTTTCCCATAGAAAGCATGTTGTGTCTGGCGTGTTTTATTTGCATAATTTTCATGAGTCTGTCGAGCAATTTCTTCATCATTTTCATGTGTCTGTTGAGTTGTTTGTCCGTCATTTGCATCTGTGGAATGAGTCGGTCCGACAAAAAATCCCTAATGATAATAAAATTTATAAATCACATACGGATGTTCACTGGCAAGAGCAGGTACTTCATGAAGGCGAGCAGATGATGATGAGACTCTGCGTTGTGAGGCTTCATGCGAGGCTTGCTAAAGGCCTGAGCGTTAGGCGAATGGATCCTTATATAATCATGAGACAGATCGAAGCAAACACCTATGATCTTGATTTCCTTGCAAGTATGCGTATCCACCTCGTATTTAGTGTTGAGGATATGACACTGTACTTCGAGCCTCGCGAGCATGTGGACTCAAGCAGTGGGGATTTCCAGCCGCCCACACCTCCACTCCCATTGCCTTGCCACCCTCATAGACCACTTATGTCTGATGGCCACCACTACTCGCCTATTTTTGACACCCACCCACCTGGGGTCTCGTCTTTTTTGGTTCTTCCGACGACACCACCGATCACACCGGGATCCACTACTCGTGAGTTGAGCGTTGAGAGCATCATGGAGACCAGACTCCACCAGTGCATTCCCACTACAGACGTTGGTGACTCTTGGATACTTGCAGCAGAGCTTGATTGATTCGCCCCTGGACTTCGACTTCAGCACGACCGTCTCCATTCACCGGAGATGACAACTTTTCAGTCGGGGGGAGTTGATTGGCGAGGACACTTTTCCAGCGACGACACTTGGACGACCTCTGGTGGACTTCTTCGAGTTTTACCTGGCTTGCAGTGAGAGAATTCTGATCCCTATTCATCGGGTGATGAATTCTTTCAAGCCAGGGAGATTGATGCAGAACATAGACGAGCACTTGCAGTGGATGACGAGTTTTGGGCTCATTCGGGGCTGATTTGGCTACTTTCCATATATGACGTGCCCAGATCGACGATCGGACTCCGAAGATGTGTTCGTATTCGCGTTGTGAATCGATTTGATATATTATTTCACTATTTTGCATTTTATTTTGATGTATTTAGGTGGCCCCACCTTCGGCCAATCATAACCATCGATGGTGGAATGCCCTAATCCTCCTTTTATTATAAATAGATGTTTTGTGGGCTGGTTGAAGGCGTTGCAGATTTTGGTGAAAGGAATTCCCGGAATCCCGCGATCCCGCCACGGTGCCGACTCTGTGGAACCCTTGGTGATGATTCCTAGGTTTGTATTTCCCTCCCCATGGTACCCCCTAACCTTAGGCCTCTTTTCCCCCTCCCAAATCCTCTCCCATAGCCACCCAATCCCTCCCAAACTCCACCGCCTGGGCTGTCCAGCACTCCTATTTTCCCTTGTTACTATTTAGAAATTAAATTTACTATTCATATGATATAGTTTTTCTTTCCCTCCAGCAGCCGACCTCCCCTTGCTTTGTTGCAGTCGACCACCCCCAGCTACACCCTCAACCGCAAATCCCTCCACTGCTGGCCTCCAGTCCCCCATCCAGCAAGCCCCGATTCCCCCTAACCCCTCTGCTACCGACAACCCTCCTCCCCGTGGAACCACCACCCAAATCTGCCCTCTTCCCGGATCAGCCCAGATCCGGGATTTTCATCCCCCGCTCCGTCTTCCCCTCCACTCGTATTCCATCCCTTAGCCCAGATCCACCACCAAACATCGGATCCATCCATCTCTCGCCCGGATCTACCCTCACGTGGCTGGATCTATCCATTTCCTGCCTTATTTCACCATCCGCCACCGAGGACAACCACCTCTATCATTTCTTCGCCACCGGTTTCACCTCGGATCGCCGTCCACGCATCTCCGATTCCAGATTCTTCAGTGTTTTGGTCAGCCCACTACTTTGGTGAGTCTCCAGTGTATTGGACTATTTTATACAACATTATTATTAGTTTGATCGTATGCTTGTTTGGATCTCTCGTGTTGTAGTTGTTGGCTTTAGATTATTATTGTGATTTGTAGGATTTATTCGCCGCGCTCTTTTGCTTTGGTCCTCCATGCAGAGGAAAGTCTAAACTTGTTTTGCCCTAGTAAATTATCTTCGCCTTGCTTTGAATATCTTTGTGAGATGTCATTATTTATTATCTAATTTGTGATCTAACCGTCGGATTTGCATAACATGTAGAGTTAGGTCGCAGATTTCCCGTCGCCTATAGATTCGTCCTGCGTCACTTTCTCTATAGAAGATGTGATATATGTGTAAATTCATCCATCTTGCAAAACTGTGTATTACTGTTCTGTTAGCCTTCAAATTAATATGTTAAATACCATATTGTGTAATCATAGGGTCTATTTATACACCTCCTTGGGAAGAATATATATCACCCTCAATATTAGCTCTTTCCTCTTCTAACATGGTATCAACGAGAAGTTTAGCCTAGTCGCTGCTCGTTGCCGTTCTCAATCATCTCTTATTTGAGCTTTTCTATCCCGATCGACCAGCCTGCTGCTCTTGAACTAGTCGATTGATGCTTGCTGAAGATCAATGCTTGATTGATGTTTTATCAAAGCAGACCTTGCTTCCAGAAAGACGTATTGACTTGTTGTATCTGATGCTCTACGACGATCAACACTCTGTCGTTTTTGGAGCTACAACTTCTGCTCAATTCCAACTCCAATCAACGTGAACTCCCCCAACTACGCTCCTTTATTGTGGTTCTGTTAACGGTGTGATCTTTTTGAGACCCAAAAAATCAAGTCTCCTTTTGAAAATGATGACTTCTCTCTTAAGATATCTCCATTGTTCGTTGTATGCTTTCTCGATGATGATTTCCCTTTTATGTTGGAGCCCCCCAACTCCCTGCGATTGCTCATTCTTTTGCCATCTTCAGACGCTCTAGGAATTTTCTTCGCAAAGTTCCTTAAATCTTTGTACTGGATGTATTCATTGTCGTTATGTTGCTAGCTCTTTTCTTTATATGTATTCATTGTCGTTATGTTGCTAGCTCTTTTCTTTATAACATGTATGTTTGAATTCCTCCTTTTTGATTTTATCCACTCTGTTGTTTGGGCACCTTCTTCTCATCGTTACAAGGACGGAAATTTACATTATGTCAGTTTTGTTTTGTGACAAACTATGTATTAGGAGTTGAGTCTTGGTCCGTACTCATGCACCTTCTGGTAGTTTGGAACACTTGTGCACTTTGAAATAAATGATCTTGGTCATCTTTACTATTTTTTGTTCTTGACAAATTGATACTCACATAATTGTTGTATCTTTTGAGTTGAATTTCAAGTTGCATATTGAGGATGATGATAGTCTCCATGATCCCTTTAGATACAAACTTGTTGACATGCTTGTTTATCTCACTGTAATTTGATAGGAACGACAAGGGATTTGGGAGAGAAAAGAGAAAGCTAGGTTTTGAGAGAGGTAGAAAGGAATACCTGAAAATACTTGCATGTTCACTGCCAGGAAACCCTAGGGGTATTTATACTCCTCGGGTTAAGGAGGGACCGGATGGCCCCCCATAGGGGCTGAACCCGTCTGGTTCATCCCCCAACCGCCTTATTGTTTTAATTAGGGAGGGCTGACCATCTGCTTGATGCTGCCTCCTTTTGCCGTCTCTGGTATGTTTGTCCCGCAAACCCCCAACCGCCTTCTTGTTTTAATTAGGGAGGGCTGACCATCTGCTTGATGCTGCCTCCTTTTGCCGTCTCTGGTATGTTCGTCCTGCGAACCGACCATTATGTGGATTCATAACATTCTCTTCCCCTTCAAGAACCAGTTTGTCCCCAAGGTGGAATTTTGGATATAGTTCCTGGAACTCAAGCAGGTCGACCCAGGTGTTCTGTGTTGTAGATAAATTCTTCCATTTGACAAGAATATCCTGACGGTATTCCGTGTTGTGTTTCTTCCACTTGGTGAGCAACACCTCCTCGGGGAGTGGTCGTAATCCCCACTATAGGTTGCTTCCAGGAGGGTAGAGCAGACAAGAGTTGTTTCCCTGATATTCTTCATTAGCAAGGAGACATAGAATGTGGGATGAATACGCGAGCCTGCGGAAAGGTCCAAAGTGTACGCAATCGGTCTTACTCACTGAATGATTTTGGAAGGGACCATAATAGTGATGTGCCATTTTTTGATTTGTCCTCTGGGACACTGAGGTTTGTCTGTAGGGCTGAAGTTTTAAGAATACTTCATCACAGATTGCAAATTGATGTTCTGATCGGTGTTTATCTGCTTGTATTTTCATCCTGTTTTGGGCAAGGAGGTTTTCTCGTAATATGGCGAGGGTACGGTCGCACAGCTCACGATCAACAACTGGTAACGTCGTTCTCCCTGGCTCATATGTACACCGACTCGGGGCAGAGCTTCCAAAGACACTTTCAAAAGGAGTAAACTTACTAGCCGTGTGGTAGGAGGTATTATAGCAGTACTCCGCCTAGTGTAGCCATTGTGCCCATGTCTGGGGCTCATCCATAATGAAGCACCGTAAGTATGTCTCAACTCCCCGATTGAGTACCTCGGTCTGACCGTCTGTTTGCGGATGGTTTGCGGTGCTCATACATAGGTGTGTACCCTGCTGCTTGAATAGTTCCGTCCAAAAGTTGCTCACAAAGACTGGATCCCGATCAGAGATGATGGACCGCGGAATCTCGTGAAGTTTGACTATCTCTTGCACAAACAAGTCCCGCTCGCTGAATGATTTTGAAGGGACCATAATAGTGAGGTGCCGGCTTCTGATTTGTCCTCCGGGACACAAAGGTTTGTCTGTAGGGCTGGAGTTTTAAGAAAACTTCATCATAAATTGCAAATTGACATTTGGACCGGTGTTTATTTGCTTGTATTTTCATCCTGTTTTAGGTTTTCTTGTAATATGACGAGGGTACGATCACACAACTCACTATCAGCAATTGGTAAAGTCGTCCCCCTGACTCATATGCACCCAGACTCGGGGCGGAGCGCCCATAGACAATTTCAAAAGGTGTAAAACTAGCCGTGTGGTAGGAGGTATTATAGCAGTACGTCGTCCAGTGTAGCCATCGTGCCCATGTGTAGGACTCATCCATAACGAAGTACCGTAAGTATGTCTCAACTCCCCGATTGAGTACCTCGGTCTGACCGTCTGTTTGCGTATGGTTTGCGGTGCTCATAATAGGCGTGTATCCTGCTGCTTGAATAGTTCCTTCCAAAAGTTGCTCACAAAGACTGGATCCCAATCAGAGATGATAGACCATGGGATCTCGTGAAGTCTTACTATCTCCCACACAAACAAGTCTGCTACTGATTCACCTGTGTAAGGATGGCCCAGGGCCAGGAAATGTCCGTTTTTGGATAACTTATCCACCACTTCCAAGATGACTGTTTTCCCTTGGAACTTCGACAGCCCATCGATGAAGTTCAAGGAAACTGTGTCCCAAATCTGTCGCGGTATTTCCAGAGGAGTAAGAAGGCCCGCTGGGGAAGTGGTTTCATATTTCTGACGTTGACAAATGTCGCATTGCTGCACAAACCTTTGGACATCCCTTCGTTGGCTTTTCCAAAAAACATTGGCTCTGACCTGCTGTAAGGTACGTAGAACTCTTGCATGTCCTCCTACTGGTGAAGAGTGGAACTCTTGTAGCATAATGTCCTTCCATGGAGATGACGAGGGTATGACCACCTGGTCGTGAAAGTATAAGTGCCCGTTTTGCAGTTGAAATCGGGAAGCAGCGTTTTGTCCCTGTCGAAGTGCCTCTACGATAAGACGCAGCTCAATGTCATGGATGACTTCCTACTGTATATCATCCAAATCACCAATCAGGGACACTGAGATGTGTTGGAGTGCTCCCTCTAGTATGCGGGATAGTGCGTCGATCGCAACGTTCTCCTTCCCCTGTTTGTAGACTATCTCGTAGTCGTTGTCAAGCAACCTCGTCACCCATTTTTATTGTAGAGGAGAGGCCACCCGTTGTTCCAAAAAGTGTTTCAAACTCTTGTTATTGGTCCGGACCTTAAAGTGTCTGCCCAGAAGGTTGGGCCGTAACAAGGCCACGACATGTATGATGGCTAATATTTCCTTCTCGTAAGTCGACAATCCCAGCATCCGTGGAGTCAATGCCTTGCTGAAAAACGTTAACGGTCGACCTTCTTGCATGAGCACTGCCTCGATCCCTACATCTTAAGTATCAGTCTCCAGTATGAATTCCTTGGTGAAGTCAAGGAGAGCCAGCACTGGGGTCGTCGTCATGGCCGTCTTGAAAGCTTCGAATGCGACTTCCACCTTCTCATGCCAGCAGAATACATCCTTGTGTAATAGCTTGGTCAACTTTTGAGCTTCTTCCCATAATATTGCACGAATCACTGGTAGTAGCCCGTCAACCCAAGGAAACCCCGGAGTGCACGGACCGTTGAAGTTGAGAAGAAAATAGAACTTTGGGTATTGAACCATGTATAAAGCAAAAGATCCTAGGCTTCCTAGCAATGCAGTAATGTAGCATAATGGGTAGTGCAGGGAACAAAGATGAACATATTGATAATGTGAACTACATGAGAGATATCAAGACGAATTATGTTATGAATCTTCATAACGGCGGGTTCGCGAAGCAGACATACCAGAGATGGCAAAAGTAGTGATGAACGAGATCTTCTAGTCCCTCCTCCACAGGTCTGTATTTTTTTATAACATTCTAATCTATAGCGCGGCCTAGACCACGTCTGCATGCTCTCCACCTTCCGGGGTCGGCCTTTACTCCTTGTGCCGAGGCAATATGACCTAGATATTTCACCTTTTTACCAAATGAACATTTAGAGCGCTTGTCATGGAGCTGGTGCTGTCGGAGTTTCATGAGCACTCATTCCACATGTTGAAGATGCTCTTCCCAGTTGGCAATATAGATTAGAATGTCATAAAAAAAATACAGACCTGTGGAGGAGGGAATAGAAGATCTCGTTCATCACTACTTTCGCCATCTCTGGTATGTCTGCTTCGCGAACCCGCCGTTACGAAGATTCATAACATAATTCGTCTTGATATCTCTCATGTAGTTCACATTATCAATATGTTCATCTTTGTTCCCTGCACTACCCATTATGCTGCATTACTGCATTGCTAGGAAGCCTAGGATCTTTTGCTTTATACATGGTTCAATACCCAAATTTCTATTTTCTTCTCAACTTCATAGCTAGTGCTTTTTGTTCATTTTTACGCCGATTGCGCAAAAGATGTTACTCATGGACGACCCTCTATTGGGTATATTATTTGTTCCTTGAAGATTCTTTGATTTTTTGGAAATAATAGATGTGATTTTTCACTCCAATGCTGAAGCCAAGTATAGGGCCATGACTATCACTATTGCTCTGGTCACCAAACTTTGTTGACTTCTTACTGACATGGGCATGACGGTCTCTGGCTTACATCAGCGCTATCTAGCTTTTAACTCCGTTTTCAATGAATATACAAAATGAAGATTTACACAATGTTCTGTTATGGTCCCGGCTCTGCCCGTTGTCCACCACTAGTTTATAATTTTATTGATGTCACATCTATTATAGCCGTGCTATAGTTATAGTTCATCCTTTTTATGTAAGTCTAAATGTGTCACTTATTTACATTTATGTTCTTTTAAAAATCTATTTAGGGGACCCTTGGGTTTTTTAATGTTATCCAAGAAGTTAAACTCTATTACCTTGTCTCTAACTCTCTGTATGTGATGTTAGTAGTTCTCTCCTCCTGAGCACACCCCTCCTAGGCAGTCGCGGTTCCGGCTCCACAGTATCCCCTCTGCCTCCGACCACTACTTTGGCAAGCCCATAACAACTCGGTAGCACCCGTCTTCACCGCCTACGACCACTATTTTAGCGAGCACATAACAACTTGGTATCATAGAAAACCATTCCTCCATCTTCCCACACCTCACTTTCGGTCCTCCTCCGCACACGCCCCTCTTAGTGCCAAGACGTAAAAAAGGGCAGCCCTCGTCGACCTCTTCGTCAAGCCAGTTTGAAGCAGCATACTTCTCCTTCGATCATCCTCTTCAGCTTGCAGACCTAGTCGGCCTCTTCGATCGCATCTTCGTCTCTCTCTCCAGCTAGCACACCCTTTCTGCTCCCCAAACTAGCAACCCTCTGGTCCCGCATCCTTCATCTTATCGGCTCGTCGTTTGCGTCAACCTGCAAGCCTGCTGGTTTGACCTGCCGCACTATCGTCTCCAGCTGCAGATCTGGTTCGACTCTGTTGCCTTCATCTTCACTTGAATTGACCGACCAGACCGTCAATTGCGTTGACCTACACGCCTTTGCTTGCTTCATTTGCTAGAGCCGCCTGTTGTCTTGATCCAATTGCTTGTCGTTCCTGTCTGCTGATCCCCCGCAGGAAGGCACACCCTAACTCCTGTTTTTGAGCCTTGCGCCCTGCAATATTGGATCTCCACGCTAGAAAGAGCCGCTGATCCAATCTCATTAATTAATCAATCAATCAATTAATTAATTAATTATTAATTATTTTTGCATGGACATATTCTCAGACAAACTCAGTTAGCTTATGGATTATTTGCGCATTGTTATGGCATCCTATGCCACCTCTAAAGCCCAATGCCAAGAAGTGTAAGTTCGACATCATCCATCGAACCCGATGATTGTTCCATCGCTACCCATGCCACTAATGACTCCTGTGCGCCTCCTCCAAACACAGTTTTATTCTTCCTCATTGCGTTTCTCCTTGGTCGTGAGCTCCGTGCCACTCATTCTGCTAACTACCTCCATCCAACATCCTTCGCTCTAGCCACAGCCTTTGTCGGCTATGTGCCCCGCTCCATTTGCTAGTATCATCCTACTGGCTCCACCGCATACTGCCCATTATTGTCCCCATTCCATAGGATAAAGGTTCCACATCGATCATCCGCAACCGCCAGATAGTCATCATCCTGCGGCTACCGGGATGCCCCATTCCTCGGATCCCCCTTCTAGCAGTGTCTTATGCGACCGCGACATGCACTCTCATGTCATTGACAAATCTGCTCTGACCTCACACAACAAATAGTTTTTCTAGCGCGAAGTTAAGAAACCCGAGGATTGCACTGACCCAACCACACTCGAGCTTGAGGGCAAGCTTGATTTCAAGGACATATGTAATGTTATTGTCCCGACTCCGTTCGTTATCCATCTTTAGTTTATACTTTTATTGATGTCACATCTATTATAGTTGTTTCACATTTGTTATAGTTTGTCCTTTTTATGCAAGTCCAAATGTGTCACTTATTTATATTTATGTCCTTTTGTAAGTCTATTTAAGGGACCATTGTGTCTTGTAATGTTATCCAAGATGTTAAACTCTATTCCCTTGTTTTTGTATGAGATATTAGTAACTCTCTCCTCCAAACACGCCCCGCCTAGGCAAAAAAGAAAACTTATCTCCATTTCAATTAAGTGGTTTTCTACCAGATATTTATAACCAAGAAATCCTTGCAACTAGTTTGAAGTTAATGCAAGTTGAAAACCTAGACATGTAAAAGCTATTTAGTCTGACATTCAATCCAATATCTAGGTTTGAATCAAGAAACAGAAGTATTAGGATTACTATAATCATAAGGCTCATACTTGTACAAGGAGATAACCTCTTTTAGAAAGTTCAAGTCTCCACTAGTTTATTCTTAGTAGTGTATGGAATTTCGCATCATGGAATAGTTTTTTCTTGGAATGCCTCAATCCTTTATTTGTAATAAAAAAATCCTGAAATCTTCTATATGATCAGAATACTGAAAGAAGAATCAACCCAGAAAAATGTTGCAACAGAAAGATCACAGAATTTGGCTTCCATCCACAATACTGCAATGGGGGCGCGGGGGGGGGGGGGGGGGGGGGGGGGGGGGATCCTTAAATCTTCTAAATGATCAGAATACTGAAAGAAGAATCAACCCAGAAAAATTTTGTAACAGAAAGATCACAGAATTTGGCTTCCATCCACAAATACTGCAATGGGGGTGGGGGCGCATATCGCTATCCAATGCCAACAGGGAGATTTCCATCCAGCGCAAACCACAAGGTTAATTGAAGGGTGCTTGTATCTCATCCACTGACAACAAACACCAGAAGTTTGTTCTTTAGGAACAGAGGCATCAGATAAAGCTATCCATCCAATTGATATAATTTTCAATTTTGACATCTTCAAAGTTTGACATTTGCATCATATGGTTGAAAAAGTATATATTTCCTTCTTTGGATCTTAGTTTTCATTGAAATAAAGTACACTAATTGTTCTTTGCTCTAAAAGACTTTGTAAAACCAGTAATTGTTTTTTGGTATTTATATTCTACTAGTCATGAAGAGTGGTTTGTTTTTGTGATTAGGCTGCATGTTATACTCATTGATAATATTATGACTGCATTTCTAGATGTTACAGCATGCATTCACCTAAACTTTCTAGGGGAAACTTATAGATCTCTTATACTCAGTAATGTCTACGAGGGAACTCGGACAGCTGGAGTGGAAGATATTCTTGGTATAAAACAACTTCTTCAGCCTTTGGAAGATTCAGGAACATTGATTCGGAGAACTAATGAAGAGGTTTGTATTTTCAGTCCTATTTCAGTAATAGGATATTCTTCAACTAACTGGTCTGTTTTTCCTTTTTTTTGTTGAAACCTGATGATAGTGAATGTACAAAATTACTGTAACAAAGTGCAAATGTATAGGAGAGCATTCTTCGGCTCTGTTTGGCGGGGTGCATTGCATCAGACAATGAATGAAGGAACGACCATTACAGCTGCTGCCCGTGTGAAGCCCAGAGCGTCACACAGAGTGCTGAAATTACGCCTTGGGCTTTCCTCCTAACATCATTTTTACTATTTGGGAGTGCTGCTATTTGGCCTCCGTAGACGCCGCACCAGAGCGCCGCCGCCCTGCCAAATGGAGCTTTACTTCAATACCCAATTTTTTCAACTCTTTAGTTTTAAAAAGCAATTAAGCTTACCGATTTCATTCTTTTCATTTGAACTTATATCATCTTTAATACTCCCTCTCCTCCCTATTTTAATGTTTATCAAAATTAGAACCCAAAATCTAACATGGCATCCCTGTTTTCAGCTCTACAAAATTTTGGATTCAGGCTGTTTTCTTGTTGTAGAGCGAGATGGTTCACTTATTGCCTGTGCTGCTCTTTTACCTTTTTTTGGAGAAAGATCCGGTGAGATTGCTTCCATTGTTGTATCTCCAGAATGCCGAGGGCATGGACAGGGGGACAGACTACTTGGTATGCTTAGTTTCTATTTGTTGTTTTCTCTTTCTTTCCTCTTAAAAGTTATGTTTTATGATTTTATGGTGATTAAACATTTAGTTGCAGTCTTTATAGCGGCTTGCAGAATTCACACAACTAAAAACGTTTTGCTGTTATTGAGATGGAATTATGCTCCTGCTACTTTATCATTCTTGTTACTTGTGACCGGGTTGGATATAAAAACCCAAGAAATCAAAAGTTCAAACTACTTTTAATTTGTGATGTTAACATGATAAACAAAATTTTTCCATGAATCTAATAATTCACGCCATTTATACTTGTTGGCCTTTCCCCTCTCATGGCCACATGTGCTGAGTGTTTTCCATCGTAGGAATTTCCATTTCCATTCATTTTAAATTCCTATGGCAATGCTTTCTTTTACTCTACGACAGGCATCTTCCACACTAACTAGCAACTTCTACTTTGTTCTCTTCCACCAAGGTGTTAACCGTAATATCTCTTTTGAATAATTTATTGATAGCTCTAATTTATCAAATTCTACCTCTAAGTAATCAACAGATTGTTAACCGTCATAGCTCTAAATTCTACCTCTGCAGCAGACCTTGAGACAACAGATTGTTTTTTGCTTCTCTAAGTAATCAAGGTCCCATCAACAAACGAGCAATACTCATATGTAGAACGTCCGTCTTCTATGGACCTTGCCCAATCTGCGTCAGTATAAACATCAATTTTCAATTTTGTATTAGGGGTGAAGAGAATTTTTCTTCCCGCCAGGTCTTCAAATACCTCAAGATCCTATGATCAGCATCAAGATGTCTGGCTTTTGGGGAATGCATATATTGGCTAACCCCCCCCCCCCCCCCCCCCCACACACACACACACAACATAAGCATTGAAGGATGAGTATGAAATATATATATTAACCATCTGATAAGTCGTTGGTAACCAGTAACATCTTCAATAAGATCATTCCTTCCAAGGCTGTCCATAAGAGTATCAGTAGGTCTACACCCACTCATACCAGATTATTCCAACAAATTGAAGACATATTTTCTCCGAGAGATAAAAAAACCCATTTGGATCTAGCTACTTCAATCCCCAAAAAGTACTTAAAATTTTTCAGATCCTTTATTTCAAACTCCTTTACCAAATTCTCCTTCAATGCTTTCACTTCTTCAACATCATCTCATGTTATGACAATGTCATCGTCATAAATAATGAGGGTCATTAACATGTTATACCTTTATTTTATAAACAAAGTATGACCAGTCTGACTGTCTATATACAAGAGAGATCATTACTTTGTGAAAATGACCAAACCTAGCCCTCGGTGTTTGATTCAGGTCGTAGAGAGCTTTTTTTAGTTTGCACGCTTTCTCTTCAAAACCAGAAGGAAAAAATCAGGGGGGAGAGACATGTATACCTCTTCTTCTAAATTTCCGTGAAGGAATGCATTCTTCACGTCCACTTGGGTAAGATCTCATCCCTTGCACACAGCACACAATAACAAGACTCGTATAGAGTTCATTTTTGCAACAAGGGAAAAAGTTTCTTGATAAACGATACCTAGGGATTGAGTATATCCCGTTACCATCAACCTTGCTTTGAAACGTTCAACCAAGCAATCCTTTGGAGTTCAGCTTCATGATGAACACCCACTTACAACCAACATTGTTCTTATTGTGTGGGAGGTGTGTTAAATCCCATATCTAATGTTTTTCCAAAACAATCATTTCCTCAATCACTTCTTTCCACTTTGGATGCCAAAAGATATAAGTGCAAGCAAGGCTATATGTGAAAGAGATAAAGTGTCATAAGAAACATAATGAGATAATAGATGTTGAGTGCAAGATCTGATACCTTTACGAAGGGCAATGGGGAATTCAGACGAGTTTGCTGACGGAGTTGGCACTGGGACTAGTAGCATGGGATGAGCTTGTATGTTAGGACCTTTACCCAATCTGGTATATACCTGTAATTCCTGTTCTTTATGGGGAGGCTCTCCCTGATTTGGAATCTCATTATGAGGCAAAATGTGTGGATGAATGGAGTATGGTTGAGGGATCTGTAAGGATATTGTAGGAGACCTCATTTCTTTTGTAGGTTCAGGCTCCCTCTAAAGTGAGCACATAATAAGGCTCAGATTCACGAAATGTAAAATCTACAGTGATAAAGATCCTCTTAGTCGGGGGGGGGGGGATGATAACATTTATACCCATTTTGAGTTGGAGACTATCCAAGGAATACACATCGGAGAGCACAGGGGTCAAATTTAGATCGACCCAAAGAGTGTATGTGAGCAAAGCATACACAACCAAAAGTTTTTGGTTGGAGAGAGGTCGGGGTAACCTATTATGGGTTGCGTGCCCGTTTATTTAGTTATGACTATCTTTATTAAGTATATTTTATAATTGTGTAGGGGCCTCGAGCACCATACTAGTTAATAGGTGTTATTATTGTCATTTGTCTTTTAATATGTTGTAAGCTTATATAAAGGCATAAGTATGGTTGTATGGGTATGCAAGAGGAAGTTCTATTTCCTGTTCTCTTTTATGAGATATTTCTCGTAGTGAGTGTTTTAAATATCTTGGATCGATAGTTCAAAAAGATGGAGGTATTGATAAAGATGTGACACATAGAATCCAAGCGGGTTGGTTGAAGTGGAGAGGCGTGTCAGGGATCTTATGTGATCGTAAAGTACCACTTAAACTTAAGGGCAAGTTTTACTGTACTGCAATTAGACCCATGATGCTCTATGGTTCTGAGTGTTGGGCAGTGAATTGTGTACATGAGCAAAAAATGGGAGTTGCGGAGATGAGAATGCTTAGGTGGATGTGTGGACACACGAGATTGGATAAAATTAGGAATGAAAGTATCAGAGATAAGACAGGAGTAACACCAATTTCAGAGAAGATGCGAGAAGCTCATCTAAGATGGTTTGGACACGTACAAAGGAGACCATTAGAGGCACCTGTTAGGCGTTGTGAGAGTCTAGTCACTAGGCATGTTAGACGAGGGAGGGGTAGACCGATAAAAACTTGGAATAAAACTATAAAGAAAGACATGATGTACTTAGACATTAGTGAGATTATGATAAAAGATAGGGCACACTGGCGACAAAGGATCCATATAGCCGACCCCACTATAGTGGGATAAAGGCTTGAGTGTTGTGTTGTGTTGTGTTGTGTTGTGTTGTGAAGTTATGCAACAGATTGTGGAATCTTCTTTACTTAAATGAAATATGTGTTGGACCTACTAGAAGAAACATGAATGCCTGGTTGTGCACTGGTAGATACCTCTATGGAAGTAAATTGTAAAATCAATGAAGACAAGGATTGTGAGAAAATGAACTCCGTTAGCTACCAAAGATTGGTGTGAAGGCTAATCTACCTCACAGACACTCGTCCTGATTTCACATATGCAATTAGGATCTTGAGTAGATACTTGCACTCTCATTGACTAAGCAATCAAGAAGGTGCTATAGGGTGCTATAGTACCTGAAGAAGTCTCTTGGATGTGGAATCTTATTCTCCCAGATCAACCATTTGAATATTGAAGCATACACAAACATTAATTTGGTTGGAAGCCAAGATGACCAAAAATTCACCACCTATTATTGCTCTTCTATTGGAGAGAATCTAGTGATTTGGAGAAGTAAGAAACACAATGTGGTATCAAAATCCTATGCAAAAGCAAAATACAGTGTAATGCCACAAGTGATATACAAGAGACTATGACCTCAATCTCCAAGTGGACTTTATTTTGCAGGATTTTTGACTACAAGATGGAAAGCTTACACGACTATATTGCTTATAATATCGTTCAACATGACCGAACACAATATGTTAAAATCGATAGGCATTTCATCAAGAACCACTTGGAGAAAAACTATTTGTACTTTGTTTTTTCCATTTCAAGATCAACTGACAATTGTCTTTATCAAGAGCCTGAGTTGTTGTGACACTTTCACTAATAATATCTCTAAGCTTAGAATAATCGACATATACTTCCATCTTAAGGGGAGGAGTTGCATTAAATTAATCAAAGCCTATTGTAAAGGCCCGTGTTTCTCTTTGTTATTTTTAGTCTCACACCTCTAATATTGATTTGAATTCTACTCTTTTATTTATACATAGAAATGTCATGTTTATATTTTAGATTGAAAATAGTATTTATTCCATTTCTCAATTTGTGTTTTAGTATGCTGCGTAATTATGTGGTGTAACTTATAAGCCACATGCAATTTATTTTATCTTCTTTTGTAGATTTATTGTGATTTGAGTAATATTCCATATGTTTAAATTTGAATTTAAATCTGGATGAGATTATATTAGTTTAGATTTAAATTTGTTATCTTTGCATATTTTTAATAATTAATCTTTCAATTTTGGATTAGTTAATGCCAACAAAAATCTATGTTAATGTTCGAAGGCAAAAAATTTTAATTTTAAACTTCATTAAAGAATTATTTGGGCGACAAATTTGTAATTTTATACTCATCTCTGAACTAATCTATGCAGCATATCTACCTGTCGGGCCATAGATATAGGTGTTTCTTGTTGAATCGCCTAATTTCTCTCTCTCTCTCCCTCTCTCTCTCCATCTTTTTGTTATTTTTCATGCAGTTTCTTTCGATTATCACACCGCAGGACTGATGCTTCGGTCTTCTTTTCTGTTGCAGCACTGACTGGACTTTTAGGGTCAGTTTGGCACGATGACGGCGGTCATGAATACGGGGTTAAATTGTCCTTTGTTAACACCCACCTAAAGGAATTTCATCCACTTTTATGTTCAAACGAATGATGTTTGTTAGGTGATCCTTAACGAATGACGTTTTAA
The DNA here is from genome assembly GCA_039513925.1 of Platanthera zijinensis. Classification (NCBI taxonomy): domain Eukaryota; kingdom Viridiplantae; phylum Streptophyta; class Magnoliopsida; order Asparagales; family Orchidaceae; genus Platanthera; species Platanthera zijinensis. The sequence continues at coordinate 34,649,106 of CM077088.1, forward strand.
CCCATGCATTTACGACTGCCACCACCCTACCAAACGGAACCTTAGAGCAATATCATTGAAATCTCAATACATTGTGTGTGTTTTGTTACAGATTACATCGAGAAGAAGGCATCTTCTCTTGGACTTGATAAACTTTTCCTCTTGACCACCCGCACGGCCGACTGGTAAGTATCTTTTTTTCGTGTAACTTCTAACTGTTGAGAAAATTGACATCCCGTTCTAAACATATATTACTCATGGAAAAAGATTTCAACAAGCCAACGGAACATCCCGTTTTTGCAGAACACGACACCCACTCTTTCAAATAAGTAGGCTCTGTTTGGGACGGTGGTTGCGGTGAGAGAAATTTTGTTCTCACCGTCACCGCTGTTTTTGAGGTGTTTGACTTCCCAATGGTGGGAAAAGTGCCTGTGCCAAAAATTTGTTTTTTATATTTTTTGAAAAACAGTGAATCCTATCAGTTTCAAAAAAGCTAAAATGAGTTTTTCACAATTTTCATGTTTTTGTTCTAGTAGATTCACCAGGTGGGAGACAAAGTTACATATTTCTCGTAGTGAGTGTTTTAAATATCTTGGATTGATAGTTCAAAAAGACAGAGGTATTGATAAAGATGTGACACAGAATCCAAGCGGGTTGGTTGAAGTGGAGAGACGCATCAGGGATCTTATGTGATCGTTAAGTACCACTAAAACTTAAGGGCAAGTTTTACCGTACTGCAATTAGACCCGCGATGCTCTATGGTTCTGAGTGTTGGACAATGAATTGTGTACATACGCAAAAAATGGGAGTTATGAAGATGAGAATGCTTAGGTGGATGTTTGGACACACGAGATTGGATAAAATTAGAAATGAAATTATCAGGGATAAGACATGAGTAGCACAAATTTCAAAGAAGATGCGAGAAGCTCGTCTAAGATGGTTTGGACACGTACAAAGGAGACCATTAGAGGCACCTGTTAGGCGTTGTGAGAGTCTAGTCATTAGGCATGTTAAACGAGGGAGGGGTAGACCAATAAAGACTTGAAATGAAACTATAAGGAAAGACATGATGTACTTAGGCATTAATGAGATTATGACAAAAGATAGGGCACAATGACGACAAAGGATCCATAGAGCCGACCCCACTATAGTGGGATAAAGGCTTGAGTGTTGTTGTTGTTCTAGTAGGTTCACATCTTCTTTTCATTTGTACAACTCTATTCCCTTCATTGGTTTCCAACCACGGCTTTTCCTAACCCCACCTGTCCCAAATAGAGCCTTGCGCAAACAAATAGAATTTCGAGCCTTGCGCAAACAAATAGAATTTCGAGCCTTGCGCAAACAAATAGAATTTAGAGCTTTGCACAAAACATTTAGGTGTATACATTATGTATGGTGCACAACCATTTGTTGCACTGATAAATTGATTTTGAAATTTTTTTCCGACATTGAGGCTGTGTTTGGCTCTCTGGCGTGATGCCTAACGAAGGTGTGGGGCAAACATGCGAAGTGTAACGACCTAGACCCGGCTCCACACAAGGGAGACCCAGCGGGAGTGCAGGACCCAGCTGGCGTCGTCGGGCTGCAGCCCCATGCAACCCCCAACCCCTCTTCGCACCTGTTTTTCGGTAGCGGCGGGTTGTTGAGGCCGGGGATCGAACCCGAGACCTCCTTGATAAGGAGCCTTCAAATCACTCTTCATCACCAATTGAGTCTTGATAAAGAGCCTTCAAACCACTCCTCATCACCAATTGAGCTGCAACTCAATTGGTGATGAGGAGTGGTTTGAAGGCTCCATATCAAAGAAAATCTCGGGTTCGATCCCCGGCCTCAACAACCCGCCGCGGCCGAAAAACATGCGCGAAGAGGGGTTGGGGGTTGCATGGGGCTGCCACCCAACGATGCCAGCCGGGTCCCGCTGGGTCTCCCTTGTGTGGAGCCGGGCCTGGGTCGTTACACGAGGTCTGCCGTCGCGTCTGTCGGGCAGATATGCAGCATCCGTCTCCGGCGGGTATAATCTATCCAAAAGAGCCCTGAAATGCATTATTAACACATGCAACAGGTTCGTGAGACGCGGCTTCTCGGCCTGCCCCTTCGAGTCCATTCCGGCGGAAAGGAGGAAAAATATAAATCTTTCTCGGGGATCAAAGTATTACATGAAGCATCTGCAGCCGGATGCCGGAGGGGTTCCCATAAACAGTTCTGCTCACAAGACAGGCACAGTGAGGGTATGAGATGAATTATTTATTGTAAATTGATCAAACATAAATTATTAAAAATCTTCCAGATGCGATTTTGATGTTTTTTCAATTTTCTGCCGCCTACCAATAAAATATTGTCATGTCAAATTTAGTGCACATATATACATATATATGCTTAGTTGCAACTTGCAAGGAGAATATTTGCCATTATATTAATCTTCTTTTTTTATTCTGTTTATTTGTTTATATAAGTAATGCTGCTTCTTTTCAAACTTTATTTTTTTTAAACAACATTTTTTTAATTTTATCTCTGTTAGCTCTTTTTGATGAGCAACACAAAATAAACATAATCTTAGGTTTAGTTTGGCACGGTGGTGACGATCATGAATACGGAGATTGTCATTTGTTTACGCTCATCTAAGGAACTTCATCCACTTTTATGTTTAAATGAATGATGTTTGTTAGGTGATTCTTAATATTTGAACTCATGCGTTTATGACTGTCACCACCGTGTCAAACGGAGACTTGAGCTCTGTTTGAGGGGACTTATTTTTATCGGTCAAGCGGTTACGACCGCATGAATCGGGCCTTAATTAAAGTCTGGTTCATACGATCGTAACCGCTTGACCGGTAAAAATAAGTCCCTCCAAAAGAAACCTTGATCAAATCAACATAGAGAAACCGTCTCTCCTAATATAATAATATTCCTTCTGCAGACTGCAGATGCATTCAATCATAACTTAGCTCTTATAAATTTCTGTGTTTTCTTTCTCTATCACATGCATTTTTAAGGCTCTCGAGAGTTTTTGTCATCTCTTGCACACTCAACATCTATATGAATTTTAAAGTAAAATTATAATTATATGTTGAGGTGAATACAGAATTTTCAATAACTTGGATTGTAGACATAAAGTTTTTTTATTTTTATTTTTTTTTTGTAGACATAAAGTGAAACATAAAGTGAAGCAAAAAAATAATTATTAAATTATTTATATATAAATATATAATTATATATATATATATATGAGTTTAGAATATAAAAATTAAATCTTTTTTAAGCCTAAAAAGTTTGAGTTGGTTCTCTTATAATATATATTATAATTAGGTAAATAATATATGCATTTTGTAGTTAAGAATGAGATCTATAACTTTTATGTTGAACATTTTTCAAAATTTGCACGGTTTAGCCGGAATCTGACCCGAAAGGTTGCTGGCTCGAATTTTGAAATTTACTATTATTATATTCATTTCGAGCCAGCAATCTTTCAGGCGAGATTCTGGCCAAATCGTGCAAATTTTAAAAGAATGTTCAACATGAAAGTTTTAGATCTCGTTCTTGGCTACAAAATGCATATATTATTGTATAATTGCGACATGTATTGTGGGAGAATCAGCTCAAGTTTTTTTAGGCTTAAAAAAGTTTGAGCTTATATATATTTTATATTTTTATATATATATATATATATATATATATATATATATATATATATATATATATATATATATATATATTTATTCAGTGTACTAGCTACCAAAGCAAAATTGAAACATCGATACAATGTTGATTAAGGTTTCGTTTGATGGCGCATTTTTGCTCGGATGAATTTGATAAAAATGATACATCATAAAAATGTATGTGTGGCATGACAGTGATTTAGAAAACTAGTTTTAAATATAGTAGTGAATGAAGTTTGTTATGTCAGTCGGGCATTCACGATGGATGATTCATAATCATTGCTCCTGCTATGCCAGATGGATCTTGAGTTGTGCAAATAAATGAATAATCCATCTTCCAAAGCAAAATTTTGATCAAATGTGGGAATTTCCAATTTGAGCAAAATTTGCATTTAAAACTATAAATTTTGTGTAGAAGAAATCAACGTGTCAGAGGCTACAGCAACCCCTTGGCAATTCCTTAACTTTCTTCGGGAATAGTCCCCTTGTTGAACTAATTCGCACGTGTCATGGCCAATTCAATGTTGCTGAGATACCAATATCATCGATCTACTATGTGGTGTATTTGATTATTGAGTGTTTTTGCGGCCAGCTCAATATTTCTGGTCGACCGGACTAAACTAAACTGTCTTAGCCCGTGGAGCGGTCGATCGAGCGCGCACACTGTCACAGAAAATAGAAAGCGGAGAATACCATTTGTTAACGTGAAAAATCTATCAACTGGGTGAAAAATCACATGGCCGGATCTGTGCCGACCAAACTTCCACTATTCGTTGTCGCGTTACAAGACTTTTGATGGAAGCGAGGGCAACAAACCGATACTTATTACAATTATGAGAGAGAGAGAGAGAGAGTAATGAGCTCGGTGGATGACAGATCACATCTCACAGAGCTAATTATTTTTCCTACTACAATAGAGAGCTTCACATTCTGTGTGCTTTGGATACTTTGAATGTTTTGGAGTATTTGACTGTTGCTTGATGACGGGGGCAGCTTATTTTGCTTGTCCTGATTTCGGCGGCTTGGAAGCTTGGGCGGCGAGTTCGCCTTATCTTTTGCGGTCTGTCTCCTGTTGTGTTTAGAGAAATCTGGAAAGTTGGTCTCGTCGGCTATTGTTAGCTTGTTCCTGAGTTGAGAGCGTTGAGCGCTAATAAAAATTCTTGGGTCGAAGTGCACGCCAGTGCATTTGGAGTGGTGCGCGCAAGGGGGAGTGCGTGCAAGGAGGAATGTGCGTACAACGGAATGTGTGTACGTTGGAGGAGAGACGTGCATGGGGGAACACACGCAAGAAGGAACGTGGGCACAGAGGGACGCACACACTTTGGAAGAGAGATGCGCGCAAGGAGGGGCGTGTGTAAGGAGGAACATGCGCATGGAGGGACGTGAACATTTTGGAGGGACGCACGCAAGGAGGAGCGCGCACAAGGAGGAACATGCGCACGAAAGGACATGCACACTTTGGAGGAGGGACGTGCGGAAGGAGGGACGTGCGCACAGAGGGACGTGCGCACTTTGGAGGAGGGACGCGCGCAAGGAGGAACGTGCGCACGGAGGAACGTACACACGGAGGGATGCACACACTTTGGAGGAAGTACACGCGCAAGGAGGAACATGCACACGGAGGGACGTGCGCACTTTGAAGGAGAGACGCACGCAAGGAGGAGCACATGCATGGAGGAACGTGCGCACGTTGGAGGAGGAGAGAATGAGAGAGGAGAGAGAAATTTGTAGAAGGAATAAGAGGAGAGAAATCCGCAGGAGGAATAGAGAGGAGAGAGAAAATCCGTAGGAGAATTAGGAGAGGAGACAGAAAATCCGTATGGGGATTAGGAGAGGAGACAGAAAATCCGTAGGAGGAATAGGAGAGGAGACAGAAAATCCTTAGGAGGAATAGGAGAGGAGAGAGAAAATCTGTAGGAATTCTGGGTTGAGAGAGAGTTGAAATGAAGGAGGGTCTAAGACTCTATTTATAGGCCACATGAGTGATTATGGTGGTTACGCTACTATCAAAACAAAACCACATAAATTAATATTTGCAAACTGAGTTAATATAGTTTGTAACGCATATTATTTTATTAATTATATTAAACACGGATCAATCCTATTTTTGGCTCCGCACTCCCCCCATGACGAGAAGCTATGCGGAAAGTTACGCGGGAGGTTACACAGAGATCAAACGATGGAGATTGCACAAGAGGTGATCAGATGTGGATTATTGGCGGTGGCCTAGAATCCGGTCGGCAGGGGCCGACTGGCGATGGAATCCGGCCGGCGACGGAGGCCGGACGGTGGAAGAGGCCGGCTGATTGGTGGGGGAGGCTGGCCGAGCAGAGGAGAGGCCGGCCAAGAGGCGAGGAGGAGGTCGACGACGTTGCCGAAGGTCGACAAGGATGGAGGCCGACAAGCGGTGGGCGAGGCCGGCGACAATGGCGGAGGTCGACAACGATGGAGGCCGGCAAGCGGCGGGTGAGGTCGGCGACAATGGCGGAGGTCGACAACGTTGGAGGCCGGCAAGCGGTGGGAGAGGCCGACGACGATGACAGAGGCCGATGACGATGGAGGCCGGTAGGCGGTGGGCGAGGTCGGCGACAATGACAGAGGCCGGCGACGATGACGGAGGCCAACGACGATGGCGGAGGCCGACGATAATGGCAGAGGGCCGGTGATGATGGATGCCCGACGACAAATGCGGTGTTGGGAGGTGATGCTGGCTAGCGCCGGGAGGCGCCAGCCTCAGCGTCTGAGGAGGGGAGGGGGGACGCGCTACTATCGTATGCCCCCCACCCCCCCCCCCCCCCCCCCCCCCCCCCCCCGGATAACTGCCGCATCACCCCCATCAGGGGGTGCAACTGTTATGCCCACGCCACCTTTGTTGGGGAGTGTGCAACACTCCCCAACAGGGAGGCTGTACAGGGCGCTAACCAAGTCAACGCCCCTTTAGGCACTGTCTTGGTCAAAGCTCCTACCAGTCATTGCTGGAATTCCCCATTGGCTGGTAATCCGGCGTGGCAACATTTTGCCCCGCAGGATGGCCTCAGCGGAGGAATCCGGCGAAGGATTAATCCTGCGCGGGATGATTCTCGCGCAGGAAATTCTGCGCGGGATAATTCCAGCGCGGGTCTTACCATGCGGAAGGATTCCAATGCGTGACGTTCGCCACGCAGGGTGATTCCCGTGAGTTAACTATCGCGCATGAGGCCTTTCTGAAGTGGCTCGGGTGGTTGCGTCACGGGGGAGTGCTTGCGGGCGTGTATCGAGGTTGTGCTTAATGAAATCCACGGTTTAACCAAACCTGACTAGGGGAACCTCATCAGATGCCCCCAATTTTCGGAGGTCATTTTTGTAGAAAACGAGCCCGGAAATTTTTCGGGCAAGATTCTTTGAGTGTTTTCTTGATAGGGCGTATGATCATAACCTGCGCAGCTATGTGCTTATTATTATGTTTAAGTGTCAAAAATCGTAGGTTTGGTGCATGGTGATGAGTGTGCCTAATGTGTAGTCAAATGCACAAGAGGTGCAATGAGTGGAATGTGTACAAGGCACCTTGTGTGCTAGGAGTGATGGGTACGAGAAGTACATAGGACATTATGTGCGCTTGGCGCAATATGTGCATGACACAATATGCACAACGTGCGTTATGTGTGCGCAGGACACAATGTGTGTGGCATGTGCGCGAGGTGCGGATGAGACATGCGCAAGGCATATAATGTGTTCAACGTGCGTAATGCGCGTGAAAAGTGTGCGGTGTGTGCGCAGGGCGTAACGTGTGCGACGTGTAATGTGCGCAACGCGCATAATGTGTACGCAAAGTGTATTGTGTGCATGGTTGTACAGGGTGCGCTGTATGTATTAGCAACTTTATATTCACGAAGACCTGTGCCAACTTTATTTACCATATCACGAGTTGATGCCCGCGGGGGAGGCCCAATGCGGCTGTGCTCTTTGCTAGCTATGAAGTGGGTCAATTGTTTTGGAAGAACTGTGTCGAATATCTGCAAGATTGGAGGCATAGATGCTCTATAAAATGTCGCGGCCATGTTGTTGCGATGGAGCCGCCCTCTCTTTAGAGGATCCACCTGAGATCATAGGTTTTGTGTCCGATTCTAGTTGCTGATGCTGTCGGCGAGTAGTCAGTTCGTCTTTGTTGAACCCTTGCATGTTTGCGTTGTGTTGTCGTGTTCTTATCGGGTACTCTTATACTATGTATTTCAAGACTTTGTAGTGGTTTTGTTGATTATTGGTGACACTTTGGACGCTGTTTGGTATCGCACCTTTGATGGTAGATTTCCTCGGTGTTGAGTCCTATTTTGATGTTGATCGAGTTTGTGTGGTGCCAGGACCGTTGCTTTGTGTGTTACTTTGATTTCCTTCTTCGATGTACGTAATTGAGGGCCAGACCCGAGCAGTGCTGTAATCTTCTTCCGAGACGGAGAGAGAGTACTTCTAGCTAAGTAGCAAGAGGTCGCAGGGGCGAAGCACATTGCCAGGAGGCAGGTGTTATGAGCGTGTTGCGCGAGGGCAGGTGTCGTGAACGCGCTGTCCGAAGGCAGGTGCTGTTAATGAGCACGCTACACAAGGACATGCGCTATTAATGAGCTCGTTGCACGAGGGTGTGTGTTGTTAATGAATGCGTTGCACGAGGGCAGGTGCTGTGAGCGCGCTATCCGAAGGTAGGTGTTGTTAATGAGCGAACTGCATGAAGGCATGTGTAATGACCGCGTTGCCCTATGGTAGGTGTTGTTTATGAGCGCGCTGGACGAGGGCAGGTGTTGTTAATGAGCGCACTGCACGAGGGTATGTGTTGTTAATGAGCGCATTGCACGAGGACAGGTGCTGTTAATGAGCGTGCTGCACGAGGACAGATGTTGTGAGTGTGCTGCCCGAAGGCGGGTGTTGTTAATGAGCTCGCTGCACGAGGGCAGGTGCTGTGCTGCCCGATTGCAAGTGTTGTTAATGAGCGCGATGCACGAGGGCGAGTGATGTTAATGTAAGCAGATGTTCTTTCTTCTGGGAAAGATGTGTATGTAGTCCTGATGACACGGGTGATGTTCGCCTTTTATTGGCCTGAAATGCACGAACTATAAAAATCATTAGTGTCACAGTTATGAGTATGTTCACGCAGTAATTTATAAGAGACATTCATAGAAAAATAAAGTTGATAAAGCATTGCAGTGGCACAGGTAGAGCCTTGCTGATGGATAAGGAGCTTTCTCTTGAGTTGATTGTCTTAGGGGTTGCCCCTCGGCCATCCTAGCGAGCTCATGGCTAACCTCCTGTTGGTCGATTCGGTGCTTGGTCTTATAAGAATCTTTCCAATAGCCCTTGTCTGATGAGGCGTTTGATATCCTCTTTCAACTTGGAGTAATTTTAATCTGTGTTGTGTTCTCCGTGGTGGAATTCACAATTCTTTGATTGGTCGCCCACATTTTTTACGAGCGGCCTAGGCTTGCGGAGTGCCTCCTTGTCTGGGATTGCGTAGAGTATGTTTGTCCTGAAGGTATTGAGGGGTATGCAGTTCTGATGCTATCTTGGTCACGGGTTGCCACGATGCTCATTGCTCTTTGCAATGTTTGGTGAGGCTTCTTGCTCCCTCCTTTTTTTCGGGACTCCATTAAATTGTCGTCGATGTGTCTCGATTGCTTTTTCAGCAGCGATCTGTGCTTTGACCTGTCACACCAGCTCAGGGTAAGTTTGCACTATTTCTCTCATTAATGTTGAGTAGAAACTTTCGGGACGAAGTCCTCCTAGAAAAAACCCTCGTAGGAGCTCTGGGTTTATACCAAAGATTTGTTGTGCCTCTGAGGTGAAGCGTCGAAAGAAATCTTTAAGAGTTTCCCTTTAGCTTTGGAGGATCTTGGACAAGTGGGAGGGATCTTTGACTATTCGACGGCTGACGATGAATGGATCCATAAATTGTTGTGCTAGTTCTGCGAAATTCTTGATTTCTCCCTCTTTTAGGGAAGGAACTGGGGGCTAGCCTGTCCTTTCAGAGTTGCCGGGAACGCTTGACACAACAGTGGATCTGGGGCATTGTAGAGTTGCATCATGATTTCGAAGTGTCTAACGTGCTCTAACGGATCGTCCGTTCCATCGTAAGTCTCAATCTCTGGGAGCTTGAATCCGTGGGGGGTTAGATGTGCTACAACCTCATGCATGAATGGTGAGCAATGATGGAGAGGGCGGTTGACCGATGTGGTACGTTGCATGCCCTGTTCGGGCTCTTCGATGATTAAACTGAGAACTTCTCTGTGTGTGATCCTTTCATCTTTTGTAGGCCCGATGCATGATGTTTTTGGGTGGGTGCTGTGATTTTAAGCTTCAAGTTCCGCGAGCGGACAGATTGGGCGCGCTGATTTGGCTATATTGGGAAGATCTTCCACGACGGGCAAGTGAATGAGGTGCCCAACTAGAGTGCGATCCAGAGCTGGAGGAGGATAACTGCCTTGCCGGGGGCAGTATTATGAGCTTGTGGCGCTCCTATGCTTCTCAGGAGTGCGAGGATATCTGTCTGATGTTCTTCAATCTGATGCATGTGCCCTTCAATTACCATATCAATTGCATTCATGGCCTCTTCTACGAGAGGTGCGTTGACGAGGGAGCGGGGGAGATCTGAATTGACGTGCCCCCCATGGATTGATCTTTCAGTAGTGCAGGTGGCTCTTCCTGTCATGGTCACTAGTCACGAGTACTGTTGTGTAGAGAGTACTATCTTCTGAGTCTTCTGCAAACTTTGAGGAACTCCTTTACCACATATGTCATCAAACTGTTTCAGCTAACTCAACCCTTCTGATAGACCAGACTAAACTAGGTTGCCTTAGCCCGTGGAGTGGACGAGCGCACACACAGTCACAGAAAATAGGAATCCGAGAAGACCATTTTTAAGCGTGCAAAACTGGTCAACTGAGTGAAAAATCACGTGGTCGGATCTATGCCGGCCAAACTTTCATTATTCGTTGTCGTGTTCCAAGGCTTTTGAGGGAAGCGAGAGGAACATACTGCTCCTTGTTGTGTTAGTATTTGGTACCCTTGTACTGTGTATTTCAACACTTTACAATGGTTTATTTGATTATTGGTGACACTTTGGACGCTGCTTGGTATCACACCTTTGATGATAGATTTCTCTGGGGTTGAGCTATGTTTTGATGTTGATCGAGTTTGTGTGGTGTCAGGACCGTTGCTTTGTGTGTTACTTTGATTTCCTTCTTGGATATATGTAATTGAGGGCGAGACCCGGGCGGTGCTGTAATCTTCTTCCAAGACGGAGAGAGAGTACTTCTGGTTAAGTAGCAAGAGGTCGCAAGGGAGAAGCACATTGCCAAGAGGCAGGTGTTATGAGCGCGTTGCGCGAGGGCAGGTGTCGTGAATGCGCTGTCCGGAGGCAGGTGCTGTTAATGAGCGCGCTACACAAGGACATGCGCTGTTAATGAGAGCGCTGCACGAGGGCATATGCTGTTAATGAGTGCGCTGCACGAGGGCAGGTGATGTGAGCGCGCTGCCCGAAGGTAGGTGTTGTTAATGAGCGAGCTGCATAAATGCATGTGTTATGACCACGCTGCCCTAAGGTAGGTGTTGTTTATGAGCGCGTTGCACGAAGGAAGGTGTTGTTAATGAGCACACTGCACGAGTTTAAGTGTTGTTAATGAGCACGCTACTTTCTTCCTATCGGCTCCAGAAAACAGAAAAACCACCAGGAGATCGGGCAAGATCTCCATTTTCTTGGAGGCAAAAAGACTGAATCGAGACAAGTGGCAGCCACAAAGAGGAACTCGATTTGAGCAGCGACGGGAAGATCTCGATCTAGGCGGCGCGAGGCAGAGGAAATGAAGCAGATCTCAGATCTGTGGGAACAGAAGCAGATCTGTGCGGCAAAATTACACAGCGACAGAGGTCGCGATCGGGAGTACCGACTGATGACACTTGCGAAACGGGAGCGCCGACACAGAGTTCTCCAACTTCCTCCGATCGTGCAACACTAGCAGATCTGTACGGAGGAAAACATGATCTCCAATCCTTGCGATCTGCGACAGAAGTCGGCGCACTGGCGATCCTTCTCCCAGTCAACAACGATCTCAGATCTAGACGGGATAGCCTTTTCCGATCAACGTCTTCCCCTTTCCGACGACTCGTGAAATCGAGCCCGACAGGAGATTCACGAGTGTGGCGAGAAGAAAATCGTGAAAACGTGAGAGCGGGCGAGACCGAAAACCTAATTCCTATCTTGAGAATGTTGAGACTCCGCTCAAGATAGTCCACAAATAACTCATCAAATTTGGAATGACTATTTGTAGTATCTCCAGTGTAGAATCTTGCCCTAAAGTGAACAAAACTCAATAGATCATTACGAGTTGATCTCGACACACGCAGACATATAACTTAAATACCTACCAAAAATATCATGTCAAATCAAGCCAAAGTTGGGTCCAAAAGAGTTTCTGTCATTGTAAAAAAATTTGGACCGATTTATTCTTCATACGAGTCAATACTTGAGATCCATTTCTCACTCGATCTCGAACAATCCGTTTTTATTCTATTGGCTATCATATCAATGATATCATTTTTATGCTCGTTGATTTTTATGTTCAATTTTTTTTAATGATTGTGATAACTGTTGTTATGTCAAACGAATATTTTCCGAGGGCTTTTGACATTTTTGCATCCTGAAAAAAAGGGGGGTTTGTTACTTTGCATTTCAAATTTTTAAAATTGACAATTTAAACCCCCAAATTACTGATTTCTGACACTTTGAACCTTTAGATCAAAATTTTCAAGGCACTTAGGTCTGGACGGCACCAAAAATTCTTATTTAAGGACATTTAAGTCCGGACAACACTAATAATTCAGGATGCAAAGTGTCAAAACCAGCATTTTTGATGCTGACTGGACCTAAATACACTAGAAATTTCGGTCTGAGCGTGCGAAATGCGAGAAATTGATAACTGGGAAGGGAGGGGGGGTGTGCAAAATAACAATTTTAAAAATTTAAAATGCAAGGTGACAAAACCCCATATTTTAAGGATGCAAAGTGCATTTCAATATGTTGAAAATAAATTTGGAATTTTTTGAGTGAATTTTAGGTGCGTTTCTCCCACCTAAAATCAGGGTGTGAGCGCACATCAAACCGTTGATACTTGTTAAAACAACAGTTTTTATCGAAATACTGACAATACTGACAGTATTTTCTCAATATCGCAGTATTCCGCGGAAACAACTTAACCGTTGAATATCGAATGATACGATCATATTTTATTCCCCATCTAAAATTAAGCGAGAAAATCACGTAAATTTTTTTTTTTTTATCAAATGCTTCATAGACGAAGAGCATCAAGGCTCATTATTAGTTCCAGATCTCGTCCGTTCATCTGTTCTTCTATTATGTCATATATCGAATTTCCTCCATCTGTGAACTCAACTGAGCTCTCTATTTCGAATTTCTTCACTGCAGTCTGCAGAGATGAAAAGCCAATTTGCAGTACTGCGCCTCCAGAAATCAGTGCGCTCGCATCCCAATCTCGCTGCTCGCTACACCGCCGCCGCCACCGCCACCGCCGTCCTTGTCCTCTTATTTCTCCTACTCGCGCCCTCTAATCCCTCCATTTCCACTCACCACTCCCTCTTCCTTTCAGTCTCCTCAAACGAAACCGCTGCCCGCCACCTCCAAGCCCTAACCCGCCGCCCCCACGTCGCCGGTTCGGAAGCCAACGCCGCAGTAGCTTCCTACCTAATCGACATCCTCTCATCCGCCTCAATCCCTGCTCGCATCGTCCCTTATGATGTCCTTCTCTCTTATCCAGTTCACCGCTCCCTCTCGCTCTCCCCCAATCTCTCCGCCCCCGCCGTCGCCTTCGATCTCGTGCAGGAAATCTATCCCGACGACCCCTTCGCCGATGTCGCCGCTGAGGTCCTCCCATCGTTCCATGGTTACGCCAGATCCGGAACCGCCGCGGGCCACGTTGTCTACGCAAACTACGGCCGCGTAGAGGACTTCGCCATGCTTAAAGCGTCGGGAGTGGAGGTCGCCGGTAACGTGGTTCTTGCTCGGTACGGTATCGTGTACCGCGGGGACATCGTGAGGAACGCGCAGATAGCTGGTGCCGTGGCTGCGATACTTTACACCGACGCAAAAGACAATGGCGGCCGCAGTGGGGAGTGTTTCCCGGACGCACGGTGGATGCCGCCTAGCGGCGTACAGGTGGGAAGCGTGTACCGCGGCGTCGGCGATCCGACGACGCCGGGTTGGGCCAGCGTCGGCGAATGCGAGCGTGTGAGCGTTGATGAGGTTGTGGCGAGTGGAGTGATGCCGGCGATTCCCTCACTGCCGGTTTCTTCGAGGGACGGGGATGCGATATTGAGGACGATCGGTGGTCAGGTAGCGCCGGAGGATTGGCAGGGCGGGGAAGGAGCTCCGGTGTATCGCCTGGGCCCTGGACCCGGATTCCTCAACCTTACCTATCTGGTAACTTAAGTTTCGAATTTATTTTAAATTTAATTGACATTTTTCCGAGAGCTCGAAACTAAACTGTCGAGTCGGCCGGTGAGAATTGAGCGGTTAATGACTGGACTTTGTGCACTGGAGATCATTAACTAGGATAGACTGCTATTTTTCTTTGTGGATTGCGATTTTTTTAACAAGCATTATTATATTTCTCATTTTTTAGTTTACTATGTCCAATTAGCAGATAACAAATTAAGGCCATTTGCCTTAAATTAAAAGCAATGTTAATAACACACTTTAAGTCAGTTATTAATTGTCATTTTATAATAGTGTACAACTCCATATTCGCTAAGTGAAATCTTGGGTCTAGGTGAGTCAAATCAGGCGAGTGAAGCAGGCGGGAAGGCTCCCGCCCAAAAGTAGGCGAGTAGGGCGGGCAAACCCGCACTCGGCCAGTCAACTCCAAAGCCTTTCGCCAGGGTAGGCGGAAAGGCTTTCGTTTGGGTAAGAGTGAAGCTTACTCTGTCGATGCCTTCTGCTCTTGACGTTGAGTGATGCTCGCTCTGTCAACGCCTTCTGCTCTTGGCGTTGAGTGATGCTTGTTCTGTCGACGCATTCTGCTCTTGGCGTTGAGTGAGGCTCGCTCTGTCGACGCCTTCTGCTCTTGGCGTTGAGTAAGACTCGCCTTGTCCGCGCCTTCCGCTCTTGGCGTTGAGTGAGGCGTGTTATGTCGACGCCTTCTGCTCTTAGCGTTGAGTGAGGCTGGTTCTGTCGGCACCTTCTGATCTTGGCTCAAGAGGCGAGCGAGATCCTTCCAGAATAGCATTCGCCCAAGGAGGGCGAAAAGGGTCCCGCCCATAACAGGCAGGATGGCATTCCCCCTGAGAAGGCACGAAAAGTCTCGCCCGTATTAGGCAAGAGGCCTTTAGATCTCGCATTCATCCATAATGGGGGTTCCGCAGAGGCGAGTATTGGGCTTACCCAGCACTTGCCCCTTTAGGCGAGTGGCGCCTTCATGGGTCATTCGCCCAGTGGGGTCCAGAGGTAAAATTATCTGGATGCCCTTGCAGGACTGCAAATAGCCTTCCAGCACAGCGAAGGTTGGCTGTTGGCAGACCATTTTTCTGAGGTATCCTTAGCTCAACATTGGCTAAGGAGGGGAAGCGCTCTGAGATCTTCCGGGTTAGTGGAGGGACCTCCGTGCTGTAGCCCAAGGTCAGTTCATTAGTTCCAGCGGCCGGTCAAGAGCCTAATTCTGGGAGAAGTATGTGTAAGCTATATCACAGGGTCCGGACTCTCGTTGGGACCAGTTTTTGGCTCCAACATTTCTGGTGCGGTGAGCGTGGACCGTAGCGAATACAAGAAAATCTTGGGTTAATCTTTATGGCCAGAGGCGAGGACGAGGGAGCTAGCTCGGGAAGTTCTCCACCCCCGACGAGTGGGGTGACGTTGGGGATGCTGGAGGACTTTAGGCGGGAAGGCTTATAAACCATCCATTTGGCATTCGCCGCGAGAGGCAAGTGGGCTACGCCTCTTGTTCTAGTGGTCGCAGCTCCTTTGGGCGAAAACGCTCCCGGATAGCGTCCTGGGAAGGAGATTCCGGCGGAAAGTGGCGAGAGGGATATTGCCGGGTGGGAACTCTTCCCGAGGCAGGCTAGTGTGGATAGGGTTAGCGAGCCCAGGCTGCGAGATGTACCCACTCGCATGGTTGGGGGGGGGGGAAGCCCTTTCAGTGAGTTGATTGTCTCGGCCCCGGTTCCTGACGGGTTTAGGGAACCAAATATGTCTTACTACACGGATAGGGACGACCTGGTGCAGCATGCTCAGTGGTTTGAGGATGCCGTTTCCATAAGGCAGATCTCAGACGCTTTCAAATGCCGACTCTTCGCCATCACTCTGAAGGAGAAGGCCGGAGACTGGTTTCAACAGCTTCCCGCGAGTTCCTTCTACTGCTTTGAAAATCTACGTCGAGGGTTCCTGTTGAGGTTCTCAACTTCGAAGAAGAGGAAGAAGGGGGTGGAGTGCTTGTTCGTCATTAAGCAGAAGCCGGAGAAAACGCTGGGACACTATGTCGATCAGTTCCAAGAAGAGATTCTTCTAGTTCAGGAGGTTCTGGGGTACACGCTGATGGTCGCCTTCACCCTGGGTTTGAGGTCGGGATTCTTCAGCATGGAGCTGAAAAGAGTGCCCCTCTCTTTTGAAGAGCTGATGGAGGGAGCGACGAAGGAGATAGAGATCGAGATGGCCAACCCGGCGTTCGCCAAGAAGCTGGCCAAGTTAGCAGAGGAGGATGTGAAGGAACTGGGAGCAGAGAAGTAGAGAGAAGAGAGGAGGAGAGAAGAACCCCGAGGGCAGGGGCACCATGGGCAGCATCAAGGTTGGGGGCATAGGGAGCCAACCAACCGGTTGGCCTGGAGGCCTCAGGAGGGTCCTCCCCAGGGGCAGGGGGTAGGACTCCAAGGTGGAGGAGACTTTCGTGGACATGGATTGTTTAATCCGCCAGCATGGAGGCAGGGACAGAGGGCCCCCCTCCCGCAGCAGCAGGAGGTGATGACAATCACCCGAGGAAGGGGGATGAGACAAGGGGCTAAAGGAGGAGGTAGGAGGAGAGAGGGCAGGGTGGCGTTGCCTTTCTGTGACTTCCATCAGGAGGAAGGTCACACGACGGCCACCTGCCTTGAGTTCCTGGAAGTGAGGGAAGCCAGAGGACAGGTTCAGCAGCAGCCACCCGTGAGAATAGAGGAAGTTCTGCCGGAGAGAGGAGAAGCAGATGCGAGGATAGGGCCGACGTGGGGGCCCGAGGAGGGATCTGGGTGATCCACGAGGGAGTAGGGATTGAAGCCACCCGTAAGGGGAGCTTCCAGACCATGTACAGGAGGAGCATCGCCTCGACCTCCCTGACTCCCCCCCAGGAGGAAAAAATCACCTTCTCATCGAAAGATATGTCGGACTACGAAGACCCGTTCTGCGACGCTTTGGTGATCCAGACGGCCGTCGAAAACTTCACGGTCTCCCGCATTCTGGTTGACAATGGGAGCTCCGTGAATGCGATCTTTAAGAAGGCATTTGACGGGATGAAGGTGGAAGCCCGAAGGGTGCTGGCCTCCGACGGACCCAGATTCGGTTTTTCAGGAGAAAGGAAGGAAGTCGAGGGAGGGTAGGACTGCATGTGACGCTGGAGGGGTGTCAAGGAACTGCCGGTTCGTTATTGTCGACGCACCGAACAACTACAACGTCATCTTTGGGCGGCCCCTCATCAGCGCCTTCCACTGCGTCCCCTCCTCGTTCCATCAGTGCCTCAAGTTCAACAGCAGGGGAGTCCAAGTCCGGATCCGGGGAGACCCGAAGGTGGCAAGACAGTGCTACGTGACGGCCGTCAACACCATATCCTGGATGGCGGAGGTGGAGGAGTTGGAGAAGGAGCTGGCGGCGCAGGAAGAGGCCGGAGAGGAGGCTGCGGAGGAGGGGGAGGGAGAAGGTGAAGCAGTGGTCGAGACCAAGGGAGGCGGAGAAGTGGAGCCGCAGGGAAGTCAACCAGAGGCAATGGAGGTTGATGAAGCAGGTGGGGAGGAGGAGCTCAAGCAGGGGGAGGAGCCGAGGATCGGAAGGGAGCCGTCCCGGCTAGAGCCGACAGAGGAGGTCGTGGAGATGGAAGTCTTCATCAAGGCATGAAAGACGGAAAGGGTGCGGATCAGCGGCGGCTTGAGCCCTGAAGATCAGGAGAGGATGCGAGAGTGCATCAAAAAGAACATCGACATCTTTGCTTGGAGCGCGGCGGACATGTCGGGCATCGATGCGGATGTGGCATGCCACCGTCTGAACCTCGACCCCAAGACGCATCCCATCCGCCCGAAGAGGAGGACCATCGCCACGAAGCTGGAGGAGCTCATCCGCAAGGAGGTGAAAAAACTCCTCGAAGCAGATTTTGTATCGGAGATCCAGTATCCAGGCTGGGTCTCCATCGTGGTAATGGTTAAAAAGGGGGGTGGGCGGTGGAGAATGTGTGTGGACTTTTCACTTTTAAATAAATCATGCCCCAAGGATTGCTATCCCCTGCATCGGATCGACGCGCTGGTTAATTCAGCCGTCGGTTTTCTATAATGAGTTTCTTAGATGCTTTTCAGGTTATCATCAGATTCGGATGCATCTACCCGATGTTAAAGATGTATCTTTCTTCACGAGGGAAGTGTGTTTCAGCTACAAGATGATGCCCTTTGGGCTAAAGAACGCGGGAGCCACATACCAGCGCATGATGGATCGGGTCTTCCAAGGTCAGAGAAGGAACCTGGAGGTATACGTTGACGATCTTATGGTGAAGAGCAGAGATGTGGACTCCCACTTACTCGACTTAGAAGAAACGTTCGCCACCCTGCGGAAATACAAGATGCGGTTAAACTCTCTGAAGTTCGTCTTTGGGGCAAGCCGAGGAAAGTTCCTCGGCCATCTTCTAACCCCCGCGGGGGTAGAGCCCAACCCGGACAAGGTAAAGGCTATAATGGAATTGGAGTCGCCGCGTAGCACCAAAGAAGTTCAGCGCCTGACGGGCAAGCTCGCCGGGCTAAGTAGGTTTCTTTCCCGGGCCGGGGAAAAATGCTCACCCTTCTTCAGGGTGCTGCGGGGGAATCAGAAATTCGAGTGGACAAAAGAATGTGAAGAGGTTTTCCAAGCATTGAAGGGTCAACTCTCCCGAGCGCCACTCCTTCAGGGCCTGAAGGAGGGGGAGGACCTCACATTGTATCTAGGAGTGGGATCCGAGGCCGTAAGCTCCGTTTTGGTTAGGGAAGAGGGGAAGAAGCAGTTACTCATCTACTATGTCAGCAAGATCTTGAAGAAGACGGAGCTGCGCTACCCTATCCTGAAAAAGTTTGCTTTCTCGTTAGTCATCTCGGCTAGGAAGCTTATGCCTTACTTTCAGGCTCATTCGATCAAGGTAGTGACAGACCACCCCCTGCGCAAGATTTTCGAAGGGGTGGAGCACTCGGGGCGGTTGGCCAAGTGGTCCATCGAGCTAAGCGAGTTTGATATCACCTTCGTGCCACGACTCTCCATCAAAGCGTAAGCGGTGACCGATTTCTTGGCCAACTACATCGTCGAGGTAGAGGGCGAAAGGCCGCTGCCATAGGACGCCTGAAAGATATTGGTCGACGGAGCATAAGGGAGACATTCCCTGGGGGGAGGGGTAGTGCTGGTAATCCCTCAGGGGGTCACCATAAAGCAAGCCGTGGTCCTTCACTTCCCTATCACCAATAATCAGACAGAGTATGAGGCCGTCATAGCAGGGCTGCGGCTGGCTAAGGAGCTCGGGGTACATGATATAGAGGTATTCACTGACTCATTGGTGGTAGCGTCACAAATCCGGGGTGACTACGAAACCAGGGATACTACTCTAATGAAATACTTTTCCAAGGTAAAGCCGATCGTCGGCGGGTCCGAACGTTTTCCATTCAGCACGTCCCCAGGGAGGAGAATACGGCGGCCGATCGGTTGGCCAAGTTTGGACCCCGAGCCGGAGGAGCGTTGGCGGAACTATTCCATCCAACGATCGAGGAAGATGAATTGATGGAATTGGATCGGCTCCCCTATTGGGTAGATCCCTTCATAACTTTCTTAACCACAGGTAAGCTTCCAGAAGGACCAAAGATGTGAAGGGCCTTATGCACAAATTGGCACACTATCCGATTCATGAAAGAGGGCTGCATCAGAAGATGCTATCAGGGCTCCTGGCACGATGCGTAACGGAAGATGAGATCCCAAAAATCCTGAAGGAGATACACTCCGGCGAATGCGGCAGTCATTCGGGTGACAGAACTTTGGAAGCATTGGTGGTCAGACAGGGGTACTTCTGGCCGTCTCTGAGGAAGGATGCGGCAGAATTTGCGAGAAGGTGACAAAAGTGTCAGTTGTACGCCCCGCTCCAACTCTTGCCCGCCCAAAGGTTTCAAAGCATCACGACACCCTGACCCTTTGCCATTTCGGGGATGGATTTGGTTTAGCCTTTTTCCCAAGCAAGCGGGCAGAGGAGGTTCCTTTTGGTCATGATAGATTATTTCTCGAAGTGGCTGGAGGTCAAGGCACTCGCCAAGGTGACCTCCCAGGTGATCCGCAACTTTGTCTGGGGGGAGATCATATGTCAGCATGGGCTTCCCCAGGCCATAGTCACCGACAACGGACCCCAGTTCGCTAGTGAAGAGTTCATCAGCTTCTACACTCAGCTGGTGATAGATCTTAGGTTCGCCTCCGTTCACCACCCCAGGAGCAACGATCAGGTGGAGGCGGCCAATATGATCATCGTGAATCTGCTAAAGAAGAAGGTAGAAAATCTAAGGGGAAGTTGGATAGAATAGCTTCCCTCAGTGTTGTGGGCCCTGCGAACCACCCCCAACACGGCCACTAGAGAGATCCCCTTCAAACTCTCTCATGGGTGTGAAACAGTCCTGCCCGTGGAGTTCAAGGTCCGGTCGCCGCAAGTCATAGCCGCCAGCGGAAGAGATGGGGAATGGAGGGAAGAAAACGAAGGAGAGCTGCGACTCTCGCTAGATATGATAGAAGAACTTCGAGACACGACCGCCGTCAGGCAGGAGGAGATCAAGCGGAGAATGGCCAGTTACTTTGACAAGCATGTCCGGATCAAGCAAATCTAGGGGGGAGATCTGGTTCTAAAGAAAGTCGACGCCGTCGGAAAGTCTGCGGCCGTGGGGAAGCTCAATACTAATTGGGAGGGTCCCTACATAGTCGAAAATGCCTGGGGTCGAGAGGATACCTCCTCCAGAATGTGGAAGGGGTGTCCATGGGTCACACTTGGAGTGATGATGACCTGAAACGCTTCTACCTTTAGTTTGTGTAAGATTTTATATTTTATTATGATGAATTGTTTAAAATTTGTTTCTCTCCAAGTTTGGATGATAAGTTTATGGTTTTTTTGACCCTGAGAAGATCCCGCTGACCAGACTCTCACTAGCTGGCAGGACTGGAAGGCGCACTCGGTGGAGAGAAAAGTTATGTTATCAAACGGCCCCGATTAGACCCGCTGACCAGGCTCCCATCAAGCTGGCAGGGTCGTAGGCTCGCTCGGTGGCAGATGTGAAAGTTTATGGTTGTTTTGGCCCCGAGAAGATCCCGCTGACCAGGCTCCCACTAGCTGGCAGGGCTGGAAGACGCACTCGGTGGTGAGAAAAGTTATGTTATCATAACGGCCCCGAGTAGACCCGCTGACCAGGCTTCCATCAAGCTGGCAGAGTCGTAGGCTCGCTCGATGGCAGATGTGAAAGTTTATGATTTTTTTTGGTCCCGAGAAGATCCCGCTGACCAGGCCACCACTAGCTGGTAGGGTTGGAAGGCGCACTCGGTGGCGAGAAAAGTTATGTTATCAAACGGCCCCGAGTAGACCCGCTGACCAGGCTCCCATCAAACTGGCAGGGCCGTAGGCTCGCTCGGTGGTAGGTGTGAAAGTTTATGGTTTTGTTGGCCCCGAGAAGATCCCGCTGACCAAACTCCCACTAGCTGACAGGGCTGGAAGGCGCACTCGGTGGCTATAAAAGTTATATTATCAACGGCCCCGAGTAGACCCGTTGACCAGACTCCCATCAAGCTGGCATGGTCGTAGGCTCGCTCTGTGGCAGGTGTGAAAGTTTATTTTTTTTATGGCCCTGAGAAGATCCCGCTGATCAGGCTCCCACTAGCTGGCAGGGCTGGAAGACACACTCGATGGCGAGAAAAGTTATATTATCAAACGGCCCTGAGTAGACCCGTTGACCAGGATCCCATCAAGCTGGCAGGGTCGTAGGATCGCTCAGTGGCAGGTGTGAAAGTTTATGGTTTTTATGGCCCCGAGAAGATCCCGCTGACCAGGCTCCCACTAGCTGGCAGAGCTGGAAGGCGCACTCAGTGGCGAGAAAGGTTATGTTATCAAACGGGCCCGAGTAGACCCGCTGACCAGGCTCTCATCAAGCTGGCAGGGCCGTAGGCTTTCTTGGTGGCAGGTGTGAAAGTTATGATTTTGATGGCCCCGAGTACACCCGCTGACCAAGCTCCCATCAATCTGGCAGGGTCGTAGGCTCGCTCGGTGGCAGGGGTGAAAGATGTGGTTTTGATGGCCCCGAGTAGACCCGCTGACCAGGCTCCCATCAAGCTGGCAGGGCCGTAGGCTCGCTCGGTGGCAGGGGTGAAAGTTATGGTTTTGATTGCCCCGAGTAGACCCGCTGACCAGGCTCCCATCAAGCTGGCAAGGCCATAGACTCGCTCGGTGGCAGGAGTGAAAGTTGTGGTTTTGAGGGCCCTGAGTAGACCCGTTGACCAGGCTCCCATCAAACTGGCAGGGTCGTAGACTCGCTCGGTGGTAGGGGTAAAAGTGCTTGGAACAACTAAACCTAGAGCCGCTCCCGCTGCCAGGCTCTCACCAAGCTGACAAGGCTGTTGGACTCACGATGAACATTACGAAATTCTCCGACAACAGGTTTTCAAATAACTAACACCTATCCTAAGTAGGGATAGAGGAATTTAGACCCATTTCCGCACATTCCTCTCGGCATATCCTTCTCGGCATGAGTTTCTCGGCATGTCTTTCTCGGCATGCCTCTCTCGGCAACGCTTACTTAATCTGCTCAGCGAACGGACTGCGGTCATCACCTAAGAGTCTAGGGTGCATGCGAATGCGCGAAAGCACGTGCGAGTAATAAAAAGCGAAAAGAATAAATCTCAGACAATATCTCAGCAAGCACTCAACGAATATCAGAGGTTGGACTTTTCTTTTCGAACGTGAGACTAGCCTGAAAAGAGCGGGGATTATGTACAACTCCGTATTCGCTGAGTGGAACCTTGTGCCCAGGTGGGTCAAATCAAGCAAGTGAAGCAGACGGGAAGGTTCCAGCCCAAAAGTAGGCGAGTAGGGCGGGCAAACCCGCACTCGGCCAGTCAACTCCAAAGCCTTTTGCCAGGGTAGGCGGAAAGGCTTTCGCCTGGGTAAGAGGAAAGCCCACGGAGTTTGGCGTTGAGTGAAGCTTGTTCTGTCAACGCCTTCAGAGCTTGGCGTTGAGTGAAGCTTGTTCTGTCAACACCTTCGGAGTTTGGCGTTGAGTGAAGCTTGTTCTGTCAACGCCTTCGGAGCTTGGCGTTGAGTGAAGCTTGTTCTGTCAACGCCTTCAGAGCTTGGCGTTGAGTGAATCTTGCTCTGTCGACGCCTTCTGCTCTTGGCGTTGAGTGAGGCTCGCTCTGTCGACGCCTTCAGCTCTTGGCGTTGAGTGAGGCTCTCCCTGTCGACGCTTTCTGCTCTTGGCGTTGAGTGAGGCGTGTTTTATCGACGCCTTCCGCTCTTAGCGTTGAGTGAGGCTGGTTCTGTCGGCACCTTCTGATCTTGGCTCAAGAGGCGAGCGAGATTCTTCCAGAATAGCATTCGCCCAAGGAGGGCGAAAGGGGTCCCGCCCACAACATGCAGGGTGGCATTCGCCCTGAGAAGGCGTGACAAGTCTCGCCCGTATTAGGCGAGAGGCCTTTAGATCCCGCATTCATCCATAATGGGGGTGCCGTGGAGGCGAGTACCTGACTTACCCAACACTCGCCCCTTTAGGCGAGTGACGCCTTCATGGGCCACTCGCCCAGTGAGGTCCAGAGGTAAACTTACCTGGATGCCCTTGCAGGGCTGCAAATTGCCTTCCAGAACAACGGAGTTTGGCTTTTGGCAGACTACTTTTAACTGCATATAGCTACCTAAAACAGCGGAGTTACGCTGTTGGCAGATCAGCTCTTTGGAATTTATAAATAGACCCACAGGGTATCTCAGAAGACAAGCTTTCTCATTTTCTCAAGTCTTTAAGCGCTTTCTGAGGTATCCTTAGCTCACAACTGGCTAAGGAGGGGAAGCGCTCTGAGATCTTTCGGGTTAGTGGAGGGACCTCCGTGCTGTAGCCTAGGGTCAGTTCATTAGTTCTAGCAGCCGGTCAAGAGCCTAAGTCTGGGAGAAGTAGGTGTAAGCTACATCCCAGAGTCCGGACTCTCGTTGGGACCAGTTTTTGGCTCCAACAAATAGTATCTCATAAAATTATATTTTCACATCATGAGGCTATTAGCACACCATCCAAAAAATAAAAATAAAATAAAATTTTTCATTCTTTTCAAATCACAAAATGTTGAATCTAACCCATAACAAAACATTAACGTTCTCCAAAATATATGCAATTATACAGTTTGATGAAAAGCAAAAAATCAAACACCACCCAAAATTTCATCAAGCGTCTCTGTTGTAGAAACCTGAAAGCACAAAAATAATTGATTTAGGTATTTCAGTTTTCAGTAAAGAATAAGGAAGAAGGGAAAATGAGGATCTAACGGGACAGGAATTTGCATTTCTTACCCTAGCACTACCACCAGATGCCCTTGGAGAGAAGAGGAGCTGCCATTGCCGGGAATGGAGGAAATGCAAGGCTGTGGGACACGCCTAGAGGGATCACTCTAGCTCCATAAACATAGTGCATCCATTTCTTCAAAGCAAATATCATCGTGGCCAATTCCAAATCATAAACTGTGTAAATCTTTTCATGTAGCTTCAACTGTCTCAATCCGTTGGCAATCACCTTATCATATTGACATAAAACGCAGTCCAAACCACGAGCAGAGGCATCACTAAAAATCTGGAATCCATCAGTCTCACTTAGGAGACTAACGATCGGTGCGATCATTAGTCTCTCTTTCAAATTCTCAAATGCTTGGTTGTACTTATATGTTAAATAAACTTGTGATCAAACTAGTGGGGACAAAACAATCTGCGAAAATTCCTTCACAGACCTCATGTAGTAACTGCAAGTCTAAGGAAGCTCCTAACTTCTGCTACGTTTTTAAGTATAGGGCAATCACGAATAAACTCGATCTTGCCGGATCCACTGTCATACCTTTGCCACTAATAACACGACCAAAGAACGCTTAGCCAGAATTCGCACTTGGAAAACCTGATATACAATTGGTTTTATTTTAATGTCTGCAGCATGGTATACAAATGATCCACATGTTCACTTTCCGACTTAGATTATACAAAAATGTCTTCAATAACTACTAGAAAAAAATCCTTTCTAGTACTCATGAGACATACAATTTATCAAATCCTTGAACACTGATGACAAAGGTCAAACCAAATGACATAACAAAAACTCGTAGGATTCATAGCGTGTACTAAATGATGTCTTCGGGGTGTCTACCTCTCTAATCTTCAACTGATAGTAGGGGTGTAAGCCGGAACCAACCGAACCGCCTAACCGAACTGAACCGAACCACACTGTTCGGTTCGGTTTTAGTAGCCCACGGTTCGGTCACGGTTCCAATTTTTGAAAAACCGTGTGGTTCGGTTCGGTTCGGTTCACAGTTCGGAGTGTCAAACCGAATCGAGTCGAACCGAACCATATTGGCTTTAATTATATTTTATTTTATTAGGAATACTTTATTTCATAAGCTCTAAGCCTAATTTATTAAAAATAAACAATATAATTTTTAACTTTTACTGTTTTATGCTGAGTATAATATATTAATTAAGCCTTGACAGTACAGCTATTTTTTAACATTAAATTTTTTTATTTTATTTTTAACATCAATATTTTTCATTGTATGATAGTTTCATGATTCAGTGTCACTTTGTTTCAATAGTACGATTAAAGGGAGAAACTATCTTTGATTATCCACACAAGGTCTATACATATGTTGAGATAGAAAATTAGTTGGTGATTTTTTTCATTATGACGATAACTTCGACAATGTCTTGGTCTGACATTAATACCATCATCAATGCTAGTATTGCTCTTGTCAGTTCTCAGTAGCAAATTTCTTTTCTTTTAAGTATTGAACCACTCAAACCGAACCAAACCAAACCGAACGGTTCGGTTCGGTTCCAATGGTGTTCACGGTTCGGTTCGGTTTCAGATTTTTGGAACTACACGTGGGTGGTTCAGTTAGCGGTTTTGATCAAAAACCGAACCAAATCAAACCGTTACAGTCCTAACTGATAGCACCCTGACTTAGATCAAGATTGGAGTACACAGATGATCCAACCAACTGATCAAACAAATCATCAGTACGCGGGATTTGACACTTATTCTTCACCGTCAGCTTATCTAATTCCCGGTAGTCGATGCAAATACGCATATAACCATTATTCTTCTTCACAAAGAGCACTGGAGCACTCTATGGTGAAGAATTCGGTCGAATATACCCTTGGCCCAACAGTTCTTGCAACCGAATCTTTAATTCCGCTATTTTTTTGGTGCCATTCGATAAGATGATTGAAGTGGAGCCTTGACGCATCGGTTGAGGTGTTGTCGTGTGACCTTGAGGTCACGGGTTCGATTCTTAGAAGCAGCGTCTTGCAAAAATGCATGGTAAGGTTTACCTACATTTCACCCTTGTGGTGGGACCCTTCCCCGGGCCCTCACTGTGCGGGGATGCCTTTGTGCACCGAACTGCCCATCCGATAAGGGGATCGCGACACCGGTCTCACTCCTTACACCAAATCTATCACAAAATCAATCTCTCTCAGACGGTGCTTGAGGAAGTTCATCGGGAAAGTCGTCCTCATACTTAGACAATATAGGCACGTCCTGAATAACTACCTTTGAAGGTCGGGCCTCCATCAATGCTATAAATGCTTCGCCTCCTTGATTCATTGCGCGCTTAACTTGAACGACATAATTTATGGCAGAAGCAACTACAACCATTCCCATAAAATTAACTTCATCTGAATTTCCTATTTTCAAAATGACATCCTTCAATTTGCAATATATATGAGCACGCTAATTCGAGAGCCAGTTCATACTAGTAGCACATAAAATTCTGTCAATTGTAATAATGCTGCATCCAAATCAAAGTCATTCTGCTCAATCCTCTGAATAACTCGACCTTGCCTACTAGTACTCATGAAAGACACATTTGACATCTGCACATTCAACTCCACGTCAAATTCTTCTGATGAAGATTTTTGCAAAAAATGAGTGCAACTCACCCATTCAAACAAGACTTTAGCCGGATGGTTGAAAACTAACACGACACCTAAGTACAAACATGCAAATGTCAAATAAATGTATCGTACTAAAACACAATGCAACAAAGAAATCTATATATGAAATATTATAATAATTTCATACCAGTCACCACACTGGGTTGGTGAATCGCCTCCTATTGCCCGAGGTTGTAATCCCTTAGCTGCACCGGTAGTCCGGTACGAAGCAAAACACGGTAGACTCCACCGCATTGCCCTGCTCAACATAAATAGGTCCTACAACTGAAGGCCCCGTAGGTTCCTGCCTCTGCTCTCCCGTAGGTGACCTGTGCAACACTGCCAAGCTATATGCCGCACCTTGCCGTAGGTGAAACATGTAGAGGCCCCCCTCGATGGTGCTCCTCTCGTCATAGCTCCATTGTCATTCCCAGACTGATGCGGGCGAGACTTCTTCTGCCTCCAGTTTCCATCAGATTTCTCTTGAGATTGAGAAGCCTTACTATCAGAATTCTTAGCCTCAAATTCATTGCGGAGTTCAGTCTTCTCTATATCTGTCTCCAAGGCTTTATCGGCCTTTACCAATGCACAAAAATCAGACTCCTTCAAAGCGATACACGGTTGCCTCAGATTGTCCCTTAGAACCTCATAGAAGCTACGAATCTTCTCCTCATCGTCCACAATAATGTTCTCAGCATAACGGCTAGACTAGTAAACTTCTGTAAGTACGTATCCACAACCATGCTATGTTGTAGCAGCCTCAGAAACTGTCCTTGAAGTACAATTCGTATGCACTGGGGAGATAACACTTCAAGAATACCACATAAAATTCTCTTATAGCAATCTGACTTCTAAGATACCCATCAAAACGTCTTTCATACTCTTCCTGCCATTTCAACTTCACATCACCTTCCATCATAAAAGCAATATGAGGTAATTTCCTATCTTCAGTAGTCTCAGTGACATCCATCAATTCCTTGATTCGAGCAAGCCAATCCTCCACTCCCGTCAGAATACCTGTGAACGCAGGAGGGTGAAGGCTTTGAAAATTCCTAAGCTGGTGGTCCTTCTAGTCAACAACCTATTCCATAATTAGTTCTACCACAGCAACTTATACACTAACAACACTTGGAGTACTGGGTGTCCTTTCAACAACAACTCTAACAAACTGTGCAGCTTGAGTCGTCACATTGGCCATACCATCTTACAATAGTCTGAAGGGAAACATTCATGTTCATCAAACTAGGGAGAGTATCATTACTACCGGTGTGACCCTCCCGATCCAGCGATGTTCCCGCATCACCTCCAACGACCAAGAGCATACAAAAACATTGACGTCGGTACACTAACATCAAACAATCATCAATCAAAGGAACACTCATAGTTCTAAACAAATAGATCGTACTTGGACAACTCTTTCCTAAAGGTCTAGAACCCCTAAACCTATCTCTAGTACCAAATTTTAACACAAAACATATAATTTTCGTATAATAAAGGTTTGTTTGGGACCGGTAACATACAACACTCACAGATAAAATACTATAAAATGATATAAAAGAAACCTCTCCAACATCATTCATACATCTCAGAGTAATAAAGAAGCAAAAATAATAACAAACTATAAGATTGTCCATAACTGCAGATAGAGTTCAATGTCGAAGGCCTTATGGTTATACAATACAATCCAAATAAATATATAGTTGAACAAAGGCTCGCAGGCCTAAATGATAGAAATAAAAGTACAAGAAAAAAAGTAAAAATGCTTTGCAAAATTTTCTTTTCATCAGGCGGATATGCTCTACCTTGCACAATATGCCCAACAACCAACATAAAATAAATGAAAAACGTGGGTCAACTACAAGTTGAACAACAATGGTGTAACAAATCACTCCTCCCGGATGGCCTAGCGGACAACGGGGAACTACATCATCCTGTAAGTAAGCACTTTGTGTAACAATAATTAAAGTAT
The DNA here is from genome assembly GCA_039513925.1 of Platanthera zijinensis. Taxonomy (NCBI): domain Eukaryota; kingdom Viridiplantae; phylum Streptophyta; class Magnoliopsida; order Asparagales; family Orchidaceae; genus Platanthera; species Platanthera zijinensis. Next base: position 34,678,109 of record CM077088.1, read on the forward strand.
GACAATATATTCAATATGCAAGAGTAAGACATCACAAACATCAAACATATTCCCTACAGGTTGAGCAAGCAAATAAGTGTCTACTATGCAACATCCATGCATGGCGGGAAATCACTATGGAAACTTCACGACTCCTAAGCATACACGTATCATTTTAGCATGTCATCACATCATATATATATATCATATACATGCATTATTAATTACATATTAGAGGTTAGTCGGTTATACTCTCTCAACGGGCCCGTCTACTACAACCTCTTAGGAGACTAGCCGGTTATATCCTCTTCAACGGGCCCTTCTGCTACGATACCCAAATAAACGAGTGCGGTCGGTTATACCCTCCTCACGGGCCCTTCTATCAACACCCCTATTATGAAGGCGGATGGTTATACCCACTATGGGGGGCCTTCTTCCAATCTTCATCTTAATTTCATTTATGGTGACCAGTTATACCAATACACCCAATTATTACCATCCTTTAAATCACATCAAGTCATTCAAATTGTTAAGAAATTTCTAAGGTGGAACTACATCTTCCTTAACATACTACACCAAGGTCAAAACGGTGTCCTAAGGCACTACAACCGCGTAATCGTATTTAGGTCTCACCTTTAAAATGTGTGTCAATCAAACATCACCGATTCGTGACTACGACCACGAATAAGCTTTACACACACCATACCTAATCTTGAATTGTACTTCAGACTTCTAATGTAATCATGCCGAGGACAGAATCCCACTACCCAGTGGTTACAATGAACCGTGGTAGCCATAAACATCTAATTAGAAAACTTAGGTGTCATCATTAAACTAAAGAACAAAGAGAAATACAAGAAAGAAATCACATTCCTAAAAATTGTGAGGACCGTTATTCCTTCGATTTTCGTACGACCATGAAATCTTCAACCATGAGGATGTAGCACATGCGGTGATGGAAACGGATCTTCGATCGGGCCTCTAGATCTCTGATGACACAAGTTCTCTTTCTCCAAAAGCCTTCTCCTCCTCTCTCAATTCCTTGAAAAATGAAAATGAAGTGACTAAAGTGGTGTTTAACTCGCTTCTCCACGACAAAACGTCAGGATAGATCCTAGCCATCCAACATCTTAACTTCCTCTATTCGGGCTTGAAATAGCATGTCCTCGAAAAACAAGCCAAAGTACATGCCCACGGTACACCACGTGTAATTTGGGCATGTAATTATACATGGCGTGTAACTTAGTCGTTACACTACTAGGATTCTTACACAAGAAATTATGATACACGCTCTTGGTACACACCGCGCAATCTGAAAAAACCCTGAAATGGCTTCCTGATCACTATACCAGCAACTACACGCGTGCACAAGTCAATTGTAGTTAACATACCATCATTAAATCTAATAAAAAAGGGAAATGATTGGGCGTTGCATCTATGCCTTTAAATTTTGCAGAAAATGATCCCATTTTTTGCTGGTTAATGGGTATTGGATGGATGATTCAGGTTAAGGGTAATAGCTGTGTTTGAGGCTATTGAATTCTTATAAATCTTTAATATATGAACTATGGAATCTTCATTACCCTGTCATTTCTTCAGGGAAACGAAACCATCACGACAATCCAGAATTTGATAGCCGTGATAGAAGGAGATGAAGAACCTGATCGGTGAGCTTATTTCTGTTAAAGTTTCCTCATGCTTTTCTCGAAATTTCTATTCTAGGCTCTTAGTTTGTGTAAGTGTCAAGAGAATTTCTACAAACTGGAGATAAGCATATGCAGTCAAAAATAAACACAACAATATATGTAGTTTATATTTGTGGAAATAAACTGAAAATGAGAGAAATAAAAGATTATTTAATAGGGGTTTGTTATAAGCAAACCGGGTTTGGCTATTAACAGCTCAAAAAAAACCTGGCTCAAGGGGAAATGTGTTTTTCTTAAACAAGGATGTGTTAATTAGCAAACCATACTCAACCTAGATTCCTCCTGCGCGATTTCTAGCCACTCTTTGCTACTTCGGATGAGAGGCGGAATTCCTAACTTTGATGCTCTCCTAGATGGTAGATATTTTGCGGCAGTGGAGAGATCGAGGTCGGTTAGGGTTTCTCGAACATGGATGAGCTCCGATTAAATCCTAGTCACTTAAGCTTCAGATTCTCTTATATTACCTTCTTCTGGTGTCGGTATAAGGACCATAGTGTTACAATGATGATTGTGCAAAGAGGGGATTCCCCAGAGGAAGCAGCGAAGAGAGAAGTCAAGTTCAGGAGAGAGGTGAACATGTTGTCCATCCCGCACAAGAGTCTTGTTAAGGTTTGGATTTTGCGATCTTGCAAGGAGCCGGTCATGGTTGTGGTGACTGAGCTCGTACAGTTGGAATCCCCCTTTCCGACCACAACGTCCATCCGGTCCGGTCGTGGACCTTTCCATTGATGGCGTCGACATGGCCGATCCCCATCTCAACCTAGTTAAGGGGGTGTGGCGACTCTCTGCTTCGGGAGAAGATGATCAAGGGGGCGTGTCAGAGATTTGTTGTTATCCTTGATTAGAACTCTATATGCTCAAGGATTTTTATTTACTTTACTGGGTTTGAATCTTATCCACTGTAAGAGAAACGGTTTTTTTTGTTTCTTCTCCTTGGAATGTTGTTCTTTTCCCTTCGAGAGAAAATTTCGTGCTGGTAGATGCTTCATGCACTTATGGAATACAAATTTTTAGTTTCCGAAGATCTCCTACTATGGGGTTTTAGAAAGTTCTAACAATTTCGCCCGTCGCTCCGTTACAGTTTCAACTGGAGTTTGTCGAAGGGGATGGAGGAAGAAGAGATTGTCAAATATGGTTTTCATGTGTTTGCTAATAACAAGAAAATTTGCTTATAGCCATTTGTAAAATTGATGATTTGCTAATAACCAATGTTTGGTAATAGCCAAATATGGTTTGCCTATAACAATGCCCTTTATTAATTCTTCACATATGTTTACATATAAGTATTTGTATATTTATATATGAAGAAAGAGCGGAGCAATAATTCCATTCTAAGATGTGAGACTAACGCTCCGTTTGGCACGGTGGTGGCGGTCATGAACATGGGGGGTAAATTGTCATTCATTAACGCCCACCTAAGAAACTTCATCCACTTTTATGTTCAAACAAATGATGTTTGTTAGGTGATCCTTAACGAATGACGGTTTAACCCATGCGTTTGCGACCGCCACCACTGTTCCAAATGGAGCCTAAATCCTAAAGAAATAGTGGGATCTAACTGGGCCTTATTTTGAGTCTTTTACATATTATATTCAACACTCTCCCACAAGTTGGATCATACATATCGTAAGCACCAAGTTTGGACAAGAATTGATAATATAGTGGCCGTGGTAAGGCCTTGGTGAAAATGTCAGCGACTTGTCCAGCAACAGGGACATGTTTAAAATCCAGTTTCTTTTGTTGAACCTTTTCCCGAATGAAGTGACAATCGACTTCGATGTTTTTGGTACATTCATGTAATACGTGATTCTTGGCAATATGTATAGCAACTTGACTATTGCAAAAGAGAGTAGCCGGTGAAGAGAGTTTAACTCCCAGGTCACTTAGGAGGCTTTCCAACTATGTAAGCTTAGACATAACAAAAACCATTGAACGATACTCAGCTTCGGCAGAAGAGCGAGTGTTAAACCACCACACCCATTTTCTATTCCGAAATCCGAGTCAAAGATGGATAGGCGGGGCCTATTATAAGACATGAGTGGACCATCTGGGTAAGCGGTGTGAGACTAATCTTTGCATGCATTCTTTTGGTTCATGCTAGACCATTCAACACCCCCTCTTGGCGTGCACCTTAACTCGAATACCATGTTATGAAAATTTTGGAAGATATAACCACCTCATTTTTAATTTTCATCAGATAAATCCAAGTTGTGCAGAAGAAACAATCAATAAATGTAACAGACCAAAAATATCCAAAAATAGAGGAAACAGAGCATGACCACCACACATCAGAATGAATAATATGAAAAAGAGTTGTATTAGGTGATGACACATTATTAACAGGAGCACGATGATGTTTGACAACAACACAGATGTCACAAACAAAATTTTAAAAACACAACAACACTCAAGCCTTTATCCCACTATAGTGGGGTCGGCTATATGGATCCTTTGTCGCCATTGTGCCCTATCTTTTGTCATAATCTCACTAATGCCTAAGTACATCATGTCTTTCTTTATAGTTTCATTCCAAGTCTTTATTGGTCTACCCCTCCCTCGTCTAATATGCCTAGTGACTAGACTCTCACAATGCCTAACAGGTGCCTCTAATGGTCCCCTTTGTACGAGTACAAACCATCTTAGACGAGCTTCTCGCATCTTCTCTGAAATTGGTACTACTCCTGTCTTATCCTTGATACTTTCATTCCTAATTTTATCCAATCTCGTGTGTCTACACATCCACCAAAGCATTCTCATCTCCGCAACTCCCATTTTTTTTTGCTCTTGTACACAATTCACTACCCAACACTCAGAACCATAGAGCATCACAGGTCTAATTGCAGTACGGTAAAACTTGCCCTTAAGTTTTAGTGGTACTTTACGATCACATAAGATCCCTGACGCGCCTCTCCACTTCAACCAACCCGCTTGGATTCTATGTGTCACATCTTTATCAATACCTCCATCGTTTTGAACTATCGATTCAAGATATTTAAAACACTCACTATGGGAAATATCCTGATCACCCTACTTAATAACGAAGTCATCTGTCCTTCTTGTACTACTTAATTTAAGATTCATATACTTCGTCTTTGCCCTGCTCAACCTAAAACCCTTCTTTTCTAAAGTATCTCACCAAGATTAAAGTTTTGCGTTTACACCCTCGCGCGTCTCATCAACCAAAACGATATCATTCGCAAACAATAAACACCATGGTATTGCTTTTTGGATATGTCTGGTGAGCTCATCTAAGATATGGGTAAAGAGATAAGGGCTTAAAGCTGAACCTTGGTGCAATCCAACAGTAATAGAGAATTCCTGTGTTAATCCTCCAGATGTCCTCACCCTTGTTACTGAGTTTGTATACATATCTTTGATTATGTCAATATATGATACATTTACACATTTCTTTTCTAAAACTCTTCATAAGATCTCTCTTGGAACTCTATCATAAGTCTTCTTAAGATCAATAAACAACATATGCAAATCTTTATTTCTTTCTCGATAGTTGTCAATGAGTCTCCTCAAGAGATGTATAGCTTCCATGGTCGACCTCCCTGGCATGAATCCAAATTGATTCTCCGAGATGTTAGTCTCTCGTCTTAATCTTCTTTCTATTACTCGTTCTCATAGTTTCATGGTATGACTCATCAATTTTATTCCTCTGTAATTAACACAATTTTATATATCTCATTTATTCTTATACAAAGGTACCACGATACTTTCTCTCCATTGGTCTGACATCTTCTCTGACTTCAGTATTTTGTTGAAAAAATATGTAAGTCACAAAATTCCTTCATTTCCTAGACATTTCCATACTTCATTGGGTATATCGCCTGGCTCAACCGCATTTCAATTTTTCATCTTATTTAGAACATTTTTTACCTTTGATACTTGAATTTTATGATAAAACGTTATATTCTTATACTTCTCTGATTTACTTAACTCTTCCAAATTTAATTCATTTTCCTTTGTTTTATTATAGGGTTGATAAAAGTATTTTTTTCCATCGTTCTTTAATATCCACAACATCCGGCAAAACAGTATCTGTCTCATCCTTTATGCATTTTACTTGACTTAAATCTCCTGTCTTTCTTTCTCTACCTTGAGCAATTTTATATATGTCATGCTCTCCATCTTTGGTATCTAGTCGCTTATAAAATTCTTCATAAACTTGACTTCTTGCTTTACTTACTGCTTGTTTAACTTTTTTTTGACGACTTTATACCTAACTAAGTTTTCATCATTCCTACAAGCGTAGAATTTTTAAAACACAGAATAAAAAACAGGAAATAAACGTTGCATAGTCGCAACAGAAGGGTGGCCAAGACGACAATGTCAGGTAAGCAAGGTAGAGGTCTGCGAAGAGTGGAGAGCTTGCGGTGGCGTAGCCTCTGAAGTGAAGTCAAACACGTACAGGCCATCCTTCATGCAACCAGAGCCAATCACTTGTCCCGTATTCAGATCCTGAAAGACACAATGAGAAGGAAAAAATGTAATAGAGTAGTGAAGACATTTAGTTAAATGACTAACAAAAAGTAGACTATGGGTGAACTTTGGAACATGAAGAACACATGATAAAGTGAGAGAAGAATAAGTAATGGAGCCCTTCCCAGAAATGGAAGAGAAGGACCCATCATCAATGCTCACTTTATTTTTGCCAAATAATTAGTATCATCAAGGCGGATTGTGGTAAGCTGCGAATAGAGGTGATCTTGACCCGCCCGGGTAGATCCAGCGGGGGTCATGTGAGTACTAGAATCACTAATCTCCTTCGCATCAATGGAGGATTAGTCACAATCCACAACCTTAATGGAAACCCTAGATTGAAGATTTGGAGACATCCAACCGTTGGAATTTCACCAAACTTGAGAGGGAGGATAAGGAAGGCAAAGCGAAACTTTTACCAAAGTTTGAGAGCAATCGGACCACCGGAGACCCGTCCGGGGAGGAATCAGTGTCGATTGGCCGACATTGTGTCGTGCGCCGATTGGCGCTGTAGAAAGGTCGTGGGCCGCAGAGAGAGAAAGAGAGAGAGAGAGGAAGACAGCTACGGAAGTGGTGCAGGCGAAAAAGCAGCGTCGGGGAGCGGAGGCGAGGTCGATCGGTTTGTAGAAATTAGAGCGCCTCTGATACCATGTTAAACCATCGCACCTATTTTCCATTCCAAAACCTGGTCAAAGATGGAGAGGTGGAGCCTATTATAAGGCACGAGTGGACCGTCTGGGTAAGCGGTGTGAGACTAATATTTGCATGCATTTTTTGGTTCATGATAGACCATTCAACAACGAGCAACCACAAACTACTTCTTACTGCGCCAGATGATAACGTGTCCTCCAAAATAAATACAATATCTACTTGTGGAGTGACGATCGTCCAAAGAGGCAGTGTAGTCAACATCAGAGTAGACAATAAGAGATAAGGTAGAAGAAGGCTTGTATACAAGCCCTTGTCCAAAAGTGGTCTTCAATTATCGGAGGATGCACTCAACTGCCTTAAGGTGAGATATTCGTGGAGCATGCATATATTGATTGACAACTCCAACAACAAATGATTTATCAGGTCTTGCAACTGTAAGATAAATCAGTTTCCGTACAAGATGACGATCGTATTCTGGGTTCTGGAGGTGTAGATCAGAGTCAGAGGCATGAGCACAGAGTTTGTGTTTGTCATCCATTGGTGTATCAACGGGCTTGCATTCAGACTCCGGAGTAGCCGACGTCCTGAAGAAGGTCAAGACAGTACTTCCGTTAAGATATGACAAGACCATCAGGACGCCGTGCTACCTCAATATCAAAGTACCAAAAATTTCTCAGGTCTTTAGTTTGAAAAATAGCGGCTAGGTGTTGTTTGATTTCTTTGAGATCATATCCCGTAATCAAAATATCATTGACATACACCAAGAGAATCACTATGCCTGTTGGATCACAACAAATGAATAGAAAGAAGTCAACCGAGCTTCGAGTGAACCCAACAACTTGAATAATTGACTAAATTTGTGAAATCATGCTCGAGGAGACTTTTGAGACTATCAAGAGATTTTTTTAGATGACATACAAGGGACTCCCCCGTGTTCTCAAACCCGGGATATTGTATATTGACAATATTTTGCAAATCGCCATTGAGAAAAATATTTTTGATATCTAATTGATGCAACTGCCAGTGTCGATGAACATCGAGGCAGATCAAGATATAATCAGTATTTAGTTTGGCTACTGGAGATAAAGTCTCATCATAATCCAGGCCTTGTTGCTGAGTAAATCCACGAGCCACAAAACGAGCCTTTAGACGTTGAAATATCTCATCTGGACTATGTTTGATGGAAAAGACCCATTTACAATCCACACAAGTCTGAGCAGGAGGAAGAGAGATAAGATCTCAAGTCTAATTTGCCCAAAGAACACACATTTTCTCATTCATGGCCGCCCTCCATCCTGAATGTTGAAGAGCCCCCTGCAAAGAATTAGGGTGGAATAGAGGATGGAGAAGTTGCGAATTTGTGGAGTACTAGAGAGACAATGCAAGAACATATAATTGGACAAAGAATGAGCAGTAAATACTGGTGCCAAATCTTCTGCCACGAGGTATCATTAGTTGGGGGCACCTATTGTAGAGCATCAGACCGAGGAGAGCGACAAGTAGACACACACAAAAAAGATGGTTTTGTTGTGATGGTGGTTGATGTTGGGAGTAGTGGTGGCAGGTGAAAAGTTACAGGAGCAGTAGGACGCATAATTATATGTGATGTTGGAGGAGCACTCATAGAACAATGATAATGTTGGTTTCGAGGAATGTTACATCAGCAGATATAACAACCTTCCGATCATTAGGAGAGTAAATGGCATAACCTTTCTGATTGCATGAGTGACCAATGAATATATATTTGGTAGCACAAGGAGTAAGATTGTCGGTGGATGGGCCAAGATTATGAATGTAACAAGTGTAGCCAAAGACAGGAAGTGTGACTGGAAAGGTAGGTGTGGAGGGAAAAAGAAGGCTAAAGGGAGTCATAAAGTTAAGAATAGAGGAGAACATGTGGTTGATGAGGTAGCAATATGTAGACACCGTGAAATGCAAATAAAGCTTGGGAACCTGCATTTGAAACAGAAAGAAGCGAGCGATCTCAAGGAGGTGATGATTCTTGTGTTCAGCTATATCATTTTGTTGTGTGTGTGGGGGGGGGGGGTATATGCACAAGAGGTTTGATGGATAATCTCAAACTTAGCACATATATTAGTAAACACATGACTCTTGTATTCAAGCGCATTGTTGGTTTGAAGTGTTTTAATTGTGGTGGAAAATTGTGTACGGATCTCCGTAAAAAAGACACTAAAAACACGAGTTGGTTCAGAGCGATCATAAAGTAAATTTAACCATGTCATACTAGAGTAATTGTCAATAAAATAAAAAAAGTAACGATAACCGGAGACATTTGTTTTTTATAAGGTCCCCAATATCTTAATGAACTAAAATAAAAGGAGCATCACTCTGAGTACAATGAAGAGAGGAAAAAGAATGATGTTGTTTGTCGAAGATACAAGGCTCGCATGTGAAGTCTTTGAGAGTTAGAGCAGGAAGAGCTTTCTTGAAAATTTGGAGAGGTGCATGTCCAAGACGCTGATGCCACTCAACAGAGCTAACAAATGAGAGAATTAAGAGAGAAATGTTCAGAGTGTAGAGCTCATTCGTCAGTTGTCCTTTGCCAATGATAGTCTGCGTCCTTCGATCCTACACAACAAAGGAGATGGAAGAAAAAGTTACATGACAATTAATATCTTGAGTTAGATGATAATTTGAGAGAAGTTTAAAGGGAGAGCCCAAAACATCATGAACCGAACAAAGAGAAGGATGGAGTAAGGGTCACGTCAGCTGATCCAGGAACCGGGGTAGTGTCTCCATTAGCCACAATAATGTACTTGGGGTGTTCCGAGTCTAAGTATTGTAGAGGTTTCTTGGGAGTAATATGGTGGGTTGCTTCAGAATCCATAATCCAAGTTGGACTATAGGAGAGACAAGAGATACCTTTAGTGGAGGTAGACGTAACGGAGTCTGAGGAACGACTGATCATCCCTTGAAGTTGTTGGAGCTGGATGCGTAATGCATCAATGCTGGTTTGATTGTTGGTGGGAGTATTGACTGCAATAGAGGCATGCGAGTGTTGTGGTACACCGTGCTTACGATAATATATGGTCTCGAAATGACCATCCCTGCCGCAGTATGTACACTTGAGGCGAGCGCGATTGTTTCGACCCCTATTCGGAGAGGAGTTGCGACCTCCACATGTAGATGGAGGAGCAGGGTGAAATGTAGAAGATTGTTGGAGCAGAGTCGGAGAGAGAATCATAGAAGCATGGGGGGTGACCTTTATAAGCATGGAGCTCACATTCGAAAGAGAGGGAATGCTGGAGGAAGATAAGATCTGAGCCCGGACGCTTTGGAGATGAGGCGGAACACGAGCCATCATCATGGCGATGCCAACCGCTTCTTTCTGAGCACGTTGGGCAGCAAGATCTGTTGTTTGTGGATGATGTTGAATCCAGATCTCGACTAGAGTTTTGGATCACGCAACAAAAGAGGTTAAATTTCTAGCCACCAATGAGTCAAGAGATTGAAGGTCTGTGATGATGTCAAATAGGTGTTGCAAGCTGTCCTTGCCAGAATAAAGAGAGTGAAGTTCCTTTCACATGGCGATACATGATCATACGATAGGGTTCACTGCCCATCGAGTTTAGTATCCATGATTAGACACGACCGTCATCACAAAGTCATTTCTCGGTGGGTTCTGTTGGAGACTTGGAGTAGCCGTGGTCAGATGATGGAGGCCTTTTGTCTGAAGCACACGGTGAACGGAATGAACCCACTCAACTAAGTTCTTCTTCCCAGTAATAGAGATAGCGGTGATCCGAAACTCAGCACGAACTTTAGGAAGGAGTGCCGGAACACGGGCCAGAAGAGACATGGCATCATTCAAGGCCATTGAAGTAGGCGAGGAACGTGGCAAAAAAACTGGCGGGGAGGAGGTCCGAGGGTGCGATTACGTCGAGGACTAGAGCAGAAGCTGACAAAGGCTAACTGCAATGGCCAAGTGAGCTTGTGGATAGAGGGGACGAAGCTGGTGACTTGAAAAGGTTCCGCGAACTTGCGGGTAGAAAAGGTTCTCCGAACTTGCTGGTAGAAAAGGTTCTCCGAGCTCATGGACAAGAGGCGGTTCAGCGGCCAGGAGAGATGAGCGAGCGACTTACAACGAACTGAGCGGGTGGATGAGGTTCTTCGATCTGAGCAGGTAACTTGAGTAAGCGTGCGAATTGAGCGGATAGAAGGGAGAGATCGCGACAAACACTAGATGAGTGGGGCTCAATTGGCACTTTGGCAGTGAAAAAAACTATAAAAGCTGAAGAGGGGGAAGGAATTGAGAGGAGATTCTGAGCCAGAGGGGGGAGGCGGACAAAAAACTTCAAACCGCACACACCTCGTGGTCAGGCTTGGAGATTGGAAAGAGAGAAAATTTTGGAATCCGTTGCTCTGATACCATGCGGGATTAAATGGAAAATGAGAGAAAAAAAAAGATTATTTTATTAATTCCTCATATGTTTACATACAAGTATTTGTACGCTTATATATGAAGAGAGAGAGAGGAACAATAATCTCATTCTAAGATGTGAGATTAAATCCTAAAGAAGTAGTGAGCTCTAGCTGGGCCTTCTTTTGGACCATTTTTTACATATTTTATTCAACAATATTGGTTTATTAGATTTCTTTATTATTTTGCACATTTTGTTTTAATTTCTCTTTGTTGTAACATTGACCCCCAGCTTCTTTCTGGCATGCCATGTTATTCGACCATTTTCAATACAAATATATTGGTTACAAGTTCTTGCATTCCTTCTCAAGCACATGTGACAGTTAGGGTTTCTGCTGCTTTTTAACCTTATAATAATCAAACAGTTGAATTCTAATCATTGGTAACTAATTCACCTTAGTTATTGAATTGTTGTTTCTTTATGCCAAATAGAAAGAACTAATTTGCTACTGCAGATATGTACTTGTTGGTAATCATTATGATGCATGGACATTTGGTGCAGTTGATCCAAATAGTGGAACTGCTGCTTTTTTAGAGGTAACCATATTCTAGTACCCAATATTTTGTTATTGTTTATTAGAGAGTTATCATTTATCAATAGATAGATGATATTTTGGCCACTGGTTACTGGAGTATTTGGCTAAATGATTGTTTTGATCCAAACTACGTTACATTCATTTGATGTTGTTGAAGCATTGTTCCAAAGGCCACCCATGTGTACTGTATCATATGGCTCAAGTGTATAGGCCCACGGTTGTGTATCCCCCATGTGGTGCATGATTTCTGGAGTTTGGTACCATCTTGGAATAATAGCCCACCCTGTGTATTCAATATGCCTTTGGTGGTATAAGATTTTGGGCCCCTCCACTCATTGCCAATTGGTTTTGAGTTGGATGTCTAGATTCTTTCATGGTATCAAAGCTAGGTATCCCATGCTTCTACAACATACCTGATATACCTACGGATTTCGTGAAGTGGCATGTTGAAGTGTTTTCTCTCGGACCACCCAATATATTGTATCCATGCGACTCATTTGTAGGCCCCTGATTGTGTATCTCCCATGTGGTATACACCTTGTTAGGTTGGTAGTTGGTACCATTGTGAGATAATGGTCCTGCATAGTGTATTTAGTATGCCATTAGTAGCTTTATAAAATCTTTGGCTCCTCTACTCATTGCCAGATAGTTTTATTTGGGATGCCCGTGTTCTTACAGATACAATAAAGATAAATTATAAATGCCCGAGTACTCAGGCCAAAATTTTGGCAGAGCATGGCCAAAATAGCCGCCCTTTTATCAATAAAATTTCTTTAACTTTTGTAAGATCAGTACTATCTCTTTAATTTAGTTGGTAAGATCAATAATATCTCCTTAACTTAGTTGATAAGACGTATCAAGTAGCTTGCCAGATTTTGCTAAGGAAAACCAGGACACAAGTCATATAAGACATTCAATCTTATGAGGAAATTCTCAAAAATGATATTTAATTTATTTTCATTTTTTGGTCTTTCAGGGATTGAAATCTCTAGTATAAATCTAGTATTGCTGTTAAATGCAAGAAGTTGATTTATTGAACACATTTTTAGTTTTGGTTAAGACTTATTCCAGATTTTTTTCTTAAATATACACATTTTACATGTTATTTCAATATTCCCACATCAATTTTAATGTAAATAATTATGCAAAACTATTTTGATGTATTTTTTAACATAATTTCTTCATGTAATTCCTCGGTATGTTTGTCAAAATAAGAATTTTAATGATAGTACATTGATGCATTCAAATGAAGATGAAATACAAACTGAACCACATGGATGTCCTACATTTGTGCACAATATGAATCTCTTTACAAATTAGTTTGTGTACATGGCAGTTTAATGTCGTGCCTTCTCGATTGTATTGAAATATTATAAAATCATAGACATTGGATGTTACAAAGCTCATTTGAGATTCGCAGTCCAGTTGAGGTCCGGAGGATTTGGGGTTCTCAAACCTAGAGGAGAGCATCCCTAAGGCAACTGGAGGTGAGAGGAACATAAACAGTGCCTTCGCTGCAACTATTGGAGAAAAGGGCTCGAGGAGGAGCCCCAAATACTTAAATAACTATGGGAGGAAGAAGATAAACTAAGAGTCTGTTTGGGGCGACCATGATGATTGTGAACGTTGTGGTTGAAAACTGTGGTCATGAACGCAATGATTGGAAACTGAGGTCATGAATGAAGTTGTGTTGTTTTGAGAAATGATGTTTTCAGTGTAGTCATGAACGTGAATATTTTTTCTATTTGGTGGCATAGAACTATGGTGGCCATTGAACTCAAATTTTAATTAACATAAAAATGTGTACGAAACACGTATTCAGATAAAACAAAAAAAACACTGAAAGTATTTAAATTGTTCTAAAAATAATCATGTCCTCATTCTTTCCGCTTTGTCGAGCTTCACCTGCAAATTATATAAGCGCAAAATTATAAATAATAAATAACGTTTAAAATATATCTACAATTATAAAATAGATTGTTAAATTACCCGTGTGCATTCTCTAACTGACTGACTATTTGATCCCTCAAGTCCGTCATTTTATCAGCCCCTCCCCCTTCAATGAAATCAAGATCTATTTTATCTTGTTCAAGTATGTGTGCATTAGACTCCCGATGTATGAAATTTTCATCATCCTCGCACTTAGCAAACTTTGGGCTTTCACATGAATTATGTCTATGAATATAGTAATGTAAATCCATCGTTGCTACTACAATAAAATTTGCTTTATTTGCTTTTTGAAAGAATATTGAGGCAAGCTACAAGAATCGTCAATCTATTTTGCCATACACCGAATGTTCAGTTACGATCCTACCACATTTACAGAAACGTAGTGCCAGACAAAGGCCTATGAGGGAGGCCGGAGACGAGAGAGACGATTAAGGAAAAGAATGAGAAGAAAAGTGATTTCATTAATGATAATGTTCATGAATAATTACATTGGCGGAAGTATACTTATAGCGTTTTAATCTACCATTACATTATATGACCGTTACATATATTTGGCATTCTATATTCACAAATATAAATTGATAACTATGTGTTGGCACTCTTGGATTGTTGTCTAGAAGGGATCACTTTAATCTGAGCCGCTGATGGAGTGTGGTGAACGTATACCGTCGAAATGGTCAATGATGATTCCTAGCCTTTGGATTATTGATGGAACTGGCATCATCCTTGCCACTGATGAATAAATGGAGAATCTGAGGCCATGTGAAAAACCCTAAGGCCCTGTTCGTTTGGCAGGTTTTGATACGCGGGTTTTGGTTTTACTTAAATGAAAACCAAAAAACAAGTTCGTTTGCTCATTTTGCGCACAGTTTTTGGTTTTATATGAAAACCGGTCGGTTTTGACGAAGACAAAAACGAACTAGCCCTAAAACTTACCTCTATGGCTCGGTTTTCATGTTGCGGCTGTCTTCTCCCTCCGGATCGAGCGAACACCTGCGTCTTCCTCCTCTCCCACGCTTCCACGACGCCAGTGACGCTAGCACGAAACTCCGGCGACCACCACCGGCCTCGACTAGTCATTGGAGAAGACGCCCTCGATGCTTTCGTCGCCACTCCTGTCGCCGCTCCAGTTGTCGCCACCGCTCCAGTCGCCGATCTTGTCGCCTCTCCCATCGTCCCTGCTCCTGTTACCGCTCCCGGCGTCGGTCAGTTGCAAGGGTTCCGGCGAGCAGTTCAACACAGGTGGGCACTTTCAGATTTGATTTTCCATTCAGATTTGTTCTCCAGATTTGATGTTTCATTCATTTTCCAGATGCACTTTCATGAATCGGTCGGGTCTTTTGAAGTTTTTTCATTCAGATTTGATTTTCATTCAGATTTGTTTAATCCCTTTCAAATTTTTAGTTTCTACTTTCCTTTTTGTTTTGTTCAAGGTTTTCAGAATCAAGTTTAGCGGGGGAGAAGTTTCAAGTTTAGCGGGGGAGAAGTTTGTAGAGTCAAGCTGTTTTTTAGCAGTGTATGTAATCAGTAAGGAGTGAAATTAATTCATGTGCCCGAAAAACTTCCTACACACGGACACAAAATTTGTCATTTATCATTCCTGTGCCCGAAAACCTTCCTGCAAACGAACAACAAAAATAGTTTTGACAGAAAACTAAAACCTGCCAGTTTTTAGTTTTCAAACAAAACCAATTCCTGCGAAACAAAACCTGCGAAACGAACAGGGCCTAACATTTTCCATCTACTTTAAAAGAACGTTGCCCTCAACATTCTCTCATTTGTTATTCTTTTCTGATGGAAGCTGGAAGCTCTTGTGTTGCGCCTTCGTAGTGCCTAGTTGAAACACTGGAGATGGTAGCTTCGATGATGGGCCAAGAAAGATAAGCAAAGACCTGAGGGCTGGAACTCAATGTTTCAGTTTGATCTCGAGCTGCAGGGTAAGCTCCTTCCTTCATCTTTTCAGTTGACAGGGTTGGATTAGCTTCTAAATTACTTTTCTCGTCTTCCGCTAGTCTGGATTTCATGTTTTTTCGCTCTCCCCTCTGTTTTGTTTTTTCCCATGACACATTTGCTATTTTTGTTGATAGATCTGGTATATAGTTCGTTCTTCTTTGATTTCTCCTTTGTTTCTTACTTCCCCATGTTAGATCTGCGACTTCTATAGTTATATCTGGCATTTATTTAGTCTGCGTTGCTTGTATTTGCGGGTGATCTGCTAAGGATGATACATCTTCCCAAGTACTATCAGCAGGAGGTAATCCTTGTCATTGAATAAGTGCTTGTGGAACTTCTTCTCCTTGCTGAATGATTTGGCGCGTGGTGATGACGGCCATTGGTTGATGAAGAGGGTTATTTTTCCAACTAAGAGTAGGTAGTTCATTCACTTGTAATTTAGGATCGCCTACGTAGGGCTTTAACATCGAAGCGTGAAAAACTGGATGTATTTTTGATTCCGGAGGAAGGAGAAGACGATAAGTTGTCTATTCAATGATCCCTGACATCTGAAAAGGTCCATAATACTTCAAATTAAGCTTCCTTATCTTCGGTCTGGTCATTGTTAACTATCGGTATGGGTGTGGCTTAAGCAATACCCAATCACCCTTATCTAACTCAGCTGTGTGATTCTTATTTGCTTGGCTTTTCATTCTTTGTTGTGATTTAACAAGATTTTTCTTTAGACAGAGAAGTAGATCTTCTCTGATTTGCAAAGTCATCTCTACTACTTCATTATTCATTTTCCCTGTACAAAAATTAAGTAATCCAGGGGGAGGCTGACCATACATGACTTCAAATGGAGTCATGTTGGTCAAAGAGTTATATGTCGTTGAAGTGATATTCTGCTAAATTCAAATACCTAGACCACTTCTTAGGATTTTCATGAGAAAAAATATGCAGATATTGCTTAGCACGTTGATTAACTCTGTCGATTAATCCATCCGCTTGAGTGTGGTATGAGGAACTATATTTCAAATGAGTACCTTGCAATCTAAATAATTCCACCCAAAATTCACTCAAAAAAATCGTATCTCGATCTCATATTATTGATTCTGGAATTTTGTGTAGTTTTCCTACATAATTCCAGAGTTCATTAGCCACAATTAATCCTTAAATTGGATGTTTCAAGGGTGCAAAGTGTGCTACTTTGGAAAATCGATCAACCACTACTAATATTATAGTCAAACTACATGAATTAGGTTGATGTGTATTGAAATCCATGGCTAAGTCTGCCCATAATTTTTTTGGAGTGGGCGGAGGCTGCAATAGCCCATAAGGTGAATGATTTATAGCCTTAGTTTTTTGGCATGTGTCATATTGTTTGATATAATCTGTGGTTTCCTTCTTCATGTTGTGCTAGAAAAATTGAGCTTGTATCCTATGAATTGTTCCTCTAATTCCAGAGTGCTTCCCCAGTAAACTAGAATGAGCCTCCATGATTATTCATTTTTTAATATTTGAATCTCTGGGAATGTAAATTATGTGCTTGCAAATGATGTAATTGCCTTGTTGTTTCCATTCTGGATAGGAATGAGGTTCTTGTTTTAGTTTCTGAATGAATTCATCTATTTTATAGTCCTGTTCCAATCCCTCCAGTAAGGTAGAGTTTGGAATTGATATTATGTTAATGCTCATAAGGGAGGTGTACTTTGTAATTTCAAGAATTCGTGATAAGGTATCTGCTGTTTGGTTATGCTTTGCTGATTTATATTTTATGATGAAGTCACACCCTAGTAACTTAGAGATGAATGTTTGTTGTTCTGGTGTTTCTATATTTTGAGTTAGTAAATTATGCAAAATCTGATGATCCGTTAGGATTATAAATTGGTGACCTAGTAGATATTGCTTCCATTTGTCCACTGCTGTTGTTACATCAAATAATTCTCTTATATGCGTGGATTTTTTACATTGGTGGTGAAAGTTTTTTTTACTAAAATAAGCTATGATTTTATTTTGCTGCATGAGTACAGCTCCTGTGCCTATACCTGAGGTTTCTATTATAAATGGTTCATTAAAGTCGGGTAGGGATAAAATTGGATAGGAGTTCAATTTTTGCTTAAGACTGTTTAAGGTTTCTTGAGTTTTAATATTCCAATGAAAATAATTTTTTTAACAGCTCGGTGAGAGGGAAGGCAATCTTTTATAAATTTTTTTATAGTAGCCAGTTAACCCTAATAACGCTCTTACTTCTTTTTGAATTTTTCGGGGTTGGAAACTTCTCTATGGACTCAATATTACTTTTATTAGGGTGCTCCTTTCCTCTCCTAATGGTGTCACTGTTACGCCCCCAAACGGAGCCCGGCTATTTGAGCGTTAGTACACGAGACGGAGGGGGAGATACAGAGGCGACAACAGGGCTGAACCAACTGGTTCAGCCCCCACTCTCTGAAGAACCGGCCCTCGGGGGCTGAACCAACCCGGTTCAGCTCCTATTGGGGCCGGCCGGCCTTGGGTCCGGGTATAAATATACCCGGAACCCTCACTTGGTTGGCAAGCAAGAATATTTCCAGGTTTTTCTCTTCTCTATCCCTCTCAACCCTAGTTTTCTAATCTTCTCTTAGATCTCTATCTCTCTCCCTTTCATCTCCGAACAATTGGTATCAGAGGTTCTTTTCTCCACCATGGTAACTTCTCGAACGCAAGAGGAAATCGGCCGCTTGGAAACCCTAGAGGAAAATCTCGTGGGATTGATGGATTCGGTGGCCGCAATCGAGGAAAATGTGAAAACTTCCACCCAAAGGCTAGAAGAACGGATCGACACCCGAATGGAGGAGATCATAACGTTGTTGGCACAAAATCTGGAGGGTAAGGCCGTGTCGGAGGAGGATCCGGGCGAATCTTTTGCTGCACGGGTCGATCCGCACCGGATCAGCGCAAACAGAGGGCAGGCCGGCCCGACAAGGGGAGCAGGCATTGCAGCGGGGGCCGGATCGAGCACGGGAGGGATCGGTGCAGGCGGGATCGGCTCCAGCGGGGTCGGCGCAGGCGGGATTGGGCCCGGCAAGTTCGGCGCAGGCGGGGGTGGCCCCGGCGGGGTCGGAGCAGCCGGGATTGGCTTCGACGGGTTCGGCGCTGGCGGGGGTGGCTCCGACGGGTTCGGCGCTGGCGGGGGTGGCTCCGGCGGGTTCGGAGCAGTCCGGATTGGCTCCGGCGGGTTCGGTACAGCCGGTTTCGGCACCGGTGGGGGCGGCTCGGGCGGTTTGGGCGCTAGAGGTGGAGGGTGGCCGATTCCCCCATTTGGAGGGGGGAGGGGCTGCTACCTCACCTGACAAGAGGAGGCATGCAGTGGTGTGGTGCTCCGGCGGCAGGACCGTTTCGCCAGGGCTTCCCGGGCATGCCTTTTGAACACGAAGAACCAAGGAGGCCGACAAGATATGGACAGGAAGCGGGATGGCGTGGACAGGTCAGCCAGCGGTCGTACATGCCGCCCAAATTAACACGCATGAATTTTCCGAAGTTCCATGGCGGCGACGCTTTGGAGTGGTTGCAGAAGGCAGAACTGTTCTTCAGTTATCAGGAGGTTCCCGAAGGACAGTGGGTGCAGTTAGCATCGTTCCATCTGGAAGATGATGCTTTCCAGTGGGTGCAGTGGTTTTTGAGGGGCAAGGATTATGTGCCCTGACCGGACTTTGTGGACGGGTTCACCGCTCGCTTTGGCCGTTGGAGTACGAGGACTTTGAGGCACTCCTGCAGAAGCTTCGTCAGAAGGGTACCGTGATGGAATACCGTACTGAGTTTGAAAAGTTGGCGAACCGAGTACAGTGGGAAGAAAAGACGTTGCTCAGTTGTTTTGTGTCAGGTCTCAAGGACTATTTGCGGGATGAGATCCATTCTAACATGCCCCGCAGCTTGAACCATGCGATCAGTCTCGCTCGGGTACAGTAAGAACGCTACGACATGCAACGTGGCCGCAACACAGCACGTAATACGACCACGACTGCCACAGCTATGGTCAGGAAGGAACCGCAAGGTCCAAGCAAACCGGTTGTCATTCGACTGACTTGGGCGGAACTTCAGGCGCGGAAGGACAAAGGGTTGTGTTTCAACTGTGACGAGAAGTTCGTTCCTGAGCACAAATGTCTGAAGGTTCAGGTGTTCATGCTATATGAGGATGGGGAAGAAGAGATGGACGAGGGTCCTGAGCCGGAGTTGACAGAGGAGTTGGCAGTGACCGAGTTCGGAGTTTCGCTACAGGAGATGGAGGGCTGCACCGCCCCCCTCACTATGTGCATGGAAGGCAAGATCCGGAGGTAAAACGTGACGATCTTGATAGACAGTGGGAGTACCCACAATTTCATCCATCCTGAGGTGGCTCGCAGAGTCTGACACGTGGTTGATCAAGGGGCGTCCTTCTAGGTTATGGTGGCCGATGGTAGCAAGCTGCAGTGTGAGGGAGTATTGAGGCAGGTGGAGCTCAACATACAAGGCTACACGGGACAAACCAATGTTTACCTTCTTCCGATCAGAGGTTCCAATATGGTGTTGGGAGTGCATTGGCTGCGCCAACTACGGCGAGTCACTTTTGACTGGGATCACATGACCATGGAGTTCTCACAGCACGGGAAACAGTTCTGTTTGAAGGGCATCAAAGCATCTCCGGTTAAGGAGATATCTGTTCGAAGTCTTCAGCGGCTTGACGAGGAAGGAAGCATGATGGCGGTGCTGTTGGGAATAAAGGCGGCCGACACGGGGGCATCTGAGGTACCCGTCCAGATGCAGCCTCGTCTCGATCGGTATACTAACATATTTCAGGAGCCCCTTGCTCTCCCACCATCGCGCTTTCGGGACCATCAGATCGTGCTCAAGGGGGTGGGGAGCCTACCAACATCCGACCATACAAATATCCGCACATGCAGAAGGCTGAGATCGAGCGCAGTGTCCGGGAAATGTTAGCTGCGGGGATCATCCGCCCCAGTACGAGTTCTTTCTCTGCCCCAATTATCTTGGTTAAGAAGAAGGATGGTTCGTGGCGGTTTGTGTCGACTACCGCGCACTGAACAGTGCTACCGTGAAGGATAAGTTTCACATTCCTCTGATTGAAGAGTTGTTGGATGAGCTTCGTGGCACACAGCGATTCACCAAGCTTGATTTGCGATCCGGCTATTATCAGATCCTGATGCGGGAGGAAGATATCCATAAAACGGCCTTCCGAACACACGACAGTAACTACGAGTTCCTGGTGTTGGCCAACGGACTGATCGGGGGGCCGTCCACTTTTCAGTCCAACATGAACGAGATCTTTCGGGAGCTCCTACGTCGCTTTGTGCTGATCTTTTTTGATGACATTCTCATCTACAACGCCAGTTGGGAGGAGCACTTTGCCCATATCGAAAAAGTCTTTTCTATTCTCCGCCAAAATCAGCTTTATGCCAAACGGTCCAAGTGTTCCTTTGGTCAAGAGGAGGTAGAGTACTTGGGACATCTCGTTTCAGCTCAAGGCGTCAAGGTCGACCCCCAGAAGATTGAGAGTATGCTTACCTGGCCGCGAACCCAGACTATTCGGGCACTGCGGGGCTTCTTAGGCCTCACGGGCTACTATCGTCGCTTTGTGAGAGACTATGGCAAGATTGCCAGGCCTGTTACTCAGTTGCTGCAAAAAGACACCTTCCTCTGGCAGGAGGAGGCAGGAGGCCTTCGAGGCGCTCAAGAGGGCGACGACGACGACGCCGGTCCTCGCACTTCCAGATTTTAGCAAGGAGTTTGTCGTGGAGACTGATGCTTTCGGCGTGGGGCTCGGGGCTGTGCTGATGTAGGAGGGGCGGCCCATAGCCTTCTACAGCAAGGCGTTAGCCCCCCAGACGCTAGGTTTGTCCACATATGAGAAGGAGATGTTAGCGGTGATTCATGCTGTGGCACTGTGGCGGCCTTACCTGTTGGGACGACACTTCAAGATCCGGACAGATCATCAGAGTCTCAAACACTTCTTAGAGCAGCGGGTCTCTTCACCTTTCCAGCAAAAGTGGGTGACCAAGCTACTGGGCTATGATTACGAGATTGTCTACCGGCATGGGAAGGACAACCGGGTTGCTGATGCATTGTCCCGCTTGCCTGAGGGTGCCCTTGCCCAGATTTCTACACCATTGTTAGATTCCATTGACGAGATTTAGGATGAGGTGCAGCGTGATCGCGAGTTGCAGACTATTATGGAGGATCTGCGTCAGGCGTGTGCGACAGCTCCGGGCTACCATCTCCAGAATGACAGGCTGTACTATCGGGGTCGCGTGGTCATTCCCTCACAGTCTGCTTGGAGGACGATCATGATGCATGAGTTCCATTCATCGCCGACGGGTGGTCACGCCGGTGTTCTCCGCACTCTTCAGCGCTCACGGGCCAATGTGTTTTGGAAAGGGATGCTCCGGGATATCCAGCTATTTGTTCAGCAGTGTGACACTTGCCAGTGCCAAAAATATGAGACCACTTCCCCAGCCGGGTTACTTACGCCCTTGGAGATTCCGCACCAAATTTGGGATACTGTCTCTATGGATTTCATTGATGGCCTACCAAAATTTAAAGGAAAGTCCGTCATCTTGGTGGTGGTTGATAAGTTGTCCAAATACAAACATTTCCTCGCGCTGAGCCATCCGTACACCGGCGAATCTGTCGCCGCTCTTTTTGCCCGCGAGATTGTCCGCCTTCATGGCATACCTCGGGCAATCATCTCGGATCGTGATTCAACGTTCGTTGGCAAATTTTGGAAGGAGATGTTTCGCTTACAAGGGATCTCTTTACGTTTCAGCACGACTCACCATCCACAGACAGATGGCCATACAAAGGTACTCAATCGGGGCGTGGAGACATACCTCCGCCGCTTTGTTATGGATGAGCCGCACACTTGGACGAGTTGGTTGCATTGGGCTGAGTACTGTTACAACACTTCCTACCATTCGGCTAACAAGCTAACCCCCTTTGAGGTTGTGTACGGTTGTCCTCCTCCTTCACTGAGCAGTTATGAGCCGGGTAGTACGGCGTTGACCGCAGTTGACCGTGCACTCCGTGATCGTGACCGCACACTCGCCACTTTGCGCGAGAATCTCCGGACAGCCCAGGATACAGACGGGTGAGGGGAGCACGGATAGAGCTGGGGGGGCTATGTATGTCCACCCAATTGATGGATCTCTTGCTCTTGCATTCACATCTTCCTCCAGGGTATCAGATTGGATCATTGACTCAGGAGCATCACGTCACATGACAGGAAATGCAGGCGAACTCTCTTCCTACACTCGCCTAACTACTACAGATAACATCCAGACGGCGAACGGATGTTCCAACTAGTGGTCAGTAAGGGTACTGTTAATTGTTCAGGTTAAGTAAAACTACCCAATGTTTTCTATGCTCCTTTTCCAAATAGTCTCTTATCCATTAGTTCCATGATTATTCAACTGAGATGTATTGTTTCTTTTGATATTTTTAAGGCGACTTACTAGGAGAAAGAGACGAGACAGATACTTGGGACTGGGACTTGACATGACGGGCTTTGGTATCCAGATCCGAAAGGATTGGACGCGGCTCTTGTATCTGTAGTAGAGAAGGCAGAAGTTCGTGTATAGAAGATGAGTACATTGGATATGCTGATACTCCATCACAGGCGATTGAGCCCCCTTCTTTTGGTACCGTAACTAGATTATTTCCTAGTATTTTTGAAAAAACACATAAAACCATACTTGTATGTGATGTTTGTGATTTAGGCAAGCTTACTAGGAGTTCGTATATTAGTACGTGTCAGACAAGTTCATTTGTTTTTGATGTAGTTCATTCAATTGTATGGGGGGCTTTGTGCTGTAAGTTTTTTGAATGGTTATAAGTATTTTGTATCCTTTATTTATTATGCATCTCGTGTTACCTGGTTTTATTTGATGAAACATAAGAGTGAGGTACTTAACTGCTTCCGAGATTTCTATAAGCATGTTCAGACACAATACACAGTGGTGATTAAGGTACCAAGATTGGATAATAAGACATAATACACTTATATGACAATGAAGTACTTATTAACCCATGTGATATTGCACCTGACCACCTATGCATACACACTGACACACAAGAGAGTGGTAAAAAGGAAGAACAAACACCTCCTGGAGGTGGCAAGGAGTATGATGCTCAACATGACGGTTTCTCAGAGTCTGTGGTGTTGTGTTGATAGCGCCACAACTGATCAACATGATTCCATCACAGATTCTGGGGTGGAAGTCTCTGTGTCAGTAGTTGCATGGACATAATAGGGGATCCTTCCTTTGAAGGTATTTGAGTATGTGTGTTTTGTGAAGGACAACATGTCAGATGTTGGTGAGATTGATGCGAGGGCAGTCTAGTGTATCTTTGTGGGCTACTCTCGTACTCAGAAGGGGTATGCGTACTAGAGTGCAGTGAAGAAATGAAGCTTTGTGAGCATGGTGTTCACTTTAGAGAGCTGGAGCAGTACTACCGATAGGAGGGAGCCCTATACATACCAGACTCGTCAGATATCAGAAATATAAGGAGAGAGAGGGAGAGGTTGGTGACAGATTTAGGAGTATGATAGGGTGGGTCAGTGGAGAAGCAGAAGAGTGATGAGGAGTAGGAGGAGATTGAGGAGGAGAGGCAAGATGTTATACATACGGCTCAGGGGGAGCTACTTACATAGAGTAGGAGGTGGAAGCTGTCAGCAGTACTAGATTCAATGTTTGTGCCCAGTCTAGCTCCTAGTCCCTTGGCTACGTCGGTCCCTACTCCTGGAATACCTACATCACCGCAAGCCTCAAATGATATCCTTCCCCTACCTCTCCTTCTCCAACTGTCACATTACGAAAGACTGCTCGCAACAATGCGAGAAATCCTCCTAATAAATACGATTGAGACCTTGCTTCCTTTGTCTCTTATGATCATATCTCTTCTTCTCAATTTGCATTCATTGCATCATTGGATAGTATTATTATACATAACAATTGATAGGTTGTCAAAGACGATCTGAATTGGAAGGCAGCGATGAAAGAGGAGACGAGGGCTCTTAAAAAGAACAAGACTTGGGAGTTGACACAACTGACAAAGGATAAGAAGGTTGTCAGGTGCAAATGAGTGTTCACTGTGAATCAGATCCCAGATGGACAAGTCGAGCGCTACAAAGCTTGATTGGTTGCCAAGGGATACAACCAGACCTATGACATCGATTACGATGAGACATTTGCACCCGTTGCGAAGATGGGAACCGTCAAGGCTCTGATCAGCTTGGCGGTGAATGGTGGATGAATGTTGCACTAACTAGATGTGAAGAATGCATTTCTTCATGGAGATCTAGCAGAGGAGGTGAGATAACGCTAGGGTTTGGCATGGCCAAGACAGAAGGCAAAATTTGTAGGTTGAAGAAGTCCCTCTATGTGCTGAAGCCGTCACCTCGTGCGTGGTTCGACCGATTTAGGAAAGCGATGATTGGTATCACCAGATAAATGTTGATCACACAGTGTTTTTTAGGCAGAATGAAGGTCACATCACCGGGTTTACGGTGTATGTGGACGACATGATCATCACATGGGATGATGAGCAGGAGATTAGCCGTTTCAAGGGAGCTCTAAGCAAGGAGTTTGAGGTGAATGATCTGAGTCTTCTTAGGTATTTCCTTAGGATTGAGATTGCTCATGAGGCAGAAGGGATAATTCATTCCCAAAGGAAATATTCTTTAGATCTTCTCACAGAAATGGAGATGTTGGGGTGCAACCCTGCTACGACGCCAATCGATCAAAAGTGCAAACTAGGTGCTGAGGCCGGGGAGCCAGTGGATCGTAAGATTTATAAAAGGCTAGTTGGGAAGTTGA